>CAMITZ010000243.1:2785428-4178142 GCA_946251845.1 Andrena fulva
TTTCATCCAAATTTAGTCAAATATAGATCCTACAACCAAAATAGTCATCAAAATCCAAAAAATCGAAGTTGATTTCAAATGAATTTGTTAAAATTTGACACTTCCAACTAAAATTTTTTCATAATCCAACGAAATTGAAGTTATTTTCATCTAAATTTACTCAAATATAGAACCTACAACAAAAATACTCAACAAAATCCTAAAAAATCGAAGTTGATTTCAAATAAATTTATTAAAATTTGACACTTCCAACTAAAATTTTTTTCACAATCCAACAAAATTGAATTTATTTTCATCTAAATCTACTCAAATATAGATCCTACAACAAAAATACTCAACAAAATCCAAAAAAATCGAAGTTGATTTCAAATCAATTTATTAAAATTTGACCCTTCCAACTAAAATATTTTTTCACAATCCAAAAAATTGAAGTTATTTTCATCTAAATCTACTCAAATATAGATCCTACAACAAAAATACTCAACAAAATCCAAAAAAATCGAAGTTGATTTCAAATAAATTTATTAAAATTTGACACTTCCAACTAAATTTTTTTTCATAATCCAACAAAATTAAATTTATTTTCATCTAACTTTACTCAAATATAGATCCTACAACAAAAATACTCAACAAAATCCAAAATAATCGAAGTTGATTTCAAATAAATTTAATAAAACTTGATACTTCCAACTAAAATTTTTTTCACAATCTAACAAAATTGAAGTTATTTTCATCTAAATTTAATCAAATATAGATCCTACAACAAAAATACTCGACAAAATCCAAAAAAATCGAAGTTGATTTCATATGAATTTATTAAAATTTGACACTTCCAACTAAAATTTTTTTTATAATCCAACAAAATTGAAGTTATTTTCATCTAAATTTAGTCAAATATAGATCCTACAACCAAAATATTCATCAAAATCCAAAAAAATCAAAGTTGATTTCAAATGATTTTATTAAAATTTGACAAAAATCTTGTCTACATACAAGAAAATTGAAGTTATTTTCATCTAAATTTAGTCAAATATAGATCCTACAACCAAAATAGTCATCAAAATCCAAAAAATCGAAGTTGATTTCAAATGAATTTATTAAAATTTGACACTTCCAACTAAAATTTTTTCATAATCCAACGAAATTGAAGTTATTTTCATCTAAATTTACTCAAATATAGAACCTACAACAAAAATACTCAACAAAATCCTAAAAAATCGAAGTTGATTTCAAATAAATTTATTAAAATTTGACACTTCCAACTAAAATTTTTTTCACAATCCAACAAAATTGAAGTTATTTTCATCTAAATCTACTCAAATATAGATCCTACAACAAAAATACTCAACAAAATCCAAAAAAATCGAAGTTGATTTCAAATCAATTTATTAAAATTTGACCCTTCCAACTAAAATATTTTTTCACAATCCAAAAAATTGAAGTTATTTTCATCTAAATCTACTCAAATATAGATCCTACAACAAAAATACTCAACAAAATCCAAAAAAATCGAAGTTGATTTCAAATAAATTTATTAAAATTTGACACTTCCAACTAAATTTTTTTTCATAATCCAACAAAATTAAATTTATTTTCATCTAAATTTACTCAAATATAGATCCTACAACAAAAATACTCAACAAAATCCAAAATAATCGAAGTTGATTTCAAATAAATTTAATAAAACTTGATACTTCCAACTAAAATTTTTTTCACAATCCAACAAAATTGAAGTTATTTTCATCTAAATTTACTCAAATATAGATCCTACAACAAAAATACTCAACAAAATCCAAAAAAATCGAAGTTGATTTCAAATAAATTTATTAAAATTTGACACTTCCAACTTAATTTTTTTTCATAATCCAACAAAATTAAATTTATTTTCATCTAAATTTACTCAAATATAGATCCTACAACAAAAATAGTCATCAAAATCCAAAAAATCGAAGTTGATTTCAAATGAATTTATTAAAATTTGACACTTCCAACTAAAATTTTTCCATAATCCAACGAAATTGAAGTTATTTTCATCTAAATCTACTCAAATATAGATCCTACAACAAAAATACTCAACAAAATCCAAAAAAATCGAAGTTGATTTCAAATAAATTTATTAAAATTTGACACTTCCAACTAAATTTTTTTTCATAATCCAACAAAATTAAATTTATTTTCATCTAAATTTAATCAAATATAGATCCTACAACAAAAATACTCGACAAAATCCAAAAAAATCGAAGTTGATTTCATATGAATTTATTAAAATTTGACACTTCCAACTAAATTTTTTTTTATAATCCAACAAAATTGAAGTTATTTTCATCTAAATTTAGTCAAATATAGATCCTACAACCAAAATATTCATCAAAATCCAAAAAAATCAAAGTTGATTTCAAATGATTTTATTAAAATTTGACAAAAATCTTGTCTACATACAAGAAAATTGAAGTTATTTTCATCCAAATTTAGTCAAATATAGATCCTACAACCAAAATAGTCATCAAAATCCAAAAAATCGAAGTTGATTTCAAATGAATTTGTTAAAATTTGACACTTCCAACTAAAATTTTTTCATAATCCAACGAAATTGAAGTTATTTTCATCTAAATTTACTCAAATATAGAACCTACAACAAAAATACTCAACAAAATCCTAAAAAATCGAAGTTGATTTCAAATAAATTTATTAAAATTTGACACTTCCAACTAAAATTTTTTTCACAATCCAACAAAATTGAATTTATTTTCATCTAAATCTACTCAAATATAGATCCTACAACAAAAATACTCAACAAAATCCAAAAAAATCGAAGTTGATTTCAAATCAATTTATTAAAATTTGACCCTTCCAACTAAAATATTTTTTCACAATCCAAAAAATTGAAGTTATTTTCATCTAAATCTACTCAAATATAGATCCTACAACAAAAATACTCAACAAAATCCAAAAAAATCGAAGTTGATTTCAAATAAATTTATTAAAATTTGACACTTCCAACTAAATTTTTTTTCATAATCCAACAAAATTAAATTTATTTTCATCTAACTTTACTCAAATATAGATCCTACAACAAAAATACTCAACAAAATCCAAAATAATCGAAGTTGATTTCAAATAAATTTAATAAAACTTGATACTTCCAACTAAAATTTTTTTCACAATCTAACAAAATTGAAGTTATTTTCATCTAAATTTAATCAAATATAGATCCTACAACAAAAATACTCGACAAAATCCAAAAAAATCGAAGTTGATTTCATATGAATTTATTAAAATTTGACACTTCCAACTAAAATTTTTTTTATAATCCAACAAAATTGAAGTTATTTTCATCTAAATTTAGTCAAATATAGATCCTACAACCAAAATATTCATCAAAATCCAAAAAAATCAAAGTTGATTTCAAATGATTTTATTAAAATTTGACAAAAATCTTGTCTACATACAAGAAAATTGAAGTTATTTTCATCTAAATTTAGTCAAATATAGATCCTACAACCAAAATAGTCATCAAAATCCAAAAAATCGAAGTTGATTTCAAATGAATTTATTAAAATTTGACACTTCCAACTAAAATTTTTTCATAATCCAACGAAATTGAAGTTATTTTCATCTAAATTTACTCAAATATAGAACCTACAACAAAAATACTCAACAAAATCCTAAAAAATCGAAGTTGATTTCAAATAAATTTATTAAAATTTGACACTTCCAACTAAAATTTTTTTCACAATCCAACAAAATTGAAGTTATTTTCATCTAAATCTACTCAAATATAGATCCTACAACAAAAATACTCAACAAAATCCAAAAAAATCGAAGTTGATTTCAAATCAATTTATTAAAATTTGACCCTTCCAACTAAAATATTTTTTCACAATCCAAAAAATTGAAGTTATTTTCATCTAAATCTACTCAAATATAGATCCTACAACAAAAATACTCAACAAAATCCAAAAAAATCGAAGTTGATTTCAAATAAATTTATTAAAATTTGACACTTCCAACTAAATTTTTTTTCATAATCCAACAAAATTAAATTTATTTTCATCTAAATTTACTCAAATATAGATCCTACAACAAAAATACTCAACAAAATCCAAAATAATCGAAGTTGATTTCAAATAAATTTAATAAAACTTGATACTTCCAACTAAAATTTTTTTCACAATCCAACAAAATTGAAGTTATTTTCATCTAAATTTACTCAAATATAGATCCTACAACAAAAATACTCAACAAAATCCAAAAAAATCGAAGTTGATTTCAAATAAATTTATTAAAATTTGACACTTCCAACTTAATTTTTTTTCATAATCCAACAAAATTAAATTTATTTTCATCTAAATTTACTCAAATATAGATCCTACAACAAAAATAGTCATCAAAATCCAAAAAATCGAAGTTGATTTCAAATGAATTTATTAAAATTTGACACTTCCAACTAAAATTTTTCCATAATCCAACGAAATTGAAGTTATTTTCATCTAAATTTACTCAAATATAGAACCTACAACAAAAATACTCAACAAAATCCTAAAAAATCGAAGTTGATTTCAAATAAATTTATTAAAATTTGACACTTCCAACTAAAATTTTTTTCACAATCCAACAAAATTGAAGTTATTTTCATCTAAATCTACTCAAATATAGATCCTACAACAAAAATACTCAACAAAATCCAAAAAAATCGAAGTTGATTTCAAATCAATTTATTAAAATTTGACCCTTCCAACTAAAATATTTTTTCACAATCCAAAAAATTGAAGTTATTTTCATCTAAATCTACTCAAATATAGATCCTACAACAAAAATACTCAACAAAATCCAAAAAAATCGAAGTTGATTTCAAATAAATTTATTAAAATTTGACACTTCCAACTAAATTTTTTTTCATAATCCAACAAAATTAAATTTATTTTCATCTAAATTTACTCAAATATAGATCCTACAACAAAAATACTCAACAAAATCCAAAATAATCGAAGTTGATTTCAAATAAATTTAATAAAACTTGATACTTCCAACTAAAATTTTTTTCACAATCCAACAAAATTGAAGTTATTTTCATCTAAATTTAATCAAATATAGATCCTACAACAAAAATACTCGACAAAATCCAAAAAAATCGAAGTTGATTTCATATGAATTTATTGAAATTTGACACTTCCAACTAAAATTTTTTTTATAATCCAACAAAATTGAAATTATTTTCATCTAAATTTAGTCAAATATAGATCTTACAACCAAAATATTCATCAAAATCCAAAAAAATCAAAGTTGATTTCAAATGATTTTATTAAAATTTGACAAAAATCTTGTCTACATACAAGAAAATTGAAGTTATTTTCATCTAAATTTAGTCAAATATAGATCCTACAACCAAAATAGTCATCAAAATCCAAAAAATCGAAGTTGATTTCAAATGAATTTGTTAAAATTTGACACTTCCAACTAAAATTTTTTCATAATCCAACGAAATTGAAGTTATTTTCATCTAAATTTCCTCAAATATAGAACCTACAACAAAAATACTCAACAAAATCCTAAAAAATCGAAGTTGATTTCAAATAAATTTATTAAAATTTGACACTTCCAACTAAAATTTTTTTCACAATCCAACAAAATTGAAGTTATTTTCATCTAAATCTACTCAAATATAGATCCTACAACAAAAATACTCAACAAAATCCAAAAAAATCGAAGTTGATTTCAAATCAATTTATTAAAATTTGACCCTTCCAACTAAAATATTTTTTCACAATCCAAAAAATTGAAGTTATTTTCATCTAAATCTACTCAAATATAGATCCTACAACAAAAATACTCAACAAAATCCAAAAAAATCGAAGTTGATTTCAAATAAATTTATTAAAATTTGACACTTCCAACTAAATTTTTTTTCATAATCCAACAAAATTAAATTTATTTTCATCTAAATTTACTCAAATATAGATCCTACAACAAAAATACTCAACAAAATCCAAAAAAATCGAAGTTGATTTCAAATCAATTTATTAAAATTTGACCCTTCCAACTAAAATATTTTTTCACAATCCAAAAAATTGAAGTTATTTTCATCTAAATCTACTCAAATATAGATCCTACAACAAAAATACTCAACAAAATCCAAAAAAATCGAAGTTGATTTCAAATAAATTTATTAAAATTTGACACTTCCAACTAAATTTTTTTTCATAATCCAACAAAATTAAATTTATTTTCATCTAAATTTACTCAAATATAGATCCTACAACAAAAATACTCAACAAAATCCAAAATAATCGAAGTTGATTTCAAATAAATTTAATAAAACTTGATACTTCCAACTAAAATTTTTTTCACAATCCAACAAAATTGAAGTTATTTTCATCTAAATTTAATCAAATATAGATCCTACAACAAAAATACTCGACAAAATCCAAAAAAATCGAAGTTGATTTCATATGAATTAATTAAAATTTGACACTTCCAACTAAAATTTTTTTTATAATCCAACAAAATTGAAGTTATTTTCATCTAAATTTAGTCAAATATAGATCCTACAACCAAAATATTCATCAAAATCCAAAAAAATCAAAGTTGATTTCAAATGATTTTATTAAAATTTGACAAAAATCTTGTCTACATACAAGAAAATTGAAGTTATTTTCATCTAAATTTAGTCAAATATAGATCCTACAACCAAAATAGTCATCAAAATCCAAAAAATCGAAGTTGATTTCAAATGAATTTATTAAAATTTGACACTTCCAACTAAAATTTTTTCATAATCCAACGAAATTGAAGTTATTTTCATCTAAATTTACTCAAATATAGAACCTACAACAAAAATACTCAACAAAATCCTAAAAAATCGAAGTTGATTTCAAATAAATTTATTAAAATTTGACACTTCCAACTAAAATTTTTTTCACAATCCAACAAAATTGAAGTTATTTTCATCTAAATCTACTCAAATATAGATCCTACAACAAAAATACTCAACAAAATCCAAAAAAATCGAAGTTGATTTCAAATCAATTTATTAAAATTTGACCCTTCCAACTAAAATATTTTTTCACAATCCAAAAAATTGAAGTTATTTTCATCTAAATCTACTCAAATATAGATCCTACAACAAAAATACTCAACAAAATCCAAAAAAATCGAAGTTGATTTCAAATCAATTTATTAAAATTTGACCCTTCCAACTAAAATATTTTTTCACAATCCAAAAAATTGAAGTTATTTTCATCTAAATCTACTCAAATATAGATCCTACAACAAAAATACTCAACAAAATCCAAAAAAATCGAAGTTGATTTCAAATCAATTTATTAAAATTTGACCCTTCCAACTAAAATATTTTTTCACAATCCAAAAAATTGAAGTTATTTTCATCTAAATCTACTCAAATATAGATCCTACAACAAAAATACTCAACAAAATCCAAAAAAATCGAAGTTGATTTCAAATAAATTTATTAAAATTTGACACTTCCAACTAAATTTTTTTTCCAAATCCAACAAAATTAAATTTATTTTCATCTAAATTTACTCAAATATAGATCCTACAACAAAAATACTCAACAAAATCCAAAATAATCGAAGTTGATTTCAAATAAATTTAATAAAACTTGATACTTCCAACTAAAATTTTTTTCACAATCCAACAAAATTGAAGTTATTTTCATCTAAATTTACTCAAATATAGATCCTACAACAAAAATACTCAACAAAATCCAAAAAAATCAAAGTTGATTTCAAATGATTTTATTAAAATTTGACAAAAATCTTGTCTACATACAAGAAAATTGAAGTTATTTTCATCTAAATTTAGTCAAATATAGATCCTACAACCAAATTAGTCATCAAAATCCAAAAAATCGAAGTTGATTTCAAATGAATTTA
The DNA here is from genome assembly GCA_946251845.1 of Andrena fulva. Lineage (NCBI taxonomy): Eukaryota > Metazoa > Arthropoda > Insecta > Hymenoptera > Andrenidae > Andrena > Andrena fulva. The sequence continues at coordinate 2,793,324 of CAMITZ010000243.1, forward strand.
TTAAAATTTGACACTTCCAACTAAAATTTTTTCATAATCCAACGAAATTGAAGTTATTTTCATCTAAATTTACTCAAATATAGAACCTACAACAAAAATACTCAACAAAATCCTAAAAAATCGAAGTTGATTTCAAATAAATTTATTAAAATTTGACACTTCCAACTAAAATTTTTTTCACAATCCAACAAAATTGAAGTTATTTTCATCTAAATCTACTCAAATATAGATCCTACAACAAAAATACTCAACAAAATCCAAAAAAATCGAAGTTGATTTCAAATCAATTTATTAAAATTTGACCCTTCCAACTAAAATATTTTTTCACAATCCAAAAAATTGAAGTTATTTTCATCTAAATCTACTCAAATATAGATCCTACAACAAAAATACTCAACAAAATCCAAAAAAATCGAAGTTGATTTCAAATAAATTTATTAAAATTTGACACTTCCAACTAAATTTTTTTTCATAATCCAACAAAATTAAATTTATTTTCATCTAAATTTACTCAAATATAGATCCTACAACAAAAATACTCAACAAAATCCAAAATAATCGAAGTTGATTTCAAATAAATTTAATAAAACTTGATACTTCCAACTAAAATTTTTTTCACAATCCAACAAAATTGAAGTTATTTTCATCTAAATTTAATCAAATATAGATCCTACAACAAAAATACTCGACAAAATCCAAAAAAATCGAAGTTGATTTCATATGAATTAATTAAAATTTGACACTTCCAACTAAAATTTTTTTTATAATCCAACAAAATTGAAGTTATTTTCATCTAAATTTAGTCAAATATAGATCCTACAACCAAAATATTCATCAAAATCCAAAAAAATCAAAGTTGATTTCAAATGATTTTATTAAAATTTGACAAAAATCTTGTCTACATACAAGAAAATTGAAGTTATTTTCATCTAAATTTAGTCAAATATAGATCCTACAACCAAAATAGTCATCAAAATCCAAAAAATCGAAGTTGATTTCAAATGAATTTATTAAAATTTGACACTTCCAACTAAAATTTTTTCATAATCCAACGAAATTGAAGTTATTTTCATCTAAATTTACTCAAATATAGAACCTACAACAAAAATACTCAACAAAATCCTAAAAAATCGAAGTTGATTTCAAATAAATTTATTAAAATTTGACACTTCCAACTAAAATTTTTTTCACAATCCAACAAAATTGAAGTTATTTTCATCTAAATCTACTCAAATATAGATCCTACAACAAAAATACTCAACAAAATCCAAAAAAATCGAAGTTGATTTCAAATCAATTTATTAAAATTTGACCCTTCCAACTAAAATATTTTTTCACAATCCAAAAAATTGAAGTTATTTTCATCTAAATCTACTCAAATATAGATCCTACAACAAAAATACTCAACAAAATCCAAAAAAATCGAAGTTGATTTCAAATCAATTTATTAAAATTTGACCCTTCCAACTAAAATATTTTTTCACAATCCAAAAAATTGAAGTTATTTTCATCTAAATCTACTCAAATATAGATCCTACAACAAAAATACTCAACAAAATCCAAAAAAATCGAAGTTGATTTCAAATCAATTTATTAAAATTTGACCCTTCCAACTAAAATATTTTTTCACAATCCAAAAAATTGAAGTTATTTTCATCTAAATCTACTCAAATATAGATCCTACAACAAAAATACTCAACAAAATCCAAAAAAATCGAAGTTGATTTCAAATAAATTTATTAAAATTTGACACTTCCAACTAAATTTTTTTTCCAAATCCAACAAAATTAAATTTATTTTCATCTAAATTTACTCAAATATAGATCCTACAACAAAAATACTCAACAAAATCCAAAATAATCGAAGTTGATTTCAAATAAATTTAATAAAACTTGATACTTCCAACTAAAATTTTTTTCACAATCCAACAAAATTGAAGTTATTTTCATCTAAATTTACTCAAATATAGATCCTACAACAAAAATACTCAACAAAATCCAAAAAAATCAAAGTTGATTTCAAATGATTTTATTAAAATTTGACAAAAATCTTGTCTACATACAAGAAAATTGAAGTTATTTTCATCTAAATTTAGTCAAATATAGATCCTACAACCAAATTAGTCATCAAAATCCAAAAAATCGAAGTTGATTTCAAATGAATTTATTAAAATTTGACACTTCCAACTAAAATTTTTTCATAATCCAACGAAATTGAAGTTATTTTCATCTAAATTTACTCAAATATAGAACCTACAACAAAAATACTCAACAAAATCCTAAAAAATCGAAGTTGATTTCAAATAAATTTATTAAAATTTGACACTTCCAACTAAAATTTTTTTCACAATCCAACAAAATTGAAGTTATTTTCATCTAAATCTACTCAAATATAGATCCTACAACAAAAATACTCAACAAAATCCAAAAAAATCGAAGTTGATTTCAAATCAATTTATTAAAATTTGACCCTTCCAACTAAAATATTTTTTCACAATCCAAAAAATTGAAGTTATTTTCATCTAAATCTACTCAAATATAGATCCTACAACAAAAATACTCAACAAAATCCAAAAAAATCGAAGTTGATTTCAAATAAATTTATTAAAATTTGACACTTCCAACTAAATTTTTTTTCATAATCCAACAAAATTAAATTTATTTTCATCTAAATTTACTCAAATATAGATCCTACAACAAAAATACTCAACAAAATCCAAAATAATCGAAGTTGATTTCAAATAAATTTAATAAAACTTGATACTTCCAACTAAAATTTTTTTCACAATCCAACAAAATTGAAGTTATTTTCATCTAAATTTAATCAAATATAGATCCTACAACAAAAATACTCGACAAAATCCAAAAAAATCGAAGTTGATTTCATATGAATTAATTAAAATTTGACACTTCCAACTAAAATTTTTTTTATAATCCAACAAAATTGAAGTTATTTTCATCTAAATTTAGTCAAATATAGATCCTACAACCAAAATATTCATCAAAATCCAAAAAAATCAAAGTTGATTTCAAATGATTTTATTAAAATTTGACAAAAATCTTGTCTACATACAAGAAAATTGAAGTTATTTTCATCTAAATTTAGTCAAATATAGATCCTACAACCAAAATAGTCATCAAAATCCAAAAAATCGAAGTTGATTTCAAATGAATTTATTAAAATTTGACACTTCCAACTAAAATTTTTTCATAATCCAACGAAATTGAAGTTATTTTCATCTAAATTTACTCAAATATAGAACCTACAACAAAAATACTCAACAAAATCCTAAAAAATCGAAGTTGATTTCAAATAAATTTATTAAAATTTGACACTTCCAACTAAAATTTTTTTCACAATCCAACAAAATTGAAGTTATTTTCCTCTAAATCTACTCAAATATAGATCCTACAACAAAAATACTCAACAAAATCCAAAAAAATCGAAGTTGATTTCAAATCAATTTATTAAAATTTGACCCTTCCAACTAAAATATTTTTTCACAATCCAAAAAATTGAAGTTATTTTCATCTAAATCTACTCAAATATAGATCCTACAACAAAAATACTCAACAAAATCCAAAAAAATCGAAGTTGATTTCAAATAAATTTATTAAAATTTGACACTTCCAACTAAATTTTTTTTTCATAATCCAACAAAATTAAATTTATTTTCATCTAAATTTACTCAAATATAGATCCTACAACAAAAATACTCAACAAAATCCAAAATAATCGAAGTTGATTTCAAATAAATTTAATAAAACTTGATACTTCCAACTAAAATTTTTTTCACAATCCAACAAAATTGAAGTTATTTTCATCTAAATTTAATCAAATATAGATCCTACAACAAAAATACTCGACAAAATCCAAAAAAATCGAAGTTGATTTCATATGAATTTATTAAAATTTGACACTTCCAACTAAAATTTTTTTTATAATCCAACAAAATTGAAGTTATTTTCATCTAAATTTAGTCAAATATAGATCCTACAACCAAAATATTCATCAAAATCCAAAAAAATCAAAGTTGATTTCAAATGATTTTATTAAAATTTGACAAAAATCTTGTCTACATACAAGAAAATTGAAGTTATTTTCATCTAAATTTAGTCAAATATAGATCCTACAACAAAAATACTCAACAAAATCCAAAAACATCGAAGTTGATTTCAAATAAATTTATTAAAATTTGACACTTCCAACTAAATTTTTTTTCATAATCCAACAAAATTAAATTTATTTTCATCTAAATTTACTCAAATATAGATCCTACAACAAAAATACTCAACAAAATCCAAAATAATCGAAGTTGATTTCAAATAAATTTAATAAAACTTGATACTTCCAACTAAAATTTTTTTCACAATCCAACAAAATTGAAGTTATTTTCATCTAAATTTAATCAAATATAGATCCTACAACCAAAATACTCGACAAAATCCAAAAAAATCGGAGTTGATTTTATATGAATTTATTAAAATTTGACACTTCCAACTAAAATTTTTTTCATAATCCAACAAAATTGAAGTTATTTTCATCTAAATTTACTCAAATATAGATCCTCCGACAAAAATACTCAACAAAATCCAAAAAAATCGAAGTTGATTTCAAATGAATTTATTAAAATTTGACCAAAATCTTGTCAAAATCCAAGAATATTGAAATTATTTTCATCTAAATTTAGTCAAATATAGATCCTACAACCAAAATACTCGACAAAATCCCAAAAAATCGAAGTTGATTTTATATGAATTTATTAAAATTTGACACTTCCAACTAAAATTTTTTTCATAATCCAACAAAATTGAAGTTATTTTCATCTAAATTTACTCAAATATAGATCCTACAACCAAAATACTGAACAAAATCCAAAAAAATCGAAGTTGATTTCATATGAATTTATTAAAATTTGACACTTCCAACTAAAATTTTTTTTATAATCCAACAAAATTGAAGTTATTTTCATCTAAATTTAGTCAAATATAGATCCTACAACCAAAATATTCATCAAAATCCAAAAAATCGAAGTTGATTTCAAATGAATTTATTAAAATTTGACACTTCCAACTAAAATTTTTTCATAATCCAACGAAATTGAAGTTATTTTCATCTAAATTTACTCAAATATAGAACCTACAACAAAAATACTCAACAAAATCCTAAAAAATCGAAGTTGATTTCAAATAAATTTATTAAAATTTGACACTTCCAACTAAAATTTTTTTCACAATCCAACAAAATTGAAGTTATTTTCATCTAAATCTACTCAAATATAGATCCTACAACAAAAATACTCAACAAAATCCAAAAAAATCGAAGTTGATTTCAAATCAATTTATTAAAATTTGACCCTTCCAACTAAAATATTTTTTCACAATCCAAAAAATTGAAGTTATTTTCATCTAAATCTACTCAAATATAGATCCTACAACAAAAATACTCAACAAAATCCAAAAAAATCGAAGTTGATTTCAAATAAATTTATTAAAATTTGACACTTCCAACTAAATTTTTTTTCATAATCCAACAAAATTAAATTTATTTTCATCTAAATTTACTCAAATATAGATCCTACAACAAAAATACTCAACAAAATCCAAAATAATCGAAGTTGATTTCAAATAAATTTAATAAAACTTGATACTTCCAACTAAAATTTTTTTCACAATCCAACAAAATTGAAGTTATTTTCATCTAAATTTAATCAAATATAGATCCTACAACAAAAATACTCGACAAAATCCAAAAAAATCGAAGTTGATTTCATATGAATTAATTAAAATTTGACACTTCCAACTAAAATTTTTTTTATAATCCAACAAAATTGAAGTTATTTTCATCTAAATTTAGTCAAATATAGATCCTACAACCAAAATATTCATCAAAATCCAAAAAAATCAAAGTTGATTTCAAATGATTTTATTAAAATTTGACAAAAATCTTGTCTACATACAAGAAAATTGAAGTTATTTTCATCTAAATTTAGTCAAATATAGATCCTACAACCAAAATAGTCATCAAAATCCAAAAAATCGAAGTTGATTTCAAATGAATTTATTAAAATTTGACACTTCCAACTAAAATTTTTTCATAATCCAACGAAATTGAAGTTATTTTCATCTAAATTTACTCAAATATAGAACCTACAACAAAAATACTCAACAAAATCCTAAAAAATCGAAGTTGATTTCAAATAAATTTATTAAAATTTGACACTTCCAACTAAAATTTTTTTCACAATCCAACAAAATTGAAGTTATTTTCATCTAAATCTACTCAAATATAGATCCTACAACAAAAATACTCAACAAAATCCAAAAAAATCGAAGTTGATTTCAAATCAATTTATTAAAATTTGACCCTTCCAACTAAAATATTTTTTCACAATCCAAAAAATTGAAGTTATTTTCATCTAAATCTACTCAAATATAGATCCTACAACAAAAATACTCAACAAAATCCAAAAAAATCGAAGTTGATTTCAAATCAATTTATTAAAATTTGACCCTTCCAACTAAAATATTTTTTCACAATCCAAAAAATTGAAGTTATTTTCATCTAAATTTACTCAAATATAGATCCTACAACAAAAATACTCAACAAAATCCAAAATAATCGAAGTTGATTTCAAATAAATTTAATAAAACTTGATACTTCCAACTAAAATTTTTTTCACAATCCAACAAAATTGAAGTTATTTTCATCTAAATTTACTCAAATATAGATCCTACAACAAAAATACTCAACAAAATCCAAAAAAATTAAAGTTGATTTCAAATGATTTTATTAAAATTTGACAAAAATCTTGTCAAAATCCAAGAATATTGAAGTTATTTTCATCTAAATTTAGTCAAATATAGATCCTACAACCAAAATACTCGACAAAATCCAAAAAAATCGAAGTTGATTTTATATGAATTTATTAAAATTTGACACTTCCAACTAAAATTTTTTTCATAATCCAACAAAATTGAAGTTATTTTCATCTAAATTTACTCAAATATAGATCCTCCAACAAAAATACTCAACAAAATCCAAAAAAATCGAAGTTGATTTCAAATGAATTTATTAAAATTTGACCAAAATCTTGTCAAAATCCAAGAATATTGAAATTATTTTCATCTAAATTTAGTCAAATATAGATCCTACAACCAAAATACTCGACAAAATCCAAAAAAATCGAAGTTGATTTTATATGAATTTATTAAAATTTGACACTTCCAACTAAATTTTTTTTCATAATCCAACAAAATTGAAGTTATTTTCATCTAAATTTACTCAAATATAGATCCTACAACCAAAATACTCAACAAAATCCAAAAAAATCGAAGTTGATTTCATATGAATTTATTAAAATTTGACACTTCCAACTAAATTTTTTTTTATAATCCAACAAAATTGAAGTTATTTTCAACTAAATTTAGTCAAATATAGATCCTACAACCAAAATATTCATCAAAATCCAAAAAAATCAAAGTTGATTTCAAATGATTTTATTAAAATTTGACAAAAATCTTGTCTACATACAAGAAAATTGAAGTTATTTTCATCTAAATTTAGTCAAATATAGATCCTACAACAAAAATACTCAACAAAATCCAAAAACATCGAAGTTGATTTCAAATAAATTTATTAAAATTTGACACTTCCAACTAAATTTTTTTTCATAATCCAACAAAATTAAATTTATTTTCATCTAAATTTACTCAAATATAGATCCTACAACAAAAATACTCAACAAAATCCAAAATAATCGAAGTTGATTTCAAATAAATTTAATAAAACTTGATACTTCCAACTAAAATTTTTTTCACAATCCAACAAAATTGAAGTTATTTTCATCTAAATTTAATCAAATATAGATCCTACAACCAAAATACTCGACAAAATCCAAAAAAATCGGAGTTGATTTTATATGAATTTATTAAAATTTGACACTTCCAACTAAAATTTTTTTCATAATCCAACAAAATTGAAGTTATTTTCATCTAAATTTACTCAAATATAGATCCTCCGACAAAAATACTCAACAAAATCCAAAAAAATCGAAGTTGATTTCAAATGAATTTATTAAAATTTGACCAAAATCTTGTCAAAATCCAAGAATATTGAAATTATTTTCATCTAAATTTAGTCAAATATAGATCCTACAACCAAAATACTCGACAAAATCCCAAAAAATCGAAGTTGATTTTATATGAATTTATTAAAATTTGACACTTCCAACTAAAATTTTTTTCATAATCCAACAAAATTGAAGTTATTTTCATCTAAATTTACTCAAATATAGATCCTACAACCAAAATACTGAACAAAATCCAAAAAAATCGAAGTTGATTTCATATGAATTTATTAAAATTTGACACTTCCAACTAAAATTTTTTTTATAATCCAACAAAATTGAAGTTATTTTCATCTAAATTTAGTCAAATATAGATCCTACAACCAAAATATTCATCAAAATCCAAAAAATCGAAGTTGATTTCAAATGAATTTATTAAAATTTGACACTTCCAACTAAAATTTTTTCATAATCCAACGAAATTGAAGTTATTTTCATCTAAATTTACTCAAATATAGAACCTACAACAAAAATACTCAACAAAATCCTAAAAAATCGAAGTTGATTTCAAATAAATTTATTAAAATTTGACACTTCCAACTAAAATTTTTTTCACAATCCAACAAAATTGAAGTTATTTTCATCTAAATCTACTCAAATATAGATCCTACAACAAAAATACTCAACAAAATCCAAAAAAATCGAAGTTGATTTCAAATCAATTTATTAAAATTTGACCCTTCCAACTAAAATATTTTTTCACAATCCAAAAAATTGAAGTTATTTTCATCTAAATCTACTCAAATATAGATCCTACAACAAAAATACTCAACAAAATCCAAAAAAATCGAAGTTGATTTCAAATAAATTTATTAAAATTTGACACTTCCAACTAAATTTTTTTTCATAATCCAACAAAATTAAATTTATTTTCATCTAAATTTACTCAAATATAGATCCTACAACAAAAATACTCAACAAAATCCAAAATAATCGAAGTTGATTTCAAATAAATTTAATAAAACTTGATACTTCCAACTAAAATTTTTTTCACAATCCAACAAAATTGAAGTTATTTTCATCTAAATTTAATCAAATATAGATCCTACAACAAAAATACTCGACAAAATCCAAAAAAATCGAAGTTGATTTCATATGAATTAATTAAAATTTGACACTTCCAACTAAAATTTTTTTTATAATCCAACAAAATTGAAGTTATTTTCATCTAAATTTAGTCAAATATAGATCCTACAACCAAAATATTCATCAAAATCCAAAAAAATCAAAGTTGATTTCAAATGATTTTATTAAAATTTGACAAAAATCTTGTCTACATACAAGAAAATTGAAGTTATTTTCATCTAAATTTAGTCAAATATAGATCCTACAACCAAAATAGTCATCAAAATCCAAAAAATCGAAGTTGATTTCAAATGAATTTATTAAAATTTGACACTTCCAACTAAAATTTTTTCATAATCCAACGAAATTGAAGTTATTTTCATCTAAATTTACTCAAATATAGAACCTACAACAAAAATACTCAACAAAATCCTAAAAAATCGAAGTTGATTTCAAATAAATTTATTAAAATTTGACACTTCCAACTAAAATTTTTTTCACAATCCAACAAAATTGAAGTTATTTTCATCTAAATCTACTCAAATATAGATCCTACAACAAAAATACTCAACAAAATCCAAAAAAATCGAAGTTGATTTCAAATCAATTTATTAAAATTTGACCCTTCCAACTAAAATATTTTTTCACAATCCAAAAAATTGAAGTTATTTTCATCTAAATCTACTCAAATATAGATCCTACAACAAAAATACTCAACAAAATCCAAAAAAATCGAAGTTGATTTCAAATCAATTTATTAAAATTTGACCCTTCCAACTAAAATATTTTTTCACAATCCAAAAAATTGAAGTTATTTTCATCTAAATCTACTCAAATATAGATCCTACAACAAAAATACTCAACAAAATCCAAAAAAATCGAAGTTGATTTCAAATAAATTTATTAAAATTTGACACTTCCAACTAAATTTTTTTTCATAATCCAACAAAATTAAATTTATTTTCATCTAAATTTACTCAAATATAGATCCTACAACAAAAATACTCAACAAAATCCAAAATAATCGAAGTTGATTTCAAATAAATTTAATAAAACTTGATACTTCCAACTAAAATTTTTTTCACAATCCAACAAAATTGAAGTTATTTTCATCTAAATTTACTCAAATATAGATCCTACAACAAAAATACTCAACAAAATCCAAAAAAATCAAAGTTGATTTCAAATGATTTTATTAAAATTTGACAAAAATCTTGTCAAAATCCAAGAATATTGAAGTTATTTTCATCTAAATTTAGTCAAATATAGATCCTACAACCAAAATACTCGACAAAATCCAAAAAAATCGAAGTTGATTTTATATGAATTTATTAAAATTTGACACTTCCAACTAAAATTTTTTTCATAATCCAACAAAATTGAAGTTATTTTCATCTAAATTTACTCAAATATAGATCCTCCAACAAAAATACTCAACAAAATCCAAAAAAATCGAAGTTGATTTCAAATGAATTTATTAAAATTTGACCAAAATCTTGTCAAAATCCAAGAATATTGAAATTATTTTCATCTAAATTTAGTCAAATATAGATCCTACAACCAAAATACTCGACAAAATCCAAAAAAATCGAAGTTGATTTTATATGAATTTATTAAAATTTGACACTTCCAACTAAATTTTTTTTCATAATCCAACAAAATTGAAGTTATTTTCATCTAAATTTACTCAAATATAGATCCTACAACCAAAATACTCAACAAAATCCAAAAAAATCGAAGTTGATTTCATATGAATTTATTAAAATTTGACACTTCCAACTAAATTTTTTTTTATAATCCAACAAAATTGAAGTTATTTTCAACTAAATTTAGTCAAATATAGATCCTACAACCAAAATATTCATCAAAATCCAAAAAAATCAAAGTTGATTTCAAATGATTTTATTAAAATTTGACAAAAATCTTGTCTACATACAAGAAAATTGAAGTTATTTTCATCTAAATTTAGTCAAATATAGATCCTACAACCAAAATAGTAATCAAAATCCAAAAAATCGAAGTTGATTTCAAATGAATTTATTAAAATTTGACACTTCCAACTAAAATTTTTTCATAATCCAACGAAATTGAAGTTATTTTCATCTAAATTTACTCAAATATAGAACCTACAACAAAAATACTCAACAAAATCCTAAAAAATCGAAGTTGATTTCAAATAAATTTATTAAAATTTGACACTTCCAACTAAAATTTTTTTCACAATCCAACAAAATTGAAGTTATTTTCATCTAAATCTACTCAAATATAGATCCTACAACAAAAATACTCAACAAAATCCAAAAAAATCGAAGTTGATTTCAAATCAATTTATTAAAATTTGACCCTTCCAACTAAAATATTTTTTCACAATCCAAAAAATTGAAGTTATTTTCATCTAAATCTACTCAAATATAGATCCTACAACAAAAATACTCAACAAAATCTAAAAACATCGAAGTTGATTTCAAATAAATTTATTAAAATTTGACACTTCCAACTAAATTTTTTTTCATAATCCAACAAAATTAAATTTATTTTCATCTAAATTTACTCAAATATAGATCCTACAACAAAAATACTCAACAAAATCCAAAATAATCGAAGTTGATTTCAAATAAATTTAATAAAACTTGATACTTCCAACTAAAATTTTTTTCACAATCCAACAAAATTGAAGTTATTTTCATCTAAATTTAATCAAATATAGATCCTACAACCAAAATACTCGACAAAATCCAAAAAAATCGAAGTTGATTTTATATGAATTTATTAAAATTTGACACTTCCAACTAAAATTTTTTTCATAATCCAACAAAATTGAAGTTATTTTCATCTAAATTTACTCAAATATAGAACCTACAACAAAAATACTCAACAAAATCCTAAAAAATCGAAGTTGATTTCAAATAAATTTATTAAAATTTGACACTTCCAACTAAAATTTTTTTCACAATCCAACAAAATTGAAGTTATTTTCATCTAAATCTACTCAAATATAGATCCTACAACAAAAATACTCAACAAAATCCAAAAAAATCGAAGTTGATTTCAAATCAATTTATTAAAATTTGACCCTTCCAACTAAAATATTTTTTCACAATCCAAAAAATTGAAGTTATTTTCATCTAAATCTACTCAAATATAGATCCTACAACAAAAATACTCAACAAAATCCAAAAAAATCGAAGTTGATTTCAAATAAATTTATTAAAATTTGACACTTCCAACTAAATTTTTTTTCATAATCCAACAAAATTAAATTTATTTTCATCTAAATTTACTCAAATATAGATCCTACAACAAAAATACTCAACAAAATCCAAAATAATCGAAGTTGATTTCAAATAAATTTAATAAAACTTGATACTTCCAACTAAAATTTTTTTCACAATCCAACAAAATTGAAGTTATTTTCATCTAAATTTAATCAAATATAGATCCTACAACCAAAATACTCGACAAAATCCAAAAAAATCAAAGTTGATTTCAAATGATTTTATTAAAATTTGACAAAAATCTTGTCTACATACAAGAAAATTGAAGTTATTTTCATCTAAATTTAGTCAAATATAGATCCTACAACCAAAATAGTCATCAAAATCCAAAAAATCGAAGTTGATTTCAAATGAATTTATTAAAATTTGACACTTCCAACTAAAATTTTTTCATAATCCAACGAAATTGAAGTTATTTTCATCTAAATTTACTCAAATATAGAACCTACAACAAAAATACTCAACAAAATCCTAAAAAATCGAAGTTGATTTCAAATAAATTTATTAAAATTTGACACTTCCAACTAAAATTTTTTTCACAATCCAACAAAATTGAAGTTATTTTCATCTAAATCTACTCAAATATAGATCCTACAACAAAAATACTCAACAAAATCCAAAAAAATCGAAGTTGATTTCAAATCAATTTATTAAAATTTGACCCTTCCAACTAAAATATTTTTTCACAATCCAAAAAATTGAAGTTATTTTCATCTAAATCTACTCAAATATAGATCCTACAACAAAAATACTCAACAAAATCCAAAAACATCGAAGTTGATTTCAAATAAATTTATTAAAATTTGACACTTCCAACTAAATTTTTTTTCATAATCCAACAAAATTAAATTTATTTTCATCTAAATTTACTCAAATATAGATCCTACAACAAAAATACTCAACAAAATCCAAAATAATCGAAGTTGATTTCAAATAAATTTAATAAAACTTGATACTTCCAACTAAAATTTTTTTCACAATCCAACAAAATTGAAGTTATTTTCATCTAAATTTAATCAAATATAGATCCTACAACCAAAATACTCGACAAAATCCAAAAAAATCGAAGTTGATTTTATATGAATTTATTAAAATTTGACACTTCCAACTAAAATTTTTTTCATAATCCAACAAAATTGAAGTTATTTTCATCTAAATTTACTCAAATATAGATCCTCCAACAAAAATACTCAACAAAATCCAAAAAAATCGAAGTTGATTTCAAATGAATTTATTAAAATTTGACCAAAATCTTGTCAAAATCCAAGAATATTGAAATTATTTTCATCTAAATTTAGTCAAATATAGATCCTACAACCAAAATACTCGACAAAATCCCAAAAAATCGAAGTTGATTTTATATGAATTTATTAAAATTTGACACTTCCAACTAAAATTTTTTTCATAATCCAACAAAATTGAAGTTATTTTCATCTAAATTTACTCAAATATAGATCCTACAACCAAAATACTGAACAAAATCCAAAAAAATCGAAGTTGATTTCATATGAATTTATTAAAATTTGACACTTCCAACTAAAATTTTTTTTATAATCCAACAAAATTGAAGTTATTTTCATCTAAATTTAGTCAAATATAGATCCTACAACCAAAATATTCATCAAAATCCAAAAAAATCAAAGTTGATTTCAAATGATTTTATTAAAATTTGACAAAAATCTTGTCTACATACAAGAAAATTGAAGTTATTTTCATCTAAATTTAGTCAAATATAGATCCTACAACCAAAATAGTCATCAAAATCCAAAAAATCGAAGTTGATTTCAAATGAATTTATTAAAATTTGACACTTCCAACTAAAATTTTTTCATAATCCAACGAAATTGAAGTTATTTTCATCTAAATTTACTCAAATATAGAACCTACAACAAAAATACTCAACAAAATCCTAAAAAATCGAAGTTGATTTCAAATAAATTTATTAAAATTTGACACTTCCAACTAAAATTTTTTTCACAATCCAACAAAATTGAAGTTATTTTCATCTAAATCTACTCAAATATAGATCCTACAACAAAAATACTCAACAAAATCCAAAAAAATCGAAGTTGATTTCAAATCAATTTATTAAAATTTGACCCTTCCAACTAAAATATTTTTTCACAATCCAAAAAATTGAAGTTATTTTCATCTAAATCTACTCAAATATAGATCCTACAACAAAAATACTCAACAAAATCCAAAAAAATCGAAGTTGATTTCAAATAAATTTATTAAAATTTGACACTTCCAACTAAATTTTTTTTCATAATCCAACAAAATTAAATTTATTTTCATCTAAATTTACTCAAATATAGATCCTACAACAAAAATACTCAACAAAATCCAAAATAATCGAAGTTGATTTCAAATAAATTTAATAAAACTTGATACTTCCAACTAAAATTTTTTTCACAATCCAACAAAATTGAAGTTATTTTCATCTAAATTTAATCAAATATAGATCCTACAACCAAAATACTCGACAAAATCCAAAAAAATCGAAGTTGATTTCATATGAATTTATTAAAATTTGACACTTCCAACTAAAATTTTTTTTATAATCCAACAAAATTGAAGTTATTTTCATCTAAATTTAGTCAAATATAGATCCTACAACCAAAATATTCATCAAAATCCAAAAAAATCAAAGTTGATTTCAAATGATTTTATTAAAATTTGACAAAAATCTTGTCTACATACAAGAAAATTGAAGTTATTTTCATCTAAATTTAGTCAAATATAGATCCTACAACCAAAATAGTAATCAAAATCCAAAAAATCGAAGTTGATTTCAAATGAATTTATTAAAATTTGACACTTCCAACTAAAATTTTTTCATAATCCAACGAAATTGAAGTTATTTTCATCTAAATTTACTCAAATATAGATCCTACAACAAAAATACTCAACAAAATCCAAAAACATCGAAGTTGATTTCAAATAAATTTATTAAAATTTGACACTTCCAACTAAATTTTTTTTCATAATCCAACAAAATTAAATTTATTTTCATCTAAATTTACTCAAATATAGATCCTACAACAAAAATACTCAACAAAATCCAAAATAATCGAAGTTGATTTCAAATAAATTTAATAAAACTTGATACTTCCAACTAAAATTTTTTTCACAATCCAACAAAATTGAAGTTATTTTCATCTAAATTTAATCAAATATAGATCCTACAACCAAAATACTCGACAAAATCCAAAAAAATCGAAGTTGATTTTATATGAATTTATTAAAATTTGACACTTCCAACTAAAATTTTTTTCATAATCCAACAAAATTGAAGTTATTTTCATCTAAATTTACTCAAATATAGATCCTCCAACAAAAATACTCAACAAAATCCAAAAAAATCGAAGTTGATTTCAAATGAATTTATTAAAATTTGACCAAAATCTTGTCAAAATCCAAGAATATTGAAATTATTTTCATCTAAATTTAGTCAAATATAGATCCTACAACCAAAATACTCGACAAAATCCCAAAAAATCGAAGTTGATTTTATATGAATTTATTAAAATTTGACACTTCCAACTAAAATTTTTTTCATAATCCAACAAAATTGAAGTTATTTTCATCTAAATTTACTCAAATATAGATCCTACAACCAAAATACTGAACAAAATCCAAAAAAATCGAAGTTGATTTCATATGAATTTATTAAAATTTGACACTTCCAACTAAAATTTTTTTTATAATCCAACAAAATTGAAGTTATTTTCATCTAAATTTAGTCAAATATAGATCCTACAACCAAAATATTCATCAAAATCCAAAAAAATCAAAGTTGATTTCAAATGATTTTATTAAAATTTGACAAAAATCTTGTCTACATACAAGAAAATTGAAGTTATTTTCATCTAAATTTAGTCAAATATAGATCCTACAACCAAAATAGTCATCAAAATCCAAAAAATCGAAGTTGATTTCAAATGAATTTATTAAAATTTGACACTTCCAACTAAAATTTTTTCATAATCCAACGAAATTGAAGTTATTTTCATCTAAATTTACTCAAATATAGAACCTACAACAAAAATACTCAACAAAATCCTAAAAAATCGAAGTTGATTTCAAATAAATTTATTAAAATTTGACACTTCCAACTAAAATTTTTTTCACAATCCAACAAAATTGAAGTTATTTTCATCTAAATCTACTCAAATATAGATCCTACAACAAAAATACTCAACAAAATCCAAAAAAATCGAAGTTGATTTCAAATCAATTTATTAAAATTTGACCCTTCCAACTAAAATATTTTTTCACAATCCAAAAAATTGAAGTTATTTTCATCTAAATCTACTCAAATATAGATCCTACAACAAAAATACTCAACAAAATCCAAAAAAATCGAAGTTGATTTCAAATAAATTTATTAAAATTTGACACTTCCAACTAAATTTTTTTTCATAATCCAACAAAATTAAATTTATTTTCATCTAAATTTACTCAAATATAGATCCTACAACAAAAATACTCAACAAAATCCAAAATAATCGAAGTTGATTTCAAATAAATTTAATAAAACTTGATACTTCCAACTAAAATTTTTTTCACAATCCAACAAAATTGAAGTTATTTTCATCTAAATTTAATCAAATATAGATCCTACAACCAAAATACTCGACAAAATCCAAAAAAATCGAAGTTGATTTTATATGAATTTATTAAAATTTGACACTTCCAACTAAAATTTTTTTCATAATCCAACAAAATTGAAGTTATTTTCATCTAAATTTACTCAAATATAGATCCTCCAACAAAAATACTCAACAAAATCCAAAAAAATCGAAGTTGATTTCAAATGAATTTATTAAAATTTGACCAAAATCTTGTCAAAATCCAAGAATATTGAAATTATTTTCATCTAAATTTAGTCAAATATAGATCCTACAACCAAAATACTCGACAAAATCCCAAAAAATCGAAGTTGATTTTATATGAATTTATTAAAATTTGACACTTCCAACTAAAATTTTTTTCATAATCCAACAAAATTGAAGTTATTTTCATCTAAATTTACTCAAATATAGATCCTACAACCAAAATACTGAACAAAATCCAAAAAAATCGAAGTTGATTTCATATGAATTTATTAAAATTTGACACTTCCAACTAAAATTTTTTTTATAATCCAACAAAATTGAAGTTATTTTCATCTAAATTTAGTCAAATATAGATCCTACAACCAAAATATTCATCAAAATCCAAAAAAATCAAAGTTGATTTCAAATGATTTTATTAAAATTTGACAAAAATCTTGTCTACATACAAGAAAATTGAAGTTATTTTCATCTAAATTTAGTCAAATATAGATCCTACAACCAAAATAGTAATCAAAATCCAAAAAATCGAAGTTGATTTCAAATGAATTTATTAAAATTTGACACTTCCAACTAAAATTTTTTCATAATCCAACGAAATTGAAGTTATTTTCATCTAAATTTACTCAAATATAGAACCTACAACAAAAATACTCAACAAAATCCTAAAAAATCGAAGTTGATTTCAAATAAATTTATTAAAATTTGACACTTCCAACTAAAATTTTTTTCACAATCCAACAAAATTGAAGTTATTTTCATCTAAATCTACTCAAATATAGATCCTACAACAAAAATACTCAACAAAATCCAAAAAAATCGAAGTTGATTTCAAATCAATTTATTAAAATTTGACCCTTCCAACTAAAATATTTTTTCACAATCCAAAAAATTGAAGTTATTTTCATCTAAATCTACTCAAATATAGATCCTACAACAAAAATACTCAACAAAATCCAAAAACATCGAAGTTGATTTCAAATAAATTTATTAAAATTTGACACTTCCAACTAAATTTTTTTTCATAATCCAACAAAATTAAATTTATTTTCATCTAAATTTACTCAAATATAGATCCTACAACAAAAATACTCAACAAAATCCAAAATAATCGAAGTTGATTTCAAATAAATTTAATAAAACTTGATACTTCCAACTAAAATTTTTTTCACAATCCAACAAAATTGAAGTTATTTTCATCTAAATTTAATCAAATATAGATCCTACAACCAAAATACTCGACAAAATCCAAAAAAATCGAAGTTGATTTTATATGAATTTATTAAAATTTGACACTTCCAACTAAAATTTTTTTCATAATCCAACAAAATTGAAGTTATTTTCATCTAAATTTACTCAAATATAGATCCTCCAACAAAAATACTCAACAAAATCCAAAAAAATCGAAGTTGATTTCAAATGAATTTATTAAAATTTGACCAAAATCTTGTCAAAATCCAAGAATATTGAAATTATTTTCATCTAAATTTAGTCAAATATAGATCCTACAACCAAAATACTCGACAAAATCCCAAAAAATCGAAGTTGATTTTATATGAATTTATTAAAATTTGACACTTCCAACTAAAATTTTTTTCATAATCCAACAAAATTGAAGTTATTTTCATCTAAATTTACTCAAATATAGATCCTACAACCAAAATACTGAACAAAATCCAAAAAAATCGAAGTTGATTTCATATGAATTTATTAAAATTTGACACTTCCAACTAAAATTTTTTTTATAATCCAACAAAATTGAAGTTATTTTCATCTAAATTTAGTCAAATATAGATCCTACAACCAAAATATTCATCAAAATCCAAAAAAATCAAAGTTGATTTCAAATGATTTTATTAAAATTTGACAAAAATCTTGTCTACATACAAGAAAATTGAAGTTATTTTCATCTAAATTTAGTCAAATATAGATCCTACAACCAAAATAGTCATCAAAATCCAAAAAATCGAAGTTGATTTCAAATGAATTTATTAAAATTTGACACTTCCAACTAAAATTTTTTCATAATCCAACGAAATTGAAGTTATTTTCATCTAAATTTACTCAAATATAGAACCTACAACAAAAATACTCAACAAAATCCTAAAAAATCGAAGTTGATTTCAAATAAATTTATTAAAATTTGACACTTCCAACTAAAATTTTTTTCACAATCCAACAAAATTGAAGTTATTTTCATCTAAATCTACTCAAATATAGATCCTACAACAAAAATACTCAACAAAATCCAAAAAAATCGAAGTTGATTTCAAATCAATTTATTAAAATTTGACCCTTCCAACTAAAATATTTTTTCACAATCCAAAAAATTGAAGTTATTTTCATCTAAATCTACTCAAATATAGATCCTACAACAAAAATACTCAACAAAATCCAAAAAAATCGAAGTTGATTTCAAATAAATTTATTAAAATTTGACACTTCCAACTAAATTTTTTTTCATAATCCAACAAAATTAAATTTATTTTCATCTAAATTTACTCAAATATAGATCCTACAACAAAAATACTCAACAAAATCCAAAATAATCGAAGTTGATTTCAAATAAATTTAATAAAACTTGATACTTCCAACTAAAATTTTTTTCACAATCCAACAAAATTGAAGTTATTTTCATCTAAATTTAATCAAATATAGATCCTACAACCAAAATACTCGACAAAATCCAAAAAAATCGAAGTTGATTTCATATGAATTTATTAAAATTTGACACTTCCAACTAAAATTTTTTTTATAATCCAACAAAATTGAAGTTATTTTCATCTAAATTTAGTCAAATATAGATCCTACAACCAAAATATTCATCAAAATCCAAAAAAATCAAAGTTGATTACAAATGATTTTATTAAAATTTGACAAAAATCTTGTCTACATACAAGAAAATTGAAGTTATTTTCATCTAAATTTAGTCAAATATAGATCCTACAACCAAAATAGTCATCAAAATCCAAAAAATCGAAGTTGATTTCAAATGAATTTATTAAAATTTGACACTTCCAACTAAAATTTTTTCATAATCCAACGAAATTGAAGTTATTTTCATCTAAATTTACTCAAATATAGAACCTACAACAAAAATACTCAACAAAATCCAAAAAAATCGAAGTTGATTTCAAATAAATTTATTAAAATTTGACACTTCCAACTAAAATTTTTTTCACAATCCAACAAAATTGAAGTTATTTTCATCTAAATTTACTCAAATATAGATCCTCCAACAAAAATACTCAACAAAATCCAAAAAAATCGAAGTTGATTTCAAATGAATTTATTAAAATTTGACCAAAATCTTGTCAAAATCCAAGAATATTGAAGTTATTTTCATCTAAATTTAGTCAAATATAGATCCTACAACCAAAATACTCGACAAAATCCAAAAAAATCGAAGTTGATTTTATATGAATTTATTAAAATTTGACACTTCCAACTAAAATTTTTTTCATAATCCAACAAAATTGAAGTTATTTTCATCTAAATTTAGTCAAATATAGATCCTACAACCAAAATACTCATCAAAATTCAAAAAAATCGAAGTTGATTTCAAATGAATTTATTAAAATTTGACAAAAATCTTGTCTACATCCAAGAAAATTGAAGTTATTTTCATCTAAATTTACTCAAATATAGATCCTACAACAAAAATACTCAACAAAATCCAAAAAAATCGAAGTTGATTTCAAATGATTTTATTAAAATTTGACAAAAATCATGTCCACATACAAGAAAATTGAAGTTATTTTCATCTAAATTTAGTCAAATATAGATCCTACAACCAAAATAGTCATCAAAATCCAAAAAATCGAAGTTGATTTCAAATGATTTTATTAAAATTTGACCAAAATCTTGTCAAAATCCAAAAAATTGAATTTATTTTCATCTAAATTTAGTCAAATATAGATCCTACAACCAAAATACTCAACAAAATAAAAAAAAATCGAAGTTGATTTCAAATAAATTTATTAAAATTTGACACTTCCAACTAAATTTTTTTTCATAATCCAACAAAATTGAAGTTATTTTCATCTAAATTTACTCAAATATAGATCCTACAACAAAAATACTCAACAAAATCCAAAAAAATCGAAGTTGATTTCAAATAAATTTATTAAAATTTGACACTTCCAACTAAATTTTTTTTCATAATCCAACAAAATTAAATTTATTTTCATCTAAATTTACTCAAATATGGATCCTACAACAAAAATACTCAACAAAATCCAAAATAATCGAAGTTGATTTTATATGAATTTATTAAAATTTGACACTTCCAACTAAAATTTTTTTCATAATCCAACAAAATTGAAGTTATTTTCATCTAAATTTACTCAAATATAGATCCTACAACCAAAATACTCAACAAAATCCAAAAAAATCGAAGTTAATTTCATGTTACGAGCCGGGGCTGCGACAACGCGAGAGGCCGGCGAGAGGGGTATTTCCCAAGGAATACGGTTTATGAATTTGTTAGTTAGAGGGCGGACGAACCTGATGCGAAATCAGGGAGCCGCAGGATTATCGGAAACGAGGACGAACCTGATGCGAAATCAGGGAGCCTCTAGGAATGGAGTCACTCACGGACGAACCTGATGCGAAATCAGGGAGCCGCAGGAGGGTGATTATTCGTGAACGAACCCGATGCGAAATCGGGGAGTCACTAGGATGATGTTCACAGACGAACTCGACGCGAAGTCGAGGAGCTGTTAGGAGGTTGGATTATTCACAGACGAACCTGGTGCGTAACCAGGGAGCTGTTCGGAAGGTGGTTGACATACAGACGAACCTGATGCGAAATCAGGGAGCTGTAGGATACGGACGAACCTGATGCGAAATCAGGGAGCCGCAGGAGAGGTTAAACGTGGACGAACCCGATGCGAAATCGGGGAGCCACTAGGTTGGAGAAGATTCCTTTTTGGTATTGGATGCGAAAGACCCTGATGCGAAATCAGGGAGTCGCGGGAAATGTTAGTATTGCCTCGTAACTCTTAATTATTATTTGATACAACTCGAGCGGTAAAGTTGTATCGGTGGGTATATGCTACTAATATTATAAGGATCGCTGGGTAAAAGATGGGTTTTAACGAATCTGACTCAATTTAGACGTGAACACCATTCGTGTATTCAATAACTAATTATTGTACAAATGTAAGTGTCGCGATTAAATAGTGTAGTAAAAGTGTATGAATTACCACTAATTTGCGCGGTGTTGACGCACTGGCGATGCGGGGCGTACGAGTGGTTATTCAGAGAAGCCAAATAGAATATAAACCGAACTCGCGGATTCTATGAGGTTAACTATGATTCCGACGGAGACTTTAGCTCGATCTTACTAGATTTAACCAACTCTGTACGAGCGTGACACGACGTTACTCTACGCGTGACTGTACTGCTTTGAACCGAAGAGGGTAGAAACCAAAGGGTTTATATAGTCCCAAAAATGAGTGGGGATTAGTTGGAAATTTCCATATAAGGAAATTCTTCGGGGTCGTCGTCGTGTCACTCCCGTTCCCATGATCGTCAACCAGATGGTCGAGAGCACTTCCCCCATTAGTGGTGTGTGATAAGCAAAAGGATTTTAGGGCGTTTTCCCTTCGCAGACGCGAGCTCGAAAAAACGGTTGAGAGCGGCGTATGGGAAAATTCCACATACGTAACATCTCCCCCCCCAAGACAAAACATCGCGATTTTCGTGATGCTTTTACAAAAGAAGGGAAAACGACCTACAAGTCTTTCGTAAGCAAAAGTGTAAAAGAGAATTGTCGGGTGTAGTGTAATGTAGTGTACTTATCGCTAGGTATTGCGGGGTGTTGGGTTCAGTTGTCGCTGGGCACCACGTAGCCCATCTCCAGCCAGTGGTTGATGACATCTAGTGGGGTTGTACGAGTAGCTGGTCCAGCGTCAGCGTTGCAGTGATGCTATCCTTCTGATCCCCATCAGCATCTCCGTGCTGGTTGTTGTTTGCAGGGGCGGCGTATGGGAAGGGGTTGAGTACTCCTCAGGTAGAGCCTCACTGCTTACCAGGGTATGTTTCGGGACCAGGGTGATCAGGACCATATTTGGGTAGACGGTCGGCTTACCGTTTCGCCGTAGACGGAAAATAGGCGTGTTTTAATTTGTCCTGATGCTTTGTAATTAATTTATGGCGTGTTTGTAATACTACGTTGTTCATATCCATTATGTCCATTATCTGGTACGGTCCAATGTAATGTGGATCAAATTTACTGGTTCGTGGTTCCTTGAGTACGTAAACAAAATCGCCTACGTTAAACGTTGCTGGTTTTGCACGGATATCGTAATAATTTTTCGAACGATTTTTTACTTTGTTTAGATTATCGGAAGCTATATTACGAATACTAGTCATGTGCGTTATCAGTTCTATTAGGTATTCTCCGTATGACTTTAATTTTTCACCGGTTGGAAAAGAGCTTGGTTCTCGAGCTGGCTTGCCAAAGATTAATTCGTACGGAGTGAAATTTGTTGCTTCATGAACGGATGTATTGTAAGAAAACATTGCGAATGGTATTAATAGATCCCAGTCCTCATAATTATCCATGTAATGCTTAAGGTATTCGGTGAGGACGATGTGGCTTCGTTCCAGAGATCCATTGGTTTGTGGTCTATATCCCGAGGTTGTGATTTGTTTAATTTTAAATATTTCAGATAGGTTGGTCATAAGTGTTCCAATGAAGCTAGTTCCTTTGTCTGTTAGTATTGCGCGAGGTGTACCATAAATTGCGATGAAATGTCTGGCAAAAGCATCTGCAATTGTAGTAGCTCGAATGTTAGGTATTGCTACGGCTACGCAATATTTCGTTAGATTATCTTGAATGGTGAGAATGTGTCTGTTCCCACTGGGTGTAATTGGTAAAGGTCCCACTGTATCTAAGGAAATTTTGTCAAAGGCTCCTATAGGTGTGTCGGTGATCAACATCGGCTGACGAGTTTTCGCTCGTACTAACTTCTGTTCTTGACAACTTTGGCATTTTCGGATGTAGTCCTGAATGTCGTTGCGCATTTGTGGCCAATGGAATTTTGATCGGATGCGTTTGTATGTCTTCGTAACTCCTTTATGTCCTCCAATTAAACTGTCGTGAGCCTCGTTGATGATGTGCTGTCTGTCTTCTTCGGATGGTGTGGTGATGGTACAGTTGCATAGAATAATCTGCAGACCTGTTCCCATGAAAACCTCTTCTAAAATCTTGACGAATTCATTGGATGGTATTTTATGAAGGTCCCCCGTAGCAGAAATTCGAAATGATTTAATCTGATTTTGATCCAAGGTGTGTCGAAGAGTTTTCAATCCATCGAGCACATCTACTCTTTTAATATTATCAAAGAAGTTTTCTGAGATTATTATACTGAAAGTTTTAAATAGTCCATTGTCCGTAGTTATCACCTGTCCCTTTTTTGGTTGTGCTGCCAGAAGATTTGCTTTATTAATCATTTCTGTGTCTAGTAGTAATTTTCCAACGGGGTTTACTAAATTGCAATCGGCAGAACTGAAATGTACGTGATGTCCTTCTTCAGCAATAAAGGTATTTGAAGAGACAATAATTTGATGTGGTTGGTCTAGTGGAATCTCTTCCAGATCACCAAGGTCGGTTGAATTTTCGATTTCGGTAGTGAAGAATGGGTAAGGGTCAAGCGTGCGGTCAAAGACCCTAGATTCAGTTGACCTGCTGTCAGGTGGTTGTCCCACACTTGCTTCGGCTGTAGTCCCTGCAGGTAGCTGGTTTATTGAGGGTTGTAAAAGTTCATCCATGACTTCTAAGGATACTTGCGGTGTACTGAGTAATTCTTGTTGAATATTTCCTGCATTTTCTATGACAGTATTGTCGGTCGGCTCCTCAAAGGATATTAGATCGTCGAATGAGGTCTGGTCCTTATCTAAAGGGACGATTTGTGTGGAATTTGCTACGGGCGAGAAAGTGTTTATAGTTTCCTGACGTTCATCTGGCATCGTTACCTCTTGAGATAAGCTGGGGAAAGATCGGTTCTTGTATATTATTGGAGAATGTTGAACGTTCCCACGTGCAGTTTCTTCTGTTTCGTCTGAGCTGCTGCTTGTCTCCCGATACTTGGGTCGGACTTCTCTATCGCGTCGTAACTGTCGTATGCGGTGCCCAATTGTCTCGATGTTAGCGTCTGTTTTCGGTATCTGGGCTTTGAAATTAGGATCTTGAGGGTCTCGTGGAATAAGTGGTAGGCAGGCAGACGTGGGGTTGCGTGATAATGCGTCTGCGTTCTTATTCGTCTTTCCAGATTTATGGACAACCTGGTACTCGTACTCTAAAAGTCGGAGCTTCCACTTCATAAGTCTTGAAGTGGGGTCCTTAACAGAATGTAACCAGACTAGTGGTCTGTGATCTGTAACGAGGGTGAATGGGGTTCCGTAAATGTAAGGCCTGAAGTATCTTACGGCGTAAACCATGGCCAAACATTCCTTTTCAGTAGCCGAATAATTCTTCTCAGGTTTATTTAGGCTGCGAGATGCGTAAGCAATCGGCAGGTCGTTTCCTATCTCCCCTTGACTAAGTACGGCTCCAATAGCGTAATCAGATGCATCTGTTGTGACGATAAATGGTTTACTAAAATCTGGGTATTGCAATATGGGTTGTTGACAAAGTTCGTTACGTAATTGCTTAAAACTTTGGTCTTGTTCTTCTGTCCATTTAAATTTGATGCCTTTTCCTAATAAATTAATTAAAGGTTTTGCTTTTGTGGTGAAATTAGGTACGAATCTTCGGTAATATCCTACAAGTCCTAAGAATTGTTGAATGTTCTTCTGCGTTGTTGGTATGGGAAAATCTTGAACAGCTTTTAATTTCCTAGGGTCAGGTCTTACTCCTTCCTTTGAAATAATGTGTCCAAGGTATGCAACTTCCTTTCGCAGGAATTGGCACTTGTTGGTCTGGAGGGTTAATCCATGTTCTCGAAGGCGGGTTAACAGTTTTTTGACTTTAATATTATGTTCCTGTAATGATGATGCATAGATCACTATGTCGTCCAAGTAGACAAAGAGGTCCGTTCCTTGAAGTCCAGTGAGTGCTTGATCCATTAGGCGTTGAAAGGTGGGTGGTGCATTCTTTAATCCGAAAGGCATTCGAGAGAATTCGTAATGTCCATTTGGAGTAGTGAATGCTGTTTTTGATTTATCTTTCGGATCCATCTCTATTTGATGAAATCCACTAGCGAGGTCAAAGACTGAAAAATATTTAGCTCCTCCTAGTCGATCTAAAATCTCCGTGATTTGAGGTAATGGATACTTATCAGATATTGTTATTTCATTGAGGCCGCGGAAATCTATTACCAGACGCCAACGTTTCACTCCGTTTTCGTCTTCTTTCTTCGGGACGATCCATAAAGGTGAATTGTATGGAGATTTTGAAGGTGTAATTATACCATTTGATAATAACGCGCTGATTTGTTTTTGGATTTCCCTTTGGTGAATGAGAGGATAACGATATTGTCTTGTGTTGATCGGAATATCGTTAGATGTATGAATTGAATGTTTAAATTCGCGAGCCTTCCCAAGTTTATCTCCAGGAAGATAAAATCGGTCGGGAAAATCTGTGACTAAATTGGTAACGAAATCTAGTTCTTCCCTATTTAAATGTTTTGTGTTTAGGGCTTCTAAAATTTTTTGTATTCTATCTTCACTTGTTTTGAATTTTGACGGGTGTTCTGCAGCTGAGTAGAAATCTTCTTCTGATGAACCGAAAATTTCGAATGGCTCCAATGTTTGTGGTTTTATCTCTACGTCTAGGGGTACATCGCTGGTATTTGTTGCCATAACGTAACACTTTCCTTCACTATTCCTCACAACTGCTTCTCCTATGTAGAGATGTTCGAGGGTCTTGATACGTGGTAAATATCCTTCCTTCATCCCGCGGTTTGTTATAGTTATAGCAATCTGTTGCGACGTCCTAGGTTCGATACGATGTTTGGTCGACGTTGGTAGTGTTCCTGTTTGAGGTAGGTCTTGATAGTTTGAAAAACGTAGTGGTCGGGTTGGTTTGTTCTTTAACACCAAAGTCCCATGATAATAGGAAATTTCGGCCTCCTCTTGTTTTAAAAATGGGCTTCCTATAAGTCCATCTGCTTCTATTGCAAGCTCTTTTACCACATAGAAAAGTGCGGGAGCTTCGTGGATATGAAGAATTGTTGTTCCTAAAGTGTGAATTGGATTAGTAGTAATTCCGGTTAATTCGATTTCTTCCCTAGAGTTTATCGCGGCTTTTTGTCCTAGGGCGTTAATGACTACTAAATTAACGGATGCTCCACCATCGATTAGGAATTCTCCCGTTCCTGACTCCAGTTCTGGAACCTTGATGTTGATCCGTGGGGCAGGTGCTTCCTTGATGAGGGTTTCTCTTCGAAGCGGACTGTCCTTTGGCGAGCTTCTTTGTTTCCGCTCATCGTGTCGCCTATACGTTGAGCGCGATCGAAGTTTAAAGATTTGTTTGATTCAATGGACGAATCTCGCGAGTCTCGTTGATATCTCGGGCTACGCGGATGTTTCCTACAGGATTTTCCGTCATGTCCGGTCGTACCGCAATGCCAGCAATATAAACTTGGCTTGCGATTTGTATCGGGATTTTTTAAAATAGAATAATGTTTTTCCCCATCATCTGCGTACGATGAGTCGGAGCGATAAGAAGGGGATCTCGAGGGGCTCCGGTGACGCAAGGTCCAGGCCGTCGTACGTGTCCGTCCTTCTCGTTCCTCTTCAAAACCAGATGTTTTTGTAGACCGATCCCTGTTCTGGTCGTATCTACTTGGAGAGTGCGGGTACGACACTTCACGGTCGTGGTTTCGAGAGTCTTCCGCATAATGGTCTCGGCGAGACCACCGGGAGGGTGATTCATTACGGGGCGACTGTCGTCTATTCCTTAATTTTCGGTCTATCTGTAGCACGGCGTCGTAAGCTTGTTCAAGTGTTTTGATGTCTTGAATCTGAGCCGACACTTTCCAGGAAATTCGATCCGGTAAACCGTCGATGAAGTTTTCTTTAACGTCCTTTTCCATTTCTTTGACGAAGTCTTCAGCGTGATCCAGATACCTTTCCCGAATAGCTCCGCGCGCACAGTAAACGAGATGACAAGTCCTGTCGACGTACTGTCGCAGGCTTTCTCCTTCGCGAATACGTAATTTCGCGATCTCTACTTGGAAGTATGACAAACTTCTTCCCGGCGCGAATCTCTTTTTTAGATGTTGAACTAATTTCTTAACAGATTCGAATTTATGCTCTAAGGTGCACCTGCGTGCCGGACCGATCAGTTTCGTTAGAATTATCGCAAGATACTCGGCTTCCGTACCTTCAGGAATCAAAGTTAACCCGTCTTCCACATTTTGTGCAAAGCGCGTCAAGGGTGGACTTTCACCGTCGAAGGTTGGAATTGACATTGTAATGTTCTGTATACATGTCCGTTGCGTCAAGAGTGACATTGAGTTTGCAATTGAAACTGTCAGGTTCATAATGTCGTTAGACGAGACGTTCGCCTGTGCGCTTGTCATTTTGAAAATTACTAAGTGACTCGACTAGAGAAAACTAGTATATTGTCGATAATAAATAATGAGTGATTTTAACGTATTTAAAAAACCCAAATTTGACGGCGATTCTAATGCAGTAGCATCCCACCGCTGTCACCAGTTCTGTTACGAGCCGGGGCTGCGGCAACGCGAGAGGCCGGCGAGAGGGGTATTTCCCAAGGAATACGGTTTATGAATTTGTTAGTTAGAGGGCGGACGAACCTGATGCGAAATCAGGGAGCCGCAGGATTATCGGAAACGAGGACGAACCTGATGCGAAATCAGGGAGCCTCTAGGAATGGAGTCACTCACGGACGAACCTGATGCGAAATCAGGGAGCCGCAGGAGGGTGATTATTCGTGAACGAACCCGATGCGAAATCGGGGAGTCACTAGGATGATGTTCACAGACGAACTCGACGCGAAGTCGAGGAGCTGTTAGGAGGTTGGATTATTCACAGACGAACCTGGTGCGTAACCAGGGAGCTGTTCGGAAGGTGGTTGACATACAGACGAACCTGATGCGAAATCAGGGAGCTGTAGGATACGGACGAACCTGATGCGAAATCAGGGAGCCGCAGGAGAGGTTAAACGTGGACGAACCCGATGCGAAATCGGGGAGCCACTAGGTTGGAGAAGATTCCTTTTTGGTATTGGATGCGAAAGACCCTGATGCGAAATCAGGGAGTCGCGGGAAATGTTAGTATTGCCTCGTAACTCTTAATTATTATTTGATACAACTCCAGCGGTAAAGTTGTATCGGTGGGTATATGCTACTAATATTATAAGGATCGCTGGGTAAAAGATGGGTTTTAACGAATCTGACTCAATTTAGACGTGAACACCATTCGTGTATTCAATAACTAATTATTGTACAAATGTAAGTGTCGCGATTAAATAGTGTAGTAAAAGTGTATGAATTACCACTAATTTGCGCGGTGTTGACGCACTGGCGATGCGGGGCGTACGAGTGGTTATTCAGAGAAGCCAAATAGAATATAAACCGAACTCGCGGATTCTATGAGGTTAACTATGATTCCGACGGAGACTTTAGCTCGATCTTACTAGATTTAACCAACTCTGTACGAGCGTGACACGACGTTACTCTACGCGTGACTGTACTGCTTTGAACCGAAGAGGGTAGAAACCAAAGGGTTTATATAGTCCCAAAAATGAGTGGGGATTAGTTGGAAATTTCCATATAAGGAAATTCTTCGGGGTCGTCGTCGTGTCACTCCCGTTCCCATGATCGTCAACCAGATGGTCGAGAGCACTTCCCCCATTAGTGGTGTGTGATAAGCAAAAGGATTTTAGGGCGTTTTCCCTTCGCAGACGCGAGCTCGAAAAAACGGTTGAGAGCGGCGTATGGGAAAATTCCACATACGTAACATTCAAATAAATTTATTAAAATTTGACACTTCCAACTAAAAATTTTTTCACAATCCAACAAAATTGAAGTTATTTTCATCTAAATCTACTCAAATATAGATCCTACAACAAAAATACTCAACAAAATCCAAAAAAATCGAAGTTGATTTCAAATGAATTTATTAAAATTTGACAAAAATCTTGTCTACATCCAAGAAAATTGAAGTTATTTTCATCTAAATTTAGTCAAATATAGATCCTACAACCAAAATACTCATCAAAATCCAAAAAAATCGAAGTTGATTTCAAATAAATTTATTAAAATTTGACACTTCCAACTAATTTTTTTTTCATAATCCAACAAAATTGAATTTATTTTCATCTAAATTTAGTCAAATATAGATCCTACAACCAAAATACTCAACAAAATAAAAAAAAATCGAAGTTGATTTCAAATAAATTTATTAAAATTTGACACTTCCAACTAAAATTTTTTTCATAATCCAACAAAATTGAAGTTATTTTCATCTAAATTTATTCAAATATAGACCCTACAACAAAAATACTCAACAAAATCCAAAAAAATCGAAGTTGATTTCAAATAAATTTATTAAAATTTGACACTTCCAACTAAAATTTTTTTCACAATCCAACAAAATTGAAGTTATTTTCATCTAAATTTACTCAAATATAGATCCTCCAACAAAAATACTCAACAAAATCCAAAAAAATCGAAGTTGATTTCAAATGAATTTATTAAAATTTGACCAAAATCTTGTAAAAATCCAAAAATTTGAAGTTATTTTCATCTAAATTTACTCAAATATAGATCCTACAACAAAAATACTCAACAAAATCCAAAAAATTCGAAGTTGACTTCAAATAAATTTATTAAAATTTGACACTTCCAACTAAATTTTTTTTCATAATCCAACAAAATTAAATTTATTTTCATCTAAATTTACTCAAATATGGATCCTACAACAAAAATACTCAACAAAATCCAAAATAATCGAAGTTGATTTCAAATAAATTTAATAAAACTTGATACTTCCAACTAAAAATTTTTTCACAATCCAACAAAATTGAAGTTATTTTCATCTAAATTTACTCAAATATAGATCCTCCAACAAAAATACTCAACAAAATCCAAAAAAATCGAAGTTGATTTCAAATGAATTTATTAAAATTTGACCAAAATCTTGTAAAAATCCAAAAATTTGAAGTTATTTTCATCTAAATTTACTCAAATATAGATCCTACAACAAAAATACTCAACAAAATCCAAAAAATTCGAAGTTGACTTCAAATAAATTTATTAAAATTTGACACTTCCAACTAAATTTTTTTTCATAATCCAACAAAATTAAATTTATTTTCATCTAAATTTACTCAAATATGGATCCTACAACAAAAATACTCAACAAAATCCAAAATAATCGAAGTTGATTTCAAATAAATTTAATAAAACTTGATACTTCCAACTAAAATTTTTTTCACAATTTAACAAAATTGAAGTTATTTACATCTAAATTTAATCAAATATAGATCCTACAACAAAAATACTCGACAAAATCCAAAAAAATCGAAGTTGATTTCATATGAATTTATTAAAATTTGACACTTCCAACTAAAATTTTTTTTATAATCCAACAAAAATGAAGTTATTTTCATCTAAATTTAGTCAAATATAGATCCTACAACCAAAATACTCATCAAAATCCAAAAAAATCGAAGTTGATTTCAAACGAATTTATTAAAATTTGACAAAAATCTTGTCTACATCCAAGAAAATTGAAGTTATTTTCATCTAAATTTAGTCAAATATAGATCCTACCACCAAAATACTCATCAAAATCCAAAAAAAATCGAAGTTGATTTCAAATAAATTTATTAAAATTTGACACTTCCAACTAATTTTTTTTTCATAATCCAACAAAATTGAATTTATTTTCATCTAAATTTAGTCAAATATAGATCCTACAACCAAAATACTCAACAAAATAAAAAAAAATCGAAGTTGATTTCAAATAAATTTATTAAAATTTGACACTTCCAACTAAAATTTTTTTCATAATCCAACAAAATTGAAGTTATTTTCATCTAAATTTACTCAAATATAGATCCTACAACCAAAATACGCAACAAAATCCAAAAAAATCGAAGTTGATTTCAAATGAATTTATTAAAATTTGACCAAAATCTTGTCAAAATCCAAAAAATTGAAGTTATTTTCATCTAAATTTACTCAAATATAGATCCTACAACAAAAATACTCAACAAAATCCAAAAAAATCGAAGTTGATTTCAAATAAATTTATTAAAATTTGACACTTCCAACTAATTTTTTTTTCATAATCCAACAAAATTGAATTTATTTTCATCTAAATTTAGTCAAATATAGATCCTACAACCAAAATACTCAACAAAATAAAAAAAAATCGAAGTTGATTTCAAATGAATTTATTAAAATTTGACCAAAATCTTGTCAAAATCCAAAAAATTGAAGTTATTTTCATCTAAATTTACTCAAATATAGATCCTACAACAAAAATACTCAACAAAATCCAAAAAAATCGAAGTTGATTTCAAATGATTTTATTAAAATTTGACAAAAATCTTGTCTACATCCAAGAAAATTGAAGTAATTTTCATCTAAATTTAGTCAAATATAGATCCTACCACCAAAATACTCATCAAAATCCAAAAAAAATCGAAGTTGATTTCAAATAAATTTATTAAAATTTGACACTTCTAACTAATTTTTTTTTCATAATCCAACAAAATTGAATTTATTTTCATCTAAATTTAGTCAAATATAGATCCTACAACCAAAATACTCAACAAAATAAAAAAAAATCGAAGTTGATTTCAAATAAATTTATTAAAATTTGACACTTCCAACAAAAATTTCTTTCATAATCCAACAAAATTGAAGTTATTTTCATCTAAATTTACTCAAATATAGATCCTACAACCAAAATACGCAACAAAATCCAAAAAAATCGAAGTTGATTTCAAATGAATTTATTAAAATTTGACCAAAATCTTGTCAAAATCCAAAAAATTGAAGTTATTTTCATCTAAATTTACTCAAATATAGATCCTACAACAAAAATACTCAACAAAATCCAAAAAAATCGAAGTTGATTGCAAATAAATTTATTAAAATTTGACACTTCCAACTAATTTTTTTTTCATAATCCAACAAATTTGAATTTATTTTCATCTAAATTTAGTCAAATATAGATCCTACAACCAAAATACTCAACAAAATAAAAAAAAATCGAAGTTGATTTCAAATGAATTTATTAAAATTTGACCAAAATCTTGTCAAAATCCAAAAAATTGAAGTTATTTTCATCTAAATTTACTCAAATATAGATCCTACAACAAAAATACTCAACAAAATCCAAAAGAATCGAAGTTGATTTCAAATGATTTTATTAAAATTTGACAAAAATCTTGTCTACATACAAGAAAATTGAAGTTATTTTCATCTAAATTTAGTCAAATATAGATCCTACAACCAAAATAGTCATCAAAATCCAAAAAATCGAAGTTGATTTCAAATGAATTTATTAAAATTTGACACTTCCAACTAAAATTTTTTCATAATCCAACGAAATTGAAGTTATTTTCATCTAAATTTACTCAAATATAGAACCTACAACAAAAATACTCAACAAAATCCTAAAAAATCGAAGTTGATTTCAAATAAATTTATTAAAATTTGACACTTCCAACTAAAATTTTTTTCACAATCCAACAAAATTGAAGTTATTTTCATCTAAATCTACTCAAATATAGATCCTACAACAAAAATACTCAACAAAATCCAAAAAAATCGAAGTTGATTTCAAATCAATTTATTAAAATTTGACCCTTCCAACTACAATATTTTTTCACAATCCAAAAAATTGAAGTTATTTTCATCTAAATCTACTCAAATATAGATCCTACAACAAAAATACTCAACAAAATCCAAAAAAATCGAAGTTGATTTCAAATAAATTTATTAAAATTTGACACTTCCAACTAAATTTTTTTTCATAATCCAACAAAATTAAATTTATTTTCATCTAAATTTACTCAAATATAGATCCTACAACAAAAATACTCAACAAAATCCAAAATAATCGAAGTTGATTTCAAATAAATTTAATAAAACTTGATACTTCAAACTAAAATTTTTTTCACAATCCAACAAAATTGAAGTTATTTTCATCTAAATTTAATCAAATATAGATCCTACAACAAAAATACTCGACAAAATCCAAAAAAATCGAAGTTGATTTCATATGAATTTATTAAAATTTGACACGTCCAACTAAAATTTTTTTTATAATCCAACAAAATTGAAGTTATTTTCATCTAAATTTAGTCAAATATAGATCCTACAACCAAAATATTCATCAAAATCCAAAAAAATCGAAGTTGATTTCAAATGAATTTATTAAAATTTGACAAAAATCTTGTCTACATCCAAGAAAATTGAAGTTATTTTCATCTAAATTTAGTCAAATATAGATCCTACCACCAAAATACTCATCAAAATCCAAAAAAAATCGAAGTTGATTTCAAATAAATTTATTAAAATTTGACACTTCCAACTAATTTTTTTTTCATAATCCAACAAAATTGAATTTATTTTCATCTAAATTTAGTCAAATATAGATCCTACAACCAAAATACTCAACAAAATAAAAAAAAATCGAAGTTGATTTCAAATAAATTTATTAAAATTTGACACTTCCAACTAAAATTTTTTTCATAATCCAACAAAATTGAAGTTATTTTCATCTAAATTTACTCAAATATAGATCCTACAACCAAAATACGCAACAAAATCCAAAAAAATCGAAGTTGATTTCAAATGAATTTATTAAAATTTGACCAAAATCTTGTCAAAATCCAAAAAATTGAAGTTATTTTCATCTAAATTTACTCAAATATAGATCCTACAACAAAAATACTCAACAAAATCCAAAAAAATCGAAGTTGATTTCAAATAAATTTATTAAAATTTGACACTTCCAACTAATTTTTTTTTCATAATCCAACAAAATTGAATTTATTTTCATCTAAATTTAGTCAAATATAGATCCTACAACCAAAATACTCAACAAAATAAAAAAAAATCGAAGTTGATTTCAAATGAATTTATTAAAATTTGACCAAAATCTTGTCAAAATCCAAAAAATTGAAGTTATTTTCATCTAAATTTACTCAAATATAGATCCTACAACAAAAATACTCAACAAAATCCAAAAAAATCGAAGTTGATTTCAAATGATTTTATTAAAATTTGACAAAAATCTTGTCTACATCCAAGAAAATTGAAGTTATTTTCATCTAAATTTAGTCAAATATAGATCCTACCACCAAAATACTCATCAAAATCCAAAAAAAATCGAAGTTGATTTCAAATAAATTTATTAAAATTTGACACTTCTAACTAATTTTTTTTTCATAATCCAACAAAATTGAATTTATTTTCATCTAAATTTAGTCAAATATAGATCCTACAACCAAAATACTCAACAAAATAAAAAAAAATCGAAGTTGATTTCAAATAAATTTATTAAAATTTGACACTTCCAACTAAAATTTTTTTCATAATCCAACAAAATTGAAGTTATTTTCATCTAAATTTACTCAAATATAGATCCTACAACCAAAATACGCAACAAAATCCAAAAAAATCGAAGTTGATTTCAAATGAATTTATTAAAATTTGACCAAAATCTTGTCAAAATCCAAAAAATTGAAGTTATTTTCATCTAAATTTACTCAAATATAGATCCTACAACAAAAATACTCAACAAAATCCAAAAAAATCGAAGTTGATTGCAAATAAATTTATTAAAATTTGACACTTCCAACTAATTTTTTTTTCATAATCCAACAAATTTGAATTTATTTTCATCTAAATTTAGTCAAATATAGATCCTACAACCAAAATACTCAACAAAATAAAAAAAAATCGAAGTTGATTTCAAATGAATTTATTAAAATTTGACCAAAATCTTGTCAAAATCCAAAAAATTGAAGTTATTTTCATCTAAATTTACTCAAATATAGATCCTACAACAAAAATACTCAACAAAATCCAAAAAAATCGAAGTTGATTTCAAATGATTTTATTAAAATTTGACAAAAATCTTGTCTACATCCAAGAAAATTGAAGTAATTTTCATCTAAATTTAGTCAAATATAGATCCTACCACCAAAATACTCATCAAAATCCAAAAAAAATCGAAGTTGATTTCAAATAAATTTATTAAAATTTGACACTTCTAACTAATTTTTTTTTCATAATCCAACAAAATTGAATTTATTTTCATCTAAATTTAGTCAAATATAGATCCTACAACCAAAATACTCAACAAAATAAAAAAAAATCGAAGTTGATTTCAAATAAATTTATTAAAATTTGACACTTCCAACAAAAATTTCTTTCATAATCCAACAAAATTGAAGTTATTTTCATCTAAATTTACTCAAATATAGATCCTACAACCAAAATACGCAACAAAATCCAAAAAAATCGAAGTTGATTTCAAATGAATTTATTAAAATTTGACCAAAATCTTGTCAAAATCCAAAAAATTGAAGTTATTTTCATCTAAATTTACTCAAATATAGATCCTACAACAAAAATACTCAACAAAATCCAAAAAAATCGAAGTTGATTGCAAATAAATTTATTAAAATTTGACACTTCCAACTAATTTTTTTTTCATAATCCAACAAATTTGAATTTATTTTCATCTAAATTTAGTCAAATATAGATCCTACAACCAAAATACTCAACAAAATAAAAAAAAATCGAAGTTGATTTCAAATGAATTTATTAAAATTTGACCAAAATCTTGTCAAAATCCAAAAAATTGAAGTTATTTTCATCTAAATTTACTCAAATATAGATCCTACAACAAAAATACTCAACAAAATCCAAAAGAATCGAAGTTGATTTCAAATGATTTTATTAAAATTTGACAAAAATCTTGCCTACATACAAGAAAATTGAAGTTATTTTCATCTAAATTTAGTCAAATATAGATCCTACAACCAAAATAGTCATCAAAATCCAAAAAATCGAAGTTGATTTCAAATGAATTTATTAAAATTTGACACTTCCAACTAAAATTTTTTCATAATCCAACGAAATTGAAGTTATTTTCATCTAAATTTACTCAAATATAGAACCTACAACAAAAATACTCAACAAAATCCTAAAAAATCGAAGTTGATTTCAAATAAATTTATTAAAATTTGACACTTCCAACTAAAATTTTTTTCACAATCCAACAAAATTGAAGTTATTTTCATCTAAATCTACTCAAATATAGATCCTACAACAAAAATACTCAACAAAATCCAAAAAAATCGAAGTTGATTTCAAATCAATTTATTAAAATTTGACCCTTCCAACTACAATATTTTTTCACAATCCAAAAAATTGAAGTTATTTTCATCTAAATCTACTCAAATATAGATCCTACAACAAAAATACTCAACAAAATCCAAAAAAATCGAAGTTGATTTCAAATAAATTTATTAAAATTTGACACTTCCAACTAAATTTTTTTTCATAATCCAACAAAATTAAATTTATTTTCATCTAAATTTACTCAAATATAGATCCTACAACAAAAATACTCAACAAAATCCAAAATAATCGAAGTTGATTTCAAATAAATTTAATAAAACTTGATACTTCAAACTAAAATTTTTTTCACAATCCAACAAAATTGAAGTTATTTTCATCTAAATTTAATCAAATATAGATCCTACAACAAAAATACTCGACAAAATCCAAAAAAATCGAAGTTGATTTCATATGAATTTATTAAAATTTGACACGTCCAACTAAAATTTTTTTTATAATCCAACAAAATTGAAGTTATTTTCATCTAAATTTAGTCAAATATAGATCCTACAACCAAAATATTCATCAAAATCCAAAAAAATCGAAGTTGATTTCAAATGAATTTATTAAAATTTGACAAAAATCTTGTCTACATCCAAGAAAATTGAAGTTATTTTCATCTAAATTTAGTCAAATATAGATCCTACCACCAAAATACTCATCAAAATCCAAAAAAAATCGAAGTTGATTTCAAATAAATTTATTAAAATTTGACACTTCCAACTAATTTTTTTTTCATAATCCAACAAAATTGAATTTATTTTCATCTAAATTTAGTCAAATATAGATCCTACAACCAAAATACTCAACAAAATAAAAAAAAATCGAAGTTGATTTCAAATAAATTTATTAAAATTTGACACTTCCAACTAAAATTTTTTTCATAATCCAACAAAATTGAAGTTATTTTCATCTAAATTTACTCAAATATAGATCCTACAACCAAAATACGCAACAAAATCCAAAAAAATCGAAGTTGATTTCAAATGAATTTATTAAAATTTGACCAAAATCTTGTCAAAATCCAAAAAATTGAAGTTATTTTCATCTAAATTTACTCAAATATAGATCCTACAACAAAAATACTCAACAAAATCCAAAAAAATCGAAGTTGATTTCAAATAAATTTATTAAAATTTGACACTTCCAACTAATTTTTTTTTCATAATCCAACAAAATTGAATTTATTTTCATCTAAATTTAGTCAAATATAGATCCTACAACCAAAATACTCAACAAAATAAAAAAAAATCGAAGTTGATTTCAAATGAATTTATTAAAATTTGACCAAAATCTTGTCAAAATCCAAAAAATTGAAGTTATTTTCATCTAAATTTACTCAAATATAGATCCTACAACAAAAATACTCAACAAAATCCAAAAAAATCGAAGTTGATTTCAAATGATTTTATTAAAATTTGACAAAAATCTTGTCTACATCCAAGAAAATTGAAGTTATTTTCATCTAAATTTAGTCAAATATAGATCCTACCACCAAAATACTCATCAAAATCCAAAAAAAATCGAAGTTGATTTCAAATAAATTTATTAAAATTTGACACTTCTAACTAATTTTTTTTTCATAATCCAACAAAATTGAATTTATTTTCATCTAAATTTAGTCAAATATAGATCCTACAACCAAAATACTCAACAAAATAAAAAAAAATCGAAGTTGATTTCAAATAAATTTATTAAAATTTGACACTTCCAACTAAAATTTTTTTCATAATCCAACAAAATTGAAGTTATTTTCATCTAAATTTACTCAAATATAGATCCTACAACCAAAATACGCAACAAAATCCAAAAAAATCGAAGTTGATTTCAAATGAATTTATTAAAATTTGACCAAAATCTTGTCAAAATCCAAAAAATTGAAGTTATTTTCATCTAAATTTACTCAAATATAGATCCTACAACAAAAATACTCAACAAAATCCAAAAAAATCGAAGTTGATTGCAAATAAATTTATTAAAATTTGACACTTCCAACTAATTTTTTTTTCATAATCCAACAAATTTGAATTTATTTTCATCTAAATTTAGTCAAATATAGATCCTACAACCAAAATACTCAACAAAATAAAAAAAAATCGAAGTTGATTTCAAATGAATTTATTAAAATTTGACCAAAATCTTGTCAAAATCCAAAAAATTGAAGTTATTTTCATCTAAATTTACTCAAATATAGATCCTACAACAAAAATACTCAACAAAATCCAAAAGAATCGAAGTTGATTTCAAATGATTTTATTAAAATTTGACAAAAATCTTGTCTACATACAAGAAAATTGAAGTTATTTTCATCTAAATTTAGTCAAATATAGATCCTACAACCAAAATAGTCATCAAAATCCAAAAAATCGAAGTTGATTTCAAATGAATTTATTAAAATTTGACACTTCCAACTAAAATTTTTTCATAATCCAACGAAATTGAAGTTATTTTCATCTAAATTTACTCAAATATAGAACCTACAACAAAAATACTCAACAAAATCCTAAAAAATCGAAGTTGATTTCAAATAAATTTATTAAAATTTGACACTTCCAACTAAAATTTTTTTCACAATCCAACAAAATTGAAGTTATTTTCATCTAAATCTACTCAAATATAGATCCTACAACAAAAATACTCAACAAAATCCAAAAAAATCGAAGTTGATTTCAAATCAATTTATTAAAATTTGACCCTTCCAACTACAATATTTTTTCACAATCCAAAAAATTGAAGTTATTTTCATCTAAATCTACTCAAATATAGATCCTACAACAAAAATACTCAACAAAATCCAAAAAAATCGAAGTTGATTTCAAATAAATTTATTAAAATTTGACACTTCCAACTAAATTTTTTTTCATAATCCAACAAAATTAAATTTATTTTCATCTAAATTTACTCAAATATAGATCCTACAACAAAAATACTCAACAAAATCCAAAATAATCGAAGTTGATTTCAAATAAATTTAATAAAACTTGATACTTCAAACTAAAATTTTTTTCACAATCCAACAAAATTGAAGTTATTTTCATCTAAATTTAATCAAATATAGATCCTACAACAAAAATACTCGACAAAATCCAAAAAAATCGAAGTTGATTTCATATGAATTTATTAAAATTTGACACTTCCAACTAAAATTTTTTTTATAATCCAACAAAATTGAAGTTATTTTCATCTAAATTTAGTCAAATATAGATCCTACAACCAAAATATTCATCAAAATCCAAAAAAATCAAAGTTGATTTCAAATGATTTTATTAAAATTTGACAAAAATCTTGTCTACATACAAGAAAATTGAAGTTATTTTCATCTAAATTTAGTCAAATATAGATCCTACAACCAAAATAGTCATCAAAATCCAAAAAATCGAAGTTGATTTCAAATGAATTTATTAAAATTTGACACTTCCAACTAAAATTTTTTCATAATCCAACGAAATTGAAGTTATTTTCATCTAAATTTACTCAAATATAGAACATACAACAAAAATACTCAACAAAATCCAAAAAAATCGAAGTTGATTTCAAATAAATTTATTAAAATTTGACACTTCCAACTAAAATTTTTTTCACAATCCAACAAAATTGAAGTTATTTTCATCTAAATTTACTCAAATATAGATCCTCCAACAAAAATACTCAACAAAATCCAAAAAAATCGAAGTTGATTTCAAATGAATTTATTAAAATTTGACCAAAATCTTGTCAAAATCCAAGAATATTGAAGTTATTTTCATCTAAATTTACTCAAATATAGATCCTACAACCAAAATACTCAACAAAATCCAAAAAAATCGAAGTTGATTTCATATGAATTTATTAAAATTTGACACTTCCAACTAAAATTTTTTTTATAATCCAACAAAATTGAAGTTATTTTCATCTAAATTTAGTCAAATATAGATCCTACAACCAAAATATTCATCAAAATCCAAAAAAATCGAAGTTGATTTCAAATGAATTTATTAAAATTTGACAAAAATCTTGTCTACATCCAAGAAAATTGAAGTTATTTTCATCTAAATTTACTCAAATATAGATCCTACAACAAAAATACTCAACAAAATCCAAAAAAATCGAAGTTGATTTCAAATGATTTTATTAAAATTTGACAAAAATCATGTCCACATACAAGAAAATTGAAGTTATTTTCATCTAAATTTAGTCAAATATAGATCCTACAACCAAAATAGTCATCAAAATCCAAAAAATCGAAGTTGATTTCAAATGATTTTATTAAAATTTGACCAAAATCTTGTCAAAATCCAAAAAATTGAATTTATTTTCATCTAAATTTAGTCAAATATAGATCCTACAACCAAAATACTCAACAAAATAAAAAAAAATCGAAGTTGATTTCAAATAAATTTATTAAAATTTGACACTTCCAACTAAAATTTTTTTCATAATCCAACAAAATTGAAGTTATTTTCATCTAAATTTACTCAAATATAGATCCTACAACAAAAATACTCAACAAAATCCAAAAAAATCGAAGTTGATTTCAAATGATTTTATTAAAATTTGACAAAAATCTTGTCCACATACAAGAAAATTGAAGTTATTTTCATCTAAATTTAGTCAAATATAGATCCTACAACCAAAATAGTCATCAAAATCGAAAAAATCGAAGTTGATTTCAAATGATTTTATTAAAATTTGACCAAAATCTTGTCAAAATCCAAAAAATTGAAATTATTTTCATCTAAATTTAGTCAAATATACATCCTACAACCAAAATACTCATCAAAATCCAAAAAAATCGAAGTTGATTTCAAATAAATTTATTAAAATTTGACACTTCCAACTAAAATTTTTTTCATAATCCAACAAAATTGAAGTTATTTTCATCTAAATTTACTCAAATATAGATCCTACAACCAAAATACTCAACAAAATAAAAAAAAATCGAAGTTGATTTCAAATGAATTTATTAAAATTTGACCTAAATCTTGTCAAAATCCAAGAAAATTGAAGTTATTTTCATCTAAATTTAGTCAAATATAGATCCTACAACCAAAATACTCGACAAAATCCAAAAAAATCGTAGTTGATTTTATATGAATTTATTAAAATTTGACACTTCCAACTAAAATTTTTTCATAATCCAACGAAATTGAAGTTATTTTCATCTAAATTTAGTCAAATATAGATCCTACAACCAAAATACTCAACAAAATAAAAAAAAATCGAAGTTGATTTCAAATAAATTTATTAAAATTTGACACTTCCAACTAAAATTTTTTTCATAATCCAACAAAATTGAAGTTATTTTCATCTAAATTTACTCAAATATAGATCCTACAACAAAAATACTCAACAAAATCCAAAAAAATCGAAGTTGATTTCAAATGATTTTATTAAAATTTGACAAAAATCATGTCCACATACAAGAAAATTGAAGTTATTTTCATCTAAATTTAGTCAAATATAGATCCTACAACCAAAATAGTCATCAAAATCCAAAAAATCGAAGTTGATTTCAAATGATTTTATTAAAATTTGACCAAAATCTTGTCAAAATCCAAAAAATTGAATTTATTTTCATCTAAATTTAGTCAAATACAGATCCTACAACCAAAATACTCAACAAAATAAAAAAAAATCGAAGTTGATTTCAAATAAATTTATTAAAATTTGACACTTCCAACTAAAATTTTTTTCATAATCCAACAAAATTGAAGTTATTTTCATCTAAATTTACTCAAATATAGATCCTACAACAAAAATACTCAACAAAATCCAAAAAAATCGAAGTTGATTTCAAATGATTTTATTAAAATTTGACAAAAATCTTGTCCACATACAAGAAAATTGAAGTTATTTTCATCTAAATTTAGTCAAATATAGATCCTACAACCAAAATAGTCATCAAAATCGAAAAAATCGAAGTTGATTTCAAATGATTTTATTAAAATTTGACCAAAATCTTGTCAAAATCCAAAAAATTGAAATTATTTTCATCTAAATTTAGTCAAATATACATCCTACAACCAAAATACTCATCAAAATCCAAAAAAATCGAAGTTGATTTCAAATAAATTTATTAAAATTTGACACTTCCAACTAAAATTTTTGTCATAATCCAACAAAATTGAAGTTATTTTCATCTAAATTTACTCAAATATAGATCCTACAACCAAAATACTCAACAAAATAAAAAAAAATCGAAGTTGATTTCAAATGAATTTATTAAAATTTGACCTAAATCTTGTCAAAATCCAAGAAAATTGAAGTTATTTTCATCTAAATTTAGTCAAATATAGATCCTACAACCAAAATACTCGACAAAATCCAAAAAAATCGTAGTTGATTTTATATGAATTTATTAAAATTTGACACTTCCAACTAAAATTTTTTCATAATCCAACGAAATTGAAGTTATTTTCATCTAAATTTACTCAAATATAGAACCTACAACAAAAATACTCAACAAAATCCAAAAAAATCGAAGTTGATTTCAAATAAATTTAT
Source organism: Andrena fulva (assembly GCA_946251845.1). NCBI lineage: Eukaryota > Metazoa > Arthropoda > Insecta > Hymenoptera > Andrenidae > Andrena > Andrena fulva. The sequence continues at coordinate 2,837,464 of CAMITZ010000243.1, forward strand.
TAAAATTTGACACTTCCAACTAAAATTTTTTTCACAATCCAACAAAATTGAAGTTATTTTCATCTAAATTTACTCAAATATAGATCCAACAACCAAAATACGCAACAAAATCCAAAAAAATCGAAGTTGATTTCAAATGAATTTATTAAAATTTGACCAAAATCTTGTCAAAATCCAAAAAATTGAAGTTATTTTCAACTAAATTTACTCAAATATGGATCCTACAACAAAAATACTCAACAAAATCCAAAATAATCGAAGTTGATTTCAAATAAATTTAATAAAACTTGATACTTCTTAGTGCAATCTACCCAGAAGTAATGGAGGTGCGGAGGGCCCATCGTCTAGGGAAATCTAAAGGTTCAGCAAGCAGACCCTTATGTGTTCGCCTAGATTCGCCTGAATCAGTCAAGCAGATTCTTCGGAATAAGCACCGCTATAAGGGGCCGTGTAAAATCACCGAGGACAGGACGTTGTGGCAAAGACAATCCCTTGAACGGTTGAGGGAGAAGCTGCGGAATCTACACGAGAATGGAGAGAAGGACATGACCATCCGTTACATTAATGGAGCCCCCAAGATTGTTCCTTCTAGGCAACACCGTGACCCTGAGCCAAAAAACCCCTGAAGAACCCTTTGGTTTATTACCAGAATGTTCGTGGCCTGCGTACCAAACTAGTCTCGTTATCGAATGCCTTGCTTGCTTCCGCTGTAACGTATGATGTTATAATCTTTGTCGAGACCTGGTTGAACTCCAAAATATCCTCGCTTGAGCTCGGGTTAGACAATTATACTGTGTTCAGGTGTGACAGATCCTGTAACACGAGCTGCCTCTCCAGAGGTGGTGGAGTTCTCATAGCGGTCAGAAACACGTTACAGTGCAGTCAAATCAGTCTTAACTGCGATACGCTTGAGCAGGTTATTGTTCGGGTTCATCTTGGTAGGAATAGACACTTGTTGTTGTGCGCTATTTACCTCCCACCTACGTCATTACCGTCCCTGTATGCTAAGCACGTGGATTGTCTTATTGACTTATATAATACATACAGTGATGATACTTTTTCTATTTTCGGGGACTATAATCTTCCGCATGCAATTTGGTTTAATGATAAAGGTTTATCGTGTTTTAAGAAGTCGGGGGCCCGGTCCTCGGAATCTACGGCTATAGATCTTTTGATGGGAGGCTGTAACTATTGTAATCTAGTGCAAGTTAACAATATTTTTAATAAGCTCGATTGTATGCTCGATCTCATCTTTGTCAGCGCTTGTGATGTATTGGTTGATCTTGTCATCGATGACTTAATTGTACCCGATGCGTACCACCCACCGCTTTATATTTGTTACAATGCATTGTTCTCCTCACCCGATCTTTCGGGTGACGTCATAGAGTATTATGATTATAAGCGTGGTGATTACCGTGGAGTGTTAACTTACTTGAACAGTGTCGAGTGGGATTCGGAGATTGGAGGGGCAGACCTGGTAGTTGCCGTGGAAAGACTATATGATTACATGAGATATGCCATTAGTGTGTTTGTGCCTGTTCGAACAGTAACGCGGTCTACATATCCACAGTGGTTTTCACCTAGACTTAAACGCCTGATTCGGGAGAAGAAGCTAGCGCATAAGGTGTATAAGAAGTCGAATGCGTTGTGTGATTACCTTGACTTTTCCTCCCTTAGGTCATTGTGTAAACAAGCTATAGATAATGATCACCGTGCGTACATTGACCGTGTTGAGGACTCTGTCTCTTCTAATGTAAAGAGCTTCTGGAACCATGTTAATTCTAAGCGAGGTTGTCCAGGTGTCCCCAGAAATACGCACCTTGACCTTGTTACGGCGTCGACGTACTCAGCGAGTGCCGACTTGTTTGCTTCTTTCTTTGGGTCTGTATATGCCACGGCGCCCGCTAGGGCCCATGCATTAAATTTGCCGTCGACATCGGCCTGCGATGTAAACATACACGAGCTGAGCATTTCGATCGGTGAGATCTATTCTAAGCTTAATTCGCTCGACGTTAGGAAAGGTCCGGGATATGACGGGATTCCACCTCTCTTTCTTAAAGAGTGTAGTTTTATCCTTGCGAGGCCTCTCTGGCATATCTTTAATTCTTCGCTACGTAGTGGGTGTTTTCCAGAATTCTGGAAGACCAATATTGTCACCCCAGTTTTTAAGGCTGGAGACCGTGCTGATGTCAGAAATTATAGGCCTATTTGTAAACTCTCGATCCTGCCGAAGTTGTTTGAAGAGATTGTAACGGACAAACTAACGCCATCACTAGTCAAATTTATCTGTGATGAACAACATGGTTTTGTCCCGAATAGATCAACCATTACCAATCTTGCAGTGTATCATAGGGCGGTCTCGGATGCACTTGATCAAGGTCTGCAGGTAGATACCGTTTACACGGACTTTAGAAAAGCATTTGACTCGGTAGATCACCAGATCCTGGTTGGGAAATTGGCCTCATACGGTTTCTGTGGTCCGTTCCTGGCCTGGATTAGCAGCTACCTAGCTGGGCGATCTCAGGTCATCAGGGTGGAAAACTGTCTGTCCACTCCTATCTTAGTTAGATCTGGAGTGCCCCAGGGGTCGCATCTAGGCCCTCTACTTTTTATCCTTTTTATTAACGACCTTAAGGTGGTATTTAGGCATAGTAGATTTTTAATGTATGCTGATGATTTAAAAATCTTCCGTACCATTGGGAATCAACGTGATGTTGACCTACTGCAGGAAGACCTTTGTATGTTTGAGCGGTGGTGTATCTCCAATGGGATGGGTTTGAACATTGCCAAGTGTGTCCTTGTTAGGGCTTATAGGACCAGAGGTGGTATAACCTCTTCGTATACGCTATGTGATGCTCCCCTAGTAGAAGTGGCAGATGTTAAGGACCTTGGCGTAACGATTTCAGCAGGGCTAGACTTTCGCAAGCATTATTTGAATATTTCGGGTAATGCAATGCGAATCCTCGGTTTTGTAGCTAGATACGCAAAACATTTCAGAAGGCTTAAGTCGTGGAGGCTTTTGTATGCTGCTCTCGTAAGGCCGCGGCTTGAATATGCTTCTGTCATCTGGAATCCCAAACATAAGCACTATATCAGCTTGATCGAGAGGGTGCAGCATAGGTTCTTGAGAATTGCCTCTAGGGCTTTGGGTACGCCGATGCATTTTAGTGACCATGACTATGGCCCGGCCTTACGACTACTGGGTATTGCCACCCTTAGCGATAGGAGACAGTCCGCGGACCTAATTTTCCTTTATAAAGTCATACATGGTCTTGTGAATTGCACTGAGCTTGTTGCGACATTGCGATTTCGTGCTTCTGAACGAGCTCTGCGACCCAGGCCACTTTTTGTGAGTGGTGAACCAGCTTACCGGAATTATACGTCTGATCCCTTAAGTAGAGCCATGAGCTGTGCCAACCAATGTTTCCCGGACATTGATTTGTTTCGTGTTTCTCTCAGTGGCCTCCGATTACTTTTGTATGAGCGTTCAGTATAGGTCACTTAACGTGATACGTTAATAGTAAGTACTCACAGCGATTAGTTGTTAACTTGGTTACTCAACTTTAATTTTAAGTTTAATTTTAATTATTTGTAAAGTTTACATGTATATTTGCTCCTTGCTATGAATCTTCTGCTTCCAAAGGGTTTTACCCGTTTACAATAATAATAATAATAATAATAATAATAATAATACTTCCAACTAAAATTTTTTTCACAATCCAACAAAATTGAAGTTATTTTCATCTAAATTTAATCAAATATAGATCCTACAACAAAAATACTCGACAAAATCCAAAAAAATCGAAGTTGATTTCATATGAATTTATTAAAATTTGACAAAAATCTTGTCTACATCCAAGAAAATTGAAGTTATTTTCATCTAAATTTAGTCAAATATAGATCCTACAACCAAAATAGTCATCAAAATCCAAAAAATCGAAGTTGATTTCAAATGAATTTATTAAAATTTGACACTTCCAAATAAAATTTTTTCATAATCCAACGAAATTGATGTTATTTTCATCTAAATTTACTCAAATATAGAACCTACAACAAAAATACTCAACAAAATCCTAAAAAATCGAAGTTGATTTCAAATAAATTTAATAAAACTTGATACTTCCAACTAAAATTTTTTTCACAATCCAACAAAATTGAAGTTATTTTCATCTAAATTTAGTCAAATATAGATCCTACAACCAAAATACTCATCAAAATTCAAAAAAATCGAAGTTGATTTCAAATGAATTTATTAAAATTTGACAAAAATCTTGTCTACATCCAAGAAAATTGAAGTTATTTTCATCTAAATTTACTCAAATATAGATCCTACAACAAAAATACTCAACAAAATCCAAAAAAATCGAAGTTGATTTCAAATGATTTTATTAAAATTTGACAAAAATCATGTCCACATACAAGAAAATTGAAGTTATTTTCATCTAAATTTAGTCAAATATAGATCCTACAACCAAAATAGTCATCAAAATCCAAAAAATGGAAGTTGATTTCAAATGATTTTATTAAAATTTGACCAAAATCTTGTCAAAATCCAAAAAATTGAATTTATTTTCATCTAAATTTAGTCAAATATAGATCCTACAACCAAAATACTCAACAAAATAAAAAAAAATCGAAGTTGATTTCAAATAAATTTATTAAAATTTGACACTTCCAACTAAAATTTTTTTCATAATCCAACAAAATTGAAGTTATTTTCATCTAAATTTACTCAAATATAGATCCTACAACAAAAATACTCAACAAAATCCAAAAAAATCGAAGTTGATTTCAAATAAATTTATTAAAATTTGACACTTCCAACTAAAATTTTTTCATAATCCAACGAAATTGAAGTTATTTTCATCTAAATTTACTCAAATATAGAACCTACAACAAAAATACTCAACAAAATCCAAAAAAATCGAAGTTGATTTCAAATAAATTTATTAAAATTTGACACTTCCAACTAAAATTTTTTTCACAATCCAACAAAATTGAAGTTATTTTCATCTAAATTTACTCAAATATAGATCCAACAACCAAAATACGCAACAAAATCCAAAAAAATCGAAGTTGATTTCAAATGAATTTATTAAAATTTGACCAAAATCTTGTCAAAATCCAAAAAATTGAAGTTATTTTCAACTAAATTTACTCAAATATGGATCCTACAACAAAAATACTCAACAAAATCCAAAATAATCGAAGTTGATTTCAAATAAATTTAATAAAACTTGATACTTCCAACTAAAATTTTTTTCACAATCCAACAAAATTGAAGTTATTTTCATCTAAATTTAATCAAATATAGATCCTACAACAAAAATACTCGACAAAATCCAAAAAAATCGAAGTTGATTTCATATGAATTTATTAAAATTTGACAAAAATCTTGTCTACATCCAAGAAAATTGAAGTTATTTTCATCTAAATTTAGTCAAATATAGATCCTACAACCAAAATAGTCATCAAAATCCAAAAAATCGAAGTTGATTTCAAATGAATTTATTAAAATTTGACACTTCCAAATAAAATTTTTTCATAATCCAACGAAATTGAAGTTATTTTCATCTAAATTTACTCAAATATAGAACCTACAACAAAAATACTCAACAAAATCCTAAAAAATCGAAGTTGATTTCAAATAAATTTAATAAAACTTGATACTTCGAACTAAAATTTTTTTCACAATCCAACAAAATTGAAGTTATTTTCATCTAAATTTAGTCAAATATAGATCTTACAACCAAAATACTCATCAAAATTCAAAAAAAATCGAAGTTGATTTCAAATGAATTTATTAAAATTTGACAAAAATCTTGTCTACATCCAAGAAAATTGAAGTTATTTTCATCTAAATTTACTCAAATATAGATCCTACAACAAAAATACTCAACAAAATCCAAAAAAATCGAAGTTGATTTCAAATGATTTTATTAAAATTTGACAAAAATCATGTCCACATACAAGAAAATTGAAGTTATTTTCATCTAAATTTAGTCAAATATAGATCCTACAACCAAAATAGTCATCAAAATCCAAAAAATCGAAGTTGATTTCAAATGATTTTATTAAAATTTGACCAAAATCTTGTCAAAATCCAAAAAATTGAATTTATTTTCATCTAAATTTAGTCAAATATAGATCCTACAACCAAAATACTCAACAAAATAAAAAAAAATCGAAGTTGATTTCAAATAAATTTATTAAAATTTGACACTTCCAACTAAAATTTTTTTCATAATCCAACAAAATTGAAGTTATTTTCATCTAAATTTACTCAAATATAGATCCTACAACAAAAATACTCAACAAAATCCAAAAAAATCGAAGTTGATTTCAAATAAATTTATTAAAATTTGACACTTCCAACTAAAATTTTTTCATAATCCAACGAAATTGAAGTTATTTTCATCTAAATTAACTCAAATATAGAACCTACAACAAAAATACTCAACAAAATCCAAAAAAATCGAAGTTGATTTCAAATAAATTTATTAAAATTTGACACTTCCAACTAAAATTTTTTTCACAATCCAACAAAATTGAAGTTATTTTCATCTAAATTTACTCAAATATAGATCCAACAACCAAAATACGCAACAAAATCCAAAAAAATCGAAGTTGATTTCAAATGAATTTATTAAAATTTGACCAAAATCTTGTCAAAATCCAAAAAATTGAAGTTATTTTCAACTAAATTTACTCAAATATGGATCCTACAACAAAAATACTCAACAAAATCCAAAATAATCGAAGTTGATTTCAAATAAATTTAATAAAACTTGATACTTCCAACTAAAATTTTTTTCACAATCCAACAAAATTGAAGTTATTTTCATCTAAATTTACTCAAATATAGATCCTACAACAAAAATACTCAACAAAATCCAAAAAAATCGAAGTTGATTTCAAATAAATTTATTAAAATTTGACACTTCCAACTAAAATTTTTTCATAATCCAACGAAATTGAAGTTATTTTCATCTAAATTTACTCAAATATAGAACCTACAACAAAAATACTCAACAAAATCCAAAAAAATCGAAGTTGATTTCAAATGATTTTATTAAAATTTGACAAATATCATGTCCACATACAAGAAAATTGAAGTTATTTTCATCTAAATTTAGTCAAATATAGATCCTACAACCAAAATAGTCATCAAAATCCAAAAAATCGAAGTTGATTTCAAATGATTTTATTAAAATTTGACCAAAATCTTGTCAAAATCCAAAAAATTGAATTTATTTTCATCTAAATTTAGTCAAATATAGATCCTACAACCAAAATACTCAACAAAATAAAAAAAAATCGAAGTTGATTTCAAATAAATTTATTAAAATTTGTCACTTCCAACTAAAATTTTTTTCATAATCCAACAAAATTGAAGTTATTTTCATCTAAATTTACTCAAATATAGATCCTACAACAAAAATACTCAACAAAATCCAAAAAAATCGAAGTTGATTTCAAATAAATTTATTAAAATTTGACACTTCCAACTAAATTTTTTTTCATAATCCAACAAAATTAAATTTATTTTCATCTAAATTTACTCAAATATGGATCCTACAACAAAAATACTCAACAAAATCCAAAATAATCGAAGGTGATTTTATATGAATTTATTAAAATTTGACACTTCCAACTAAAATTTTTTTCATAATCCAACAAAATTGAAGTTATTTTCATCTAAATTTACTCAAATATAGATCCTACAACCAAAATACTCAACAAAATCCAAAAAAATCGAAGTTAATTTCAAATAAATTTATTAAAATTTGACACTTCCAACTAAAAATTTTTTCACAATCCAACAAAATTGAAGTTATTTTCATCTAAATCTACTCAAATATAGATCCTACAACAAAAATACTCAACAAAATCCAAAAAAATCGAAGTTGATTTCAAATGAATTTATTAAAATTTGACAAAAATCTTGTCTACATCCAAGAAAATTGAAGTTATTTTCATCTAAATTTAGTCAAATATAGATCCTACAACCAAAATACTCATCAAAATCCAAAAAAATCGAAGTTGATTTCAAATAAATTTATTAAAATTTGACACTTCCAACTAATTTTTTTTTCATAATCCAACAAAATTGAATTTATTTTCATCTAAATTTAGTCAAATATAGATCCTACAACCAAAATACTCAACAAAATAAAAAAAAATCGAAGTTGATTTCAAATAAATTTATTAAAATTTGACACTTCCAACTAAAATTTTTTTCATAATCCAACAAAATTGAAGTTATTTTCATCTAAATTTATTCAAATATAGACCCTACAACAAAAATACTCAACAAAATCCAAAAAAATCGAAGTTGATTTCAAATAAATTTATTAAAATTTGACACTTCCAACTAAAATTTTTTTCACAATCCAACAAAATTGAAGTTATTTTCATCTAAATTTTCTCAAATATAGATCCTACAACCAAAATACTCGACAAAATCCAAAAAAATCGAAGTTGATTTTATATGAATTTATTAAAATTTGACACTTCCAACTAAAATTTTTTTCATAATCCAACAAAATTGAAGTTATTTTCATCTAAATTTACTCAAATATAGATCCTACAACCAAAATACTCAACAAAATCCAAAAAAATCGAAGTTGATTTCAAATAAATTTATTAAAATTTGACACTTCCAACTAAATTTTTTTTCACAATCCAACAAAATTAAATTTATTTTCATCTAAATTTACTCAAATATGGATCCTACAACAAAAATACTCAACAAAATCCAAAATAATCGAAGTTGATTTCAAATAAATTTAATAAAACTTGATACTTCCAACTAAAATTTTTATCACAATCCAACAAAATTGTAGTTATTTTCATCTAAATTTAATGAAATATAGATCCTACAACAAAAATACCCGACAAAATCCAAAAAAATCGAAGTTGATTTCATATGAATTTATTAAAATTTGACACTTCCAACTAAAATTTTTTTTATAATCCAACAAAATTGAAGTTATTTTCATCTAAATCTACTCAAATATAGATCCTACAACAAAAATACTCAACAAAATCCAAAAAAATCGAAGTTGATTTCAAATGAATTTATTAAAATTTGACCAAAATCTTGTCAAAATCCAAAAAATTGAAGTTATTTTCATCTAAATTTACTCAAATATAGATCCTACAACAAAAATACTCAACAAAATCCAAAAAAATCGAAGTTGATTTCAAATAAATTTATTAAAATTTGACACTTCCAACTAATTTTTTTTTCATAATCCAACAAAATTGAATTTATTTTCATCTAAATTTAGTCAAATATAGATCCTACAACCAAAATACTCAACAAAATAAAAAAAAATCGAAGTTGATTTCAAATGAATTTATTAAAATTTGACACTTCCAACTAATTTTTTTTTCATAATCCAACAAAATTGAATTTATTTTCATCTAAATTTAGTCAAATATAGATCCTACAACCAAAATACTCAACAAAATAAAAAAAAATCGAAGTTGATTTCAAATAAATTTATTAAAATTTGACACTTCCAACTAAAATTTTTTTCATAATCCAACAAAATTGAAGTTATTTTCATCTAAATTTACTCAAATATAGATCCTACAACCAAAATACGCAACAAAATCCAAAAAAATCGAAGTTGATTTCAAATGAATTTATTAAAATTTGACACTTCCAACTAATTTTTTTTTCATAATCCAACAAAATTGAATTTATTTTCATCTAAATTTAGTCAAATATAGATCCTACAACCAAAATACTCAACAAAATAAAAAAAAATCGAAGTTGATTTCAAATAAATTTATTAAAATTTGACACTTCCAACTAAAATTTTTTTCATAATCCAACAAAATTGAAGTTATTTTCATCTAAATTTACTCAAATATAGATCCTACAACCAAAATACGCAACAAAATCCAAAAAAATCGAAGTTGATTTCAAATGAATTTATTAAAATTTGACCAAAATCTTGTCAAAATCCAAAAAATTGAAGTTATTTTCATCTAAATTTACTCAAATATAGATCCTACAACAAAAATACTCAACAAAATCCAAAAAAATCGAAGTTGATTTCAAATAAATTTATTAAAATTTGACACTTCCAACTAATTTTTTTTTCATAATCCAACAAAATTGAATTTATTTTCATCTAAATTTAGTCAAATATAGATCCTACAACCAAAATACTCAACAAAATAAAAAAAAATCGAAGTTGATTTCAAATGAATTTATTAAAATTTGACCAAAATCTTGTCAAAATCCAAAAAATTGAAGTTATTTTCATCTAAATTTACTCAAATATAGATCCTACAACAAAAATACTCAACAAAATCCAAAAAAATCGAAGTTGATTTCAAATGATTTTATTAAAATTTGACAAAAATCTTGTCTACATCCAAGAAAATTGAAGTTATTTTCATCTAAATTTAGTCAAATATAGATCCTACCACCAAAATACTCATCAAAATCCAAAAAAAATCGAAGTTGATTTCAAATAAATTTATTAAAATTTGACACTTCTAACTAATTTTTTTTTCATAATCCAACAAAATTGAGTTTATTTTCATCTAAATTTAGTCAAATATAGATCCTACAACCAAAATACTCAACAAAATAAAAAAAAATCGAAGTTGATTTCAAATAAATTTATTAAAATTTGACACTTCCAACTAAAATTTTTTTCATAATCCAACAAAATTGAAGTTATTTTCATCTAAATTTACTCAAATATAGATCCTACAACCAAAATACGCAACAAAATCCAAAAAAATCGAAGTTGATTTCAAATGAATTTATTAAAATTTGACCAAAATCTTGTCAAAATCCAAAAAATTGAAGTTATTTTCATCTAAATTTACTCAAATATAGATCCTACAACAAAAATACTCAACAAAATCCAAAAAAATCGAAGTTGATTGCAAATAAATTTATTAAAATTTGACACTTCCAACTAATTTTTTTTTCATAATCCAACAAAATTGAATTTATTTTCATCTAAATTTAGTCAAATATAGATCCTACAACCAAAATACTCAACAAAATAAAAAAAAATCGAAGTTGATTTCAAATGAATTTATTAAAATTTGACCAAAATCTTGTCAAAATCCAAAAAATTGAAGTTATATTCATCTAAATTTACTCAAATATAGATCCTACAACAAAAATACTCAACAAAATCCAAAAAAATCGAAGTTGATTTCAAATGATTTTATTAAAATTTGACAAAAATCTTGTCTACATACAAGAAAATTGAAGTTATTTTCATCTAAATTTAGTCAAATATAGATCCTACAACCAAAATAGTCATCAAAATCCAAAAAATCGAAGTTGATTTCAAATGAATTTATTAAAATTTGACACTTCCAACTAAAATTTTTTCATAATCCAACGAAATTGAAGTTATTTTCATCTAAATTTACTCAAATATAGAACCTACAACAAAAATACTCAACAAAATCCTAAAAAATCGAAGTTGATTTCAAATAAATTTATTAAAATTTGACACTTCCAACTAAAATTTTTTTCACAATCCAACAAAATTGAAGTTATTTTCATCTAAATCTACTCAAATATAGATCCTACAACAAAAATACTCAACAAAATCCAAAAAAATCGAAGTTGATTTCAAATCAATTTATTAAAATTTGACCCTTCCAACTAAAATATTTTTTCACAATCCAAAAAATTGAAGTTATTTTCATCTAAATCTACTCAAATATAGATCCTACAACAAAAATACTCAACAAAATCCAAAAAAATCGAAGTTGATTTCAAATAAATTTATTAAAATTTGACACTTCCAACTAAATTTTTTTTCATAATCCAACAAAATTAAATTTATTTTCATCTAAATTTACTCAAATATAGATCCTACAACAAAAATACTCCACAAAATCCAAAATAATCGAAGTTGATTTCAAATAAATTTAATAAAACTTGATACTTCCAACTAAAATTTTTTTCACAATCCAACAAAATTGAAGTTATTTTCATCTAAATTTAATCAAATATAGATCCTACAACAAAAATACTCGACAAAATCCAAAAAAATCGAAGTTGATTTCATATGAATTTATTAAAATTTGACACTTCCAACTAAAATTTTTTTTATAATCCAACAAAATTGAAGTTATTTTCATCTAAATTTAGTCAAATATAGATCCTACAACCAAAATATTCATCAAAATCCAAAAAAATCAAAGTTGATTTCAAATGATTTTATTAAAATTTGACAAAAATCTTGTCTACATACAAGAAAATTGAAGTTATTTTCATCTAAATTTAGTCAAATATAGATCCTACAACCAAAATAGTCATCAAAATCCAAAAAATCGAAGTTGATTTCAAATGAATTTATTAAAATTTGACACTTCCAACTAAAATTTTTTCATAATCCAACGAAATTGAAGTTATTTTCATCTAAATTTACTCAAATATAGAACCTACAACAAAAATACTCAACAAAATCCAAAAAAATCGAAGTTGATTTCAAATAAATTTATTAAAATTTGACACTTCCAACTAAAATTTTTTTCACAATCCAACAAAATTGAAGTTATTTTCATCTAAATTTACTCAAATATAGATCCTCCAACAAAAATACTCAACAAAATCCAAAAAAATCGAAGTTGATTTCAAATGAATTTATTAAAATTTGACCAAAATCTTGTCAAAATCCAAGAATATTGAAGTTATTTTCATCTAAATTTAGTCAAATATAGATCCTACAACCAAAATACTCGACAAAATCCAAAAAAATCGAAGTTGATTTTATATGAATTTATTAAAATTTGACACTTCCAACTAAAATTTTTTTCATAATCCAACAAAATTGAAGTTATTTTCATCTAAATTTACTCAAATATAGATCCTACAACCAAAATACTCAACAAAATCCAAAAAAATCGAAGTTGATTTCATATGAATTTATTAAAATTTGACACTTCCAACTAAAATTTTTTTTATAATCCAACAAAATTGAAGTTATTTTCATCTAAATTTAGTCAAATATAGATCCTACAACCAAAATATTCATCAAAATCCAAAAAAATCAAAGTTGATTTCAAATGATTTTATTAAAATATGACAAAAATCTTGTCTACATACAAGAAAATTGAAGTTATTTTCATCTAAATTTAGTCAAATATAGATCCTACAACCAAAATAGTCATCAAAATCCAAAAAATCGAAGTTGATTTCAAATGAATTTATTAAAATTTGACACTTCCAAATAAAATTTTTTCATAATCCAACGAAATTGAAGTTATTTTCATCTAAATTTACTCAAATATAGAACCTACAACAAAAATACTCAACAAAATCCTAAAAAATCGAAGTTGATTTCAAATAAATTTAATAAAACTTGATACTTCCAACTAAAATTTTTTTCACAATCCAACAAAATTGAAGTTATTTTCATCTAAATTTAGTCAAATATAGATCTTACAACCAAAATACTCATCAAAATTCAAAAAAATCGAAGTTGATTTCAAATGAATTTATTAAAATTTGACAAAAATCTTGTCTACATCCAAGAAAATTGAAGTTATTTTCATCTAAATTTACTCAAATATAGATCCTACAACAAAAATACTCAACAAAATCCAAAAAAATCGATGTTGATTTCAAATGATTTTATTAAAATTTGACAAAAATCTTGTCCACATACAAGAAAATTGAAGTTATTTTCATCTAAATTTAGTCAAATATAGATCCTACAACCAAAATAGTCATCAAAATCGAAAAAATCGAAGTTGATTTCAGATGATTTTATTAAAATTTGACCAAAATCTTGTCAAAATCCAAAAAATTGAAATTATTTTCATCTAAATTTAGTCAAATATACATCCTACAACCAAAATACTCATCAAAATCCAAAAAAATCGAAGTTGATTGCAAATAAATTTATTAAAATTTGACACTTCCAACTAATTTTTTTTTCATAATCCAACAAAATTGAATTTATTTTCATCTAAATTTAGTCAAATATAGAACCTACAACAAAAATACTCAACAAAATCCAAAAAAATCGAAGTTGATTTCAAATAAATTTATTAAAATTTGACACTTCCAACTAAAATTTTTTTCACAATCCAACAAAATTGAAGTTATTTTCATCTAAATTTACTCAAATATAGATCCAACAACCAAAATACGCAACAAAATCCAAAAAAATCGAAGTTGATTTCAAATGAATTTATTAAAATTTGACCAAAATCTTGTCAAAATCCAAAAAATTGAAGTTATTTTCAACTAAATTTACTCAAATATGGATCCTACAACAAAAATACTCAACAAAATCCAAAATAATCGAAGTTGATTTCAAATAAATTTAATAAAACTTGATACTTCCAACTAAAATTTTTTTCACAATCCAACAAAATTGAAGTTATTTTCATCTAAATTTAATCAAATATAGATCCTACAACAAAAATACTCGACAAAATCCAAAAAAATCGAAGTTGATTTCATATGAATTTATTAAAATTTGACAAAAATCTTGTCTACATCCAAGAAAATTGAAGTTATTTTCATCTAAATTTAGTCAAATATAGATCCTACAACCAAAATAGTCATCAAAATCCAAAAAATCGAAGTTGATTTCAAATGAATTTATTAAAATTTGACACTTCCAAATAAAATTTTTTCATAATCCAACGAAATTGAAGTTATTTTCATCTAAATTTACTCAAATATAGAACCTACAACAAAAATACTCAACAAAATCCTAAAAAATCGAAGTTGATTTCAAATAAATTTAATAAAACTTGATACTTCGAACTAAAATTTTTTTCACAATCCAACAAAATTGAAGTTATTTTCATCTAAATTTAGTCAAATATAGATCCTACAACAAAAATACTCGACAAAATCCAAAAAAATCGAAGTTGATTTCATATGAATTTATTAAAATTTGACAAAAATCTTGTCTACATCCAAGAAAATTGAAGTTATTTTCATCTAAATTTAGTCAAATATAGATCCTACAACCAAAATAGTCATCAAAATCCAAAAAATCGAAGTTGATTTCAAATGATTTTATTAAAATTTGACCAAAATCTTGTCAAAATCCAAAAAATTGAATTTATTTTCATCTAAATTTAGTCAAATATAGATCCTACAACCAAAATACTCAACAAAATAAAAAAAAATCGAAGTTGATTTCAAATAAATTTATTAAAATTTGACACTTCCAACTAAAATTTTTTTCATAATCCAACAAAATTGAAGTTATTTTCATCTAAATTTACTCAAATATAGATCCTACAACCAAAATACGCAACAAATCCAAAAAAATCGAAGTTGATTTCAAATGAATTTATTAAAATTTGACCAAAATCTTGTCAAAATCCAAAAAATTGAAGTTATTTTCATCTAAATTTACTCAAATATAGATCCTACAACAAAAATACTCAACAAAATCCAAAAAAATCGAAGTTGATTTCAAATAAATTTATTAAAATTTGACACTTCCAACTAATTTTTTTTTCATAATCCAACAAAGATGAATTTATTTTCATCTAAATTTAGTCAAATATAGATCCTACAACCAAAATACTCAACAAAATAAAAAAAAATCGAAGTTGATTTCAAATGAATTTATTAAAATTTGACCAAAATCTTGTCAAAATCCAAAAAATTGAAGTTATTTTCATCTAAATTTACTCAAATATAGATCCTACAACCAAAATACGCAACAAAATCCAAAAAAATCGAAGTTGATTTCAAATGAATTTATTAAAATTTGACCAAAATCTTGTCAAAATCCAAAAAATTGAAGTTATTTTCATCTAAATTTACTCAAATATAGATCCTACAACAAAAATACTCAACAAAATCCAAAAAAATCGAAGTTGATTGCAAATAAATTTATTAAAATTTGACACTTCCAACTAATTTTTTTTTCATAATCCAACAAAATTGAATTTATTTTCATCTAAATTTAGTCAAATATAGATCCTACAACCAAAATACTCAACAAAATAAAAAAAAATCGAAGTTGATTTCAAATGAATTTATTAAAATTTGACCAAAATCTTGTCAAAATCCAAAAAATTGAAGTTATTTTCATCTAAATTTACTCAAATATAGATCCTACAACAAAAATACTCAACAAAATCCAAAAAAATCGAAGTTGATTTCAAATGATTTTATTAAAATTTGACAAAAATCTTGTCTACATACAAGAAAATTGAAGTTATTTTCATCTAAATTTAGTCAAATATAGATCCTACAACCAAAATAGTCATCAAAATCCAAAAAATCGAAGTTGATTTCAAATGAATTTATTAAAATTTGACACTTCCAACTAAAATTTTTTCATAATCCAACGAAATTGAAGTTATTTTCATCTAAATTTACTCAAATATAGAACCTACAACAAAAATACTCAACAAAATCCTAAAAAATCGAAGTTGATTTCAAATAAATTTATTAAAATTTGACACTTCCAACTAAAATTTTTTTCACAATCCAACAAAATTGAAGTTATTTTCATCTAAATTTAGTCAAATATAGATCCTACAACCAAAATATTCATCAAAATCCAAAAAAATCAAAGTTGATTTCAAATGATTTTATTAAAATTTGACAAAAATCTTGTCTACATACAAGAAAATTGAAGTTATTTTCATCTAAATTTAGTCAAATATAGATCCTACAACCAAAATAGTCATCAAAATCCAAAAAATCGAAGTTGATTTCAAATGAATTTATTAAAATTTGACACTTCCAACTAAAATTTTTTCATAATCCAACGAAATTGAATTTATTTTCATCTAAATTTAGTCAAATATAGATCCTACAACCAAAATACTCAACAAAATAAAAAAAAATCGAAGTTGATTTCAAATGAATTTATTAAAATTTGACCAAAATCTTGTCAAAATCCAAAAAATTGAAGTTATTTTCATCTAAATTTACTCAAATATAGATCCTACAACAAAAATACTCAACAAAATCCAAAAAAATCGAAGTTGATTTCAAATGATTTTATTAAAATTTGACAAAAATCTTGTCTACATACAAGAAAATTGAAGTTATTTTCATCTAAATTTAGTCAAATATAGATCCTACAACCAAAATAGTCATCAAAATCCAAAAAATCGAAGTTGATTTCAAATGAATTTATTAAAATTTGACACTTCCAACTAAAATTTTTTCATAATCCAACGAAATTGAAGTTATTTTCATCTAAATTTACTCAAATATAGAACCTACAACAAAAATACTCAACAAAATCCTAAAAAATCGAAGTTGATTTCAAATAAATTTATTAAAATTTGACACTTCCAACTAAAATTTTTTTCACAATCCAACAAAATTGAAGTTATTTTCATCTAAATTTAGTCAAATATAGATCCTACAACCAAAATACTCAACAAAATAAAAAAAAATCGAAGTTGATTTCAAATAAATTTATTAAAATTTGACACTTCCAACTAAAATTTTTTTCATAATCCAACAAAATTGAAGTTATTTTCATCTAAATTTACTCAAATATAGATCCTACAACCAAAATACGCAACAAATCCAAAAAAATCGAAGTTGATTTCAAATGAATTTATTAAAATTTGACCAAAATCTTGTCAAAATCCAAAAAATTGAAGTTATTTTCATCTAAATTTACTCAAATATAGATCCTACAACAAAAATACTCAACAAAATCCAAAAAAATCGAAGTTGATTTCAAATAAATTTATTAAAATTTGACACTTCCAACTAATTTTTTTTTCATAATCCAACAAAATTGAATTTATTTTCATCTAAATTTAGTCAAATATAGATCCTACAACCAAAATACTCAACAAAATAAAAAAAAATCGAAGTTGATTTCAAATGAATTTATTAAAATTTGACCAAAATCTTGTCAAAATCCAAAAAATTGAAGTTATTTTCATCTAAATTTACTCAAATATAGATCCTACAACCAAAATACGCAACAAAATCCAAAAAAATCGAAGTTGATTTCAAATGAATTTATTAAAATTTGACCAAAATCTTGTCAAAATCCAAAAAATTGAAGTTATTTTCATCTAAATTTACTCAAATATAGATCCTACAACAAAAATACTCAACAAAATCCAAAAAAATCGAAGTTGATTGCAAATAAATTTATTAAAATTTGACACTTCCAACTAATTTTTTTTTCATAATCCAACAAAATTGAATTTATTTTCATCTAAATTTAGTCAAATATAGATCCTACAACCAAAATACTCAACAAAATAAAAAAAAATCGAAGTTGATTTCAAATGAATTTATTAAAATTTGACCAAAATCTTGTCAAAATCCAAAAAATTGAAGTTATTTTCATCTAAATTTACTCAAATATAGATCCTACAACAAAAATACTCAACAAAATCCAAAAAAATCGAAGTTGATTTCAAATGATTTTATTAAAATTTGACAAAAATCTTGTCTACATACAAGAAAATTGAAGTTATTTTCATCTAAATTTAGTCAAATATAGATCCTACAACCAAAATAGTCATCAAAATCCAAAAAATCGAAGTTGATTTCAAATGAATTTATTAAAATTTGACACTTCCAACTAAAATTTTTTCATAATCCAACGAAATTGAAGTTATTTTCATCTAAATTTACTCAAATATAGAACCTACAACAAAAATACTCAACAAAATCCTAAAAAATCGAAGTTGATTTCAAATAAATTTATTAAAATTTGACACTTCCAACTAAAATTTTTTTCACAATCCAACAAAATTGAAGTTATTTTCATCTAAATTTAGTCAAATATAGATCCTACAACCAAAATATTCATCAAAATCCAAAAAAATCAAAGTTGATTTCAAATGATTTTATTAAAATTTGACAAAAATCTTGTCTACATACAAGAAAATTGAAGTTATTTTCATCTAAATTTAGTCAAATATAGATCCTACAACCAAAATAGTCATCAAAATCCAAAAAATCGAAGTTGATTTCAAATGAATTTATTAAAATTTGACACTTCCAACTAAAATTTTTTCATAATCCAACGAAATTGAAGTTATTTTCATCTAAATTTACTCAAATATAGAACCTACAACAAAAATACTCAACAAAATCCAAAAAAATCGAAGTTGATTTCAAATAAATTTATTAAAATTTGACACTTCCAACTAAAATTTTTTTCACAATCCAACAAAATTGAAGTTATTTTCATCTAAATTTACTCAAATATAGATCCTCCAACAAAAATACTCAACAAAATCCAAAAAAATCGAAGTTGATTTCAAATGAATTTATTAAAATTTGACCAAAATCTTGTCAAAATCCAAGAATATTGAAGTTATTTTCATCTAAATTTAGTCAAATATAGATCCTACAACCAAAATACTCGACAAAATCCAAAAAAATCGAAGTTGATTTTATATGAATTTATTAAAATTTGACACTTCCAACTAAAATTTTTTTCATAATCCAACAAAATTGAAGTTATTTTCATCTAAATTTAGTCAAATATAGATCCTACAACCAAAATACTCGACAAAATCCAAAAAAATCGAAGTTGATTTTATATGAATTTATTAAAATTTGACACTTCCAACTAAAATTTTTTTCATAATCCAACAAAATTGAAGTTATTTTCATCTAAATTTACTCAAATATAGATCCTACAACCAAAATACTCAACAAAATCCAAAAAAATCGAAGTTGATTTCATATGAATTTATTAAAATTTGACACTTCCAACTAAAATTTTTTTTATAATCCAACAAAATTGAAGTTATTTTCATCTAAATTTAGTCAAATATAGATCCTACAACCAAAATATTCATCAAAATCCAAAAAAATCAAAGTTGATTTCAAATGATTTTATTAAAATTTGACAAAAATCTTGTCTACATACAAGAAAATTGAAGTTATTTTCATCTAAATTTAGTCAAATATAGATCCTACAACCAAAATAGTCATCAAAATCCAAAAAATCGAAGTTGATTTCAAATGAATTTATTAAAATTTGACACTTCCAAATAAAATTTTTTCATAATCCAACGAAATTGAAGTTATTTTCATCTAAATTTAGTCAAATATAGATCCTACAACCAAAATAGTCATCAAAATCCAAAAAAATCAAAGTTGATTTCAAATGATTTTATTAAAATTTGACAAAAATCTTGTCTACATACAAGAAAATTGAAGTTATTTTCATCTAAATTTAGTCAAATATAGATCCTACAACCAAAATAGTCATCAAAATCGAAAAAATCGAAGTTGATTTCAGATGATTTTATTAAAATTTGACCAAAATCTTGTCAAAATCCAAAAAATTGAAATTATTTTCATCTAAATTTAGTCAAATATACATCCTACAACCAAAATAGTCATCAAAATCGAAAAAATCGAAGTTGATTTCAGATGATTTTATTAAAATTTGACCAAAATCTTGTCAAAATCCAAAAAATTGAAATTATTTTCATCTAAATTTAGTCAAATATACATCCTACAACCAAAATAGTCATCAAAATCCAAAAAATCGAAGTTGATTTCAAATGAATTTATTAAAATTTGACACTTCCAACTAAAATTTTTTCATAATCCAACGAAATTGAAGTTATTTTCATCTAAATTTACTCAAATATAGAACCTACAACAAAAATACTCAACAAAATCCTAAAAAATCGAAGTTGATTTCAAATAAATTTATTAAAATTTGACACTTCCAACTAAAATTTTTTTCACAATCCAACAAAATTGAAGTTATTTTCATCTAAATTTACTCAAATATAGATCCAACAACCAAAATACGCAACAAAATCCAAAAAAATCGAAGTTGATTTCAAATGAATTTATTAAAATTTGACCAAAATCTTGTCAAAATCCAAAAAATTGAAGTTATTTTCAACTAAATTTACTCAAATATGGATCCTACAACAAAAATACTCAACAAAATCCAAAATAATCGAAGTTGATTTCAAATAAATTTAATAAAACTTGATACTTCCAACTAAAATTTTTTTCACAATCCAACAAAATTGAAGTTATTTTCATCTAAATTTAATCAAATATAGATCCTACAACAAAAATACTCGACAAAATCCAAAAAAATCGAAGTTGATTTCATATGAATTTATTAAAATTTGACAAAAATCTTGTCTACATCCAAGAAAATTGAAGTTATTTTCATCTAAATTTAGTCAAATATAGATCCTACAACCAAAATAGTCATCAAAATCCAAAAAATCGAAGTTGATTTCAAATGAATTTATTAAAATTTGACACTTCCAAATAAAATTTTTTCATAATCCAACGAAATTGAAGTTATTTTCATCTAAATTTACTCAAATATAGAACCTACAACAAAAATACTCAACAAAATCCTAAAAAATCGAAGTTGATTTCAAATAAATTTAATAAAACTTGATACTTCCAACTAAAATTTTTTTCACAATCCAACAAAATTGAAGTTATTTTCATCTAAATTTAGTCAAATATAGATCCTACAACCAAAATACTCATCAAAATTCAAAAAAATCGAAGTTGATTTCAAATGAATTTATTAAAATTTGACAAAAATCTTGTCTACATCCAAGAAAATTGAAGTTATTTTCATCTAAATTTACTCAAATATAGATCCTACAACAAAAATACTCAACAAAATCCAAAAAAATCGAAGTTGATTTCAAATGATTTTATTAAAATTTGACAAAAATCATGTCCACATACAAGAAAATTGAAGTTATTTTCATCTAAATTTAGTCAAATATAGATCCTACAACCAAAATAGTCATCAAAATCCAAAAAATCGAAGTTGATTTCAAATGATTTTATTAAAATTTGACCAAAATCTTGTCAAAATCCAAAAAATTGAATTTATTTTCATCTAAATTTAGTCAAATATAGATCCTACAACCAAAATACTCAACAAAATAAAAAAAAATCGAAGTTGATTTCAAATAAATTTATTAAAATTTGACACTTCCAACTAAAATTTTTTTCATAATCCAACAAAATTGAAGTTATTTTCATCTAAATTTACTCAAATATAGATCCTACAACAAAAATACTCAACAAAATCCAAAAAAATCGAAGTTGATTTCAAATAAATTTATTAAAATTTGACACTTCCAACTAAATTTTTTTTCATAATCCAACAAAATTAAATTTATTTTCATCTAAATTTACTCAAATATGGATCCTACAACAAAAATACTCAACAAAATCCAAAATAATCGAAGTTGATTTTATATGAATTTATTAAAATTTGACACTTCCAACTAAAATTTTTTTCATAGTCCAACAAAATTGAAGTTATTTTCATCTAAATTTACTCAAATATAGATCCTACAACAAAAATACTCAACAAAATCCAAAAAAATCGAAGTTGATTTCAAATGATTTTATTAAAATTTGACAAAAATCTTGTCTACATCCAAGAAAATTGAAGTTATTTTCATCTAAATTTAGTCAAATATAGATCCTACCACCAAAATACTCATCAAAATCCAAAAAAAATCGAAGTTGATTTCAAATAAATTTATTAAAATTTGACACTTCTAACTAATTTTTTTTTCATAATCCAACAAAATTGAATTTATTTTCATCTAAATTTAGTCAAATATAGATCCTACAACCAAAATACTCAACAAAATAAAAAAAAATCGAAGTTGATTTCAAATAAATTTATTAAAATTTGACACTTCCAACTAAATTTTTTTTCACAATCCAACAAAATTAAATTTATTTTCATCTAAATTTACTCAAATATGGATCCTACAACAAAAATACCCGACAAAATCCAAAAAAATCGAAGTTGATTTCATATGAATTTATTAAAATTTGACACTTCCAACTAAAATTTTTTTTATAATCCAACAAAATTGAAGTTATTTTCATCTAAATCTACTCAAATATAGATCCTACAACAAAAATACTCAACAAAATCCAAAAAAATCGAAGTTGATTTCAAATGAATTTATTAAAATTTGACAAAAATCTTGTCTACATCCAAGAAAATTGAAGTTATTTTCATCTAAATTTAGTCAAATATAGATCCTACCACCAAAATACTCATCAAAATCCAAAAAAATCGAAGTTGATTTCAAATAAATTTATTAAAATTTGACACTTCCAACTAATTTTTTTTTCATAATCCAACAAAATTGAATTTATTTTCATCTAAATTTAGTCAAATATAGATCCTACAACCAAAATACTCAACAAAATAAAAAAAAATCGAAGTTGATTTCAAATAAATTTATTAAAATTTGACACTTCCAACTAAAATTTTTTTCATAATCCAACAAAATTGAAGTTATTTTCATCTAAATTTACTCAAATATAGATCCTACAACCAAAATACGCAACAAAATCCAAAAAAATCGAAGTTGATTTCAAATGAATTTATTAAAATTTGACCAAAATCTTGTCAAAATCCAAAAAATTGAAGTTATTTTCATCTAAATTTACTCAAATATAGATCCTACAACAAAAATACTCAACAAAATCCAAAAAAATCGAAGTTGATTTCAAATAAATTTATTAAAATTTGACACTTCCAACTAATTTTTTTTTCATAATCCAACAAAATTGAATTTATTTTCATCTAAATTTAGTCAAATATAGATCCTACAACCAAAATACTCAACAAAATAAAAAAAAATCGAAGTTGATTTCAAATAAATTTATAAAATTTGACACTTCCAACTAAAATTTTTTTCATAATCCAACAAAATTGAAGTTATTTTCATCTAAATTTATTCAAATATAGACCCTACAACAAAAATACTCAACAAAATCCAAAAAAATCGAAGTTGATTTCAAATAAATTTATTAAAATTTGACACTTCCAACTAAAATTTTTTTCACAATCCAACAAAATTGAAGTTATTTTCATCTAAATTTACTCAAATATAGATCCTACAACCAAAATACTCAACAAAATAAAAAAAAATCGAAGTTGATTTCAAATGAATTTATTAAAATTTGACCTAAATCTTGTCAAAATCCTAGAAAATTGAAGTTATTTTCATCTAAATTTAGTCAAATATAGATCCTACAACCAAAATACTCGACAAAATCCAAAAAAATCGTAGTTGATTTTATATGAATTTATTAAAATTTGACACTTCCAACTAAAATTTTTTCATAATCCAACGAAATTGAAGTTATTTTCATCTAAATTTACTCAAATATAGAACCTACAACAAAAATACTCAACAAAATCCAAAAAAATCGAAGTTGATTTCAAATAAATTTATTAAAATTTGACACTTCCAACTAAAATTTTTTTCACAATCCAACAAAATTGAAGTTATTTTCATCTAAATTTACTCAAATATAGATCCAACAACCAAAATACGCAACAAAATCCAAAAAAATCGAAGTTGATTTCAAATGAATTTATTAAAATTTGACCAAAATCTTGTCAAAATCGAAAAAATTGAAGTTATTTTCAACTAAATTTACTCAAATATGGATCCTACAACAAAAATACTCAACAAAATCCAAAATAATCGAAGTTGATTTCAAATAAATTTAATAAAACTTGATACTTCCAACTAAAATTTTTTTCACAATCCAACAAAATTGAAGTTATTTTCATCTAAATTTAATCAAATATAGATCCTACAACAAAAATACTCGACAAAATCCAAAAAAATCGAAGTTGATTTCATATGAATTTATTAAAATTTGACAAAAATCTTGTCTACATCCAAGAAAATTGAAGTTATTTTCATCTAAATTTAGTCAAATATAGATCCTACAACCAAAATAGTCATCAAAATCCAAAAAATCGAAGTTGATTTCAAATGAATTTATTAAAATTTGACACTTCCAAATAAAATTTTTTCATAATCCAACGAAATTGAAGTTATTTTCATCTAAATTTACTCAAATATAGAACCTACAACAAAAATACTCAACAAAATCCTAAAAAATCGAAGTTGATTTCAAATAAATTTAATAAAACTTGATACTTCCAACTAAAATTTTTTTCACAATCCAACAAAATTGAAGTTATTTTCATCTAAATTTAGTCAAATATAGATCCTACAACCAAAATACTCATCAAAATTCAAAAAAATCGAAGTTGATTTCAAATGAATTTATTAAAATTTGACAAAAATCTTGTCTACATCCAAGAAAATTGAAGTTATTTTCATCTAAATTTACTCAAATATAGATCCTACAACAAAAATACTCAACAAAATCCAAAAAAATCGAAGTTGATTTCAAATGATTTTATTAAAATTTGACAAAAATCATGTCCACATACAAGAAAATTGAAGTTATTTTCATCTAAATTTAGTCAAATATAGATCCTACAACCAAAATAGTCATCAAAATCCAAAAAATCGAAGTTGATTTCAAATGATTTTATTAAAATTTGACAAAAATCTTGTCAAAATCCAAAAAATTGAATTTATTTTCATCTAAATTTAGTCAAATATAGATCCTACAACCAAAATACTCAACAAAATAAAAAAAAATCGAAGTTGATTTCAAATAAATTTATTAAAATTTGACACTTCCAACTAAAATTTTTTTCATAATCCAACAAAATTGAAGTTATTTTCATCTAAATTTACTCAAATATAGATCCTACAACAAAAATACTCAACAAAATCCAAAAAAATCGAAGTTGATTTCAAATAAATTTATTAAAATTTGACACTTCCAACTAAATTTTTTTTCATAATCCAACAAAATTAAATTTATTTTCATCTAAATTTACTCAAATATGGATCCTACAACAAAAATACTCAACAAAATCCAAAATAATCGAAGTTGATTTTATATGAATTTATTAAAATTTGACACTTCCAACTAAAATTTTTTTCATAGTCCAACAAAATTGAAGTTATTTTCATCTAAATTTACTCAAATATAGATCCTACAACCAAAATACGCAACAAAATCCAAAAAAATCGAAGTTGATTTCAAATGAATTTATTAAAATTTGACCAAAATCTTGTCTACATCCAAGAAAATTGAAGTTATTTTCATCTAAATTTAGTCAAATATAGATCCTACAACCAAAATACTCATCAAAATCCAAAAAAATCGAAGTTGATTTCAAATAAATTTATTAAAATTTGACACTTCCAACTAAATTTTTTTTCACAATCCAACAAAATTAAATTTATTTTCATCTAAATTTACTCAAATATGGATCCTACAACAAAAATACCCGACAAAATCCAAAAAAATCGAAGTTGATTTCATATGAATTTATTAAAATTTGACACTTCCAACTAAAATTTTTTTTATAATGCAACAAAATTGAAGTTATTTTCATCTAAATCTACTCAAATATAGATCCTACAACAAAAATACTCAACAAAATCCAAAAAAATCGAAGTTGATTTCAAATGAATTTATTAAAATTTGACAAAAATCTTGTCTACATCCAAGAAAATTGAAGTTATTTTCATCTAAATTTAGTCAAATATAGATCCTACCACCAAAATACTCATCAAAATCCAAAAAAATCGAAGTTGATTTCAAATAAATTTATTAAAATTTGACACTTCCAACTAATTTTTTTTTCATAATCCAACAAAATTGAATTTATTTTCATCTAAATTTAGTCAAATATAGATCCTACAACCAAAATACTCAACAAAATAAAAAAAAATCGAAGTTGATTTCAAATAAATTTATTAAAATTTGACACTTCCAACTAAAATTTTTTTCATAATCCAACAAAATTGAAGTTATTTTCATCTAAATTTACTCAAATATAGATCCTACAACCAAAATACGCAACAAAATCCAAAAAAATCGAAGTTGATTTCAAATGAATTTATTAAAATTTGACCAAAATCTTGTCAAAATCCAAAAAATTGAAGTTATTTTCATCTAAATTTACTCAAATATAGATCCTACAACAAAAATACTCAACAAAATCCAAAAAAATCGAAGTTGATTTCAAATAAATTTATTAAAATTTGACACTTCCAACTAAAATTTTTTTCACAATCCAACAAAATTGAAGTTATTTTCATCTGAATTTACTCAAATATAGATCCTCCAACAAAAATACTCAACAAAATCCAAAAAAATCGAAGTTGATTTCAAATGAATTTATTAAAATTTGACCAAAATCTTGTCAAAATCCAAGAATATTGAAGTTATTTTCATCTAAATTTAGTCAAATATAGATCCTACAACCAAAATACTCGACAAAATCCAAAAAAATCGAAGTTGATTTTATATGAATTTATTAAAATTTGACACTTCCAACTAAAATTTTTTTCATAATCCAACAAAATTGAAGTTATTTTCATCTAAATTTACTCAAATATAGATCCTACAACCAAAATACTCAACAAAATCCAAAAAAATCGAAGTTGATTTCAAATAAATTTATTAAAATTTGACACTTCCAACTAAATTTTTTTTCACAATCCAACAAAATTAAATTTATTTTCATCTAAATTTACTCAAATATGGATCCTACAACAAAAATACTCAACAAAATCCAAAATAACCCGAAGTTGATTTCAAATAAATTTAATAAAACTTGATACTTCCAACTAAAATTTTTATCACAATCCAACAAAATTGTAGTTATTTTCATCTAAATTTAATGAAATATAGATCCTACAACAAAAATACCCGACAAAATCCAAAAAAATCGAAGTTGATTTCATATGAATTTATTAAAATTTGACACTTCCAACTAAAATTTTTTTTATAATCCAACAAAATTGAAGTTATTTTCATCTAAATCTACTCAAATATAGATCCTACAACAAAAATACTCAACAAAATCCAAAAAAATCGAAGTTGATTTCAAATGAATTTATTAAAATTTGACCAAAATCTTGTCAAAATCCAAAAAATTGAAGTTATTTTCATCTAAATTTACTCAAATATAGATCCTACAACAAAAATACTCAACAAAATCCAAAAAAATCGAAGTTGATTTCAAATAAATTTATTAAAATTTGACACTCCCAACTAAATTTTTTTTCATAATCCAACAAAATTGAATTTATTTTCATCTAAATTTAGTCAAATATAGATCCTACAACCAAAATACTCAACAAAATAAAAAAAAATCGAAGTTGATTTCAAATAAATTTATTAAAATTTGACACTTCCAACTAAATTTTTTTTCATAATCCAACAAAATTGAAGTTATTTTCATCTAAATTTACTCAAATATAGATCCTACAACCAAAATACGCAACAAAATCCAAAAAAATCGAAGTTGATTTCAAATGAATTTATTAAAATTTGACCAAAATCTTGTCAAAATCCAAAAAATTGAAGTTATTTTCATCTAAATTTACTCAAATATAGATCCTACAACAAAAATACTCAACAAAATCCAAAAAAATCGAAGTTGATTTCAAATAAATTTATTAAAATTTGACACTCCCAACTAAATTTTTTTTCATAATCCAACAAAATTAAATTTATTTTCATCTAAATTTACTCAAATATGGATCCTACAACAAAAATACTCAACAAAATCCAAAATAATCGAAGTTGATTTCAAATAAATTTAATAAAACTTGATACTTCCAACTAAAATTTTTTTCACAATCCAACAAAATTGAAGTTATTTACATCTAAATTTAATCAAATATAGATCCTACAACAAAAATACTCGACAAAATCCAAAAATATCGAAGTTGATTTCATATGAATTTATTAAAATTTGACACTTCCAACTAAAATTTTTTTTATAATCCAACAAAAATGAAGTTATTTCCATCTAAATTTAGTCAAATATAGATCCTACAACCAAAATACTCATCAAAATCCAAAAAAATCGAAATTGATTTCAAACGAATTTATTAAAATTTGACAAAAATCTTGTCTACATCCAAGAAAATTGAAGTTATTTTCATCTAAATTTACTCAAATATAGATCCTACAACAAAAATACTCAACAAAATCCAAAAAAATCGAAGTTGATTTCAAATGATTTTATTAAAATTTGACAAAAATCTTGTCCACATACAAGAAAATTGAAGTTATTTTCATCTAAATTTAGTCAAATATAGATCCTACAACCAAAATAGTCATCAAAATCCAAAAAATCGAAGTTGATTTCAAATGATTTTATTAAAATTTGACCAAAATCTTGTCAAAATCCAAAAAATTGAAATTATTTTCATCTAAATTTAGTCAAATATACATCCTACAACCAAAATACTCATCAAAATCCAAAAAAATCGAAGTTGATTTCAAATAAATTTATTAAAATTTGACACTTCCAACTAAAATTTTTTTCATAATCCAACAAAATTGAAGTTATTTTCATCTAAATTTACTCAAATATAGATCCAACAACCAAAATACGCAACAAAATCCAAAAAAATCGAAGTTGATTTCAAATGAATTTATTAAAATTGGACCAAAATCTTGTCAAAATCCAAAAAATTGAAGTTATTTTCAACTAAATTTACTCAAATATAGATCCTACAACAAAAATACTCAACAAAATCCAAAAAAATCGAAGTTGATTTCAAATAAATTTATTAAAATTTGACACTTCCAACTAAATTTTTTTTCATAATCCAACAAAATTAAATTTATTTTCATCTAAATTTACTCAAATATGGATCCTACAACAAAAATACTCAACAAAATCCAAAATAATCGAAGTTGATTTCAAATAAATTTAATAAAACTTGATACTTCCAACTAAAATTTTTTTCACAATCCAACAAAATTGAAGTTATTTTCATCTAAATTTAATCAAATATAGATCCTACAACAAAAATACTCGACAAAATCCAAAAAAATCGAAGTTGATTTCATATGAATTTATTAAAATTTGACACTTCCAACTAAAATTTTTTTTATAATCCAACAAAAATGAAGTTATTTTCATCTAAATTTAGTCAAATATAGATCCTACAACCAAAATGGTCATCAAAATCCAAAAAATCGAAGTTGATTTCAAATGATTTTATTAAAATTTGACCAAAATCTTGTCAAAATCCAACAAAATTGAAGTTATTTTCATCTAAATTTATTCAAATATAGACCCTACAACAAAAATACTCAACAAAATCCAAAAAAATCGAAGTTGATTTCATATAAATTTATTAAAATTTGACACTTCCAACTAAATTTTTTTTCATAATCCAACAAAATTAAATTTATTTTCATCTAAATTTACTCAAATATAGATCCTACAACAAAAATACTCAACAAAATCCAAAATAATCGAAGTTGATTTCAAATAAATTTAATAAAACTTGATACTTCCAACTAAAATTTTTTTCACAATCCAACAAAATTGTAGTTATTTTCATCTAAATTTACTCAAATATAGATCCTACAACAAAAATACTCAACAAAATCCAAAAAAATCAAAGTTGATTTCAAATGATTTTATTAAAATTTGACAAAAATCTTGTCTACATACAAGAAAATTGAAGTTATTTTCATCTAAATTTAGTCAAATATAGATCCTACAACCAAAATAGTCATCAAAATCCAAAAAATCGAAGTTGATTTCAAATGAATTTATTAAAATTTGACACTTCCAACTAAAATTTTTTCATAATCCAACGAAATTGAAGTTATTTTCATCTAAATTTACTCAAATATAGAACCTACAACAAAAATACTCAACAAAATCCTAAAAAATCGAAGTTGATTTCAAATAAATTTATTAAAATTTGACACTTCCAACTAAAATTTTTTTCACAATCCAACAAAATTGAAGTTATTTACATCTAAATTTACTCAAATATAGATCCTACAACCAAAATACGCAACAAAATCCAAAAAAATCGAAGTTGATTTCAAATGAATTTATTAAAATTTGACCAAAATCTTGTCAAAATCCAAAAAATTGAAGTTATTTTCATCTAAATTTACTCAAATATAGATCCTACAACAAAAATACTCAACAAAATCCAAAAAAATCGAAGTTGATTTCAAATAACTTTATTAAAATTTGACACTTCCAACTAAATTTTTTTTCATAATCCAACAAAATTAAATTTATTTTCATCTAAATTTACTCAAATATGGATCTTACAACAAAAATACTCAACAAAATCCAAAATAATCGAAGTTGATTTCAAATAAATTTAATAAAACTTGATACTTCCAACTAAAATTTTATTCACAATCCAACAAAATTGAAGTTATTTACATCTAAATTTAATCAAATATAGATCCTACAACAAAAATACTCGACAAAATCCAAAAATATCGAAGTTGATTTCATATGAATTTATTAAAATTTGACACTTCCAACTAAAATTTTTTTTATAATCCAACAAAAATGAAGTTATTTCCATCTAAATTTAGTCAAATATAGATCCTACAACCAAAATACTCATCAAAATCCAAAAAAATCGAAATTGATTTCAAACGAATTTATTAAAATTTGACAAAAATCTTGTCTACATCCAAGAAAATTGAAGTTATTTTCATCTAAATTTACTCAAATATAGATCCTACAACAAAAATACTCAACAAAATCCAAAAAAATCGAAGTTGATTTCAAATGATTTTATTAAAATTTGACAAAAATCTTGTCCACATACAAGAAAATTGAAGTTATTTTCATCTAAATTTAGTCAAATATAGATCCTACAACCAAAATAGTCATCAAAATCCAAAAAATCGAAGTTGATTTCAAATGATTTTATTAAAATTTGACCAAAATCTTGTCAAAATCCAAAAAATTGAAATTATTTTCATCTAAATTTAGTCAAATATACATCCTACAACCAAAATACTCATCAAAATCCAAAAAAATCGAAGTTGATTTCAAATAAATTTATTAAAATTTGACACTTCCAACTAAAATTTTTTTCATAATCCAACAAAATTGAAGTTATTTTCATCTAAATTTACTCAAATATAGATCCAACAACCAAAATACGCAACAAAATCCAAAAAAATCGAAGTTGATTTCAAATGAATTTATTAAAATTGGACCAAAATCTTGTCAAAATCCAAAAAATTGAAGTTATTTTCAACTAAATTTACTCAAATATAGATCCTACAACAAAAATACTCAACAAAATCCAAAAAAATCGAAGTTGATTTCAAATAAATTTATTAAAATTTGACACTTCCAACTAAATTTTTTTTCATAATCCAACAAAATTAAATTTATTTTCATCTAAATTTACTCAAATATGGATCCTACAACAAAAATACTCAACAAAATCCAAAATAATCGAAGTTGATTTCAAATAAATTTAATAAAACTTGATACTTCCAACTAAAATTTTTTTCACAATCCAACAAAATTGAAGTTATTTTCATCTAAATTTAATCAAATATAGATCCTACAACAAAAATACTCGACAAAATCCAAAAAAATCGAAGTTGATTTCATATGAATTTATTAAAATTTGACACTTCCAACTAAAATTTTTTTTATAATCCAACAAAAATGAAGTTATTTTCATCTAAATTTAGTCAAATATAGATCCTACAACCAAAATGGTCATCAAAATCCAAAAAATCGAAGTTGATTTCAAATGATTTTATTAAAATTTGACCAAAATCTTGTCAAAATCCAACAAAATTGAAGTTATTTTCATCTAAATTTATTCAAATATAGACCCTACAACAAAAATACTCAACAAAATCCAAAAAAATCGAAGTTGATTTCATATAAATTTATTAAAATTTGACACTTCCAACTAAATTTTTTTTCATAATCCAACAAAATTAAATTTATTTTCATCTAAATTTACTCAAATATAGATCCTACAACAAAAATACTCAACAAAATCCAAAATAATCGAAGTTGATTTCAAATAAATTTAATAAAACTTGATACTTCCAACTAAAATTTTTTTCACAATCCAACAAAATTGTAGTTATTTTCATCTAAATTTACTCAAATATAGATCCTACAACAAAAATACTCAACAAAATCCAAAAAAATCAAAGTTGATTTCAAATGATTTTATTAAAATTTGACAAAAATCTTGTCTACATACAAGAAAATTGAAGTTATTTTCATCTAAATTTAGTCAAATATAGATCCTACAACCAAAATAGTCATCAAAATCCAAAAAATCGAAGTTGATTTCAAATGAATTTATTAAAATTTGACACTTCCAACTAAAATTTTTTCATAATCCAACGAAATTGAAGTTATTTTCATCTAAATTTACTCAAATATAGAACCTACAACAAAAATACTCAACAAAATCCTAAAAAATCGAAGTTGATTTCAAATAAATTTATTAAAATTTGACACTTCCAACTAAAATTTTTTTCACAATCCAACAAAATTGAAGTTATTTTCATCTAAATCTACTCAAATATAGATCCTACAACAAAAATACTCAACAAAATCCAAAAAAATCGAAGTTGATTTCAAATAAATTTATTAAAATTTGACACTTCCAACTAAATTTTTTTTCATAATCCAACAAAATTAAATTTATTTTCATCTAAATTTACTCAAATATAGATCCTACAACAAAAATACTCAACAAAATCCAAAATAATCGAAGTTGATTTCAAATAAATTTAATAAAATTTGACCAAAATCTTGTCAAAATCCAAGAAAATTGAAGTTATTTTCATCTAAATTTAGTCAAATATAGATCCTACAACCAAAATACTCGACAAAATCCAAAAAAATCGAAGTTGATTTTATATGAATTTATTAAAATTTGACACTTCCAACTAAAATTTTTTCATAATCCAACGAAATTGAAGTTATTTTCATCTAAATTTACTCAAATATAGAACCTACAACAAAAATACTCAACAAAATCCAAAAAAATCGAAGTTGATTTCAAATAAATTTATTAAAATTTGACACTTCCAACTAAAATTTTTTTCACAATCCAACAAAATTGAAGTTATTTTCATCTAAATTTACTCAAATATAGATCCAACAACCAAAATACGCAACAAAATCCAAAAAAATCGAAGTTGATTTCAAATGAATTTATTAAAATTTGACCAAAATCTTGTCAAAATCCAAAAAATTGAAGTTATTTTCAACTAAATTTACTCAAATATAGATCCTACAACAAAAATACTCGACAACATCCAAAAAAATCGAAGTTGATTTCATATGAATTTATTAAAATTTGACACTTCCAACTAAAATTTTTTTTATAATCCAACAAAAATGAAGTTATTTTCATCTAAATTTAGTCAAATATAGATCCTACAACCAAAATACTCGACAAAATCCAAAAAAATCGAAGCTGATTTTATATGAATTTATTAATATTTGACACTTCCAACTAAAGTTTTTCCATAATCCAACGAAATTGAAGTTATTTTCATCTAAATTTACTCAAATATAGAACCTACAACAAAAATACTCAACAAAATCCAAAAAAATCGAAGTTGATTTCAAATAAATTTATTAAAATTTGACACTTCCAACTAAAATTTTTTTCACAATCCAACAAAATTGAAGTTATTTTCATCTAAATCTACTCAAATATAGATCCTACAACAAAAATACTCAATAAAATCCAAAAAAATCGAAGTTGATTTCAAATGAATTTATTAAAATTTGACAAAAATCTTGTCTACATCCAAGAAAATTGAAGTTATTTTCATCTAAATTTAGTCAAATATAGATCCAACAACCAAAATACTCATCCAAATCCAAAAAAATCGAAGTTGATTTCAAATAAATTTATTAAAATTTGACACTTCCAACTAATTTTTTTTTCATAATCCAACAAAATTGAATTTATTTTCATCTAAATTTAGTCAAATATAGATCCTACAACCAAAATACTCAACAAAATAAAAAAAAATCGAAGTTGATTTCAAATAAATTTATTAAAATTTGACACTTCCAACTAAAATTTTTTTCATAATCCAACAAAATTGAAGTTATTTTCACCTAAATTTACTCAAATATAGATCCTACAACCAAAATACGCAACAAAACCCAAAAAAATCGAAGTTGATTTCAAATGAATTTATTAAAATTTGACCAAAATCTTGTCAAAATCCAAAAAATTGAAGTTATTTTCATCTAAATTTACTCAAATATAGATCCTACAACAAAAATTCTCAACAAAATCCAAAAAAATCGAAGTTGATTTCAAATAAATTTATTAAAATTTGACACTTCCAACTAAAATTTTTTTTATAATCCAACAAAATTGAAGTTATTTTCATCTAAATTTACTCAAATATAGATCCTACAACCAAAATACTCAACCAAATAAAAAAAAATCGAAGTTGATTTCAAATAAATTTATTAAAATTTGACACTTCCAACTAAATTTTTTTTCACAATCCAACAAAATTGAAGTTATTTTCATCTAAATCTACTCAAATATAGATCCTACAACAAAAATAATCAACAAAATCCAAAAAAATCGAAGTTGATTTCAAATGAATTTATTAAAATTTGACACTTCCAACTAAAATTTTTTCATAATCCAACGAAATTGAAGTTATTTTCATCTAAATTTACTCAAATATAGAACCTACAACAAAAATACTCAACAAAATCCTAAAAAATCGAAGTTGATTTCAAATAAATTTATTAAAATTTGACACTTCCAACTAAAATTTTTTTCACAATCCAACAAAATTGAAGTTATTTTCATCTAAATCTACTCAAATATAGATCCTACAACAAAAATACTCAACAAAATCCAAAAAAATCGAAGTTGATTTCAAATAAATTTATTAAAATTTGACACTTCCAACTAAATTTTTTTTCATAATCCAACAAAATTAAATTTATTTTCATCTAAATTTACTCAAATATAGATCCTACAACAAAAATACTCAACAAAATCCAAAATAATCGAAGTTGATTTCAAATAAATTTAATAAAATTTGACCAAAATCTTGTCAAAATCCAAGAAAATTGAAGTTATTTTCATCTAAATTTAGTCAAATATAGATCCTACAACCAAAATACTCGACAAAATCCAAAAAAATCGAAGTTGATTTTATATGAATTTATTAAAATTTGACACTTCCAACTAAAATTTTTTCATAATCCAACGAAATTGAAGTTATTTTCATCTAAATTTACTCAAATATAGAACCTACAACAAAAATACTCAACAAAATCCAAAAAAATCGAAGTTGATTTCAAATAAATTTATTAAAATTTGACACTTCCAACTAAAATTTTTTTCACAATCCAACAAAATTGAAGTTATTTTCATCTAAATTTACTCAAATATAGATCCAACAACCAAAATACGCAACAAAATCCAAAAAAATCGAAGTTGATTTCAAATGAATTTATTAAAATTTGACCAAAATCTTGTCAAAATCCAAAAAATTGAAGTTATTTTCAACTAAATTTACTCAAATATAGATCCTACAACAAAAATACTCGACAACATCCAAAAAAATCGAAGTTGATTTCATATGAATTTATTAAAATTTGACACTTCCAACTAAAATTTTTTTTATAATCCAACAAAAATGAAGTTATTTTCATCTAAATTTAGTCAAATATAGATCCTACAACCAAAATACTCGACAAAATCCAAAAAAATCGAAGCTGATTTTATATGAATTTATTAATATTTGACACTTCCAACTAAAGTTTTTCCATAATCCAACGAAATTGAAGTTATTTTCATCTAAATTTACTCAAATATAGAACCTACAACAAAAATACTCAACAAAATCCAAAAAAATCGAAGTTGATTTCAAATAAATTTATTAAAATTTGACACTTCCAACTAAAATTTTTTTCACAATCCAACAAAATTGAAGTTATTTTCATCTAAATCTACTCAAATATAGATCCTACAACAAAAATACTCAATAAAATCCAAAAAAATCGAAGTTGATTTCAAATGAATTTATTAAAATTTGACAAAAATCTTGTCTACATCCAAGAAAATTGAAGTTATTTTCATCTAAATTTAGTCAAATATAGATCCAACAACCAAAATACTCATCCAAATCCAAAAAAATCGAAGTTGATTTCAAATAAATTTATTAAAATTTGACACTTCCAACTAATTTTTTTTTCATAATCCAACAAAATTGAATTTATTTTCATCTAAATTTAGTCAAATATAGATCCTACAACCAAAATACTCAACAAAATAAAAAAAAATCGAAGTTGATTTCAAATAAATTTATTAAAATTTGACACTTCCAACTAAAATTTTTTTCATAATCCAACAAAATTGAAGTTATTTTCACCTAAATTTACTCAAATATAGATCCTACAACCAAAATACGCAACAAAACCCAAAAAAATCGAAGTTGATTTCAAATGAATTTATTAAAATTTGACCAAAATCTTGTCAAAATCCAAAAAATTGAAGTTATTTTCATCTAAATTTACTCAAATATAGATCCTACAACAAAAATTCTCAACAAAATCCAAAAAAATCGAAGTTGATTTCAAATAAATTTATTAAAATTTGACACTTCCAACTAAAATTTTTTTTATAATCCAACAAAATTGAAGTTATTTTCATCTAAATTTACTCAAATATAGATCCTACAACCAAAATACTCAACCAAATAAAAAAAAATCGAAGTTGATTTCAAATAAATTTATTAAAATTTGACACTTCCAACTAAATTTTTTTTCACAATCCAACAAAATTGAAGTTATTTTCATCTAAATCTACTCAAATATAGATCCTACAACAAAAATAATCAACAAAATCCAAAAAAATCGAAGTTGATTTCAAATCAATTTATTAAAATTTGACCCTTCCAACTAAAATATTTTTTCACAATCCAAAAAATTGAAGTTATTTTCATCTAAATCTACTCAAATATAGATCCTACAACAAAAATACTCAACAAAATCCAAAAAAATCGAAGTTGATTTTATATGAATTTATTAAAATTTGACACTTCCAACTAAAATTTTTTTCATAGTCCAACAAAATTGAAGTTATTTTCATCTAAATTTACTCAAATATAGATCCTACAACCAAAATACGCAACAAAATCCAAAAAAATCGAAGTTGATTTCAAATGAATTTATTAAAATTTGACCAAAATCTTGTCTACATCCAAGAAAATTGAAGTTATTTTCATCTAAATTTAGTCAAATATAGATCCTACAACCAAAATACTCATCAAAATCCAAAAAAATCGAAGTTGATTTCAAATAAATTTATTAAAATTTGACACTTCCAACTAAATTTTTTTTCACAATCCAACAAAATTAAATTTATTTTCATCTAAATTTACTCAAATATGGATCCTACAACAAAAATACCCGACAAAATCCAAAAAAATCGAAGTTGATTTCATATGAATTTATTAAAATTTGACACTTCCAACTAAAATTTTTTTTATAATCCAACAAAATTGAAGTTATTTTCATCTAAATCTACTCAAATATAGATCCTACAACAAAAATACTCAACAAAATCCAAAAAAATCGAAGTTGATTTCAAATGAATTTATTAAAATTTGACAAAAATCTTGTCTACATCCAAGAAAATTGAAGTTATTTTCATCTAAATTTAGTCAAATATAGATCCTACCACCAAAATACTCATCAAAATCCAAAAAAATCGAAGTTGATTTCAAATGAATTTATTAAAATTTGACCAAAATCTTGTCAAAATCCAAAAAATTGAAGTTATTTTCATCTAAATTTACTCAAATA
This sequence comes from Andrena fulva, assembly GCA_946251845.1. NCBI lineage: Eukaryota > Metazoa > Arthropoda > Insecta > Hymenoptera > Andrenidae > Andrena > Andrena fulva. Next base: position 2,875,968 of record CAMITZ010000243.1, read on the forward strand.
TAGATCCTACAACAAAAATACTCGACAAAATCCAAAAAAATCGAAGTTGATTTTATATGAATTTATTAAAATTTGACACTTCCAACTAAAATTTTTTTCATAATCCAACAAAATTGAAGTTATTTTCATCTAAATTTACTCAAATATAGATCCTACAACCAAAATACTCAACAAAATCCAAAAAAATCGAAGTTGATTTCAAATAAATTTATTAAAATTTGACACTTCCAACTAAATTTTTTTTCACAATCCAACAAAATTAAATTTATTTTCATCTAAATTTACTCAAATATGGATCCTACAACAAAAATACTCAACAAAATCCAAAATAACCCGAAGTTGATTTCAAATAAATTTAATAAAACTTGATACTTCCAACTAAAATTTTTATCACAATCCAACAAAATTGTAGTTATTTTCATCTAAATTTAATGAAATATAGATCCTACAACAAAAATACCCGACAAAATCCAAAAAAATCGAAGTTGATTTCATATGAATTTATTAAAATTTGACACTTCCAACTAAAATTTTTTTTATAATCCAACAAAATTGAAGTTATTTTCATCTAAATCTACTCAAATATAGATCCTACAACAAAAATACTCAACAAAATCCAAAAAAATCGAAGTTGATTTCAAATGAATTTATTAAAATTTGACAAAAATCTTGTCTACATCCAAGAAAATTGAAGTTATTTTCATCTAAATTTAGTCAAATATAGATCCTACCACCAAAATACTCATCAAAATCCAAAAAAATCGAAGTTGATTTCAAATAAATTTATTAAAATTTGACACTTCCAACTAATTTTTTTTTCATAATCCAACAAAATTGAATTTATTTTCATCTAAATTTAGTCAAATATAGATCCTACAACCAAAATACTCAACAAAATAAAAAAAAATCGAAGTTGATTTCAAATAAATTTATTAAAATTTGACACTTCCAACTAAATTTTTTTTCATAATCCAACAAAATTGAAGTTATTTACATCTAAATTTACTCAAATATAGATCCTACAACCAAAATACGCAACAAAATCCAAAAAAATCGAAGTTGATTTCAAATGAATTTATTAAAATTTGACCAAAATCTTGTCAAAATCCAAAAAATTGAAGTTATTTTCATCTAAATTTACTCAAATATAGATCCTACAACAAAAATACTCAACAAAATCCAAAAAAATCGAAGTTGATTTCAAATAACTTTATTAAAATTTGACACTTCCAACTAAATTTTTTTTCATAATCCAACAAAATTAAATTTATTTTCATCTAAATTTACTCAAATATGGATCTTACAACAAAAATACTCAACAAAATCCAAAATAATCGAAGTTGATTTCAAATAAATTTAATAAAACTTGATACTTCCAACTAAAATTTTTTTCACAATCCAACAAAATTGAAGTTATTTACATCTAAATTTAATCAAATATAGATCCTACAACAAAAATACTCGAAAAAATCCAAAAATATCGAAGTTGATTTCATATGAATTTATTAAAATTTGACACTTCCAACTAAAATTTTTTTTATAATCCAACAAAAATGAAGTTATTTTCATCTAAATTTAGTCAAATATAGATCCTACAACCAAAATACTCATCAAAATCCAAAAAAATCGAAGTTGATTTCAAACGAATTTATTAAAATTTGACAAAAATCTTGTCTACATCCAAGAAAATTGAAGTTATTTTCATCTAAATTTACTCAAATATAGATCCTACAACAAAAATACTCAACAAAATCCAAAAAAATCGAAGTTGATTTCAAATGATTTTATTAAAATTTGACAAAAATCTTGTCCACATACAAGAAAATTGAAGTTATTTTCATCTAAATTTAGTCAAATATAGATCCTACAACCAAAATAGTCATCAAAATCCAAAAAATCGAAGTTGATTTCAAATGATTTTATTAAAATTTGACCAAAATCTTGTCAAAATCCAAAAAATTGAAATTATTTTCATCTAAATTTAGTCAAATATACATCCTACAACCAAAATACTCATCAAAATCCAAAAAAATCGAAGTTGATTTCAAATAAATTTATTAAAATTTGACACTTCCAACTAAAATTTTTTTCATAATCCAACAAAATTGAAGTTATTTTCATCTAAATTTACTCAAATATAGATCCAACAACCAAAATACGCAACAAAATCCAAAAAAATCGAAGTTGATTTCAAATGAATTTATTAAAATTGGACCAAAATCTTGTCAAAATCCAAAAAATTGAAGTTATTTTCAACTAAATTTACTCAAATATAGATCCTACAACAAAAATACTCAACAAAATCCAAAAAAATCGAAGTTGATTTCAAATAAATTTATTAAAATTTGACACTTCCAACTAAATTTTTTTTCATAATCCAACAAAATTAAATTTATTTTCATCTAAATTTACTCAAATATGGATCCTACAACAAAAATACTCAACAAAATCCAAAATAATCGAAGTTGATTTCAAATAAATTTAATAAAACTTGATACTTCCAACTAAAATTTTTTTCACAATCCAACAAAATTGAAGTTATTTTCATCTAAATTTAATCAAATATAGATCCTACAACAAAAATACTCGACAAAATCCAAAAAAATCGAAGTTGATTTCATATGAATTTATTAAAATTTGACACTTCCAACTAAAATTTTTTTTATAATCCAACAAAAATGAAGTTATTTTCATCTAAATTTAGTCAAATATAGATCCTACAACCAAAATGTTCATCAAAATCCAAAAAATCGAAGTTGATTTCAAATGATTTTATTAAAATTTGACCAAAATCTTGTCAAAATCCAACAAAATTGAAGTTATTTTCATCTAAATTTATTCAAATATAGACCCTACAACAAAAATACTCAACAAAATCCAAAAAAATCGAAGTTGATTTCATATAAATTTATTAAAATTTGACACTTCCAACTAAATTTTTTTTCATAATCCAACAAAATTAAATTTATTTTCATCTAAATTTACTCAAATATAGATCCTACAACAAAAATACTCAACAAAATCCAAAATAATCGAAGTTGATTTCAATTAAATTTAATAAAACTTGATACTTCCAACTAAAATTTTTTTCACAATCCAACAAAATTGTAGTTATTTTCATCTAAATTTACTCAAATATAGATCCTACAACAAAAATACTCAACAAAATCCAAAATAATCAAAGTTGATTTCAAATGATTTTATTAAAATTTGACAAAAATCTTGTCTACATACAAGAAAATTGAAGTTATTTTCATCTAAATTTAGTCAAATATAGATCCTACAACCAAAATAGTCATCAAAATCCAAAAAATCGAAGTTGATTTCAAATGAATTTATTAAAATTTGACACTTCCAACTAAAATTTTTTCATAATCCAACGAAATTGAAGTTATTTTCATCTAAATTTACTCAAATATAGAACCTACAACAAAAATACTCAACAAAATCCTAAAAAATCGAAGTTGATTTCAAATAAATTTATTAAAATTTGACACTTCCAACTAAAATTTTTTTCACAATCCAACAAAATTGAAGTTATTTTCATCTAAATCTACTCAAATATAGATCCTACAACAAAAATACTCAACAAAATCCAAAAAAATCGAAGTTGATTTCAAATAAATTTATTAAAATTTGACACTTCCAACTAAATTTTTTTTCATAATCCAACAAAATTAAATTTATTTCCATCTAAATTTACTCAAATATAGATCCTACAACAAAAATACTCAACAAAATCCAAAATAATCGAAGTTGATTTCAAATAAATTTAATAAAACTTGATACTTCCAACTAAAATTTTTTTCACAATCCAACAAAATTGAAGTTATTTTCATCTAAATTTACTCAAATATAGATCCTACAACAAAAATACTCAACAAAATCCAAAAAAATCGAAGTTGATTTCAAATAAATTTATTAAAATTTGACACTTCCAACTAAAATTTTTTTCATAATCCAACAAAATTGAAGTTATTTTCATCTAAATTTACTCAAATATAGATCCTACAACCAAAATACTCAACAAAATAAAAAAAAATCGAAGTTGATTTCAAATGAATTTATTAAAATTTGACCAAAATCTTGTCAAAATCCAAAAAATTGAAGTTATTTTCATCTAAATTTACTCAAATATAGATCCTACAACAAAAATACTCAACAAAATCCAAAAAAATCGAAGTTGATTTCAAATAACTTTATTAAAATTTGACACTTCCAACTAAATTTTTTTTCATAATCCAACAAAATTAAATTTATTTTCATCTAAATTTACTCAAATATGGATCTTACAACAAAAATACTCAACAAAATCCAAAATAATCGAAGTTGATTTCAAATAAATTTAATAAAACTTGATACTTCCAACTAAAATTTTTTTCACAATCCAACAAAATTGAAGTTATTTACATCTAAATTTAATCAAATATAGATCCTACAACAAAAATACTCGACAAAATCCAAAAATATCGAAGTTGATTTCATATGAATTTATTAAAATTTGACACTTCCAACTAAAATTTTTTTTATAATCCAACAAAAATGAAGTTATTTTCATCTAAATTTAGTCAAATATAGATCCTACAACCAAAATACTCATCAAAATCCAAAAAAATCGAAGTTGATTTCAAACGAATTTATTAAAATTTGACAAAAATCTTGTCTACATCCAAGAAAATTGAAGTTATTTTCATCTAAATTTACTCAAATATAGATCCTACAACAAAAATACTCAACAAAATCCAAAAAAATCGAAGTTGATTTCAAATGATTTTATTAAAATTTGACAAAAATCTTGTCCACATACAAGAAAATTGAAGTTATTTTCATCTAAATTTAGTCAAATATAGATCCTACAACCAAAATAGTCATCAAAATCCAAAAAATCGAAGTTGATTTCAAATGATTTTATTAAAATTTGACCAAAATCTTGTCAAAATCCAAAAAATTGAAATTATTTTCATCTAAATTTAGTCAAATATACATCCTACAACCAAAATACTCATCAAAATCCAAAAAAATCGAAGTTGATTTCAAATAAATTTATTAAAATTTGACACTTCCAACTAAAATTTTTTTCATAATCCAACAAAATTGAAGTTATTTTCATCTAAATTTACTCAAATATAGATCCAACAACCAAAATACGCAACAAAATCCAAAAAAATCGAAGTTGATTTCAAATGAATTTATTAAAATTGGACCAAAATCTTGTCAAAATCCAAAAAATTGAAGTTATTTTCAACTAAATTTACTCAAATATAGATCCTACAACAAAAATACTCAACAAAATCCAAAAAAATCGAAGTTGATTTCAAATAAATTTATTAAAATTTGACACTTCCAACTAAATTTTTTTTCATAATCCAACAAAATTAAATTTATTTTCATCTAAATTTACTCAAATATGGATCCTACAACAAAAATACTCAACAAAATCCAAAATAATCGAAGTTGATTTCAAATAAATTTAATAAAACTTGATACTTCCAACTAAAATTTTTTTCACAATCCAACAAAATTGAAGTTATTTTCATCTAAATTTAATCAAATATAGATCCTACAACAAAAATACTCGACAAAATCCAAAAAAATCGAAGTTGATTTCATATGAATTTATTAAAATTTGACACTTCCAACTAAAATTTTTTTTATAATCCAACAAAAATGAAGTTATTTTCATCTAAATTTAGTCAAATATAGATCCTACAACCAAAATGTTCATCAAAATCCAAAAAATCGAAGTTGATTTCAAATGATTTTATTAAAATTTGACCAAAATCTTGTCAAAATCCAACAAAATTGAAGTTATTTTCATCTAAATTTATTCAAATATAGACCCTACAACAAAAATACTCAACAAAATCCAAAAAAATCGAAGTTGATTTCATATAAATTTATTAAAATTTGACACTTCCAACTAAATTTTTTTTCATAATCCAACAAAATTAAATTTATTTTCATCTAAATTTACTCAAATATAGATCCTACAACAAAAATACTCAACAAAATCCAAAATAATCGAAGTTGATTTCAATTAAATTTAATAAAACTTGATACTTCCAACTAAAATTTTTTTCACAATCCAACAAAATTGTAGTTATTTTCATCTAAATTTACTCAAATATAGATCCTACAACAAAAATACTCAACAAAATCCAAAAAAATCAAAGTTGATTTCAAATGATTTTATTAAAATTTGACAAAAATCTTGTCTACATACAAGAAAATTGAAGTTATTTTCATCTAAATTTAGTCAAATATAGATCCTACAACCAAAATAGTCATCAAAATCCAAAAAATCGAAGTTGATTTCAAATGAATTTATTAAAATTTGACACTTCCAACTAAAATTTTTTCATAATCCAACGAAATTGAAGTTATTTTCATCTAAATTTACTCAAATATAGAACCTACAACAAAAATACTCAACAAAATCCTAAAAAATCGAAGTTGATTTCAAATAAATTTATTAAAATTTGACACTTCCAACTAAAATTTTTTTCACAATCCAACAAAATTGAAGTTATTTTCATCTAAATCTACTCAAATATAGATCCTACAACAAAAATACTCAACAAAATCCAAAAAAATCGAAGTTGATTTCAAATAAATTTATTAAAATTTGACACTTCCAACTAAATTTTTTTTCATAATCCAACAAAATTAAATTTATTTTCATCTAAATTTACTCAAATATAGATCCTACAACAAAAATACTCAACAAAATCCAAAATAATCGAAGTTGATTTCAAATAAATTTAATAAAACTTGATACTTCCAACTAAAATTTTTTTCACAATCCAACAAAATTGAAGTTATTTTCATCTAAATTTACTCAAATATAGATCCTACAACAAAAATACTCAACAAAATCCAAAAAAATCGAAGTTGATTTCAAATAAATTTATTAAAATTTGACACTTCCAACTAAAATTTTTTTCATAATCCAACAAAATTGAAGTTATTTTCATCTAAATTTACTCAAATATAGATCCTACAACCAAAATACTCAACAAAATAAAAAAAAATCGAAGTTGATTTCAAATGAATTTATTAAAATTTGACCAAAATCTTGTCAAAATCCAAGAAAATTGAAGTTATTTTCATCTAAATTTAGTCAAATATAGATCCTACAACCAAAATACTCGACAAAATCCAAAAAAATCGAAGTTGATTTTATATGAATTTATTAAAATTTGACACTTCCAACTAAAATTTTTTTCATAATCCAACAAAATTGAAGTTATTTTCATCTAAATTTACTCAAATATAGATCCTACAACCAAAATACTCAACAAAATAAAAAAAAATCGAAGTTGATTTCAAATGAATTTATTAAAATTTGACCAAAATCTTGTCAAAATCCAAGAAAATTGAAGTTATTTTCATCTAAATTTAGTCAAATATAGATCCTACAACCAAAATACTCGACAAAATCCAAAAAAATCGAAGTTGATTTTATATGAATTTATTAAAATTTGACACTTCCAACTAAAATTTTTTCATAATCCAACGAAATTGAAGTTATTTTCATCTAAATTTACTCAAATATAGAACCTACAACAAAAATACTCAACAAAATCCAAAAAAAACGAAGTTGATTTCAAATAAATTTATTAAAATTTGACACTTCCAACTAAAATTTTTTTCACAATCCAACAAAATTGAAGTTATTTTCATCTAAATTTACTCAAATATAGATCCAACAACCAAAATACGCAACAAAATCCAAAAAAATCGAAGTTGATTTCAAATGAATTTATTAAAATTTGACCAAAATCTTGTCAAAATCCAAAAAATTGAAGTTATTTTCAACTAAATTTACTCAAATATAGATCCTACAACAAAAATACTCGACAACATCCAAAAAAATCGAAGTTGATTTCATATGAATTTATTAAAATTTGACACTTCCAACTAAAATTTTTTTTATAATCCAACAAAAATGAAGTTATTTTCATCTAAATTTAGTCAAATATAGATCCTACAACCAAAATACTCGACAAAATCCAAAAAAATCGAAGCTGATTTTATATGAATTTATTAAAATTTGACACTTCCAACTAAAGTTTTTTCATAATCCAACGAAATTGAAGTTATTTTCATCTAAATTTACTCAAATATAGAACCTACAACAAAAATACTCAACAAAATCCAAAAAAATCGAAGTTGATTTCAAATAAATTTATTAAAATTTGACACTTCCAACTAAAATTTTTTTCACAATCCAACAAAATTGAAGTTATTTTCATCTAAATCTACTCAAATATAGATCCTACAACAAAAATACTCAACAAAATCCAAAAAAATCGAAGTTGATTTCAAATAAATTTATTAAAATTTGACACTTCCAACTAAAATTTTTTTCATAATCCAACAAAATTGAAGTTATTTTCATCTAAATTTACTCAAATATAGATCCTACAACCAAAATACTCAACAAAATAAAAAAAAATCGAAGTTGATTTCAAATGAATTTATTAAAATTTGACCAAAATCTTGTCAAAATCCAAGAAAATTGAAGTTATTTTCATCTAAATTTAGTCAAATATAGATCCTACAACCAAAATACTCGACAAAATCCAAAAAAATCGAAGTTGATTTTATATGAATTTATTAAAATTTGACACTTCCAACTAAAATTTTTTTCATAATCCAACAAAATTGAAGTTATTTTCATCTAAATTTACTCAAATATAGATCCTACAACCAAAATACTCAACAAAATAAAAAAAAATCGAAGTTGATTTCAAATGAATTTATTAAAATTTGACCAAAATCTTGTCAAAATCCAAGAAAATTGAAGTTATTTTCATCTAAATTTAGTCAAATATAGATCCTACAACCAAAATACTCGACAAAATCCAAAAAAATCGAAGTTGATTTTATATGAATTTATTAAAATTTGACACTTCCAACTAAAATTTTTTCATAATCCAACGAAATTGAAGTTATTTTCATCTAAATTTACTCAAATATAGAACCTACAACAAAAATACTCAACAAAATCCAAAAAAAACGAAGTTGATTTCAAATAAATTTATTAAAATTTGACACTTCCAACTAAAATTTTTTTCACAATCCAACAAAATTGAAGTTATTTTCATCTAAATTTACTCAAATATAGATCCAACAACCAAAATACGCAACAAAATCCAAAAAAATCGAAGTTGATTTCAAATGAATTTATTAAAATTTGACCAAAATCTTGTCAAAATCCAAAAAATTGAAGTTATTTTCAACTAAATTTACTCAAATATAGATCCTACAACAAAAATACTCGACAACATCCAAAAAAATCGAAGTTGATTTCATATGAATTTATTAAAATTTGACACTTCCAACTAAAATTTTTTTTATAATCCAACAAAAATGAAGTTATTTTCATCTAAATTTAGTCAAATATAGATCCTACAACCAAAATACTCGACAAAATCCAAAAAAATCGAAGCTGATTTTATATGAATTTATTAAAATTTGACACTTCCAACTAAAGTTTTTTCATAATCCAACGAAATTGAAGTTATTTTCATCTAAATTTACTCAAATATAGAACCTACAACAAAAATACTCAACAAAATCCAAAAAAATCGAAGTTGATTTCAAATAAATTTATTAAAATTTGACACTTCCAACTAAAATTTTTTTCACAATCCAACAAAATTGAAGTTATTTTCATCTAAATCTACTCAAATATAGATCCTACAACAAAAATACTCAATAAAATCCAAAAAAATCGAAGTTGATTTCAAATGAATTTATTAAAATTTGACAAAAATCTTGTCTACATCCAAGAAAATTGAAGTTATTTTCATCTAAATTTAGTCAAATATAGATCCTACAACCAAAATACTCATCCAAATCCAAAAAAATCGAAGTTGATTTCAAATAAATTTATTAAAATTTGACACTTCCAACTAATTTTTTTTTCATAATCCAACAAAATTGAATTTATTTTCATCTAAATTTAGTCAAATATAGATCCTACAACCAAAATACTCAACAAAATAAAAAAAAATCGAAGTTGATTTCAAATAAATTTATTAAAATTTGACACTTCCAACTAAAATTTTTTTCATAATCCAACAAAATTGAAGTTATTTTCACCTAAATTTACTCAAATATAGATCCTACAACCAAAATACGCAACAAAACCCAAAAAAATCGAAGTTGATTTCAAATGAATTTATTAAAATTTGACCAAAATCTTGTCAAAATCCAAAAAATTGAAGTTATTTTCATCTAAATTTACTCAAATATAGATCCTACAACAAAAATTCTCAACAAAATCCAAAAAATCGAAGTTGATTTCAAATGAATTTATTAAAATTTGACACTTCCAACTAAAATTTTTTCATAATCCAACGAAATTGAAGTTATTTTCATCTAAATTTACTCAAATATAGAACCTACAACAAAAATACTCAACAAAATCCTAAAAAATCGAAGTTGATTTCAAATAAATTTATTAAAATTTGACACTTCCAACTAAAATTTTTTTCACAATCCAACAAAATTGAAGTTATTTTCATCTAAATCTACTCAAATATAGATCCTACAACAAAAATACTCAACAAAATCCAAAAAAATCGAAGTTGATTTCAAATAAATTTATTAAAATTTGACACTTCCAACTAAATTTTTTTTCATAATCCAACAAAATTAAATTTATTTTCATCTAAATTTACTCAAATATAGATCCTACAACAAAAATACTCAACAAAATCCAAAATAATCGAAGTTGATTTCAAATGAATTTATTAAAATTTGACAAAAATCTTGTCTACATCCAAGAAAATTGAAGTTATTTTCATCTAAATTTACTCAAATATAGATCCTACAACAAAAATACTCAACAAAATCCAAAAAAATCGAAGTTGATTTCAAATAAATTTATTAAAATTTGACACTTCCAACTTAATTTTTTTTCATAATCCAACAAAATTGAAGTTATTTTCATCTAAATTTACTCAAATATAGATCCTACAACCAAAATAGTCATCAAAATCCAAAAAATCGAAGTTGATTTCAAATGATTTTATTAAAATTTGACCAAAATCTTGTCAAAATCCAACAAAATTGAAGTTATTTTCATCTAAATTTAGTCAAATATAGATCCTACAACCAAAATAGTCATCAAAATCCAAAAAATCGAAGTTGATTTCAAATGAATTTATTAAAATTTGACACTTCCAACTAAAATTTTTTCATAATCCAACGAAATTGAAGTTATTTTCATCTAAATTTACTCAAATATAGAACCTACAACAAAAATACTAAACAAAATCCAAAAAAATCGAAGTTGATTTCAAATCAATTTATTAAAATTTGACCCTTCCAACTAAAATATTTTTTCACAATCCAAAAAATTGAAGTTATTTTCATCTAAATTTACTCAAATATAGATCCAACAACAAAAATACTCAACAAAATCCAAAATAATCGAAGTTGATTTCAAATAAATTTAATAAAACTTGATACTTCCAACTAAAATTTTTTTCACAATCCAACAAAATTGAAGTTATTTTCATCTAAATTTACTCAAATATAGATCCTACAACAAAAATACTCAACAAAAACCAAAAAAATCAAAGTTGATTTCAAATGATTTTATTAAAATTTGACAAAAATCTTGTCTACATACAAGAAAATTGAAGTTATTTTCATCTAAATTTAGTCAAATATAGATCCTACAACCAAAATAGTCATCAAAATCCAAAAAATCGAAGTTGATTTCAAATGAATTTATTAAAATTTGACACTTCCAACTAAAATTTTTTCATAATCCAACGAAATTGAAGTTATTTTCATCTAAATTTACTCAAATATAGAACCTACAACAAAAATACTCAACAAAATCCTAAAAAATCGAAGTTGATTTCAAATAAATTTATTAAAATTTGACACTTCCAACTAAAATTTTTTTCATCATCCAACAAAATTGAAGTTATTTTCATCTAAATTTACTCAAATATAGATCCTACAACAAAAATACTCAACCAAATAAAAAAAAATCGAAGTTGATTTCAAATCAATTTATTAAAATTTGACCCTTCCAACTAAAATATTTTTTCACAATCCAAAAAATTGAAGTTATTTTCATCTAAATCTACTCAAATATAGATCCTACAACAAAAATACTCAACAAAATCCAAAAAAATCGAAGTTGATTTCAAATAAATTTATTAAAATTTGACACTTCCAACTAAATTTTTTTTCATAATCCAACAAAATTAAATTTATTTTCATCTAAATTTACTCAAATATAGATCCTACAACAAAAATACTCAACAAAATCCAAAATAATCGAAGTTGATTTCAAATAAATTTAATAAAACTTGATACTTCCAACTAAAATTTTTTTCACAATCCAACAAAATTGAAGTTATTTTCATCTAAATTTAATCAAATATAGATCCTACAACAAAAATACTCGACAAAATCCAAAAAAATCGAAGTTGATTTCATATGAATTTATTAAAATTTGACACTTCCAACTAAAATTTTTTTTATAATCCAACAAAAATGAAGTTATTTTCATCTAAATTTAGTCAAATATAGATCCTACAACCAAAATAGTCATCAAAATCCAAAAAATCGAAGTTGATTTCAAATGATTTTATTAAAATTTGACCAAAATCTTGTCAAAATCCAACAAAATTGAAGTTATTTTCATCTAAATTTATTCAAATATAGACCCTACAACAAAAATACTCAACAAAATCCAAAAAAATCGAAGTTGATTTCAAATAAATTTATTAAAATTTGACACTTCCAACTAAATTTTTTTTCATAATCCAACAAAATTAAATTTATTTTCATCTAAATTTACTCAAATATAGATCCTACAACAAAAATACTCAACAAAATCCAAAATAATCGAAGTTGATTTCAAATAAATTTAATAAAACTTGATACTTCCAACTAAAATTTTTTTCACAATCCAACAAAATTGAAGTTATTTTCATCTAAATTTACTCAAATATAGATCCTACAACAAAAATACTCAACAAAATCCAAAAAAATCAAAGTTGATTTCAAATGATTTTATTAAAATTTGACAAAAATCTTGTCTACATACAAGAAAATTGAAGTTATTTTCATCTAAATTTAGTCAAATATAGATCCTACAACCAAAATAGTCATCAAAATCCAAAAAATCGAAGTTGATTTCAAATGAATTTATTAAAATTTGACACTTCCAACTAAAATTTTTTCATAATCCAACGAAATTGAAGTTATTTTCATCTAAATTTACTCAAATATAGAACCTACAACAAAAATACTCAACAAAATCCTAAAAAATCGAAGTTGATTTCAAATAAATTTATTAAAATTTGACACTTCCAACTAAAATTTTTTTCACAATCCAACAAAATTGAAGTTATTTTCATCTAAATCTACTCAAATATAGATCCTACAACAAAAATACTCAACAAAATCCAAAAAAATCGAAGTTGATTTCAAATAAATTTATTAAAATTTGACACTTCCAACTAAATTTTTTTTCATAATCCAACAAAATTAAATTTATTTTCATCTAAATTTACTCAAATATAGATCCTACAACAAAAATACTCAACAAAATCCAAAATAATCGAAGTTGATTTCAAATAAATTTAATAAAACTTGATACTTCCAACTAAAATTTTTTTCACAATCCAACAAAATTGAAGTTATTTTCATCTAAATTTACTCAAATATAGATCCTACAACAAAAATACTCAACAAAATCCAAAAAAATCGAAGTTGATTTCAAATAAATTTATTAAAATTTGACACTTCCAACTAAAATTTTTTTCATAATCCAACAAAATTGAAGTTATTTTCATCTAAATTTACTCAAATATAGATCCTACAACCAAAATACTCAACAAAATAAAAAAAAATCGAAGTTGATTTCAAATGAATTTATTAAAATTTGACCAAAATCTTGTCAAAATCCAAGAAAATTGAAGTTATTTTCATCTAAATTTAGTCAAATATAGATCCTACAACCAAAATACTCGACAAAATCCAAAAAAATCGAAGTTGATTTTATATGAATTTATTAAAATTTGACACTTCCAACTAAAATTTTTTCATAATCCAACGAAATTGAAGTTATTTTCATCTAAATTTACTCAAATATAGAACCTACAACAAAAATACTCAACAAAATCCAAAAAAATCGAAGTTGATTTCAAATAAATTTATTAAAATTTGACACTTCCAACTAAAATTTTTTTCACAATCCAACAAAATTGAAGTTATTTTCATCTAAATTTACTCAAATATAGATCCAACAACCAAAATACGCAACAAAATCCAAAAAAATCGAAGTTGATTTCAAATGAATTTATTAAAATTTGACCAAAATCTTGTCAAAATCCAAAAAATTGAAGTTATTTTCAACTAAATTTACTCAAATATAGATCCTACAACAAAAATACTCAACAAAATCCAAAAAAATCGAAGTTGATTTCAAATAAATTTATTAAAATTTGACACTTCCAACTAAATTTTTTTTCATAATCCAACAAAATTAAATTTATTTTCATCTAAATTTACTCAAATATGGATCCTACAACAAAAATACTCAACAAAATCCAAAATAATCGAAGTTGATTTCAAATAAATTTAATAAAACTTGATACTTCCAACTAAAATTTTTTTCACAATCCAACAAAATTGAAGTTATTTTCATCTAAATTTAATCAAATATAGATCCTACAACAAAAATACTCGACAAAATCCAAAAAAATCGAAGTTGATTTCATATGAATTTATTAAAATTTGACACTTCCAACTAAAATTTTTTTTATAATCCAACAAAAATGAAGTTATTTTCATCTAAATTTAGTCAAATATAGATCCTACAACCAAAATACTCGACAAAATCCAAAAAAATCGAAGCTGATTTTATATGAATTTATTAAAATTTGACACTTCCAACTAAAGTTTTTTCATAATCCAACGAAATTGAAGTTATTTTCATCTAAATTTACTCAAATATAGAACCTACAACAAAAATACTCAACAAAATCCAAAAAAATCGAAGTTGATTTCAAATGAATTTATTAAAATTTGACAAAAATCTTGTCTACATCCAAGAAAATTGAAGTTATTTTCATCTAAATTTAGTCAAATATAGATCCTACAACCAAAATACTCATCCAAATCCAAAAAAATCGAAGTTGATTTCAAATAAATTTATTAAAATTTGACACTTCCAACTAATTTTTTTTTCATAATCCAACAAAATTGAATTTATTTTCATCTAAATTTAGTCAAATATAGATCCTACACCCAAAATACTCAACAAAATAAAAAAAAATCGAAGTTGATTTCAAATAAATTTATTAAAATTTGACACTTCCAACTAAAATTTTTTTCATAATCCAACAAAATTGAAGTTATTTTCACCTAAATTTACTCAAATATAGATCCTACAACCAAAATACGCAACAAAATCCAAAAATATCGAAGTTGATTTCAAATGAATTTATTAAAATTTGACCAAAATCTTGTCAAAATCCAAAAAATTGAAGTTATTTTCATCTAAATTTACTCAAATATAGATCCTACAACAAAAATTCTCAACAAAATCCAAAAAAATCGAAGTTGATTTCAAATAAATTTATTAAAATTTGACACTTCCAACTAAAATTTTTTTCATAATCCAACAAAATTGAAGTTATTTTCATCTAAATTTACTCAAATATAGATCCTACAACCAAAATACTCAACCAAATAAAAAAAAATCGAAGTTGATTTCAAATAAATTTATTAAAATTTGACACTTCCAACTAAATTTTTTTTCACAATCCAACAAAATTGAAGTTATTTTCATCTAAATCTACTCAAATATAGATCCTACAACAAAAATAATCAACAAAATCCAAAAAAATCGAAGTTGATTTCAAATCAATTTATTAAAATTTGACCCTTCCAACTAAAATATTTTTTCACAATCCAAAAAATTGAAGTTATTTTCATCTAAATCTACTCAAATATAGATCCTACAACAAAAATACTCAACAAAATCCAAAAAAATCGAAGTTGATTTCAAATAAATTTATTAAAATTTGACACTTCCAACTAAATTTTTTTTCATAATCCAACAAAATTAAATTTATTTTCATCTAAATTTACTCAAATATAGATCCTACAACAAAAATACTCAACAAAATCCAAAATAATCGAAGTTGATTTCAAATAAATTTAATAAAACTTGATACTTCCAACTAAAATTTTTTTCACAATCCAACAAAATTGAAGTTATTTTCATCTAAATTTAATCAAATATAGATCCTACAACAAAAATACTCGACAAAATCCAAAAAAATCGAAGTTGATTTCATATGAATTTATTAAAATTTGACACTTCCAACTAAAATTTTTTTTATAATCCAACAAAATTGAAGTTATTTTCATCTAAATTTAGTCAAATATAGATCCTACAACCAAAATATTCATCAAAATCCAAAAAAATCAAAGTTGATTTCAAATGATTTAATTAAAATTTGACAAAAATCTTGTCTACATACAAGAAAATTGAAGTTATTTTCATCTAAATTTAGTCAAATATAGATCCTACAACCAAAATAGTCATCAAAATCCAAAAAATCGAAGTTGATTTCAAATGAATTTATTAAAATTTGACACTTCCAACTAAAATTATTTCATAATCCAACGAAATTGAAGTTATTTTCATCTAAATTTACTCAAATATAGAACCTACAACAAAAATACTCAACAAAATCCTAAAAAATCGAAGTTGATTTCAAATAAATCTATTAAAATTTGACACTTCCAACTAAAATTTTTTTCACAATCCAACAAAATTGAAGTTATTTTCATCTAAATCTACTCAAATATAGATCCTACAACAAAAATACTCAACAAAATCCAAAAAAATCGAAGTTGATTTCAAATAAATTTATTAAAATTTGACACTTCCAACTAAATTTTTTTCATAATCCAACAAAATTAAATTTATTTTCATCTAAATTTACTCAAATATAGATCCTACAACAAAAATACTCAACAAAATCCAAAAAAATCGAAGTTGATTTCAAATAAATTTATTAAAATTTGACACTTCCAACTTAATTTTTTTTCATAATCCAACAAAATTGAAGTTATTTTCATCTAAATTTACTCAAATATAGATCCTACAACCAAAATAGTCATCAAAATCCAAAAAATCGAAGTTGATTTCAAATGATTTTATTAAAATTTGACCAAAATCTTGTCAAAATCCAACAAAATTGAAGTTATTTTCATCTAAATTTAGTCAAATATAGATCCTACAACCAAAATAGTCATCAAAATCCAAAAAATCGAAGTTGATTTCAAATGAATTTATTAAAATTTGACACTTCCAACTAAAATTTTTTCATAATCCAACGAAATTGAAGTTATTTTCATCTAAATTTACTCAAATATAGAACCTACAACAAAAATACTAAACAAAATCCAAAAAAATCGAAGTTGATTTCAAATCAATTTATTAAAATTTGACCCTTCCAACTAAAATATTTTTTCACAATCCAAAAAATTGAAGTTATTTTCATCTAAATTTACTCAAATATAGATCCTACAACAAAAATACTCAACAAAATCCAAAATAATCGAAGTTGATTTCAAATAAATTTAATAAAACTTGATACTTCCAACTAAAATTTTTTTCACAATCCAACAAAATTGAAGTTATTTTCATCTAAATTTACTCAAATATAGATCCTACAACAAAAATACTCAACAAAAACCAAAAAAATCAAAGTTGATTTCAAATGATTTTATTAAAATTTGACAAAAATCTTGTCTACATACAAGAAAATTGAAGTTATTTTCATCTAAATTTAGTCAAATATAGATCCTACAACCAAAATAGTCATCAAAATCCAAAAAATCGAAGTTGATTTCAAATGAATTTATTAAAATTTGACACTTCCAACTAAAATTTTTTCATAATCCAACGAAATTGAAGTTATTTTCATCTAAATTTACTCAAATATAGAACCTACAACAAAAATACTCAACAAAATCCTAAAAAATCGAAGTTGATTTCAAATAAATTTATTAAAATTTGACACTTCCAACTAAATTTTTTTTCATAATCCAACAAAATTAAATTTATTTTCATCTAAATTTACTCAAATATAGATCCTACAACAAAAATACTCAACAAAATCCAAAATAATCGAAGTTGATTTCAAATAAATTTAATAAAACTTGATACTTCCAACTAAAATTTTTTTCACAATCCAACAAAATTGAAGTTATTTTCATCTAAATTTACTCAAATATAGATCCTACAACAAAAATACTCAACAAAATCCAAAAAAATCGAAGTTGATTTCAAATAAATTTATTAAAATTTGACACTTCCAACTAAATTTTTTTTCATAATCCAACAAAATTGAAGTTATTTTCATCTAAATTTAGTCAAATATAGATCCTACAACCAAAATAGTCATCAAAATCCAAAAAATCGAAGTTGATTTCAAATGAATTTATTAAAATTTGACACTTCCAACTAAAATTTTTTCATAATCCAACGAAATTGAAGTTATTTTCATCTAAATTTACTCAAATATAGAACCTACAACAAAAATACTAAACAAAATCCAAAAAAATCGAAGTTGATTTCAAATCAATTTATTAAAATTTGACCCTTCCAACTAAAATATTTTTTCACAATCCAAAAAATTGAAGTTATTTTCATCTAAATTTACTCAAATATAGATCCTACAACAAAAATACTCAACAAAATCCAAAATAATCGAAGTTGATTTCAAATAAATTTAATAAAACTTGATACTTCCAACTAAAATTTTTTTCACAATCCAACAAAATTGAAGTTATTTTCATCTAAATTTACTCAAATATAGATCCTACAACAAAAATACTCAACAAAAACCAAAAAAATCAAAGTTGATTTCAAATGATTTTATTAAAATTTGACAAAAATCTTGTCTACATACAAGAAAATTGAAGTTATTTTCATCTAAATTTAGTCAAATATAGATCCTACAACCAAAATAGTCATCAAAATCCAAAAAATCGAAGTTGATTTCAAATAAATTTATTAAAATTTGACACTTCCAACTAAAATTTTTTCATAATCCAACGAAATTGAAGTTATTTTCATCTAAATTTACTCAAATATAGATCCTACAACAAAAATACTCAACCAAATAAAAAAAAATCGAAGTTGATTTCAAATCAATTTATTAAAATTTGACCCTTCCAACTAAAATATTTTTTCACAATCCAAAAAATTGAAGTTATTTTCATCTAAATCTACTCAAATATAGATCCTACAACAAAAATACTCAACAAAATCCAAAAAAATCGAAGTTGATTTCAAATAAATTTATTAAAATTTGACACTTCCAACTAAATTTTTTTTCATAATCCAACAAAATTAAATTTATTTTCATCTAAATTTACTCAAATATAGATCCTACAACAAAAATACTCAACAAAATCCAAAATAATCGAAGTTGATTTCAAATAAATTTAATAAAACTTGATACTTCCAACTAAAATTTTTTTCACAATCCAACAAAATTGAAGTTATTTTCATCTAAATTTAATCAAATATAGATCCTACAACAAAAATACTCGACAAAATCCAAAAAAATCGAAGTTGATTTTATATGAATTTATTAAAATTTGACACTTCCAACTAAAATTTTTTCATAATCCAACGAAATTGAAGTTATTTTCATCTAAATTTACTCAAATATAGAACCTACAACAAAAATACTCAACAAAATCCAAAAAAATCGAAGTTGATTTCAAATAAATTTATTAAAATTTGATACTTCCAACTAAAATTTTTTTCACAATCCAACAAAATTGAAGTTATTTTCATCTAAATTTACTCAAATATAGATCCAACAACCAAAATACGCAACAAAATCCAAAAAAATCGAAGTTGATTTCAAATGAATTTATTAAAATTTGACCAAAATCTTGTCAAAATCCAAAAAATTGAAGTTATTTTCATCTAAATTTACTCAAATATAGATCCTACAACAAAAATTCTCAACAAAATCCAAAAAAATCGAAGTTGATTTCAAATAAATTTATTAAAATTTGACACTTCCAACTAAAATTTTTTTCATAATCCAACAAAATTGAAGTTATTTTCATCTAAATTTACTCAAATATAGATCCTACAACCAAAATACTCAACCAAATAAAAAAAAATCGAAGTTGATTTCAAATAAATTTATTAAAATTTGACACTTCCAACTAAATTTTTTTTCACAATCCAACAAAATTGAAGTTATTTTCATCTAAATCTACTCAAATATAGATCCTACAACAAAAATAATCAACAAAATCCAAAAAAATCGAAGTTGATTTCAAATCAATTTATTAAAATTTGACCCTTCCAACTAAAATATTTTTTCACAATCCAAAAAATTGAAGTTATTTTCATCTAAATCTACTCAAATATAGATCCTACAACAAAAATACTCAACAAAATCCAAAAAAATCGAAGTTGATTTCAAATAAATTTATTAAAATTTGACACTTCCAACTAAATTTTTTTTCATAATCCAACAAAATTAAATTTATTTTCATCTAAATTTACTCAAATATAGATCCTACAACAAAAATACTCAACAAAATCCAAAATAATCGAAGTTGATTTCAAATAAATTTAATAAAACTTGATACTTCCAACTAAAATTTTTTTCACAATCCAACAAAATTGAAGTTATTTTCATCTAAATTTAATCAAATATAGATCCTACAACAAAAATACTCGACAAAATCCAAAAAAATCGAAGTTGATTTCATATGAATTTATTAAAATTTGACACTTCCAACTAAAATTTTTTTTATAATCCAACAAAATTGAAGTTATTTTCATCTAAATTTAGTCAAATATAGATCCTACAACCAAAATATTCATCAAAATCCAAAAAAATCAAAGTTGATTTCAAATGATTTAATTAAAATTTGACAAAAATCTTGTCTACATACAAGAAAATTGAAGTTATTTTCATCTAAATTTAGTCAAATATAGATCCTACAACCAAAATAGTCATCAAAATCCAAAAAATCGAAGTTGATTTCAAATGAATTTATTAAAATTTGACACTTCCAACTAAAATTATTTCATAATCCAACGAAATTGAAGTTATTTTCATCTAAATTTACTCAAATATAGAACCTACAACAAAAATACTCAACAAAATCCTAAAAAATCGAAGTTGATTTCAAATAAATCTATTAAAATTTGACACTTCCAACTAAAATTTTTTTCACAATCCAACAAAATTGAAGTTATTTTCATCTAAATCTACTCAAATATAGATCCTACAACAAAAATACTCAACAAAATCCAAAAAAATCGAAGTTGATTTCAAATAAATTTATTAAAATTTGACACTTCCAACTAAATTTTTTTCATAATCCAACAAAATTAAATTTATTTTCATCTAAATTTACTCAAATATAGATCCTACAACAAAAATACTCAACAAAATCCAAAAAAATCGAAGTTGATTTCAAATAAATTTATTAAAATTTGACACTTCCAACTTAATTTTTTTTCATAATCCAACAAAATTGAAGTTATTTTCATCTAAATTTACTCAAATATAGATCCTACAACCAAAATAGTCATCAAAATCCAAAAAATCGAAGTTGATTTCAAATGATTTTATTAAAATTTGACCAAAATCTTGTCAAAATCCAACAAAATTGAAGTTATTTTCATCTAAATTTAGTCAAATATAGATCCTACAACCAAAATAGTCATCAAAATCCAAAAAATCGAAGTTGATTTCAAATGAATTTATTAAAATTTGACACTTCCAACTAAAATTTTTTCATAATCCAACGAAATTGAAGTTATTTTCATCTAAATTTACTCAAATATAGAACCTACAACAAAAATACTAAACAAAATCCAAAAAAATCGAAGTTGATTTCAAATCAATTTATTAAAATTTGACCCTTCCAACTAAAATATTTTTTCACAATCCAAAAAATTGAAGTTATTTTCATCTAAATTTACTCAAATATAGATCCTACAACAAAAATACTCAACAAAATCCAAAATAATCGAAGTTGATTTCAAATAAATTTAATAAAACTTGATACTTCCAACTAAAATTTTTTTCACAATCC
Organism: Andrena fulva; assembly: GCA_946251845.1. NCBI lineage: Eukaryota > Metazoa > Arthropoda > Insecta > Hymenoptera > Andrenidae > Andrena > Andrena fulva. Next base: position 2,898,114 of record CAMITZ010000243.1, read on the forward strand.
AACAAAATTGAAGTTATTTTCATCTAAATTTACTCAAATATAGATCCTACAACAAAAATACTCAACAAAAACCAAAAAAATCAAAGTTGATTTCAAATGATTTTATTAAAATTTGACAAAAATCTTGTCTACATACAAGAAAATTGAAGTTATTTTCATCTAAATTTAGTCAAATATAGATCCTACAACCAAAATAGTCATCAAAATCCAAAAAATCGAAGTTGATTTCAAATGAATTTATTAAAATTTGACACTTCCAACTAAAATTTTTTCATAATCCAACGAAATTGAAGTTATTTTCATCTAAATTTACTCAAATATAGAACCTACAACAAAAATACTCAACAAAATCCTAAAAAATCGAAGTTGATTTCAAATAAATTTATTAAAATTTGACACTTCCAACTAAATTTTTTTTCATAATCCAACAAAATTAAATTTATTTTCATCTAAATTTACTCAAATATAGATCCTACAACAAAAATACTCAACAAAATCCAAAATAATCGAAGTTGATTTCAAATAAATTTAATAAAACTTGATACTTCCAACTAAAATTTTTTTCACAATCCAACAAAATTGAAGTTATTTTCATCTAAATTTACTCAAATATAGATCCTACAACAAAAATACTCTACAAAATCCAAAAAAATCGAAGTTGATTTCAAATAAATTTATTAAAATTTGACACTTCCAACTAAATTTTTTTTCATAATCCAACAAAATTGAAGTTATTTTCATCTAAATTTACTCAAATATAGATCCTACAACCAAAATAGTCATCAAAATCCAAAAAATCGAAGTTGATTTCAAATGATTTTATTAAAATTTGACCAAAATCTTGTCAAAATCCAACAAAATTGAAGTTATTTTCATCTAAATTTAGTCAAATATAGATCCTACAACCAAAATAGTCATCAAAATCCAAAAAATCGAAGTTGATTTCAAATGAATTTATTAAAATTTGACACTTCCAACTAAAATTTTTTCATAATCCAACGAAATTGAAGTTATTTTCATCTAAATTTACTCAAATATAGAACCTACAACAAAAATACTAAACAAAATCCAAAAAAATCGAAGTTGATTTCAAATCAATTTATTAAAATTTGACCCTTCCAACTAAAATATTTTTTCACAATCCAAAAAATTGAAGTTATTTTCATCTAAATTTACTCAAATATAGATCCTACAACAAAAATACTCAACAAAATCCAAAATAATCGAAGTTGATTTCAAATAAATTTAATAAAACTTGATACTTCCAACTAAAATTTTTTTCACAATCCAACAAAATTGAAGTTATTTTCATCTAAATTTACTCAAATATAGATCCTACAACAAAAATACTCAACAAAAACCAAAAAAATCAAAGTTGATTTCAAATGATTTTATTAAAATTTGACAAAAATCTTGTCTACATACAAGAAAATTGAAGTTATTTTCATCTAAATTTAGTCAAATATAGATCCTACAACCAAAATAGTCATCAAAATCCAAAAAATCGAAGTTGATTTCAAATAAATTTATTAAAATTTGACACTTCCAACTAAAATTTTTTCATAATCCAACGAAATTGAAGTTATTTTCATCTAAATTTACTCAAATATAGATCCTACAACAAAAATACTCAACCAAATAAAAAAAAATCGAAGTTGATTTCAAATCAATTTATTAAAATTTGACCCTTCCAACTAAAATATTTTTTCACAATCCAAAAAATTGAAGTTATTTTCATCTAAATCTACTCAAATATAGATCCTACAACAAAAATACTCAACAAAATCCAAAAAAATCGAAGTTGATTTCAAATAAATTTATTAAAATTTGACACTTCCAACTAAATTTTTTTTCATAATCCAACAAAATTAAATTTATTTTCATCTAAATTTACTCAAATATAGATCCTACAACAAAAATACTCAACAAAATCCAAAATAATCGAAGTTGATTTCAAATAAATTTAATAAAACTTGATACTTCCAACTAAAATTTTTTTCACAATCCAACAAAATTGAAGTTATTTTCATCTAAATTTAATCAAATATAGATCCTACAACAAAAATACTCGACAAAATCCAAAAAAATCGAAGTTGATTTTATATGAATTTATTAAAATTTGACACTTCCAACTAAAATTTTTTCATAATCCAACGAAATTGAAGTTATTTTCATCTAAATTTACTCAAATATAGAACCTACAACAAAAATACTCAACAAAATCCAAAAAAATCGAAGTTGATTTCAAATAAATTTATTAAAATTTGACACTTCCAACTAAAATTTTTTTCACAATCCAACAAAATTGAAGTTATTTTCATCTAAATTTACTCAAATATAGATCCAACAACCAAAATACGCAACAAAATCCAAAAAAATCGAAGTTGATTTCAAATGAATTTATTAAAATTTGACCAAAATCTTGTCAAAATCCAAAAAATTGAAGTTATTTTCAACTAAATTTACTCAAATATAGATCCTACAACAAAAATACTCAACAAAATCCAAAAAAATCGAAGTTGATTTCAAATAAATTTATTAAAATTTGACACTTCCAACTAAATTTTTTTTCATAATCCAACAAAATTAAATTTATTTTCATCTAAATTTAATCAAATATAGATCCTACAACAAAAATACTCGACAAAATCCAAAAAAATCGAAGTTGATTTCATATGAATTTATTAAAATTTGACACTTCCAACTAAAATTTTTTTTATAATCCAACAAAAATGAAGTTATTTTCATCTAAATTTAGTCAAATATAGATCCTACAACCAAAATACTCGACAAAATCCAAAAAAATCGAAGCTGATTTTATATGAATTTATTAAAATTTGACACTTCCAACTAAAGTTTTTTCATAATCCAACGAAATTGAAGTTATTTTCATCTAAATTTACTCAAATATAGATCCTACAACAAAAATACTCAACAAAATCCAAAAAAATCGAAGTTGATTTCAAATAAATTTATTAAAATTTGACACTTCCAACTAAAATTTTTTTCACAATCCAACAAAATTGAAGTTATTTTCATCTAAATCTCCTCAAATATAGATCCTACAACAAAAATACTCAATAAAATCCAAAAAAATCGAAGTTGATTTCAAATGAATTTATTAAAATTTGACAAAAATCTTGTCTACATCCAAGAAAATTGAAGTTATTTTCATCTAAATTTAGTCAAATATAGATCCTACAACCAAAATACTCATCCAAATCCAAAAAAATCGAAGTTGATTTCAAATAAATTTATTAAAATTTGACACTTCCAACTAATTTTTTTTTCATAATCCAACAAAATTGAATTTATTTTCATCTAAATTTAGTCAAATATAGATCCTACAACCAAAATACTCAACAAAATAAAAAAAAATCGAAGTTGATTTCAAATAAATTTATTAAAATTTGACACTTCCAACTAAAATTTTTTTCATAATCCAACAAAATTGAAGTTATTTTCACCTAAATTTACTCAAATATAGATCCTACAACCAAAATACGCAACAAAATCCAAAAAAATCGAAGTTGATTTCAAATGAATTTATTAAAATTTGACCAAAATCTTGTCAAAATCCAAAAAATTGAAGTTATTTTCATCTAAATTTACTCAAATATAGATCCTACAACAAAAATTCTCAACAAAATCCAAAAAAATCGAAGTTGATTTCAAATAAATTTATTAAAATTTGACACTTCCAACTAAAATTTTTTTCATAATCCAACAAAATTGAAGTTATTTTCATCTAAATTTACTCAAATATAGATCCTACAACCAAAATACTCAACCAAATAAAAAAAAATCGAAGTTGATTTCAAATAAATTTATTAAAATTTGACACTTCCAACTAAATTTTTTTTCACAATCCAACAAAATTGAAGTTATTTTCATCTAAATCTACTCAAATATAGATCCTACAACAAAAATACTCAACAAAATCCAAAAAAATCGAAGTTGATTTCAAATAAATTTATTAAAATTTGACACTTCCAACTAAATTTTTTTTCATAATCCAACAAAATTAAATTTATTTTCATCTAAATTTACTCAAATATAGATCCTACAACAAAAATACTCAACAAAATCCAAAATAATCGAAGTTGATTTCAAATGAATTTATTAAAATTTGACAAAAATCTTGTCTACATCCAAGAAAATTGAAGTTATTTTCATCTAAATTTACTCAAATATAGATCCTACAACAAAAATACTCAACAAAATCCAAAAAAATCGAAGTTGATTTCAAATGAATTTATTAAAATTTGACACTTCCAACTAAAATTTTTTCATAATCCAACGAAATTGAAGTTATTTTCATCTAAATTTACTCAAATATAGAACCTACAACAAAAATACTAAACAAAATCCAAAAAAATCGAAGATGATTTCAAATCAATTTATTAAAATTTGACCCTTCCAACTAAAATATTTTTTCACAATCCAAAAAATTGAAGTTATTTTCATCTAAATTTACTCAAATATAGATCCTACAACAAAAATACTCAACAAAATCCAAAATAATCGAAGTTGATTTCAAATAAATTTAATAAAACTTGATACTTCCAACTAAAATTTTTTTCACAATCCAACAAAATTGAAGTTATTTTCATCTAAATTTACTCAAATATAGATCCTACAACAAAAATACTCAACAAAAACCAAAAAAATCAAAGTTGATTTCAAATGATTTTATTAAAATTTGACAAAAATCTTGTCTACATACAAGAAAATTGAAGTTATTTTCATCTAAATTTAGTCAAATATAGATCCTACAACCAAAATAGTCATCAAAATCCAAAAAATCGAAGTTGATTTCAAATGAATTTATTAAAATTTGACACTTCCAACTAAAATTTTTTCATAATCCAACGAAATTGAAGTTATTTTCATCTAAATTTACTCAAATATAGAACCTACAACAAAAATACTCAACAAAATCCTAAAAAATCGAAGTTGATTTCAAATAAATTTATTAAAATTTGACACTTCCAACTAAAATTTTTTTCATAATCCAACAAAATTGAAGTTATTTTCATCTAAATTTACTCAAATATAGATCCTACAACAAGAATACTCAACCAAATAAAAAAAAATCGAAGTTGATTTCAAATCAATTTATTAAAATTTGACCCTTCCAACTAAAATATTTTTTCACAATCCAAAAAATTGAAGTTATTTTCATCTAAATCTACTCAAATATAGATCCTACAACAAAAATACTCAACAAAATCCAAAAAAATCGAAGTTGATTTCAAATAAATTTATTAAAATTTGACACTTCCAACTAAATTTTTTTTCATAATCCAACAAAATTAAATTTATTTTCATCTAAATTTACTCAAATATAGATCCTACAACAAAAATACTCAACAAAATCCAAAATAATCGAAGTTGATTTCAAATAAATTTAATAAAACTTGATACTTCCAACTAAAATTTTTTTCACAATCCAACAAAATTGAAGTTATTTTCATCTAAATTTAATCAAATATAGATCCTACAACAAAAATACTCGACAAAATCCAAAAAAATCGAAGTTGATTTCATATGAATTTATTAAAATTTGACACTTCCAACTAAAATTTTTTTTATAATCCAACAAAAATGAAGTTATTTTCATCTAAATTTAGTCAAATATAGATCCTACAACCAAAATAGTCATCAAAATCCAAAAAATCGAAGTTGATTTCAAATGAATTTATTAAAATTTGACACTTCCAACTAAAATTTTTTCATAATCCAACGAAATTGAAGTTATTTTCATCTAAATTTACTCAAATATAGAACCTACAACAAAAATACTCAACAAAATCCTAAAAAATCGAAGTTGATTTCAAATAAATTTATTAAAATTTGACACTTCCAACTAAAATTTTTTTCACAATCCAACAAAATTGAAGTTATTTTCATCTAAATCTACTCAAATATAGATCCTACAACAAAAATACTCAACAAAATCCAAAAAAATCGAAGTTGATTTCAAATAAATTTATTAAAATTTGACACTTCCAACTAAATTTTTTTTCATAATCCAACAAAATTAAATTTATTTTCATCTAAATTTACTCAAATATAGATCCTACAACAAAAATACTCAACAAAATCCAAAATAATCGAAGTTGATTTCAAATAAATTTAATAAAACTTGATACTTCCAACTAAAATTTTTTTCACAATCCAACAAAATTGAAGTTATTTTCATCTAAATTTACTCAAATATAGATCCTACAACAAAAATACTCAACAAAATCCAAAAAAATCAAAGTTGATTTCAAATGATTTTATTAAAATTTGACAAAAATCTTGTCTACATACAAGAAAATTTAAGTTATTTTCATCTAAATTTAGTCAAATATAGATCCTACAACCAAAATAGTCATCAAAATCCAAAAAATCGAAGTTGATTTCAAATGAATTTATTAAAATTTGACACTTCCAACTAAAATTTTTTCATAATCCAACGAAATTGAAGTTATTTTCATCTAAATTTACTCAAATATAGAACCTACAACAAAAATACTCAACAAAATCCTAAAAAATCGAAGTTGATTTCAAATCAATTTATTAAAATTTGACCCTTCCAACTAAAATTCTTTCTCACAATCCAAAAAATTGAAGTTATTTTCATCTAAATCTACTCAAATATAGATCCTACAACAAAAATACTCAACAAAATCCAAAAAAATCGATGTTGATTTCAAATAAATTTATTAAAATTTGACACTTCCAACTAAATTTTTTTTCATAATCCAACAAAATTAAATTTATTTTCATCTAAATTTACTCAAATATAGATCCTACAACAAAAATACTCAACAAAATCCAAAATAATCGAAGTTGATTTCAAATAAATTTAATAAAACTTGATACTTCCAACTAAAATTTTTTTCACAATCCAACAAAATTGAAGTTATTTTCATCTAAATTTAGTCAAATATAGATCCTACAACCAAAATACTCATCAAAATCCAAAAAAATCGAAGTTGATTTCAAATGAATTTATTAAAATTTGACAAAAATCTTGTCTACATCCAAGAAAATTGAAGTTATTTTCATCTAAATTTACTCAAATATAGATCCTACAACAAAAATACTCAACAAAATCCAAAAAAATCGAAGTTGATTTCAAATGATTTTATTAAATTTTGACAAAAATCTTGTCTACATACAAGAAAATTGAAGTTATTTTCATCTAAATTTAGTCAAATATAGATCCTACAACCAAAATAGTCATCAAAATCCAAAAAATCGAAGTTGATTTCAAATGATTTTATTAAAATTTGACACTTCCAACTAAATTTTTTTTCATAATCCAACAAAATTAAATTTATTTTCATCTAAATTTACTCAAATATAGATCCTACAACAAAAATACTCAACAAAATCCAAAATAATCGAAGTTGATTTCAAATAAATTTAATAAAACTTGATACTTCCAACTAAAATTTTTTTCACAATCCAACAAAATTGAAGTTATTTTCATCTAAATTTAATCAAATATAGATCCTACAACAAAAATACTCGACAAAATCCAAAAAAATCGAAGTTGATTTCATATGAATTTATTAAAATTTGACACTTCCAACTAAAATTTTTTTTATAATCCAACAAAAATGAAGTTATTTTCATCTAAATTTAGTCAAATATAGATCCTACAACCAAAATAGTCATCAAAATCCAAAAAATCGAAGTTGATTTCAAATGATTTTATTAAAATTTGACCAAAATCTTGTCAAAATCCAACAAAATTGAAGTTATTTTCATCTAAATTTATTCAAATATAGACCCTACAACAAAAATACTCAACAAAATCCAAAAAAATCGAAGTTGATTTCAAATAAATTTATTAAAATTTGACACTTCCAACTAAATTTTTTTTCATAATCCAACAAAATTAAATTTATTTTCATCTAAATTTACTCAAATATAGATCCTACAACAAAAATACTCAACAAAATCCAAAATAATCGAAGTTGATTTCAAATAAATTTAATAAAACTTGATACTTCCAACTAAAATTTTTTTCACAATCCAACAAAATTGAAGTTATTTTCATCTAAATTTACTCAAATATAGATCCTACAACAAAAATACTCAACAAAATCCAAAAAAATCAAAGTTGATTTCAAATGATTTTATTAAAATTTGACAAAAATCTTGTCTACATACAAGAAAATTGAAGTTATTTTCATCTAAATTTAGTCAAATATAGATCCTACAACCAAAATAGTCATCAAAATCCAAAAAATCGAAGTTGATTTCAAATGAATTTATTAAAATTTGACACTTCCAACTAAAATTTTTTCATAATCCAACGAAATTGAAGTTATTTTCATCTAAATTTACTCAAATATAGAACCTACAACAAAAATACTCAACAAAATCCTAAAAAATCGAAGTTGATTTCAAATAAATTTATTAAAATTTGACACTTCCAACTAAAATTTTTTTCACAATCCAACAAAATTGAAGTTATTTTCATCTAAATCTACTCAAATATAGATCCTACAACAAAAATACTCAACAAAATCCAAAAAAATCGAAGTTGATTTCAAATAAATTTATTAAAATTTGACACTTCCAACTAAATTTTTTTTCATAATCCAACAAAATTAAATTTATTTTCATCTAAATTTACTCAAATATAGATCCTACAACAAAAATACTCAACAAAATCCAAAATAATCGAAGTTGATTTCAAATAAATTTAATAAAACTTGATACTTCCAACTAAAATTTTTTTCACAATCCAACAAAATTGAAGTTATTTTCATCTAAATTTACTCAAATATAGATCCTACAACAAAAATACTCAACAAAATCCAAAAAAATCGAAGTTGATTTCAAATAAATTTATTAAAATTTGACACTTCCAACTAAAATTTTTTTCATAATCCAACAAAATTGAAGTTATTTTCATCTAAATTTACTCAAATATAGATCCTACAACCAAAATACTCAACAAAATAAAAAAAAATCGAAGTTGATTTCAAATGAATTTATTAAAATTTGACCAAAATCTTGTCAAAATCCAAGAAAATTGAAGTTATTTTCATCTAAATTTAGTCAAATATAGATCCTACAACCAAAATACTCGACAAAATCCAAAAAAATCGAAGTTGATTTTATATGAATTTATTAAAATTTGACACTTCCAACTAAAATTTTTTCATAATCCAACGAAATTGAAGTTATTTTCATCTAAATTTACTCAAATATAGAACCTACAACAAAAATACTCAACAAAATCCAAAAAAATCGAAGTTGATTTCAAATAAATTTATTAAAATTTGACACTTCCAACTAAAATTTTTTTCACAATCCAACAAAATTGAAGTTATTTTCATCTAAATTTACTCAAATATAGATCCAACAACCAAAATACGCAACAAAATCCAAAAAAATCGAAGTTGATTTCAAATGAATTTATTAAAATTTGACCAAAATCTTGTCAAAATCCAAAAAATTGAAGTTATTTTCAACTAAATTTACTCAAATATAGATCCTACAACAAAAATACTCAACAAAATCCAAAAAAATCGAAGTTGATTTCAAATAAATTTATTAAAATTTGACACTTCCAACTAAATTTTTTTTCATAATCCAACAAAATTAAATTTATTTTCATCTAAATTTACTCAAATATGGATCCTACAACAAAAATACTCAACAAAATCCAAAATAATCGAAGTTGATTTCAAATAAATTTAATAAAACTTGATACTTCCAACTAAAATTTTTTTCACAATCCAACAAAATTGAAGTTATTTTCATCTAAATTTAATCAAATATAGATCCTACAACAAAAATACTCGACAAAATCCAAAAAAATCGAAGTTGATTTCATATGAATTTATTAAAATTTGACACTTCCAACTAAAATTTTTTTTATAATCCAACAAAAATGAAGTTATTTTCATCTAAATTTAGTCAAATATAGATCCTACAACCAAAATACTCGACAAAATCCAAAAAAATCGAAGCTGATTTTATATGAATTTATTAAAATTTGACACTTCCAACTAAAGTTTTTTCATAATCCAACGAAATTGAAGTTATTTTCATCTAAATTTACTCAAATATAGAACCTACAACAAAAATACTCAACAAAATCCAAAAAAATCGAAGTTGATTTCAAATGAATTTATTAAAATTTGACAAAAATCTTGTCTACATCCAAGAAAATTGAAGTTATTTTCATCTAAATTTAGTCAAATATAGATCCTACAACCAAAATACTCATCCAAATCCAAAAAAATCGAAGTTGATTTCAAATAAATTTATTAAAATTTGACACTTCCAACTAATTTTTTTTTCATAATCCAACAAAATTGAATTTATTTTCATCTAAATTTAGTCAAATATAGATCCTACACCCAAAATACTCAACAAAATAAAAAAAAATCGAAGTTGATTTCAAATAAATTTATTAAAATTTGACACTTCCAACTAAAATTTTTTTCATAATCCAACAAAATTGAAGTTATTTTCACCTAAATTTACTCAAATATAGATCCTACAACCAAAATACGCAACAAAATCCAAAAATATCGAAGTTGATTTCAAATGAATTTATTAAAATTTGACCAAAATCTTGTCAAAATCCAAAAAATTGAAGTTATTTTCATCTAAATTTACTCAAATATAGATCCTACAACAAAAATTCTCAACAAAATCCAAAAAAATCGAAGTTGATTTCAAATAAATTTATTAAAATTTGACACTTCCAACTAAAATTTTTTTCATAATCCAACAAAATTGAAGTTATTTTCATCTAAATTTACTCAAATATAGATCCTACAACCAAAATACTCAACCAAATAAAAAAAAATCGAAGTTGATTTCAAATAAATTTATTAAAATTTGACACTTCCAACTAAATTTTTTTTCACAATCCAACAAAATTGAAGTTATTTTCATCTAAATCTACTCAAATATAGATCCTACAACAAAAATAATCAACAAAATCCAAAAAAATCGAAGTTGATTTCAAATCGATTTATTAAAATTTGACCCTTCCAACTAAAATATTTTTTCACAATCCAAAAAATTGAAGTTATTTTCATCTAAATCTACTCAAATATAGATCCTACAACAAAAATACTCAACAAAATCCAAAAAAATCGAAGTTGATTTCAAATAAATTTATTAAAATTTGACACTTCCAACTAAATTTTTTTTCATAATCCAACAAAATTAAATTTATTTTCATCTAAATTTACTCAAATATAGATCCTACAACAAAAATACTCAACAAAATCCAAAATAATCGAAGTTGATTTCAAATAAATTTAATAAAACTTGATACTTCCAACTAAAATTTTTTTCACAATCCAACAAAATTGAAGTTATTTTCATCTAAATTTAATCAAATATAGATCCTACAACAAAAATACTCGACAAAATCCAAAAAAATCGAAGTTGATTTCATATGAATTTATTAAAATTTGACACTTCCAACTAAAATTTTTTTTATAATCCAACAAAATTGAAGTTATTTTCATCTAAATTTAGTCAAATATAGATCCTACAACCAAAATATTCATCAAAATCCAAAAAAATCAAAGTTGATTTCAAATGATTTAATTAAAATTTGACAAAAATCTTGTCTACATACAAGAAAATTGAAGTTATTTTCATCTAAATTTAGTCAAATATAGATCCTACAACCAAAATAGTCATCAAAATCCAAAAAATCGAAGTTGATTTCAAATGAATTTATTAAAATTTGACACTTCCAACTAAAATTATTTCATAATCCAACGAAATTGAAGTTATTTTCATCTAAATTTACTCAAATATAGAACCTACAACAAAAATACTCAACAAAATCCTAAAAAATCGAAGTTGATTTCAAATAAATCTATTAAAATTTGACACTTCCAACTAAAATTTTTTTCACAATCCAACAAAATTGAAGTTATTTTCATCTAAATCTACTCAAATATAGATCCTACAACAAAAATACTCAACAAAATCCAAAAAAATCGAAGTTGATTTCAAATAAATTTATTAAAATTTGACACTTCCAACTAAATTTTTTTCATAATCCAACAAAATTAAATTTATTTTCATCTAAATTTACTCAAATATAGATCCTACAACAAAAATACTCAACAAAATCCAAAAAAATCGAAGTTGATTTCAAATAAATTTATTAAAATTTGACACTTCCAACTTAATTTTTTTTCATAATCCAACAAAATTGAAGTTATTTTCATCTAAATTTACTCAAATATAGATCCTACAACCAAAATAGTCATCAAAATCCAAAAAATCGAAGTTGATTTCAAATGATTTTATTAAAATTTGACCAAAATCTTGTCAAAATCCAACAAAATTGAAGTTATTTTCATCTAAATTTAGTCAAATATAGATCCTACAACCAAAATAGTCATCAAAATCCAAAAAATCGAAGTTGATTTCAAATGAATTTATTAAAATTTGACACTTCCAACTAAAATTTTTTCATAATCCAACGAAATTGAAGTTATTTTCATCTAAATTTACTCAAATATAGAACCTACAACAAAAATACTAAACAAAATCCAAAAAAATCGAAGTTGATTTCAAATCAATTTATTAAAATTTGACCCTTCCAACTAAAATATTTTTTCACAATCCAAAAAATTGAAGTTATTTTCATCTAAATTTACTCAAATATAGATCCTACAACAAAAATACTCAACAAAATCCAAAATAATCGAAGTTGATTTCAAATAAATTTAATAAAACTTGATACTTCCAACTAAAATTTTTTTCACAATCCAACAAAATTGAAGTTATTTTCATCTAAATTTACTCAAATATAGATCCTACAACAAAAATACTCAACAAAAACCAAAAAAATCAAAGTTGATTTCAAATGATTTTATTAAAATTTGACAAAAATCTTGTCTACATACAAGAAAATTGAAGTTATTTTCATCTAAATTTAGTCAAATATAGATCCTACAACCAAAATAGTCATCAAAATCCAAAAAATCGAAGTTGATTTCAAATGAATTTATTAAAATTTGACACTTCCAACTAAAATTTTTTCATAATCCAACGAAATTGAAGTTATTTTCATCTAAATTTACTCAAATATAGAACCTACAACAAAAATACTCAACAAAATCCTAAAAAATCGAAGTTGATTTCAAATAAATTTATTAAAATTTGACACTTCCAACTAAATTTTTTTTCATAATCCAACAAAATTAAATTTATTTTCATCTAAATTTACTCAAATATAGATCCTACAACAAAAATACTCAACAAAATCCAAAATAATCGAAGTTGATTTCAAATAAATTTAATAAAACTTGATACTTCCAACTAAAATTTTTTTCACAATCCAACAAAATTGAAGTTATTTTCATCTAAATTTACTCAAATATAGATCCTACAACAAAAATACTCAACAAAATCCAAAAAAATCGAAGTTGATTTCAAATAAATTTATTAAAATTTGACACTTCCAACTAAATTTTTTTTCATAATCCAACAAAATTGAAGTTATTTTCATCTAAATTTACTCAAATATAGATCCTACAACCAAAATAGTCATCAAAATCCAAAAAATCGAAGTTGATTTCAAATGATTTTATTAAAATTTGACCAAAATCTTGTCAAAATCCAACAAAATTGAAGTTATTTTCATCTAAATTTAGTCAAATATAGATCCTACAACCAAAATAGTCATCAAAATCCAAAAAATCGAAGTTGATTTCAAATGAATTTATTAAAATTTGACACTTCCAACTAAAATTTTTTCATAATCCAACGAAATTGAAGTTATTTTCATCTAAATTTACTCAAATATAGAACCTACAACAAAAATACTAAACAAAATCCAAAAAAATCGAAGTTGATTTCAAATCAATTTATTAAAATTTGACCCTTCCAACTAAAATATTTTTTCACAATCCAAAAAATTGAAGTTATTTTCATCTAAATTTACTCAAATATAGATCCTACAACAAAAATACTCAACAAAATCCAAAATAATCGAAGTTGATTTCAAATAAATTTAATAAAACTTGATACTTCCAACTAAAATTTTTTTCACAATCCAACAAAATTGAAGTTATTTTCATCTAAATTTACTCAAATATAGATCCTACAACAAAAATACTCAACAAAAACCAAAAAAATCAAAGTTGATTTCAAATGATTTTATTAAAATTTGACAAAAATCTTGTCTACATACAAGAAAATTGAAGTTATTTTCATCTAAATTTAGTCAAATATAGATCCTACAACCAAAATAGTCATCAAAATCCAAAAAATCGAAGTTGATTTCAAATAAATTTATTAAAATTTGACACTTCCAACTAAAATTTTTTCATAATCCAACGAAATTGAAGTTATTTTCATCTAAATTTACTCAAATATAGATCCTACAACAAAAATACTCAACCAAATAAAAAAAAATCGAAGTTGATTTCAAATCAATTTATTAAAATTTGACCCTTCCAACTAAAATATTTTTTCACAATCCAAAAAATTGAAGTTATTTTCATCTAAATCTACTCAAATATAGATCCTACAACAAAAATACTCAACAAAATCCAAAAAAATCGAAGTTGATTTCAAATAAATTTATTAAAATTTGACACTTCCAACTAAATTTTTTTTCATAATCCAACAAAATTAAATTTATTTTCATCTAAATTTACTCAAATATAGATCCTACAACAAAAATACTCAACAAAATCCAAAATAATCGAAGTTGATTTCAAATAAATTTAATAAAACTTGATACTTCCAACTAAAATTTTTTTCACAATCCAACAAAATTGAAGTTATTTTCATCTAAATTTAATCAAATATAGATCCTACAACAAAAATACTCGACAAAATCCAAAAAAATCGAAGTTGATTTTATATGAATTTATTAAAATTTGACACTTCCAACTAAAATTTTTTCATAATCCAACGAAATTGAAGTTATTTTCATCTAAATTTACTCAAATATAGAACCTACAACAAAAATACTCAACAAAATCCAAAAAAATCGAAGTTGATTTCAAATAAATTTATTAAAATTTGACACTTCCAACTAAAATTTTTTTCACAATCCAACAAAATTGAAGTTATTTTCATCTAAATTTACTCAAATATAGATCCAACAACCAAAATACGCAACAAAATCCAAAAAAATCGAAGTTGATTTCAAATGAATTTATTAAAATTTGACCAAAATCTTGTCAAAATCCAAAAAATTGAAGTTATTTTCAACTAAATTTACTCAAATATAGATCCTACAACAAAAATACTCAACAAAATCCAAAAAAATCGAAGTTGATTTCAAATAAATTTATTAAAATTTGACACTTCCAACTAAATTTTTTTTCACAATCCAACAAAATTGAAGTTATTTTCATCTAAATCTCCTCAAATATAGATCCTACAACAAAAATACTCAATAAAATCCAAAAAAATCGAAGTTGATTTCAAATGAATTTATTAAAATTTGACAAAAATCTTGTCTACATCCAAGAAAATTGAAGTTATTTTCATCTAAATTTAGTCAAATATAGATCCTACAACCAAAATACTCATCCAAATCCAAAAAAATCGAAGTTGATTTCAAATAAATTTATTAAAATTTGACACTTCCAACTAATTTTTTTTTCATAATCCAACAAAATTGAATTTATTTTCATCTAAATTTAGTCAAATATAGATCCTACAACCAAAATACTCAACAAAATAAAAAAAAATCGAAGTTGATTTCAAATAAATTTATTAAAATTTGACACTTCCAACTAAAATTTTTTTCATAATCCAACAAAATTGAAGTTATTTTCATCTAAATTTACTCAAATATAGATCCTACAACCAAAATACTCAACCAAATAAAAAAAAATCGAAGTTGATTTCAAATAAATTTATTAAAATTTGACACTTCCAACTAAATTTTTTTTCACAATCCAACAAAATTGAAGTTATTTTCATCTAAATCTACTCAAATATAGATCCTACAACAAAAATACTCAACAAAATCCAAAAAAATCGAAGTTGATTTCAAATAAATTTATTAAAATTTGACACTTCCAACTAAATTTTTTTTCATAATCCAACAAAATTAAATTTATTTTCATCTAAATTTACTCAAATATAGATCCTACAACAAAAATACTCAACAAAATCCAAAATAATCGAAGTTGATTTCAAATGAATTTATTAAAATTTGACAAAAATCTTGTCTACATCCAAGAAAATTGAAGTTATTTTCATCTAAATTTACTCAAATATAGATCCTACAACAAAAATACTCAACAAAATCCAAAAAAATCGAAGTTGATTTCAAATGAATTTATTAAAATTTGACACTTCCAACTAAAATTTTTTCATAATCCAACGAAATTGAAGTTATTTTCATCTAAATTTACTCAAATATAGAACCTACAACAAAAATACTAAACAAAATCCAAAAAAATCGAAGATGATTTCAAATCAATTTATTAAAATTTGACCCTTCCAACTAAAATATTTTTTCACAATCCAAAAAATTGAAGTTATTTTCATCTAAATTTACTCAAATATAGATCCTACAACAAAAATACTCAACAAAATCCAAAATAATCGAAGTTGATTTCAAATAAATTTAATAAAACTTGATACTTCCAACTAAAATATTTTTCACAATCCAACAAAATTGAAGTTATTTTCATCTAAATTTACTCAAATATAGATCCTACAACAAAAATACTCAACAAAAACCAAAAAAATCAAAGTTGATTTCAAATGATTTTATTAAAATTTGACAAAAATCTTGTCTACATACAAGAAAATTGAAGTTATTTTCATCTAAATTTAGTCAAATATAGATCCTACAACCAAAATAGTCATCAAAATCCAAAAAATCGAAGTTGATTTCAAATGAATTTATTAAAATTTGACACTTCCAACTAAAATTTTTTCATAATCCAACGAAATTGAAGTTATTTTCATCTAAATTTACTCAAATATAGAACCTACAACAAAAATACTCAACAAAATCCTAAAAAATCGAAGTTGATTTCAAATAAATTTATTAAAATTTGACACTTCCAACTAAAATTTTTTTCATAATCCAACAAAATTGAAGTTATTTTCATCTAAATTTACTCAAATATAGATCCTACAACAAGAATACTCAACCAAATAAAAAAAAATCGAAGTTGATTTCAAATCAATTTATTAAAATTTGACCCTTCCAACTAAAATATTTTTTCACAATCCAAAAAATTGAAGTTATTTTCATCTAAATCTACTCAAATATAGATCCTACAACAAAAATACTCAACAAAATCCAAAAAAATCGAAGTTGATTTCAAATAAATTTATTAAAATTTGACACTTCCAACTAAATTTTTTTTCATAATCCAACAAAATTAAATTTATTTTCATCTAAATTTACTCAAATATAGATCCTACAACAAAAATACTCAACAAAATCCAAAATAATCGAAGTTGATTTCAAATAAATTTAATAAAACTTGATACTTCCAACTAAAATTTTTTTCACAATCCAACAAAATTGAAGTTATTTTCATCTAAATTTAATCAAATATAGATCCTACAACAAAAATACTCGACAAAATCCAAAAAAATCGAAGTTGATTTCATATGAATTTATTAAAATTTGACACTTCCAACTAAAATTTTTTTTATAATCCAACAAAAATGAAGTTATTTTCATCTAAATTTAGTCAAATATAGATCCTACAACCAAAATAGTCATCAAAATCCAAAAAATCGAAGTTGATTTCAAATGAATTTATTAAAATTTGACACTTCCAACTAAAATTTTTTCATAATCCAACGAAATTGAAGTTATTTTCATCTAAATTTACTCAAATATAGAACCTACAACAAAAATACTCAACAAAATCCTAAAAAATCGAAGTTGATTTCAAATAAATTTATTAAAATTTGACACTTCCAACTAAAATTTTTTTCACAATCCAACAAAATTGAAGTTATTTTCATCTAAATCTACTCAAATATAGATCCTACAACAAAAATACTCAACAAAATCCAAAAAAATCGAAGTTGATTTCAAATAAATTTATTAAAATTTGACACTTCCAACTAAATTTTTTTTCATAATCCAACAAAATTAAATTTATTTTCATCTAAATTTACTCAAATATAGATCCTACAACAAAAATACTCAACAAAATCCAAAATAATCGAAGTTGATTTCAAATAAATTTAATAAAACTTGATACTTCCAACTAAAATTTTTTTCACAATCCAACAAAATTGAAGTTATTTTCATCTAAATTTACTCAAATATAGATCCTACAACAAAAATACTCAACAAAATCCAAAAAAATCAAAGTTGATTTCAAATGATTTTATTAAAATTTGACAAAAATCTTGTCTACATACAAGAAAATTTAAGTTATTTTCATCTAAATTTAGTCAAATATAGATCCTACAACCAAAATAGTCATCAAAATCCAAAAAATCGAAGTTGATTTCAAATGAATTTATTAAAATTTGACACTTCCAACTAAAATTTTTTCATAATCCAACGAAATTGAAGTTATTTTCATCTAAATTTACTCAAATATAGAACCTACAACAAAAATACTCAACAAAATCCTAAAAAATCGAAGTTGATTTCAAATCAATTTATTAAAATTTGACCCTTCCAACTAAAATTCTTTCTCACAATCCAAAAAATTGAAGTTATTTTCATCTAAATCTACTCAAATATAGATCCTACAACAAAAATACTCAACAAAATCCAAAAAAATCGATGTTGATTTCAAATAAATTTATTAAAATTTGACACTTCCAACTAAATTTTTTTTCATAATCCAACAAAATTAAATTTATTTTCATCTAAATTTACTCAAATATAGATCCTACAACAAAAATACTCAACAAAATCCAAAATAATTGAAGTTGATTTCAAATAAATTTAATAAAACTGTATACTTCCAACTAAAATTTTTTTCACAATCCAACAAAATTGAAGTTATTTTCATCTAAATTTAGTCAAATAGAGATCCTACAACCAAAATACTCATCAAAATCCAAAAAAATCGAAGTTGATTTCAAATGAATTTATTAAAATTTGACAAAAATCTTGTCTACATCCAAGAAAATTGAAGTTATTTTCATCTAAATTTACTCAAATATAGATCCTACAACAAAAATACTCAACAAAATCCAAAAAAATCGAAGTTGATTTCAAATGATTTTATTAAATTTTGACAAAAATCTTGTCTACATACAAGAAAATTGAAGTTATTTTCATCTAAATTTAGTCAAATATAGATCCTACAACCAAAATAGTCATCAAAATCCAAAAAATCGAAGTTGATTTCAAATGATTTTATTAAAATTTGACCAAAATCTTGTCAAAATCCAACAAAATTGAAGTTATTTTCATCTAAATTTATTCAAATATAGACCCTACAACAAAAATACTCAACAAAATCCAAAAAAATCGAAGTTGATTTCAAATAAATTTATTAAAATTTGACACTTCCAACTAAAATTTTTTTCACAATCCAACAAAATTGAAGTTATTTTCATCTAAATTTACTCAAATATAGATCCTCCAACAAAAATACTCAACAAAATCCAAAAAAATCGAAGTTGATTTCAAATGAATTTATTAAAATTTGACCAAAATCTTGTCAAAATCCAAGAATATTGAAGTTATTTTCATCTAAATTTAGTCAAATATAGATCCTACATCCAAAATACTCGACAAAATCCAAAAAAATCGAAGTTGATTTTATATGAATTTATTAAAATTTGACACTTCCAACTAAAATTTTTTTCATAATCCAACAAAATTGAAGTTATTTTCATCTAAATTAACTCAAATATAGATCCTCCAACAAAAATACTCAACAAAATCCAAAAAAATCGAAGTTGATTTCAAATGAATTTATTAAAATTTGACCAAAATCTTGTAAAAATCCAAGAATATTGAAGTTATTTTCATCTAAATTTAGTCAAATATAGATCCTACAACCAAAATACTCGACAAAATCCAAAAAAATCGAAGTTGATTTTATATGAATTTATTAAAATTTGACACTTCCAACTAAAATTTTTTTCATAATCCAACAAAATTGAAGTTATTTTCATCTAAATTTACTCAAATATAGATCCTACAACCAAAATACTCAACAAAATCCAAAAAAATCGAAGTTGATTTCATATGAATTTATTAAAATTTGACACTTCCAACTAAAATTTTTTTTATAATCCATCAAAATTGAAGTTATTTTCATCTAAATTTAGTCAAATATAGATCCTACAACCAAAATATTCATCAAAATCCAAAAAAATCGAAGTTGATTTCAAATAAATTTATTAAAATTTGACACTTCCAACTAAAATTTTTTTCACAATCCAACAAAATTGAAGTTATTTTCATCTAAATTTACTCAAATATAGATCCTCCAACAAAAATACTCAACAAAATCCAAAAAAATCGAAGTTGATTTCAAATGAATTTATTAAAATTTGACCAAAATCTTGTCAAAATCCAAGAATATTGAAGTTATTTTCATCTAAATTTAGTCAAATATAGATCCTACATCCAAAATACTCGACAAAATCCAAAAAAATCGAAGTTGATTTTATATGAATTTATTAAAATTTGACACTTCCAACTAAAATTTTTTTCATAATCCAACAAAATTGAAGTTATTTTCATCTAAATTTACTCAAATATAGATCCTCCAACAAAAATACTCAACAAAATCCAAAAAAATCGAAGTTGATTTCAAATGAATTTATTAAAATTTGACCAAAATCTTGTAAAAATCCAAGAATATTGAAGTTATTTTCATCTAAATTTAGTCAAATATAGATCCTACAACCAAAATACTCAACAAAATCCAAAAAAATCGAAGTTGATTTCATATGAATTTATTAAAATTTGACACTTCCAACTAAAATTTTTTTTATAATCCATCAAAATTGAAGTTATTTTCATCTAAATTTAGTCAAATATAGATCCTACAACCAAAATATTCATCAAAATCCAAAAAAATCAAAGTTGATTTCAAATGATTTTATTAAAATTTGACAAAAATCTTGTCTACATACAAGAAAATTGAAGTTATTTTCATCTAAATTTAGTCAAATATAGATCCTACAACCAAAATAGTCATCAAAATCCAAAAAATCGAAGTTGATTTCAAATGAATTTATTAAAATTTGACACTTCCAACTAAAATTTTTTCATAATCCAACGAAATTGAAGTTATTTTCATCTAAATTTACTCAAATATAGAACCTACAACAAAAATACTCAACAAAATCCTAAAAAATCGAAGTTGATTTCAAATAAATTTAATAAAACTTGATACTTCCAACTAAAATTTTTTTCACAATCCAACAAAATTGAAGTTATTTTCATCTAAATTTAGTCAAATATAGATCCTACAACCAAAATACTCATCAAAATTCAAAAAAATCGAAGTTGATTTCAAATGAATTTATTAAAATTTGACAAAAATCTTGTCTACATCCAAGAAAATTGAAGTTATTTTCATCTAAACTTACTCAAATATAGATCCTACAACAAAAATACTCAACAAAATCCAAAAAAATCGAAGTTGATTTCAAATGATTTTATTAAATTTTGACAAAAATCTTGTCTACATACAAGAAAATTGAAGTTATTTTCATCTAAATTTAGTCAAATATAGATCCTACAACCAAAATAGTCATCAAAATCCAAAAAATCGAAGTTGATTTCAAATGATTTTATTAAAATTTGACCAAAATCTTGTCAAAATCCAAAAAATTGAATTTATTTTCATCTAAATTTAGTCAAATATAGATCCTACAACCAAAATACTCAACAAAATAAAAAAAAATCGAAGTTGATTTCAAATAAATTTATTAAAATTTGACACTTCCAACTAAACTTTTTTTCATAATCCAACAAAATTGAAGTTATTTTCATCTAAATTTACTCAAATATAGATCCTACAACCAAAATACGCAACAAAATCCAAAAAAATCGAAGTTGATTTCAAATGAATTTATTAAAATTTGACCAAAATCTTGTCAAAATCCAAAAAATTGAAGTTATTTTCATCTAAATTTACTCAAATATAGATCCTACAACCAAAATACGCAACAAAATCCAAAAAAATCGAAGTTGATTTCAAATGAATTTATTAAAATTTGACCAAAATCTTGTCAAAATCCAAAAAATTGAAGTTATTTTCATCTAAATTTACTCAAATATAGATCCTACAACAAAAATACTCAACAAAATCCAAAAAAATCGAAGTTGATTTCAAATAAATTTATTAAAATTTGACACTTCCAACTAAATTTTTTTTCATAATCCAACAAAATTAAATTTATTTTCATCTAAATTTACTCAAATATGGATCCTACAACAAAAATACTCAACAAAATCCAAAATAATCGAAGTTGATTTTATATGAATTTATTAAAATTTGACACTTCCAACTAAAATTTTTTTCACAATCCAAAAAATTGAAGTTATTTTCATCTAAATTTACTCAAATATAGATCCTACAACAAAAATACTCAACAAAATCCAAAATAATCGAAGTTGATTTCAAATAAATTTAATAAAACTTGATACTTCCAACTAAAATTTTTTTCACAATCCAACAAAATTGAAGTTATTTTCATCTAAATTTACTCAAATATAGATCCTACAACAAAAATACTCAACAAAAACCAAAAAAATCAAAGTTGATTTCAAATGATTTTATTAAAATTTGACAAAAATCTTGTCTACATACAAGAAAATTGAAGTTATTTTCATCTAAATTTAGTCAAATATAGATCCTACAACCAAAATAGTCATCAAAATCCAAAAAATCGAAGTTGATTTCAAATGAATATATTAAAATTTGACACTTCCAACTAAAATTTTTTCATAATCCAACGAAATTGAAGTTATTTTCATCTAAATTTACTCAAATATAGAACCTACAACAAAAATACTCAACAAAATCCTAAAAAATCGAAGTTGATTTCAAATAAATTTATTAAAATTTGACACTTCCAACTAAAATTTTTTTCATCATCCAACAAAATTGAAGTTATTTTCATCTAAATTTACTCAAATATAGATCCTACAACAAAAATACTCAACCAAATAAAAAAAAATCGAAGTTGATTTCAAATTAATTTATTAAAATTTGACCCTTCCAACTAAAATATTTTTTCACAATCCAAAAAATTGAAGTTATTTTCATCTAAATCTACTCAAATATAGATCCTACAACAAAAATACTCAACAAAATCCAAAAAAATCGAAGTTGATTTCAAATAAATTTATTAAAATTTGACACTTCCAACTAAATTTTTTTTCATAATCCAACAAAATTAAATTTATTTTCATCTAAATTTACTCAAATATAGATCCTACAACAAAAATACTCAACAAAATCCAAAATAATCGAAGTTGATTTCAAATAAATTTAATAAAACTTGATACTTCCAACTAAAATTTTTTTCACAATCCAACAAAATTGAAGTTATTTTCATCTAAATTTAATCAAATATAGATCCTACAACAAAAATACTCGACAAAATCCAAAAAAATCGAAGTTGATTTTATATGAATTTATTAAAATTTGACACTTCCAACTAAAATTTTTTCATAATCCAACGAAATTGAAGTTATTTTCATCTAAATTTACTCAAATATAGAACCTACAACAAAAATACTCAACAAAATCCAAAAAAATCGAAGTTGATTTCAAATAAATTTATTAAAATTTGACACTTCCAACTAAAATTTTTTTCACAATCCAACAAAATTGAAGTTATTTTCATCTAAATTTACTCAAATATAGATCCAACAACCAAAATACGCAACAAAATCCAAAAAAATCGAAGTTGATTTCAAATGAATTTATTAAAATTTGACCAAAATCTTGTCAAAATCCAAAAAATTGAAGTTATTTTCAACTAAATTTACTCAAATATAGATCCTACAACAAAAATACTCAACAAAATCCAAAAAAATCGAAGTTGATTTCAAATAAATTTATTAAAATTTGACACTTCCAACTAAATTTTTTTTCATAATCCAACAAAATTAAATTTATTTTCATCTAAATTTACTCAAATATGGATCCTACAACAAAAATACTCAACAAAATCCAAAATAATCGAAGTTGATTTCAAATAAATTTAATAAAACTTGATACTTCCAACTAAAATTTTTTTCACAATCCAACAAAATTGAAGTTATTTTCATCTAAATTTAATCAAATATAGATCCTACAACAAAAATACTCGACAAAATCCAAAAAAATCGAAGTTGATTTCATATGAATTTATTAAAATTTGACACTTCCAACTAAAATTTTTTTTATAATCCAACAAAAATGAAGTTATTTTCATCTAAATTTAGTCAAATATAGATCCTACAACCAAAATACTCGACAAAATCCAAAAAAATCGAAGCTGATTTTATATGAATTTATTAAAATTTGACACTTCCAACTAAAGTTTTTTCATAATCCAACGAAATTGAAGTTATTTTCATCTAAATTTACTCAAATATAGAACCTACAACAAAAATACTCAACAAAATCCAAAAAAATCGAAGTTGATTTCAAATAAATTTATTAAAATTTGACACTTCCAACTAAAATTTTTTTCACAATCCAACAAAATTGAAGTTATTTTCATCTAAATCTCCTCAAATATAGATCCTACAACAAAAATACTCAATAAAATCCAAAAAAATCGAAGTTGATTTCAAATGAATTTATTAAAATTTGACAAAAATCTTGTCTACATCCAAGAAAATTGAAGTTATTTTCATCTAAATTTAGTCAAATATAGATCCTACAACCAAAATACTCATCCAAATCCAAAAAAATCGAAGTTGATTTCAAATAAATTTATTAAAATTTGACACTTCCAACTAATTTTTTTTTCATAATCCAACAAAATTGAATTTATTTTCATCTAAATTTAGTCAAATATAGATCCTACAACCAAAATACTCAACAAAATAAAAAAAAATCGAAGTTGATTTCAAATAAATTTATTAAAATTTGACACTTCCAACTAAATTTTTTTTCATAATCCAACAAAATTGAAGTTATTTTCACCTAAATTTACTCAAATATAGATCCTACAACCAAAATACGCAACAAAATCCAAAAAAATCGAAGTTGATTTCAAATGAATTTATTAAAATTTGACCAAAATCTTGTCAAAATCCAAAAAATTGAAGTTATTTTCATCTAAATTTACTCAAATATAGATCCTACAACAAAAATTCTCAACAAAATCCAAAAAAATCGAAGTTGATTTCAAATAAATTTATTAAAATTTGACACTTCCAACTAAAATTTTTTTCATAATCCAACAAAATTGAAGTTATTTTCATCTAAATTTACTCAAATATAGATCCTACAACCAAAATACTCAACCAAATAAAAAAAAATCGAAGTTGATTTCAAATAAATTTATTAAAATTTGACACTTCCAACTAAATTTTTTTTCACAATCCAACAAAATTGAAGTTATTTTCATCTAAATCTACTCAAATATAGATCCTACAACAAAAATACTCAACAAAATCCAAAAAAATCGAAGTTGATTTCAAATAAATTTATTAAAATTTGACACTTCCAACTAAATTTTTTTTCATAATCCAACAAAATTAAATTTATTTTCATCTAAATTTACTCAAATATAGATCCTACAACAAAAATACTCAACAAAATCCAAAATAATCGAAGTTGATTTCAAATGAATTTATTAAAATTTGACAAAAATCTTGTCTACATCCAAGAAAATTGAAGTTATTTTCATCTAAATTTACTCAAATATAGATCCTACAACAAAAATACTCAACAAAATCCAAAAAAATCGAAGTTGATTTCAAATAAATTTATTAAAATTTGACACTTCCAACTTAATTTTTTTTCATAATCCAACAAAATTGAAGTTATTTTCATCTAAATTTACTCAAATATAGATCCTACAACCAAAATAGTCATCAAAATCCAAAAAATCGAAGTTGATTTCAAATGATTTTATTAAAATTTGACCAAAATCTTGTCAAAATCCAACAAAATTGAAGTTATTTTCATCTAAATTTTGTCAAATATAGATCCTACAACCAAAATAGTCATCAAAATCCAAAAAATCGAAGTTGATTTCAAATGAATTTATTAAAATTTGACACTTCCAACTAAAATTTTTTCATAATCCAACGAAATTGAAGTTATTTTCATCTAAATTTACTCAAATATAGAACCTACAACAAAAATACTAAACAAAATCCAAAAAAATCGAAGATGATTTCAAATCAATTTATTAAAATTTGACCCTTCCAACTAAAATATTTTTTCACAATCCAAAAAATTGAAGTTATTTTCATCTAAATTTACTCAAATATAGATCCTACAACAAAAATACTCAACAAAATCCAAAATAATCGAAGTTGATTTCAAATAAATTTAATAAAACTTGATACTTCCAACTAAAATTTTTTTCACAATCCAACAAAATTGAAGTTATTTTCATCTAAATTTACTCAAATATAGATCCTACAACAAAAATACTCAACAAAAACCAAAAAAATCAAAGTTGATTTCAAATGATTTTATTAAAATTTGACAAAAATCTTGTCTACATACAAGAAAATTGAAGTTATTTTCATCTAAATTTAGTCAAATATAGATCCTACAACCAAAATAGTCATCAAAATCCAAAAAATCGAAGTTGATTTCAAATGAATTTATTAAAATTTGACACTTCCAACTAAAATTTTTTCATAATCCAACGAAATTGAAGTTATTTTCATCTAAATTTACTCAAATATAGAACCTACAACAAAAATACTCAACAAAATCCTAAAAAATCGAAGTTGATTTCAAATAAATTTATTAAAATTTGACACTTCCAACTAAAATTTTTTTCATAATCCAACAAAATTGAAGTTATTTTCATCTAAATTTACTCAAATATAGATCCTACAACAAGAATACTCAACCAAATAAAAAAAAATCGAAGTTGATTTCAAATCAATTTATTAAAATTTGACCCTTCCAACTAAAATATTTTTTCACAATCCAAAAAATTGAAGTTATTTTCATCTAAATCTACTCAAATATAGATCCTACAACAAAAATACTCAACAAAATCCAAAAAAATCGAAGTTGATTTCAAATAAATTTATTAAAATTTGACACTTCCAACTAAATTTTTTTTCATAATCCAACAAAATTAAATTTATTTTCATCTAAATTTACTCAAATATAGATCCTACAACAAAAATACTCAACAAAATCCAAAATAATCGAAGTTGATTTCAAATAAATTTAATAAAACTTGATACTTCCAACTAAAATTTTTTTCACAATCCAACAAAATTGAAGTTATTTTCATCTAAATTTAATCAAATATAGATCCTACAACAAAAATACTCGACAAAATCCAAAAAAATCGAAGTTGATTTCATATGAATTTATTAAAATTTGACACTTCCAACTAAAATTTTTTTTATAATCCAACAAAAATGAAGTTATTTTCATCTAAATTTAGTCAAATATAGATCCTACAACCAAAATAGTCATCAAAATCCAAAAAATCGAAGTTGATTTCAAATGAATTTATTAAAATTTGACACTTCCAACTAAAATTTTTTCATAATCCAACGAAATTGAAGTTATTTTCATCTAAATTTACTCAAATATAGAACCTACAACAAAAATACTCAACAAAATCCTAAAAAATCGAAGTTGATTTCAAATAAATTTATTAAAATTTGACACTTCCAACTAAAATTTTTTTCACAATCCAACAAAATTGAAGTTATTTTCATCTAAATCTACTCAAATATAGATCCTACAACAAAAATACTCAACAAAATCCAAAAAAATCGAAGTTGATTTCAAATAAATTTATTAAAATTTGACACTTCCAACTAAATTTTTTTTCATAATCCAACAAAATTAAATTTATTTTCATCTAAATTTACTCAAATATAGATCCTACAACAAAAATACTCAACAAAATCCAAAATAATCGAAGTTGATTTCAAATAAATTTAATAAAACTTGATACTTCCAACTAAAATTTTTTTCACAATCCAACAAAATTGAAGTTATTTTCATCTAAATTTACTCAAATATAGATCCTACAACAAAAATACTCAACAAAATCCAAAAAAATCAAAGTTGATTTCAAATGATTTTATTAAAATTTGACAAAAATCTTGTCTACATACAAGAAAATTTAAGTTATTTTCATCTAAATTTAGTCAAATATAGATCCTACAACCAAAATAGTCATCAAAATCCAAAAAATCGAAGTTGATTTCAAATGAATTTATTAAAATTTGACACTTCCAACTAAAATTTTTTCATAATCCAACGAAATTGAAGTTATTTTCATCTAAATTTACTCAAATATAGAACCTACAACAAAAATACTCAACAAAATCCTAAAAAATCGAAGTTGATTTCAAATAAATTTATTAAAATTTGACACTTCCAACTAAAATTTTTTTCACAATCCAACAAAATTGAAGTTATTTTCATCTAAATCTACTCAAATATAGATCCTACAACAAAAATACTCAACAAAATCCAAAAAAATCGAAGTTGATTTCAAATCAATTTATTAAAATTTGACCCTTCCAACTAAAATTCTTTCTCACAATCCAAAAAATTGAAGTTATTTTCATCTAAATCTACTCAAATATAGATCCTACAACAAAAATACTCAACAAAATCCAAAAAAATCGATGTTGATTTCAAATAAATTTATTAAAATTTGACACTTCCAACTAAATTTTTTTTCATAATCCAACAAAATTAAATTTATTTTCATCTAAATTTACTCAAATATAGATCCTACAACAAAAATACTCAACAAAATCCAAAATAATCGAAGTTGATTTCAAATAAATTTAATAAAACTTGATACTTCCAACTAAAATTTTTTTCACAATCCAACAAAATTGAAGTTATTTTCATCTAAATTTAGTCAAATATAGATCCTACAACCAAAATACTCATCAAAATCCAAAAAAATCGAAGTTGATTTCAAATGAATTTATTAAAATTTGACAAAAATCTTGTCTACATCCAAGAAAATTGAAGTTATTTTCATCTAAATTTACTCAAATATAGATCCTACAACAAAAATACTCAACAAAATCCAAAAAAATCGAAGTTGATTTCAAATGATTTTATTAAATTTTGACAAAAATCTTGTCTACATACAAGAAAATTGAAGTTATTTTCATCTAAATTTAGTCAAATATAGATCCTACAACCAAAATAGTCATCAAAATCCAAAAAATCGAAGTTGATTTCAAATGATTTTATTAAAATTTGACCAAAATCTTGTCAAAATCCAAGAATATTGAAGTTATTTTCATCTAAATTTAGTCAAATATAGATCCTACATCCAAAATACTCGACAAAATCCAAAAAAATCGAAGTTGATTTTATATGAATTTATTAAAATTTGACACTTCCAACTAAAATTTTTTTCATAATCCAACAAAATTGAAGTTATTTTCATCTAAATTTACTCAAATATAGATCCTCCAACAAAAATACTCAACAAAATCCAAAAAAATCGAAGTTGATTTCAAATGAATTTATTAAAATTTGACCAAAATCTTGTAAAAATCCAAGAATATTGAAGTTATTTTCATCTAAATTTAGTCAAATATAGATCCTACAACCAAAATACTCGACAAAATCCAAAAAAATCGAAGTTGATTTTATATGAATTTATTAAAATTTGACACTTCCAACTAAAATTTTTTTCATAATCCAACAAAATTGAAGTTATTTTCATCTAAATTTACTCAAATATAGATCCTACAACCAAAATACTCAACAAAATCCAAAAAAATCGAAGTTGATTTCATATGAATTTATTAAAATTTGACACTTCCAACTAAAATTTTTTTTATAATCCATCAAAATTGAAGTTATTTTCATCTAAATTTAGTCAAATATAGATCCTACAACCAAAATATTCATCAAAATCCAAAAAAATCAAAGTTGATTTCAAATGATTTTATTAAAATTTGACAAAAATCTTGTCTACATACAAGAAAATTGAAGTTATTTTCATCTAAATTTAGTCAAATATAGATCCTACAACCAAAATAGTCATCAAAATCCAAAAAATCGAAGTTGATTTCAAATGAATTTATTAAAATTTGACACTTCCAACTAAAATTTTTTCATAATCCAACGAAATTGAAGTTATTTTCATCTAAATTTACTCAAATATAGAACCTACAACAAAAATACTCAACAAAATCCTAAAAAATCGAAGTTGATTTCAAATAAATTTAATAAAACTTGATACTTCCAACTAAAATTTTTTTCACAATCCAACAAAATTGAAGTTATTTTCATCTAAATTTAGTCAAATATAGATCCTACAACCAAAATACTCATCAAAATTCAAAAAAATCGAAGTTGATTTCAAATGAATTTATTAAAATTTGACAAAAATCTTGTCTACATCCAAGAAAATTGAAGTTATTTTCATCTAAACTTACTCAAATATAGATCCTACAACAAAAATACTCAACAAAATCCAAAAAAATCGAAGTTGATTTCAAATGATTTTATTAAATTTTGACAAAAATCTTGTCTACATACAAGAAAATTGAAGTTATTTTCATCTAAATTTAGTCAAATATAGATCCTACAACCAAAATAGTCATCAAAATCCAAAAAATCGAAGTTGATTTCAAATGATTTTATTAAAATTTGACCAAAATCTTGTCAAAATCCAAAAAATTGAATTTATTTTCATCTAAATTTAGTCAAATATAGATCCTACAACCAAAATACTCAACAAAATAAAAAAAAATCGAAGTTGATTTCAAATAAATTTATTAAAATTTGACACTTCCAACTAAACTTTTTTTCATAATCCAACAAAATTGAAGTTATTTTCATCTAAATTTACTCAAATATAGATCCTACAACCAAAATACGCAACAAAATCCAAAAAAAATCGAAGTTGATTTCAAATGAATTTATTAAAATTTGACCAAAATCTTGTCAAAATCCAAAAAATTGAAGTTATTTTCATCTAAATTTACTCAAATATAGATCCTACAACAAAAATACTCAACAAAATCCAAAAAAATCGAAGTTGATTTCAAATAAATTTATTAAAATTTGACACTTCCAACTAAATTTTTTTTCATAATCCAACAAAATTAAATTTATTTTCATCTAAATTTACTCAAATATGGATCCTACAACAAAAATACTCAACAAAATCCAAAATAATCGAAGTTGATTTTATATGAATTTATTAAAATTTGACACTTCCAACTAAAATTTTTTTCATAATCCAACAAAATTGAAGTTATTTTCATCTAAATTTACTCAAATATAGATCCTACAACCAAAATACTCAACAAAATCCAAAAAAATCGAAGTTAATTTCAAATAAATTTATTAAAATTTGACACTTCCAACTAAAAATTTTTTCACAATCCAACAAAATTGAAATTATTTTCATCTAAATCTACTCAAATATAGATCCTACAACAAAAATACTCAACAAAATCCAAAAAAATCGAAGTTGATTTCAAATGAATTTATTAAAATTTGACAAAAATCTTGTCTACATCCAAGAAAATTGAAGTTATTTTCATCTAAATTTAGTCAAATATAGATCCTACAACCAAAATACTCATCAAAATCCAAAAAAATCGAAGTTGATTTCAAATAAATTTATTAAAATTTGACACTTCCAACTAATTTTTTTTCATAATCCAACAAAATTGAATTTATTTTCATCTAAATTTAGTCAAATATGGATCCTACAACCAAAATACACAACAAAATAAAAAAAAATTGAAGTTGATTTCAAATAAATTTATTAAAATTTGACACTTCCAACTAAATTTTTTTTCATAATCCAACAAAATTGAAGTTATTTTCATCTAAATTTATTCAAATATAGACCCTACAACAAAAATACTCAACAAAATCCAAAAAAATCGAAGTTGATTTCAAATAAATTTATTAAAATTTGACACTTCCAACTAAATTTTTTTTCATAATCCAACAAAATTAAATTTATTTTCATCTAAATTTACTCAAATATGGATCCTACAACAAAAATACTCAACAAAATCCAAAATAATCGAAGTTGATTTTATATGAATTTATTAAAATTTGACACTTCCAACTAAAATTTTTTTCATAATCCAACAAAATTGAAGTTATTTTCATCTAAATTTACTCAAATATAGATCCTACAACCAAAATACTCAACAAAATCCAAAAAAATCGAAGTTAATTTCAAATAAATTTATTAAAATTTGACACTTCCAACTAAAAATTTTTTCACAATCCAACAAAATTGAAGTTATTTTCATCTAAATCTACTCAAATATAGATCCTACAACAAAAATACTCAACAAAATCCAAAAAAATCGAAGTTGATTTCAAATGAATTTATTAAAATTTGACAAAAATCTTGTCTACATCCAAGAAAATTGAAGTTATTTTCATCTAAATTTAGTCAAATATAGATCCTACAACCAAAATACTCATCAAAATCCAAAAAAATCGAAGTTGATTTCAAATAAATTTATTAAAATTTGACACTTCCAACTAATTTTTTTTCATAATCCAACAAAATTGAATTTATTTTCATCTAAATTTAGTCAAATATAGATCCTACAACCAAAATACACAACAAAATAAAAAAAAATTGAAGTTGATTTCAAATAAATTTATTAAAATTTGACACTTCCAACTAAATTTTTTTTCATAATCCAACAAAATTGAAGTTATTTTCATCTAAATTTATTCAAATATAGACCCTACAACAAAAATACTCAACAAAATCCAAAAAAATCGAAGTTGATTTCAAATAAATTTATTAAAATTTGACACTTCCAACTAAAATTTTTTTCACAATCCAACAAAATTGAAGTTATTTTCATCTAAATTTACTCAAATATAGATCCTCCAACAAAAATACTCAACAAAATCCAAAAAAATCGAAGTTGATTTCAAATGAATTTATTAAAATTTGACAAAAATCTTGTCAAAATCCAAGAATATTGAAGTTATTTTCATCTAAATTTAGTCAAATATAGATCCTACAACCAAAATACTCAACAAAATCCAAAAAAATCGAAGTTGATTTTATTTGAATTTATTAAAATTTGACACTTCCAACTAAAATTTTTTTCATAATCCAACAAAATTGAAGTTATTTTCATCTAAATTTACTCAAATATAGATCCTACAACCAAAATACTCAACAAAATCCAAAAAAATCGAAGTTGATTTCAAATAAATTTATTAAAATTTGACACTTCCAACTAAATTTTTTTTCACAATCCAACAAAATTAAATTTATTTTCATCTAAATTTACTCAAATATGGATCCTACAACAAAAATACTCAACAAAATCCAAAATAATCGAAGTTGATTTCAAATAAATTTAATAACTTGATACTTCCAACTAAAATTTTTATCACAATCCAACAAAATTGTAGTTATTTTCATCTAAATTTAATGAAATATAGATCCTACAACAAAAATATCCGACAAAATCCAAAAAAATCGAAGTTGATTTCATATGAATTTATTAAAATTTGAAACTTCCAACTAAAATTTTTTTTATAATCCAACAAAATTGAAGTTATTTTCATCTAAATCTACTCAAATATAGATCCTACAACAAAAATACTCAACAAAATCCAAAAAAATCGAAGTTGATTTCAAATGAATTTATTAAAATTTGACAAAAATCTTGTCTACATCCAAGAAAATTGAAGTTATTTTCATCTAAATTTAGTCAAATATAGATCCTACCACCAAAATACTCATCAAAATCCAAAAAAATCGAAGTTGATTTCAAATAAATTTATTAAAATTTGACACTTCCAACTAATTTTTTTTTCATAATCCAACAAAATTGAATTTATTTTCATCTAAATTTAGTCAAATATAGATCCTACAACCAAAATACTCAACAAAATAAAAAAAAATCGAAGTTGATTTCAAATAAATTTATTAAAATTTGACACTTCCAACTAAAATTTTTTTCATAATCCAACAAAATTGAAGTTATTTTCATCTAAATTTACTCAAATATAGATCCTACAACCAAAATACGCAACAAAATCCAAAAAAATCGAAGTTGATTTCAAATGAATTTATTAAAATTTGACCAAAATCTTGTCAAAATCCAAAAAATTGAAGTGATTTTCATCTAAATTTACTCAAATATAGATCCTACAATAAAAATACTCAACAAAATCCAAAAAAATCGAAGTTGATTTCAAATAAATTTATTAAAATTTGACACTTCCAACTAAATTTTTTTTCATAATCCAACAAAATTAAATTTATTTTCATCTAAATTTACTCAAATATGGATCCTACAACAAAAATACTCAACAAAATCCAAAATAATCGAAGTTGATTTCAAATAAATTTAATAAAACTTGATACTTCCAACTAAAATTTTTTTCACAATCCAACAAAATTGAAGTTATTTACATCTAAATTTAATCAAATATAGATCCTACAACAAAAATACTCGACAAAATCCAAAAAAATCGAAGTTGATTTCATATGAATTTATTAAAATTTGACACTTCCAACTAAATTTTTTTTCATAATCCAACAAAATTAAATTTATTTTCATCTAAATTTACTCAAATATGGATCCTACAACAAAAATACTCAACAAAATCCAAAATAATCGAAGTTGATTTCAAATAAATTTAATAAAACTTGATACTTCCAACTAAAATTTTTTTCACAATCCAACAAAATTGAAGTTATTTTCATCTAAATTTAATCAAATATAGATCCTACAACAAAAATACTCGACAAAATCCAAAAAAATCGAAGTTGATTTCATATGAATTTATTAAAATTTGACACTTCCAACTAAAATTTTTTTTATAATCCAACAAAAATGAAGTTATTTTCATCTAAATTTAGTCAAATATAGATCCTACAACCAAAATACTCGACAAAATCCAAAAAAATCGAAGCTGATTTTATATGAATTTATTAAAATTTGACACTTCCAACTAAAATTTTTTCATAATCCAACGAAATTGAAGTTATTTTCATCTAAATTTACTCAAATATAGAACCTACAACAAAAATACTCAACAAAATCCAAAAAAATCGAAGTTGATTTCAAATAAATTTATTAAAATTTGACACTTCCAACTAAAATTTTTTTCACAATCCAACAAAATTGAAGTTATTTTCATCTAAATTTAGTCAAATATAGATCCTACAACCAAAATACTCATCAAAATCCAAAAAAATCGAAGTTGATTTCAAATAAATTTATTAAAATTTGACAAAAATCTTGTCCACATACAAGAAAATTGAAGTTATTTTCATCTAAATTTAGTCAAATATAGATCCTACAACCAAAATAGTCATCAAAATCCAAAAAATCGAAGTTGATTTCAAATGATTTTATTAAAATTTGACCAAAATCTTGTCAAAATCCAAAAAATTGAATATATTTTCATCTAAATTTAGTCAAATATACATCCTACAACCAAAATACTCATCAAAATCCAAAAAAATCGAAGTTGATATCAAATAAATTTATTAAAATTTGACACTTCCAACTAAATTTTTTTTCATAATCCAACAAAATTAAATTTATTTTCATCTAAATTTACTCAAATATGGATCCTACAACAAAAATACTCAACAAAATCCAAAAAAATCGAAGTTGATTTCAAATGATTTTATTAAAATTTGACAAAAATCTTGTCCACATACAAGAAAATTGAAGTTATTTTCATCTAAATTTAGTCAAATATAGATCCTACAACCAAAATAGTCATCAAAATCCAAAAAATCGAAGTTGATTTCAAATGATTTTATTAAAATTTGACCAAAATCTTGTCAAAATCCAAAAAATTGAATTTATTTTCATCTAAATTTAGTCAAATATACATCCTACAACCAAAATACTCAACAAAATCCAAAAAAATCGAAGTTGATTTCAAATGATTTTATTAAAATTTGACCAAAATCTTGTCAAAATCCAAAAAATTGAATTTATTTTCATCTAAATTTAGTCAAATATACATCCTACAACCAAAATACTCAACAAAATCCAAAAAAATCGAAGTTGATTTCAAATAAATTTATTAAAATTTGACACTTCCAACTAAAATTTTTTTCATAATCCAACAAAATTGAAGTTATTTTCATCTAAATTTACTCAAATATAGATCCTACAACCAAAAATACGCAACAAAATCCAAAAAAATCGAAGTTGATTTCAAATGAATTTATTAAAATTTGACCAAAATCTTGTCAAAATCCAAAAAATTGAAGTTATTTTCATCTAAATTTACTCAAATATAGATCCTACAACAAAAATACTCAACAAAATCCAAAAAAATCGAAGTTGATTTCAAATAAATTTATTAAAATTTGACACTTCCAACTAAATTTTTTTTCATAATCCAACAAAATTAAATTTATTTTCATCTAAATTTACTCAAATATGGATCCTACAACAAAAATACTCAACAAAATCCAAAATAATCGAAGTTGATTTTATATGAATTTATTAAAATTTGACACTTCCAACTAAAATTTTTTTCATAATCCAACAAAATTGAAGTTATTTTCATCTAAATTTACTCAAATATAGATCCTACAACCAAAATACTCAACAAAATCCAAAAAAATCGAAGTTAATTTCAAATAAATTTATTAAAATTTGACACTTCCAACTAAAAATTTTTTCACAATCCAACAAAATTGAAGTTATTTTCATCTAAATCTACTCAAATATAGATCCTACAACAAAAATACTCAACAAAATCCAAAAAAATCGAAGTTGATTTCAAATGAATTTATTAAAATTTGACAAAAATCTTGTCTACATCCAAGAAAATTGAAGTTATTTTCATCTAAATATAGTCAAATATAGATCCTACAACCAAAATACTCATCAAAATCCAAAAAAATCGAAGTTGATTTCAAATAAATTTATTAAAATTTGACACTTCCAACTAATTTTTTTTCATAATCCAACAAAATTGAATTTATTTTCATCTAAATTTAGTCAAATATAGATCCTACAACCAAAATACACAACAAAATAAAAAAAAATTGAAGTTGATTTCAAATAAATTTATTAAAATTTGACACTTCCAACTAAAATTTTTTTCATAATCCAACAAAATTGAAGTTATTTTCATCTAAATTTATTCAAATATAGACCCTACAACAAAAATACTCAACAAAATCCAAAAAAATCGAAGTTGATTTCAAATAAATTTATTAAAATTTGACACTTCCAACTAAAATTTTTTTCACAATCCAACAAAATTGAAGTTATTTTCATCTAAATTTACTCAAATATAGATCCTCCAACAAAAATACTCAACAAAATCCAAAAAAATCGAAGTTGATTTCAAATGAATTTATTAAAATTTGACCAAAATCTTGTCAAAATCCAAGAATATTGAAGTTATTTTCATCTAAATTTAGTCAAATATAGATCCTACAATCAAAATACTCAACAAAATCCAAAAAAATCGAAGTTGATTTTATATGAATTTATTAAAATTTGACACTTCCAACTAAAATTTTTTTCATAATCCAACAAAATTGAAGTTATTTTCATCTAAATTTACTCAAATATGGATCCTACAACCAAAATACTCAACAAAATCCAAAAAAATCGAAGTTGATTTCAAATAAATTTATTAAAATTTGACACTTCCAACTAAATTTTTTTTCACAATCCAACAAAATTAAATTTATTTTCATCTAAATTTACTCAAATATGGATCCTACAACAAAAATACTCAACAAAATCCAAAATAATCGAAGTTGATTTCAAATAAATTTAATAACTTGATACTTCCAACTAAAATTTTTATCACAATCCAACAAAATTGTAGTTATTTTCATCTAAATTTAATGAAATATAGATCCTACAACAAAAATACCCGACAAAATCCAAAAAAATCGAAGTTGATTTCATATGAATTTATTAAAATTTGAAACTTCCAACTAAAATTTTTTTTATAATCCAACAAAATTGAAGTTATTTTCATCTAAATCTACTCAAATATAGATCCTACAACAAAAATACTCAACAAAATCCAAAAAAATCGAAGTTGATTTCAAATGAATTTATTAAAATTTGACAAAAATCTTGTCTACATCCAAGAAAATTGAAGTTATTTTCATCTAAATTTAGTCAAATATAGATCCTACCACCAAAATACTCATCAAAATCCAAAAAAATCGAAGTTGATTTCAAATAAATTTATTAAAATTTGACACTTCCAACTAATTTTTTTTTCATAATCCAACAAAATTGAATTTATTTTCATCTAAATTTAGTCAAATATAGATCCTTCAACCAAAATACTCAACAAAATAAAAAAAAATCGAAGTTGATTTCAAATAAATTTATTAAAATTTGACACTTCCAACTAAAATTTTTTTCATAATCCAACAAAATTGAAGTTATTTTCATCTAAATTTACTCAAATATAGATCCTACAACCAAAATACGCAACAAAATCCAAAAAAATCGAAGTTGATTTCAAATGAATTTATTAAAATTTGACCAAAATCTTGTCAAAATCCAAAAAATTGAAGTTATTTTCATCTAAATTTACTCAAATATAGATCCTACAACAAAAATACTCAACAAAATCCAAAAAAATCGAAGTTGATTTCAAATAAATTTATTAAAATTTGACACTTCCAACTAAATTTTTTTTCATAATCCAACAAAATTAAATTTATTTTCATGTAAATTTACTCAAATATGGATCCTACAACAAAAATACTCAACAAAATCCAAAATAATCGAAGTTGATTTCAAATAAATTTAATAAAACTTGATACTTCCAACTAAAATTTTTTTCACAATCCAACAAAATTGAAGTTATTTACATCTAAATTTAATCAAATATAGATCCTACAACAAAAATACTCGACAAAATCCAAAAAAATCGAAGTTGATTTCATATGAATTTATTAAAATTTGACACTTCCAACTAAATTTTTTTTCATAATCCAACAAAATTAAATTTATTTTCATCTAAATTTACTCAAATATGGATCCTACAACAAAAATACTCAACAAAATCCAAAATAATCGAAGTTGATTTCAAATAAATTTAATAAAACTTGATACTTCCAACTAAAATTTTTTTCACAATCCAACAAAATTGAAGTTATTTTCATCTAAATTTAATCAAATATAGATCCTACAACAAAAATACTCGACAAAATCCAAAAAAATCGAAGTTGATTTCATATGAATTTATTAAAATTGGACACTTCCAACTAAAATTTTTTTTATAATCCAACAAAAATGATGTTATTTTCATCTAAATTTAGTCAAATATAGATCCTACAACCAAAATACTCGACAAAATCCAAAAAAATCGAAGCTGATTTTATATGAATTTATTAAAATTTGACACTTCCAACTAAAATTTTTTCATAATCCAACGAAATTGAAGTTATTTTCATCTAAATTTACTCAAATATAGAACCTACAACAAAAATACTCAACAAAATCCAAAAAAATCGAAGTTGATTTCAAATAAATTTATTAAAATTTGACACTTCCAACTAAAATTTTTTTCACAATCCAACAAAATTGAAGTTATTTTCATCTAAATCTACTCAAATATAGATCCTACAACAAAAATACTCAATAAAATCCAAAAAAATCGAAGTTGATTTCAAATGAATTTATTAAAATTTGACAAAAATCTTGTCTACATCCAAGAAAATTGAAGTTATTTTCATCTAAATTTAGTCAAATATAGATCCTACAACCAAAATACTCATCAAAATCCAAAAAAATCGAAGTTGATTTCAAATAAATTTATTAAAATTTGACACTTCCAACTAATTTTTTTTTCATAATCCAACAAAATTGAATTTATTTTCCTCTAAATTTAGTCAAATATAGATCCTACAACCAAAATACTCAACAAAATAAAAAAAAATCGAAGTTGATTTCAAATAAATTTATTAAAATTTGACACTTCCAACTAAAATTTTTTTCATAATCCAACAAAATTGAAGTTATTTTCACCTAAATTTACTCAAATATAGATCCTACAACCAAAATACGCAACAAAATCCAAAAAAATCGAAGTTGATTTCAAATGAATTTATTAAAATTTGACCAAAATCTTGTCAAAATCCAAAAAATTGATGTTATTTTCATCTAAATTTACTCAAATATAGATCCTACAACAAAAATTCTCAACAAAATCCAAAAAAATCGAAGTTGATTTCAAATAAATTTATTAAAATTTGACACTTCCAACTAAAATTTTTTTTATAATCCAACAAAAATGAAGTTATTTTCATCTAAATTTAGTCAAATATAGATGCTACAACAAAAATACTCAACAAAATCCAAAAAAATCGAAGTTGATTTCAAATGATTTTATTAAAATTTGACAAAAATCTTGTCCACATACAAGAAAATTGAAGTTATTTTCATCTAAATTTAGTCAAATATAGATCCTACAACCAAAATAGTCATCAAAATCCAAAAAATCGAAGTTGATTTCAAATGATTTTATTAAAATTTGACCAAAATCTTGTCAAAATCCAAAAAATTGAATTTATTTTCATCTAAATTTAGTCAAATATACATCCTACAACAAAAATACTCAACAAAATCCAAAAAAATCGAAGTTGATTTCAAATAAATTTATTAAAATTTGACACTTCCAACTAAAATTTTTTTCAAAATCCAAAAAAATCGAAGTTGATTTCAAATAAATTTATTAAAATTTGACACTTCCAACTAATTTTTTTTTCATAATCCAACAAAATTGAATTTATTTTCATCTAAATTTAGTCAAATATAGATCCTTCAACCAAAATACTCAACAAAATAAAAAAAAATCGAAGTTGATTTCAAATAAATTTATTAAAATTTGACACTTCCAACTAAAATTTTTTTCATAATCCAACAAAATTGAAGTTATTTTCATCTAAATTTACTCAAATATAGATCCTACAACCAAAATACGCAACAAAATCCAAAAAAATCGAAGTTGATTTCAAATGAATTTATTAAAATTTGACCAAAATCTTGTCAAAATCCAAAAAATTGAAGTTATTTTCATCTAAATTTACTCAAATATAGATCCTACAACAAAAATACTCAACAAAATCCAAAAAAATCGAAGTTGATTTCAAATAAATTTATTAAAATTTGACACTTCCAACTAAATTTTTTTTCATAATCCAACAAAATTAAATTTATTTTCATGTAAATTTACTCAAATATGGATCCTACAACAAAAATACTCAACAAAATCCAAAATAATCGAAGTTGATTTCAAATAAATTTAATAAAACTTGATACTTCCAACTAAAATTTTTTTCACAATCCAACAAAATTGAAGTTATTTACATCTAAATTTAATCAAATATAGATCCTACAACAAAAATACTCGACAAAATCCAAAAAAATCGAAGTTGATTTCATATGAATTTATTAAAATTTGACACTTCCAACTAAATTTTTTTTCATAATCCAACAAAATTAAATTTATTTTCATCTAAATTTACTCAAATATGGATCCTACAACAAAAATACTCAACAAAATCCAAAATAATCGAAGTTGATTTCAAATAAATTTAATAAAACTTGATACTTCCAACTAAAATTTTTTTCACAATCCAACAAAATTGAAGTTATTTTCATCTAAATTTAATCAAATATAGATCCTACAACAAAAATACTCGACAAAATCCAAAAAAATCGAAGTTGATTTCATATGAATTTATTAAAATTGGACACTTCCAACTAAAATTTTTTTTATAATCCAACAAAAATGATGTTATTTTCATCTAAATTTAGTCAAATATAGATCCTACAACCAAAATACTCGACAAAATCCAAAAAAATCGAAGCTGATTTTATATGAATTTATTAAAAGTTGACACTTCCAACTAAAATTTT
The DNA here is from genome assembly GCA_946251845.1 of Andrena fulva. Classification (NCBI taxonomy): domain Eukaryota; kingdom Metazoa; phylum Arthropoda; class Insecta; order Hymenoptera; family Andrenidae; genus Andrena; species Andrena fulva. The sequence continues at coordinate 2,940,088 of CAMITZ010000243.1, forward strand.
TTCATAATCCAACGAAATTGAAGTTATTTTCATCTAAATTTACTCAAATATAGAACCTACAACAAAAATACTCAACAAAATCCAAAAAAATCGAAGTTGATTTCAAATAAATTTATTAAAATTTGACACTTCCAACTAAAATTTTTTTCACAATCCAACAAAATTGAAGTTATTTTCATCTAAATCTACTCAAATATAGATCCTACAACAAAAATACTCAATAAAATCCAAAAAAATCGAAGTTGATTTCAAATGAATTTATTAAAATTTGACAAAAATCTTGTCTACATCCAAGAAAATTGAAGTTATTTTCATCTAAATTTAGTCAAATATAGATCCTACAACCAAAATACTCATCAAAATCCAAAAAAATCGAAGTTGATTTCAAATAAATTTATTAAAATTTGACACTTCCAACTAATTTTTTTTTCATAATCCAACAAAATTGAATTTATTTTCCTCTAAATTTAGTCAAATATAGATCCTACAACCAAAATACTCAACAAAATAAAAAAAAATCGAAGTTGATTTCAAATAAATTTATTAAAATTTGACACTTCCAACTAAAATTTTTTTCATAATCCAACAAAATTGAAGTTATTTTCATCTAAATTTACTCAAATATAGATCCTACAACCAAAATACGCAACAAAATCCAAAAAAATCGAAGTTGATTTCAAATGAATTTATTAAAATTTGACCAAAATCTTGTCAAAATCCAACGAAATTGAAGTTATTTTCATCTAAATTTACTCAAATATAGAACCTACAACAAAAATACTCAACAAAATCCAAAAAAATCGAAGTTGATTTCAAATAAATTTATTAAAATTTGACACTTCCAACTAAAATTTTTTTCACAATCCAACAAAATTGAAGTTATTTTCATCTAAATTTAGTCAAATATAGATCCTACAACCAAAATACTCATCAAAATCCAAAAAAATCGAAGTTGATTTCAAATAAATTTATTAAAATTTGACAAAAATCTTGTCCACATACAAGAAAATTGAAGTTATTTTCATCTAAATTTAGTCAAATATAGATCCTACAACCAAAATAGTCATCAAAATCCAAAAAATCGAAGTTGATTTCAAATGATTTTATTAAAATTTGACCAAAATCTTGTCAAAATCCAAAAAATTGAATATATTTTCATCTAAATTTAGTCAAATATACATCCTACAACCAAAATACTCATCAAAATCCAAAAAAATCGAAGTTGATATCAAATAAATTTATTAAAATTTGACACTTCCAACTAAATTTTTTTTCATAATCCAACAAAATTAAATTTATTTTCATCTAAATTTACTCAAATATGGATCCTACAACAAAAATACTCAACAAAATCCAAAAAAATCGAAGTTGATTTCAAATGATTTTATTAAAATTTGACAAAAATCTTGTCCACATACAAGAAAATTGAAGTTATTTTCATCTAAATTTAGTCAAATATAGATCCTACAACCAAAATAGTCATCAAAATCCAAAAAATCGAAGTTGATTTCAAATGATTTTATTAAAATTTGACCAAAATCTTGTCACAATCCAAAAAATTGAATTTATTTTCATCTAAATTTAGTCAAATATACATCCTACAACCAAAATACTCAACAAAATCCAAAAAAATCGAAGTTGATTTCAAATGATTTTATTAAAATTTGACCAAAATCTTGTCAAAATCCAAAAAATTGAATTTATTTTCATCTAAATTTAGTCAAATATACATCCTACAACCAAAATACTCAACAAAATCCAAAAAAATCGAAGTTGATTTCAAATAAATTTATTAAAATTTGACACTTCCAACTAAAATTTTTTTCATAATCCAACAAAATTGAAGTTATTTTCATCTAAATTTACTCAAATATAGATCCTACAACCAAAAATACGCAACAAAATCCAAAAAAATCGAAGTTGATTTCAAATGAATTTATTAAAATTTGACCAAAATCTTGTCAAAATCCAAAAAATTGAAGTTATTTTCATCTAAATTTACTCAAATATAGATCCTACAACAAAAATACTCAACAAAATCCAAAAAAATCGAAGTTGATTTCAAATAAATTTATTAAAATTTGACACTTCCAACTAAATTTTTTTTCATAATCCAACAAAATTAAATTTATTTTCATCTAAATTTACTCAAATATGGATCCTACAACAAAAATACTCAACAAAATCCAAAATAATCGAAGTTGATTTTATATGAATTTATTAAAATTTGACACTTCCAACTAAAATTTTTTTCATAATCCAACAAAATTGAAGTTATTTTCATCTAAATTTACTCAAATATAGATCCTACAACCAAAATACTCAACAAAATCCAAAAAAATCGAAGTTAATTTCAAATAAATTTATTAAAATTTGACACTTCCAACTAAAAATTTTTTCACAATCCAACAAAATTGAAGTTATTTTCATCTAAATCTACTCAAATATAGATCCTACAACAAAAATACTCAACAAAATCCAAAAAAATCGAAGTTGATTTCAAATGAATTTATTAAAATTTGACAAAAATCTTGTCTACATCCAAGAAAATTGAAGTTATTTTCATCTAAATATAGTCAAATATAGATCCTACAACCAAAATACTCATCAAAATCCAAAAAAATCGAAGTTGATTTCAAATAAATTTATTAAAATTTGACACTTCCAACTAATTTTTTTTCATAATCCAACAAAATTGAATTTATTTTCATCTAAATTTAGTCAAATATAGATCCTACAACCAAAATACACAACAAAATAAAAAAAAATTGAAGTTGATTTCAAATAAATTTATTAAAATTTGACACTTCCAACTAAAATTTTTTTCATAATCCAACAAAATTGAAGTTATTTTCATCTAAATTTATTCAAATATAGACCCTACAACAAAAATACTCAACAAAATCCAAAAAAATCGAAGTTGATTTCAAATAAATTTATTAAAATTTGACACTTCCAACTAAAATTTTTTTCACAATCCAACAAAATTGAAGTTATTTTCATCTAAATTTACTCAAATATAGATCCTCCAACAAAAATACTCAACAAAATCCAAAAAAATCGAAGTTGATTTCAAATGAATTTATTAAAATTTGACCAAAATCTTGTCAAAATCCAAGAATATTGAAGTTATTTTCATCTAAATTTAGTCAAATATAGATCCTACAATCAAAATACTCAACAAAATCCAAAAAAATCGAAGTTGATTTTATATGAATTTATTAAAATTTGACACTTCCAACTAAAATTTTTTTCATAATCCAACAAAATTGAAGTTATTTTCATCTAAATTTACTCAAATATGGATCCTACAACCAAAATACTCAACAAAATCCAAAAAAATCGAAGTTGATTTCAAATAAATTTATTAAAATTTGACACTTCCAACTAAATTTTTTTTCACAATCCAACAAAATTAAATTTATTTTCATCTAAATTTACTCAAATATGGATCCTACAACAAAAATACTCAACAAAATCCAAAATAATCGAAGTTGATTTCAAATAAATTTAATAACTTGATACTTCCAACTAAAATTTTTATCACAATCCAACAAAATTGTAGTTATTTTCATCTAAATTTAATGAAATATAGATCCTACAACAAAAATACCCGACAAAATCCAAAAAAATCGAAGTTGATTTCATATGAATTTATTAAAATTTGAAACTTCCAACTAAAATTTTTTTTATAATCCAACAAAATTGAAGTTATTTTCATCTAAATCTACTCAAATATAGATCCTACAACAAAAATACTCAACAAAATCCAAAAAAATCGAAGTTGATTTCAAATGAATTTATTAAAATTTGACAAAAATCTTGTCTACATCCAAGAAAATTGAAGTTATTTTCATCTAAATTTAGTCAAATATAGATCCTACCACCAAAATACTCATCAAAATCCAAAAAAATCGAAGTTGATTTCAAATAAATTTATTAAAATTTGACACTTCCAACTAATTTTTTTTTCATAATCCAACAAAATTGAATTTATTTTCATCTAAATTTAGTCAAATATAGATCCTTCAACCAAAATACTCAACAAAATAAAAAAAAATCGAAGTTGATTTCAAATAAATTTATTAAAATTTGACACTTCCAACTAAAATTTTTTTCATAATCCAACAAAATTGAAGTTATTTTCATCTAAATTTACTCAAATATAGATCCTACAACCAAAATACGCAACAAAATCCAAAAAAATCGAAGTTGATTTCAAATGAATTTATTAAAATTTGACCAAAATCTTGTCAAAATCCAAAAAATTGAAGTTATTTTCATCTAAATTTACTCAAATATAGATCCTACAACAAAAATACTCAACAAAATCCAAAAAAATCGAAGTTGATTTCAAATAAATTTATTAAAATTTGACACTTCCAACTAAATTTTTTTTCATAATCCAACAAAATTAAATTTATTTTCATGTAAATTTACTCAAATATGGATCCTACAACAAAAATACTCAACAAAATCCAAAATAATCGAAGTTGATTTCAAATAAATTTAATAAAACTTGATACTTCCAACTAAAATTTTTTTCACAATCCAACAAAATTGAAGTTATTTACATCTAAATTTAATCAAATATAGATCCTACAACAAAAATACTCGACAAAATCCAAAAAAATCGAAGTTGATTTCATATGAATTTATTAAAATTTGACACTTCCAACTAAATTTTTTTTCATAATCCAACAAAATTAAATTTATTTTCATCTAAATTTACTCAAATATGGATCCTACAACAAAAATACTCAACAAAATCCAAAATAATCGAAGTTGATTTCAAATAAATTTAATAAAACTTGATACTTCCAACTAAAATTTTTTTCACAATCCAACAAAATTGAAGTTATTTTCATCTAAATTTAATCAAATATAGATCCTACAACAAAAATACTCGACAAAATCCAAAAAAATCGAAGTTGATTTCATATGAATTTATTAAAATTGGACACTTCCAACTAAAATTTTTTTTATAATCCAACAAAAATGATGTTATTTTCATCTAAATTTAGTCAAATATAGATCCTACAACCAAAATACTCGACAAAATCCAAAAAAATCGAAGCTGATTTTATATGAATTTATTAAAATTTGACACTTCCAACTAAAATTTTTTCATAATCCAACGAAATTGAAGTTATTTTCATCTAAATTTACTCAAATATAGAACCTACAACAAAAATACTCAACAAAATCCAAAAAAATCGAAGTTGATTTCAAATAAATTTATTAAAATTTGACACTTCCAACTAAAATTTTTTTCACAATCCAACAAAATTGAAGTTATTTTCATCTAAATCTACTCAAATATAGATCCTACAACAAAAATACTCAATAAAATCCAAAAAAATCGAAGTTGATTTCAAATGAATTTATTAAAATTTGACAAAAATCTTGTCTACATCCAAGAAAATTGAAGTTATTTTCATCTAAATTTAGTCAAATATAGATCCTACAACCAAAATACTCATCAAAATCCAAAAAAATCGAAGTTGATTTCAAATAAATTTATTAAAATTTGACACTTCCAACTAATTTTTTTTTCATAATCCAACAAAATTGAATTTATTTTCCTCTAAATTTAGTCAAATATAGATCCTACAACCAAAATACTCAACAAAATAAAAAAAAATCGAAGTTGATTTCAAATAAATTTATTAAAATTTGACACTTCCAACTAAAATTTTTTTCATAATCCAACAAAATTGAAGTTATTTTCACCTAAATTTACTCAAATATAGATCCTACAACCAAAATACGCAACAAAATCCAAAAAAATCGAAGTTGATTTCAAATGAATTTATTAAAATTTGACCAAAATCTTGTCAAAATCCAAAAAATTGATGTTATTTTCATCTAAATTTACTCAAATATAGATCCTACAACAAAAATTCTCAACAAAATCCAAAAAAATCGAAGTTGATTTCAAATAAATTTATTAAAATTTGACACTTCCAACTAAAATTTTTTTTATAATCCAACAAAAATGAAGTTATTTTCATCTAAATTTAGTCAAATATAGATGCTACAACAAAAATACTCAACAAAATCCAAAAAAATCGAAGTTGATTTCAAATGATTTTATTAAAATTTGACAAAAATCTTGTCCACATACAAGAAAATTGAAGTTATTTTCATCTAAATTTAGTCAAATATAGATCCTACAACCAAAATAGTCATCAAAATCCAAAAAATCGAAGTTGATTTCAAATGATTTTATTAAAATTTGACCAAAATCTTGTCAAAATCCAAAAAATTGAATTTATTTTCATCTAAATTTAGTCAAATATACATCCTACAACAAAAATACTCAACAAAATCCAAAAAAATCGAAGTTGATTTCAAATAAATTTATTAAAATTTGACACTTCCAACTAAAATTTTTTTCAAAATCCAAAAAAATCGAAGTTGATTTCAAATAAATTTATTAAAATTTGACACTTCCAACTAATTTTTTTTTCATAATCCAACAAAATTGAATTTATTTTCATCTAAATTTAGTCAAATATAGATCCTTCAACCAAAATACTCAACAAAATAAAAAAAAATCGAAGTTGATTTCAAATAAATTTATTAAAATTTGACACTTCCAACTAAAATTTTTTTCATAATCCAACAAAATTGAAGTTATTTTCATCTAAATTTACTCAAATATAGATCCTACAACCAAAATACGCAACAAAATCCAAAAAAATCGAAGTTGATTTCAAATGAATTTATTAAAATTTGACCAAAATCTTGTCAAAATCCAAAAAATTGAAGTTATTTTCATCTAAATTTACTCAAATATAGATCCTACAACAAAAATACTCAACAAAATCCAAAAAAATCGAAGTTGATTTCAAATAAATTTATTAAAATTTGACACTTCCAACTAAATTTTTTTTCATAATCCAACAAAATTAAATTTATTTTCATGTAAATTTACTCAAATATGGATCCTACAACAAAAATACTCAACAAAATCCAAAATAATCGAAGTTGATTTCAAATAAATTTAATAAAACTTGATACTTCCAACTAAAATTTTTTTCACAATCCAACAAAATTGAAGTTATTTACATCTAAATTTAATCAAATATAGATCCTACAACAAAAATACTCGACAAAATCCAAAAAAATCGAAGTTGATTTCATATGAATTTATTAAAATTTGACACTTCCAACTAAATTTTTTTTCATAATCCAACAAAATTAAATTTATTTTCATCTAAATTTACTCAAATATGGATCCTACAACAAAAATACTCAACAAAATCCAAAATAATCGAAGTTGATTTCAAATAAATTTAATAAAACTTGATACTTCCAACTAAAATTTTTTTCACAATCCAACAAAATTGAAGTTATTTTCATCTAAATTTAATCAAATATAGATCCTACAACAAAAATACTCGACAAAATCCAAAAAAATCGAAGTTGATTTCATATGAATTTATTAAAATTGGACACTTCCAACTAAAATTTTTTTTATAATCCAACAAAAATGATGTTATTTTCATCTAAATTTAGTCAAATATAGATCCTACAACCAAAATACTCGACAAAATCCAAAAAAATCGAAGCTGATTTTATATGAATTTATTAAAAGTTGACACTTCCAACTAAAATTTTTTCATAATCCAACGAAATTGAAGTTATTTTCATCTAAATTTACTCAAATATAGAACCTACAACAAAAATACTCAACAAAATCCAAAAAAATCGAAGTTGATTTCAAATAAATTTATTAAAATTTGACACTTCCAACTAAAATTTTTTTCACAATCCAACAAAATTGAAGTTATTTTCATCTAAATCTACTCAAATATAGATCCTACAACAAAAATACTCAATAAAATCCAAAAAAATCGAAGTTGATTTCAAATGAATTTATTAAAATTTGACAAAAATCTTGTCTACATCCAAGAAAATTGAAGTTATTTTCATCTAAATTTAGTCAAATATAGATCCTACAACCAAAATACTCATCAAAATCCAAAAAAATCGAAGTTGATTTCAAATAAATTTATTAAAATTTGACACTTCCAACTAATTTTTTTTTCATAATCCAACAAAATTGAATTTATTTTCCTCTAAATTTAGTCAAATATAGATCCTACAACCAAAATACTCAACAAAATAAAAAAAAATCGAAGTTGATTTCAAATAAATTTATTAAAATTTGACACTTCCAACTAAAATTTTTTTCATAATCCAACAAAATTGAAGTTATTTTCATCTAAATTTACTCAAATATAGATCCTACAACCAAAATACGCAACAAAATCCAAAAAAATCGAAGTTGATTTCAAATGAATTTATTAAAATTTGACCAAAATCTTGTCAAAATCCAAAAAATTGATGTTATTTTCATCTAAATTTACTCAAATATAGATCCTACAACAAAAATTCTCAACAAAATCCAAAAAAATCGAAGTTGATTTCAAATAAATTTATTAAAATTTGACACTTCCAACTAAAATTTTTTTTATAATCCAACAAAAATGAAGTTATTTTCATCTAAATTTAGTCAAATATAGATGCTACAACAAAAATACTCAACAAAATCCAAAAAAATCGAAGTTGATTTCAAATGATTTTATTAAAATTTGACAAAAATCTTGTCCACATACAAGAAAATTGAAGTTATTTTCATCTAAATTTAGTCAAATATAGATCCTACAACCAAAATAGTCATCAAAATCCAAAAAATCGAAGTTGATTTCAAATGATTTTATTAAAATTTGACCAAAATCTTGTCAAAATCCAAAAAATTGAATTTATTTTCATCTAAATTTAGTCAAATATACATCCTACAACAAAAATACTCAACAAAATCCAAAAAAATCGAAGTTGATTTCAAATAAATTTATTAAAATTTGACACTTCCAACTAAAATTTTTTTCACAATCCAACAAAATTGAAGTTATTTTCATCTAAATTTACTCAAATATAGATCCTACAACCAAAATACTCAACCAAATAAAAAAAAATCGAAGTTGATTTCAAATAAATTTATTAAAATTTGACACTTCCAACTAAATTTTTTTTCACAATCCAACAAAATTAAATTTATTTTCATCTAAATTTACTCAAATATGGATCCTACAACCAAAATACTCAACAAAATCCAAAAAAATCGAAGTTGATTTTATATGAATTTATTAAAATTTGACACTTCCAACTAAAATTTTTTTCATAATCCAACAAAATTGAAGTTATTTTCATCTAAATTTACTCAAATATGGATCCTACAACCAAAATACTCAACAAAATCCAAAAAAATCGAAGTTGATTTCAAATAAATTTATTAAAATTTGACACTTCCAACTAAATTTTTTTTCACAATCCAACAAAATTAAATTTATTTTCATCTAAATTTACTCAAATATGGATCCTACAACAAAAATACTCAACAAAATCCAAAATAATCGAAGTTGATTTCAAATAAATTTAATAACTTGATACTTCCAACTAAAATTTTTATCACAATCCAACAAAATTGTAGTTATTTTCATCTAAATTTAATGAAATATAGATCCTACAACAAAAATACCCGACAAAATCCAAAAAAATGGAAGTTGATTTCATATGAATTTATTAAAATTTGAAACTTCCAACTAAAATTTTTTTTATAATCCAACAAAATTGAAGTTATTTTCATCTAAATCTACTCAAATATAGATCCTACAACAAAAATACTCAACAAAATCCAAAAAAATCGAAGTTGATTTCAAATGAATTTATTAAAATTTGACAAAAATCTTGTCTACATCCAAGAAAATTGAAGTTATTTTCATCTAAATTTAGTCAAATATAGATCCTACCACCAAAATACTCATCAAAATCCAAAAAAATCGAAGTTGATTTCAAATAAATTTATTAAAATTTGACACTTCCAACTAATTTTTTTTTCATAATCCAACAAAATTGAATTTATTTTCATCTAAATTTAGTCAAATATAGATCCTTCAACCAAAATACTCAACAAAATAAAAAAAAATCGAAGTTGATTTCAAATAAATTTATTAAAATTTGACACTTCCAACTAAAATTTTTTTCATAATCCAACAAAATTGAAGTTATTTTCATCTAAATTTACTCAAATATAGATCCTACAACCAAAATACGCAACAAAATCCAAAAAAATCGAAGTTGATTTCAAATGAATTTATTAAAATTTGACCAAAATCTTGTCAAAATCCAAAAAATTGAAGTTATTTTCATCTAAATTTACTCAAATATAGATCCTACAACAAAAATACTCAACAAAATCCAAAAAAATCGAAGTTGATTTCAAATAAATTTATTAAAATTTGACACTTCCAACTAAATTTTTTTTCATAATCCAACAAAATTAAATTTATTTTCATGTAAATTTACTCAAATATGGATCCTACAACAAAAATACTCAACAAAATCCAAAATAATCGAAGTTGATTTCAAATAAATTTAATAAAACTTGATACTTCCAACTAAAATTTTTTTCACAATCCAACAAAATTGAAGTTATTTACATCTAAATTTAATCAAATATAGATCCTACAACAAAAATACTCGACAAAATCCAAAAAAATCGAAGTTGATTTCATATGAATTTATTAAAATTTGACACTTCCAACTAAATTTTTTTTCATAATCCAACAAAATTAAATTTATTTTCATCTAAATTTACTCAAATATGGATCCTACAACAAAAATACTCAACAAAATCCAAAATAATCGAAGTTGATTTCAAATAAATTTAATAAAACTTGATACTTCCAACTAAAATTTTTTTCACAATCCAACAAAATTGAAGTTATTTTCATCTAAATTTAATCAAATATAGATCCTACAACAAAAATACTCGACAAAATCCAAAAAAATCGAAGTTGATTTCATATGAATTTATTAAAATTGGACACTTCCAACTAAAATTTTTTTTATAATCCAACAAAAATGATGTTATTTTCATCTAAATTTAGTCAAATATAGATCCTACAACCAAAATACTCGACAAAATCCAAAAAAATCGAAGCTGATTTTATATGAATTTATTAAAATTTGACACTTCCAACTAAAATTTTTTCATAATCCAACGAAATTGAAGTTATTTTCATCTAAATTTACTCAAATATAGAACCTACAACAAAAATACTCAACAAAATCCAAAAAAATCGAAGTTGATTTCAAATAAATTTATTAAAATTTGACACTTCCAACTAAAATTTTTTTCACAATCCAACAAAATTGAAGTTATTTTCATCTAAATCTACTCAAATATAGATCCTACAACAAAAATACTCAATAAAATCCAAAAAAATCGAAGTTGATTTCAAATGAATTTATTAAAATTTGACAAAAATCTTGTCTACATCCAAGAAAATTGAAGTTATTTTCATCTAAATTTAGTCAAATATAGATCCTACAACCAAAATACTCATCAAAATCCAAAAAAATCGAAGTTGATTTCAAATAAATTTATTAAAATTTGACACTTCCAACTAATTTTTTTTTCATAATCCAACAAAATTGAATTTATTTTCCTCTAAATTTAGTCAAATATAGATCCTACAACCAAAATACTCAACAAAATAAAAAAAAATCGAAGTTGATTTCAAATAAATTTATTAAAATTTGACACTTCCAACTAAAATTTTTTTCATAATCCAACAAAATTGAAGTTATTTTCATCTAAATTTACTCAAATATAGATCCTACAACCAAAATACGCAACAAAATCCAAAAAAATCGAAGTTGATTTCAAATGAATTTATTAAAATTTGACCAAAATCTTGTCAAAATCCAAAAAATTGATGTTATTTTCATCTAAATTTACTCAAATATAGATCCTACAACAAAAATTCTCAACAAAATCCAAAAAAATCGAAGTTGATTTCAAATAAATTTATTAAAATTTGACACTTCCAACTAAAATTTTTTTTATAATCCAACAAAAATGAAGTTATTTTCATCTAAATTTAGTCAAATATAGATGCTACAACAAAAATACTCAACAAAATCCAAAAAAATCGAAGTTGATTTCAAATGATTTTATTAAAATTTGACAAAAATCTTGTCCACATACAAGAAAATTGAAGTTATTTTCATCTAAATTTAGTCAAATATAGATCCTACAACCAAAATAGTCATCAAAATCCAAAAAATCGAAGTTGATTTCAAATGATTTTATTAAAATTTGACCAAAATCTTGTCAAAATCCAAAAAATTGAATTTATTTTCATCTAAATTTAGTCAAATATACATCCTACAACAAAAATACTCAACAAAATCCAAAAAAATCGAAGTTGATTTCAAATAAATTTATTAAAATTTGACACTTCCAACTAAAATTTTTTTCACAATCCAACAAAATTGAAGTTATTTTCATCTAAATTTACTCAAATATAGATCCTACAACCAAAATACTCAACCAAATAAAAAAAAATCGAAGTTGATTTCAAATAAATTTATTAAAATTTGACACTTCCAACTAAATTTTTTTTCACAATCCAACAAAATTAAATTTATTTTCATCTAAATTTACTCAAATATGGATCCTACAACCAAAATACTCAACAAAATCCAAAAAAATCGAAGTTGATTTTATATGAATTTATTAAAATTTGACACTTCCAACTAAATTTTTTTTCATAATCCAACAAAATTGAAGTTATTTTCATCTAAATTTACTCAAATATGGATCCTACAACCAAAATACTCAACAAAATCCAAAAAAATCGAAGTTGATTTCAAATAAATTTATTAAAATTTGACACTTCCAACTAAATTTTTTTTCACAATCCAACAAAATTAAATTTATTTTCATCTAAATTTACTCAAATATGGATCCTACAACAAAAATACTCAACAAAATCCAAAATAATCGAAGTTGATTTCAAATAAATTTAATAACTTGATACTTCCAACTAAAATTTTTATCACAATCCAACAAAATTGTAGTTATTTTCATCTAAATTTAATGAAATATAGATCCTACAACAAAAATACCCGACAAAATCCAAAAAAATCGAAGTTGATTTCATATGAATTTATTAAAATTTGAAACTTCCAAATAAAATTTTTTTTATAATCCAACAAAATTGAAGTTATTTTCATCTAAATCTACTCAAATATAGATCCTACAACAAAAATACTCAACAAAATCCAAAAAAATCGAAGTTGATTTCAAATGAATTTATTAAAATTTGACAAAAATCTTGTCTACATCCAAGAAAATTGAAGTTATTTTCATCTAAATTTAGTCAAATATAGATCCTACCACCAAAATACTCATCAAAATCCAAAAAAATCGAAGTTGATTTCAAATAAATTTATTAAAATTTGACACTTCCAACTAATTTTTTTTTCATAATCCAACAAAATTGAATTTATTTTCATCTAAATTTAGTCAAATATAGATCCTTCAACCAAAATACTCAACAAAATAAAAAAAAATCGAAGTTGATTTCAAATAAATTTATTAAAATTTGACACTTCCAACTAAAATTTTTTTCATAATCCAACAAAATTGAAGTTATTTTCATCTAAATTTACTCAAATATAGATCCTACAACCAAAATACGCAACAAAATCCAAAAAAATCGAAGTTGATTTCAAATGAATTTATTAAAATTTGACCAAAATCTTGTCAAAATCCAAAAAATTGAAGTTATTTTCATCTAAATTTACTCAAATATAGATCCTACAACAAAAATACTCAACAAAATCCAAAAAAATCGAAGTTGATTTCAAATAAATTTATTAAAATTTGACACTTCCAACTAAATTTTTTTTCATAATCCAACAAAATTAAATTTATTTTCATGTAAATTTACTCAAATATGGATCCTACAACAAAAATACTCAACAAAATCCAAAATAATCGAAGTTGATTTCAAATAAATTTAATAAAACTTGATACTTCCAACTAAAATTTTTTTCACAATCCAACAAAATTGAAGTTATTTACATCTAAATTTAATCAAATATAGATCCTACAACAAAAATACTCGACAAAATCCAAAAAAATCGAAGTTGATTTCATATGAATTTATTAAAATTTGACACTTCCAACTAAATTTTTTTTCATAATCCAACAAAATTAAATTTATTTTCATCTAAATTTACTCAAATATGGATCCTACAACAAAAATACTCAACAAAATCCAAAATAATCGAAGTTGATTTCAAATAAATTTAATAAAACTTGATACTTCCAACTAAAATTTTTTTCACAATCCAACAAAATTGAAGTTATTTTCATCTAAATTTAATCAAATATAGATCCTACAACAAAAATACTCGACAAAATCCAAAAAAATCGAAGTTGATTTCATATGAATTTATTAAAATTTGACACTTCCAACTAAAATTTTTTTTATAATCCAACAAAAATGAAGTTATTTTCATCTAAATTTAGTCAAATATAGATCCTACAACCAAAATACTCGACAAAATCCAAAAAAATCGAAGCTGATTTTATATGAATTTATTAAAATTTGACACTTCCAACTAAAATTTTTTCATAATCCAACGAAATTGAAGTTATTTTCATCTAAATTTACTCAAATATAGAACCTACAACAAAAATACTCAACAAAATCCAAAAAAATCGAAGTTGATTTCAAATAAATTTATTAAAATTTGACACTTCCAACTAAAATTTTTTTCACAATCCAACAAAATTGAAGTTATTTTCATCTAAATCTACTCAAATATAGATCCTACAACAAAAATACTCAATAAAATCCAAAAAAATCGAAGTTGATTTCAAATGAATTTATTAAAATTTGACAAAAATCTTGTCTACATCCAAGAAAATTGAAGTTATTTTCATCTAAATTTAGTCAAATATAGATCCTACAACCAAAATACTCATCAAAATCCAAAAAAATCGAAGTTGATTTCAAATAAATTTATTAAAATTTGACACTTCCAACTAATTTTTTTTTCATAATCCAACAAAATTGAATTTATTTTCATCTAAATTTAGTCAAATATAGATCCTACAACCAAAATACTCAACAAAATAAAAAAAAATCGAAGTTGATTTCAAATAAATTTATTAAAATTTGACACTTCCAACTAAAATTTTTTTCATAATCCAACAAAATTGAAGTTATTTTCATCTAAATTTACTCAAATATAGATCCTACAACCAAAATACGCAACAAAATCCAAAAAAATCGAAGTTGATTTCAAATGAATTTATTAAAATTTGACCAAAATCTTGTCAAAATCCAAAAAATTGATGTTATTTTCATCTAAATTTACTCAAATATAGATCCTACAACAAAAATTCTCAACAAAATCCAAAAAAATCGAAGTTGATTTCAAATAAATTTATTAAAATTTGACACTTCCAACTAAAATTTTTTTTATAATCCAACAAAAATGAAGTTATTTTCATCTAAATTTAGTCAAATATAGATGCTACAACAAAAATACTCAACAAAATCCAAAAAAATCGAAGTTGATTTCAAATGATTTTATTAAAATTTGACAAAAATCTTGTCCACATACAAGAAAATTGAAGTTATTTTCATCTAAATTTAGTCAAATATAGATCCTACAACCAAAATAGTCATCAAAATCCAAAAAATCGAAGTTGATTTCAAATGATTTTATTAAAATTTGACCAAAATCTTGTCAAAATCCAAAAAATTGAATTTATTTTCATCTAAATTTAGTCAAATATACATCCTACAACCAAAATACTCATCAAAATCCAAAAAAATCGAAGTTGATATCAAATAAATTTATTAAAATTTGACACTTCCAACTAAAATTTTTTTCATAATCCAACAAAATTGAAGTTATTTTCATCTAAATTTACTCAAATATAGATCCTACAACCAAAATACTCAACCAAATAAAAAAAAATCGAAGTTGATTTCAAATGAATTTATTAAAATTTGACAAAAATCTTGTCTACATCCAAGAAAATTGAAGTTATTTTCATCTAAATTTAATCAAATATAGATCCTACAACGAAAATACTCAACAAAATCCAAAAAAATCGAAGTTGATTTCAAATAAATTTATTAAAATTTGACACTTCCAACTAAATTTTTTTTCATAATCCAACAAAATTAAATTTATTTTCATCTAAATTTACTCAAATATGGATCCTACAACAAAAATACTCAACAAAATCCAAAATAATCGAAGTTGATTTCAAATAAATTTAATAAAACTTGATACTTCCAACTAAAATTTTTTTCACAATCCAACAAAATTGAAGTTATTTTCATCTAAATTTAATCAAATATAGATCCTACAACAAAAATACTCGACAAAATCCAAAAAAATCGAAGTTGATTTCATATGAATTTATTAAAATTTGACACTTCCAACTAAAATTTTTTTTATAATCCAACAAAAATGAAGTTATTTTCATCTAAATTTAGTCAAATATAGATCCTACAACCAAAATACTCATCAAAATCCAAAAAAATCGAAGTTGATTTCAAATGAATTTATTAAAATTTGACAAAAATCTTGTCTACATCCAAGAAAATTGAAGTTATTTTCATCTAAATTTACTCAAATATAGATCCTACAACAAAAATACTCAACAAAATCCAAAAAAATCGAAGTTGATTTCAAATGATTTTATTAAAATTTGACAAAAATCTTGTCCACATACAAGAAAATTGAAGTTATTTTCATCTAAATTTAGTCAAATATAGATCCTACAACCAAAATAGTCATCAAAATCCAAAAAATCGAAGTTGATTTCAAATGATTTTATTAAAATTTGACCAAAATCTTGTCAAAATCCAAAAAATTGAATTTATTTTCATCTAAATTTAGTCAAATATACATCCTACAACCAAAATACTCAACAAAATCCAAAAAAATCGAAGTTGATTTCAAATAAATTTATTAAAATTTGACACTTCCAACTAAAATTTTTTTCACAATCCAACAAAATTGAGGTTATTTTCATCTAAATTTACTCAAATATAGATCCTACAACCAAAATACGCAACAAAATCCAAAAAAATCGAAGTTGATTTCAAATGAATTTATTAAAATTTGACCAAAATCTTGTCAAAATCCAAAAAATTGAAGTCATTTTCATCTAAATTTACTCAAATATAGATCCTACAACAAAAATACTCAACAAAATCAAAAAAAAATCGAAGTTGATTTCAAATAAATTTATTAAAATTTGACATTTCCAACTAAATTTTTTTTCAGAATCCAACAAAATTGAAGTTATTTTCATCTAAATTTACTCAAATATAGACCCTACAACAAAAATACTCAACAAAATCCAAAAAAATCGAAGTTGATTTCAAATAAATTTATTAAAATTTGACACTTCCAACTAATTTTTTTTTCATAATCCAACAAAATTAAATTTATTTTCATCTAAATTTACTCAAATATGGATCCTACAACAAAAATACTCAACAAAATCCAAAATAATCGAAGTTGATTTCAAATAAATTTAATAAAACTTGATACTTCCAACTAAAATTTTTTTCATAATCCAACAAAATTAAATTTATTTTCATCTAAATTTACTCAAATATGGATCCTACAACAAAAATACTCAACAAAATCCAAAATAATCGAAGTTGATTTCAAATAAATTTAATAAAACTTGATACTTCCAACTAAAATTTTTTTCACAATCCAACAAAATTGAAGTTATTTTCATCTAAATTTAATCAAATATAGATCCTACAACAAAAATACTCGACAAAATCCAAAAAAATCGAAGTTGATTTCATATGAATTTATTAAAATTTGACACTTCCAACTAAAATTTTTTTTATAATCCAACAAAAATGAAGTTATTTTCATCTAAATTTAGTCAAATATAGATCCTACAACCAAAATACTCGACAAAATCCAAAAAAATCGAAGCTGATTTTATATGAATTTATTAAAATTTGACACTTCCAACTAAAATTTTTTCATAATCCAACGAAATTGAAGTTATTTTCATCTAAATTTACTCAAATATAGAACCTACAACAAAAATACTCAACAAAATCCAAAAAAATCGAAGTTGATTTCAAATAAATTTATTAAAATTTGACACTTCCAACTAAAATTTTTTTCACAATCCAACAAAATTGAAGTTATTTTCATCTAAATCTACTCAAATATAGATCCTACAACAAAAATACTCAATAAAATCCAAAAAAATCGAAGTTGATTTCAAATGAATTTATTAAAATTTGACAAAAATCTTGTCTACATCCAAGAAAATTGAAGTTATTTTCATCTAAATTTAGTCAAATATAGATCCTACAACCAAAATACTCATCAAAATCCAAACAAATCGAAGTTGATTTCAAATAAATTTATTAAAATTTGACACTTCCAACTAATTTTTTTTTCATAATCCAACAAAATTGAATTTATTTTCATCTAAATTTAGTCAAATATAGATCCTACAACCAAAATACTCAACAAAATAAAAAAAAATCGAAGTTGATTTCAAATAAATTTATTAAAATTTGACACTTCCAACTAAAATTTTTTTCATAATCCAACAAAATTGAAGTTATTTTCATCTAAATTTACTCAAATATAGATCCTACAACCAAAATACGCAACAAAATCCAAAAAAATCGAAGTTGATTTCAAATGAATTTATTAAAATTTGACCAAAATCTTGTCAAAATCCAAAAAATTGAAGTTATTTTCATCTAAATTTACTCAAATATAGATCCTACAACAAAAATTCTCAACAAAATCCAAAAAAATCGAAGTTGATATCAAATAAATTTATTAAAATTTGACACTTCCAACTAAAATTTTTTTTATAATCCAACAAAAATGAAGTTATTTTCATCTAAATTTAGTCAAATATAGATGCTACAACAAAAATACTCAACAAAATCCAAAAAAATCGAAGTTGATTTCAAATGATTTTATTAAAATTTGACAAAAATCTTGTCCACATACAAGAAAATTGAAGTTATTTTCATCTAAATTTAGTCAAATATAGATCCTACAACCAAAATAGTCATCAAAATCCAAAAAATCGAAGTTGATTTCAAATGATTTTATTAAAATTTGACCAAAATCTTGTCAAAATCCAAAAAATTGAATTTATTTTCATCTAAATTTAGTCAAATATACATCCTACAACCAAAATACTCATCAAAATCCAAAAAAATCGAAGTTGATATCAAATAAATTTATTAAAATTTGACACTTCCAACTAAAATTTTTTTCATAATCCAACAAAATTGAAGTTATTTTCATCTAAATTTACTCAAATATAGATCCTACAACCAAAATACTCAACCAAATAAAAAAAAATCGAAGTTGATTTCAAATGAATTTATTAAAATTTGACAAAAATCTTGTCTACATCCAAGAAAATTGAAGTTATTTTCATCTAAATTTAATCAAATATAGATCCTACAACGAAAATACTCAACAAAATCCAAAAAAATCGAAGTTGATTTCAAATAAATTTATTAAAATTTGACACTTCCAACTAAATTTTTTTTCATAATCCAACAAAATTAAATTTATTTTCATCTAAATTTACTCAAATATGGATCCTACAACAAAAATACTCAACAAAATCCAAAATAATCGAAGTTGATTTCAAATAAATTTAATAAAACTTGATACTTCCAACTAAAATTTTTTTCACAATCCAACAAAATTGAAGTTATTTTCATCTAAATTTAATCAAATATAGATCCTACAACAAAAATACTCGACAAAATCCAAAAAAATCGAAGTTGATTTCATATGAATTTATTAAAATTTGACACTTCCAACTAAAATTTTTTTTATAATCCAACAAAAATGAAGTTATTTTCATCTAAATTTAGTCAAATATAGATCCTACAACCAAAATACTCATCAAAATCCAAAAAAATCGAAGTTGATTTCAAATGAATTTATTAAAATTTGACAAAAATCTTGTCTACATCCAAGAAAATTGAAGTTATTTTCATCTAAATTTACTCAAATATAGATCCTACAACAAAAATACTCAACAAAATCCAAAAAAATCGAAGTTGATTTCAAATGATTTTATTAAAATTTGACAAAAATCTTGTCCACATACAAGAAAATTGAAGTTATTTTCATCTAAATTTAGTCAAATATAGATCCTACAACCAAAATAGTCATCAAAATCCAAAAAATCGAAGTTGATTTCAAATGATTTTATTAAAATTTGACCAAAATCTTGTCAAAATCCAAAAAATTGAAGTCATTTTCATCTAAATTTACTCAAATATAGATCCTACAACAAAAATACTCAACAAAATCAAAAAAAAATCGAAGTTGATTTCAAATAAATTTATTAAAATTTGACATTTCCAACTAAATTTTTTTTCAGAATCCAACAAAATTGAAGTTATTTTCATCTAAATTTACTCAAATATAGACCCTACAACAAAAATACTCAACAAAATCCAAAAAAATCGAAGTTGATTTCAAATAAATTTATTAAAATTTGACACTTCCAACTAAATTTTTTTTCATAATCCAACAAAATTAAATTTATTTTCATCTAAATTTAATCAAATATAGATCCTACAACAAAAATACTCAACAAAATCCAAAATAATCGAAGTTGATCTGAAATGATTTTATTAAAATTTGACAAAAATCTTGTCTACATACAAGAAAATAGAATTTATTTTCATCTAAATTTAGTCAAATATAGATCCTACAACCAAAATAGTCATCAAAATCCAAAAAATCGAAGTTGATTTCAAATGAATTTATTAAAATTTGACACTTCCAACTAAAATTTTTTTTCACAATCCAAAAAATTGAAGTTATTTTCATCTAAATCTACTCAAATATAGATCCTACAACAAAAATCTTCAACAAAATCCAAAATAATCGAAGTTGATTTCAAATAAATTTAAAAATTCGACACATCCAACTAAAATTTTTTTCACAATCCAAAAAATTGATGTTATTTTCATCTAAATTTACTCAAATATAGATCCTACAACAAAAATACTCAATAAAATCTAAAAAAATCGAAGTTGGTTTCAAATAATATTATTAAAATTTGACACATCCAAATAAGTTTTTTTCACAATCCAACAAAATTGAAGTTATTTTCATCTAAATTTAATCAAATATAGATCCTACAACAAGAATACTCAACAAAATCCAAAAAAATCGAAGTTGATTTCAAATGAATTTATTAAAATTTGACAAAAATCTTGTCTACATCCAAGAAAATTGAAGTTATTTTCATCTCAATTTAGTCAAATATAGATCCTACAACCAAAATAGTCATCAAAATCCAAAAAATCGAAGTTGATTTCTAATGATTTTATTAAAATTTGACCAAAATCTTGTCAAAATCCAAAAAATTGAAGTTATTTTCATCTAAATTTACTCAAATATAGATCCTACAACAAAAATTCTCAACAAAATCCAAAAAAATCGAAGTTGATTTCAAATAAATTTATTAAAATTTGACACTTCCAACTAAAATTTTTTTTATAATCCAACAAAAATGAAGTTATTTTCATCTAAATTTAGTCAAATATAGATCCTACAACAAAAATACTCAACAAAATCCAAAAAAATCGAAGTTGATTTCAAATGATTTTATTAAAATTTGACAAAAATCTTGTCCACATACAAGAAAATTGAAGTTATTTTCATCTAAATTTAGTCAAATATAGATCCTACAACCAAAATAGTCATCAAAATCCAAAAAATCGAAGTTGATTTCAAATGATTTTATTAAAATTTGACCAAAATCTTGTCAAAATCCAAAAAATTGAATTTATTTTCATCTAAATTTAGTCAAATATACATCCTACAACCAAAATACTCATCAAAATCCAAAAAAATCGAAGTTGATTTCAAATAAATTTATTAAAATTTGACACATCCAACTAAAATTTTTTTCATAATCCAACAAAATTGAAGTTATTTTCCTCTAAATTTACTCAAATATAGATCCTACAACAAAAATACTCAACAAAATCCAAAAAAATCGAAGTTGATTTCAAATAAATTTATTAAAATTTGGCACTTCCAACTAAAATTTTTTTCATAATCCAACAAAATTGAAGTTATTTTCATCTAAATTTACTCAAATATAGATCCTACAACCAAAATACGCAACAAAATCCAAAAAAATCGAAGTTGATTTCAAATGAATTTATTAAAATTTGACCAAAATCTTGTCAAAATCCAAAAAATTGAAGTTATTTTCATCTAAATTTACTCAAATATAGATCCTACAACGAAAATACTCAACAAAATCCAAAAAAATCGAAGTTGATTTCAAATAAATTTATTAAAATTTGACACTTCCAACTAAATTTTTTTTCATAATCCAACAAAATTAAATTTATTTTCATCTAAATTTACTCAAATATGGATCCTACAACAAAAATACTCAACAAAATCCAAAATAATCGAAGTTGATTTCAAATAAATTTAATAAAACTTGATACTTCCAACTAAAATTTTTTTCACAATCCTACAAAATTGAAGTTATTTTCATCTAAATTTAATCAAATATAGATCCTACAACAAAAATACTCGACAAAATCCAAAAAAATCGAAGTTGATTTCATATGAATTTATTAAAATTTGACACTTCCAACTAAAATTTTTTTTATAATCCAACAAAAATGAAGTTATTTTCATCTAAATTTAGTCAAATATAGATCCTACAACCAAAATACTCATCAAAATCCAAAAAAATCGAAGTTGATTTCAAATGAATTTATTAAAATTTGACAAAAATCTTGTCTACATCCAAGAAAATTGAAGTTATTTTCATCTAAATTTACTCAAATATAGATCCTACAACAAAAATACTCAACAAAATCCAAAAAAATCGAAGTTGATTTCAAATGATTTTATTAAAATTTGACAAAAATCTTGTCCACATACAAGAAAATTGAAGTTATTTTCATCTAAATTTAGTCAAATATAGATCCTACAACCAAAATAGTCATCAAAATCCAAAAAATCGAAGTTGTTTTCAAATGATTTTATTAAAATTTGACCAAAATCTTGTCAAAATCCAAAAAATTGAATTTATTTTCATCTAAATTTAGTCAAATATACATCCTACAACCAAAATACTCAACAAAATCCAAAAAAATCGAAGTTGATTTCAAATAAATTTATTAAAAGTTGACACTTCCAACTAAAATTTTTTTCACAATCCAACAAAATTGAGGTTATTTTCATCTAAATTTAATCAAATATAGATCCTACAACAAAAATACTCGACAAAATCCAAAAAAATCGAAGTTGATTTCATATGAATTTATTAAAATTTGACACTTCCAACTAAAATTTTTTTTATAATCCAACAAAAATGAAGTTATTTTCATCTAAATTTAGTCAAATATAGATCCTACAACCAAAATACTCGACAAAATCCAAAAAAATCGAAGCTGATTTTATATGAATTTATTAAAATTTGACACTTCCAACTAAAATTTTTTCATAATCCAACGAAATTGAAGTTATTTTCATCTAAATTTACTCAAATATAGAACCTACAACAAAAATACTCAACAAAATCCAAAAAAATCGAAGTTGATTTCAAATAAATTTATTAAAATTTGACACTTCCAACTAAAATTTTTTTCACAATCCAACAAAATTGAAGTTATTTTCATCTAAATCTACTCAAATATAGATCCTACAACAAAAATACTCAATAAAATCCAAAAAAATCGAAGTTGATTTCAAATGAATTTATTAAAATTTGACAAAAATCTTGTCTACATCCAAGAAAATTGAAGTTATTTTCATCTAAATTTAGTCAAATATAGATCCTACAACCAAAATACTCATCAAAATCCAAACAAATCGAAGTTGATTTCAAATAAATTTATTAAAATTTGACACTTCCAACTAATTTTTTTTTCATAATCCAACAAAATTGAATTTATTTTCATCTAAATTTAGTCAAATATAGATCCTACAACCAAAATACTCAACAAAATAAAAAAAAATCGAAGTTGATTTCAAATAAATTTATTAAAATTTGACACTTCCAACTAAAATTTTTTTCATAATCCAACAAAATTGAAGTTATTTTCATCTAAATTTACTCAAATGTAGATCCTACAACCAAAATACGCAACAAAATCCAAAAAAATCGAAGTTGATTTCAAATGAATTTATTAAAATTTGACCAAAATCTTGTCAAAATCCAAAAAATTGAAGTTATTTTCATCTAAATTTACTCAAATATAGATCCTACAACAAAAATTCTCAACAAAATCCAAAAAAATCGAAGTTGATTTCAAATAAATTTATTAAAATTTGACACTTCCAACTAAAATTTTTTTTATAATCCAACAAAAATGAAGTTATTTTCATCTAAATTTAGTCAAATATAGATGCTACAACAAAAATACTCAACAAAATCCAAAAAAATCGAAGTTGATTTCAAATGATTTTATTAAAATTTGACAAAAATCTTGTCCACATACAAGAAAATTGAAGTTATTTTCATCTAAATTTAGTCAACTATAGATCCTACAACCAAAATAGTCATCAAAATCCAAAAAATCGAAGTTGATTTCAAATGATTTTATTAAAATTTGACCAAAATCTTGTCAAAATCCAAAAAATTGAATTTATTTTCATCTAAATTTAGTCAAATATACATCCTACAACCAAAATACTCATCAAAATCCAAAAAAATCGAAGTTGATATCAAATAAATTTATTAAAATTTGACACTTCCAACTAAAATTTTTTTCATAATCCAACAAAATTGAAGTTATTTTCATCTAAATTTACTCAAATATAGATCCTACAACCAAAATACTCAACCAAATAAAAAAAAATCGAAGTTGATTTCAAATGAATTTATTAAAATTTGACAAAAATCTTGTCTACATCCAAGAAAATTGAAGTTATTTTCATCTAAATTTAATCAAATATAGATCCTACAACGAAAATACTCAACAAAATCCAAAAAAATCGAAGTTGATTTCAAATAAATTTATTAAAATTTGACACTTCCAACTAAATTTTTTTTCATAATCCAACAAAATTAAATTTATTTTCATCTAAATTTACTCAAATATGGATCCTACAACAAAAATACTCAACAAAATCCAAAATAATCGAAGTTGATTTCAAATAAATTTAATAAAACTTGATACTTCCAACTAAAATTTTTTTCACAATCCAACAAAATTGAAGTTATTTTCATCTAAATTTAATCAAATATAGATCCTACAACAAAAATACTCGACAAAATCCAAAAAAATCGAAGTTGATTTCATATGAATTTATTAAAATTTGACACTTCCAACTAAAATTTTTTTTATAATCCAACAAAAATGAAGTTATTTTCATCTAAATTTAGTCAAATATAGATCCTACAACCAAAATACTCATCAAAATCCAAAAAAATCGAAGTTGATTTCAAATGAATTTATTAAAATTTGACAAAAATCTTGTCTACATCCAAGAAAATTGAAGTTATTTTCATCTAAATTTACTCAAATATAGATCCTACAACAAAAATACTCAACAAAATCCAAAAAAATCGAAGTTGATTTCAAATGATTTTATTAAAATTTGACAAAAATCTTGTCCACATACAAGAAAATTGAAGTTATTTTCATCTAAATTTAGTCAAATATAGATCCTACAACCAAAATAGTCATCAAAATCCAAAAAATCGAAGTTGATTTCAAATGATTTTATTAAAATTTGACCAAAATCTTGTCAAAATCCAAAAAATTGAAGTCATTTTCATCTAAATTTACTCAAATATAGATCCTACAACAAAAATACTCAACAAAATCAAAAAAAAATCGAAGTTGATTTCAAATAAATTTATTAAAATTTGACATTTCCAACTAAATTTTTTTTCAGAATCCAACAAAATTGAAGTTATTTTCATCTAAATTTACTCAAATATAGACCCTACAACAAAAATACTCAACAAAATCCAAAAAAATCGAAGTTGATTTCAAATAAATTTATTAAAATTTGACACTTCCAACTAAATTTTTTTTCATAATCCAACAAAATTAAATTTATTTTCATCTAAATTTACTCAAATATAGATCCTACAACAAAAATACTCAACAAAATCCAAAATAATCGAAGTTGATCTGAAATGATTTTATTAAAATTTGACAAAAATCTTGTCTACATACAAGAAAATAGAATTTATTTTCATCTAAATTTAGTCAAATATAGATCCTACAACCAAAATAGTCATCAAAATCCAAAAAATCGAAGTTGATTTCAAATGAATTTATTAAAATTTGACACTTCCAACTAAAATTTTTTTTCACAATCCAAAAAATTGAAGTTATTTTCATCTAAATCTACTCAAATATAGATCCTACAACAAAAATCTTCAACAAAATCCAAAATAATCGAAGTTGATTTCAAATAAATTTAAAAATTCGACACATCCAACTAAAATTTTTTTCACAATCCAAAAAATTGATGTTATTTTCATCTAAATTTACTCAAATATAGATCCTACAACAAAAATACTCAATAAAATCTAAAAAAATCGAAGTTGGTTTCAAATAATATTATTAAAATTTGACACATCCAAATAAGTTTTTTTCACAATCCAACAAAATTGAAGTTATTTTCATCTAAATTTAATCAAATATAGATCCTACAACAAGAATACTCAACAAAATCCAAAAAAATCGAAGTTGATTTCAAATGAATTTATTAAAATTTGACAAAAATCTTGTCTACATCCAAGAAAATTGAAGTTATTTTCATCTAAATTTAGTCAAATATAGATCCTACAACCAAAATAGTCATCAAAATCCAAAAAATCGAAGTTGATTTCTAATGATTTTATTAAAATTTGACCAAAATCTTGTCAAAATCCAAAAAATTGAAGTTATTTTCATCTAAATTTACTCAAATATAGATCCTACAACCAAAATACGCAACAAAATCCAAAAAAATCGAAGTTGATTTCAAATGAATTTATTAAAATTTGACCAAAATCTTGTCAAAATCCAAAAAATTGAAGTTATTTTCATCTAAATTTACTCAAATATAGATCCTACAACGAAAATACTCAACAAAATCCAAAAAAATCGAAGTTGATTTCAAATAAATTTATTAAAATTTGACACTTCCAACTAAATTTTTTTTCATAATCCAACAAAATTAAATTTATTTTCATCTAAATTTACTCAAATATGGACCCTACAACAAAAATACTCAACAAAATCCAAAATAATCGAAGTTGATTTCAAATAAATTTAATAAAACTTGATACTTCCAACTAAAATTTTTTTCACAATCCTACAAAATTGAAGTTATTTTCATCTAAATTTAATCAAATATAGATCCTACAACAAAAATACTCGACAAAATCCAAAAAAATCGAAGTTGATTTCATATGAATTTATTAAAATTTGACACTTCCAACTAAATTTTTTTTTATAATCCAACAAAAATGAAGTTATTTTCATCTAAATTTAGTCAAATATAGATCCTACAACCAAAATACTCATCAAAATCCAAAAAAATCGAAGTTGATTTCAAATGAATTTATTAAAATTTGACAAAAATCTTGTCTACATCCAAGAAAATTGAAGTTATTTTCATCTAAATTTACTCAAATATAGATCCTACAACAAAAATACTCAACAAAATCCAAAAAAATCGAAGTTGATTTCAAATGATTTTATTAAAATTTGACAAAAATCTTGTCCACATACAAGAAAATTGAAGTTATTTTCATCTAAATTTAGTCAAATATAGATCCTACAACCAAAATAGTCATCAAAATCCAAAAAATCGAAGTTGATTTCAAATGATTTTATTAAAATTTGACCAAAATCTTGTCAAAATCCAAAAAATTGAATTTATTTTCATCTAAATTTAGTCAAATATACATCCTACAACCAAAATACTCATCAGAATCCAAACAAATCGAAGTTGATTTCAAATAAATTTATTAAAATTTGACACTTCCAACTAAAATTTTTTTTATAATCCAACAAAAATGAAGTTATTTTCATCTAAATTTAGTCAAATATAGATCCTACAACCAAAATACTCATCAAAATCCAAAAAAATCGAAGTTGATTTCAAATGAATTTATTAAAATTTGACAAAAATCTTGTCTACATCCAAGAAAATTGAAGTTATTTTCATCTAAATTTATTCAAATATAGACCCTACAACAAAAATACTCAACAAAATCCAAAAAAATCGAAGTTGATTTCAGATAAATTTATTAAAATTTGACACTTCCAACTAAAATTTTTTTCACAATCCAACAAAATTAAATTTATTTTCATCTAAATTTACTCAAATATGGATCCTACAACAAAAATACTCAACAAAATCCAAAATAATCGAAGTTGATTTCAAATAAATTTAATAAAACTTGATACTTCCAACTAAAATTTTTTTCACAATCCAACAAAATTGAAGTTATTTTCATCTAAATTTAATCAAATATAGATCCTACAACAAAAATACTCGACAAAATCCAAAAAAATCGAAGTTGCTTTCATATGAATTTATTAAAATTTGACACTTCCAACTAAAATTTTTTTTATAATCCAACAAAAATGAAGTCATTTTCATCTAAATTTAGTCAAATATAGATCCTACAAGCAAAATACTCATCAAAATCCAAAAAAATCGAAGTTGATTTCAAATGAATTTATTAAAATTTGACAAAAATCTTGTCTACATCCAAGAAAATTGAAGTTATTTTCATCTAAATTTACTCAAATATAGATCCTACAACAAAAATACTCAACAAAATCCAAAAAAATCGAAGTTGATTTCAAATGATTTTATTAAAATTTTACAAAAATCTTGTCCACATACAAGAAAATTGAAGTTATTTTCATCTAAATTTAGTCAAATATAGATCCTACAACCAAAATAGTCATCAAAATCCAAAAAATCGAAGTTGATTTCAAATGATTTTATTAAAATTTGACCAAAATCTTGTCAAAATCCAAAAAATTGAATTTATTTTCATCTAAATTTAGTCAAATATACATCCTACAACCAAAATACTCATCAAAATCCAAAAAAATCGAAGTTGATATCAAATAAATTTATTAAAATTTGACACTTCCAACTAAAATTTTTTTCATAATCCAACAAAATTGAAGTTATTTTCATCTAAATTTACTCAAATATAGATCCTACAACCAAAATACTCAACCAAATAAAAAAAAATCGAAGTTGATTTCAAATGATTTTATTAAAATTTGACAAAAATCTTGTCCACATACAAGAAAATTGAAGTTATTTTCATCTAAATTTAGTCAAATATAGATCCTACAACCAAAATAGTCATCAAAATCCAAAAAATCGAAGTTGATTTCAAATGATTTTATTAAAATTTGACCAAAATCTTGTCAAAATCCAAAAAATTGAATTTATTTTCATCTAAATTTAGTCAAATATACATCCTACAACCAAAATACTCATCAGAATCCAAAAAAATCGAAGTTGATTTCAAATAAATTTAAAAATTCGACACATCCAACTAAAATTTTTTTCACAATCCAAAAAATTGATGTTATTTTCATCTAAATTTACTCAAATATAGATCCTACAACAAAAAGACTCAATAAAATCTAAAAAAATCGAAGTTGGTTTCAAATAATATTATTAAAATTTGACACTTCCAAATAAGTTTTTTTCACAATCCAACAAAATTGAAGTTATTTTCATCTAAATTTAATCAAATATAGATCCTACAACAAGAATACTCAACAAAATCCAAAAAAATCGAAGTTGATTTCAAATGAATTTATTAAAATTTGACAAAAATCTTGTCTACATCCAAGAAAATTGAAGTTATTTTCATCTAAATTTAGTCAAATATAGATCCTACAACCAAAATAGTCATCAAAATCCAAAAAATCGAAGTTGATTTCTAATGATTTTATTAAAATTTGACCAAAATCTTGTCAAAATCCAAAAAATTGAAGTTATTTTCATCTAAATTTACTCAAATATAGATCCTACAACAAAAATTCTCAACAAAATCCAAAAAAATCGAAGTTGATTTCAAATAAATTTATTAAAATTTGACACTTCCAACTAAAATTTTTTTTATAATCCAACAAAAATGAAGTTATTTTCATCTAAATTTAGTCAAATATAGATCCTACAACAAAAATATTAAAACAAAATCCAAAAAAATCGAAGTTGATTTCAAATGATTTTATTAAAATTTGACAAAAATCTTGTCCACATACAAGAAAATTGAAGTTATTTTCATCTAAATTTATTCAAATATAGACCCTACAACAAAAATACTCAACAAAATCCAAAAAAATCGAAGTTGATTTCAAATAAATTTATTAAAATTTGACACTTCCAACTAAAATTTTTTTCACAATCCAACAAAATTGAAGTTATTTTCATCTAAATTTACTCAAATATAGATCCTACAACCAAAATACGCAACAAAATAAAAAAAAATCGAAGTTGATTTCAAATAAATTTATTAAAATTTGACACTTCCAACTAAATTTTTTTTCATAATCCAACAAAATTAAATTTATTTTCATCTAAATTTACTCAAATATAGATCCTACAACAAAAATACTCAACAAAATCCAGAAAAATCAAAGTTGATTTCAAATGATTTTATTAAAATTTGACAAAAATCTTGTCTACATACAAGAAAATTGAAGTTATTTTCATCTAAATTTAGTCAAATATAGATCCTACAACCAAAATAGTCATCAAAATCCAAAAAATCGAAGTTGATTTCAAATGAATTTATTAAAATTTGACACTTCCAACTAAAATTTTTTCATAATCCAACGAAATTGAAGTTATTCTCATCTAAATTTACGCAAATATAGAACCTACAACAAAAATACTCAACAAAATCCAAAAAAATCGAAGTTGATTTCAAATAAATTTATTAAAATTTGACACTTCCAACTAAAATTTTTTTCACAATCCAACAAAATTGAAGTTATTTTCATCTAAATCTACTCAAATATAGATCCTACAACAAAAATACTCAACAAAATCCAAAAAAATCGAAGTTGATTTCAAATGAATTTATTAAAATTTGACAAAAATCTTGTCTACATCCAAGAAAATTGAAGTTATTTTCATCTAAATTTAGTCAAATATAGATCCTACAACCAAAATACTCATCAAAATCCAAAAAAATCGAAGTTGATTTCAAATAAATTTATTAAAATTTGACACTTCCAACTAAATTTTTTTTCATAATCCAACAAAATTGAATTTATTTTCATCTAAATTTAGTCAAATATAGATCCTACAACAAAAATACTCAACAAAATCCAAAAAAATCGAAGTTGATTTCAAATAAATTTATTAAAATTTGACCCTTCCAACTAAAATTTTTTTTCACAATCCAAAAAATTGAAGTTATTTTCATCTAAATCTACTCAAATATAGATCCTACAACAAAAATACTCAACAAAATCC
This sequence comes from Andrena fulva, assembly GCA_946251845.1. Taxonomy (NCBI): domain Eukaryota; kingdom Metazoa; phylum Arthropoda; class Insecta; order Hymenoptera; family Andrenidae; genus Andrena; species Andrena fulva. The sequence continues at coordinate 2,971,477 of CAMITZ010000243.1, forward strand.
AAAATAATCGAAGTTGATTTCAAATAAATTTAAAAATTCGACACTTCCAACTAAAATTTTTTTCACAATCCAAAAAATTGATGTTATTTTCATCTAAATTTACTCAAATATAGATCCTACAACAAAAATACTCAATAAAATCTAAAAAAATCGAAGTTGGTTTCAAATAATATTATTAAAATTTGACACTTCCAAATAAGTTTTTTTCACAATCCAACAAAATTGAAGTTATTTTCATCTAAATTTAATCAAATATAGATCCTACAACGAAAATACTCAACAAAATCCAAAAAAATCGAAGTTGATTTCAAATAAATTTATTAAAATTTGACACTTCCAACTAAATTTTTTTTCATAATCGAACAAAATTAAATTTATTTTCATCTAAATTTACTCAAATATGGATCCTACAACAAAAATACTCAACAAAATCCAAAATAATCGAAGTTGATTTCAAATAAATTTAATAAAACTTGATACTTCCAACTAAAATTTTTTTCACAATCCAACAAAATTGAAGTTATTTTCATCTAAATTTAATCAAATATAGATCCTACAACAAAAATACTCGACAAAATCCAAAAAAATCGAAGTTGATTTCAAATGAATTTATTAAAATTTGACAAAAATCTTGTCTACATCCAAGAAAATTGAAGTTATTTTCATCTAAATTTACTCAAATATAGATCCTACAACAAAAATACTCAACAAAATCCAAAAAAATCGAAGTTGATTTCAAATGATTTTATTAAAATTTGACAAAAATCTTGTCCACATACAAGAAAATTGAAGTTATTTTCATCTAAATTTAGTCAAATATAGATCCTACAACCAAAATAGTCATCAAAATCCAAAAAATCGAAGTTGATTTCAAATGATTTTATTAAAATTTGACCAAAATCTTGTCAAAATCCAAAAAATTGAATTTATTTTCATCTAAATTTAGTCAAATATACATCCTACAACCAAAATACTCATCAGAATCCAAACAAATCGAAGTTGATTTCAAATAAATTTATTAAAATTTGACACTTCCAACTAAAATTTTTTTTATAATCCAACAAAAATGAAGTTATTTTCATCTAAATTTAGTCAAATATAGATCCTACAACCAAAATACTCATCAAAATCCAAAAAAATCGAAGTTGATTTCAAATGAATTTATTAAAATTTGCCAAAAATCTTGTCTACATCCAAGAAAATTGAAGTTATTTTCATCTAAATTTATTCAAATATAGACCCTACAACAAAAATACTCAACAAAATCCAAAAAAATCGAAGTTGATTTCAAATAAATTTATTAAAATTTGACACTTCCAACTAAAATTTTTTTCACAATCCAACAAAATTAAATTTATTTTCATCTAAATTTACTCAAATATGGATCCTACAACAAAAATACTCAACAAAATCCAAAATAATCGAAGTTGATTTCAAATAAATTTAATAAAATTTGACACTTCCAACTAAAATTTTTTTTATAATCCAACAAAAATGAAGTTATTTTCATCTAAATTTAGTCAAATATAGATCCTACAACCAAAATACTCATCAAAATCCAAAAAAATCGAAGTTGATTTCAAATGAATTTATTAAAATTTGACAAAAATCTTGTCTACATCCAAGAAAATTGAAGTTATTTTCATCTAAATTTACTCAAATATAGATCCTACAACAAAAATACTCAACAAAATCCAAAAAAATCGAAGTTGATTTCAAATGATTTTATTAAAATTTGACAAAAATCTTGTCCACATACAAGAAAATTGAAGTTATTTTCATCTAAATTTAGTCAAATATAGATCCTACAACCAAAATAGTCATCAAAATCCAAAAAATCGAAGTTGATTTCAAATGATTTTATTAAAATTTGACCAAAATCTTGTCAAAATCCAAAAAATTGAATTTATTTTCATCTAAATTTAGTCAAATATACATCCTACAACCAAAATACTCATCAGAATCCAAACAAATCGAAGTTGATTTCAAATAAATTTATTAAAATTTGACACTTCCAACTAAAATTTTTTTTATAATCCAACAAAAATGAAGTTATTTTCATCTAAATTTAGTCAAATATAGATCCTACAACCAAAATACTCATCAAAATCCAAAAAAATCGAAGTTGATTTCAAATGAATTTATTAAAATTTGACAAAAATCTTGTCTACATCCAAGAAAATTGAAGTTATTTTCATCTAAATTTATTCAAATATAGACCCTACAACAAAAATACTCAACAAAATCCAAAAAAATCGAAGTTGATTTCAAATAAATTTATTAAAATTTGACATTTCCAACTAAATTTTTTTTCAGAATCCAACAAAATTGAAGTTATTTTCATCTAAATTTACTCAAATATAGACCCTACAACAAAAATACTCAACAAAATCCAAAAAAATCGAAGTTGATTTCAAATAAATTTATTAAAATTTGACACTTCCAACTAAATTTTTTTTCATAATCCAACAAAATTAAATTTATTTTCATCTAAATTTACTCAAATATAGATCCTACAACAAAAATACTCAACAAAATCCAAAATAATCGAAGTTGATTTCAAATAAATTTAATAAAACTTGATACTTCCAACTAAAATTTTTTTCACAATCCAACAAAATTGAAGTTATTTTCATCTAAATTTACTCAAATATAGATCCTACAACAAAAATACTCAACAAAATCCAAAAAAATCGAAGTTGATTTCAAATAAATTTATTAAAATTTGACCCTTCCAACTAAAATTTTTTTTCACAATCCAAAAAATTGAAGTTATTTTCATCCAAATCTACTCAAATATAGATCCTACAACAAAAATACTCAACAAAATCCAAAATAATCGAAGTTGATTTCAAATAAATTTAAAAATTCGACACTTCCAACTAAAATTTTTTTCACAATCCAAAAAATTGATGTTATTTTCATCTAAATTTACTCAAATATAGATCCTACAACCAAAATACTCAATAAAATCTAAAAAAATCGAAGTTGGTTTCAAATAATATTATTAAAATTTGACACTTCCAAATAAGTTTTTTTCACAATCCAACAAAATTGAAGTTATTTTCATCTAAATTTAATCAAATATAGATCCTACAACAAGAATACTCAACATAATCCAAAAAAATCGAAGTTGATTTCAAATGAATTTATTAAAATTTGACAAAAATCTTGTCTACATCCAAGAAAATTGAAGTTATTTTCATCTGAATTTAGTCAAATATAGATCCTACAACCAAAATACTCATCAAAATCCAAAAAAATCGAAGTTGATTTCAAATAAATTTATTAAAATTTGACACTTCCAACTAAATTTTTTTTCATAATCCAACAAAATTGAATTTATTTTCATCTAAATTTAGTCAAATATAGATCCTACAACCAAAATACTCAACAAAATAAAGAAAAATCGAAGTTGTTTTCAAATAAATTTATTAAAATTTGACACTTCCAACTAAATTTTTTTTCATAATCCAACAAAATTGAAGTTATTTTCATCTAAATTTACTCAAATATAGATCCTACAACCAAAATACGCAACAAAATCCAAAATAATCGAAGTTGATTTCAAATAAATTTAAAAATTCGACATTTCCAACTAAAATTTTTTTCACAATCCAAAAAATTGATGTTATTTTCATCTAAATTTACTCAAATATAGATCCTACAACAAAAATACTCAACAAAATCCAAAAAAATCGAAGTTGATTTCAAATCAATTTATTAAAATTTGACCCTTCCAACTAAAATTTTTTTTCACAATCCAAAAAATTGAAGTTATTTTCATCTAAATCTACTCAAATATAGATCCTACAACAAAAATACTCAACAAAATCCAAAATAATCGAAGTTGATTTCAAATAAATTTAAAAATTCGACACTTCCAACTAAAATTTTTTTCACAATCCAACAAAATTGAAGTTATTTTCATCTAAATTTACTCAAATATAGATCCTACAACCAAAATACGCAACAAAATCCAAAAAAATCGAAGTTGATTTCAAATGAATTTATTAAAATTTGACCAATATCTTGTCAAAATCCAAAAAATTGAAGTTATTTTCATCTAAATTTACTCAAATATAGATCCTACAACAAAGATACTCAACAAAATCAAAAAAAAATCGTAGTTGATTTCAAATAAATTTATTAAAATTTGACATTTCCAACTAAATTTTTTTTCAGAATCCAGCAAAATTGAAGTTATTTTCATCTAAATTTACTCAAATATAGACCCTACAACAAAAATACTCAACAAAATCCAAAAAAATCGAAGTTGATTTCAAATAAATTTATTAAAATTTGACACTTCCAACTAAATTTTTTTTCATAATCCAACAAAATTGAATTTATTTTCATCTAAATTTACTCAAATATAGATCCTACAACCAAAATACGCAACAAAATCCAAAAAAATCGAAGTTGATTTCAAATGAATTTATTAAAATTTGACCAAAATCTTGTCAAAATCCAAAAAATTGAAGTTATTTTCATGTAAATTTACTCAAATATAGATCCTACAACAAAATCCAAAATAATCGAAGTTTATTTCAAATAAATTTAATAAAACTTGATACTTCCAACTAAAATTTTTTTCACAATCCAACAAAATTGAAGTTATTTTCATCTAAATTTAATCAAATATAGATCCTACAACAAAAATACTCGACAAAATCCAAAAAAATCGAAGTTGATTTCATATGAATTTATTAAAATTTGACACTTCCAAATAAAATTTTTTTTATAATCCAACAAAATTGAAGTTATTTTCATCTAAATTTAGTCAAATATAGATCCTACAACTAAAATACTCAACAAAATAAAAAAAAATCGAAGTTGATTTCAAATGAATTTATTAAAATTTGACCAAAATCTTGTCAAAATCCAAAAAATTGAAGTTATTTTCATGTAAATTTACTCAAATATAGATCCTACAACAAAATCCAAAATAATCGAAGTTTATTTCAAATAAATTTAATAAAACTTGATACTTCCAACTAAAATTTTTTTCACAATCCAACAAAATTGAAGTTATTTTCATCTAAATTTAATCAAATATAGATCCTACAACCAAAATACGCAACAAAATCCAAAAAAATCGAAGTTGATATCAAATGAATTTATTAAAATTTGACCAAAATCTTGTCAAAATCCAAAAAATTGAAGTTATTTTCATCTAAATTTACTCAAATATAGATCCTACAACAAAAATTCTCAACAAAATCCAAAAAAATCGAAGTTGATTTCAAATAAATTTATTAAAATTTGACACTTCCAACTAAAATTTTTTTTATAATCCAACAAAAATGAAGTTATTTTCATCTAAATTTAGTCAAATATAGATCCTACAACAAAAATACTCAACAAAATCCAAAAAAATCGAAGTTGATTTCAAATGATTTTATTAAAATTTGACAAAAATCTTGTCCACATACAAGAAAATTGAAGTTATTTTCATCTAAATTTAGTCAAATATAGATCCTACAACCAAAATAGTCATCAAAATCCAAAAAATCGAAGTTGATTTCAAATGATTTTATTAAAATTTGACCAAAATCTTGTCAAAATCCAAAAAATTGAATTTATTTTCATCTAAATTTAGTCAAATATACATCCTACAACCAAAATACTCATCAGAATCCAAAAAAATCGAAGTTGATTTCAAATAAATTTATTAAAATTTGACACTTCCAACTAAGATTTTTTTTATAATCCAACAAAAATGAAGTTATTTTCATCTAAATTTAGTCAAATATAGATCCTACAACCAAAATACTCATCAAAATCCAAAAAAATCGAAGTTGATTTCAAATGAATTTATTAAAATTTGACAAAAATCTTGTCTACATCCAAGAAAATTGAAGTTATTTTCATCTAAATTTATTCAAATATAGACCCTACAACAAAAATACTCAACAAAATCCAAAAAAATCGAAGTTGATTTCAAATCAATTTATTAAAATTTGACCCTTCCAACTAAAATTTTTTTTCACAATCCAAAAAATTGAAGTTATTTTCATCTAAATCTACTCAAATATAGATCCTACAACAAAAATACTCAACAAAATCCAAAATAATCGAAGTTGATTTCAAATAAATTTAAAAATTCGACACTTCCAACTAAAATTTTTTTCACAATCCAACAAAATTGAAGTTATTTTCATCTAAATTTACTCAAATATAGATCCTACAACCAAAATACGCAACAAAATCCAAAAAAATCGAAGTTGATTTCAAATGAATTTATTAAAATTTGACCAAAATCTTGTCAAAATCCAAAAAATTGAAGTTATTTTCATCTAAATTTACTCAAATATAGATCCTACAACAAAAATTCTCAACAAAATCCAAAAAAATCGAAGTTGATTTCAAATAAATTTATTAAAATTTGACACTTCCAACTAAAATTTTTTTTATAATCCAACAAAAATGAAGTTATTTTCATCTAAATTTAGTCAAATATAGATCCTACAACAAAAATACTCAACAAAATCCAAAAAAATCGAAGTTGATTTCAAATGATTTTATTAAAATTTGACAAAAATCTTGTCCACATACAAGAAAATTGAAGTTATTTTCATCTAAATTTAGTCAAATATAGATCCTACAACCAAAATAGTCATCAAAATCCAAAAAATCGAAGTTGATTTCAAATGATTTTATTAAAATTTGACCAAAATCTTGTCAAAATCCAAAAAATTGAATTTATTTTCATCTAAATTTAGTCAAATATACATCCTACAACCAAAATACTCATCAAAATCCAAAAAAATCGAAGTTGATATCAAATAAATTTATTAAAATTTGACACTTCCAACTAAAATTTTTTTCATAATCCAACAAAATTGAAGTTATTTTCATCTAAATTTACTCAAATATGGATCCTACAACAAAAATACTCAACAAAATCCAAAATAATCGAAGTTGATTTCAAATAAATTTAATAAAACTTGATACTTCCAACTAAAATTTTTTTCACAATCCAACAAAATTGAAGTTATTTTCATCTAAATTTAATCAAATATAGATCCTACAACAAAAATACTCGACAAAATCCAAAAAAATCGAAGTTGATTTCAAATGATTTTATTAAAATTTGACAAAAATCTTGTCCACATACAAGAAAATTGAAGTTATTTTCATCTAAATTTAGTCAAATATAGATCCTACAACCAAAATAGTCATCAAAATCCAAAAAATCGAAGTTGATTTCAAATGATTTTATTAAAATTTGACCAAAATCTTGTCAAAATCCAAAAAATTGAATTTATTTTCATCTAAATTTAGTCAAATATACATCCTACAACCAAAATACTCATCAGAATCCAAAAAAATCGAAGTTGATTTCAAAAAAATTTATTAAAATTTGACACTTCCAACTAAAATTTTTTTCATAATCCAACAAAATTGAAGTTATTTTCATCTAAATTTACTCAAATATAGATCCTACAACCAAAATACGCATCAAAATCCAAAAAAATCGAAGTTGATTTCAAATGAATTTATTAAAATTTGACCAAAATCTTGTCAAAATCCAAAAAATTGAAGTTATTTTCATCTAAATTTACTCAAATATAGATCCTACAACGAAAATACTCAACAAAATCCAAAAAAATCGAAGTTGATTTCAAATAAATTTATTAAAATTTGACACTTCCAACTAATTTTTTTTTCATAATCCAACAAAATTAAATTTATTTTCATCTAAATTTACTCAAATATGGATCCTACAACAAAAATACTCAACAAAATCCAAAATAATCGAAGTTGATTTCAAATAAATTTAATAAAACTTGATACTTCCAACTAAAATTTTTTTCACAATCCAACAAAATTGAAGATATTTTCATCTAAATTTAATCAAATATAGATCCTACAACAAAAATACTCGACAAAATCCAAAAAAATCGAAGTTGATTTCATATGAATTTATTAAAATTTGACACTTCCAACTAAAATTTTTATTATAATCCAACAAAAATGAAGTCATTTTCATCTAAATTTAGTCAAATATAGATCCTACAACCAAAATACTCATCAAAATCCAAAAAAATCGAAGTTGATTTCAAATGAATTTATTAAAATTTGACAAAAATCTTGTCTACATCCAAGAAAATTGAAGTTATTTTCATCTAAATTTACTCAAATATAGATCCTACAACAAAAATACTCAACAAAATCCAAAAAAATCGAAGTTGATTTCAAATGAATTTATTAAAATTTGACAAAAATCTTGTCTACATCCAAGAAAATTGAAGTTATTTTCATCTAAATTTATTCAAATATAGACCCTACAACAAAAATACTCAACAAAATCCAAAAAAATCGAAGTTGATTTCAAATAAATTTATTAAAATTTGACACTTCCAACTAAATTTTTTTTCATAATCCAACAAAATTAAATTTATTTTCATCTAAATTTACTCAAATATAGATCCTACAACAAAAATACTCAACAAAATCCAAAATAATCGAAGTTGATTTCAAATAAATTTAATAAAACTTGATACTTCCAACTAAAATTTTTTTCACAATCCAACAAAATTGAAGTTATTTTCATCTAAATTTACTCAAATATAGATCCTACAACAAAAATACTCAACAAAATCCAAAAAAATCAAAGTTGATTTCAAATGATTTTATTAAAATTTGACAAAAATCTTGTCTACATACAAGAATATTGAAGTTATTTTCATCTAAATTTAGTCAAATATAGATCCTACAACCAAAATAGTCATCAAAATCCAAAAAATCGAAGTTGATTTCAAATGAATTTATTAAAATTTGACACTTCCAACTAAAATTTTTTTTTATAATCCAACAAAAATGAAGTTATTTTCATCTAAATTTAGTCAAATATAGATCCTACAACCAAAATACTCATCAAAATCCAAAAAAATCGAAGTTGATTTCAAATGAATTTATTAAAATTTGACAAAAATCTTGTCTACATCCAAGAAAATTGAAGTTATTTTCATCTAAATTTACTCAAATATAGATCCTACAACAAAAATACTCAACAAAATCCAAAAAAATCGAAGTTGATTTCAAATGATTTTATTAAAATTTGACAAAAATCTTGTCCACATACAAGAAAATTGAAGTTATTTTCATCTAAATTTAGTCAAATATAGATCCTACAACCAAAATACTCACCAAAATCCAAAAAAATCGAAGTTGATTTCAAATAAATTTATTAAAATTTGACACTTCCAACTAAATTTTTTTTCATAATCCAACAAAATTGAATTTATTTTCATCTAAATTTAGTCAAATATGGATCCTACAACAAAAATACTCAACAAAATCCAAAATAATCGAAGTTGATTTCAAATAAATTTAATAAAACTTGATACTTCCAACTAAAATTTTTTTCACAATCCAACAAAATTGAAGATATTTTCATCTAAATTTAATCAAATATAGATCCTACAACAAAAATACTCGACAAAATCCAAAAAAATCGAAGTTGATTTCATATGAATTTATTAAAATTTGACACTTCCAACTAAAATTTTTATTATAATCCAACAAAAATGAAGTCATTTTCATCTAAATTTAGCCAAATATAGATCCTACAACCAAAATACTCATCAAAATCCAAAAAAATCGAAGTTGATTTCAAATGAATTTATTAAAATTTGACAAAAATCTTGTCTACATCCAAAAAAATTGAAGTTATTTTCATCTAAATTTACTCAAATATAGATCCTACAACAAAAATACTCAACAAAATCCAAAAAAATCGAAGTTGATTTCAAATGAATTTATTAAAATTTGACAAAAATCTTGTCTACATCCAAGAAAATTGAAGTTATTTTCATCTAAATTTATTCAAATATAGACCCTACAACAAAAATACTCAACAAAATCCAAAAAAATCGAAGTTGATTTCAAATAAATTTATTAAAATTTGACACTTCCAACTAAATTTTTTTTCATAATCCAACAAAATTAAATTTATTTTCATCTAAATTTACTCAAATATAGATCCTACAACAAAAATACTCAACAAAATCCAAAATAATCGAAGTTGATTTCAAATAAATTTAATAAAACTTGATACTTCCAACTAAAATTTTTTTCACAATCCAACAAAATTGAAGTTATTTTCATCTAAATTTACTCAAATATAGATCCTACAACAAAAATACTCAACAAAATCCAAAAAAATCAAAGTTGATTTCAAATGATTTTATTAAAATTTGACAAAAATCTTGTCTACATACAAGAAAATTGAAGTTATTTTCATCTAAATTTATTCAAATATAGACCCTACAACAAAAATACTCAACAAAATCCAAAAAATCGAAGTTGATTTCAAATAAATTTATTAAAATTTGACACTTCCAACTAAAATTTTTTTCACAATCCAACAAAATTGAAGTTATTTTCATCTAAATTTACTCAAATATAGATCCTACAACCAAAATACGCAACAAAATAAAAAAAAATCGAAGTTGATATCAAATGAATTTATTAAAATTTGACCAAAATCTTGTCAAAATCCAAAAAATTGAAGTTATTTTCATCTAAATTTACTCAAATATATAGATCCTACAACAAAAATACTCAACAAAATCAAAAAAAAATCGAAGTTGATTTCAAATTAATTTATTAAAATTTGACATTTCCAACTAAATTTTTTTTCAGAATCCAACAAAATTGAAGTTATTTTCATCTAAATTTACTCAAATATAGACCCTACAACAAAAATACTCAACAAAATCCAAAAAAATCGAAGTTGATTTCAAATAAATTTATTAAAATTTGACACTTCCAACTAAATTTTTTTTCATAATCCAACAAAATTAAATTTATTTTCATCTAAATTTACTCAAATATAGATCCTACAACAAAAATACTCAACAAAATCCAAAATAATCGAAGTTGATTTCAAATAAATTTAATAAAACTTGATACTTCCAACTAAAATTTTTTTCACAATCCAACAAAATTGAAGTTATTTTCATCTAAATTTACACAAATATAGATCCTACAACAAAAATACTCAACAAAATCCAAAAAAATCAAAGTTGATTTCAAATGATTTTATTAAAATTTGACAAAAATCTTGTCTACATACAAGAATATTGAAGTTATTTTCATCTAAATTTAGTCAAATATAGATCCTACAACCAAAATAGTCATCAAAATCCAAAAAATCGAAGTTGATTTCAAATGAATTTATTAAAATTTGACACTTCCAACTAAAATTTTTTTTTATAATCCAACAAAAATGAAGTTATTTTCATCTAAATTTAGTCAAATATAGATCCTACAACCAAAATACTCATCAAAATCCAAAAAAATCGAAGTTGATTTCAAATGAATTTATTAAAATTTGACAAAAATCTTGTCTACATCCAAGAAAATTGAAGTTATTTTCATCTAAATTTACTCAAATATAGATCCTACAACAAAAATACTCAACAAAATCCAAAAAAATCAAAGTTGATTTCAAATGATTTTATTAAAATTTGACAAAAATCTTGTCTACATACAAGAAAATTGAAGTTATTTTCATCTAAATTTAGTCAAATATAGATCCTACAACCAAAATAGTCATCAAAATCCAAAAAATCGAAGTTGATTTCAAATGAATTTATTAAAATTTGACACTTCCAACTAAAATTTTTTTTATAATCCAACAAAAATGAAGTTATTTTCATCTAAATTTAGTCAAATATAGATCCTACAACCAAAATACTCAACAAAATCCAAAAAAATCAAAGTTGATTTCAAATGATTTTATTAAAATTTGACAAAAATCTTGTCTACATACAAGAAAATTGAAGTTATTTTCATCTAAATTTATTCAAATATAGACCCTACAACAAAAATACTCAACAAAATCCAAAAAATCGAAGTTGATTTCAAATAAATTTATTAAAATTTGACACTTCCAACTAAAATTTTTTTCACAATCCAACAAAATTGAAGTTATTTTCATCTAAATTTACTCAAATATAGATCCTACAACCAAAATACGCATCAAAATCCAAAAAAATCGAAGTTGATTTCAAATGAATTTATTAAAATTTGACCAAAATCTTGTCAAAATCCAAAAAATTGAAGTTATTTTCATCTAAATTTACTCAAATATAGATCCTACAACGAAAATACTCAACAAAATCCAAAAAAATCGAAGTTGATTTCAAATAAATTTATTAAAATTTGACACTTCCAACTAATTTTTTTTTCATAATCCAACAAAATTAAATTTATTTTCATCTAAATTTACTCAAATATGGATCCTACAACAAAAATACTCAACAAAATCCAAAATAATCGAAGTTGATTTCAAATAAATTTAATAAAACTTGATACTTCCAACTAAAATTTTTTTCACAATCCAACAAAATTGAAGATATTTTCATCTAAATTTAATCAAATATAGATCCTACAACAAAAATACTCGACAAAATCCAAAAAAATCGAAGTTGATTTCATATGAATTTATTAAAATTTGACACTTCCAACTAAAATTTTTATTATAATCCAACAAAAATGAAGTCATTTTCATCTAAATTTAGTCAAATATAGATCCTACAACCAAAATACTCATCAAAATCCAAAAAAATCGAAGTTGATTTCAAATGAATTTATTAAAATTTGACAAAAATCTTGTCTACATCCAAGAAAATTGAAGTTATTTTCATCTAAATTTACTCAAATATAGATCCTACAACAAAAATACTCAACAAAATCCAAAAAAATCGAAGTTGATTTCAAATGAATTTATTAAAATTTGACAAAAATCTTGTCTACATCCAAGAAAATTGAAGTTATTTTCATCTAAATTTATTCAAATATAGACCCTACAACAAAAATACTCAACAAAATCCAAAAAAATCGAAGTTGATTTCAAATAAATTTATTAAAATTTGACACTTCCAACTAAATTTTTTTTCATAATCCAACAAAATTAAATTTATTTTCATCTAAATTTACTCAAATATAGATCCTACAACAAAAATACTCAACAAAATCCAAAATAATCGAAGTTGATTTCAAATAAATTTAATAAAACTTGATACTTCCAACTAAAATTTTTTTCACAATCCAACAAAATTGAAGTTATTTTCATCTAAATTTACTCAAATATAGATCCTACAACAAAAATACTCAACAAAATCCAAAAAAATCAAAGTTGATTTCAAATGATTTTATTAAAATTTGACAAAAATCTTGTCTACATACAAGAAAATTGAAGTTATTTTCATCTAAATTTAGTCAAATATAGATCCTACAACCAAAATAGTCATCAAAATCCAAAAAATCGAAGTTGATTTCAAATGAATTTATTAAAATTTGACACTTCCAACTAAAATTTTTTTTATAATCCAACAAAAATGAAGTTATTTTCATCTAAATTTAGTCAAATATAGATCCTACAACCAAAATACTCAACAAAATCCAAAAAAATCAAAGTTGATTTCAAATGATTTTATTAAAATTTGACAAAAATCTTGTCTACATACAAGAAAATTGAAGTTATTTTCATCTAAATTTATTCAAATATAGACCCTACAACAAAAATACTCAACAAAATCCAAAAAATCGAAGTTGATTTCAAATAAATTTAATAAAACTTGATACTTCCAACTAAAATTTTTTTCACAATCCCACAAAATTGAAGTTATTTTCATCTAAATTTACTCAAATATAGATCCTACAACAAAAATACTCAACAAAATCCAAAAAAATCAAAGTTGATTTCAAATGATTTTATTAAAATTTGACAAAAATCTTGTCTACATACAAGAATATTGAAGTTATTTTCATCTAAATTTAGTCAAATATAGATCCTACAACCAAAATAGTCATCAAAATCCAAAAAATCGAAGTTGATTTCAAATGAATTTATTAAAATTTGACACTTCCAACTAAAATTTTTTTTTATAATCCAACAAAAATGAAGTTATTTTCATCTAAATTTAGTCAAATATAGATCCTACAACCAAAATACTCATCAAAATCCAAAAAAATCGAAGTTGATTTCAAATGAATTTATTAAAATTTGACAAAAATCTTGTCTACATCCAAGAAAATTGAAGTTATTTTCATCTAAATTTACTCAAATATAGATCCTACAACAAAAATACTCAACAAAATCCAAAAAAATCGAAGTTGATTTCAAATGATTTTATTAAAATTTGACAAAAATCTTGTCCACATACAAGAAAATTGAAGTTATTTTCATCTAAATTTAGTCAAATATAGATCGTACAACCAAAATACTCACCAAAATCCAAAAAAATCGAAGTTGATTTCAAATAAATTTATTAAAATTTGACACTTCCAACTAAATTTTTTTTCATAATCCAACAAAATTGAATTTATTTTCATCTAAATTTAGTCAAATATGGATCCTACAACAAAAATACTCAACAAAATCCAAAATAATCGAAGTTGATTTCAAATAAATTTAATAAAACTTGATACTTCCAACTAAAATTTTTTTCACAATCCAACAAAATTGAAGATATTTTCATCTAAATTTAATCAAATATAGATCCTACAACAAAAATACTCGACAAAATCCAAAAAAATCGAAGTTGATTTCATATGAATTTATTAAAATTTGACACTTCCAACTAAAATTTTTATTATAATCCAACAAAAATGAAGTCATTTTCATCTAAATTTAGTCAAATATAGATCCTACAACCAAAATACTCATCAAAATCCAAAAAAATCGAAGTTGATTTCAAATGAATTTATTAAAATTAGACAAAAATCTTGTCTACATCCAAGAAAATTGAAGTTATTTTCATCTAAATTTACTCAAATATAGATCCTACAACAAAAATACTCAACAAAATCCAAAAAAATCGAAGTTGATTTCAAATGAATTTATTAAAATTTGACAAAAATCTTGTCTACATCCAAGAAAATTGAAGTTATTTTCATCTAAATTTATTCAAATATAGACCCTACAACAAAAATACTCAACAAAATCCAAAAAAATCGAAGTTGATTTCAAATAAATTTATTAAAATTTGACACTTCCAACTAAATTTTTTTTCATAATCCAACAAAATTAAATTTATTTTCATCTAAATTTACTCAAATATAGATCCTACAACAAAAATACTCAACAAAATCCAAAATAATCGAAGTTGATTTCAAATAAATTTAATAAAACTTGATACTTCCAACTAAAATTTTTTTCACAATCCAACAAAATTGAAGTTATTTTCATCTAAATTTACTCAAATATAGATCCTACAACAAAAATACTCAACAAAATCCAAAAAAATCAAAGTTGATTTCAAATGATTTTATTAAAATTTGACAAAAATCTTGTCTACATACAAGAAAATTGAAGTTATTTTCATCTAAATTTAGTCAAATATAGATCCTACAACCAAAATAGTCATCAAAATCCAAAAAATCGAAGTTGATTTCAAATGAATTTATTAAAATTTGACACTTCCAACTAAAATTTTTTTTATAATCCAACAAAAATGAAGTTATTTTCATCTAAATTTAGTCAAATATAGATCCTACAACCAAAATACTCAACAAAATCCAAAAAAATCAAAGTTGATTTCAAATGATTTTATTAAAATTTGACAAAAATCTTGTCTACATACAAGAAAATTGAAGTTATTTTCATCTAAATTTATTCAAATATAGACCCTACAACAAAAATACTCAACAAAATCCAAAAAATCGAAGTTGATTTCAAATAAATTTATTAAAATTTGACACTTCCAACTAAAATTTTTTTCATAATCCAACAAAATTAAATTTATTTTCATCTAAATTTACTCAAATATAGATCCTACAACAAAAATACTCAACAAAATCCAAAATAATCGAAGTTGATTTCAAATAAATTTAATAAAACTTGATACTTCCAACTAAAATTTTTTTCACAATCCAACAAAATTGAAGTTATTTTCATCTAAATTTACTCAAATATAGATCCTACAACAAAAATACTCAACAAAATCCAAAAAAATCAAAGTTGATATCAAATGAATTTATTAAAATTTGACCAAAATCTTGTCAAAATCCAAAAAATTGAAGTTATTTTCATCTAAATTTACTCAAATATATAGATCCTACAACAAAAATACTCAACAAAATCAAAAAAAAATCGAAGTTGATTTCAAATTAATTTATTAAAATTTGACATTTCCAACTAAATTTTTTTTCAGAATCCAACAAAATTGAAGTTATTTTCATCTAAATTTACTCAAATATAGACCCTACAACAAAAATACTCAACAAAATCCAAAAAAATCGAAGTTGATTTCAAATAAATTTATTAAAATTTGACACTTCCAACTAAATTTTTTTTCATAATCCAACAAAATTAAATTTATTTTCATCTAAATTTACTCAAATATAGATCCTACAACAAAAATACTCAACAAAATCCAAAATAATCGAAGTTGATTTCAAATAAATTTAATAAAACTTGATACTTCCAACTAAAATTTTTTTCACAATCCAACAAAATTGAAGTTATTTTCATCTAAATTTACTCAAATATAGATCCTACAACAAAAATACTCAACAAAATCCAAAAAAATCAAAGTTGATTTCAAATGATTTTATTAAAATTTGACAAAAATCTTGTCTACATACAAGAATATTGAAGTTATTTTCATCTAAATTTAGTCAAATATAGATCCTACAACCAAAATAGTCATCAAAATCCAAAAAATCGAAGTTGATTTCAAATGAATTTATTAAAATTTGACACTTCCAACTAAAATTTTTTTTTATAATCCAACAAAAATGAAGTTATTTTCATCTAAATTTAGTCAAATATAGATCCTACAACCAAAATACTCATCAAAATCCAAAAAAATCAAAGTTGATTTCAAATGAATTTATTAAAATTTGACAAAAATCTTGTCTACATCCAAGAAAATTGAAGTTATTTTCATCTAAATTTACTCAAATATAGATCCTACAACAAAAATACTCAACAAAATCCAAAAAAATCGAAGTTGATTTCAAATGATTTTATTAAAATTTGACAAAAATCTTGTCCACATACAAGAAAATTGAAGTTATTTTCATCTAAATTTAGTCAAATATAGATCCTACAACCAAAATACTCACCAAAATCCAAAAAAATCGAAGTTGATTTCAAATAAATTTATTAAAATTTGACACTTCCAACTAAATTTTTTTTCATAATCCAACAAAATTGAATTTATTTTCATCTAAATTTAGTCAAATATAGATCCTACAACAAAAATACTCAACAAAATCCAAAAAAATCGAAGTTGATTTCAAATAAATTTATTAAAATTTGACCCTTCCAACTAAAATTTTTTTTCACAATCCAAAAAATTGAAGTTATTTTCATCTAAATCTACTCAAATATAGATCCTACAACAAAAATACTCAACAAAATCCAAAATAATCGAAGTTGATTTCAAATAAATTTAAAAATTCGACACTTCCAACTAAAATTTTTTTCACAATCCATAAAATTGATGTTATTTTCATCTAAATTTACTCAAATATAGATCCTACAACAAAAATACTCAATAAAATCTAAAAAAATCGAAGTTGGTTTCAAATAATATTATTAAAATTTGACACTTCCAAATAAGTTTTTTTCACAATCCAACAAAATTGAAGTTATTTTCATCTAAATTTAATCAAATATAGATCCTACAACAAGAATACTCAACAAAATCCAAAAAAATCGAAGTTGATTTCAAATGAATTTATTAAAATTTGACAAAAATCTTGTCTACATCCAAGAAAATTGAAGATATTTTCATCTGAATTTAGTCAAATATAGATCCTACAACCAAAATACTCATCAAAATCCAAAAAAATCGAAGTTGATTTCAAATAAATTTATTAAAATTTGACACTTCCAACTAAATTTTTTTTCATAATCCAACAAAATTGAATTTATTTTCATCTAAATTTAGTCAAATATAGATCCTACAACCAAAATACTCAACAAAATAAAGAAAAATCGAAGTTGTTTTCAAATAAATTTATTAAAATTTGACACTTCCAACTAAATTTTTTTTCATAATCCAACAAAATTGAAGTTATTTTCATCTAAATTTACTCAAATATAGATCCTACAACCAAAATACGCAACAAAATCCAAAATAATCGAAGTTGATTTCAAATAAATTTAAAAATTCGTCATTTCCAACTAAAATTTTTTTCACAATCCAAAAAATTGATGTTATTTTCATCTAAATTTACTCAAATATAGATCCTACAACAAAAATACTCAACAAAATCCAAAAAAATCGAAGTTGATTTCAAATCAATTTATTAAAATTTGACCCTTCCAACTAAAATTTTGTTTCACAATCCAAAAAATTGAAGTTATTTTCATCTAAATCTACTCAAATATAGATCCTACAACAAAAATACTCAACAAAATCCAAAATAATCGAAGTTGATTTCAAATAAATTTAAAAATTCGACACTTCCAACTAAAATTTTTTTCACAATCCAACAAAATTGAAGTTATTTTCATCTAAATTTACTCAAATATAGATCCTACAACCAAAATACGCAACAAAATCCAAAAAAATCGAAGTTGATTTCAAATGAATTTATTAAAATTTGACCAAAATCTTGTCAAAATCCAAAAAATTGAAGTTATTTTCATCTAAATTTACTCAAATATAGATCCTACAACAAAGATACTCAACAAAATCAAAAAAAAATCGAAGTTGATTTCAAATAAATTTATTAAAATTTGACATTTCCAACTAAATTTTTTTTCAGAATCCAACAAAATTGAAGTTATTTTCATCTAAATTTACTCAAATATAGACCCTACAACAAAAATATTCAACAAAATCCAAAAAAATCGAAGTTGATTTCAAATAAATTTATTAAAATTTGACACTTCCAACTAAATTTTTTTTCATAATCCAACAAAATTAAATTTATTTTCATCTAAATTTACTCAAATATAGATCCTACAACAAAAATACTCAACAAAATCCAAAATAATCGAAGTTTATTTCAAATAAATTTAATAAAAATTGATACTTCCAACTAAAATTTTTTTCACAATCCAACAAAATTGAAGTTATTTTCATCTAAATTTAATCAAATATAGATCCTACAACAAAAATACTCGACAAAATCCAAAAAAATCGAAGTTGATTTCATATGAATTTATTAAAATTTGACACTTCCAAATAAAATTTTTTTTATAATCCAACAAAATTGAAGTTATTTTCATCTAAATTTGGTCAAATATAGATCCTACAACCAAAATACTCATCAAAATCCAAAAAAATCGAAGTTGATTTCAAATGAATTTATTAAAATTTGACAAAAATCTTGTCTACATCCAAGAAAATTGAAGTTATTTTCATCTAAATTTACTCAAATATAGATCCTACAACAAAAATACTCAACAAAATCCAAAAAAATCAAAGTTGATTTCAAATGATTTTATTAAAATTTGACAAAAATCTTGTCTACATACAAGAAAATTGAAGTTATTTTCATCTAAATTTAGTCAAATATAGATCCTACAACCAAAATAGTCATCAAAATCCAAAAAATCGAAGTTGATTTCAAATGAATTTATTAAAATTTGACACTTCCAACTAAAATTTTTTCATAATCCAACGAAATTGAAGTTATTCTCATCTAAATTTACTCAAATATAGAACCTACAACAAAAATACTCAACAAAATCCAAAAAAATCGAAGTTGATTTCAAATAAATTTATTAAAATTTGACACTTCCAACTAAAATTTTTTTCACAATCCAACAAAATTGAAGTTATTTTCATCTAAATCTACTCAAATATGGATCCTACAACAAAAATACTCAACAAAATCCAAAAAAATCGAAGTTGATTTCAAATGAATTTATTAAAATTTGACAAAAATCTTGTCTACATCCAAGAAAATTGAAGTTATTTTCATCTAAATTTAGTCAAATATAGATCCAACAACCAAAATACTCATCAAAATCCAAAAAAATCGAAGTTGATTTCAAATAAATTTATTAAAATTTGACACTTCCAACTAAATTTTTTTTCATAATCCAACAAAATTGAATTTATTTTCATCTAAATTTAGTCAAATATAGATCCTACAACAAAAATACTCAACAAAATCCAAAAAAATCGAAGTTGATTTCAAATAAATTTATTAAAATTTGACCCTTCCAACTAAAATTTTTTTTCACAATCCAAAAAATTGAAGTTATTTTCATCTAAATCTACTCAAATATAGATCCTACAACAAAAATACTCAACAAAATCCAAAATAATCGAAGTTGATTTCAAATAAATTTAAAAATTCGACACTTCCAACTAAAATTTTTTTCACAATCCAAAAAATTGATGTTATTTTCATCTAAATTTACTCAAATATAGATCCTACAACAAAAATACTCAATAAAATCTAAAAAAATCGAAGTTGGTTTCAAATAATATTATTAAAATTTGACACTTCCAAATAAGTTTTTTTCACAATCCAACAAAATTGAAGTTATTTTCATCTAAATTTAATCAAATATAGATCCTACAACAAGAATACTCAACAAAATCCAAAAAAATCGAAGTTGATTTCAAATGAATTTATTAAAATTTGACAAAAATCTTGTCTACATCCAAGAAAATTGAAGTTATTTTCATCTGAATTTAGTCAAATATAGATCCTACAACCAAAATACTCATCAAAATCCAAAAAAATCGAAGTTGATTTCAAATAAATTTATTAAAATTTGACACTTCCAACTAAATTTTTTTTCATAATCCAACAAAATTGAATTTATTTTCATCTAAATTTAGTCAAATATAGATCCTACAACCAAAATACTCAACAAAATAAAGAAAAATCGAAGTTGTTTTCAAATAAATTTATTAAAATTTGACACTTCCAACTAAATTTTTTTTCATAATCCAACAAAATTGAAGTTATTTTCATCTAAATTTACTCAAATATAGATCCTACAACCAAAATACGCAACAAAATCCAAAATAATCGAAGTTGATTTCAAATAAATTTAAAAATTCGACATTTCCAACTAAAATTTTTTTCACAATCCAAAAAATTGATGTTATTTTCATCTAAATTTACTCAAATATAGATCCTACAACAAAAATACTCAACAAAATCCAAAAAAATCGAAGTTGATTTCAAATCAATTTATTAAAATTTGACCCTTCCAACTAAAATTTTGTTTCACAATCCAAAAAATTGAAGTTATTTTCATCTAAATCTACTCAAATATAGATCCTACAACAAAAATACTCAACAAAATCCAAAATAATCGAAGTTGATTTCAAATAAATTTAAAAATTCGACACTTCCAACTAAAATTTTTTTCACAATCCAAAAAATTGATGTTATTTTCATCTGAATTTACTCAAATATAGATCCTACAACAAAAATACTCAATAAAATCTAAAAAAATCGAAGTTGGTTTCAAATAATATTATTAAAATTTGACACTTCCAAATAAGTTTTTTTCACAATCCAACAAAATTGAAGTTATTTTCATCTAAATTTAATCAAATATAGATCCTACAACAAAAATACTCAACAAAATCCAAAAAAAATCAAAGTTGATCTGAAATGATTTTATTAAAATTTGACAAAAATCTTGTCTACATACAAGAAAATAGAAGTTATTTTCATCTAAATTTAGTCAAATATAGATCCTACAACCAAAATAGTCATCAGAATCCAAAAAATCGAAGTTGATTTCAAATGAATTTATTAAAATTTGACACTTCCAACTAAAATTTTTTTTCACAATCCAAAAAATTGAAGTTATTTTCATCTAAATCTACTCAAATATAGATCCTACAACAAAAATACTCAACAAAATCCAAAATAATCGAAGTTGATTTCAAATAAATTTAAAAATTCGACACATCCAACTAAAATTTTTTTCACAATCCAAAAAATTGATGTTATTTTCATCTAAATTTACTCAAATATAGATCCTACAACAAAAATACTCAATAAAATCTAAAAAAATCGAAGTTGGTTTCAAATAATATTATTAAAATTTGACACATCCAAATAAGTTTTTTTCACAATCCAACAAAATTGAAGTTATTTTCATCTAAATTTAATCAAATATAGATCCTACAACAAGAATACTCAACAAAATCCAAAAAAATCGAAGTTGATTTCAAATGAATTTATTAAAATTTGACAAAAATCTTGTCTACATCCAAGAAAATTGAAGTTATTTTCATCTGAATTTAGTCAAATATAGATCCTACAACCAAAATACTCATCAAAATCCAAAAAAATCGAAGTTGATTTCAAATAAATTTATTAAAATTTGACACTTCCAACTAAATTTTTTTTCATAATCCAACAAAATTGAATTTATTTTCATCTAAATTTAGTCAAATATAGATCCTACAACCAAAATACTCAACAAAATAAAGAATAATCGAAGTTGATTTCAAATAAATTTAAAAATTCGACACTTCCAACTAAAATTTTTTTCACAATCCAAAAAATTGATGTTATTTTCATCTAAATTTACTCAAATATAGATCCTACAACAAAAATACTCAATAAAATCTAAAAAAATCGAAGTTGGTTTCAAATAATATTATTAAAATTTGACACTTCCAAATAAGTTTTTTTCACAATCCAACAAAATTGAAGTTATTTTCATCTAAATTTAATCAAATATAGATCCTACAACAAGAATACTCAACAAAATCCAAAAAAATCGAAGTTGATTTCAAATGAATTTATTAAAATTTGACAAAAATCTTGTCTACATCCAAGAAAATTGAAGTTATTTTCATCTGAATTTAGTCAAATATAGATCCTACAACCAAAATACTCATCAAAATCCAAAAAAATCGAAGTTGATTTCAAATAAATTTATTAAAATTTGACACTTCCAACTAAATTTTTTTTCATAATCCAACAAAATTGAATTTATTTTCATCTAAATTTAGTCAAATATAGATCCTACAACCAAAATACTCAACAAAATAAAGAAAAATCGAAGTTGTTTTCAAATAAATTTATTAAAATTTGACACTTCCAACTAAATTTTTTTTCATAATCCAACAAAATTGAAGTTATTTTCATCTAAATTTACTCAAATATAGATCCTACAACCAAAATACGCAACAAAATCCAAAATAATCGAAGTTGATTTCAAATAAATTTAAAAATTCGACATTTCCAACTAAAATTTTTTTCACAATCCAAAAAATTGATGTTATTTTCATCTAAATTTACTCAAATATAGATCCTACAACAAAAATACTCAACAAAATCCAAAAAAATCGAAGTTGATTTCAAATCAATTTATTAAAATTTGACCCTTCCAACTAAAATTTTGTTTCACAATCCAAAAAATTGAAGTTATTTTCATCTAAATCTACTCAAATATAGATCCTACAACAAAAATACTCAACAAAATCCAAAATAATCGAAGTTGATTTCAAATAAATTTAAAAATTCGACACTTCCAACTAAAATTTTTTTCACAATCCAAAAAATTGATGTTATTTTCATCTAAATTTACTCAAATATAGATCCTACAACAAAAATACTCAATAAAATCTAAAAAAATCGAAGTTGGTTTCAAATAATATTATTAAAATTTGACACTTCCAAATAAGTTTTTTTCACAATCCAACAAAATTGAAGTTATTTCCATCTAAATTTAATCAAATATAGATCCTACAACAAGAATACTCAACAAAATCCAAAAAAATCGAAGTTGATTTCAAATAAATTTATTAAAATTTGACACTTCCAACTAAATTTTTTTTCATAATCCAACAAAATTAAATTTATTTTCATCTAAATTTACTCAAATATAGATCCTACAACAAAAATTCTCAACAAAATCAAAAAAAATCGAAGTTGATTTCAAATAAATTTATTAAAATTTGACACTTCCAACTAAAATTTTTTTTATAATCCAACAAAAATGAAGTTATTTTCATCTAAATTTAGTCAAATATAGATCCTACAACAAAAATACTCAACAAAATCCAAAAAAATCGAAGTTGATTTCAAATGATTTTATTAAAATTTGACAAAAATCTTGTCCACATACAAGAAAATTGAAGTTATTTTCATCTAAATTTAGTCAAATATAGATCCTACAACCAAAATAGTCACCAAAATCCAAAAAATCGAAGTTGATTTCAAATGATTTTATTAAAATTTGACACTTCCAACTAAAATTTTTTCATAATCCAACGAAATTGAAGTTATTCTCATCTAAATTTACTCAAATATAGAACCTACAACAAAAATACTCAACAAAATCCAAAAAAATCGAAGTTGATTTCAAATAAATTTATTAAAATTTGACACTTCCAACTAAAATTTTTTTCACAATCCAACAAAATTGAAGTTATTTTCATCTAAATCTACTCAAATATGGATCCTACAACAAAAATACTCAACAAAATCCAAAAAAATCGAAGTTGATTTCAAATGAATTTATTAAAATTTGACAAAAATCTTGTCTACATCCAAGAAAATTGAAGTTATTTTCATCTAAATTTAGTCAAATATAGATCCTACAACCAAAATACTCATCAAAATCCAAAAAAATCGAAGTTGATTTCAAATAAATTTATTAAAATTTGACACTTCCAACTAAATTTTTTTTCATAATCCAACAAAATTGAATTTATTTTCATCTAAATTTAGTCAAATATAGATCCTACAACAAAAATACTCAACAAAATCCAAAAAAATCGAAGTTGATTTCAAATAAATTTATTAAAATTTGACCCTTCCAACTAAAATTTTTTTTCACAATCCAAAAAATTGAAGTTATTTTCATCTAAATCTACTCAAATATAGATCCTACAACAAAAATACTCAACAAAATCCAAAATAATCGAAGTTGATTTCAAATAAATTTAAAAATTCGACACTTCCAACTAAAATTTTTTTCACAATCCAAAAAATTGATGTTATTTTCATCTAAATTTACTCAAATATAGATCCTACAACAAAAATACTCAATAAAATCTAAAAAAATCGAAGTTGGTTTCAAATAATATTATTAAAATTTGACACTTCCAAATAAGTTTTTTTCACAATCCAACAAAATTGAAGTTATTTTCATCTAAATTTAATCAAATATAGATCCTACAACAAGAATACTCAACAAAATCCAAAAAAATCGAAGTTGATTTCAAATGAATTTATTAAAATTTGACAAAAATCTTGTCTACATCCAAGAAAATTGAAGTTATTTTCATCTGAATTTAGTCAAATATAGATCCTACAACCAAAATACTCATCAAAATCCAAAAAAATCGAAGTTGATTTCAAATAAATTTATTAAAATTTGACACTTCCAACTAAATTTTTTTTCATAATGCAACAAAATTGAATTTATTTTCATCTAAATTTAGTCAAATATAGATCCTACAACCAAAATACTCAACAAAATAAAGAAAAATCGAAGTTGTTTTCAAATAAATTTATTAAAATTTGTCACTTCCAACTAAATTTTTTTTCATAATCCAACAAAATTGAAGTTATTTTCATCTAAATTTACTCAAATATAGATCCTACAACCAAAATACGCAACAAAATCCAAAATAATCGAAGTTGATTTCAAATAAATTTAAAAATTCGACATTTCCAACTAAAATTTTTTTCACAATCCAAAAAATTGATGTTATTTTCATCTAAATTTACTCAAATATAGATCCTACAACAAAAATACTCAACAAAATCCAAAAAAATCGAAGTTGATTTCAAATAAATTTATTAAAATTTGACACTTCCAACTAAATTTTTTTTCATAATCCAACAAAATTAAATTTATTTTCATCTAAATTTACTCAAATATAGATCCTACAACAAAAATACTCAACAAAATCCAAAATAATCGAAGTTGATTTCAAATAAATTTAATAAAACTTGATACTTCCAACTAAAATTTTTTTCACAATCCAACAAAATTGAAGTTATTTTCATCTAAATTTAGTCAAATATAGATCCTACAACCAAAATACTCATCAAAATCCAAAAAAATCGAAGTTGATTTCAAATGAATTTATTAAAATTTGACAAAAATCTTGTCTACATCCAAGAAAATTGAAGTTATTTTCATCTAAATTTACTCAAATATAGATCCTACAACAAAAATACTCAACAAAATCCAAAAAAAATCAAAGTTGATTTGAAATGATTTTATTAAAATTTGACAAAAATCTTGTCTACATACAAGAAAATAGAAGTTATTTTCATCTAAATTTAGTCAAATATAGATC
The DNA here is from genome assembly GCA_946251845.1 of Andrena fulva. NCBI lineage: Eukaryota > Metazoa > Arthropoda > Insecta > Hymenoptera > Andrenidae > Andrena > Andrena fulva. The sequence continues at coordinate 2,997,705 of CAMITZ010000243.1, forward strand.
CTACAACCAAAATAGTCATCAGAATCCAAAAAATCGAAGTTGATTTCAAATGAATTTATTAAAATTTGACACTTCCAACTAAAATTTTTTTTCACAATCCAAAAAATTGAAGTTATTTTCATCTAAATCTACTCAAATATAGATCCTACAACAAAAATACTCAACAAAATCCAAAATAATCGAAGTTGATTTCAAATAAATTTAAAAATTCGACACATCCAACTAAAATTTTTTTCACAATCCAAAAAATTGATGTTATTTTCATCTAAATTTACTCAAATATAGATCCTACAACAAAAATACTCAATAAAATCTAAAAAAATCGAAGTTGGTTTCAAATAATATTATTAAAATTTGACACATCCAAATAAGTTTTTTTCACAATCCAACAAAATTGAAGTTATTTTCATCTAAATTTAATCAAATATAGATCCTACAACAAGAATACTCAACAAAATCCAAAAAAATCGAAGTTGATTTCAAATGAATTTATTAAAATTTGACAAAAATCTTGTCTACATCCAAGAAAATTGAAGTTATTTTCATCTGAATTTAGTCAAATATAGATCCTACAACCAAAATACTCATCAAAATCCAAAAAAATCGAAGTTGATTTCAAATAAATTTATTAAAATTTGACACTTCCAACTAAATTTTTTTTCATAATCCAACAAAATTGAATTTATTTTCATCTAAATTTAGTCAAATATAGATCCTACAACCAAAATACTCAACAAAATAAAGAATAATCGAAGTTGATTTCAAATAAATTTAAAAATTCGACACTTCCAACTAAAAATTTTTTCACAATCCAAAAAATTGATGTTATTTTCATCTAAATTTACTCAAATATAGATCCTACAACAAAAATACTCAATAAAATCTAAAAAAATCGAAGTTGGTTTCAAATAATATTATTAAAATTTGACACTTCCAAATAAGTTTTTTTCACAATCCAACAAAATTGAAGTTATTTTCATCTAAATTTAATCAAATATAGATCCTACAACAAGAATACTCAACAAAATCCAAAAAAATCGAAGTTGATTTCAAATGAATTTATTAAAATTTGACAAAAATCTTGTCTAAATCCAAGAAAATTGAAGTTATTTTCATCTGAATTTAGTCAAATATAGATCCTACAACCAAAATACTCATCAAAATCCAAAAAAATCGAAGTTGATTTCAAATAAATTTATTAAAATTTGACACTTCCAACTAAATTTTTTTTCATAATCCAACAAAATTGAATTTATTTTCATCTAAATTTAGTCAAATATAGATCCTACAACCAAAATACTCAACAAAATAAAGAAAAATCGAAGTTGTTTTCAAATAAATTTATTAAAATTTGACACTTCCAACTAAATTTTTTTTCATAATCCAACAAAATTGAAGTTATTTTCATCTAAATTTACTCAAATATAGATCCTACAACCAAAATACGCAACAAAATCCAAAATAATCGAAGTTGATTTCAAATAAATTTAAAAATTCGACATTTCCAACTAAAATTTTTTTCACAATCCAAAAAATTGATGTTATTTTCATCTAAATTTACTCAAATATAGATCCTACAACAAAAATACTCAACAAAATCCAAAAAAATCGAAGTTGATTTCAAATCAATTTATTAAAATTTGACCCTTCCAACTAAAATTTTGTTTCACAATCCAAAAAATTGAAGTTATTTTCATCTAAATCTACTCAAATATAGATCCTACAACAAAAATACTCAACAAAATCCAAAATAATCGAAGTTGATTTCAAATAAATTTAAAAATTCGACACTTCCATCTAAAATTTTTTTCACAATCCAAAAAATTGATGTTATTTTCATCTAAATTTACTCAAATATAGATCCTACAACAAAAATACTCAATAAAATCTAAAAAAATCGAAGTTGGTTTCAAATAATATTATTAAAATTTGACACTTCCAAATAAGTTTTTTTCACAATCCAACAAAATTGAAGTTATTTCCATCTAAATTTAATCAAATATAGATCCTACAACAAGAATACTCAACAAAATCCAAAAAAATCGAAGTTGATTTCAAATAAATTTATTAAAATTTGACACTTCCAACTAAATTTTTTTTCATAATCCAATAAAATTAAATTTATTTTCATCTAAATTTACTCAAATATAGATCCTACAACAAAAATTCTCAACAAAATCCAAAAAAATCGAAGTTGATTTCAAATAAATTTATTAAAATTTGACACTTCCAACTAAAATTTTTTTTATAATCCAACAAAAATGAAGTTATTTTCATCTAAATTTAGTCAAATATAGATCCTACAACAAAAATACTCAACAAAATCCAAAAAAATCGAAGTTGATTTCAAATGATTTTATTAAAATTTGACAAAAATCTTGTCCACATACAAGAAAATTGAAGTTATTTTCATCTAAATTTAGTCAAATATAGATCCTACAACCAAAATAGTCACCAAAATCCAAAAAATCGAAGTTGATTTCAAATGATTTTATTAAAATTTGACACATCCAAATAAGTTTTTTTCACAATCCAACAAAATTGAAGTTATTTTCATCTAAATTTAATCAAATATAGATCCTACAACAAGAATACTCAACAAAATCCAAAAAAATCGAAGTTGATTTCAAATGAATTTATTAAAATTTGACACTTCCAACTAAAATTTTTTTTCACAATCCAAAAAATTGAAGTTATTTTCATCTAAATCTACTCAAATATAGATCCTACAACAAAAATACTCAACAAAATCCAAAATAATCGAAGTTGATTTCAAATAAATTTAAAAATTCGACACATCCAACTAAAATTTTTTTCACAATCCAAAAAATTGATGTTATTTTCATCTAAATTTACTCAAATATAGATCCTACAACAAAAATACTCAATAAAATCTAAAAAAATCGAAGTTGGTTTCAAATAATATTATTAAAATTTGACACATCCAAATAAGTTTTTTTCACAATCCAACAAAATTGAAGTTATTTTCATCTAAATTTAATCAAATATAGATCCTACAACAAGAATACTCAACAAAATCCAAAAAAATCGAAGTTGATTTCAAATGAATTTATTAAAATTTGACAAAAATCTTGTCTACATCCAAGAAAATTGAAGTTATTTTCATCTGAATTTAGTCAAATATAGATCCTACAACCAAAATACTCATCAAAATCCAAAAAAATCGAAGTTGATTTCAAATAAATTTATTAAAATTTGACACTTCCAACTAAATTTTTTTTCATAATCCAACAAAATTGAATTTATTTTCATCTAAATTTAGTCAAATATAGATCCTACAACCAAAATACTCAACAAAATAAAGAATAATCGAAGTTGATTTCAAATAAATTTAAAAATTCGACACTTCCAACTAAAAATTTTTTCACAATCCAAAAAATTGATGTTATTTTCATCTAAATTTACTCAAATATAGATCCTACAACAAAAATACTCAATAAAATCTAAAAAAATCGAAGTTGGTTTCAAATAATATTATTAAAATTTGACACTTCCAAATAAGTTTTTTTCACAATCCAACAAAATTGAAGTTATTTTCATCTAAATTTAATCAAATATAGATCCTACAACAAGAATACTCAACAAAATCCAAAAAAATCGAAGTTGATTTCAAATGAATTTATTAAAATTTGACAAAAATCTTGTCTAAATCCAAGAAAATTGAAGTTATTTTCATCTGAATTTAGTCAAATATAGATCCTACAACCAAAATACTCATCAAAATCCAAAAAAATCGAAGTTGATTTCAAATAAATTTATTAAAATTTGACACTTCCAACTAAATTTTTTTTCATAATCCAACAAAATTGAATTTATTTTCATCTAAATTTAGTCAAATATAGATCCTACAACCAAAATACTCAACAAAATAAAGAAAAATCGAAGTTGTTTTCAAATAAATTTATTAAAATTTGACACTTCCAACTAAATTTTTTTTCATAATCCAACAAAATTGAAGTTATTTTCATCTAAATTTACTCAAATATAGATCCTACAACCAAAATACGCAACAAAATCCAAAATAATCGAAGTTGATTTCAAATAAATTTAAAAATTCGACATTTCCAACTAAAATTTTTTTCACAATCCAAAAAATTGATGTTATTTTCATCTAAATTTACTCAAATATAGATCCTACAACAAAAATACTCAACAAAATCCAAAAAAATCGAAGTTGATTTCAAATCAATTTATTAAAATTTGACCCTTCCAACTAAAATTTTGTTTCACAATCCAAAAAATTGAAGTTATTTTCATCTAAATCTACTCAAATATAGATCCTACAACAAAAATACTCAACAAAATCCAAAATAATCGAAGTTGATTTCAAATAAATTTAAAAATTCGACACTTCCAACTAAAATTTTTTTCACAATCCAAAAAATTGATGTTATTTTCATCTAAATTTACTCAAATATAGATCCTACAACAAAAATACTCAATAAAATCTAAAAAAATCGAAGTTGGTTTCAAATAATATTATTAAAATTTGACACTTCCAAATAAGTTTTTTTCACAATCCAACAAAATTGAAGTTATTTCCATCTAAATTTAATCAAATATAGATCCTACAACAAGAATACTCAACAAAATCCAAAAAAATCGAAGTTGATTTCAAATAAATTTATTAAAATTTGACACTTCCAACTAAATTTTTTTTCATAATCCAACAAAATTAAATTTATTTTCATCTAAATTTACTCAAATATAGATCCTACAACAAAAATTCTCAACAAAATCCAAAAAAATCGAAGTTGATTTCAAATAAATTTATTAAAATTTGACACTTCCAACTAAAATTTTTTTTATAATCCAACAAAAATGAAGTTATTTTCATCTAAATTTAGTCAAATATAGATCCTACAACAAAAATACTCAACAAAATCCAAAAAAATCGAAGTTGATTTCAAATGATTTTATTAAAATTTGACAAAAATCTTGTCCACATACAAGAAAATTGAAGTTATTTTCATCTAAATTTAGTCAAATATAGATCCTACAACCAAAATAGTCACCAAAATCCAAAAAATCGAAGTTGATTTCAAATGATTTTATTAAAATTTGACCAAAATCTTGTCCACATACAAGAAAATTGAAGTTATTTTCATCTAAATTTAGTCAAATATAGATCCTACAACCAAAATAGTCACCAAAATCCAAAAAATCGAAGTTGATTTCAAATGATTTTATTAAAATTTGACCAAAATCTTGTCAAAATCCAAAAAATTGAATTTATTTTCATCTAAATTTAGTCAAATATACATCCTACAACCAAAATACTCATCAAAATCCAAAAAAATCGAAGTTGATTTCAAATAAATTTATTAAAATTTGACACTTCCAACTAAAATTTTTTTCATAATCCAACAAAATTGAAGTTATTTTCCTCTAAATTTACTCAAATATAGATCCTACAACAAAAATACTCAACAAAATCCAAAAAAATCGAAGTTGATTTCATAAAATTTGACACTTCCAACTAAATTTTTTTTCATAATCCAACAAAATTAAATTTATTTTCATCAAAATTTACTCAAATATGGATCCTACAACAAAAATACTCAACAAAATCCAAAATAATCGAAGTTGATTTCAAATAAATTTAATAAAACTTGATACTTCCAACTAAATTTTTTTTCACAATCCAACAAAATTGAAGTTATTTTCATCTAAATTTAATCAAATATAGATCCTACAACAAAAATACTCGACAAAATCCAAAAAAATCGAAGTTGATTTCATATGAATTTATTAAAATTTGACACTTCCAACTAAAATTTTTTTTATAATCCAACAAAAATGAAGTTATTTTCATCTAAATTTAGTCAAATATAGATCCTACAACCAAAATACTCATCAAAATCCAAAAAAATCGAAGTTGATTTCAAATGAATTTATTAAAATTTGACAAAAATCTTGTCTACATCCAAGAAAATTGAAGTTATTTTCATCTAAATTTACACAAATATAGATCCTACAACAAAAATAGTCATCAAAATCCAAAAAATCGAAGTTGATTTCAAATGATTTTATTAAAATTTGACCAAAATCTTGTCAAAATCCAAAAAATTGAATTTATTTTCATCTAAATTTAGTCAAATATACATCCTACAACCAAAATACTCATCAGAATCCAAACAAATCGAAGTTGATTTCAAATAAATTTATTAAAATTTGACACTTCCAACTAAAATTTTTTTTATAATCCAACAAAAATGAAGTTATTTTCATCTAAATTTAGTCAAATATAGATCCTACAACCAAAATACTCATCAAAATCCAAAAAAATCGAAGTTGATTTCAAATGAATTTATTAAAATTTGACAAAAATCTTGTCTACATCCAAGAAAATTGAAGTTATTTTCATCTAAATTTATTCAAATATAGACCCTACAACAAAAATACTCAACAAAATCCAAAAAAATCGAAGTTGATTTCAAATAAATTTATTAAAATTTGACACTTCCAACTAAAATTTTTTTCACAATCCAACAAAATTAAATTTATTTTCATCTAAATTTACTCAAATATGGATCCTACAACAAAAATACTCAACAAAATCCAAAATAATCGAAGTTGATTTCAAATAAATTTAATAAAACTTGATACTTCCAACTAAAATTTTTTTCACAATCCAACAAAATTGAAGTTATTTTCATCTAAATTTAATCAAATATAGATCCTACAACAAAAATACTCGACAAAATCCAAAAAAATCGAAGTTGATTTCATATGAATTAATTAAAATTTGACACTTCCAACTAAATTTTTTTTTATAATCCAACAAAAATGAAGTCATTTCCATCTAAATTTAGTCAAATATAGATCCTACAACCAAAATACTCATCAAAATCCAAAAAAATCGAAGTTGATTTCAAATGAATTTATTAAAATTTGACAAAAATCTTGTCTACATCCAAGAAAATTGAAGTTATTTTCATCTAAATTTACTCAAATATAGATCCTACAACAAAAATACTCATCAAAATCCAAAAAAATCGAAGTTGATTTCAAATGATTTTATTAAAATTTAACAAAAATCTTGTCCACATACAAGAAAATTGAAGTTATTTTCATCTAAATTTAGTCAAATATAGATCCTACAACCAAAATAGTCATCAAAATCCAAAAAATCGAAGTTGATTTCAAATGATTTTATTAAAATTTGACCAAAATCTTGTCAAAATCCAAAAAATTGAATTTATTTTCATCTAAATTTAGTCAAATATACATCCTACAACCAAAATACTCATCAGAATCCAAACAAATCGAAGTTGATTTCAAATAAATTTATTAAAATTTGACACTTCCAACTAAAAATTTTTTTATAATCCAACAAAAATGAAGTTATTTTCATCTAAATTTAGTCAAATATAGATCCTACAACCAAAATACTCAACAAAATCCAAAAAAATCGAAGTTGATTTCAAATGATTTTATTAAAATTTGACAAAAATCTTGTCCACATACAAGAAAATTGAAGTTATTTTCATCTAAATTTAGTCAAATATAGATCCTACAACCAAAATAGTCACCAAAATCCAAAAAATCGAAGTTGATTTCAAATGATTTTATTAAAATTTGACCAAAATCTTGTCAAAATCCAAAAAATTGAATTTATTTTCATCTAAATTTAGTCAAATATACATCCTACAACCAAAATACTCATCAAAATCCAAAAAAATCGAAGTTGATTTCAAATAAATTTATTAAAATTTGACACTTCCAACTAAAATTTTTTTCATAATCCAACAAAATTGAAGTTATTTTCCTCTAAATTTACTCAAATATAGATCCTACAACAAAAATACTCAACAAAATCCAAAAAAATCGAAGTTGATTTCAAATAAATTTATTAAAATTTGACACTTCCAACTAAAATTTTTTTCATAATCCAACAAAATTGAAGTTATTTTCATCTAAATTTACTCAAATATAGATCCTACAACCAAAATACGCAACAAAATCCAAAAAAATCGAAGTTGATTTCAAATGAATTTATTAAAATTTGACCAAAATCTTGTCAAAATCCAAAAAATTGAAGTTATTTTCATCTAAATTTACTCAAATATAGATCCTACAACGAAAATACTCAACAAAATCCAAAAAAATCGAAGTTGATTTCAAATAAATTTATTAAAATTTGACACTTCCAACTAATTTTTTTTTCATAATCCAACAAAATTAAATTTATTTTCATCAAAATTTACTCAAATATGGATCCTACAACAAAAATACTCAACAAAATCCAAAATAATCGAAGTTGATTTCAAATAAATTTAATAAAACTTGATACTTCCAACTAAATTTTTTTTCACAATCCAACAAAATTGAAGTTATTTTCATCTAAATTTAATCAAATATAGATCCTACAACAAAAATACTCGACAAAATCCAAAAAAATCGAAGTTGATTTCATATGAATTTATTAAAATTTGACACTTCCAACTAAATTTTTTTTTATAATCCAACAAAAATGAAGTCATTTCCATCTAAATTTAGTCAAATATAGATCCTACAACCAAAATACTCATCAAAATCCAAAAAAATCGAAGTTGATTTCAAATGAATTTATTAAAATTTGACAAAAATCTTGTCTACATCCAAGAAAATTGAAGTTATTTTCATCTAAATTTACTCAAATATAGATCCTACAACAAAAATACTCATCAAAATCCAAAAAAATCGAAGTTGATTTCAAATGATTTTATTAAAATTTAACAAAAATCTTGTCCACATACAAGAAAATTGAAGTTATTTTCATCTAAATTTAGTCAAATATAGATCCTACAACCAAAATAGTCATCAAAATCCAAAAAATCGAAGTTGATTTCAAATGATTTTATTAAAATTTGACCAAAATCTTGTCAAAATCCAAAAAATTGAATTTATTTTCATCTAAATTTAGTCAAATATACATCCTACAACCAAAATACTCATCAGAATCCAAACAAATCGAAGTTGATTTCAAATAAATTTATTAAAATTTGACACTTCCAACTAAAAATTTTTTTATAATCCAACAAAAATGAAGTTATTTTCATCTAAATTTAGTCAAATATAGATCCTACAACCAAAATACTCAACAAAATCCAAAAAAATCGAAGTTGATTTCAAATGATTTTATTAAAATTTGACAAAAATCTTGTCCACATACAAGAAAATTGAAGTTATTTTCATCTAAATTTAGTCAAATATAGATCCTACAACCAAAATAGTCACCAAAATCCAAAAAATCGAAGTTGATTTCAAATGATTTTATTAAAATTTGACCAAAATCTTGTCAAAATCCAAAAAATTGAATTTATTTTCATCTAAATTTAGTCAAATATACATCCTACAACCAAAATACTCATCAAAATCCAAAAAAATCGAAGTTGATTTCAAATAAATTTATTAAAATTTGACACTTCCAACTAAAATTTTTTTCATAATCCAACAAAATTGAAGTTATTTTCCTCTAAATTTACTCAAATATAGATCCTACAACAAAAATACTCAACAAAATACAAAAAAATCGAAGTTGATTTCAAATAAATTTATTAAAATTTGACACTTCCAACTAAAATTTTTTTCATAATCCAACAAAATTGAAGTTATTTTCATCTAAATTTACTCAAATATAGATCCTACAACCAAAATACGCAACAAAATCCAAAAAAATCGAAGTTGATTTCAAATGAATTTATTAAAATTTGACCAAAATCTTGTCAAAATCCAAAAAATTGAAGTTATTTTCATCTAAATTTACTCAAATATAGATCCTACAACGAAAATACTCAACAAAATCCAAAAAAATCGAAGTTGATTTCAAATAAATTTATTAAAATTTGACACTTCCAACTAAATTTTTTTTCATAATCCAACAAAATTAAATTTATTTTCATCAAAATTTACTCAAATATGGATCCTACAACAAAAATACTCAACAAAATCCAAAATAATCGAAGTTGATTTCAAATAAATTTAATAAAACATGATACTTCCAACTAAATTTTTTTTCACAATCCAACAAAATTGAAGTTATTTTCATCTAAATTTAATCAAATATAGATCCTACAACAAAAATACTCGACAAAATCCAAAAAAATCGAAGTTGATTTCATATGAATTTATTAAAATTTGACACTTCCAACTAAAATTTTTTTTATAATCCAACAAAAATGAAGTTATTTTCATCTAAATTTAGTCAAATATAGATCCTACAACCAAAATACTCATCAAAATCCAAAAAAATCGAAGTTGATTTCAAATGAATTTATTAAAATTTGACAAAAATCTTGTCTACATCCAAGAAAATTGAAGTTATTTTCATCTAAATTTACACAAATATAGATCCTACAACAAAAATACTCAACAAAATCCAAAAAAATCGAAGTTGATTTCAAATGATTTTATTAAAATTTGACAAAAATCTTGTCCACATACAAGAAAATTGAAGTTATTTTCATCTAAATTTAGTCAAATATAGATCCTACAACCAAAATAGTCATCAAAATCCAAAAAATCGAAGTTGATTTCAAATGATTTTATTAAAATTTGACCAAAATCTTGTCAAAATCCAAAAAATTGAATTTATTTTCATCTAAATTTAGTCAAATATACATCCTACAACCAAAATACTCATCAGAATCCAAACAAATCGAAGTTGATTTCAAATAAATTTATTAAAATTTGACACTTCCAACTAAAATTTTTTTTATAATCCAACAAAAATGAAGTTATTTTCATCTAAATTTAGTCAAATATAGATCCTACAACCAAAATACTCATCAAAATCCAAAAAAATCGAAGTTGATTTCAAATGAATTTATTAAAATTTGACAAAAATCTTGTCTACATCCAAGAAAATTGAAGTTATTTTCATCTAAATTTATTCAAATATAGACCCTACAACAAAAATACTCAACAAAATCCAAAAAAATCGAAGTTGATTTCAAATAAATTTATTAAAATTTGACACTTCCAACTAAAATTTTTTTCACAATCCAACAAAATTAAATTTATTTTCATCTAAATTTACTCAAATATGGATCCTACAACAAAAATACTCAACAAAATCCAAAATAATCGAAGTTGATTTCAAATAAATTTAATAAAACTTGATACTTCCAACTAAAATTTTTTTCACAATCCAACAAAATTGAAGTTATTTTCATCTAAATTTAATCAAATATAGATCCTACAACAAAAATACTCGACAAAATCCAAAAAAATCGAAGTTGATTTCAAATGATTTTATTAAAATTTAACAAAAATCTTGTCCACATACAAGAAAATTGAAGTTATTTTCATCTAAATTTAGTCAAATATAGATCCTACAACCAAAATAGTCATCAAAATCCAAAAAATCGAAGTTGATTTCAAATGATTTTATTAAAATTTGACCAAAATCTTGTCAAAATCCAAAAAATTGAATTTATTTTCATCTAAATTTAGTCAAATATACATCCTACAACCAAAATACTCATCAAAATCCAAAAAAATCGAAGTTGATTTCAAATAAATTTATTAAAATTTGACACTTCCAACTAAATTTTTTTTCATAATCCAACAAAATTGAATTTATTTTCATCTAAATTTAGTCAAATATAGATCCTACAACCAAAATACTCAACAAAATAAAGAAAAATCGAAGTTGTTTTCAAATAAATTTATTAAAATTTGACACTTCCAACTAAATTTTTTTTCATAATCCAACAAAATTGAAGTTATTTTCATCTAAATTTACTCAAATATAGATCCTACAACCAAAATACGCAACAAAATCCAAAATAATCGAAGTTGATTTCAAATAAATTTAAAAATTCGACATTTCCAACTAAAATTTTTTTCACAATCCAAAAAATTGATGTTATTTTCATCTAAATTTACTCAAATATAGATCCTACAACAAAAATACTCAACAAAATCCAAAAAAATCGAAGTTGATTTCAAATCAATTTATTAAAATTTGACCCTTCCAACTAAAATTTTGTTTCACAATCCAAAAAATTGAAGTTATTTTCATCTAAATCTACTCAAATATAGATCCTACAACAAAAATACTCAACAAAATCCAAAATAATCGAAGTTGATTTCAAATAAATTTAAAAATTCGACACTTCCAACTAAAATTTTTTTCACAATCCAAAAAATTGATGTTATTTTCATCTAAATTTACTCAAATATAGATCCTACAACAAAAATACTCAATAAAATCTAAAAAAATCGAAGTTGGTTTCAAATAATATTATTAAAATTTGACACTTCCAAATAAGTTTTTTTCACAATCCAACAAAATTGAAGTTATTTCCATCTAAATTTAATCAAATATAGATCCTACAACAAGAATACTCAACAAAATCCAAAAAAATCGAAGTTGATTTCAAATAAATTTATTAAAATTTGACACTTCCAACTAAATTTTTTTTCATAATCCAACAAAATTAAATTTATTTTCATCTAAATTTACTCAAATATAGATCCTACAACAAAAATTCTCAACAAAATCCAAAAAAATCGAAGTTGATTTCAAATAAATTTATTAAAATTTGACACTTCCAACTAAAATTTTTTTTATAATCCAACAAAAATGAAGTTATTTTCATCTAAATTTAGTCAAATATAGATCCTACAACAAAAATACTCAACAAAATCCAAAAAAATCGAAGTTGATTTCAAATGATTTTATTAAAATTTGACAAAAATCTTGTCCACATACAAGAAAATTGAAGTTATTTTCATCTAAATTTAGTCAAATATAGATCCTACAACCAAAATAGTCACCAAAATCCAAAAAATCGAAGTTGATTTCAAATGATTTTATTAAAATTTGACCAAAATCTTGTCAAAATCCAAAAAATTGAATTTATTTTCATCTAAATTTAGTCAAATATACATCCTACAACCAAAATACTCATCAAAATCCAAAAAAATCGAAGTTGATTTCAAATAAATTTATTAAAATTTGACACCTCCAACTAAAATTTTTTTCATAATCCAACAAAATTGAAGTTATTTTCCTCTAAATTTACTCAAATATAGATCCTACAACAAAAATACTCAACAAAATCCAAAAAAATCGAAGTTGATTTCAAATAAATTTATTAAAATTTGACACTTCCAACTAAAATTTTTTTCATAATCCAACAAAATTGAAGTTATTTTCATCTAAATTTACTCAAATATAGATCCTACAACCAAAATACGCAACAAAATCCAAAAAAATCGAAGTTGATTTCAAATGAATTTATTAAAATTTGACCAAAATCTTGTCAAAATCCAAAAAATTGAAGTTATTTTCATCTAAATTTACTCAAATATAGATCCTACAACGAAAATACTCAACAAAATCCAAAAAAATCGAAGTTGATTTCAAATAAATTTATTAAAATTTGACACTTCCAACTAAATTTTTTTTCATAATCCAACAAAATTAAATTTATTTTCATCAAAATTTACTCAAATATGGATCCTACAACAAAAATACTCAACAAAATCCAAAATAATCGAAGTTGATTTCAAATAAATTTAATAAAACTTGATACTTCCAACTAAATTTTTTTTCACAATCCAACAAAATTGAAGTTATTTTCATCTAAATTTAATCAAATATAGATCCTACAACAAAAATACTCGACAAAATCCAAAAAAATCGAAGTTGATTTCATATGAATTTATTAAAATTTGACACTTCCAACTAAAATTTTTTTTATAATCCAACAAAAATGAAGTTATTTTCATCTAAATTTAGTCAAATATAGATCCTACAACCAAAATACTCATCAAAATCCAAAAAAATCGAAGTTGATTTCAAATGAATTTATTAAAATTTGACAAAAATCTTGTCTACATCCAAGAAAATTGAAGTTATTTTCATCTAAATTTACACAAATATAGATCCTACAACAAAAATAGTCATCAAAATCCAAAAAATCGAAGTTGATTTCAAATGATTTTATTAAAATTTGACCAAAATCTTGTCAAAATCCAAAAAATTGAATTTATTTTCATCTAAATTTAGTCAAATATACATCCTACAACCAAAATACTCATCAGAATCCAAACAAATCGAAGTTGATTTCAAATAAATTTATTAAAATTTGACACTTCCAACTAAAATTTTTTTTATAATCCAACAAAAATGAAGTTATTTTCATCTAAATTTAGTCAAATATAGATCCTACAACCAAAATACTCATCAAAATCCAAAAAAATCGAAGTTGATTTCAAATGAATTTATTAAAATTTGACAAAAATCTTGTCTACATCCAAGAAAATTGAAGTTATTTTCATCTAAATTTATTCAAATATAGACCCTACAACAAAAATACTCAACAAAATCCAAAAAAATCGAAGTTGATTTCAAATAAATTTATTAAAATTTGACACTTCCAACTAAAATTTTTTTCACAATCCAACAAAATTAAATTTATTTTCATCTAAATTTACTCAAATATGGATCCTACAACAAAAATACTCAACAAAATCCAAAATAATCGAAGTTGATTTCAAATAAATTTAATAAAACTTGATACTTCCAACTAAAATTTTTTTCACAATCCAACAAAATTGAAGTTATTTTCATCTAAATTTAATCAAATATAGATCCTACAACAAAAATACTCGACAAAATCCAAAAAAATCGAAGTTGATTTCATATGAATTAATTAAAATTTGACACTTCCAACTAAATTTTTTTTTATAATCCAACAAAAATGAAGTCATTTCCATCTAAATTTAGTCAAATATAGATCCTACAACCAAAATACTCATCAAAATCCAAAAAAATCGAAGTTGATTTCAAATGAATTTATTAAAATTTGACAAAAATCTTGTCTACATCCAAGAAAATTGAAGTTATTTTCATCTAAATTTACTCAAATATAGATCCTACAACAAAAATACTCATCAAAATCCAAAAAAATCGAAGTTGATTTCAAATGATTTTATTAAAATTTAACAAAAATCTTGTCCACATACAAGAAAATTGAAGTTATTTTCATCTAAATTTAGTCAAATATAGATCCTACAACCAAAATAGTCATCAAAATCCAAAAAATCGAAGTTGATTTCAAATGATTTTATTAAAATTTGACCAAAATCTTGTCAAAATCCAAAAAATTGAATTTATTTTCATCTAAATTTAGTCAAATATACATCCTACAACCAAAATACTCATCAGAATCCAAACAAATCGAAGTTGATTTCAAATAAATTTATTAAAATTTGACACTTCCAACTAAAAATTTTTTTATAATCCAACAAAAATGAAGTTATTTTCATCTAAATTTAGTCAAATATAGATCCTACAACCAAAATACTCAACAAAATCCAAAAAAATCGAAGTTGATTTCAAATGATTTTATTAAAATTTGACAAAAATCTTGTCCACATACAAGAAAATTGAAGTTATTTTCATCTAAATTTAGTCAAATATAGATCCTACAACCAAAATAGTCACCAAAATCCAAAAAATCGAAGTTGATTTCAAATGATTTTATTAAAATTTGACCAAAATCTTGTCAAAATCCAAAAAATTGAATTTATTTTCATCTAAATTTAGTCAAATATACATCCTACAACCAAAATACTCATCAAAATCCAAAAAAATCGAAGTTGATTTCAAATAAATTTATTAAAATTTGACACTTCCAACTAAAATTTTTTTCATAATCCAACAAAATTGAAGTTATTTTCCTCTAAATTTACTCAAATATAGATCCTACAACAAAAATACTCAACAAAATCCAAAAAAATCGAAGTTGATTTCAAATAAATTTATTAAAATTTGACACTTCCAACTAAAATTTTTTTCATAATCCAACAAAATTGAAGTTATTTTCATCTAAATTTACTCAAATATAGATCCTACAACCAAAATACGCAACAAAATCCAAAAAAATCGAAGTTGATTTCAAATGAATTTATTAAAATTTGACCAAAATCTTGTCAAAATCCAAAAAATTGAAGTTATTTTCATCTAAATTTACTCAAATATAGATCCTACAACGAAAATACTCAACAAAATCCAAAAAAATCGAAGTTGATTTCAAATAAATTTATTAAAATTTGACACTTCCAACTAATTTTTTTTTCATAATCCAACAAAATTAAATTTATTTTCATCAAAATTTACTCAAATATGGATCCTACAACAAAAATACTCAACAAAATCCAAAATAATCGAAGTTGATTTCAAATAAATTTAATAAAACTTGATACTTCCAACTAAATTTTTTTTCACAATCCAACAAAATTGAAGTTATTTTCATCTAAATTTAATCAAATATAGATCCTACAACAAAAATACTCGACAAAATCCAAAAAAATCGAAGTTGATTTCATATGAATTTATTAAAATTTGACACTTCCAACTAAAATTTTTTTTATAATCCAACAAAAATGAAGTTATTTTCATCTAAATTTAGTCAAATATAGATCCTACAACCAAAATACTCATCAAAATCCAAAAAAATCGAAGTTGATTTCAAATGAATTTATTAAAATTTGACAAAAATCTTGTCTACATCCAAGAAAATTGAAGTTATTTTCATCTAAATTTACACAAATATAGATCCTACAACAAAAATACTCAACAAAATCCAAAAAAATCGAAGTTGATTTCAAATGATTTTATTAAAATTTGACAAAAATCTTGTCCACATACAAGAAAATTGAAGTTATTTTCATCTAAATTTAGTCAAATATAGATCCTACAACCAAAATAGTCATCAAAATCCAAAAAATCGAAGTTGATTTCAAATGATTTTATTAAAATTTGACCAAAATCTTGTCAAAATCCAAAAAATTGAATTTATTTTCATCTAAATTTAGTCAAATATACATCCTACAACCAAAATACTCATCAGAATCCAAACAAATCGAAGTTGATTTCAAATAAATTTATTAAAATTTGACACTTCCAACTAAAATTTTTTTTATAATCCAACAAAAATGAAGTTATTTTCATCTAAATTTAGTCAAATATAGATCCTACAACCAAAATACTCATCAAAATCCAAAAAAATCGAAGTTGATTTCAAATGAATTTATTAAAATTTGACAAAAATCTTGTCTACATCCAAGAAAATTGAAGTTATTTTCATCTAAATTTATTCAAATATAGACCCTACAACAAAAATACTCAACAAAATCCAAAAAAATCGAAGTTGATTTCAAATAAATTTATTAAAATTTGACACTTCCAACTAAAATTTTTTTCACAATCCAACAAAATTAAATTTATTTTCATCTAAATTTACTCAAATATGGATCCTACAACAAAAATACTCAACAAAATCCAAAATAATCGAAGTTGATTTCAAATAAATTTAATAAAACTTGATACTTCCAACTAAAATTTTTTTCACAATCCAACAAAATTGAAGTTATTTTCATCTAAATTTAATCAAATATAGATCCTACAACAAAAATACTCGACAAAATCCAAAAAAATCGAAGTTGATTTCATATGAATTTATTAAAATTTGACACTTCCAACTAAATTTTTTTTTATAATCCAACAAAAATGAAGTCATTTCCATCTAAATTTAGTCAAATATAGATCCTACAACCAAAATACTCATCAAAATCCAAAAAAATCGAAGTTGATTTCAAATGAATTTATTAAAATTTGACAAAAATCTTGTCTACATCCAAGAAAATTGAAGTTATTTTCATCTAAATTTACTCAAATATAGATCCTACAACAAAAATACTCATCAAAATCCAAAAAAATCGAAGTTGATTTCAAATGATTTTATTAAAATTTAACAAAAATCTTGTCCACATACAAGAAAATTGAAGTTATTTTCATCTAAATTTAGTCAAATATAGATCCTACAACCAAAATAGTCATCAAAATCCAAAAAATCGAAGTTGATTTCAAATGATTTTATTAAAATTTGACCAAAATCTTGTCAAAATCCAAAAAATTGAATTTATTTTCATCTAAATTTAGTCAAATATACATCCTACAACCAAAATACTCATCAGAATCCAAACAAATCGAAGTTGATTTCAAATAAATTTATTAAAATTTGACACTTCCAACTAAATTTTTTTTCATAATCCAACAAAATTAAATTTATTTTCATCAAAATTTACTCAAATATGGATCCTACAACAAAAATACTCAACAAAATCCAAAATAATCGAAGTTGATTTCAAATAAATTTAATAAAACTTGATACTTCCAACTAAATTTTTTTTCACAATCCAACAAAATTGAAGTTATTTTCATCTAAATTTAATCAAATATAGATCCTACAACAAAAATACTCGACAAAATCCAAAAAAATCGAAGTTGATTTCATATGAATTTATTAAAATTTGACACTTCCAACTAAAATTTTTTTTATAATCCAACAAAAATGAAGTTATTTTCATCTAAATTTAGTCAAATATAGATCCTACAACCAAAATACTCATCAAAATCCAAAAAAATCGAAGTTGATTTCAAATGAATTTATTAAAATTTGACAAAAATCTTGTCTACATCCAAGAAAATTGAAGTTATTTTCATCTAAATTTACACAAATATAGATCCTACAACAAAAATAGTCATCAAAATCCAAAAAATCGAAGTTGATTTCAAATGATTTTATTAAAATTTGACCAAAATCTTGTCAAAATCCAAAAAATTGAATTTATTTTCATCTAAATTTAGTCAAATATACATCCTACAACCAAAATACTCATCAGAATCCAAACAAATCGAAGTTGATTTCAAATAAATTTATTAAAATTTGACACTTCCAACTAAAATTTTTTTTATAATCCAACAAAAATGAAGTTATTTTCATCTAAATTTAGTCAAATATAGATCCTACAACCAAAATACTCATCAAAATCCAAAAAAATCGAAGTTGATTTCAAATGAATTTATTACAATTTGACAAAAATCTTGTCTACATCCAAGAAAATTGAAGTTATTTTCATCTAAATTTATTCAAATATAGACCCTACAACAAAAATACTCAACAAAATCCAAAAAAATCGAAGTTGATTTCAAATAAATTTATTAAAATTTGACACTTCCAACTAAAATTTTTTTCACAATCCAACAAAATTAAATTTATTTTCATCTAAATTTACTCAAATATGGATCCTACAACAAAAATACTCAACAAAATCCAAAATAATCGAAGTTGATTTCAAATAAATTTAATAAAACTTGATACTTCCAACTAAAATTTTTTTCACAATCCAACAAAATTGAAGTTATTTTCATCTAAATTTAATCAAATATAGATCCTACAACAAAAATACTCGACAAAATCCAAAAAAATCGAAGTTGATTTCATATGAATTTATTAAAATTTGACACTTCCAACTAAATTTTTTTTTATAATCCAACAAAAATGAAGTCATTTCCATCTAAATTTAGTCAAATATAGATCCTACAACCAAAATACTCATCAAAATCCAAAAAAATCGAAGTTGATTTCAAATGAATTTATTAAAATTTGACAAAAATCTTGTCTACATCCAAGAAAATTGAAGTTATTTTCATCTAAATTTACTCAAATATAGATCCTACAACAAAAATACTCATCAAAATCCAAAAAAATCGAAGTTGATTTCAAATGATTTTATTAAAATTTAACAAAAATCTTGTCCACATACAAGAAAATTGAAGTTATTTTCATCTAAATTTAGTCAAATATAGATCCTACAACCAAAATAGTCATCAAAATCCAAAAAATCGAAGTTGATTTCAAATGATTTTATTAAAATTTGACCAAAATCTTGTCAAAATCCAAAAAATTGAATTTATTTTCATCTAAATTTAGTCAAATATACATCCTACAACCAAAATACTCATCAGAATCCAAACAAATCGAAGTTGATTTCAAATAAATTTATTAAAATTTGACACTTCCAACTAAAAATTTTTTTATAATCCAACAAAAATGAAGTTATTTTCATCTAAATTTAGTCAAATATAGATCCTACAACCAAAATACTCAACAAAATCCAAAAAAATCGAAGTTGATTTCAAATGATTTTATTAAAATTTGACAAAAATCTTGTCCACATACAAGAAAATTGAAGTTATTTTCATCTAAATTTAGTCAAATATAGATCCTACAACCAAAATAGTCACCAAAATCCAAAAAATCGAAGTTGATTTCAAATGATTTTATTAAAATTTGACCAAAATCTTGTCAAAATCCAAAAAATTGAATTTATTTTCATCTAAATTTAGTCAAATATACATCCTACAACCAAAATACTCATCAAAATCCAAAAAAATCGAAGTTGATTTCAAATAAATTTATTAAAATTTGACACTTCCAACTAAAATTTTTTTCATAATCCAACAAAATTGAAGTTATTTTCCTCTAAATTTACTCAAATATAGATCCTACAACAAAATACTCAACAAAATCCAAAAAAATCGAAGTTGATTTCAAATAAATTTATTAAAATTTGACACTTCCAACTAAAATTTTTTTCATAATCCAACAAAATTGAAGTTATTTTCATCTAAATTTACTCAAATATAGATCCTACAACCAAAATACGCAACAAAATCCAAAAAAATCGAAGTTGATTTCAAATGAATTTATTAAAATTTGACCAAAATCTTGTCAAAATCCAAAAAATTGAAGTTATTTTCATCTAAATTTACTCAAATATAGATCCTACAACGAAAATACTCAACAAAATCCAAAAAAATCGAAGTTGATTTCAAATAAATTTATTAAAATTTGACACTTCCAACTAAATTTTTTTTCATAATCCAACAAAATTAAATTTATTTTCATCAAAATTTACTCAAATATGGATCCTACAACAAAAATACTCAACAAAATCCAAAATAATCGAAGTTGATTTCAAATAAATTTAATAAAACATGATACTTCCAACTAAATTTTTTTTCACAATCCAACAAAATTGAAGTTATTTTCATCTAAATTTAATCAAATATAGATCCTACAACAAAAATACTCGACAAAATCCAAAAAAATCGAAGTTGATTTCATATGAATTTATTAAAATTTGACACTTCCAACTAAAATTTTTTTTATAATCCAACAAAAATGAAGTTATTTTCATCTAAATTTAGTCAAATATAGATCCTACAACCAAAATACTCATCAAAATCCAAAAAAATCGAAGTTGATTTCAAATGAATTTATTAAAATTTGACAAAAATCTTGTCTACATCCAAGAAAATTGAAGTTATTTTCATCTAAATTTACACAAATATAGATCCTACAACAAAAATACTCAACAAAATCCAAAAAAATCGAAGTTGATTTCAAATGATTTTATTAAAATTTGACAAAAATCTTGTCCACATACAAGAAAATTGAAGTTATTTTCATCTAAATTTAGTCAAATATAGATCCTACAACCAAAATAGTCATCAAAATCCAAAAAATCGAAGTTGATTTCAAATGATTTTATTAAAATTTGACCAAAATCTTGTCAAAATCCAAAAAATTGAATTTATTTTCATCTAAATTTAGTCAAATATACATCCTACAACCAAAATACTCATCAGAATCCAAACAAATCGAAGTTGATTTCAAATAAATTTATTAAAATTTGACACTTCCAACTAAAATTTTTTTTATAATCCAACAAAAATGAAGTTATTTTCATCTAAATTTAGTCAAATATAGATCCTACAACCAAAATACTCATCAAAATCCAAAAAAATCGAAGTTGATTTCAAATGAATTTATTAAAATTTGACAAAAATCTTGTCTACATCCAAGAAAATTGAAGTTATTTTCATCTAAATTTATTCAAATATAGACCCTACAACAAAAATACTCAACAAAATCCAAAAAAATCGAAGTTGATTTCAAATAAATT
Source organism: Andrena fulva (assembly GCA_946251845.1). Taxonomy (NCBI): domain Eukaryota; kingdom Metazoa; phylum Arthropoda; class Insecta; order Hymenoptera; family Andrenidae; genus Andrena; species Andrena fulva. Next base: position 3,019,542 of record CAMITZ010000243.1, read on the forward strand.
TATTAAAATTTGACACTTCCAACTAAAATTTTTTTCACAATCCAACAAAATTAAATTTATTTTCATCTAAATTTACTCAAATATGGATCCTACAACAAAAATACTCAACAAAATCCAAAATAATCGAAGTTGATTTCAAATAAATTTAATAAAACTTGATACTTCCAACTAAAATTTTTTTCACAATCCAACAAAATTGAAGTTATTTTCATCTAAATTTAATCAAATATAGATCCTACAACAAAAATACTCGACAAAATCCAAAAAAATCGAAGTTGATTTCAAATGATTTTATTAAAATTTAACAAAAATCTTGTCCACATACAAGAAAATTGAAGTTATTTTCATCTAAATTTAGTCAAATATAGATCCTACAACCAAAATAGTCATCAAAATCCAAAAAATCGAAGTTGATTTCAAATGATTTTATTAAAATTTGACCAAAATCTTGTCAAAATCCAAAAAATTGAATTTATTTTCATCTAAATTTAGTCAAATATACATCCTACAACCAAAATACTCATCAAAATCCAAAAAAATCGAAGTTGATTTCAAATAAATTTATTAAAATTTGACACTTCCAACTAAATTTTTTTTCATAATCCAACAAAATTGAATTTATTTTCATCTAAATTTAGTCAAATATAGATCCTACAACCAAAATACTCAACAAAATAAAGAAAAATCGAAGTTGTTTTCAAATAAATTTATTAAAATTTGACACTTCCAACTAAATTTTTTTTCATAATCCAACAAAATTGAAGTTATTTTCATCTAAATTTACTCAAATATAGATCCTACAACCAAAATACGCAACAAAATCCAAAATAATCGAAGTTGATTTCAAATAAATTTAAAAATTCGACATTTCCAACTAAAATTTTTTTCACAATCCAAAAAATTGATGTTATTTTCATCTAAATTTACTCAAATATAGATCCTACAACAAAAATACTCAACAAAATCCAAAAAAATCGAAGTTGATTTCAAATCAATTTATTAAAATTTGACCCTTCCAACTAAAATTTTGTTTCACAATCCAAAAAATTGAAGTTATTTTCATCTAAATCTACTCAAATATAGATCCTACAACAAAAATACTCAACAAAATCCAAAATAATCGAAGTTGATTTCAAATAAATTTAAAAATTCGACACTTCCAACTAAAATTTTTTTCACAATCCAAAAAATTGATGTTATTTTCATCTAAATTTACTCAAATATAGATCCTACAACAAAAATACTCAATAAAATCTAAAAAAATCGAAGTTGGTTTCAAATAATATTATTAAAATTTGACACTTCCAAATAAGTTTTTTTCACAATCCAACAAAATTGAAGTTATTTCCATCTAAATTTAATCAAATATAGATCCTACAACAAGAATACTCAACAAAATCCAAAAAAATCGAAGTTGATTTCAAATAAATTTATTAAAATTTGACACTTCCAACTAAATTTTTTTTCATAATCCAACAAAATTAAATTTATTTTCATCTAAATTTACTCAAATATAGATCCTACAACAAAAATTCTCAACAAAATCCAAAAAAATCGAAGTTGATTTCAAATAAATTTATTAAAATTTGACACTTCCAACTAAAATTTTTTTTATAATCCAACAAAAATGAAGTTATTTTCATCTAAATTTAGTCAAATATAGATCCTACAACAAAAATACTCAACAAAATCCAAAAAAATCGAAGTTGATTTCAAATGATTTTATTAAAATTTGACAAAAATCTTGTCCACATACAAGAAAATTGAAGTTATTTTCATCTAAATTTAGTCAAATATAGATCCTACAACCAAAATAGTCACCAAAATCCAAAAAATCGAAGTTGATTTCAAATGATTTTATTAAAATTTGACCAAAATCTTGTCAAAATCCAAAAAATTGAATTTATTTTCATCTAAATTTAGTCAAATATACATCCTACAACCAAAATACTCATCAAAATCCAAAAAAATCGAAGTTGATTTCAAATAAATTTATTAAAATTTGACACTTCCAACTAAAATTTTTTTCATAATCCAACAAAATTGAAGTTATTTTCCTCTAAATTTACTCAAATATAGATCCTACAACAAAAATACTCAACAAAATCCAAAAAAATCGAAGTTGATTTCAAATAAATTTATTAAAATTTGACACTTCCAACTAAAATTTTTTTCATAATCCAACAAAATTGAAGTTATTTTCATCTAAATTTACTCAAATATAGATCCTACAACCAAAATACGCAACAAAATCCAAAAAAATCGAAGTTGATTTCAAATGAATTTATTAAAATTTGACCAAAATCTTGTCAAAATCCAAAAAATTGAAGTTATTTTCATCTAAATTTACTCAAATATAGATCCTACAACGAAAATACTCAACAAAATCCAAAAAAATCGAAGTTGATTTCAAATAAATTTATTAAAATTTGACACTTCCAACTAAATTTTTTTTCATAATCCAACAAAATTAAATTTATTTTCATCAAAATTTACTCAAATATGGATCCTACAACAAAAATACTCAACAAAATCCAAAATAATCGAAGTTGATTTCAAATAAATTTAATAAAACTTGATACTTCCAACTAAATTTTTTTTCACAATCCAACAAAATTGAAGTTATTTTCATCTAAATTTAATCAAATATAGATCCTACAACAAAAATACTCGACAAAATCCAAAAAAATCGAAGTTGATTTCATATGAATTTATTAAAATTTGACACTTCCAACTAAAATTTTTTTTATAATCCAACAAAAATGAAGTTATTTTCATCTAAATTTAGTCAAATATAGATCCTACAACCAAAATACTCATCAAAATCCAAAAAAATCGAAGTTGATTTCAAATGAATTTATTAAAATTTGACAAAAATCTTGTCTACATCCAAGAAAATTGAAGTTATTTTCATCTAAATTTACACAAATATAGATCCTACAACAAAAATAGTCATCAAAATCCAAAAAATCGAAGTTGATTTCAAATGATTTTATTAAAATTTGACCAAAATCTTGTCAAAATCCAAAAAATTGAATTTATTTTCATCTAAATTTAGTCAAATATACATCCTACAACCAAAATACTCATCAGAATCCAAACAAATCGAAGTTGATTTCAAATAAATTTATTAAAATTTGACACTTCCAACTAAAATTTTTTTTATAATCCAACAAAAATGAAGTTATTTTCATCTAAATTTAGTCAAATATAGATCCTACAACCAAAATACTCATCAAAATCCAAAAAAATCGAAGTTGATTTCAAATGAATTTATTAAAATTTGACAAAAATCTTGTCTACATCCAAGAAAATTGAAGTTATTTTCATCTAAATTTATTCAAATATAGACCCTACAACAAAAATACTCAACAAAATCCAAAAAAATCGAAGTTGATTTCAAATAAATTTATTAAAATTTGACACTTCCAACTAAAATTTTTTTCACAATCCAACAAAATTAAATTTATTTTCATCTAAATTTACTCAAATATGGATCCTACAACAAAAATACTCAACAAAATCCAAAATAATCGAAGTTGATTTCAAATAAATTTAATAAAACTTGATACTTCCAACTAAAATTTTTTTCACAATCCAACAAAATTGAAGTTATTTTCATCTAAATTTAATCAAATATAGATCCTACAACAAAAATACTCGACAAAATCCAAAAAAATCGAAGTTGATTTCATATGAATTTATTAAAATTTGACACTTCCAACTAAATTTTTTTTTATAATCCAACAAAAATGAAGTCATTTCCATCTAAATTTAGTCAAATATAGATCCTACAACCAAAATACTCATCAAAATCCAAAAAAATCGAAGTTGATTTCAAATGAATTTATTGAAATTTGACAAAAATCTTGTCTACATCCAAGAAAATTGAAGTTATTTTCATCTAAATTTACTCAAATATAGATCCTACAACAAAAATACTCATCAAAATCCAAAAAAATCGAAGTTGATTTCAAATGATTTTATTAAAATTTAACAAAAATCTTGTCCACATACAAGAAAATTGAAGTTATTTTCATCTAAATTTAGTCAAATATAGATCCTACAACCAAAATAGTCATCAAAATCCAAAAAATCGAAGTTGATTTCAAATGATTTTATTAAAATTTGACCAAAATCTTGTCAAAATCCAAAAAATTGAATTTATTTTCATCTAAATTTAGTCAAATATACATCCTACAACCAAAATACTCATCAGAATCCAAACAAATCGAAGTTGATTTCAAATAAATTTATTAAAATTTGACACTTCCAACTAAAAATTTTTTTATAATCCAACAAAAATGAAGTTATTTTCATCTAAATTTAGTCAAATATAGATCCTACAACCAAAATACTCAACAAAATCCAAAAAAATCGAAGTTGATTTCAAATGATTTTATTAAAATTTGACAAAAATCTTGTCCACATACAAGAAAATTGAAGTTATTTTCATCTAAATTTAGTCAAATATAGATCCTACAACCAAAATAGTCACCAAAATCCAAAAAATCGAAGTTGATTTCAAATGATTTTATTAAAATTTGACCAAAATCTTGTCAAAATCCAAAAAATTGAATTTATTTTCATCTAAATTTAGTCAAATATACATCCTACAACCAAAATACTCATCAAAATCCAAAAAAATCGAAGTTGATTTCAAATAAATTTATTAAAATTTGACACTTCCAACTAAAATTTTTTTCATAATCCAACAAAATTGAAGTTATTTTCCTCTAAATTTACTCAAATATAGATCCTACAACAAAAATACTCAACAAAATCCAAAAAAATCGAAGTTGATTTCAAATAAATTTATTAAAATTTGACACTTCCAACTAAAATTTTTTTCATAATCCAACAAAATTGAAGTTATTTTCATCTAAATTTACTCAAATATAGATCCTACAACCAAAATACGCAACAAAATCCAAAAAAATCGAAGTTGATTTCAAATGAATTTATTAAAATTTGACCAAAATCTTGTCAAAATCCAAAAAATTGAAGTTATTTTCATCTAAATTTACTCAAATATAGATCCTACAACGAAAATACTCAACAAAATCCAAAAAAATCGAAGTTGATTTCAAATAAATTTATTAAAATTTGACACTTCCAACTAATTTTTTTTTCATAATCCAACAAAATTAAATTTATTTTCATCAAAATTTACTCAAATATGGATCCTACAACAAAAATACTCAACAAAATCCAAAATAATCGAAGTTGATTTCAAATAAATTTAATAAAACTTGATACTTCCAACTAAATTTTTTTTCACAATCCAACAAAATTGAAGTTATTTTCATCTAAATTTAATCAAATATAGATCCTACAACAAAAATACTCGACAAAATCCAAAAAAATCGAAGTTGATTTCATATGAATTTATTAAAATTTGACACTTCCAACTAAAATTTTTTTTATAATCCAACAAAAATGAAGTTATTTTCATCTAAATTTAGTCAAATATAGATCCTACAACCAAAATACTCATCAAAATCCAAAAAAATCGAAGTTGATTTCAAATGAATTTATTAAAATTTGACAAAAATCTTGTCTACATCCAAGAAAATTGAAGTTATTTTCATCTAAATTTACACAAATATAGATCCTACAACAAAAATACTCAACAAAATCCAAAAAAATCGAAGTTGATTTCAAATGATTTTATTAAAATTTGACAAAAATCTTGTCCACATACAAGAAAATTGAAGTTATTTTCATCTAAATTTAGTCAAATATAGATCCTACAACCAAAATAGTCATCAAAATCCAAAAAATCGAAGTTGATTTCAAATGATTTTATTAAAATTTGACCAAAATCTTGTCAAAATCCAAAAAATTGAATTTATTTTCATCTAAATTTAGTCAAATATACATCCTACAACCAAAATACTCATCAGAATCCAAACAAATCGAAGTTGATTTCAAATAAATTTATTAAAATTTGACACTTCCAACTAAAATTTTTTTTATAATCCAACAAAAATGAAGTTATTTTCATCTAAATTTAGTCAAATATAGATCCTACAACCAAAATACTCATCAAAATCCAAAAAAATCGAAGTTGATTTCAAATGAATTTATTAAAATTTGACAAAAATCTTGTCTACATCCAAGAAAATTGAAGTTATTTTCATCTAAATTTATTCAAATATAGACCCTACAACAAAAATACTCAACAAAATCCAAAAAAATCGAAGTTGATTTCAAATAAATTTATTAAAATTTGACACTTCCAACTAAAATTTTTTTCACAATCCAACAAAATTAAATTTATTTTCATCTAAATTTACTCAAATATGGATCCTACAACAAAAATACTCAACAAAATCCAAAATAATCGAAGTTGATTTCAAATAAATTTAATAAAACTTGATACTTCCAACTAAAATTTTTTTCACAATCCAACAAAATTGAAGTTATTTTCATCTAAATTTAATCAAATATAGATCCTACAACAAAAATACTCGACAAAATCCAAAAAAATCGAAGTTGATTTCATATGAATTTATTAAAATTTGACACTTCCAACTAAATTTTTTTTTATAATCCAACAAAAATGAAGTCATTTCCATCTAAATTTAGTCAAATATAGATCCTACAACCAAAATACTCATCAAAATCCAAAAAAATCGAAGTTGATTTCAAATGAATTTATTAAAATTTGACAAAAATCTTGTCTACATCCAAGAAAATTGAAGTTATTTTCATCTAAATTTACTCAAATATAGATCCTACAACAAAAATACTCATCAAAATCCAAAAAAATCGAAGTTGATTTCAAATGATTTTATTAAAATTTAACAAAAATCTTGTCCACATACAAGAAAATTGAAGTTATTTTCATCTAAATTTAGTCAAATATAGATCCTACAACCAAAATAGTCATCAAAATCCAAAAAATCGAAGTTGATTTCAAATGATTTTATTAAAATTTGACCAAAATCTTGTCAAAATCCAAAAAATTGAATTTATTTTCATCTAAATTTAGTCAAATATACATCCTACAACCAAAATACTCATCAGAATCCAAACAAATCGAAGTTGATTTCAAATAAATTTATTAAAATTTGACACTTCCAACTAAAAATTTTTTTATAATCCAACAAAAATGAAGTTATTTTCATCTAAATTTAGTCAAATATAGATCCTACAACCAAAATACTCAACAAAATCCAAAAAAATCGAAGTTGATTTCAAATGATTTTATTAAAATTTGACAAAAATCTTGTCCACATACAAGAAAATTGAAGTTATTTTCATCTAAATTTAGTCAAATATAGATCCTACAACCAAAATAGTCACCAAAATCCAAAAAATCGAAGTTGATTTCAAATGATTTTATTAAAATTTGACCAAAATCTTGTCAAAATCCAAAAAATTGAATTTATTTTCATCTAAATTTAGTCAAATATACATCCTACAACCAAAATACTCATCAAAATCCAAAAAAATCGAAGTTGATTTCAAATAAATTTATTAAAATTTGACACTTCCAACTAAAATTTTTTTCATAATCCAACAAAATTGAAGTTATTTTCCTCTAAATTTACTCAAATATAGATCCTACAACAAAAATACTCAACAAAATCCAAAAAAATCGAAGTTGATTTCAAATAAATTTATTAAAATTTGACACTTCCAACTAAAATTTTTTTCATAATCCAACAAAATTGAAGTTATTTTCATCTAAATTTACTCAAATATAGATCCTACAACCAAAATACGCAACAAAATCCAAAAAAATCGAAGTTGATTTCAAATGAATTTATTAAAATTTGACCAAATTCTTGTCAAAATCCAAAAAATTGAAGTTATTTTCATCTAAATTTACTCAAATATAGATCCTACAACGAAAATACTCAACAAAATCCAAAAAAATCGAAGTTGATTTCAAATAAATTTATTAAAATTTGACACTTCCAACTAAATTTTTTTTCATAATCCAACAAAATTAAATTTATTTTCATCTAAATTTACTCAAATATGGATCCTACAACAAAAATACTCAACAAAATCCAAAATAATCGAAGTTGATTTCAAATAAATTTAATAAAACTTGATACTTCCAACTAAATTTTTTTTCACAATCCAACAAAATTGAAGTTATTTTCATCTAAATTTAATCAAATATAGATCCTACAACAAAAATACTCGACAAAATCCAAAAAAATCGAAGTTGATTTCATATGAATTTATTAAAATTTGACACTTCCAACTAAAATTTTTTTTATAATCCAACAAAAATGAAGTTATTTTCATCTAAATTTAGTCAAATATAGATCCTACAACCAAAATACTCATCAAAATCCAAAAAAATCGAAGTTGATTTCAAATGAATTTATTAAAATTTGACAAAAATCTTGTCTACATCCAAGAAAATTGAAGTTATTTTCATCTAAATTTACACAAATATAGATCCTACAACAAAAATACTCAACAAAATCCAAAAAAATCGAAGTTGATTTCAAATGATTTTATTAAAATTTGACAAAAATCTTGTCCACATACAAGAAAATTGAAGTTATTTTCATCTAAATTTAGTCAAATATAGATCCTACAACCAAAATAGTCATCAAAATCCAAAAAATCGAAGTTGATTTCAAATGATTTTATTAAAATTTGACCAAAATCTTGTCAAAATCCAAAAAATTGAATTTATTTTCATCTAAATTTAGTCAAATATACATCCTACAACCAAAATACTCATCAGAATCCAAACAAATCGAAGTTGATTTCAAATAAATTTATTAAAATTTGACACTTCCAACTAAAATTTTTTTTATAATCCAACAAAAATGAAGTTATTTTCATCTAAATTTAGTCAAATATAGATCCTACAACCAAAATACTCATCAAAATCCAAAAAAATCGAAGTTGATTTCAAATGAATTTATTAAAATTTGACAAAAATCTTGTCTACATCCAAGAAAATTGAAGTTATTTTCATCTAAATTTAGTCAAATATAGATCCTACAACCAAAATAGTTATCAAAATCCAAAAAATCGAAGTTGATTTCTAATGATTTTATTAAAATTTGACCAAAATCTTGTCAAAATCCAAAAAATTGAAGTTATTTTCATCTAAATTTACTCAAATATAGATCCTACAACAAAAATTCTCAACAAAATCCAAAAAAATCGAAGTTGATTTCAAATAAATTTATTAAAATTTGACACTTCCAACTAAAATTTTTTTTATAATCCAACAAAAATGAAGTTATTTTCATCTAAATTTAGTCAAATATAGATCCTACAACAAAAATACTCAACAAAATCCAAAAAAATCGAAGTTGATTTCAAATGATTTTATTAAAATTTGACAAAAATCTTGTCCACATACAAGAAAATTGAAGTTATTTTCATCTAAATTTAGTCAAATATAGATCCTACAACCAAAATAGTCACCAAAATCCAAAAAATCGAAGTTGATTTCAAATGATTTTATTAAAATTTGACCAAAATCTTGTCAAAATCCAAAAAATTGAATTTATTTTCATCTAAATTTAGTCAAATATACATCCTACAACCAAAATACTCATCAAAATCCAAAAAAATCGAAGTTGATTTCAAATAAATTTATTAAAATTTGACACTTCCAACTAAAATTTTTTTCATAATCCAACAAAATTGAAGTTATTTTCCTCTAAATTTACTCAAATATAGTTCCTACAACAAAAATACTCAACAAAATCCAAAAAAATCGAAGTTGATTTCAAATAAATTTATTAAAATTTGACACTTCCAACTAAAATTTTTTTCATAATCCAACAAAATTGAAGTTATTTTCATCTAAATTTACTCAAATATAGATCCTACAACCAAAATACGCAACAAAATCCAAAAAAATCGAAGTTGATTTCAAATGAATTTATTAAAATTTGACCAAAATCTTGTCAAAATCCAAAAAATTGAAGTTATTTTCATCTAAATTTACTCAAATATAGATCCTACAACGAAAATACTCAACAAAATCCAAAAAAATCGAAGTTGATTTCAAATAAATTTATTAAAATTTGACACTTCCAACTAAATTTTTTTTCATAATCCAACAAAATTAAATTTATTTTCATCTAAATTTACTCAAATATGGATCCTACAACAAAAATACTCAACAAAATCCAAAATAATCGAAGTTGATTTCAAATAAATTTAATAAAACTTGATACTTCCAACTAAATTTTTTTTCACAATCCAACAAAATTGAAGTTATTTTCATCTAAATTTAATCAAATATAGATCCTACAACAAAAATACTCGACAAAATCCAAAAAAATCGAAGTTGATTTCATATGAATTTATTAAAATTTGACACTTCCAACTAAATTTTTTTTTATAATCCAACAAAAATGAAGTCATTTTCATCTAAATTTAGTCAAATATAGATCCTACAACCAAAATACTCATCAAAATCCAAAAAAATCGAAGTTGATTTCAAATGAATTTATTAAAATTTGACAAAAATCTTGTCTACATCCAAGAAAATTGAAGTTATTTTCATCTAAATTTACTCAAATATAGATCCTACAACAAAAATACTCAACAAAATCCAAAAAAATCGAAGTTGATTTCAAATGATTTTATTAAAATTTAACAAAAATCTTGTCCACATACAAGAAAATTGAAGTTATTTTCATCTAAATTTAGTCAAATATAGATCCTACAACCAAAATAGTCATCAAAATCCAAAAAATCGAAGTTGATTTCAAATGATTTTATTAAAATTTGACCAAAATCTTGTCAAAATCCAAAAAATTGAATTTATTTTCATCTAAATTTAGTCAAATATACATCCTACAACCAAAATACTCATCAGAATCCAAACAAATCGAAGTTGATTTCAAATAAATTTATTAAAATTTGACACTTCCAACTAAAATTTTTTTTATAATCCAACAAAAATGAAGTTATTTTCATCTAAATTTAGTCAAATATAGATCCTACAACCAAAATACTCATCAAAATCCAAAAAAATCGATGTTGATTTCAAATGAATTTATTAAAATTTGACAAAAATCTTGTCTACATCCAAGAAAATTGAAGTTATTTTCATCTAAATTTATTCAAATATAGACCCTACAACAAAAATACTCAACAAAATCCAAAAAAATCGAAGTTGATTTCAAATAAATTTATTAAAATTTGACACTTCCAACTAAAATTTTTTTCACAATCCAACAAAATTGAAGTTATTTTCATCTAAATTTACTCAAATATAGATCCTACAACCAAAATACGCAACAAAATAAAAAAAAATCGAAGTTGATTTCAAATAAATTTATTAAAATTTGACACTTCCAACTAAATTTTTTTTCATAATCCAACAAAATTGAAGTTATTTTCATCTAAATTTACTCAAATATAGATCCTACAACCAAAATACTCAACAAAATCCAAAAAATCGAAGTTGATTTCAAATGAATTTATTAAAATTTGACCAAAATCTTGTCAAAATCCAAGAAAATTGAAGTTATTTTCATCTAAATTTAGTCAAATATTGATCCTACAACCAAAATACTCGACAAAATCCAAAAAAATCGAAGTTGATTTTATATGAATTTATTAAAATTTGACACTTCCAACTAAAATTTTATCATAATCCAACAAAATTGAAGTTATTTTCATTTAAATTTACTCAAATATAGATCCTACAACAAAAATACGCAACAAAATCCAAAAAAATCGAAGTTGATTTCAAATAAATTTATTAAAATTTGACACTTCCAACTAAAATTTTTTTCATAATCCAACAAAATTGAAGTTATTTTCATTTAAATTTACTCAAATATAGATCCTACAACAAAAATACTCAACAAAATCCAAAAAAATCGAAGTTGATTTCAAATAAATTTATTAAAATTTGACACTTCCAACTAAATTTTTTTTCATAATCCAACAAAATGGAAGTTATTTTCATCTAAATTTACTCAAATATAGATCCTACAACCAAAATACTCAACAAAATCCAAAAAATTCGATGTTGATTTCAAATGAATTTATTAAAATTTGACCAAAATCTTGTCAAAATCCAAGAAAATTGAAGTTATTTTCATCTAAATTTAGTCAAATATTGATCCTACAACCAAAATACTCGACAAAATCCAAAAAAATCGAAGTTGATTTTATATGAATTTATTAAAATTTGACACTTCCAACTAAAATTTTTTCATAATCCAACAAAATTGAAGTTATTTTCATTTAAATTTACTCAAATATAGATCCTACAACAAAAATACTCGACAAAATCCAAAAAAATCGAAGTTGATTTCATATGAATTTATTAAAATTTGACACTTCCAACTAAAATTTTTTTTATAATCCAACAAAAATGAAGTTATTTTCATCTAAATTTAGTCAAATATAGATCCTACAACCAAAATACTCATCAAAATCCAAAAAAATCGAAGTTGATTTCAAATGAATTTATTAAAATTTGACAAAAATCTTGTCTACATCCAAGAAAATTGAAGTTATTTTCATCTAAATTTACACAAATATAGATCCTACAACAAAAATACTCAACAAAATCCAAAAAAATCGAAGTTGATTTCAAATGATTTTATTAAAATTTGACAAAAATCTTGTCCACATACAAGAAAATTGAAGTTATTTTCATCTAAATTTAGTCAAATATAGATCCTACAACCAAAATAGTCATCAAAATCCAAAAAATCGAAGTTGATTTCAAATGATTTTATTAATATTTGACCAAAATCTTGTCAAAATCCAAAAAATTGAATTTATTTTCATCTAAATTTAGTCAAATATACATCCTACAACCAAAATACTCATCAGAATCCAAACAAATCGAAGTTGATTTCAAATAAATTTATTAAAATTTGACACTTCCAACTAAAATTTTTTTTATAATCCAACAAAAATGAAGTTATTTTCATCTAAATTTAGTCAAATATAGATCCTACAACCAAAATACTCATCAATATCCAAAAAAATCGAAGTTGATTTCAAATAAATTTAATAAAACTTGATACTTCCAACTAAAATTTTTTTCACAATCCAACAAAATTGAAGTTATTTTCATCTAAATTTATTCAAATATAGACCCTACAACAAAAATACTCAACAAAATCCAAAAAAATCGAAGTTGATTTCAAATAAATTTATTAAAATTTGACACTTCCAACTAAAATTTTTTTCACAATCCAACAAAATTAAATTTATTTTCATCTAAATTTACTCAAATATGGATCCTACAACAAAAATACTCAACAAAATCCAAAATAATCGAAGTTGATTTCAAATAAATTTAATAAAACTTGATACTTCCAACAAAAATTTTTTTCACAATCCAACAAAATTGAAGTTATTTTCATCTAAATTTAATCAAATATAGATCCTACAACAAAAATACTCGACAAAATCCAAAAAAATCGAAGTTGATTTCATATGAATTTATTAAAATTTGACACTTCCAACTAAATTTTTTTTTATAATCCAACAAAAATGAAGTCATTTTCATCTAAATTTAGTCAAATATAGATCCTACAACCAAAATACTCATCAAAATCCAAAAAAATCGAAGTTGATTTCAAATGAATTTATTAAAATTTGACAAAAATCTTGTCTACATCCAAGAAAATTGAAGTTATTTTCATCTAAATTTACTCAAATATAGATCCTACAACAAAAATACTCAACAAAATCCAAAAAAATCGAAGTTGATTTCAAATGATTTTATTAAAATTTAACAAAAATCTTGTCCACATACAAGAAAATTGAAGTTATTTTCATCTAAATTTAGTCAAATATAGATCCTACAACCATAATAGTCATCAAAATCCAAAAAATCGAAGTTGATTTCAAATGATTTTATTAAAATTTGACCAAAATCTTGTCAAAATCCAAAAAATTGAATTTATTTTCATCTAAATTTAGTCAAATATACATCCTACAACCAAAATACTCATCAGAATCCAAACAAATCGAAGTTGATTTCAAATAAATTTATTAAAATTTGACACTTCCAACTAAAATTTTTTTTATAATCCAACAAAAATGAAGTTATTTTCATCTAAATTTAGTCAAATATAGATCCTACAACCAAAATACTCATCAAAATCCAAAAAAATCGATGTTGATTTCAAATGAATTTATTAAAATTTGACAAAAATCTTGTCTACATCCAAGAAAATTGAAGTTATTTTCATCTAAATTTATTCAAATATAGACCCTACAACAAAAATACTCAACAAAAGACAAAAAAATCGAAGCTGATTTCAAATAAATTTATTAAAATTTGACATTTCCAACTAAATTTTTTTTCATAATCCAACAAAATTGAAGTTATTTTCATCTAAATTTACTCAAATATAGATCCTACAACAAAAATACTCAACAAAATCCAAAGAAATCGAAGTTGATTTCAAATAAATTTATTAAAATTTGACACTTCCAACTAAAATTTTTTTCATAATCCAACAAAATTGAAGTTATTTTCATCTAAATTTACTCAAATATAGATCCTACAACCAAAATACTCAACAAAATCCAAAAAAATCGATGTTGATTTCAAATGAATTTATTAAAATTTCACCAAAATCTTGTCAAAATCCACATAATATAAGTTATTTTCATCCAAATTTACTCAAATATAGATCCTACAACAAAAATACGCAACAAAATCCAAAAAAATCGAAGTTGATTTCAAATAAATTTATTAAAATTTGACACTTCCAACTAAAATTTTTTTCATAATCCAACAAAATTGAAGTTATTTTCATCTAAATTTACTCAAATATAGATCCTACAACAAAAATACTCAACAAAATCCAAAAAAATCGAAGTTGATTTCAAATAAATTTATTAAAATTTGACACTTCCAACTAAAATTTTTTTCATAATCCAACAAAATTGAAGTTATTTTCATCTAAATTTACTCAAATATAGATCCTACAACAAAAATACTCAACAAAATCCAAAATAATCGAAGTTGATTTCAAATAAATTTATTAAAATTTGACATTTCCAACTAAATTTTTTTTCAGAATCCCACAAAATTGAAGTTATTTTCATCTAAATTTACTCAAATATAGACCCTACAACAAAAATACTCAACAAAATCCAAAAAAATCGAAGTTGATTTCAAATAAATTTATTAAAATTTGACACTTCCAACTAAATTTTTTTTCATAATCCAACAAAATTAAATTTATTTTCATCTAAATTTACTCAAATATAGATCCTACAACAAAAATACTCAACAAAATCCAAAATAATCGAAGTTGATTTCAAATAAATTTAATAAAACTTGATACTTCCAACTAAAATTTTTTTCACAATCCAACAAAATTGAAGTTATTTTCATCTAAATTTAATCAAATATAGATCCTACAACAAAAATACTCGACAAAATCAAAAAAAATCGAAGTTGATTTCATATGAATTTATTAAAATTTGACACTTCCAAATAAAATTTTTTTTATAATCCAACAAAATTGAAGTTATTTTCATCTAAATTTAGTCAAATATAGATCCTACAACCAAAATACTCATCAAAATCCAAAAAAATCGAAGTTGATTTCAAATGAATTTATTAAAATTTGACAAAAATCTTGTCTACATCCAAGAAAATTGAAGTTATTTTCATCTAAATTTACTCAAATATAGATCCTACAACAAAAATACTCGACAAAATCAAAAAAAATCGAAGTTGATTTCATATGAATTTATTAAAATTTGACACTTCCAAATAAAATTTTTTTTATAATCCAACAAAATTGAAGTTATTTTCATCTAAATTTAGTCAAATATAGATCCTACAACCAAAATACTCATCAAAATCCCAAAAAATCGAAGTTGATTTCAAATGAATTTATTAAAATTTGACAAAAATCTTGTCTACATCCAAGAAAATTGAAGTTATTTTCATCTAAATTTACTCAAATATAGATCCTACAACAAAAATACTCAACAAAATCCAAAAAAATCAAAGTTGATTTCAAATGATTTTATTAAAATTTGACAAAAATCTTGTCTACATACAAGAAAATTGAAGTTATTTTCATCTAAATTTAGTCAAATATAGATCCTACAACCAAAATAGTCATCAAAATCCAAAAAATCGAAGTTGATTTCAAATGAATTTATTAAAATTTGACACTTCCAACTAAAATTTTTTCATAATCCAACGAAATTGAAGTTATTCTCATCTAAATTTACTCAAATATAGAACCTACAACAAAAATACTCAACAAAATCCAAAAAAATCGAAGTTGATTTCAAATAAATTTATTAAAATTTGACACTTCCAACTAAAATTTTTTTCACAATCCAACAAAATTGAATTTATTTTCATCTAAATTTAGTCAAATATAGATCCTACAACAAAAATACTCAACAAAATCCAAAAAAATTTTTTTTCACAATCCAAAAAATTGAAGTTATTTTCATCTAAATCTACTCAAATATAGATCCTACAACAAAAATACTCAACAAAATCCAAAAAAATCGAAGTTGATTTCAAATGAATTTATTAAAATTTGACAAAAATCTTGTCTACATCCAAGAAAATTGAAGTTATTTTCATCTAAATTTAGTCAAATATAGATCCTACAACCAAAATAATCATCAAAATCCAAAAAAATCGACGTTGATTTCAAATAAATTTATTAAAATTTGACACTTCCAACTAAATTTTTTTTCATAATCCAACAAAATTGAATTTATTTTCATCTAAATTTAGTCAAATATAGATCCTACAACAAAAATACTCAACAAAATCCAAAAAAATTTTTTTTCACAATCCAAAAAATTGAAGTTATTTTCATCTAAATCTACTCAAATATAGATCCTACAACAAAAATACTCAACAAAATCCAAAATAATCGAAGTTGATTTCAAATAAATTTAAAAATTCGACACTTCCAACTAAAATTTTTTTCACAATCCAAAAAATTGATGTTATTTTCATCTAAATTTACTCAAATATAGATCCTACAACAAAAATACTCAATAAAATCTAAAAAAATCGAAGTTGGTTTCAAATAATATTATTAAAATTTGACACTTCCAAATAAGTTTTTTTCACAATCCAACAAAATTGAAGTTATTTTCATCTAAATTTAATCAAATATAGATCCTACAACAAGAATACTCAACAAAATCCAAAAAAATCGAAGTTGATTTCAAATGAATTTATTAAAATTTGACAAAAATCTTGTCTACATTCAAGAAAATTGAAGTTATTTTCATCTGAATTTAGTCAAATATAGATCCTACAACCAAAATACTCATCAAAATCCAAAAAAATCGAAGTTGATTTCAAATAAATTTATTAAAATTTGACACTTCCAACTAAATTTTTTTTCATAATCCAACAAAATTGAATTTATTTTCATCTTAATTTAGTCAAATATAGATCCTACAACCAAAATACTCATCAAAATAAAGAAAAATCGAAGTTGTTTTCAAATAAATTTATTAAAATTTGACACTTCCAACTAATTTTTTTTTCATAATCCAACAAAATTGAAGTTATTTTCATCTAAATTTACTCAAATATAGATCCTACAACCAAAATACGCAACAAAATCCAAAATAATCGAAGTTGATTTCAAATAAATTTAAAAATTCGACCTTTCCAACTAAAATTTTTTCACAATCCAAAAAATTGATGTTATTTTCATCTAAATTTACTCAAATATAGATCCTACAACAAAAATACTCAACAAAATCCAAAAAAATCGAAGTTGATTTCAAATCAATTTATTAAAATTTGACCCTTCCAACTAAAATTTTTTTTCACAATCCAAAAAATTGAAGTTATTTTCATCTAAATCTACTCAAATATAGATCCTACAACAAAAATACTCAACAAAATCCAAAATAATCGAAGTTGATTTCAAATAAATTTAAAAATTCGACACTTCCAACTAAAATTTTTTTCACAATCCAACAAAATTGAAGTTATTTTCATCTAAATTTACTCAAATATAGATCCTACAACCAAAATACGCAACAAAATCCAAAAAAATCGAAGTTGATTTCAAATGAATTTATTAAAATTTGACCAAAATCTTGTCAAAATCCAGAAAATTGAAGTTATTTTCATCTAAATTTACTCAAATATAGATCCTACAACAAAGATACTCAACAAAATCAAAAAAAAATCGAAGCTGATTTCAAATAAATTTATTAAAATTTGACATTTCCAACTAAATTTTTTTTCAGAATCCAACAAAATTGAAGTTATTTTCATCTAAATTTTTCAAATATAGACCCTACAACAAAAATACTCAACAAAATCCAAAAAAATCGAAGTTGATTTCAAATAAATTTATTAAAATTTGACACTTCCAACTAAATTTTTTTTCATAATCCAACAAAATTAAATTTATTTTCATCTAAATTTACTCAAATATAGATCCTACAACCAAAATACTCATCAAAATCCAAAAAAATCGAAGTTGATTTCAAATGAATTTATTAAAATTTGACAAAAATCTTGTCTACATCCAAGAAAATTGAAGTTATTTTCATCTAAATTTACTCAAATATAGATCCTACAACAAAAATACTCAACAAAATCCAAAAAAATCAAAGTTGATTTCAAATGATTTTATTAAAATTTGACAAAAATCTTGTCTACATACAAGAAAATTGAAGTTATTTTCATCTAAATTTAGTCAAATATAGATCCTACAACCAAAATAGTCATCAAAATCCAAAAAATCGAAGTTGATTTCAAATGAATTTATTAAAATTTGACACTTCCAACTAAAATTTTTTCATAATCCAACGAAATTGAAGTTATTCTCATCTAAATTTACTCAAATATAGAACCTACAACAAAAATACTCAACAAAATCCAAAATAATCGAAGTTGATTTCAAATAAATTTATTAAAATTTGACATTTCCAACTAAATTTTTTTTCATAATCCAACAAAATTGAAGTTATTTTCATCTAAATTTACTCAAATATAGATCCTACAACAAAAATACTCAACAAAATCCAAAGAAATCGAAGTTGATTTCAAATAAATTTATTAAAATTTGACACTTCCAACTAAAATTTTTTTCATAATCCAACAAAATTGAAGTTATTTTCATCTAAATTTACTCAAATATAGATCCTACAACCAAAATACTCAACAAAATCCAAAAAAATCGATGTTGATTTCAAATGAATTTATTAAAATTTGACCAAAATCTTGTCAAAATCCACATAATATAAGTTATTTTCATCTAAATTTACTCAAATATAGATCCTACAACAAAAATACGCAACAAAATCCAAAAAAATCGAAGTTGATTTCAAATAAATTTATTAAAATTTGACACTTCCAACTAAAATTTTTTTCATAATCCAACAAAATTGAAGTTATTTTCATCTAAATTTACTCAAATATAGATCCTACAACAAAAATACTCAACAAAATCCAAAAAAATCGAAGTTGATTTCAAATAAATTTATTAAAATTTGACACTTCCAACTAAAATTTTTTTCATAATCCAACAAAATTGAAGTTATTTTCATCTAAATTTACTCAAATATAGATCCTACAACAAAAATACTCAACAAAATCCAAAATAATCGAAGTTGATTTCAAATAAATTTAATAAAACTTGATACTTCCAACTAAAATTTTTTTCACAATCCAACAAAATTGAAGTTATTTTCATCTAAATTTAATCAAATATAGATCCTACAACAAAAATACTCGACAAAATCCAAAAAAATCGAAGTTGATTTCATATGAATTTATTAAAATTTGACACTTCCAACTAAAATTTTTTTTATAATCCAACAAAAATGAAGTTATTTTCATCTAAATTTAGTCAAATATAGATCCTACAACCAAAATACTCATCAAAATCCAAAAAAATCGATGTTGATTTCAAATGAATTTATTAAAATTTGACAAAAATCTTGTCTACATCCAAGAAAATTGAAGTTATTTTCATCTAAATTTATTCAAATATAGACCCTACAACAAAAATACTCAACAAAAGACAAAAAAATCGAAGCTGATTTCAAATAAATTTATTAAAATTTGACATTTCCAACTAAATTTTTTTTCATAATCCAACAAAATTGAAGTTATTTTCATCTAAATTTACTCAAATATAGATCCTACAACAAAAATACTCAACAAAATCCAAAGAAATCGAAGTTGATTTCAAATAAATTTATTAAAATTTGACACTTCCAACTAAAATTTTTTTCATAATCCAACAAAATTGAAGTTATTTTCATCTAAATTTACTCAAATATAGATCCTACAACCAAAATACTCAACAAAATCCAAAAAAATCGATGTTGATTTCAAATGAATTTATTAAAATTTCACCAAAATCTTGTCAAAATCCACATAATATAAGTTATTTTCATCCAAATTTACTCAAATATAGATCCTACAACAAAAATACGCAACAAAATCCAAAAAAATCGAAGTTGATTTCAAATAAATTTATTAAAATTTGACACTTCCAACTAAAATTTTTTTCATAATCCAACAAAATTGAAGTTATTTTCATCTAAATTTACTCAAATATAGATCCTACAACAAAAATACTCAACAAAATCCAAAAAAATCGAAGTTGATTTCAAATAAATTTATTAAAATTTGACACTTCCAACTAAAATTTTTTTCATAATCCAACAAAATTGAAGTTATTTTCATCTAAATTTACTCAAATATAGATCCTACAACAAAAATACTCAACAAAATCCAAAATAATCGAAGTTGATTTCAAATAAATTTATTAAAATTTGACATTTCCAACTAAATTTTTTTTCAGAATCCCACAAAATTGAAGTTATTTTCATCTAAATTTACTCAAATATAGACCCTACAACAAAAATACTCAACAAAATCCAAAAAAATCGAAGTTGATTTCAAATAAATTTATTAAAATTTGACACTTCCAACTAAATTTTTTTTCATAATCCAACAAAATTAAATTTATTTTCATCTAAATTTACTCAAATATAGATCCTACAACAAAAATACTCAACAAAATCCAAAATAATCGAAGTTGATTTCAAATAAATTTAATAAAACTTGATACTTCCAACTAAAATTTTTTTCACAATCCAACAAAATTGAAGTTATTTTCATCTAAATTTAATCAAATATAGATCCTACAACAAAAATACTCGACAAAATCAAAAAAAATCGAAGTTGATTTCATATGAATTTATTAAAATTTGACACTTCCAAATAAAATTTTTTTTATAATCCAACAAAATTGAAGTTATTTTCATCTAAATTTAGTCAAATATAGATCCTACAACCAAAATACTCATCAAAATCCAAAAAAATCGAAGTTGATTTCAAATGAATTTATTAAAATTTGACAAAAATCTTGTCTACATCCAAGAAAATTGAAGTTATTTTCATCTAAATTTACTCAAATATAGATCCTACAACAAAAATACTCGACAAAATCAAAAAAAATCGAAGTTGATTTCATATGAATTTATTAAAATTTGACACTTCCAAATAAAATTTTTTTTATAATCCAACAAAATTGAAGTTATTTTCATCTAAATTTAGTCAAATATAGATCCTACAACCAAAATACTCATCAAAATCCAAAAAAATCGAAGTTGATTTCAAATGAATTTATTAAAATTTGACAAAAATCTTGTCTACATCCAAGAAAATTGAAGTTATTTTCATCTAAATTTACTCAAATATAGATCCTACAACAAAAATACTCAACAAAATCCAAAAAAATCAAAGTTGATTTCAAATGATTTTATTAAAATTTGACAAAAATCTTGTCTACATACAAGAAAATTGAAGTTATTTTCATCTAAATTTAGTCAAATATAGATCCTACAACCAAAATAGTCATCAAAATCCAAAAAATCGAAGTTGATTTCAAATGAATTTATTAAAATTTGACACTTCCAACTAAAATTTTTTCATAATCCAACGAAATTGAAGTTATTCTCATCTAAATTTACTCAAATATAGAACCTACAACAAAAATACTCAACAAAATCCAAAAAAATCGAAGTTGATTTCAAATAAATTTATTAAAATTTGACACTTCCAACTAAAATTTTTTTCACAATCCAACAAAATTGAAGTTATTTTCATCTAAATCTACTCAAATATAGATCCTACAACAAAAATACTCAACAAAATCCAAAAAAATCGAAGTTGATTTCAAATGAATTTATTAAAATTTGACAAAAATCTTGTCTACATCCAAGAAAATTGAAGTTATTTTCATCTAAATTTAGTCAAATATAGATCCTACAACCAAAATAATCATCAAAATCCAAAAAAATCGACGTTGATTTCAAATAAATTTATTAAAATTTGACACTTCCAACTAAATTTTTTTTCATAATCCAACAAAATTGAATTTATTTTCATCTAAATTTAGTCAAATATAGATCCTACAACAAAAATACTCAACAAAATCCAAAAAAATCGAAGTTGATTTCAAATAAATTTATTAAAATTTGACCATTCCAACTAAAATTTTTTTTCACAATCCAAAAAATTGAAGTTATTTTCATCTAAATCTACTCAAATATAGATCCTACAACAAAAATACTCAACAAAATCCAAAATAATCGAAGTTGATTTCAAATAAATTTAAAAATTCGACACTTCCAACTAAAATTTTTTTCACAATCCAAAAAATTGATGTTATTTTCATCTAAATTTACTCAAATATAGATCCTACAACAAAAATACTCAATAAAATCTAAAAAAATCGAAGTTGGTTTCAAATAATATTATTAAAATTTGACACTTCCAAATAAGTTTTTTTCACAATCCAACAAAATTGAAGTTATTTTCATCTAAATTTAATCAAATATAGATCCTACAACAAGAATACTCAACAAAATCCAAAAAAATCGAAGTTGATTTCAAATGAATTTATTAAAATTTGACAAAAATCTTGTCTACATTCAAGAAAATTGAAGTTATTTTCATCTGAATTTAGTCAAATATAGATCCTACAACCAAAATACTCATCAAAATCCAAAAAAATCGAAGTTGATTTCAAATAAATTTATTAAAATTTGACACTTCCAACTAAATTTTTTTTCATAATCCAACAAAATTGAATTTATTTTCATCTTAATTTAGTCAAATATAGATCCTACAACCAAAATACTCAACAAAATAAAGAAAAATCGAAGTTGTTTTCAAATAAATTTATTAAAATTTGACACTTCCAACTAATTTTTTTTTCATAATCCAACAAAATTGAAGTTATTTTCATCTAAATTTACTCAAATATAGAT
This sequence comes from Andrena fulva, assembly GCA_946251845.1. Lineage (NCBI taxonomy): Eukaryota > Metazoa > Arthropoda > Insecta > Hymenoptera > Andrenidae > Andrena > Andrena fulva. Next base: position 3,042,786 of record CAMITZ010000243.1, read on the forward strand.
CCTACAACCAAAATACGCAACAAAATCCAAAATAATCGAAGTTGATTTCAAATAAATTTAAAAATTCGACATTTCCAACTAAAATTTTTTCACAATCCAAAAAATTGATGTTATTTTCATCTAAATCTACTCAAATATAGATCCTACAACAAAAATACTCAACAAAATCCAAAATAATCGAAGTTGATTTCAAATAAATTTAAAAATTCGACACTTCCAACTAAAATTTTTTTCACAATCCAACAAAATTGAAGTTATTTTCATCTAAATTTACTCAAATATAGATCCTACAACCAAAATACGCAACAAAATCCAAAAAAATCGAAGTTGATTTCAAATGAATTTATTAAAATTTGACCAAAATCTTGTCAAAATCCTGAAAATTGAAGTTATTTTCATCTAAATTTACTCAAATATAGATCCTACAACAAAGATACTCAACAAAATCAAAAAAAAATCGAAGCTGATTTCAAATAAATTTATTAAAATTTGACATTTCCAACTAAATTTTTTTTCAGAATCCAACAAAATTGAAGTTATTTTCATCTAAATTTTTCAAATATAGACCCTACAACAAAAATACTCAACAAAATCCAAAAAAATCGAAGTTGATTTCAAATAAATTTATTAAAATTTGACACTTCCAACTAAATTTTTTTTCATAATCCAACAAAATTAAATTTATTTTCATCTAAATTTACTCAAATATAGATCCTACAACCAAAATACTCATCAAAATCCAAAAAAATCGAAGTTGATTTCAAATGAATTTATTAAAATTTGACAAAAATCTTGTCTACATCCAAGAAAATTGAAGTTATTTTCATCTAAATTTACTCAAATATAGATCCTACAACAAAAATACTCAACAAAATCCAAAAAAATCAAAGTTGATTTCAAATGATTTTATTAAAATTTGACAAAAATCTTGTCTACATACAAGAAAATTGAAGTTATTTTCATCTAAATTTAGTCAAATATAGATCCTACAACCAAAATAGTCATCAAAATCCAAAAAATCGAAGTTGATTTCAAATGAATTTATTAAAATTTGACACTTCCAACTAAAATTTTTTCATAATCCAACGAAATTGAAGTTATTCTCATCTAAATTTACTCAAATATAGAACCTACAACAAAAATACTCAACAAAATCCAAAATAATCGAAGTTGATTTCAAATAAATTTATTAAAATTTGACATTTCCAACTAAATTTTTTTTCATAATCCAACAAAATTGAAGTTATTTTCATCTAAATTTACTCAAATATAGATCCTACAACAAAAATACTCAACAAAATCCAAAGAAATCGAAGTTGATTTCAAATAAATTTATTAAAATTTGACACTTCCAACTAAAATTTTTTTCATAATCCAACAAAATTGAAGTTATTTTCATCTAAATTTACTCAAATATAGATCCTACAACCAAAATACTCAACAAAATCCAAAAAAATCGATGTTGATTTCAAATGAATTTATTAAAATTTGACCAAAATCTTGTCAAAATCCACATAATATAAGTTATTTTCATCTAAATTTACTCAAATATAGATCCTACAACAAAAATACGCAACAAAATCCAAAAAAATCGAAGTTGATTTCAAATAAATTTATTAAAATTTGACACTTCCAACTAAAATTTTTTTCATAATCCAACAAAATTGAAGTTATTTTCATCTAAATTTACTCAAATATAGATCCTACAACAAAAATACTCAACAAAATCCAAAAAAATCGAAGTTGATTTCAAATAAATTTATTAAAATTTGACACTTCCAACTAAAATTTTTTTCATAATCCAACAAAATTGAAGTTATTTTCATCTAAATTTACTCAAATATAGATCCTACAACAAAAATACTCAACAAAATCCAAAATAATCGAAGTTGATTTCAAATAAATTTAATAAAACTTGATACTTCCAACTAAAATTTTTTTCACAATCCAACAAAATTGAAGTTATTTTCATCTAAATTTAATCAAATATAGATCCTACAACAAAAATACTCGACAAAATCCAAAAAAATCGAAGTTGATTTCATATGAATTTATTAAAATTTGACACTTCCAACTAAAATTTTTTTTATAATCCAACAAAATTGAAGTTATTTTCATCTAAATTTAATCAAATATAGATCCTACAACAAAAATACTCGACAAAATCCAAAAAAATCGAAGTTGATTTCATATGAATTTATTAAAGTATGACACTTCCAACTAAAATTTTTTCATAATTCAACAAAATTGAAGTTATTTTCTTCTAAATTTACTCAAATATAGATCCTACAACAAAAATACTCAACAAAATCCAAAAAAATCGAAGTTGATTTCAAATAAATTTATTAAAATCTGACACTTCCAACTAAAATTTTTTTCAAAATCCAACAAAATTGAAGTTATTTTCATCTAAATTTACTCAAATATAGGTCCTACAACAAAAATACGCAACAAAATCAAAAAAAATCGAAGTTGATTTCAAATAAATTTATTAAAATTTGACACTTCCAACTAAATTTTTTTTCATAATCCAACAAAATTGAAGTTATTTTCATCTAAATTTACTCAAATATAGATCCTACAACCAAAATACTCAACAAAATCCAAAAAATCGAAGTTGATTTCAAATGAATTTATTAAAATTTGACCAAAATCTTGTCAAAATCCAAGAAAATTGAAGTTATTTTCATCTAAATTTAGTCAAATATTGATCCTACAACCAAAATACTCGACAAAATCCAAAAAAATCGAAGTTGATTTTATATGAATTTATTAAAATTTGACACTTCCAACTAAAATTTTATCATAATCCAACAAAATTGAAGTTATTTTCATTTAAATTTACTCAAATATAGATCCTACAACAAAAATACGCAACAAAATCCAAAAAAATCGAAGTTGATTTCAAATAAATTTATTAAAATTTGACACTTCCAACTAAAATTTTTTTCATAATCCAACAAAATTGAAGTTATTTTCATTTAAATTTACTCAAATATAGATCCTACAACAAAAATACTCAACAAAATCCAAAAAAATCGAAGTTGATTTCAAATAAATTTATTAAAATTTGACACTTCCAACTAAATTTTTTTTCATAATCCAACAAAATGGAAGTTATTTTCATCTAAATTTACTCAAATATAGATCCTACAACCAAAATACTCAACAAAATCCAAAAAATTCGATGTTGATTTCAAATGAATTTATTAAAATTTGACCAAAATCTTGTCAAAATCCAAGAAAATTGAAGTTATTTTCATCTAAATTTAGTCAAATATTGATCCTACAACCAAAATACTCGACAAAATCCAAAAAAATCGAAGTTGATTTTATATGAATTTATTAAAATTTGACACTTCCAACTAAAATTTTTTCATAATCCAACAAAATTGAAGTTATTTTCATTTAAATTTACTCAAATATAGATCCTACAACAAAAATACTCGACAAAATCCAAAAAAATCGAAGTTGATTTCATATGAATTTATTAAAATTTGACACTTCCAACTAAAATTTTTTTTATAATCCAACAAAAATGAAGTTATTTTCATCTAAATTTAGTCAAATATAGATCCTACAACCAAAATACTCATCAAAATCCAAAAAAATCGAAGTTGATTTTATATGAATTTATTAAAATTTGACACTTCCAACTAAAATTTTATCATAATCCAACAAAATTGAAGTTATTTTCATTTAAATTTACTCAAATATAGATCCTACAACAAAAATACGCAACAAAATCCAAAAAAATCGAAGTTGATTTCAAATAAATTTATTAAAATTTGACACTTCCAACTAAAATTTTTTTCATAATCCAACAAAATTGAAGTTATTTTCATTTAAATTTACTCAAATATAGATCCTACAACAAAAATACTCAACAAAATCCAAAAAAATCGAAGTTGATTTCAAATAAATTTATTAAAATTTGACACTTCCAACTAAATTTTTTTTCATAATCCAACAAAATGGAAGTTATTTTCATCTAAATTTACTCAAATATAGATCCTACAACCAAAATAGTCATCAAAATCCAAAAAATCGAAGTTGATTTCAAATGATTTTATTAAAATTTGACCAAAATCTTGTCAAAATCCAAAAAATTGAATTTATTTTCATCTAAATTTAGTCAAATATACATCCTACAACCAAAATACTCATCAGAATCCAAACAAATCGAAGTTGATTTCAAATAAATTTATTAAAATTTGACACTTCCAACTAAAATTTTTTTTATAATCCAACAAAAATGAAGTTATTTTCATCTAAATTTAGTCAAATATAGATCCTACAACCAAAATACTCATCAAAATCCAAAAAAATCGAAGTTGATTTCAAATAAATTTAATAAAACTTGATACTTCCAACTAAAATTTTTTTCACAATCCAACAAAATTGAAGTTATTTTCATCTAAATTTATTCAAATATAGACCCTACAACAAAAATACTCAACAAAATCCAAAAAAATCGAAGTTGATTTCAAATAAATTTATTAAAATCTGACACTTCCAACTAAAATTTTTTTCAAAATCCAACAAAATTGAAGTTATTTTCATCTAAATTTACTCAAATATAGGTCCTACAACAAAAATACGCAACAAAATCCAAAAAAATCGAAGTTGATTTCAAATAAATTTATTAAAATTTGACACTTCCAACTAAATTTTTTTTCATAATCCAACAAAATTGAAGTTATTTTCATCTAAATTTACTCAAATATAGATCCTACAACCAAAATACTCAACAAAATCCAAAAAATCGAAGTTGATTTCAAATGAATTTATTAAAATTTGACCAAAATCTTGTCAAAATCCAAGAAAATTGAAGTTATTTTCATCTAAATTTAGTCCAATATTGATCCTACAACCAAAATACTCGACAAAATCCAAAAAAATCGAAGTTGATTTTATATGAATTTATTAAAATTTGACACTTCCAACTAAAATTTTATCATAATCCAACAAAATTGAAGTTATTTTCATTTAAATTTACTCAAATATAGATCCTACAACAAAAATACGCAACAAAATCCAAAAAAATCGAAGTTGATTTCAAATAAATTTATTAAAATTTGACACTTCCAACTAAAATTTTTTTCATAATCCAACAAAATTGAAGTTATTTTCATTTAAATTTACTCAAATATAGATCCTACAACAAAAATACTCAACAAAATCCAAAAAAATCGAAGTTGATTTCAAATAAATTTATTAAAATTTGACACTTCCAACTAAAATTTTTTTTATAATCCAACAAAAATGAAGTTATTTTCATCTAAATTTAGTCAAATATAGATCCTACAACCAAAATACTCATCAAAATCCAAAAAAATCGAAGTTGATTTCAAATAAATTTAATAAAACTTGATACTTCCAACTAAAATTTTTTTCACAATCCAACAAAATTGAAGTTATTTTCATCTAAATTTATTCAAATATAGACCCTACAACAAAAATACTCAACAAAATCCAAAAAAATCGAAGTTGATTTCAAATAAATTTATTAAAATTTGACACTTCCAACTAAAATTTTTTTCACAATCCAACAAAATTAAATTTATTTTCATCTAAATTTACTCAAATATGGATCCTACAACAAAAATACTCAACAAAATCCAAAATAATCGAAGTTGATTTCAAATAAATTTAATAAAACTTGATACTTCCAACAAAAATTTTTTTCACAATCCAACAAAATTGAAGTTATTTTCATCTAAATTTAATCAAATATAGATCCTACAACAAAAATACTCGACAAAATCCAAAAAAATCGAAGTTGATTTCATATGAATTTATTAAAATTTGACACTTCCAACTAAATTTTTTTTTATAATCCAACAAAAATGAAGTCATTTTCATCTAAATTTAGTCAAATATAGATCCTACAACCAAAATACTCATCAAAATCCAAAAAAATCGAAGTTGATTTCAAATGAATTTATTAAAATTTGACAAAAATCTTGTCTACATCCAAGAAAATTGAAGTTATTTTCATCTAAATTTACTCAAATATAGATCCTACAACAAAAATACTCAACAAAATCCAAAAAAATCGAAGTTGATTTCAAATGATTTTATTAAAATTTAACAAAAATCTTGTCCACATACAAGAAAATTGAAGTTATTTTCATCTAAATTTAGTCAAATATAGATCCTACAACCATAATAGTCATCAAAATCCAAAAAATCGAAGTTGATTTCAAATGATTTTATTAAAATTTGACCAAAATCTTGTCAAAATCCAAAAAATTGAATTTATTTTCATCTAAATTTAGTCAAATATACATCCTACAACCAAAATACTCATCAGAATCCAAACAAATCGAAGTTGATTTCAAATAAATTTATTAAAATTTGACACTTCCAACTAAAATTTTTTTTATAATCCAACAAAAATGAAGTTATTTTCATCTAAATTTAGTCAAATATAGATCCTACAACCAAAATACTCATCAAAATCCAAAAAAATCGATGTTGATTTCAAATGAATTTATTAAAATTTGACAAAAATCTTGTCTACATCCAAGAAAATTGAAGTTATTTTCATCTAAATTTATTCAAATATAGACCCTACAACAAAAATACTCAACAAAAGACAAAAAAATCGAAGCTGATTTCAAATAAATTTATTAAAATTTGACATTTCCAACTAAATTTTTTTTCATAATCCAACAAAATTGAAGTTATTTTCATCTAAATTTACTCAAATATAGATCCTACAACAAAAATACTCAACAAAATCCAAAGAAATCGAAGTTGATTTCAAATAAATTTATTAAAATTTGACACTTCCAACTAAAATTTTTTTCATAATCCAACAAAATTGAAGTTATTTTCATCTAAATTTACTCAAATATAGATCCTACAACCAAAATACTCAACAAAATCCAAAAAAATCGATGTTGATTTCAAATGAATTTATTAAAATTTGACCAAAATCTTGTCAAAATCCACATAATATAAGTTATTTTCATCCAAATTTACTCAAATATAGATCCTACAACAAAAATACGCAACAAAATCCAAAAAAATCGAAGTTGATTTCAAATAAATTTATTAAAATTTGACACTTCCAACTAAAATTTTTTTCATAATCCAACAAAATTGAAGTTATTTTCATCTAAATTTACTCAAATATAGATCCTACAACAAAAATACTCAACAAAATCCAAAAAAATCGAAGTTGATTTCAAATAAATTTATTAAAATTTGACACTTCCAACTAAAATTTTTTTCATAATCCAACAAAATTGAAGTTATTTTCATCTAAATTTACTCAAATATAGATCCTACAACAAAAATACTCAACAAAATCCAAAATAATCGAAGTTGATTTCAAATAAATTTATTAAAATTTGACATTTCCAACTAAATTTTTTTTCAGAATCCCACAAAATTGAAGTTATTTTCATCTAAATTTACTCAAATATAGACCCTACAACAAAAATACTCAACAAAATCCAAAAAAATCGAAGTTGATTTCAAATAAATTTATTAAAATTTGACACTTCCAACTAAATTTTTTTTCATAATCCAACAAAATTAAATTTATTTTCATCTAAATTTACTCAAATATAGATCCTACAACAAAAATACTCATCAAAATCCAAAAAAATCGAAGTTGATTTCAAATAAATTTAATAAAACTTGATACTTCCAACTAAAATTTTTTTCATAATCCAACAAAATTGAAGTTATTTTCATCTAAATTTACTCAAATATAGATCCTACAACAAAAATACTCAACAAAATCCAAAATAATCGAAGTTGATTTCAAATAAATTTATTAAAATTTGACATTTCCAACTAAATTTTTTTTCAGAATCCCACAAAATTGAAGTTATTTTCATCTAAATTTACTCAAATATAGATCCTACAACAAAGATACTCAACAAAATCAAAAAAAAATCGAAGCTGATTTCAAATAAATTTATTAAAATTTGACACTTCCAACTAAAATTTTTTTTATAATCCAACAAAAATGAAGTTATTTTCATCTAAATTTAGTCAAATATAGATCCTACAACAAAAATACTCATCAAAATCCAAAAAAATCGAAGTTGATTTCAAATAAATTTAATAAAACTTGATACTTCCAACTAAAATTTTTTTCATAATCCAACAAAATTGAAGTTATTTTCATCTAAATTTACTCAAATATAGATCCTACAACAAAAATACTCAACAAAATCCAAAATAATCGAAGTTGATTTCAAATAAATTTATTAAAATTTGACATTTCCAACTAAATTTTTTTTCAGAATCCCACAAAATTGAAGTTATTTTCATCTAAATTTACTCAAATATAGATCCTACAACAAAGATACTCAACAAAATCAAAAAAAAATCGAAGCTGATTTCAAATAAATTTATTAAAATTTGACACTTCCAACTAAAATTTTTTTTATAATCCCACAAAATTGAAGTTATTTTCATCTAAATTTACTCAAATATAGATCCTACAACAAAGATACTCAACAAAATCAAAAAAAAATCGAAGCTGATTTCAAATAAATTTATTAAAATTTGACACTTCCAACTAAAATTTTTTTCACAATCCAACAAAATTGAAGTTATTTTCATCTAAATTTACTCAAATATAGATCCTACAACCAAAATACGCAACAAAATAAAAAAAAATCGAAGTTGATATCAAATGAATTTATTAAAATTTGACCAAAATCTTGTCAAAATCCAAAAAATTGAAGTTATTTTCATCTAAATTTACTCAAATATAGATCCTACAACAAAAATACGCAACAAAATCCAAAAAAATCGAAGTTGATTTCAAATAAATTTATTAAAATTTGACACTTCCAACTAAATTTTTTTTCATAATCCAACAAAATTGAAGTTATTTTCATCTAAATTTACTCAAATATAGATCCTACAACCAAAATACTCAACAAAATCCAAAAAATCGAAGTTGATTTCAAATGAATTTATTAAAATTTGACCAAAATCTTGTCAAAATCCAAGAAAATTGAAGTTATTTTCATCTAAATTTAGTCCAATATTGATCCTACAACCAAAATACTCGACAAAATCCAAAAAAATCGAAGTTGATTTTATATGAATTTATTAAAATTTGACACTTCCAACTAAAATTTTATCATAATCCAACAAAATTGAAGTTATTTTCATTTAAATTTACTCAAATATAGATCCTACAACAAAAATACGCAACAAAATCCAAAAAAATCGAAGTTGATTTCAAATAAATTTATTAAAATTTGACACTTCCAACTAAAATTTTTTTCATAATCCAACAAAATTGAAGTTATTTTCATTTAAATTTACTCAAATATAGATCCTACAACAAAAATACTCAACAAAATCCAAAAAAATCGAAGTTGATTTCAAATAAATTTATTAAAATTTGACACTTCCAACTAAATTTTTTTTCATAATCCAACAAAATGGAAGTTATTTTCATCTAAATTTACTCAAATATAGATCCTACAACCAAAATACTCAACAAAATCCAAAAAATTCGATGTTGATTTCAAATGAATTTATTAAAATTTGACCAAAATCTTGTCAAAATCCAAGAAAATTGAAGTTATTTTCATCTAAATTTAGTCAAATATTGATCCTACAACCAAAATACTCGACAAAATCCAAAAAAAATCGAAGTTGATTTTATATGAATTTATTAAAATTTGACACTTCCAACTAAAATTTTTTCATAATCCAACAAAATTGAAGTTATTTTCATTTAAATTTACTCAAATATAGATCCTACAACAAAAATACTCGACAAAATCCAAAAAAATCGAAGTTGATTTCATATGAATTTATTAAAATTTGACACTTCCAACTAAAATTTTTTTTATAATCCAACAAAAATGAAGTTATTTTCATCTAAATTTAGTCAAATATAGATCCTACAACCAAAATACTCATCAAAATCCAAAAAAATCGAAGTTGATTTCAAATGAATTTATTAAAATTTGACAAAAATCTTGTCTACATCCAAGAAAATTGAAGTTATTTTCATCTAAATTTACACAAATATAGATCCTACAACAAAAATACTCAACAAAATCCAAAAAAATCGAAGTTGATTTCAAATGATTTTATTAAAATTTGACAAAAATCTTGTCCACATACAAGAAAATTGAAGTTATTTTCATCTAAATTTAGTCAAATATAGATCCTACAACCAAAATACTCATCAAAATCCAAAAAAATCGAAGTTGATTTCAAATAAATTTAATAAAACTTGATACTTCCAACTAAAATTTTTTTCACAATCCAACAAAATTGAAGTTATTTTCATCTAAATTTATTCAAATATAGACCCTACAACAAAAATACTCAACAAAATCCAAAAAAATCGAAGTTGATTTCAAATAAATTTATTAAAATTTGACACTTCCAACTAAAATTTTTTTCACAATCCAACAAAATTAAATTTATTTTCATCTGAATTTACTCAAATATGGATCCTACAACAAAAATACTCAACAAAATCCAAAATAATCGAAGTTGATTTCAAATAAATTTAATAAAACTTGATACTTCCAACAAAAATTTTTTTCACAATCCAACAAAATTGAAGTTATTTTCATCTAAATTTAATCAAATATAGATCCTACAACAAAAATACTCGACAAAATCCAAAAAAATCGAAGTTGATTTCATATGAATTTATTAAAATTTGACACTTCCAACTAAATTTTTTTTTATAATCCAACAAAAATGAAGTCATTTTCATCTAAATTTAGTCAAATATAGATCCTACAACCAAAATACTCATCAAAATCCAAAAAAATCGAAGTTGATTTCAAATGAATTTATTAAAATTTGACAAAAATCTTGTCTACATCCAAGAAAATTGAAGTTATTTTCATCTAAATTTACTCAAATATAGATCCTACAACAAAAATACTCAACAAAATCCAAAAAAATCGAAGTTGATTTCAAATGATTTTATTAAAATTTAACAAAAATCTTGTCCACATACAAGAAAATTGAAGTTATTTTCATCTAAATTTAGTCAAATATAGATCCTACAACCATAATAGTCATCAAAATCCAAAAAATCGAAGTTGATTTCAAATGATTTTATTAAAATTTGACCAAAATCTTGTCAAAATCCAAAAAATTGAATTTATTTTCATCTAAATTTAGTCAAATATACATCCTACAACCAAAATACTCATCAGAATCCAAACAAATCGAAGTTGATTTCAAATAAATTTATTAAAATTTGACACTTCCAACTAAAATTTTTTTTATAATCCAACAAAAATGAAGTTATTTTCATCTAAATTTAGTCAAATATAGATCCTACAACCAAAATACTCATCAAAATCCAAAAAAATCGATGTTGATTTCAAATGAATTTATTAAAATTTGACAAAAATCTTGTCTACATCCAAGAAAATTGAAGTTATTTTCATCTAAATTTATTCAAATATAGACCCTACAACAAAAATACTCAACAAAAGACAAAAAAATCGAAGCTGATTTCAAATAAATTTATTAAAATTTGACATTTCCAACTAAATTTTTTTTCATAATCCAACAAAATTGAAGTTATTTTCATCTAAATTTACTCAAATATAGATCCTACAACAAAAATACTCAACAAAATCCAAAGAAATCGAAGTTGATTTCAAATAAATTTATTAAAATTTGACACTTCCAACTAAAATTTTTTTCATAATCCAACAAAATTGAAGTTATTTTCATCTAAATTTACTCAAATATAGATCCTACAACCAAAATACTCAACAAAATCCAAAAAAATCGATGTTGATTTCAAATGAATTTATTAAAATTTGACCAAAATCTTGTCAAAATCCACATAATATAAGTTATTTTCATCCAAATTTACTCAAATATAGATCCTACAACAAAAATACGCAACAAAATCCAAAAAAATCGAAGTTGATTTCAAATAAATTTATTAAAATTTGACACTTCCAACTAAAATTTTTTTCATAATCCAACAAAATTGAAGTTATTTTCATCTAAATTTACTCAAATATAGATCCTACAACAAAAATACTCAACAAAATCCAAAAAAATCGAAGTTGATTTCAAATAAATTTATTAAAATTTGACACTTCCAACTAAAATTTTTTTCATAATCCAACAAAATTGAAGTTATTTTCATCTAAATTTACTCAAATATAGATCCTACAACAAAAATACTCAACAAAATCCAAAATAATCGAAGTTGATTTCAAATAAATTTATTAAAATTTGACATTTCCAACTAAATTTTTTTTCAGAATCCCACAAAATTGAAGTTATTTTCATCTAAATTTACTCAAATATAGACCCTACAACAAAAATACTCAACAAAATCCAAAAAAATCGAAGTTGATTTCAAATAAATTTATTAAAATTTGACACTTCCAACTAAATTTTTTTTCATAATCCAACAAAATTAAATTTATTTTCATCTAAATTTACTCAAATATAGATCCTACAACAAAAATACTCATCAAAATCCAAAAAAATCGAAGTTGATTTCAAATAAATTTAATAAAACTTGATACTTCCAACTAAAATTTTTTTCATAATCCAACAAAATTGAAGTTATTTTCATCTAAATTTACTCAAATATAGATCCTACAACAAAAATACTCAACAAAATCCAAAATAATCGAAGTTGATTTCAAATAAATTTATTAAAATTTGACATTTCCAACTAAATTTTTTTTCAGAATCCCACAAAATTGAAGTTATTTTCATCTAAATTTACTCAAATATAGATCCTACAACAAAGATACTCAACAAAATCAAAAAAAAATCGAAGCTGATTTCAAATAAATTTATTAAAATTTGACACTTCCAACTAAAATTTTTTTTATAATCCAACAAAAATGAAGTTATTTTCATCTAAATTTAGTCAAATATAGATCCTACAACAAAAATACTCATCAAAATCCAAAAAAATCGAAGTTGATTTCAAATAAATTTAATAAAACTTGATACTTCCAACTAAAATTTTTTTCATAATCCAACAAAATTGAAGTTATTTTCATCTAAATTTACTCAAATATAGATCCTACAACAAAAATACTCAACAAAATCCAAAATAATCGAAGTTGATTTCAAATAAATTTATTAAAATTTGACATTTCCAACTAAATTTTTTTTCAGAATCCCACAAAATTGAAGTTATTTTCATCTAAATTTACTCAAATATAGATCCTACAACAAAGATACTCAACAAAATCAAAAAAAAATCGAAGCTGATTTCAAATAAATTTATTAAAATTTGACACTTCCAACTAAAATTTTTTTTATAATCCCACAAAATTGAAGTTATTTTCATCTAAATTTACTCAAATATAGATCCTACAACAAAGATACTCAACAAAATCAAAAAAAAATCGAAGCTGATTTCAAATAAATTTATTAAAATTTGACACTTCCAACTAAAATTTTTTTCACAATCCAACAAAATTGAAGTTATTTTCATCTAAATTTACTCAAATATAGATCCTACAACCAAAATACGCAACAAAATAAAAAAAAATCGAAGTTGATATCAAATGAATTTATTAAAATTTGACCAAAATCTTGTCAAAATCCAAAAAATTGAAGTTATTTTCATCTAAATTTACTCAAATATAGATCCTACAACAAAAATACTCAACAAAATCAAAAAAAAATCGAAGTTGATTTCAAATAAATTTATTAAAATTTGACATTTCCAACTAAATTTTTTTTCAGAATCCAACAAAATTGAAGTTATTTTCATCTAAATTTACTCAAATATAGACCCTACAACAAAAATACTCAACAAAATCCAAAAAAATCGAAGTTGATTTCAAATAAATTTATTAAAATTTGACACTTCCAACTAAATTTTTTTTCATAATCCAACAAAATTAAATTTATTTTCATCTAAATTTACTCAAATATAGATCCTACAACAAAAATACTCAACAAAATCCAAAATAATCGAAGTTGATTTCAAATAAATTTATTAAAATTTGACATTTCCAACTAAATTTTTTTTCATAATCCAACAAAATTGAAGTTATTTTCATCTAAATTTACTCAAATATAGATCCTACAACAAAAATACTCAACAAAATCCAAAGAAATCGAAGTTGATTTCAAATAAATTTATTAAAATTTGACACTTCCAACTAAAATTTTTTTCATAATCCAACAAAATTGAAGTTATTTTCATCTAAATTTACTCAAATATAGATCCTACAACCAAAATACTCAACAAAATCCAAAAAAATCGATGTTGATTTCAAATGAATTTATTAAAATTTGACCAAAATCTTGTCAAAATCCACATAATATAAGTTATTTTCATCTAAATTTACTCAAATATAGATCCTACAACAAAAATACGCAACAAAATCCAAAAAAATCGAAGTTGATTTCAAATAAATTTATTAAAATTTGACACTTCCAACTAAAATTTTTTTCATAATCCAACAAAATTGAAGTTATTTTCATCTAAATTTACTCAAATATAGATCCTACAACAAAAATACTCAACAAAATCCAAAAAAATCGAAGTTGATTTCAAATAAATTTATTAAAATTTGACACTTCCAACTAAAATTTTTTTTATAATCCAACAAAAATGAAGTTATTTTCATCTAAATTTAGTCAAATATAGATCCTACAACAAAAATACTCAACAAAATCCAAAAAAATCGAAGTTGATTTCAAATGATTTTATTAAAATTTGACAAAAATCTTGTCCACATACAAGAAAATTGAAGTTATTTTCATCTAAATTTAGTCAAATATAGATCCTACAACCAAAATAGTCACCAAAATCCAAAAAATCGAAGTTGATTTCAAATGATTTTATTAAAATTTGACCAAAATCTTGTCAAAATCCAAAAAATTGAATTTATTTTCATCTAAATTTAGTCAAATATACATCCTACAACCAAAATACTCATCAAAATCCAAAAAAATCGAAGTTGATTTCAAATAAATTTATTAAAATTTGACACTTCCAACTAAAATTTTTTTCATAATCCAACAAAATTGAAGTTATTTTCCTCTAAATTTACTCAAATATAGATCGTACAACAAAAATACTCAACAAAATCCAAAAAAATCGAAGTTGATTTCAAATAAATTTATTAAAATTTGACACTTCCAACTAAAATTTTTTTCATAATCCAACAAAATTGAAGTTATTTTCATCTAAATTTACTCAAATATAGATCCTACAACCAAAATACGCAACAAAATCCAAAAAAATCGAAGTTGATTTCAATTGAATTTATTAAAATTTGACCAAAATCTTGTCAAAATCCAAAAAATTGAAGTTATTTTCATCTAAATTTACTCAAATATAGATCCTACAACGAAAATACTCAACAAAATCCAAAAAAATCGAAGTTGATTTCAAATAAATTTATTAAAATTTGACACTTCCAACTAAATTTTTTTTCATAATCCAACAAAATTAAATTTATTTTCATCAAAATTTACTCAAATATGGATCCTACAACAAAAATACTCAACAAAATCCAAAATAATCGAAGTTGATTTCAAATAAATTTAATAAAACTTGATACTTCCAACTAAATTTTTTTTCACAATCCAACAAAATTGAAGTTATTTTCATCTAAATTTAATCAAATATAGATCCTACAACAAAAATACTCGACAAAATCCAAAAAAATCGAAGTTGATTTCATATGAATTTATTAAAATTTGACACTTCCAACTAAAATTTTTTTTATAATCCAACAAAAATGAAGTTATTTTCATCTAAATTTAGTCAAATATAGATCCTACAACCAAAATACTCATCAAAATCCAAAAAAATCGAAGTTGATTTCAAATGAATTTATTAAAATTTGACAAAAATCTTGTCTACATCCAAGAAAATTGAAGTTATTTTCATCTAAATTTACACAAATATAGATCCTACAACAAAAATACTCAACAAAATCCAAAAAAATCGAAGTTGATTTCAAATGATTTTATTAAAATTTGACAAAAATCTTGTCCACATACAAGAAAATTGAAGTTATTTTCATCTAAATTTAGTCAAATATAGATCCTACAACCAAAATAGTCATCAAAATCCAAAAAATCGAAGTTGATTTCAAATGATTTTATTAAAATTTGACCAAAATCTTGTCAAAATCCAAAAAATTGAATTTATTTTCATCTAAATTTAGTCAAATATACATCCTACAACCAAAATACTCATCAGAATCCAAACAAATCGAAGTTGATTTCAAATAAATTTATTAAAATTTGACACTTCCAACTAAAATTTTTTTTATAATCCAACAAAAATGAAGTTATTTTCATCTAAATTTAGTCAAATATAGTTCCTACAACCAAAATACTCATCAAAATCCAAAAAAATCGAAGTTGATTTCAAATGAATTTATTAAAATTTGACAAAATACTTGTCTACATCCAAGAAAATTGAAGTTATTTTCATCTAAATTTATTCAAATATAGACCCTACAACAAAAATACTCAACAAAATCCAAAAAAATCGAAGTTGATTTCAAATAAATTTATTAAAATTTGACACTTCCAACTAAAATTTTTTTCACAATCCAACAAAATTAAATTTATTTTCATCTAAATTTACTCAAATATGGATCCTACAACAAAAATACTCAACAAAATCCAAAATAATCGAAGTTGATTTCAAATAAATTTAATAAAACTTGATACTTCCAACTAAAATTTTTTTCACAATCCAACAAAATTGAAGTTATTTTCATCTAAATTTAATCAAATATAGATCCTACAACAAAAATACTCGACAAAATCCAAAAAAATCGAAGTTGATTTCATATGAATTTATTAAAATTTGACACTTCCAACTAAATTTTTTTTTATAATCCAACAAAAATGAAGTCATTTCCATCTAAATTTAGTCAAATATAGATCCTACAACCAAAATACTCATCAAAATCCAAAAAAATCGAAGTTGATTTCAAATGAATTTATTAAAATTTGACAAAAATCTTGTCTACATCCAAGAAAATTGAAGTTATTTTCATCTAAATTTACTCAAATATAGATCCTACAACAAAAATACTCATCAAAATCCAAAAAAATCGAAGTTGATTTCAAATGATTTTATTAAAATTTAACAAAAATCTTGTCCACATACAAGAAAATTGAAGTTATTTTCATCTAAATTTAGTCAAATATAGATCCTACAACCAAAATAGTCATCAAAATCCAAAAAATCGAAGTTGATTTCAAATGATTTTATTAAAATTTGACCAAAATCTTGTCAAAATCCAAAAAATTGAATTTATTTTCATCTAAATTTAGTCAAATATACATCCTACAACCAAAATACTCATCAGAATCCAAACAAATCGAAGTTGATTTCAAATAAATTTATTAAAATTTGACACTTCCAACTAAAAATTTTTTTATAATCCAACAAAAATGAAGTTATTTTCATCTAAATTTAGTCAAATATAGATCCTACAACCAAAATACTCAACAAAATCCAAAAAAATCGAAGTTGATTTCAAATGATTTTATTAAAATTTGACAAAAATCTTGTCCACATACAAGAAAATTGAAGTTATTTTCATCTAAATTTAGTCAAATATAGATCCTACAACCAAAATAGTCACCAAAATCCAAAAAATCGAAGTTGATTTCAAATGATTTTATTAAAATTTGACCAAAATCTTGTCAAAATCCAAAAAATTGAATTTATTTTCATCTAAATTTAGTCAAATATACATCCTACAACCAAAATACTCATCAAAATCCAAAAAAATCGAAGTTGATTTCAAATAAATTTATTAAAATTTGACACTTCCAACTAAAATTTTTTTCATAATCCAACAAAATTGAAGTTATTTTCCTCTAAATTTACTCAAATATAGATCCTACAACAAAAATACTCAACAAAATCCAAAAAAATCGAAGTTGATTTCAAATAAATTTATTAAAATTTGACACTTCCAACTAAAATTTTTTTCATAATCCAACAAAATTGAAGTTATTTTCATCTAAATTTACTCAAATATAGATCCTACAACCAAAATACGCAACAAAATCCAAAAAAATCGAAGTTGATTTCAAATGAATTTATTAAAATTTGACCAAATTCTTGTCAAAATCCAAAAAATTGAAGTTATTTTCATCTAAATTTACTCAAATATAGATCCTACAACGAAAATACTCAACAAAATCCAAAAAAATCGAAGTTGATTTCAAATAAATTTATTAAAATTTGACACTTCCAACTAAATTTTTTTTCATAATCCAACAAAATTAAATTTATTTTCATCTAAATTTACTCAAATATGGATCCTACAACAAAAATACTCAACAAAATCCAAAATAATCGAAGTTGATTTCAAATAAATTTAATAAAACTTGATACTTCCAACTAAATTTTTTTTCACAATCCAACAAAATTGAAGTTATTTTCATCTAAATTTAATCAAATATAGATCCTACAACAAAAATACTCGACAAAATCCAAAAAAATCGAAGTTGATTTCATATGAATTTATTAAAATTTGACACTTCCAACTAAAATTTTTTTTATAATCCAACAAAAATGAAGTTATTTTCATCTAAATTTAGTCAAATATAGATCCTACAACCAAAATACTCATCAAAATCCAAAAAAATCGAAGTTGATTTCAAATGAATTTATTAAAATTTGACAAAAATCTTGTCTACATCCAAGAAAATTGAAGTTATTTTCATCTAAATTTACACAAATATAGATCCTACAACAAAAATACTCAACAAAATCCAAAAAAATCGAAGTTGATTTCAAATGATTTTATTAAAATTTGACAAAAATCTTGTCCACATACAAGAAAATTGAAGTTATTTTCATCTAAATTTAGTCAAATATAGATCCTACAACCAAAATAGTCATCAAAATCCAAAAAATCGAAGTTGATTTCAAATGATTTTATTAAAATTTGACCAAAATCTTGTCAAAATCCAAAAAATTGAATTTATTTTCATCTAAATTTAGTCAAATATACATCCTACAACCAAAATACTCATCAGAATCCAAACAAATCGAAGTTGATTTCAAATAAATTTATTAAAATTTGACACTTCCAACTAAAATTTTTTTTATAATCCAACAAAAATGAAGTTATTTTCATCTAAATTTAGTCAAATATAGATCCTACAACCAAAATACTCATCAAAATCCAAAAAAATCGAAGTTGATTTCAAATGAATTTATTAAAATTTGACAAAAATCTTGTCTACATCCAAGAAAATTGAAGTTATTTTCATCTAAATTTAGTCAAATATAGATCCTACAACCAAAATAGTTATCAAAATCCAAAAAATCGAAGTTGATTTCTAATGATTTTATTAAAATTTGACCAAAATCTTGTCAAAATCCAAAAAATTGAAGTTATTTTCATCTAAATTTACTCAAATATAGATCCTACAACAAAAATTCTCAACAAAATCCAAAAAAATCGAAGTTGATTTCAAATAAATTTATTAAAATTTGACACTTCCAACTAAAATTTTTTTTATAATCCAACAAAAATGAAGTTATTTTCATCTAAATTTAGTCAAATATAGATCCTACAACAAAAATACTCAACAAAATCCAAAAAAATCGAAGTTGATTTCAAATGATTTTATTAAAATTTGACAAAAATCTTGTCCACATACAAGAAAATTGAAGTTATTTTCATCTAAATTTAGTCAAATATAGATCCTACAACCAAAATAGTCACCAAAATCCAAAAAATCGAAGTTGATTTCAAATGATTTTATTAAAATTTGACCAAAATCTTGTCAAAATCCAAAAAATTGAATTTATTTTCATCTAAATTTAGTCAAATATACATCCTACAACCAAAATACTCATCAAAATCCAAAAAAATCGAAGTTGATTTCAAATAAATTTATTAAAATTTGACACTTCCAACTAAAATTTTTTTCATAATCCAACAAAATTGAAGTTATTTTCCTCTAAATTTACTCAAATATAGATCCTACAACAAAAATACTCAACAAAATCCAAAAAAATCGAAGTTGATTTCAAATAAATTTATTAAAATTTGACACTTCCAACTAAAATTTTTTTCATAATCCAACAAAATTGAAGTTATTTTCATCTAAATTTACTCAAATATAGATCCTACAACCAAAATACGCAACAAAATCCAAAAAAATCGAAGTTGATTTCAAATGAATTTATTAAAATTTGACCAAAATCTTGTCAAAATCCAAAAAATTGAAGTTATTTTCATCTAAATTTACTCAAATATAGATCCTACAACGAAAATACTCAACAAAATCCAAAAAAATCGAAGTTGATTTCAAATAAATTTATTAAAATTTGACACTTCCAACTAAATTTTTTTTCATAATCCAACAAAATTAAATTTATTTTCATCTAAATTTACTCAAATATGGATCCTACAACAAAAATACTCAACAAAATCCAAAATAATCGAAGTTGATTTCAAATAAATTTAATAAAACTTGATACTTCCAACTAAATTTTTTTTCACAATCCAACAAAATTGAAGTTATTTTCATCTAAATTTAATCAAATATAGATCCTACAACAAAAATACTCGACAAAATCCAAAAAAATCGAAGTTGATTTCATATGAATTTATTAAAATTTGACACTTCCAACTAAATTTTTTTTTATAATCCAACAAAAATGAAGTCATTTTCATCTAAATTTAGTCAAATATAGATCCTACAACCAAAATACTCATCAAAATCCAAAAAAATCGAAGTTGATTTCAAATGAATTTATTAAAATTTGACAAAAATCTTGTCTACATCCAAGAAAATTGAAGTTATTTTCATCTAAATTTACTCAAATATAGATCCTACAACAAAAATACTCAACAAAATCCAAAAAAATCGAAGTTGATTTCAAATGATTTTATTAAAATTTAACAAAAATCTTGTCCACATACAAGAAAATTGAAGTTATTTTCATCTAAATTTAGTCAAATATAGATCCTACAACCAAAATAGTCATCAAAATCCAAAAAATCGAAGTTGATTTCAAATGATTTTATTAAAATTTGACCAAAATCTTGTCAAAATCCAAAAAATTGAATTTATTTTCATCTAAATTTAGTCAAATATACATCCTACAACCAAAATACTCATCAGAATCCAAACAAATCGAAGTTGATTTCAAATAAATTTATTAAAATTTGACACTTCCAACTAAAATTTTTTTTATAATCCAACAAAAATGAAGTTATTTTCATCTAAATTTAGTCAAATATAGATCCTACAACCAAAATACTCATCAAAATCCAAAAAAATCGATGTTGATTTCAAATGAATTTATTAAAATTTGACAAAAATCTTGTCTACATCCAAGAAAATTGAAGTTATTTTCATCTAAATTTATTCAAATATAGACCCTACAACAAAAATACTCAACAAAATCCAAAAAAATCGAAGTTGATTTCAAATAAATTTATTAAAATTTGACACTTCCAACTAAAATTTTTTTCACAATCCAACAAAATTGAAGTTATTTTCATCTAAATTTACTCAAATATAGATCCTACAACCAAAATACGCAACAAAATAAAAAAAAATCGAAGTTGATATCAAATGAATTTATTAAAATTTGACCAAAATCTTGTCAAAATCCAAAAAATTGAAGTTATTTTCATCTAAATTTACTCAAATATAGATCCTACAACAAAAATACTCAACAAAATCAAAAAAAAATCGAAGTTGATTTCAAATAAATTTATTAAAATTTGACATTTCCAACTAAATTTTTTTTCAGAATCCAACAAAATTGAAGTTATTTTCATCTAAATTTACTCAAATATAGACCCTACAACAAAAATACTCAACAAAATCCAAAAAAATCGAAGTTGATTTCAAATAAATTTATTAAAATTTGACACTTCCAACTAAATTTTTTTTCATAATCCAACAAAATTAAATTTATTTTCATCTAAATTTACTCAAATATAGATCCTACAACAAAAATACTCAACAAAATCCAAAATAATCGAAGTTGATTTCAAATAAATTTATTAAAATTTGACATTTCCAACTAAATTTTTTTTCATAATCCAACAAAATTGAAGTTATTTTCATCTAAATTTACTCAAATATAGATCCTACAACAAAAATACTCAACAAAATCCAAAGAAATCGAAGTTGATTTCAAATAAATTTATTAAAATTTGACACTTCCAACTAAAATTTTTTTCATAATCCAACAAAATTGAAGTTATTTTCATCTAAATTTACTCAAATATAGATCCTACAACCAAAATACTCAACAAAATCCAAAAAAATCGATGTTGATTTCAAATGAATTTATTAAAATTTGACCAAAATCTTGTCAAAATCCAAGAAAATTGAAGTTATTTTCATCTAAATTTAGTCAAATATTGATCCTACAACCAAAATACTCGACAAAATCCAAAAAAATCGAAGTTGATTTCAAATGAATTTATTAAAATTTGACCAAAATCTTGTCAAAATCCAAGAAAATTGAAGTTATTTTCATCTAAATTTACTCAAATATAGATCCTACAACCAAAATACTCAACAAAATCCAAAAAATCGAAGTTGATTTCAAATGAATTTATTAAAATTTGACCAAAATCTTGTCAAAATCCAAGAAAATTGAAGTTATTTTCATCTAAATTTAGTCAAATATTGATCCTACAACCAAAATACTCGACAAAATCCAAAAAAATCGAAGTTGATTTCAAATAAATTTATTAAAATTTGACACTTCCAACTAAAATTTTTTTCATAATCCAACAAAATTGAAGTTATTTTCATTTAAATTTACTCAAATATAGATCCTACAACAAAAATACTCAACAAAATCCAAAAAAATCGAAGTTGATTTCAAATAAATTTATTAAAATTTGACACTTCCAACTAAATTTTTTTTCATAATCCAACAAAATGGAAGTTATTTTCATCTAAATTTACTCAAATATAGATCCTACAACCAAAATACTCAACAAAATCCAAAAAATTCGATGTTGATTTCAAATGAATTTATTAAAATTTGACCAAAATCTTGTCAAAATCCAAGAAAATTGAAGTTATTTTCATCTAAATTTAGTCAAATATTGATCCTACAACCAAAATACTCGACAAAATCCAAAAAAATCGAAGTTGATTTTATATGAATTTATTAAAATTTGACACTTCCAACTAAAATTTTTTCATAATCCAACAAAATTGAAGTTATTTTCATTTAAATTTACTCAAATATAGATCCTACAACAAAAATACTCGACAAAATCCAAAAAAATCGAAGTTGATTTCATATGAATTTATTAAAATTTGACACTTCCAACTAAAATTTTTTTTATAATCGAACAAAAATGAAGTTATTTTCATCTAAATTTACTCAAATATAGATCCTACAACAAAAATACTCAACAAAATCCAAAAAAATCGAAGTTGATTTCAAATAAATTTATTAAAATCTGACACTTCCAACTAAAATTTTTTTCAAAATCCAACAAAATTGAAGTTATTTTCATCTAAATTTACTCAAATATAGGTCCTACAACAAAAATACGCAACAAAATCCAAAAAAATCGAAGTTGATTTCAAATAAATTTATTAAAATTTGACACTTCCAACTAAATTTTTTTTCATAATCCAACAAAATTGAAGTTATTTTCATCTAAATTTACTCAAATATAGATCCTACAACCAAAATACTCAACAAAATCCAAAAAATCGAAGTTGATTTCAAATGAATTTATTAAAATTTGACCAAAATCTTGTCAAAATCCAAGAAAATTGAAGTTATTTTCATCTAAATTTAGTCAAATATTGATCCTACAACCAAAATACTCGACAAAATCCAAAAAAATCGAAGTTGATTTCAAATAAATTTATTAAAATTTGACACTTCCAACTAAAATTTTTTTCATAATCCAACAAAATTGAAGTTATTTTCATTTAAATTTACTCAAATATAGATCCTACAACAAAAATACTCAACAAAATCCAAAAAAATCGAAGTTGATTTCAAATAAATTTATTAAAATTTGACACTTCCAACTAAATTTTTTTTCATAATCCAACAAAATGGAAGTTATTTTCATCTAAATTTACTCAAATATAGATCCTACAACCAAAATACTCAACAAAATCCAAAAAATTCGATGTTGATTTCAAATGAATTTATTAAAATTTGACCAAAATCTTGTCAAAATCCAAGAAAATTGAAGTTATTTTCATCTAAATTTAGTCAAATATTGATCCTACAACCAAAATACTCGACAAAATCCAAAAAAATCGAAGTTGATTTTATATGAATTTATTAAAATTTGACACTTCCAACTAAAATTTTTTCATAATCCAACAAAATTGAAGTTATTTTCATTTAAATTTACTCAAATATAGATCCTACAACAAAAATACTCGACAAAATCCAAAAAAATCGAAGTTGATTTCATATGAATTTATTAAAATTTGACACTTCCAACTAAAATTTTTTTTATAATCCAACAAAAATGAAGTTATTTTCATCTAAATTTAGTCAAATATAGATCCTACAACCAAAATACTCATCAAAATCCAAAAAAATCGAAGTTGATTTCAAATGAATTTATTAAAATTTGACAAAAATCTTGTCTACATCCAAGAAAATTGAAGTTATTTTCATCTAAATTTACACAAATATAGATCCTACAACAAAAATACTCAACAAAATCCAAAAAAATCGAAGTTGATTTCAAATGATTTTATTAAAATTTGACAAAAATCTTGTCCACATACAAGAAAATTGAAGTTATTTTCATCTAAATTTAGTCAAATATAGATCCTACAACCAAAATAGTCATCAAAATCCAAAAAATCGAAGTTGATTTCAAATGATTTTATTAAAATTTGACCAAAATCTTGTCAAAATCCAAAAAATTGAATTTATTTTCATCTAAATTTAGTCAAATATACATCCTACAACCAAAATACTCATCAGAATCCAAACAAATCGAAGTTGATTTCAAATAAATTTATTAAAATTTGACACTTCCAACTAAAATTTTTTTTATAATCCAACAAAAATGAAGTTATTTTCATCTAAATTTATTCAAATATAGACCCTACAACAAAAATACTCAACAAAATCCAAAAAAATCGAAGTTGATTTCAAATATATTTATTAAAATTTGACACTTCCAACTAAAATTTTTTTCACAATCCAACAAAATTAAATTTATTTTCATCTAAATTTACTCAAATATGGATCCTACAACAAAAATACTCAACAAAATCCAAAATAATCGAAGTTGATTTCAAATAAATTTAATAAAACTTGATACTTCCAACAAAAATTTTTTTCACAATCCAACAAAATTGAAGTTATTTTCATCTAAATTTAATCAAATATAGATCCTACAACAAAAATACTCGACAAAATCCAAAAAAATCGAAGTTGATTTCATATGAATTTATTAAAATTTGACACTTCCAACTAAATTTTTTTTTATAATCCAACAAAAATGAAGTCATTTTCATCTAAATTTAGTCAAATATAGATCCTACAACCAAAATACTCATCAAAATCCAAAAAAATCGAAGTTGATTTCAAATGAATTTATTAAAATTTGACAAAAATCTTGTCTACATCCAAGAAAATTGAAGTTATTTTCATCTAAATTTACTCAAATATAGATCCTACAACAAAAATACTCAACAAAATCCAAAAAAATCGAAGTTGATTTCAAATGATTTTATTAAAATTTAACAAAAATCTTGTCCACATACAAGAAAATTGAAGTTATTTTCATCTAAATTTAGTCAAATATAGATCCTACAACCATAATAGTCATCAAAATCCAAAAAATCGAAGTTGATTTCAAATGATTTTATTAAAATTTGACCAAAATCTTGTCAAAATCCAAAAAATTGAATTTATTTTCATCTAAATTTAGTCAAATATACATCCTACAACCAAAATACTCATCAGAATCCAAACAAATCGAAGTTGATTTCAAATAAATTTATTAAAATTTGACACTTCCAACTAAAATTTTTTTTATAATCCAACAAAAATGAAGTTATTTTCATCTAAATTTAGTCAAATATAGATCCTACAACCAAAATACTCATCAAAATCCAAAAAAATCGATGTTGATTTCAAATGAATTTATTAAAATTTGACAAAAATCTTGTCTACATCCAAGAAAATTGAAGTTATTTTCATCTAAATTTATTCAAATATAGACCCTACAACAAAAATACTCAACAAAAGACAAAAAAATCGAAGCTGATTTCAAATAAATTTATTAAAATTTGACATTTCCAACTAAATTTTTTTTCATAATCCAACAAAATTGAAGTTATTTTCATCTAAATTTACTCAAATATAGATCCTACAACAAAAATACTCAACAAAATCCAAAGAAATCGAAGTTGATTTCAAATAAATTTATTAAAATTTGACACTTCCAACTAAAATTTTTTTCATAATCCAACAAAATTGAAGTTATTTTCATCTAAATTTACTCAAATATAGATCCTACAACCAAAATACTCAACAAAATCCAAAAAAATCGATGTTGATTTCAAATGAATTTATTAAAATTTGACCAAAATCTTGTCAAAATCCACATAATATAAGTTATTTTCATCCAAATTTACTCAAATATAGATCCTACAACAAAAATACGCAACAAAATCCAAAAAAATCGAAGTTGATTTCAAATAAATTTATTAAAATTTGACACTTCCAACTAAAATTTTTTTCATAATCCAACAAAATTGAAGTTATTTTCATCTAAATTTACTCAAATATAGATCCTACAACAAAAATACTCAACAAAATCCAAAAAAATCGAAGTTGATTTCAAATAAATTTATTAAAATTTGACACTTCCAACTAAAATTTTTTTCATAATCCAACAAAATTGAAGTTATTTTCATCTAAATTTACTCAAATATAGATCCTACAACAAAAATACTCAACAAAATCCAAAATAATCGAAGTTGATTTCAAATAAATTTATTAAAATTTGACATTTCCAACTAAATTTTTTTTCAGAATCCCACAAAATTGAAGTTATTTTCATCTAAATTTACTCAAATATAGACCCTACAACAAAAATACTCAACAAAATCCAAAAAAATCGAAGTTGATTTCAAATAAATTTATTAAAATTTGACACTTCCAACTAAATTTTTTTTCATAATCCAACAAAATTAAATTTATTTTCATCTAAATTTACTCAAATATAGATCCTACAACAAAAATACTCAACAAAATCCAAAATAATCGAAGTTGATTTCAAATAAATTTAATAAAACTTGATACTTCCAACTAAAATTTTTTTCACAATCCAACAAAATTGAAGTTATTTTCATCTAAATTTAATCAAATATAGATCCTACAACAAAAATACTCGACAAAATAAAAAAAAATCGAAGTTGATTTCATATGAATTTATTAAAATTTGACACTTCCAAATAAAATTTTTTTTATAATCCAACAAAATTGAAGTTATTTTCATCTAAATTTAGTCAAATATAGATCCTACAACCAAAATACTCATCAAAATCCAAAAAAATCGAAGTTGATTTCAAATGAATTTATTAAAATTTGACAAAAATCTTGTCTACATCCAAGAAAATTGAAGTTATTTTCATCTAAATTTACTCAAATATAGATCCTACAACAAAAATACTCGACAAAATCAAAAAAAATCGAAGTTGATTTCATATGAATTTATTAAAATTTGACACTTCCAAATAAAATTTTTTTTATAATCCAACAAAATTGAAGTTATTTTCATCTAAATTTAGTCAAATATAGATCCTACAACCAAAATACTCATCAAAATCCAAAAAAATCGAAGTTGATTTCAAATGAATTTATTAAAATTTGACAAAAATCTTGTCTACATCCAAGAAAATTGAAGTTATTTTCATCTAAATTTACTCAAATATAGATCCTACAACAAAAATACTCAACAAAATCCAAAAAAATCAAAGTTGATTTCAAATGATTTTATTAAAATTTGACAAAAATCTTGTCTACATACAAGAAAATTGAAGTTATTTTCATCTAAATTTAGTCAAATATAGATCCTACAACCAAAATAGTCATCAAAATCCAAAAAATCGAAGTTGATTTCAAATGAATTTATTAAAATTTGACACTTCCAACTAAAATTTTTTCATAATCCAACGAAATTGAAGTTATTCTCATCTAAATTTACTCAAATATAGAACCTACAACAAAAATACTCAACAAAATCCAAAAAAATCGAAGTTGATTTCAAATAAATTTATTAAAATTTGACACTTCCAACTAAAATTTTTTTCACAATCCAACAAAATTGAAGTTATTTTCATCTAAATCTACTCAAATATAGATCCTACAACAAAAATACTCAACAAAATCCAAAAAAATCGAAGTTGATTTCAAATGAATTTATTAAAATTTGACAAAAATCTTGTCTACATCCAAGAAAATTGAAGTTATTTTCATCTAAATTTAGTCAAATATAGATCCTACAACCAAAATACTCAACAAAATAAAGAAAAATCGAAGTTGTTTTCAAATAAATTTATTAAAATTTGACACTTCCAACTAATTTTTTTTTCATAATCCAACAAAATTGAAGTTATTTTCATCTAAATTTACTCAAATATAGATCCTACAACCAAAATACGCAACAAAATCCAAAATAATCGAAGTTGATTTCAAATAAATTTAAAAATTCGACACTTCCAACTAAAATTTTTTTCACAATCCAACAAAATTGAAGTTATTTTCATCTAAATTTACTCAAATATAGATCCTACAACCAAAATACGCAACAAAATCCAAAAAAATCGAAGTTGATTTCAAATGAATTTATTAAAATTTGACCAAAATCTTGTCAAAATCCAGAAAATTGAAGTTATTTTCATCTAAATTTACTCAAATATAGATCCTACAACAAAGATACTCAACAAAATCAAAAAAAAATCGAAGCTGATTTCAAATAAATTTATTAAAATTTGACATTTCCAACTAAATTTTTTTTCAGAATCCAACAAAATTGAAGTTATTTTCATCTAAATTTTTCAAATATAGACCCTACAACAAAAATACTCAACAAAATCCAAAAAAATCGAAGTTGATTTCAAATAAATTTATTAAAATTTGACACTTCCAACTAAATTTTTTTTCATAATCCAACAAAATTAAATTTATTTTCATCTAAATTTACTCAAATATAGATCCTACAACCAAAATACTCATCAAAATCCAAAAAAATCGAAGTTGATTTCAAATGAATTTATTAAAATTTGACAAAAATCTTGTCTACATCCAAGAAAATTGAAGTTATTTTCATCTAAATTTACTCAAATATAGATCCTACAACAAAAATACTCAACAAAATCCAAAAAAATCAAAGTTGATTTCAAATGATTTTATTAAAATTTGACAAAAATCTTGTCTACATACAAGAAAATTGAAGTTATTTTCATCTAAATTTAGTCAAATATAGATCCTACAACCAAAATAGTCATCAAAATCCAAAAAATCGAAGTTGATTTCAAATGAATTTATTAAAATTTGACACTTCCAACTAAAATTTTTTCATAATCCAACGAAATTGAAGTTATTCTCATCTAAATTTACTCAAATATAGAACCTACAACAAAAATACTCAACAAAATCCAAAATAATCGAAGTTGATTTCAAATAAATTTATTAAAATTTGACATTTCCAACTAAATTTTTTTTCATAATCCAACAAAATTGAAGTTATTTTCATCTAAATTTACTCAAATATAGATCCTACAACAAAAATACTCAACAAAATCCAAAGAAATCGAAGTTGATTTCAAATAAATTTATTAAAATTTGACACTTCCAACTAAAATTTTTTTCATAATCCAACAAAATTGAAGTTATTTTCATCTAAATTTACTCAAATATAGATCCTACAACCAAAATACTCAACAAAATCCAAAAAAATCGATGTTGATTTCAAATGAATTTATTAAAATTTGACCAAAATCTTGTCAAAATCCACATAATATAAGTTATTTTCATCTAAATTTACTCAAATATAGATCCTACAACAAAAATACGCAACAAAATCCAAAAAAATCGAAGTTGATTTCAAATAAATTTATTAAAATTTGACACTTCCAACTAAAATTTTTTTCATAATCCAACAAAATTGAAGTTATTTTCATCTAAATTTACTCAAATATAGATCCTACAACAAAAATACTCAACAAAATCCAAAAAAATCGAAGTTGATTTCAAATAAATTTATTAAAATTTGACACTTCCAACTAAATTTTTTTTCATAATCCAACAAAATTGAAGTTATTTTCATCTAAATTTACTCAAATATAGATCCTACAACCAAAATACTCAACAAAATCCAAAAAATCGAAGTTGATTTCAAATGAATTTATTAAAATTTGACCAAAATCTTGTCAAAATCCAAGAAAATTGAAGTTATTTTCATCTAAATTTAGTCAAATATTGATCCTACAACAAAAATACGCAACAAAATCCAAACAAATCGAAGTTGATTTCAAATAAATTTATTAAAATTTGACACTTCCAACTAAAATTTTTTTTATAATCCAACAAAAATGAAGCTATTTTCATCTAAATTTAGTCAAATATAGATCCTACAACCAAAATACTCATCAAAATCCAAAAAAATCGAAGTTGATTTCAAATAAATTTAATAAAACTTGATACTTCCAACTAAAATTTTTTTCACAATCCAACAAAATTGAAGTTATTTTCATCTAAATTTATTCAAATATAGACCCTACAACAAAAATACTCAACAAAATCCAAAAAAATCGAAGTTGATTTCAAATAAATTTATTAAAATCTGACACTTCCAACTAAAATTTTTTTCAAAATCCAACAAAATTGAAGTTATTTTCATCTAAATTTACTCAAATATAGGTCCTACAACAAAAATACGCAACAAAATCCAAAAAAATCGAAGTTGATTTCAAATAAATTTATTAAAATTTGACACTTCCAACTAAATTTTTTTTCATAATCCAACAAAATTGAAGTTATTTTCATCTAAATTTACTCAAATATAGATCCTACAACCAAAATACTCAACAAAATCCAAAAAATCGAAGTTGATTTCAAATGAATTTATTAAAATTTGACCAAAATCTTGTCAAAATCCAAGAAAATTGAAGTTATTTTCATCTAAATTTAGTCCAATATTGATCCTACAACCAAAATACTCGACAAAATCCAAAAAAATCGAAGTTGATTTTATATGAATTTATTAAAATTTGACACTTCCAACTAAAATTTTATCATAATCCAACAAAATTGAAGTTATTTTCATTTAAATTTACTCAAATATAGATCCTACAACAAAAATACGCAACAAAATCCAAAAAAATCGAAGTTGATTTCAAATAAATTTATTAAAATTTGACACTTCCAACTAAAATTTTTTTCATAATCCAACAAAATTGAAGTTATTTTCATCTAAATTTAGTCAAATATTGATCCTACAACCAAAATACTCGACAAAATCCAAAAAAATCGAAGTTGATTTTATATGAATTTATTAAAATTTGACACTTCCAACTAAAATTTTTTCATAATCCAACAAAATTGAAGTTATTTTCATTTAAATTTACTCAAATATAGATCCTACAACAAAAATACTCGACAAAATCCAAAAAAATCGAAGTTGATTTCATATGAATTTATTAAAATTTGACACTTCCAACTAAAATTTTTTTTATAATCCAACAAAAATGAAGTTATTTTCATCTAAATTTAGTCAAATATAGATCCTACAACCAAAATACTCATCAAAATCCAAAAAAATCGAAGTTGATTTCAAATGAATTTATTAAAATTTGACAAAAATCTTGTCTACATCCAAGAAAATTGAAGTTATTTTCATCTAAATTTACACAAATATAGATCCTACAACAAAAATACTCAACAAAATCCAAAAAAATCGAAGTTGATTTCAAATGATTTTATTAAAATTTGACAAAAATCTTGTCCACATACAAGAAAATTGAAGTTATTTTCATCTAAATTTAGTCAAATATAGATCCTACAACCAAAATAGTCATCAAAATCCAAAAAATCGAAGTTGATTTCAAATGATTTTATTAAAATTTGACCAAAATCTTGTCAAAATCCAAAAAATTGAATTTATTTTCATCTAAATTTAGTCAAATATACATCCTACAACCAAAATACTCATCAGAATCCAAACAAATCGAAGTTGATTTCAAATAAATTTATTAAAATTTGACACTTCCAACTAAAATTTTTTTTATAATCCAACAAAAATGAAGTTATTTTCATCTAAATTTAGTCAAATATAGATCCTACAACCAAAATACTCATCAAAATCCAAAAAAATCGAAGTTGATTTCAAATAAATTTAATAAAACTTGATACTTCCAACTAAAATTTTTTTCACAATCCAACAAAATTGAAGTTATTTTCATCTAAATTTATTCAAATATAGACCCTACAACAAAAATACTCAACAAAATCCAAAAAAATCGAAGTTGATTTCAAATAAATTTATTAAAATTTGACACTTCCAACTAAAATTTTTTTCACAATCCAACAAAATTAAATTTATTTTCATCTAAATTTACTCAAATATGGATCCTACAACAAAAATACTCAACAAAATCCAAAATAATCGAAGTTGATTTCAAATAAATTTAATAAAACTTGATACTTCCAACAAAAATTTTTTTCACAATCCAACAAAATTGAAGTTATTTTCATTTAAATTTAATCAAATATAGATCCTACAACAAAAATACTCGACAAAATCCAAAAAAATCGAAGTTGATTTCATATGAATTTATTAAAATTTGACACTTCCAACTAAATTTTTTTTTATAATCCAACAAAAATGAAGTCATTTTCATCTAAATTTAGTCAAATATAGATCCTACAACCAAAATACTCATCAAAATCCAAAAAAATCGAAGTTGATTTCAAATGAATTTATTAAAATTTGACAAAAATCTTGTCTACATCCAAGAAAATTGAAGTTATTTTCATCTAAATTTACTCAAATATAGATCCTACAACAAAAATACTCAACAAAATCCAAAAAAATCGAAGTTGATTTCAAATGATTTTATTAAAATTTAACAAAAATCTTGTCCACATACAAGAAAATTGAAGTTATTTTCATCTAAATTTAGTCAAATATAGATCCTACAACCATAATAGTCATCAAAATCCAAAAAATCGAAGTTGATTTCAAATGATTTTATTAAAATTTGACCAAAATCTTGTCAAAATCCAAAAAATTGAATTTATTTTCATCTAAATTTAGTCAAATATACATCCTACAACCAAAATACTCATCAGAATCCAAACAAATCGAAGTTGATTTCAAATAAATTTATTAAAATTTGACACTTCCAACTAAAATTTTTTTTATAATCCAACAAAAATGAAGTTATTTTCATCTAAATTTAGTCAAATATAGATCCTACAACCAAAATACTCATCAAAATCCAAAAAAATCGAAGTTGATTTCAAATGAATTTATTAAAATTTGACAAAAATCTTGTCTACATCCAAGAAAATTGAAGTTATTTTCATCTAAATTTAGTCAAATATAGATCCTACAACCAAAATACTCATCAAAATCCAAAAAAATCGATGTTGATTTCAAATGAATTTATTAAAATTTGACAAAAATCTTGTCTACATCCAAGAAAATTGAAGTTATTTTCATCTAAATTTACTCAAATATAGATCCTACAACCAAAATACGCAACAAAATAAAAAAAAATCGAAGTTGATATCAAATGAATTTATTAAAATTTGACCAAAATCTTGTCAAAATCCAAAAAATTGAAGTTATTTTCATCTAAATTTACTCAAATATAGATCCTACAACAAAAATACTCAACAAAATCAAAAAAAAATCGAAGTTGATTTCAAATAAATTTATTAAAATTTGACATTTCCAACTAAATTTTTTTTCAGAATCCAACAAAATTGAAGTTATTTTCATCTAAATTTACTCAAATATAGATCCTACAACAAAAATACTCAACAAAATCCAAAAAAATCGAAGTTGATTTCAAATAAATTTATTAAAATTTGACACTTCCAACTAAAATTTTTTTCATAATCCAACAAAATTGAAGTTATTTTCATCTAAATTTACTCAAATATAGATCCTACAACAAAAATACTCAACAAAATCCAAAATAATCGAAGTTGATTTCAAATAAATTTATTAAAATTTGACATTTCCAACTAAATTTTTTTTCATAATCCAACAAAATTGAAGTTATTTTCATCTAAATTTACTCAAATATAGATCCTACAACAAAAATACTCAACAAAATCCAAAGAAATCGAAGTTGATTTCAAATAAATTTATTAAAATTTGACACTTCCAACTAAAATTTTTTTCATAATCCAACAAAATTGAAGTTATTTTCATCTAAATTTACTCAAATATAGATCCTACAACCAAAATACTCAACAAAATCCAAAAAAATCGATGTTGATTTCAAATGAATTTATTAAAATTTGACCAAAATCTTGTCAAAATCCACATAATATAAGTTATTTTCATCTAAATTTACTCAAATATAGATCCTACAACAAAAATACGCAACAAAATCCAAAAAAATCGAAGTTGATTTCAAATAAATTTATTAAAATTTGACACTTCCAACTAAAATTTTTTTCATAATCCAACAAAATTGAAGTTATTTTCATCTAAATTTACTCAAATATAGATCCTACAACAAAAATACTCAACAAAATCCAAAAAAATCGAAGTTGATTTCAAATAAATTTATTAAAATTTGACACTTCCAACTAAAATTTTTTTCATAATCCAACAAAATTGAAGTTATTTTCATCTAAATTTATTCAAATATAGATCCTACAACAAAAATACTCAACAAAATCCAAAATAATCGAAGTTGATTTCAAATAAATTTAATAAAACTTGATACTTCCAACTAAAATTTTTTTCACAATCCAACAAAATTGAAGTTATTTTCATCTAAATTTAATCAAATATAGATCCTACAACAAAAATACTCGACAAAATCCAAAAAAATCGAAGTTGATTTCATATGAATTTATTAAAATTTGACACTTCCAACTAAAATTTTTTTTATAATCCAACAAAATTGAAGTTATTTTCATCTAAATTTAATCAAATATAGATCCTACAACAAAAATACTCGACAAAATCCAAAAAAATCGAAGTTGATTTCATATGAATTTATTAAAGTATGACACTTCCAACTAAAATTTTTTCATAATTCAACAAAATTGAAGTTATTTTCATCTAAATTTACTCAAATATAGATCCTACAACAAAAATACTCAACAAAATCCAAAAAAATCGAAGTTGATTTCAAATAAATTTATTAAAATCTGACACTTCCAACTAAAATTTTTTTCAAAATCCAACAAAATTGAAGTTATTTTCATCTAAATTTACTCAAATATAGGTCCTACAACAAAAATACGCAACAAAATCCAAAAAAATCGAAGTTGATTTCAAATAAATTTATTAAAATTTGACACTTCCAACTAAATTTTTTTTCATAATCCAACAAAATTGAAGTTATTTTCATCTAAATTTACTCAAATATAGATCCTACAACCAAAATACTCAACAAAATCCAAAAAATCGAAGTTGATTTCAAATGAATTTATTAAAATTTGACCAAAATCTTGTCAAAATCCAAGAAAATTGAAGTTATTTTCATCTAAATTTAGTCAAATATTGATCCTACAACCAAAATACTCGACAAAATCCAAAAAAATCGAAGTTGATTTTATATGAATTTATTAAAATTTGACACTTCCAACTAAAATTTTATCATAATCCAACAAAATTGAAGTTATTTTCATTTAAATTTACTCAAATATAGATCCTACAACAAAAATACGCAACAAAATCCAAAAAAATCGAAGTTGATTTCAAATAAATTTATTAAAATTTGACACTTCCAACTAAAATTTTTTTCATAATCCAACAAAATTGAAGTTATTTTCATTTAAATTTACTCAAATATAGATCCTACAACAAAAATACTCAACAAAATCCAAAAAAATCGAAGTTGATTTCAAATAAATTTATTAAAATTTGACACTTCCAACTAAATTTTTTTTCATAATCCAACAAAATGGAAGTTATTTTCATCTAAATTTACTCAAATATAGATCCTACAACCAAAATACTCAACAAAATCCAAAAAATTCGATGTTGATTTCAAATGAATTTATTAAAATTTGACCAAAATCTTGTCAAAATCCAAGAAAATTGAAGTTATTTTCATCTAAATTTAGTCAAATATTGATCCTACAACCAAAATACTCGACAAAATCCAAAAAAATCGAAGTTGATTTTATATGAATTTATTAAAATTTGACACTTCCAACTAAAATTTTTTCATAATCCAACAAAATTGAAGTTATTTTCATTTAAATTTACTCAAATATAGATCCTACAACAAAAATACTCGACAAAATCCAAAAAAATCGAAGTTGATTTCATATGAATTTATTAAAATTTGACACTTCCAACTAAAATTTTTTTTATAATCCAACAAAAATGAAGTTATTTTCATCTAAATTTAGTCAAATATAGATCCTACAACCAAAATACTCATCAAAATCCAAAAAAATCGAAGTTGATTTCAAATGAATTTATTAAAATTTGACAAAAATCTTGTCTACATCCAAGAAAATTGAAGTTATTTTCATCTAAATTTACACAAATATAGATCCTACAACAAAAATACTCAACAAAATCCAAAAAAATCGAAGTTGATTTCAAATGATTTTATTAAAATTTGACAAAAATCTTGTCCACATACAAGAAAATTGAAGTTATTTTCATCTAAATTTAGTCAAATATAGATCCTACAACCAAAATAGTCATCAAAATCCAAAAAATCGAAGTTCATTTCAAATGATTTTATTAAAATTTGACCAAAATCTTGTCAAAATCCAAAAAATTGAATTTATTTTCATCTAAATTTAGTCAAATATACATCCTACAACCAAAATACTCATCAGAATCCAAACAAATCGAAGTTGATTTCAAATAAATTTATTAAAATTTGACACTTCCAACTAAAATTTTTTTTATAATCCAACAAAAATGAAGTTATTTTCATCTAAATTTAGTCAAATATAGATCCTACAACCAAAATACTCATCAAAATCCAAAAAAATCGAAGTTGATTTCAAATAAATTTAATAAAACTTGATACTTCCAACTAAAATTTTTTTCACAATCCAACAAAATTGAAGTTATTTTCATCTAAATTTATTCAAATATAGACCCTACAACAAAAATACTCAACAAAATCCAAAAAAATCGAAGTTGATTTCAAATAAATTTATTAAAATTTGACACTTCCAACTAAAATTTTTTTCACAATCCAACAAAATTAAATTTATTTTCATCTAAATTTACTCAAATATGGATCCTACAACAAAAATACTCAACAAAATCCAAAATAATCGAAGTTGATTTCAAATAAATTTAATAAAACTTGATACTTCCAACAAAAATTTTTTTCACAATCCAACAAAATTGAAGTTATTTTCATCTAAATTTAATCAAATATAGATCCTACAACAAAAATACTCGACAAAATCCAAAAAAATCGAAGTTGATTTCATATGAATTTATTAAAATTTGACACTTCCAACTAAATTTTTTTTTATAATCCAACAAAAATGAAGTCATTTTCATCTAAATTTAGTCAAATATAGATCCTACAACCAAAATACTCATCAAAATCCAAAAAAATCGAAGTTGATTTCAAATGAATTTATTAAAATTTGACAAAAATCTTGTCTACATCCAAGAAAATTGAAGTTATTTTCATCTAAATTTACTCAAATATAGATCCTACAACAAAAATACTCAACAAAATCCAAAAAAATCGAAGTTGATTTCAAATGATTTTATTAAAATTTAACAAAAATCTTGTCCACATACAAGAAAATTGAAGTTATTTTCATCTAAATTTACTCAAATATAGATCCTACAACCAAAATACTCAACAAAATCCAAAAAAATCGATGTTGATTTCAAATGAATTTATTAAAATTTGACCAAAATCTTGTCAAAATCCACATAATATAAGTTATTTTCATCCAAATTTACTCAAATATAGATCCTACAACAAAAATACGCAACAAAATCCAAAAAAATCGAAGTTGATTTCAAATAAATTTATTAAAATTTGACACTTCCAACTAAAATTTTTTTCATAATCCAACAAAATTGAAGTTATTTTCATCTAAATTTACTCAAATATAGATCCTACAACAAAAATACTCAACAAAATCCAAAAAAATCGAAGTTGATTTCAAATAAATTTATTAAAATTTGACACTTCCAACTAAAATTTTTTTCATAATCCAACAAAATTGAAGTTATTTTCATCTAAATTTACTCAAATATAGATCCTACAACAAAAATACTCAACAAAATCCAAAATAATCGAAGTTGATTTCAAATAAATTTATTAAAATTTGACATTTCCAACTAAATTTTTTTTCAGAATCCCACAAAATTGAAGTTATTTTCATCTAAATTTACTCAAATATAGACCCTACAACAAAAATACTCAACAAAATCCAAAAAAATCGAAGTTGATTTCAAATAAATTTATTAAAATTTGACACTTCCAACTAAATTTTTTTTCATAATCCAACAAAATTAAATTTATTTTCATCTAAATTTACTCAAATATAGATCCTACAACAAAAATACTCATCAAAATCCAAAAAAATCGAAGTTGATTTCAAATAAATTTAATAAAACTTGATACTTCCAACTAAAATTTTTTTCATAATCCAACAAAATTGAAGTTATTTTCATCTAAATTTACTCAAATATAGATCCTACAACAAAAATACTCAACAAAATCCAAAATAATCGAAGTTGATTTCAAATAAATTTATTAAAATTTGACATTTCCAACTAAATTTTTTTTCAGAATCCCACAAAATTGAAGTTATTTTCATCTAAATTTACTCAAATATAGATCCTACAACAAAGATACTCAACAAAATCAAAAAAAAATCGAAGCTGATTTCAAATAAATTTATTAAAATTTGACACTTCCAACTAAAATTTTTTTTATAATCCAACAAAAATGAAGTTATTTTCATCTAAATTTAGTCAAATATAGATCCTACAACCAAAATACTCATCAAAATCCAAAAAAATCGATGTTGATTTCAAATGAATTTATTAAAATTTGACAAAAATCTTGTCTACATCCAAGAAAATTGAAGTTATTTTCATCTAAATTTACTCAAATATAGATCCTACAACCAAAATACGCAACAAAATAAAAAAAAATCGAAGTTGATATCAAATGAATTTATTAAAATTTGACCAAAATCTTGTCAAAATCCAAAAAATTGAAGTTATTTTCATCTAAATTTACTCAAATATAGATCCTACAACAAAAATACTCAACAAAATCAAAAAATAATCGAAGTTGATTTCAAATAAATTTATTAAAATTTGACATTTCCAACTAAATTTTTTTTCAGATTCCAACAAAATTGAAGTTATTTTCATCTAAATTTACTCAAATATAGACCCTACAACAAAAATACTCAACAAAATCCAAAAAAATCGAAGTTGATTTCAAATAAATTTATTAAAATTTGACACTTCCAACTAAATTTTTTTTCATAATCCAACAAAATTAAATTTATTTTCATCTAAATTTACTCAAATATAGATCCTACAACAAAAATACTCAACAAAATCCAAAATAATCGAAGTTGATTTCAAATAAATTTATTAAAATTTGACATTTCCAACTAAATTTTTTTTCATAATCCAACAAAATTGAAGTTATTTTCATCTAAATTTACTCAAATATAGATCCTACAACAAAAATACTCAACAAAATCCAAAGAAATCGAAGTTGATTTCAAATAAATTTATTAAAATTTGACACTTCCAACTAAAATTTTTTTCATAATCCAACAAAATTGAAGTTATTTTCATCTAAATTTACTCAAATATAGATCCTACAACCAAAATACTCAACAAAATCCAAAAAAATCGATGTTGATTTCAAATGAATTTATTAAAATTTGACCAAAATCTTGTCAAAATCCACATAATATAAGTTATTTTCATCTAAATTTACTCAAATATAGATCCTACAACAAAAATACGCAACAAAATCCAAAAAAATCGAAGTTGATTTCAAATAAATTTATTAAAATTTGACACTTCCAACTAAAATTTTTTTCATAATCCAACAAAATTGAAGTTATTTTCATCTAAATTTACTCAAATATAGATCCTACAACAAAAATACTCAACAAAATCCAAAAAAATCGAAGTTGATTTCAAATAAATTTATTAAAATTTGACACTTCCAACTAAAATTTTTTTCATAATCCAACAAAATTGAAGTTATTTTCATCTAAATTTACTCAAATATAGATCCTACAACAAAAATACTCAACAAAATCCAAAATAATCGAAGTTGATTTCAAATAAATTTAATAAAACTTGATACTTCCAACTAAAATTTTTTTCACAATCCAACAAAATTGAAGTTATTTTCATCTAAATTTAATCAAATATAGATCCTACAACAAAAATACTCGACAAAATCCAAAAAAATCGAAGTTGATTTCATATGAATTTATTAAAATTTGACATTTCCAACTAAATTTTTTTTCATAATCCAACAAAATTGAAGTTATTTTCATCTAAATTTACTCAAATATAGATCCTACAACAAAAATACTCAACAAAATCCAAAGAAATCGAAGTTGATTTCAAATAAATTTATTAAAATTTGACACTTCCAACTAAAATTTTTTTCATAATCCAACAAAATTGAAGTTATTTTCATCTAAATTTACTCAAATATAGATCCTACAACCAAAATACTCAACAAAATCCAAAAAAATCGATGTTGATTTCAAATGAATTTATTAAAATTTGACCAAAATCTTGTCAAAATCCACATAATATAAGTTATTTTCATCTAAATTTACTCAAATATAGATCCTACAACAAAAATACGCAACAAAATCCAAAAAAATCGAAGTTGATTTCAAATAAATTTATTAAAATTTGACACTTCCAACTAAAATTTTTTTCATAATCCAACAAAATTGAAGTTATTTTCATCTAAATTTACTCAAATATAGATCCTACAACAAAAATACTCAACAAAATCCAAAAAAATCGAAGTTGATTTCAAATAAATTTATTAAAATTTGACACTTCCAACTAAAATTTTTTTCATAATCCAACAAAATTGAAGTTATTTTCATCTAAATTTATTCAAATATAGATCCTACAACAAAAATACTCAACAAAATCCAAAATAATCGAAGTTGATTTCAAATAAATTTAATAAAACTTGATACTTCCAACTAAAATTTTTTTCACAATCCAACAAAATTGAAGTTATTTTCATCTAAATTTAATCAAATATAGATCCTACAACAAAAATACTCGACAAAATCCAAAAAAATCGAAGTTGATTTCATATGAATTTATTAAAATTTGACACTTCCAACTAAAATTTTTTTTATAATCCAACAAAATTGAAGTTATTTTCATCTAAATTTAATCAAATATAGATCCTACAACAAAAATACTCGACAAAATCCAAAAAAATCGAAGTTGATTTCATATGAATTTATTAAAGTATGACACTTCCAACTAAAATTTTTTCATAATTCAACAAAATTGAAGTTATTTTCATCTAAATTTACTCAAATATAGATCCTACAACAAAAATACTCAACAAAATCCAAAAAAATCGAAGTTGATTTCAAATAAATTTATTAAAATCTGACACTTCCAACTAAAATTTTTTTCAAAATCCAACAAAATTGAAGTTATTTTCATCTAAATTTACTCAAATATAGGTCCTACAACAAAAATACGCAACAAAATCCAAAAAAATCGAAGTTGATTTCAAATAAATTTATTAAAATTTGACACTTCCAACTAAATTTTTTTTCATAATCCAACAAAATTGAAGTTATTTTCATCTAAATTTACTCAAATATAGATCCTACAACCAAAATACTCAACAAAATCCAAAAAATCGAAGTTGATTTCAAATGAATTTATTAAAATTTGACCAAAATCTTGTCAAAATCCAAGAAAATTGAAGTTATTTTCATCTAAATTTAGTCAAATATTGATCCTACAACCAAAATACTCGACAAAATCCAAAAAAATCGAAGTTGATTTTATATGAATTTATTAAAATTTGACACTTCCAACTAAAATTTTATCATAATCCAACAAAATTGAAGTTATTTTCATTTAAATTTACTCAAATATAGATCCTACAACAAAAATACGCAACAAAATCCAAAAAAATCGAAGTTGATTTCAAATAAATTTATTAAAATTTGACACTTCCAACTAAAATTTTTTTCATAATCCAACAAAATTGAAGTTATTTTCATTTAAATTTACTCAAATATAGATCCTACAACAAAAATACTCAACAAAATCCAAAAAAATCGAAGTTGATTTCAAATAAATTTATTAAAATTTGACACTTCCAACTAAATTTTTTTTCATAATCCAACAAAATGGAAGTTATTTTCATCTAAATTTACTCAAATATAGATCCTACAACCAAAATACTCAACAAAATCCAAAAAATTCGATGTTGATTTCAAATGAATTTATTAAAATTTGACCAAAATCTTGTCAAAATCCAAGAAAATTGAAGTTATTTTCATCTAAATTTAGTCAAATATTGATCCTACAACCAAAATACTCGACAAAATCCAAA
Organism: Andrena fulva; assembly: GCA_946251845.1. NCBI lineage: Eukaryota > Metazoa > Arthropoda > Insecta > Hymenoptera > Andrenidae > Andrena > Andrena fulva. The sequence continues at coordinate 3,085,548 of CAMITZ010000243.1, forward strand.
AAAATCGAAGTTGATTTTATATGAATTTATTAAAATTTGACACTTCCAACTAAAATTTTTTCATAATCCAACAAAATTGAAGTTATTTTCATTTAAATTTACTCAAATATAGATCCTACAACAAAAATACTCGACAAAATCCAAAAAAATCGAAGTTGATTTCATATGAATTTATTAAAATTTGACACTTCCAACTAAAATTTTTTTTATAATCCAACAAAAATGAAGTTATTTTCATCTAAATTTAGTCAAATATAGATCCTACAACCAAAATACTCATCAAAATCCAAAAAAATCGAAGTTGATTTCAAATGAATTTATTAAAATTTGACAAAAATCTTGTCTACATCCAAGAAAATTGAAGTTATTTTCATCTAAATTTACACAAATATAGATCCTACAACAAAAATACTCAACAAAATCCAAAAAAATCGAAGTTGATTTCAAATGATTTTATTAAAATTTGACAAAAATCTTGTCCACATACAAGAAAATTGAAGTTATTTTCATCTAAATTTAGTCAAATATAGATCCTACAACCAAAATAGTCATCAAAATCCAAAAAATCGAAGTTCATTTCAAATGATTTTATTAAAATTTGACCAAAATCTTGTCAAAATCCAAAAAATTGAATTTATTTTCATCTAAATTTAGTCAAATATACATCCTACAACCAAAATACTCATCAGAATCCAAACAAATCGAAGTTGATTTCAAATAAATTTATTAAAATTTGACACTTCCAACTAAAATTTTTTTTATAATCCAACAAAAATGAAGTTATTTTCATCTAAATTTAGTCAAATATAGATCCTACAACCAAAATACTCATCAAAATCCAAAAAAATCGAAGTTGATTTCAAATAAATTTAATAAAACTTGATACTTCCAACTAAAATTTTTTTCACAATCCAACAAAATTGAAGTTATTTTCATCTAAATTTATTCAAATATAGACCCTACAACAAAAATACTCAACAAAATCCAAAAAAATCGAAGTTGATTTCAAATAAATTTATTAAAATTTGACACTTCCAACTAAAATTTTTTTCACAATCCAACAAAATTAAATTTATTTTCATCTAAATTTACTCAAATATGGATCCTACAACAAAAATACTCAACAAAATCCAAAATAATCGAAGTTGATTTCAAATAAATTTAATAAAACTTGATACTTCCAACAAAAATTTTTTTCACAATCCAACAAAATTGAAGTTATTTTCATCTAAATTTAATCAAATATAGATCCTACAACAAAAATACTCGACAAAATCCAAAAAAATCGAAGTTGATTTCATATGAATTTATTAAAATTTGACACTTCCAACTAAATTTTTTTTTATAATCCAACAAAAATGAAGTCATTTTCATCTAAATTTAGTCAAATATAGATCCTACAACCAAAATACTCATCAAAATCCAAAAAAATCGAAGTTGATTTCAAATGAATTTATTAAAATTTGACAAAAATCTTGTCTACATCCAAGAAAATTGAAGTTATTTTCATCTAAATTTACTCAAATATAGATCCTACAACCATAATAGTCATCAAAATCCAAAAAATCGAAGTTGATTTCAAATGATTTTATTAAAATTTGACCAAAATCTTGTCAAAATCCAAAAAATTGAATTTATTTTCATCTAAATTTAGTCAAATATACATCCTACAACCAAAATACTCATCAGAATCCAAACAAATCGAAGTTGATTTCAAATAAATTTATTAAAATTTGACACTTCCAACTAAAATTTTTTTTATAATCCAACAAAAATGAAGTTATTTTCATCTAAATTTAGTCAAATATAGATCCTACAACCAAAATACTCATCAAAATCCAAAAAAATCGATGTTGATTTCAAATGAATTTATTAAAATTTGACAAAAATCTTGTCTACATCCAAGAAAATTGAAGTTATTTTCATCTAAATTTATTCAAATATAGACCCTACAACAAAAATACTCAACAAAAGACAAAAAAATCGAAGCTGATTTCAAATAAATTTATTAAAATTTGACATTTCCAACTAAATTTTTTTTCATAATCCAACAAAATTGAAGTTATTTTCATCTAAATTTACTCAAATATAGATCCTACAACAAAAATACTCAACAAAATCCAAAGAAATCGAAGTTGATTTCAAATAAATTTATTAAAATTTGACACTTCCAACTAAAATTTTTTTCATAATCCAACAAAATTGAAGTTATTTTCATCTAAATTTACTCAAATATAGATCCTACAACCAAAATACTCAACAAAATCCAAAAAAATCGATGTTGATTTCAAATGAATTTATTAAAATTTGACCAAAATCTTGTCAAAATCCACATAATATAAGTTATTTTCATCCAAATTTACTCAAATATAGATCCTACAACAAAAATACGCAACAAAATCCAAAAAAATCGAAGTTGATTTCAAATAAATTTATTAAAATTTGACACTTCCAACTAAAATTTTTTTCATAATCCAACAAAATTGAAGTTATTTTCATCTAAATTTACTCAAATATAGATCCTACAACAAAAATACTCAACAAAATCCAAAAAAATCGAAGTTGATTTCAAATAAATTTATTAAAATTTGACACTTCCAACTAAAATTTTTTTCATAATCCAACAAAATTGAAGTTATTTTCATCTAAATTTACTCAAATATAGATCCTACAACAAAAATACTCAACAAAATCCAAAATAATCGAAGTTGATTTCAAATAAATTTATTAAAATTTGACATTTCCAACTAAATTTTTTTTTCAGAATCCCACAAAATTGAAGTTATTTTCATCTAAATTTACTCAAATATAGACCCTACAACAAAAATACTCAACAAAATCCAAAAAAATCGAAGTTGATTTCAAATAAATTTATTAAAATTTGACACTTCCAATTAAATTTTTTTTCATAATCCAACAAAATTGAATTTATTTTCATCTAAATTTAGTCAAATATAGATCCTACAACAAAAATACTCGACAAAATCCAAAAAAATCGAAGTTGATTTCATATGAATTTATTAAAATTTGACACTTCCAACTAAAATTTTTTTTATAATCCAACAAAATTGAAGTTATTTTCATCTAAATTTAATCAAATATAGATCCTACATCAAAAATACTCGACAAAATCCAAAAAAATCGAAGTTGATTTCATATGAATTTATTAAAGTATGACACTTCCAACTAAAATTTTTTCATAATTCAACAAAATTGAAGTTATTTTCATCTAAATTTACTCAAATATAGATCCTACAACAAAAATACTCAACAAAATCCAAAAAAATCGAAGTTGATTTCAAATAAATTTATTAAAATCTGACACTTCCAACTAAAATTTTTTTCAAAATCCAACAAAATTGAAGTTATTTTCATCTAAATTTACTCAAATATAGGTCCTACAACAAAAATACGCAACAAAATCCAAAAAAATCGAAGTTGATTTCAAATAAATTTATTAAAATTTGACACTTCCAACTAAATTTTTTTTCATAATCCAACAAAATTGAAGTTATTTTCATCTAAATTTACTCAAATATAGATCCTACAACCAAAATACTCAACAAAATCCAAAAAATCGAAGTTGATTTCAAATGAATTTATTAAAATTTGACCAAAATCTTGTCAAAATCCAAGAAAATTGAAGTTATTTTCATCTAAATTTAGTCAAATATTGATCCTACAACCAAAATACTCGACAAAATCCAAAAAAATCGAAGTTGATTTTATATGAATTTATTAAAATTTGACACTTCCAACTAAAATTTTATCATAATCCAACAAAATTGAAGTTATTTTCATTTAAATTTACTCAAATATAGATCCTACAACAAAAATACGCAACAAAATCCAAAAAAATCGAAGTTGATTTCAAATAAATTTATTAAAATTTGACACTTCCAACTAAAATTTTTTTCATAATCCAACAAAATTGAAGTTATTTTCATTTAAATTTACTCAAATATAGATCCTACAACAAAAATACTCAACAAAATCCAAAAAAATCGAAGTTGATTTCAAATAAATTTATTAAAATTTGACACTTCCAACTAAATTTTTTTTCATAATCCAACAAAATGGAAGTTATTTTCATCTAAATTTACTCAAATATAGATCCTACAACCAAAATACTCAACAAAATCCAAAAAATTCGATGTTGATTTCAAATGAATTTATTAAAATTTGACCAAAATCTTGTCAAAATCCAAGAAAATTGAAGTTATTTTCATCTAAATTTAGTCAAATATTGATCCTACAACCAAAATACTCGACAAAATCCAAAAAAATCGAAGTTGATTTTATATGAATTTATTAAAATTTGACACTTCCAACTAAAATTTTTTCATAATCCAACAAAATTGAAGTTATTTTCATTTAAATTTACTCAAATATAGATCCTACAACAAAAATACTCGACAAAATCCAAAAAAATCGAAGTTGATTTCATATGAATTTATTAAAATTTGACACTTCCAACTAAAATTTTTTTTATAATCCAACAAAAATGAAGTTATTTTCATCTAAATTTAGTCAAATATAGATCCTACAACCAAAATACTCATCAAAATCCAAAAAAATCGAAGTTGATTTCAAATGAATTTATTAAAATTTGACAAAAATCTTGTCTACATCCAAGAAAATTGAAGTTATTTTCATCTAAATTTACACAAATATAGATCCTACAACAAAAATACTCAACAAAATCCAAAAAAATCGAAGTTGATTTCAAATGATTTTATTAAAATTTGACAAAAATCTTGTCCACATACAAGAAAATTGAAGTTATTTTCATCTAAATTTAGTCAAATATAGATCCTACAACCAAAATAGTCATCAAAATCCAAAAAATCGAAGTTGATTTCAAATGATTTTATTAAAATTTGACCAAAATCTTGTCAAAATCCAAAAAATTGAATTTATTTTCATCTAAATTTAGTCAAATATACATCCTACAACCAAAATTCTCATCAGAATCCAAACAAATCGAAGTTGATTTCAAATAAATTTATTAAAATTTGACACTTCCAACTAAAATTTTTTTTATAATCCAACAAAAATGAAGTTATTTTCATCTAAATTTAGTCAAATATAGATCCTACAACCAAAATACTCATCAAAATCCAAAAAAATCGAAGTTGATTTCAAATAAATTTAATAAAACTTGATACTTCCAACTAAAATTTTTTTCACAATCCAACAAAATTGAAGTTATTTTCATCTAAATTTATTCAAATATAGACCCTACAACAAAAATACTCAACAAAATCCAAAAAAATCGAAGTTGATTTCAAATAAATTTATTAAAATTTGACACTTCCAACTAAAATTTTTTTCACAATCCAACAAAATTAAATTTATTTTCATCTAAATTTACTCAAATATGGATCCTACAACAAAAATACTCAACAAAATCCAAAATAATCGAAGTTGATTTCAAATAAATTTAATAAAACTTGATACTTCCAACAAAAATTTTTTTCACAATCCAACAAAATTGAAGTTATTTTCATCTAAATTTAATCAAATATAGATCCTACAACAAAAATACTCGACAAAATCCAAAAAAATCGAAGTTGATTTCATATGAATTTATTAAAATTTGACACTTCCAACTAAATTTTTTTTTATAATCCAACAAAAATGAAGTCATTTTCATCTAAATTTAGTCAAATATAGATCCTACAACCAAAATACTCATCAAAATCCAAAAAAATCGAAGTTGATTTCAAATGAATTTATTAAAATTTGACAAAAATCTTGTCTACATCCAAGAAAATTGAAGTTATTTTCATCTAAATTTACTCAAATATAGATCCTACAACAAAAATACTCAACAAAATCCAAAAAAATCGAAGTTGATTTCAAATGATTTTATTAAAATTTAACAAAAATCTTGTCCACATACAAGAAAATTGAAGTTATTTTCATCTAAATTTAGTCAAATATAGATCCTACAACCATAATAGTCATCAAAATCCAAAAAATCGAAGTTGATTTCAAATGATTTTATTAAAATTTGACCAAAATCTTGTCAAAATCCAAAAAATTGAATTTATTTTCATCTAAATTTAGTCAAATATACATCCTACAACCAAAATACTCATCAGAATCCAAACAAATCGAAGTTGATTTCAAATAAATTTATTAAAATTTGACACTTCCAACTAAAATTTTTTTTATAATCCAACAAAAATGAAGTTATTTTCATCTAAATTTAGTCAAATATAGATCCTACAACCAAAATACTCATCAAAATCCAAAAAAATCGATGTTGATTTCAAATGAATTTATTAAAATTTGACAAAAATCTTGTCTACATCCAAGAAAATTGAAGTTATTTTCATCTAAATTTATTCAAATATAGACCCTACAACAAAAATACTCAACAAAAGACAAAAAAATCGAAGCTGATTTCAAATAAATTTATTAAAATTTGACATTTCCAACTAAATTTTTTTTCATAATCCAACAAAATTGAAGTTATTTTCATCTAAATTTACTCAAATATAGATCCTACAACAAAAATACTCAACAAAATCCAAAGAAATCGAAGTTGATTTCAAATAAATTTATTAAAATTTGACACTTCCAACTAAAATTTTTTTCATAATCCAACAAAATTGAAGTTATTTTCATCTAAATTTACTCAAATATAGATCCTACAACCAAAATACTCAACAAAATCCAAAAAAATCGATGTTGATTTCAAATGAATTTATTAAAATTTGACCAAAATCTTGTCAAAATCCACATAATATAAGTTATTTTCATCCAAATTTACTCAAATATAGATCCTACAACAAAAATACGCAACAAAATCCAAAAAAATCGAAGTTGATTTCAAATAAATTTATTAAAATTTGACACTTCCAACTAAAATTTTTTTCATAATCCAACAAAATTGAAGTTATTTTCATCTAAATTTACTCAAATATAGATCCTACAACAAAAATACTCAACAAAATCCAAAAAAATCGAAGTTGATTTCAAATAAATTTATTAAAATTTGACACTTCCAACTAAAATTTTTTTCATAATCCAACAAAATTGAAGTTATTTTCATCTAAATTTACTCAAATATAGATCCTACAACAAAAATACTCAACAAAATCCAAAATAATCGAAGTTGATTTCAAATAAATTTATTAAAATTTGACATTTCCAACTAAATTTTTTTTCAGAATCCCACAAAATTGAAGTTATTTTCATCTAAATTTACTCAAATATAGACCCTACAACAAAAATACTCAACAAAATCCAAAAAAATCGAAGTTGATTTCAAATAAATTTATTAAAATTTGACACTTCCAACTAAATTTTTTTTCATAATCCAACAAAATTAAATTTATTTTCATCTAAATTTACTCAAATATAGATCCTACAACAAAAATACTCATCAAAATCCAAAAAAATCGAAGTTGATTTCAAATAAATTTAATAAAACTTGATACTTCCAACTAAAATTTTTTTCATAATCCAACAAAATTGAAATTATTTTCATCTAAATTTACTCAAATATAGATCCTACAACAAAAATACTCAACAAAATCCAAAATAATCGAAGTTGATTTCAAATAAATTTATTAAAATTTGACATTTCCAACTAAATTTTTTTTCAGAATCCCACAAAATTGAAGTTATTTTCATCTAAATTTACTCAAATATAGATCCTACAACAAAGATACTCAACAAAATCAAAAAAAAATCGAAGCTGATTTCAAATAAATTTATTAAAATTTGACACTTCCAACTAAAATTTTTTTTATAATCCAACAAAAATGAAGTTATTTTCATCTAAATTTAGTCAAATATAGATCCTACAACCAAAATACTCATCAAAATCCAAAAAAATCGATGTTGATTTCAAATGAATTTATTAAAATTTGACAAAAATCTTGTCTACATCCAAGAAAATTGAAGTTATTTTCATCTAAATTTATTCAAATATAGACCCTACAACAAAAATACTCAACAAAATCCAAAAAAATCGAAGTTGATTTCAAATAAATTTATTAAAATTTGACACTTCCAACTAAAATTTTTTTCACAATCCAACAAAATTGAAGTTATTTTCATCTAAATTTACTCAAATATAGATCCTACAACCAAAATACGCAACAAAATAAAAAAAAATCGAAGTTGATATCAAATGAATTTATTAAAATTTGACCAAAATCTTGTCAAAATCCAAAAAATTGAAGTTATTTTCATCTAAATTTACTCAAATATAGATCCTACAACAAAAATACTCAACAAAATCAAAAAAAAATCGAAGTTGATTTCAAATAAATTTATTAAAATTTGACATTTCCAACTAAATTTTTTTTCAGAATCCAACAAAATTGAAGTTATTTTCATCTAAATTTACTCAAATATAGATCCTACAACAAAAATACTCAACAAAATCCAAAGAAATCGAAGTTGATTTCAAATAAATTTATTAAAATTTGACACTTCCAACTAAAATTTTTTTCATAATCCAACAAAATTGAAGTTATTTTCATCTAAATTTACTCAAATATAGATCCTACAACCAAAATACTCAACAAAATCCAAAAAAATCGATGTTGATTTCAAATGAATTTATTAAAATTTGACCAAAATCTTGTCAAAATCCACATAATATAAGTTATTTTCATCTAAATTTACTCAAATATAGATCCTACAACAAAAATACGCAACAAAATCCAAAAAAATCGAAGTTGATTTCAAATAAATTTATTAAAATTTGACACTTCCAACTAAAATTTTTTTCATAATCCAACAAAATTGAAGTTATTTTCATCTAAATTTACTCAAATATAGATCCTACAACAAAAATACTCAACAAAATCCAAAAAAATCGAAGTTGATTTCAAATAAATTTATTAAAATTTGACACTTCCAACTAAAATTTTTTTCATAATCCAACAAAATTGAAGTTATTTTCATCTAAATTTACTCAAATATAGATCCTACAACAAAAATACTCAACAAAATCCAAAATAATCGAAGTTGATTTCAAATAAATTTAATAAAACTTGATACTTCCAACTAAAATTTTTTTCACAATCCAACAAAATTGAAGTTATTTTCATCTAAATTTAATCAAATATAGATCCTACAACAAAAATACTCGACAAAATCCAAAAAAATCGAAGTTGATTTCATATGAATTTATTAAAATTTGACACTTCCAACTAAAATTTTTTTTATAATCCAACAAAATTGAAGTTATTTTCATCTAAATTTAATCAAATATAGATCCTACAACAAAAATACTCGACAAAATCCAAAAAAATCGAAGTTGATTTCATATGAATTTATTAAAGTATGACACTTCCAACTAAAATTTTTTCATAATTCAACAAAATTGAAGTTATTTTCATCTAAATTTACTCAAATATAGATCCTACAACAAAAATACTCAACAAAATCCAAAAAAATCGAAGTTGATTTCAAATAAATTTATTAAAATCTGACACTTCCAACTAAAATTTTTTTTCAAAATCCAACAAAATTGAAGTTATTTTCATCTAAATTTACTCAAATATAGGTCCTACAACAAAAATACGCAACAAAATCCAAAAAAATCGAAGTTGATTTCAAATAAATTTATTAAAATTTGACACTTCCAACTAAATTTTTTTTCATAATCCAACAAAATTGAAGTTATTTTCATCTAAATTTACTCAAATATAGATCCTACAACCAAAATACTCAACAAAATCCAAAAAATCGAAGTTGATTTCAAATGAATTTATTAAAATTTGACCAAAATCTTGTCAAAATCCAAGAAAATTGAAGTTATTTTCATCTAAATTTAGTCAAATATTGATCCTACAACCAAAATACTCGACAAAATCCAAAAAAATCGAAGTTGATTTTATATGAATTTATTAAAATTTGACACTTCCAACTAAAATTTTATCATAATCCAACAAAATTGAAGTTATTTTCATTTAAATTTACTCAAATATAGATCCTACAACAAAAATACGCAACAAAATCCAAAAAAATCGAAGTTGATTTCAAATAAATTTATTAAAATTTGACACTTCCAACTAAAATTTTTTTCATAATCCAACAAAATTGAAGTTATTTTCATTTAAATTTACTCAAATATAGATCCTACAACAAAAATACTCAACAAAATCCAAAAAAATCGAAGTTGATTTCAAATAAATTTATTAAAATTTGACACTTCCAACTAAATTTTTTTTCATAATCCAACAAAATGGAAGTTATTTTCATCTAAATTTACTCAAATATAGATCCTACAACCAAAATACTCAACAAAATCCAAAAAATTCGATGTTGATTTCAAATGAATTTATTAAAATTTGACCAAAATCTTGTCAAAATCCAAGAAAATTGAAGTTATTTTCATCTAAATTTAGTCAAATATTGATCCTACAACCAAAATACTCGACAAAATCCAAAAAAATCGAAGTTGATTTTATATGAATTTATTAAAATTTGACACTTCCAACTAAAATTTTTTCATAATCCAACAAAATTGAAGTTATTTTCATTTAAATTTACTCAAATATAGATCCTACAACAAAAATACTCGACAAAATCCAAAAAAATCGAAGTTGATTTCATATGAATTTATTAAAATTTGACACTTCCAACTAAAATTTTTTTTATAATCCAACAAAAATGAAGTTATTTTCATCTAAATTTAGTCAAATATAGATCCTACAACCAAAATACTCATCAAAATCCAAAAAAATCGAAGTTGATTTCAAATGAATTTATTAAAATTTGACAAAAATCTTGTCTACATCCAAAAAATTGAATTTATTTTCATCTAAATTTAGTCAAATATACATCCTACAACCAAAATACTCATCAGAATCCAAACAAATCGAAGTTGATTTCAAATAAATTTATTAAAATTTGACACTTCCAACTAAAATTTTTTTTATAATCCAACAAAAATGAAGTTATTTTCATCTAAATTTAGTCAAATATAGATCCTACAACCAAAATACTCATCAAAATCCAAAAAAATCGAAGTTGATTTCAAATAAATTTAATAAAACTTGATACTTCCAACTAAAATTTTTTTCACAATCCAACAAAATTGAAGTTATTTTCATCTAAATTTATTCAAATATAGACCCTACAACAAAAATACTCAACAAAATCCAAAAAAATCGAAGTTGATTTCAAATAAATTTATTAAAATTTGACACTTCCAACTAAAATTTTTTTCACAATCCAACAAAATTAAATTTATTTTCATCTAAATTTACTCAAATATGGATCCTACAACAAAAATACTCAACAAAATCCAAAATAATCGAAGTTGATTTCAAATAAATTTAATAAAACTTGATACTTCCAACAAAAATTTTTTTCACAATCCAACAAAATTGAAGTTATTTTCATCTAAATTTAATCAAATATAGATCCTACAACAAAAATACTCGACAAAATCCAAAAAAATCGAAGTTGATTTCATATGAATTTATTAAAATTTGACACTTCCAACTAAATTTTTTTTTATAATCCAACAAAAATGAAGTCATTTTCATCTAAATTTAGTCAAATATAGATCCTACAACCAAAATACTCATCAAAATCCAAAAAAATCGAAGTTGATTTCAAATGAATTTATTAAAATTTGACAAAAATCTTGTCTACATCCAAGAAAATTGAAGTTATTTTCATCTAAATTTACTCAAATATAGATCCTACAACAAAAATACTCAACAAAATCCAAAAAAATCGAAGTTGATTTCAAATGATTTTATTAAAATTTAACAAAAATCTTGTCCACATACAAGAAAATTGAAGTTATTTTCATCTAAATTTAGTCAAATATAGATCCTACAACCATAATAGTCATCAAAATCCAAAAAATCGAAGTTGATTTCAAATGATTTTATTAAAATTTGACCAAAATCTTGTCAAAATCCAAAAAATTGAATTTATTTTCATCTAAATTTAGTCAAATATACATCCTACAACCAAAATACTCATCAGAATCCAAACAAATCGAAGTTGATTTCAAATAAATTTATTAAAATTTGACACTTCCAACTAAAATTTTTTTTATAATCCAACAAAAATGAAGTTATTTTCATCTAAATTTAGTCAAATATAGATCCTACAACCAAAATACTCATCAAAATCCAAAAAAATCGATGTTGATTTCAAATGAATTTATTAAAATTTGACAAAAATCTTGTCTACATCCAAGAAAATTGAAGTTATTTTCATCTAAATTTATTCAAATATAGACCCTACAACAAAAATACTCAACAAAAGACAAAAAAATCGAAGCTGATTTCAAATAAATTTATTAAAATTTGACATTTCCAACTAAATTTTTTTTCATAATCCAACAAAATTGAAGTTATTTTCATCTAAATTTACTCAAATATAGATCCTACAACAAAAATACTGAACAAAATCCAAAGAAATCGAAGTTGATTTCAAATAAATTTATTAAAATTTGACACTTCCAACTAAAATTTTTTTCATAATCCAACAAAATTGAAGTTATTTTCATCTAAATTTACTCAAATATAGATCCTACAACCAAAATACTCAACAAAATCAAAAAAAATCGATGTTGATTTCAAATGAATTTATTAAAATTTGACCAAAATCTTGTCAAAATCCACATAATATAAGTTATTTTCATCCAAATTTACTCAAATATAGATCCTACAACAAAAATACGCAACAAAATCCAAAAAAATCGAAGTTGATTTCAAATAAATTTATTAAAATTTGACACTTCCAACTAAAATTTTTTTCATAATCCAACAAAATTGAAGTTATTTTCATCTAAATTTACTCAAATATAGATCCTACAACAAAAATACTCAACAAAATCCAAAAAAATCGAAGTTGATTTCAAATAAATTTATTAAAATTTGACACTTCCAACTAAAATTTTTTTCATAATCCAACAAAATTGAAGTTATTTTCATCTAAATTTACTCAAATATAGATCCTACAACAAAAATACTCAACAAAATCCAAAATAATCGAAGTTGATTTCAAATAAATTTATTAAAATTTGACATTTCCAACTAAATTTTTTTTCAGAATCCCACAAAATTGAAGTTATTTTCATCTAAATTTACTCAAATATAGACCCTACAACAAAAATACTCAACAAAATCCAAAAAAATCGAAGTTGATTTCAAATAAATTTATTAAAATTTGACACTTCCAATTAAATTTTTTTTCATAATCCAACAAAATTGAATTTATTTTCATCTAAATTTAGTCAAATATAGATCCTACAACAAAAATACTCGACAAAATCCAAAAAAATCGAAGTTGATTTCATATGAATTTATTAAAATTTGACACTTCCAACTAAAATTTTTTTTATAATCCAACAAAATTGAAGTTATTTTCATCTAAATTTAATCAAATATAGATCCTACAACAAAAATACTCGACAAAATCCAAAAAAATCGAAGTTGATTTCATATGAATTTATTAAAGTATGACACTTCCAACTAAAATTTTTTCATAATTCAACAAAATTGAAGTTATTTTCATCTAAATTTACTCAAATATAGATCCTACAACAAAAATACTCAACAAAATCCAAAAAAATCGAAGTTGATTTCAAATAAATTTATTAAAATCTGACACTTCCAACTAAAATTTTTTTCAAAATCCAACAAAATTGAAGTTATTTTCATCTAAATTTACTCAAATATAGGTCCTACAACAAAAATACGCAACAAAATCCAAAAAAATCGAAGTTGATTTCAAATAAATTTATTAAAATTTGACACTTCCAACTAAATTTTTTTTCATAATCCAACAAAATTGAAGTTATTTTCATCTAAATTTACTCAAATATAGATCCTACAACCAAAATACTCAACAAAATGCAAAAAATCGAAGTTGATTTCAAATGAATTTATTAAAATTTGACCAAAATCTTGTCAAAATCCAAGAAAATTGAAGTTATTTTCATCTAAATTTAGTCAAATATTGATCCTACAACCAAAATACTCGACAAAATCAAAAAAAATCGAAGTTGATTTTATATGAATTTATTAAAATTTGACACTTCCAACTAAAATTTTATCATAATCCAACAAAATTGAAGTTATTTTCATTTAAATTTACTCAAATATAGATCCTACAACAAAAATACGCAACAAAATCCAAAAAAATCGAAGTTGATTTCAAATAAATTTATTAAAATTTGACACTTCCAACTAAAATTTTTTTCATAATCCAACAAAATTGAAGTTATTTTCATTTAAATTTACTCAAATATAGATCCTACAACAAAAATACTCAACAAAATCCAAAAAAATCGAAGTTGATTTCAAATAAATTTATTAAAATTTGACACTTCCAACTAAATTTTTTTTCATAATCCAACAAAATGGAAGTTATTTTCATCTAAATTTACTCAAATATAGATCCTACAACCAAAATACTCAACAAAATCCAAAAAATTCGAAGTTGATTTCAAATGATTTTATTAAAATTTGACAAAAATCTTGTCCACATACAAGAAAATTGAAGTTATTTTCATCTAAATTTAGTCAAATATAGATCCTACAACCAAAATAGTCATCAAAATCCAAAAAATCGAAGTTGATTTCAAATGATTTTATTAAAATTTGACCAAAATCTTGTCAAAATCCAAAAAATTGAATTTATTTTCATCTAAATTTAGTCAAATATACATCCTACAACCAAAATACTCATCAGAATCCAAACAAATCGAAGTTGATTTCAAATAAATTTATTAAAATTTGACACTTCCAACTAAAATTTTTTTTATAATCCAACAAAAATGAAGTTATTTTCATCTAAATTTAGTCAAATATAGATCCTACAACCAAAATACTCATCAAAATCCAAAAAAATCGAAGTTGATTTCAAATAAATTTAATAAAACTTGATACTTCCAACTAAAATTTTTTTCACAATCCAACAAAATTAAATTTATTTTCATCTAAATTTACTCAAATATGGATCCTACAACAAAAATACTCAACAAAATCCAAAATAATCGAAGTTGATTTCAAATAAATTTAATAAAACTTGATACTTCCAACAAAAATTTTTTTCACAATCCAACAAAATTGAAGTTATTTTCATCTAAATTTAATCAAATATAGATCCTACAACAAAAATACTCGACAAAATCCAAAAAAATCGAAGTTGATTTCATATGAATTTATTAAAATTTGACACTTCCAACTAAATTTTTTTTTATAATCCAACAAAAATGAAGTCATTTTCATCTAAATTTAGTCAAATATAGATCCTACAACCAAAATACTCATCAAAATCCAAAAAAATCGAAGTTGATTTCAAATGAATTTATTAAAATTTGACAAAAATCTTGTCTACATCCAAGAAAATTGAAGTTATTTTCATCTAAATTTACTCAAATATAGATCCTACAACAAAAATACTCAACAAAATCCAAAAAAATCGAAGTTGATTTCAAATGATTTTATTAAAATTTAACAAAAATCTTGTCCACATACAAGAAAATTGAAGTTATTTTCATCTAAATTTAGTCAAATATAGATCCTACAACCATAATAGTCATCAAAATCCAAAAAATCGAAGTTGATTTCAAATGATTTTATTAAAATTTGACCAAAATCTTGTCAAAATCCAAAAAATTGAATTTATTTTCATCTAAATTTAGTCAAATATACATCCTACAACCAAAATACTCATCAGAATCCAAACAAATCGAAGTTGATTTCAAATAAATTTATTAAAATTTGACACTTCCAACTAAAATTTTTTTTATAATCCAACAAAAATGAAGTTATTTTCATCTAAATTTATTCAAATATAGACCCTACAACAAAAATACTCAACAAAAGACAAAAAAATCGAAGCTGATTTCAAATAAATTTATTAAAATTTGACATTTCCAACTAAATTTTTTTTCATAATCCAACAAAATTGAAGTTATTTTCATCTAAATTTACTCAAATATAGATCCTACAACAAAAATACTCAACAAAATCCAAAGAAATCGAAGTTGATTTCAAATAAATTTATTAAAATTTGACACTTCCAACTAAAATTTTTTTCATAATCCAACAAAATTGAAGTTATTTTCATCTAAATTTACTCAAATATAGATCCTACAACCAAAATACTCAACAAAATCCAAAAAAATCGAAGTTGATTTCAAATGAATTTATTAAAATTTGACAAAAATCTTGTCTACATCCAAAAAATTGAATTTATTTTCATCTAAATTTAGTCAAATATACATCCTACAACCAAAATACTCATCAGAATCCAAACAAATCGAAGTTGATTTCAAATAAATTTATTAAAATTTGACACTTCCAACTAAAATTTTTTTTATAATCCAACAAAAATGAAGTTATTTTCATCTAAATTTAGTCAAATATAGATCCTACAACCAAAATACTCATCAAAATCCAAAAAAATCGAAGTTGATTTCAAATAAATTTAATAAAACTTGATACTTCCAACTAAAATTTTTTTCACAATCCAACAAAATTGAAGTTATTTTCATCTAAATTTATTCAAATATAGACCCTACAACAAAAATACTCAACAAAATCCAAAAAAATCGAAGTTGATTTCAAATAAATTTATTAAAATTTGACACTTCCAACTAAAATTTTTTTCACAATCCAACAAAATTAAATTTATTTTCATCTAAATTTACTCAAATATGGATCCTACAACAAAAATACTCAACAAAATCCAAAATAATCGAAGTTGATTTCAAATAAATTTAATAAAACTTGATACTTCCAACAAAAATTTTTTTCACAATCCAACAAAATTGAAGTTATTTTCATCTAAATTTAATCAAATATAGATCCTACAACAAAAATACTCGACAAAATCCAAAAAAATCGAAGTTGATTTCATATGAATTTATTAAAATTTGACACTTCCAACTAAATTTTTTTTTATAATCCAACAAAAATGAAGTCATTTTCATCTAAATTTAGTCAAATATAGATCCTACAACCAAAATACTCATCAAAATCCAAAAAAATCGAAGTTGATTTCAAATGAATTTATTAAAATTTGACAAAAATCTTGTCTACATCCAAGAAAATTGAAGTTATTTTCATCTAAATTTACTCAAATATAGATCCTACAACAAAAATACTCAACAAAATCCAAAAAAATCGAAGTTGATTTCAAATGATTTTATTAAAATTTAACAAAAATCTTGTCCACATACAAGAAAATTGAAGTTATTTTCATCTAAATTTAGTCAAATATAGATCCTACAACCATAATAGTCATCAAAATCCAAAAAATCGAAGTTGATTTCAAATGATTTTATTAAAATTTGACCAAAATCTTGTCAAAATCCAAAAAATTGAATTTATTTTCATCTAAATTTAGTCAAATATACATCCTACAACCAAAATACTCATCAGAATCCAAACAAATCGAAGTTGATTTCAAATAAATTTATTAAAATTTGACACTTCCAACTAAAATTTTTTTTATAATCCAACAAAAATGAAGTTATTTTCATCTAAATTTAGTCAAATATAGATCCTACAACCAAAATACTCATCAAAATCCAAAAAAATCGATGTTGATTTCAAATGAATTTATTAAAATTTGACAAAAATCTTGTCTACATCCAAGAAAATTGAAGTTATTTTCATCTAAATTTATTCAAATATAGACCCTACAACAAAAATACTCAACAAAAGACAAAAAAATCGAAGCTGATTTCAAATAAATTTATTAAAATTTGACATTTCCAACTAAATTTTTTTTCATAATCCAACAAAATTGAAGTTATTTTCATCTAAATTTACTCAAATATAGATCCTACAACAAAAATACTCAACAAAATCCAAAGAAATCGAAGTTGATTTCAAATAAATTTATTAAAATTTGACACTTCCAACTAAAATTTTTTTCATAATCCAACAAAATTGAAGTTATTTTCATCTAAATTTACTCAAATATAGATCCTACAACCAAAATACTCAACAAAATCAAAAAAAATCGATGTTGATTTCAAATGAATTTATTAAAATTTGACCAAAATCTTGTCAAAATCCACATAATATAAGTTATTTTCATCCAAATTTACTCAAATATAGATCCTACAACAAAAATACGCAACAAAATCCAAAAAAATCGAAGTTGATTTCAAATAAATTTATTAAAATTTGACACTTCCAACTAAAATTTTTTTCATAATCCAACAAAATTGAAGTTATTTTCATCTAAATTTACTCAAATATAGATCCTACAACAAAAATACTCAACAAAATCCAAAAAAATCGAAGTTGATTTCAAATAAATTTATTAAAATTTGACACTTCCAACTAAAATTTTTTTCATAATCCAACAAAATTGAAGTTATTTTCATCTAAATTTACTCAAATATAGATCCTACAACAAAAATACTCAACAAAATCCAAAATAATCGAAGTTGATTTCAAATAAATTTATTAAAATTTGACATTACCAACTAAATTTTTTTTCAGAATCCCACAAAATTGAAGTTATTTTCATCTAAATTTACTCAAATATAGACCCTACAACAAAAATACTCAACAAAATCCAAAAAAATCGAAGTTGATTTCAAATAAATTTATTAAAATTTGACACTTCCAATTAAATTTTTTTTCATAATCCAACAAAATTGAATTTATTTTCATCTAAATTTAGTCAAATATAGATCCTACAACAAAAATACTCGACAAAATCCAAAAAAATCGAAGTTGATTTCATATGAATTTATTAAAATTTGACACTTCCAACTAAAATTTTTTTTATAATCCAACAAAATTGAAGTTATTTTCATCTAAATTTAATCAAATATAGATCCTACAACAAAAATACTCGACAAAATCCAAAAAAATCGAAGTTGATTTCATATGAATTTATTAAAGTATGACACTTCCAACTAAAATTTTTTCATAATTCAACAAAATTGAAGTTATTTTCATCTAAATTTACTCAAATATAGATCCTACAACAAAAATACTCAACAAAATCCAAAAAAATCGAAGTTGATTTCAAATAAATTTATTAAAATCTGACACTTCCAACTAAAATTTTTTTCAAAATCCAACAAAATTGAAGTTATTTTCATCTAAATTTACTCAAATATAGGTCCTACAACAAAAATACGCAACAAAATCCAAAAAAATCGAAGTTGATTTCAAATAAATTTATTAAAATTTGACACTTCCAACTAAATTTTTTTTCATAATCCAACAAAATTGAAGTTATTTTCATCTAAATTTACTCAAATATAGATCCTACAACCAAAATACTCAACAAAATCCAAAAAATCGAAGTTGATTTCAAATGAATTTATTAAAATTTGACCAAAATCTTGTCAAAATCCAAGAAAATTGAAGTTATTTTCATCTAAATTTAGTCAAATATTGATCCTACAACCAAAATACTCGACAAAATCAAAAAAAATCGAAGTTGATTTTATATGAATTTATTAAAATTTGACACTTCCAACTAAAATTTTATCATAATCCAACAAAATTGAAGTTATTTTCATTTAAATTTACTCAAATATAGATCCTACAACAAAAATACGCAACAAAATCCAAAAAAATCGAAGTTGATTTCAAATAAATTTATTAAAATTTGACACTTCCAACTAAAATTTTTTTCATAATCCAACAAAATTGAAGTTATTTTCATTTAAATTTACTCAAATATAGATCCTACAACAAAAATACTCAACAAAATCCAAAAAAATCGAAGTTGATTTCAAATAAATTTATTAAAATTTGACACTTCCAACTAAATTTTTTTTCATAATCCAACAAAATGGAAGTTATTTTCATCTAAATTTACTCAAATATAGATCCTACAACCAAAATACTCAACAAAATCCAAAAAATTCGAAGTTGATTTCAAATGATTTTATTAAAATTTGACAAAAATCTTGTCCACATACAAGAAAATTGAAGTTATTTTCATCTAAATTTAGTCAAATATAGATCCTACAACCAAAATAGTCATCAAAATCCAAAAAATCGAAGTTGATTTCAAATGATTTTATTAAAATTTGACCAAAATCTTGTCAAAATCCAAAAAATTGAATTTATTTTCATCTAAATTTAGTCAAATATACATCCTACAACCAAAATACTCATCAGAATCCAAACAAATCGAAGTTGATTTCAAATAAATTTATTAAAATTTGACACTTCCAACTAAAATTTTTTTTATAATCCAACAAAAATGAAGTTATTTTCATCTAAATTTAGTCAAATATAGATCCTACAACCAAAATACTCATCAAAATCCAAAAAAATCGAAGTTGATTTCAAATAAATTTAATAAAACTTGATACTTCCAACTAAAATTTTTTTCACAATCCAACAAAATTAAATTTATTTTCATCTAAATTTACTCAAATATGGATCCTACAACAAAAATACTCAACAAAATCCAAAATAATCGAAGTTGATTTCAAATAAATTTAATAAAACTTGATACTTCCAACAAAAATTTTTTTCACAATCCAACAAAATTGAAGTTATTTTCATCTAAATTTAATCAAATATAGATCCTACAACAAAAATACTCGACAAAATCCAAAAAAATCGAAGTTGATTTCATATGAATTTATTAAAATTTGACACTTCCAACTAAATTTTTTTTTATAATCCAACAAAAATGAAGTCATTTTCATCTAAATTTAGTCAAATATAGATCCTACAACCAAAATACTCATCAAAATCCAAAAAAATCGAAGTTGATTTCAAATGAATTTATTAAAATTTGACAAAAATCTTGTCTACATCCAAGAAAATTGAAGTTATTTTCATCTAAATTTACTCAAATATAGATCCTACAACAAAAATACTCAACAAAATCCAAAAAAATCGAAGTTGATTTCAAATGATTTTATTAAAATTTAACAAAAATCTTGTCCACATACAAGAAAATTGAAGTTATTTTCATCTAAATTTAGTCAAATATAGATCCTACAACCATAATAGTCATCAAAATCCAAAAAATCGAAGTTGATTTCAAATGATTTTATTAAAATTTGACCAAAATCTTGTCAAAATCCAAAAAATTGAATTTATTTTCATCTAAATTTAGTCAAATATACATCCTACAACCAAAATACTCATCAGAATCCAAACAAATCGAAGTTGATTTCAAATAAATTTATTAAAATTTGACACTTCCAACTAAAATTTTTTTTATAATCCAACAAAAATGAAGTTATTTTCATCTAAATTTAGTCAAATATAGATCCTACAACCAAAATACTCATCAAAATCCAAAAAAATCGATGTTGATTTCAAATGAATTTATTAAAATTTGACAAAAATCTTGTCTACATCCAAGAAAATTGAAGTTATTTTCATCTAAATTTATTCAAATATAGACCCTACAACAAAAATACTCAACAAAAGACAAAAAAATCGAAGCTGATTTCAAATAAATTTATTAAAATTTGACATTTCCAACTAAATTTTTTTTCATAATCCAACAAAATTGAAGTTATTTTCATCTAAATTTACTCAAATATAGATCCTACAACAAAAATACTCAACAAAATCCAAAGAAATCGAAGTTGATTTCAAATAAATTTATTAAAATTTGACACTTCCAACTAAAATTTTTTTCATAATCCAACAAAATTGAAGTTATTTTCATCTAAATTTACTCAAATATAGATCCTACAACCAAAATACTCAACAAAATCCAAAAAAATCGATGTTGATTTCAAATGAATTTATTAAAATTTGACCAAAATCTTGTCAAAATCCACATAATATAAGTTATTTTCATCCAAATTTACTCAAATATAGATCCTACAACAAAAATACGCAACAAAATCCAAAAAAATCGAAGTTGATTTCAAATAAATTTATTAAAATTTGACACTTCCAACTAAAATTTTTTTCATAATCCAACAAAATTGAAGTTATTTTCATCTAAATTTACTCAAATATAGATCCTACAACAAAAATACTCAACAAAATCCAAAAAAATCGAAGTTGATTTCAAATAAATTTATTAAAATTTGACACTTCCAACTAAAATTTTTTTCATAATCCAACAAAATTGAAGTTATTTTCATCTAAATTTACTCAAATATAGATCCTACAACAAAAATACTCAACAAAATCCAAAATAATCGAAGTTGATTTCAAATAAATTTATTAAAATTTGACATTTCCAACTAAATTTTTTTTCAGAATCCCACAAAATTGAAGTTATTTTCATCTAAATTTACTCAAATATAGACCCTACAACAAAAATACTCAACAAAATCCAAAAAAATCGAAGTTGATTTCAAATAAATTTATTAAAATTTGACACTTCCAACTAAATTTTTTTTCATAATCCAACAAAATTAAATTTATTTTCATCTAAATTTACTCAAATATAGATCCTACAACAAAAATACTCATCAAAATCCAAAAAAATCGAAGTTGATTTCAAATAAATTTAATAAAACTTGATACTTCCAACTAAAATTTTTTTCATAATCCAACAAAATTGAAGTTATTTTCATCTAAATTTACTCAAATATAGATCCTACAACAAAAATACTCAACAAAATCCAAAATAATCGAAGTTGATTTCAAATAAATTTATTAAAATTTGACATTTCCAACTAAATTTTTTTTCAGAATCCCACAAAATTGAAGTTATTTTCATCTAAATTTACTCAAATATAGATCCTACAACAAAGATACTCAACAAAATCAAAAAAAAATCGAAGCTGATTTCAAATAAATTTATTAAAATTTGACACTTCCAACTAAAATTTTTTTTATAATCCAACAAAAATGAAGTTATTTTCATCTAAATTTAGTCAAATATAGATCCTACAACCAAAATACTCATCAAAATCCAAAAAAATCGATGTTGATTTCAAATGAATTTATTAAAATTTGACAAAAATCTTGTCTACATCCAAGAAAATTGAAGTTATTTTCATCTAAATTTATTCAAATATAGACCCTACAACAAAAATACTCAACAAAATCCAAAAAAATCGAAGTTGATTTCAAATAAATTTATTAAAATTTGACACTTCCAACTAAAATTTTTTTCACAATCCAACAAAATTGAAGTTATTTTCATCTAAATTTACTCAAATATAGATCCTACAACCAAAATACGCAACAAAATAAAAAAAAATCGAAGTTGATATCAAATGAATTTATTAAAATTTGACCAAAATCTTGTCAAAATCCAAAAAATTGAAGTTATTTTCATCTAAATTTACTCAAATATAGATCCTACAACAAAAATACTCAACAAAATCAAAAAAAAATCGAAGTTGATTTCAAATAAATTTATTAAAATTTGACATTTCCAACTAAATTTTTTTTCAGAATCCAACAAAATTGAAGTTATTTTCATCTAAATTTACTCAAATATAGACCCTACAACAAAAATACTCAACAAAATCCAAAAAAATCGAAGTTGATTTCAAATAAATTTATTAAAATTTGACACTTCCAACTAAATTTTTTTTCATAATCCAACAAAATTAAATTTATTTTCATCTAAATTTACTCAAATATAGATCCTACAACAAAAATACTCAACAAAATCCAAAATAATCGAAGTTGATTTCAAATAAATTTATTAAAATTTGACATTTCCAACTAAATTTTTTTTCATAATCCAACAAAATTGAAGTTATTTTCATCTAAATTTACTCAAATATAGATCCTACAACAAAAATACTCAACAAAATCCAAAGAAATCGAAGTTGATTTCAAATAAATTTATTAAAATTTGACACTTCCAACTAAAATTTTTTTCATAATCCAACAAAATTGAAGTTATTTTCATCTAAATTTACTCAAATATAGATCCTACAACCAAAATACTCAACAAAATCCAAAAAAATCGATGTTGATTTCAAATGAATTTATTAAAATTTGACCAAAATCTTGTCAAAATCCACATAATATAAGTTATTTTCATCTAAATTTACTCAAATATAGATCCTACAACAAAAATACGCAACAAAATCCAAAAAAATCGAAGTTGATTTCAAATAAATTTATTAAAATTTGACACTTCCAACTAAAATTTTTTTCATAATCCAACAAAATTGAAGTTATTTTCATCTAAATTTACTCAAATATAGATCCTACAACAAAAATACTCAACAAAATCCAAAAAAATCGAAGTTGATTTCAAATAAATTTATTAAAATTTGACACTTCCAACTAAAATTTTTTTCATAATCCAACAAAATTGAAGTTATTTTCATCTAAATTTACTCAAATATAGATCCTACAAAAAAATACTCAACAAAATCCAAAATAATCGAAGTTGATTTCAAATAAATTTAATAAAACTTGATACTTCCAACTAAAATTTTTTTCACAATCCAACAAAATTGAAGTTATTTTCATCTAAATTTAATCAAATATAGATCCTACAACAAAAATACTCGACAAAATCCAAAAAAATCGAAGTTGATTTCATATGAATTTATTAAAATTTGACACTTCCAACTAAAATTTTTTTTATAATCCAACAAAATTGAAGTTATTTTCATCTAAATTTAATCAAATATAGATCCTACAACAAAAATACTCGACAAAATCCAAAAAAATCGAAGTTGATTTCATATGAATTTATTAAAGTATGACACTTCCAACTAAAATTTTTTCATAATTCCACAAAATTGAAGTTATTTTCATCTAAATTTACTCAAATATAGATCCTACAACAAAAATACTCAACAAAATCCAAAAAAATCGAAGTTGATTTCAAATAAATTTATTAAAATCTGACACTTCCAACTAAAATTTTTTTCAAAATCCAACAAAATTGAAGTTATTTTCATCTAAATTTACTCAAATATAGGTCCTACAACAAAAATACGCAACAAAATCCAAAAAAATCGAAGTTGATTTCAAATAAATTTATTAAAATTTGACACTTCCAACTAAATTTTTTTTCATAATCCAACAAAATTGAAGTTATTTTCATCTAAATTTACTCAAATATAGATCCTACAACCAAAATACTCAACAAAATCCAAAAAATCGAAGTTGATTTCAAATGAATTTATTAAAATTTGACCAAAATCTTGTCAAAATCCAAGAAAATTGAAGTTATTTTCATCTAAATTTAGTCAAATATTGATCCTACAACCAAAATACTCGACAAAATCCAAAAAAATCGAAGTTGATTTTATATGAATTTATTAAAATTTGACACTTCCAACTAAAATTTTATCATAATCCAACAAAATTGAAGTTATTTTCATTTAAATTTACTCAAATATAGATCCTACAACAAAAATACGCAACAAAATCCAAAAAAATCGAAGTTGATTTCAAATAAATTTATTAAAATTTGACACTTCCAACTAAAATTTTTTTCATAATCCAACAAAATTGAAATTATTTTCATTTAAATTTACTCAAATATAGATCCTACAACAAAAATACTCAACAAAATCCAAAAAAATCGAAGTTGATTTCAAATAAATTTATTAAAATTTGACACTTCCAACTAAATTTTTTTTCATAATCCAACAAAATGGAAGTTATTTTCATCTAAATTTACTCAAATATAGATCCTACAACCAAAATACTCAACAAAATCCAAAAAATTCGATGTTGATTTCAAATGAATTTATTAAAATTTGACCAAAATCTTGTCAAAATCCAAGAAAATTGAAGTTATTTTCATCTAAATTTAGTCAAATATTGATCCTACAACCAAAATACTCGACAAAATCCAAAAAAATCGAAGTTGATTTTATATGAATTTATTAAAATTTGACACTTCCAACTAAAATTTTATCATAATCCAACAAAATTGAAGTTATTTTCATTTAAATTTACTCAAATATAGATCCTACAACAAAAATACGCAACAAAATCCAAAAAAATCGAAGTTGATTTCAAATAAATTTATTAAAATTTGACACTTCCAACTAAAATTTTTTTCATAATCCAACAAAATTGAAGTTATTTTCATTTAAATTTACTCAAATATAGATCCTACAACAAAAATACTCAACAAAATCCAAAAAAATCGAAGTTGATTTCAAATAAATTTATTAAAATTTGACACTTCCAACTAAATTTTTTTTCATAATCCAACAAAATGGAAGTTATTTTCATCTAAATTTACTCAAATATAGATCCTACAACCAAAATAGTCATCAAAATCCAAAAAATCGAAGTTGATTTCAAATGATTTTATTAAAATTTGACCAAAATCTTGTCAAAATCCAAGAAAATTGAAGTTATTTTCATCTAAATTTAGTCAAATATTGATCCTACAACCAAAATACTCGACAAAATCCAAAAAAATCGAAGTTGATTTTATATGAATTTATTAAAATTTGACACTTCCAACTAAAATTTTTTCATAATCCAACAAAATTGAAGTTATTTTCATTTAAATTTACTCAAATATAGATCCTACAACAAAAATACTCGACAAAATCCAAAAAAATCGAAGTTGATTTCATATGAATTTATTAAAATTTGACACTTCCAACTAAATTTTTTTTTATAATCCAACAAAAATGAAGTTATTTTCATCTAAATTTAGTCAAATATAGATCCTACAACCAAAATACTCATCAAAATCCAAAAAAATCGAAGTTGATTTCAAATGAATTTATTAAAATTTGACAAAAATCTTGTCTACATCCAAGAAAATTGAAGTTATTTTCATCTAAATTTACACAAATATAGATCCTACAACAAAAATACTCAACAAAATCCAAAAAAATCGAAGTTGATTTCAAATGATTTTATTAAAATTTGACAAAAATCTTGTCCACATACAAGAAAATTGAAGTTATTTTCATCTAAATTTAGTCAAATATAGATCCTACAACCAAAATAGTCATCAAAATCCAAAAAATCGAAGTTGATTTCAAATGATTTTATTAAAATTTGACCAAAATCTTGTCAAAATCCAAAAAATTGAATTTATTTTCATCTAAATTTAGTCAAATATACATCCTACAACCAAAATTCTCATCAGAATCCAAACAAATCGAAGTTGATTTCAAATAAATTTATTAAAATTTGACACTTCCAACTAAAATTTTTTTCATAATCCAACAAAATTGAAATTATTTTCATTTAAATTTACTCAAATATAGATCCTACAACAAAAATACTCAACAAAATCCAAAAAAATCGAAGTTGATTTCAAATAAATTTATTAAAATTTGACACTTCCAACTAAATTTTTTTTCATAATCCAACAAAATGGAAGTTATTTTCATCTAAATTTACTCAAATATAGATCCTACAACCATAATAGTCATCAAAATCCAAAAAATCGAAGTTGATTTCAAATGATTTTATTAAAATTTGACCAAAATCTTGTCAAAATCCAAAAAATTGAATTTATTTTCATCTAAATTTAGTCAAATATACATCCTACAACAAAAATACGCAACAAAATCCAAAAAAATCGAAGTTGATTTCAAATAAATTTATTAAAATTTGACACTTCCAACTAAATTTTTTTTCATAATCCAACAAAATTGAAGTTATTTTCATCTAAATTTACTCAAATATAGATCCTACAACCAAAATACTCAACAAAATCCAAAAAATCGAAGTTGATTTCAAATGAATTTATTAAAATTTGACCAAAATCTTGTCAAAATCCAAGAAAATTGAAGTTATTTTCATCTAAATTTAGTCAAATATTGATCCTACAACCAAAATACTCGACAAAATCCAAAAAAATCGAAGTTGATTTTATATGAATTTATTAAAATTTGACACTTCCAACTAAAATTTTATCATAATCCAACAAAATTGAAGTTATTTTCATTTAAATTTACTCAAATATAGATCCTACAACAAAAATACGCAACAAAATCCAAAAAAATCGAAGTTGATTTCAAATAAATTTATTAAAATTTGACACTTCCAACTAAAATTTTTTTCATAATCCAACAAAATTGAAATTATTTTCATTTAAATTTACTCAAATATAGATCCTACAACAAAAATACTCAACAAAATCCAAAAAAATCGAAGTTGATTTCAAATAAATTTATTAAAATTTGACACTTCCAACTAAATTTTTTTTCATAATCCAACAAAATGGAAGTTATTTTCATCTAAATTTACTCAAATATAGATCCTACAACCAAAATACTCAACAAAATCCAAAAAATTCGATGTTGATTTCAAATGAATTTATTAAAATTTGACCAAAATCTTGTCAAAATCCAAGAAAATTGAAGTTATTTTCATCTAAATTTAGTCAAATATTGATCCTACAACCAAAATACTCGACAAAATCCAAAAAAATCGAAGTTGATTTTATATGAATTTATTAAAATTTGACACTTCCAACTAAAATTTTATCATAATCCAACAAAATTGAAGTTATTTTCATTTAAATTTACTCAAATATAGATCCTACAACAAAAATACGCAACAAAATCCAAAAAAATCGAAGTTGATTTCAAATAAATTTATTAAAATTTGACACTTCCAACTAAAATTTTTTTCATAATCCAACAAAATTGAAGTTATTTTCATTTAAATTTACTCAAATATAGATCCTACAACAAAAATACTCAACAAAATCCAAAAAAATCGAAGTTGATTTCAAATAAATTTATTAAAATTTGACACTTCCAACTAAATTTTTTTTCATAATCCAACAAAATGGAAGTTATTTTCATCTAAATTTACTCAAATATAGATCCTACAACCAAAATACTCAACAAAATCCAAAAAATTCGATGTTGATTTCAAATGAATTTATTAAAATTTGACCAAAATCTTGTCAAAATCCAAGAAAATTGAAGTTATTTTCATCTAAATTTAGTCAAATATTGATCCTACAACCAAAATACTCGACAAAATCCAAAAAAATCGAAGTTGATTTTATATGAATTTATTAAAATTTGACACTTCCAACTAAAATTTTTTCATAATCCAACAAAATTGAAGTTATTTTCATTTAAATTTACTCAAATATAGATCCTACAACAAAAATACTCGACAAAATCCAAAAAAATCGAAGTTGATTTCATATGAATTTATTAAAATTTGACACTTCCAACTAAAATTTTTTTTATAATCCAACAAAAATGAAGTTATTTTCATCTAAATTTAGTCAAATATAGATCCTACAACCAAAATACTCATCAAAATCCAAAAAAATCGAAGTTGATTTCAAATGAATTTATTAAAATTTGACAAAAATCTTGTCTACATCCAAGAAAATTGAAGTTATTTTCATCTAAATTTACACAAATATAGATCCTACAACAAAAATACTCAACAAAATCCAAAAAAATCGAAGTTGATTTCAAATGATTTTATTAAAATTTGACAAAAATCTTGTCCACATACAAGAAAATTGAAGTTATTTTCATCTAAATTTAGTCAAATATAGATCCTACAACCAAAATAGTCATCAAAATCCAAAAAATCGAAGTTGATTTCAAATGATTTTATTAAAATTTGACCAAAATCTTGTCAAAATCCAAAAAATTGAATTTATTTTCATCTAAATTTAGTCAAATATACATCCTACAACCAAAATTCTCATCAGAATCCAAACAAATCGAAGTTGATTTCAAATAAATTTATTAAAATTTGACACTTCCAACTAAAATTTTTTTTATAATCCAACAAAAATGAAGTTATTTTCATCTAAATTTAGTCAAATATAGATCCTACAACCAAAATACTCATCAAAATCCAAAAAAATCGAAGTTGATTTCAAATAAATTTAATAAAACTTGATACTTCCAACTAAAATTTTTTTCACAATCCAACAAAATTAAATTTATTTTCATCTAAATTTACTCAAATATGGATCCTACAACAAAAATACTCAACAAAATCCAAAATAATCGAAGTTGATTTCAAATAAATTTAATAAAACTTGATACTTCCAACAAAAATTTTTTTCACAATCCAACAAAATTGAAGTTATTTTCATCTAAATTTAATCAAATATAGATCCTACAACAAAAATACTCGACAAAATCCAAAAAAATCGAAGTTGATTTCATATGAATTTATTAAAATTTGACACTTCCAACTAAATTTTTTTTTATAATCCAACAAAAATGAAGTCATTTTCATCTAAATTTAGTCAAATATAGATCCTACAACCAAAATACTCATCAAAATCCAAAAAAATCGAAGTTGATTTCAAATGAATTTATTAAAATTTGACAAAAATCTTGTCTACATCCAAGAAAATTGAAGTTATTTTCATCTAAATTTACTCAAATATAGATCCTACAACAAAAATACTCAACAAAATCCAAAAAAATCGAAGTTGATTTCAAATGATTTTATTAAAATTTAACAAAAATCTTGTCCACATACAAGAAAATTGAAGTTATTTTCATCTAAATTTAGTCAAATATAGATCCTACAACCATAATAGTCATCAAAATCCAAAAAATCGAAGTTGATTTCAAATGATTTTATTAAAATTTGACCAAAATCTTGTCAAAATCCAAAAAATTGAATTTATTTTCATCTAAATTTAGTCAAATATACATCCTACAACCAAAATACTCATCAGAATCCAAACAAATCGAAGTTGATTTCAAATAAATTTATTAAAATTTGACACTTCCAACTAAAATTTTTTTTATAATCCAACAAAAATGAAGTTATTTTCATCTAAATTTAGTCAAATATAGATCCTACAACCAAAATACTCATCAAAATCCAAAAAAATCGATGTTGATTTCAAATGAATTTATTAAAATTTGACAAAAATCTTGTCTACATCCAAGAAAATTGAAGTTATTTTCATCTAAATTTATTCAAATATAGACCCTACAACAAAAATACTCAACAAAAGACAAAAAAATCGAAGCTGATTTCAAATAAATTTATTAAAATTTGACATTTCCAACTAAATTTTTTTTCATAATCCAACAAAATTGAAGTTATTTTCATCTAAATTTACTCAAATATAGATCCTACAACAAAAATACTCAACAAAATCCAAAGAAATCGAAGTTGATTTCAAATAAATTTATTAAAATTTGACACTTCCAACTAAAATTTTTTTCATAATCCAACAAAATTGAAGTTATTTTCATCTAAATTTACTCAAATATAGATCCTACAACCAAAATACTCAACAAAATCCAAAAAAATCGATGTTGATTTCAAATGAATTTATTAAAATTTGACCAAAATCTTGTAAAAATCCACATAATATAAGTTATTTTCATCCAAATTTACTCAAATATAGATCCTACAACAAAAATACGCAACAAAATCCAAAAAAATCGAAGTTGATTTCAAATAAATTTATTAAAATTTGACACTTCCAACTAAAATTTTTTTCATAATCCAACAAAATTGAAGTTATTTTCATCTAAATTTACTCAAATATAGATCCTACAACAAAAATACTCAACAAAATCCAAAAAAATCGAAGTTGATTTCAAATAAATTTATTAAAATTTGACACTTCCAACTAAAATTTTTTTCATAATCCAACAAAATTGAAGTTATTTTCATCTAAATTTACTCAAATATAGATCCTACAACAAAAATACTCAACAAAATCCAAAATAATCGAAGTTGATTTCAAATAAATTTATTAAAATTTGACATTTCCAACTAAATTTTTTTTCAGAATCCCACAAAATTGAAGTTATTTTCATCTAAATTTACTCAAATATAGACCCTACAACAAAAATACTCAACAAAATCCAAAAAAATCGAAGTTGATTTCAAATAAATTTATTAAAATTTGACACTTCCAACTAAATTTTTTTTCATAATCCAACAAAATTAAATTTATTTTCATCTAAATTTACTCAAATATAGATCCTACAACAAAAATACTCATCAAAATCCAAAAAAATCGAAGTTGATTTCAAATAAATTTAATAAAACTTGATACTTCCAACTAAAATTTTTTTCATAATCCAACAAAATTGAAATTATTTTCATCTAAATTTACTCAAATATAGATCCTACAACAAAAATACTCAACAAAATCCAAAATAATCAAAGTTGATTTCAAATAAATTTATTAAAATTTGACATTTCCAACTAAATTTTTTTTCAGAATCCCACAAAATTGAAGTTATTTTCATCTAAATTTACTCAAATATAGATCCTACAACAAAGATACTCAACAAAATCAAAAAAAAATCGAAGCTGATTTCAAATAAATTTATTAAAATTTGACACTTCCAACTAAAATTTTTTTTATAATCCAACAAAAATGAAGTTATTTTCATCTAAATTTAGTCAAATATAGATCCTACAACCAAAATACTCATCAAAATCCAAAAAAATCGATGTTGATTTCAAATGAATTTATTAAAATTTGACAAAAATCTTGTCTACATCCAAGAAAATTGAAGTTATTTTCATCTAAATTTATTCAAATATAGACCCTACAACAAAAATACTCAACAAAATCCAAAAAAATCGAAGTTGATTTCAAATAAATTTATTAAAATTTGACACTTCCAACTAAAATTTTTTTCACAATCCAACAAAATTGAAGTTATTTTCATCTAAATTTACTCAAATATAGATCCTACAACCAAAATACGCAACAAAATAAAAAAAAATCGAAGTTGATATCAAATGAATTTATTAAAATTTGACCAAAATCTTGTCAAAATCCAAAAAATTGAAGTTATTTTCATCTAAATTTACTCAAATATAGATCCTACAACAAAAATACTCAACAAAATCAAAAAAAAATCGAAGTTGATTTCAAATAAATTTATTAAAATTTGACATTTCCAACTAAATTTTTTTTCAGAATCCAACAAAATTGAAGTTATTTTCATCTAAATTTACTCAAATATAGACCCTACAACAAAAATACTCAACAAAATCCAAAAAAATCGAAGTTGATTTCAAATAAATTTATTAAAATTTGACACTTCCAACTAAATTTTTTTTCATAATCCAACAAAATTAAATTTATTTTCATCTAAATTTACTCAAATATAGATCCTACAACAAAAATACTCAACAAAATCCAAAATAATCGAAGTTGATTTCAAATAAATTTATTAAAATTTGACATTTCCAACTAAATTTTTTTTCATAATCCAACAAAATTGAAGTTATTTTCATCTAAATTTACTCAAATATAGATCCTACAACAAAAATACTCAACAAAATCCAAAGAAATCGAAGTTGATTTCAAATAAATTTATTAAAATTTGACACTTCCAACTAAAATTTTTTTCATAATCCAACGAAATTGAAGTTATTTTCATCTAAATTTACTCAAATATAGATCCTACAACCAAAATACTCAACAAAATCCAAAAAAATCGATGTTGATTTCAAATGAATTTATTAAAATTTGACCAAAATCTTGTCAAAATCCACATAATATAAGTTATTTTCATCTAAATTTACTCAAATATAGATCCTACAACAAAAATACGCAACAAAATCCAAAAAAATCGAAGTTGATTTCAAATAAATTTATTAAAATTTGACACTTCCAACTAAAATTTTTTTCATAATCCAACAAAATTGAAGTTATTTTCATCTAAATTTACTCAAATATAGATCCTACAACAAAAATACTCAACAAAATCCAAAAAAATCGAAGTTGATTTCAAATAAATTTATTAAAATTTGACACTTCCAACTAAAATTTTTTTCATAATCCAACAAAATTGAAGTTATTTTCATCTAAATTTACTCAAATATAGATCCTACAACAAAAATACTCAACAAAATCCAAAATAATCGAAGTTGATTTCAAATAAATTTAATAAAACTTGATACTTCCAACTAAAATTTTTTTCACAATCCAACAAAATTGAAGTTATTTTCATCTAAATTTAATCAAATATAGATCCTACAACAAAAATACTCGACAAAATCCAAAAAAATCGAAGTTGATTTCATATGAATTTATTAAAATTTGACACTTCCAACTAAAATTTTTTTTATAATCCAACAAAATTGAAGTTATTTTCATCTAAATTTAATCAAATATAGATCCTACAACAAAAATACTCGACAAAATCCAAAAAAATCGAAGTTGATTTCATATGAATTTATTAAAGTATGACACTTCCAACTAAAATTTTTTCATAATTCAACAAAATTGAAGTTATTTTCATCTAAATTTACTCAAATATAGATCCTACAACAAAAATACTCAACAAAATCCAAAAAAATCGAAGTTGATTTCAAATAAATTTATTAAAATCTGACACTTCCAACTAAAATTTTTTTCAAAATCCAACAAAATTGAAGTTATTTTCATCTAAATTTACTCAAATATAGGTCCTACAACAAAAATACGCAACAAAATCCAAAAAAATCGAAGTTGATTTCAAATAAATTTATTAAAATTTGACACTTCCAACTAAATTTTTTTTCATAATCCAACAAAATTGAAGTTATTTTCATCTAAATTTACTCAAATATAGATCCTACAACCAAAATACTCAACAAAATCCAAAAAATCGAAGTTGATTTCAAATGAATTTATTAAAATTTGACCAAAATCTTGTCAAAATCCAAGAAAATTGAAGTTATTTTCATCTAAATTTAGTCAAATATTGATCCTACAACCAAAATACTCGACAAAATCCAAAAAAATCGAAGTTGATTTTATATGAATTTATTAAAATTTGACACTTCCAACTAAAATTTTATCATAATCCAACAAAATTGAAGTTATTTTCATTTAAATTTACTCAAATATAGATCCTACAACAAAAATACGCAACAAAATCCAAAAAAATCGAAGTTGATTTCAAATAAATTTATTAAAATTTGACACTTCCAACTAAAATTTTTTTCATAATCCAACAAAATTGAAGTTATTTTCATTTAAATTTACTCAAATATAGATCCTACAACAAAAATACTCAACAAAATCCAAAAAAATCGAAGTTGATTTCAAATAAATTTATTAAAATTTGACACTTCCAACTAAATTTTTTTTCATAATCCAACAAAATGGAAGTTATTTTCATCTAAATTTACTCAAATATAGATCCTACAACCAAAATACTCAACAAAATCCAAAAAATTCGATGTTGATTTCAAATGAATTTATTAAAATTTGACCAAAATCTTGTCAAAATCCAAGAAAATTGAAGTTATTTTCATCTAAATTTAGTCAAATATTGATCCTACAACCAAAATACTCGACAAAATCCAAAAAAATCGAAGTTGATTTCAAATAAATTTATTAAAATCTCACACTTCCAACTAAAATTTTTTTCAAAATCCAACAAAATTGAAGTTATTTTCATCTAAATTTACTCAAATATAGGTCCTACAACAAAAATACGCAACAAAATCCAAAAAAATCGAAGTTGATTTCAAATAAATTTATTAAAATTTGACACTTCCAACTAAAATTTTTTTTATAATCCAACAAAAATGAAGTTATTTTCATCTAAATTTAGTCAAATATAGATCCTACAACCAAAATACTCATCAAAATCCAAAAAAATCGATGTTGATTTCAAATGAATTTATTAAAATTTGACAAAAATCTTGTCTACATCCAAGAAAATTGAAGTTATTTTCATCTAAATTTATTCAAATATAGACCCTACAACAAAAATACTCAACAAAAGACAAAAAAAATCGAAGCTGATTTCAAATAAATTTATTAAAATTTGACATTTCCAACTAAATTTTTTTTCATAATCCAACAAAATTGAAGTTATTTTCATCTAAATTTACTCAAATATAGATCCTACAACAAAAATACTCAACAAAATCCAAAGAAATCGAAGTTGATTTCAAATAAATTTATTAAAATTTGACACTTCCAACTAAAATTTTTTTCATAATCCAACAAAATTGAAGTTATTTTCATCTAAATTTACTCAAATATAGATCCTACAACCAAAATACTCAACAAAATCCAAAAAAATCGATGTTGATTTCAAATGAATTTATTAAAATTTGACCAAAATCTTGTAAAAATCCACATAATATAAGTTATTTTCATCCAAATTTACTCAAATATAGATCCTACAACAAAAATACGCAACAAAATCCAAAAAAATCGAAGTTGATTTCAAATAAATTTATTAAAATTTGACACTTCCAACTAAAATTTTTTTCATAATCCAACAAAATTGAAGTTATTTTCATCTAAATTTACTCAAATATAGATCCTACAACAAAAATACTCAACAAAATCCAAAAAAATCGAAGTTGATTTCAAATAAATTTATTAAAATTTGACACTTCCAACTAAAATTTTTTTCATAATCCAACAAAATTGAAGTTATTTTCATCTAAATTTACTCAAATATAGATCCTACAACAAAAATACTCAACAAAATCCAAAATAATCGAAGTTGATTTCAAATAAATTTATTAAAATTTGACATTTCCAACTAAATTTTTTTTCAGAATCCCACAAAATTGAAGTTATTTTCATCTAAATTTACTCAAATATAGACCCTACAACAAAAATACTCAACAAAATCCAAAAAAATCGAAGTTGATTTCAAATAAATTTATTAAAATTTGACACTTCCAACTAAATTTTTTTTCATAATCCAACAAAATTAAATTTATTTTCATCTAAATTTACTCAAATATAGATCCTACAACAAAAATACTCATCAAAATCCAAAAAAATCGAAGTTGATTTCAAATAAATTTAATAAAACTTGATACTTCCAACTAAAATTTTTTTCATAATCCAACAAAATTGAAATTATTTTCATCTAAATTTACTCAAATATAGATCCTACAACAAAAATACTCAACAAAATCCAAAATAATCAAAGTTGATTTCAAATAAATTTATTAAAATTTGACATTTCCAACTAAATTTTTTTTCAGAATCCCACAAAATTGAAGTTATTTTCATCTAAATTTACTCAAATATAGATCCTACAACAAAGATACTCAACAAAATCAAAAAAAAATCGAAGCTGATTTCAAATAAATTTATTAAAATTTGACACTTCCAACTAAAATTTTTTTTATAATCCAACAAAAATGAAGTTATTTTCATCTAAATTTAGTCAAATATAGATCCTACAACCAAAATACTCATCAAAATCCAAAAAAATCGATGTTGATTTCAAATGAATTTATTAAAATTTGACAAAAATCTTGTCTACATCCAAGAAAATTGAAGTTATTTTCATCTAAATTTATTCAAATATAGACCCTACAACAAAAATACTCAACAAAATCCAAAAAAATCGAAGTTGATTTCAAATAAATTTATTAAAATTTGACACTTCCAACTAAAATTTTTTTCACAATCCAACAAAATTGAAGTTATTTTCATCTAAATTTACTCAAATATAGATCCTACAACCAAAATACGCAACAAAATAAAAAAAAATCGAAGTTGATATCAAATGAATTTATTAAAATTTGACCAAAATCTTGTCAAAATCCAAAAAATTGAAGTTATTTTCATCTAAATTTACTCAAATATAGATCCTACAACAAAAATACTCAACAAAATCAAAAAAAAATCGAAGTTGATTTCAAATAAATTTATTAAAATTTGACATTTCCAACTAAATTTTTTTTCAGAATCCAACAAAATTGAAGTTATTTTCATCTAAATTTACTCAAATATAGACCCTACAACAAAAATACTCAACAAAATCCAAAAAAATCGAAGTTGATTTCAAATAAATTTATTAAAATTTGACACTTCCAACTAAATTTTTTTTCATAATCCAACAAAATTAAATTTATTTTCATCTAAATTTACTCAAATATAGATCCTACAACAAAAATACTCAACAAAATCCAAAATAATCGAAGTTGATTTCAAATAAATTTATTAAAATTTGACATTTCCAAC
Organism: Andrena fulva; assembly: GCA_946251845.1. Classification (NCBI taxonomy): domain Eukaryota; kingdom Metazoa; phylum Arthropoda; class Insecta; order Hymenoptera; family Andrenidae; genus Andrena; species Andrena fulva. Next base: position 3,123,300 of record CAMITZ010000243.1, read on the forward strand.
TAAATTTTTTTTCATAATCCAACAAAATTGAAGTTATTTTCATCTAAATTTACTCAAATATAGATCCTACAACAAAAATACTCAACAAAATCCAAAGAAATCGAAGTTGATTTCAAATAAATTTATTAAAATTTGACACTTCCAACTAAAATTTTTTTCATAATCCAACGAAATTGAAGTTATTTTCATCTAAATTTACTCAAATATAGATCCTACAACCAAAATACTCAACAAAATCCAAAAAAATCGATGTTGATTTCAAATGAATTTATTAAAATTTGACCAAAATCTTGTCAAAATCCACATAATATAAGTTATTTTCATCTAAATTTACTCAAATATAGATCCTACAACAAAAATACGCAACAAAATCCAAAAAAATCGAAGTTGATTTCAAATAAATTTATTAAAATTTGACACTTCCAACTAAAATTTTTTTCATAATCCAACAAAATTGAAGTTATTTTCATCTAAATTTACTCAAATATAGATCCTACAACAAAAATACTCAACAAAATCCAAAAAAATCGAAGTTGATTTCAAATAAATTTATTAAAATTTGACACTTCCAACTAAAATTTTTTTCATAATCCAACAAAATTGAAGTTATTTTCATCTAAATTTACTCAAATATAGATCCTACAACAAAAATACTCAACAAAATCCAAAATAATCGAAGTTGATTTCAAATAAATTTAATAAAACTTGATACTTCCAACTAAAATTTTTTTCACAATCCAACAAAATTGAAGTTATTTTCATCTAAATTTAATCAAATATAGATCCTACAACAAAAATACTCGACAAAATCCAAAAAAATCGAAGTTGATTTCATATGAATTTATTAAAATTTGACACTTCCAACTAAAATTTTTTTTATAATCCAACAAAATTGAAGTTATTTTCATCTAAATTTAATCAAATATAGATCCTACAACAAAAATACTCGACAAAATCCAAAAAAATCGAAGTTGATTTCATATGAATTTATTAAAGTATGACACTTCCAACTAAAATTTTTTCATAATTCAACAAAATTGAAGTTATTTTCATCTAAATTTACTCAAATATAGATCCTACAACAAAAATACTCAACAAAATCCAAAAAAATCGAAGTTGATTTCAAATAAATTTATTAAAATCTGACACTTCCAACTAAAATTTTTTTCAAAATCCAACAAAATTGAAGTTATTTTCATCTAAATTTACTCAAATATAGGTCCTACAACAAAAATACGCAACAAAATCCAAAAAAATCGAAGTTGATTTCAAATAAATTTATTAAAATTTGACACTTCCAACTAAATTTTTTTTCATAATCCAACAAAATTGAAGTTATTTTCATCTAAATTTACTCAAATATAGATCCTACAACCAAAATACTCAACAAAATCCAAAAAATCGAAGTTGATTTCAAATGAATTTATTAAAATTTGACCAAAATCTTGTCAAAATCCAAGAAAATTGAAGTTATTTTCATCTAAATTTAGTCAAATATTGATCCTACAACCAAAATACTCGACAAAATCCAAAAAAATCGAAGTTGATTTTATATGAATTTATTAAAATTTGACACTTCCAACTAAAATTTTATCATAATCCAACAAAATTGAAGTTATTTTCATTTAAATTTACTCAAATATAGATCCTACAACAAAAATACGCAACAAAATCCAAAAAAATCGAAGTTGATTTCAAATAAATTTATTAAAATTTGACACTTCCAACTAAAATTTTTTTCATAATCCAACAAAATTGAAGTTATTTTCATTTAAATTTACTCAAATATAGATCCTACAACAAAAATACTCAACAAAATCCAAAAAAATCGAAGTTGATTTCAAATAAATTTATTAAAATTTGACACTTCCAACTAAATTTTTTTTCATAATCCAACAAAATGGAAGTTATTTTCATCTAAATTTACTCAAATATAGATCCTACAACCAAAATACTCAACAAAATCCAAAAAATTCGATGTTGATTTCAAATGAATTTATTAAAATTTGACCAAAATCTTGTCAAAATCCAAGAAAATTGAAGTTATTTTCATCTAAATTTAGTCAAATATTGATCCTACAACCAAAATACTCGACAAAATCCAAAAAAATCGAAGTTGATTTTATATGAATTTATTAAAATTTGACACTTCCAACTAAAATTTTTTCATAATCCAACAAAATTGAAGTTATTTTCATTTAAATTTACTCAAATATAGATCCTACAACAAAAATACTCGACAAAATCCAAAAAAATCGAAGTTGATTTCATATGAATTTATTAAAATTTGACACTTCCAACTAAAATTTTTTTTATAATCCAACAAAAATGAAGTTATTTTCATCTAAATTTAGTCAAATATAGATCCTACAACCAAAATACTCATCAAAATCCAAAAAAATCGAAGTTGATTTCAAATGAATTTATTAAAATTTGACAAAAATCTTGTCTACATCCAAGAAAATTGAAGTTATTTTCATCTAAATTTACACAAATATAGATCCTACAACAAAAATACTCAACAAAATCCAAAAAAATCGAAGTTGATTTCAAATGATTTTATTAAAATTTGACAAAAATCTTGTCCACATACAAGAAAATTGAAGTTATTTTCATCTAAATTTAGTCAAATATAGATCCTACAACCAAAATAGTCATCAAAATCCAAAAAATCGAAGTTGATTTCAAATGATTTTATTAAAATTTGACCAAAATCTTGTCAAAATCCAAAAAATTGAATTTATTTTCATCTAAATTTAGTCAAATATACATCCTACAACCAAAATACTCATCAGAATCCAAACAAATCGAAGTTGATTTCAAATAAATTTATTAAAATTTGACACTTCCAACTAAAATTTTTTTTATAATCCAACAAAAATGAAGTTATTTTCATCTAAATTTAGTCAAATATAGATCCTACAACCAAAATACTCATCAAAATCCAAAAAAATCGAAGTTGATTTCAAATAAATTTAATAAAACTTGATACTTCCAACTAAAATTTTTTTCACAATCCAACAAAATTGAAGTTATTTTCATCTAAATTTATTCAAATATAGACCCTACAACAAAAATACTCAACAAAATCCAAAAAAATCGAAGTTGATTTCAAATAAATTTATTAAAATTTGACACTTCCAACTAAAATTTTTTTCACAATCCAACAAAATTAAATTTATTTTCATCTAAATTTACTCAAATATGGATCCTACAACAAAAATACTCAACAAAATCCAAAATAATCGAAGTTGATTTCAAATAAATTTAATAAAACTTGATACTTCCAACAAAAATTTTTTTCACAATCCAACAAAATTGAAGTTATTTTCATCTAAATTTAATCAAATATAGATCCTACAACAAAAATACTCGACAAAATCCAAAAAAATCGAAGTTGATTTCATATGAATTTATTAAAATTTGACACTTCCAACTAAATTTTTTTTTATAATCCAACAAAAATGAAGTCATTTTCATCTAAATTTAGTCAAATATAGATCCTACAACCAAAATACTCATCAAAATCCAAAAAAATCGAAGTTGATTTCAAATAAATTTATTAAAATTTGACACTTCCAACTAAAATTTTTTTCATAATCCAACAAAATTGAAGTTATTTTCATCTAAATTTACTCAAATATAGATCCTACAACCAAAATACTCAACAAAATCAAAAAAAATCGATGTTGATTTCAAATGAATTTATTAAAATTTGACCAAAATCTTGTCAAAATCCACATAATATAAGTTATTTTCATCCAAATTTACTCAAATATAGATCCTACAACAAAAATACGCAACAAAATCCAAAAAAATCGAAGTTGATTTCAAATAAATTTATTAAAATTTGACACTTCCAACTAAAATTTTTTTCATAATCCAACAAAATTGAAGTTATTTTCATCTAAATTTACTCAAATATAGATCCTACAACAAAAATACTCAACAAAATCCAAAAAAATCGAAGTTGATTTCAAATAAATTTATTAAAATTTGACACTTCCAACTAAAATTTTTTTCATAATCCAACAAAATTGAAGTTATTTTCATCTAAATTTACTCAAATATAGATCCTACAACAAAAATACTCAACAAAATCCAAAATAATCGAAGTTGATTTCAAATAAATTTATTAAAATTTGACATTTCCAACTAAATTTTTTTTCAGAATCCCACAAAATTGAAGTTATTTTCATCTAAATTTACTCAAATATAGACCCTACAACAAAAATACTCAACAAAATCCAAAAAAATCGAAGTTGATTTCAAATAAATTTATTAAAATTTGACACTTCCAATTAAATTTTTTTTCATAATCCAACAAAATTGAATTTATTTTCATCTAAATTTAGTCAAATATAGATCCTACAACAAAAATACTCGACAAAATCCAAAAAAATCGAAGTTGATTTCATATGAATTTATTAAAATTTGACACTTCCAACTAAAATTTTTTTTATAATCCAACAAAATTGAAGTTATTTTCATCTAAATTTAATCAAATATAGATCCTACAACAAAAATACTCGACAAAATCCAAAAAAATCGAAGTTGATTTCATATGAATTTATTAAAGTATGACACTTCCAACTAAAATTTTTTCATAATTCAACAAAATTGAAGTTATTTTCATCTAAATTTACTCAAATATAGATCCTACAACAAAAATACTCAACAAAATCCAAAAAAATCGAAGTTGATTTCAAATAAATTTATTAAAATCTGACACTTCCAACTAAAATTTTTTTCAAAATCCAACAAAATTGAAGTTATTTTCATCTAAATTTACTCAAATATAGGTCCTACAACAAAAATACGCAACAAAATCCAAAAAAATCGAAGTTGATTTCAAATAAATTTATTAAAATTTGACACTTCCAACTAAATTTTTTTTCATAATCCAACAAAATTGAAGTTATTTTCATCTAAATTTACTCAAATATAGATCCTACAACCAAAATACTCAACAAAATCCAAAAAATCGAAGTTGATTTCAAATGAATTTATTAAAATTTGACCAAAATCTTGTCAAAATCCAAGAAAATTGAAGTTATTTTCATCTAAATTTAGTCAAATATTGATCCTACAACCAAAATACTCGACAAAATCCAAAAAAATCGAAGTTGATTTTATATGAATTTATTAAAATTTGACACTTCCAACTAAAATTTTATCATAATCCAACAAAATTGAAGTTATTTTCATTTAAATTTACTCAAATATAGATCCTACAACAAAAATACGCAACAAAATCCAAAAAAATCGAAGTTGATTTTATATGAATTTATTAAAATTTGACACTTCCAACTAAAATTTTTTCATAATCCAACAAAATTGAAGTTATTTTCATTTAAATTTACTCAAATATAGATCCTACAACAAAAATACTCGACAAAATCCAAAAAAATCGAAGTTGATTTCATATGAATTTATTAAAATTTGACACTTCCAACTAAAATTTTTTTTATAATCCAACAAAAATGAAGTTATTTTCATCTAAATTTAGTCAAATATAGATCCTACAACCAAAATACTCATCAAAATCCAAAAAAATCGAAGTTGATTTCAAATGAATTTATTAAAATTTGACAAAAATCTTGTCTACATCCAAGAAAATTGAAGTTATTTTCATCTAAATTTACACAAATATAGATCCTACAACAAAAATACTCAACAAAATCCAAAAAAATCGAAGTTGATTTCAAATGATTTTATTAAAATTTGACAAAAATCTTGTCCACATACAAGAAAATTGAAGTTATTTTCATCTAAATTTAGTCAAATATAGATCCTACAACCAAAATAGTCATCAAAATCCAAAAAATCGAAGTTGATTTCAAATGATTTTATTAAAATTTGACCAAAATCTTGTCAAAATCCAAAAAATTGAATTTATTTTCATCTAAATTTAGTCAAATATACATCCTACAACCAAAATACTCATCAGAATCCAAACAAATCGAAGTTGATTTCAAATAAATTTATTACAATTTGACACTTCCAACTAAAATTTTTTTTATAATCCCACAAAAATGAAGTTATTTTCATCTAAATTTAGTCAAATATAGATCCTACAACCAAAATACTCATCAAAATCCAAAAAAATCGAAGTTGATTTCAAATAAATTTAATAAAACTTGATACTTCCAACTAAAATTTTTTTCACAATCCAACAAAATTAAATTTATTTTCATCTAAATTTACTCAAATATGGATCCTACAACAAAAATACTCAACAAAATCCAAAATAATCGAAGTTGATTTCAAATAAATTTAATAAAACTTGATACTTCCAACAAAAATTTTTTTCACAATCCAACAAAATTGAAGTTATTTTCATCTAAATTTAATCAAATATAGATCCTACAACAAAAATACTCGACAAAATCCAAAAAAATCGAAGTTGATTTCATATGAATTTATTAAAATTTGACACTTCCAACTAAATTTTTTTTTATAATCCAACAAAAATGAAGTCATTTTCATCTAAATTTAGTCAAATATAGATCCTACAACCAAAATACTCATCAAAATCCAAAAAAATCGAAGTTGATTTCAAATGAATTTATTAAAATTTGACAAAAATCTTGTCTACATCCAAGAAAATTGAAGTTATTTTCATCTAAATTTACTCAAATATAGATCCTACAACAAAAATACTCAACAAAATCCAAAAAAATCGAAGTTGATTTCAAATGATTTTATTAAAATTTAACAAAAATCTTGTCCACATACAAGAAAATTGAAGTTATTTTCATCTAAATTTAGTCAAATATAGATCCTACAACCATAATAGTCATCAAAATCCAAAAAATCGAAGTTGATTTCAAATGATTTTATTAAAATTTGACCAAAATCTTGTCAAAATCCAAAAAATTGAATTTATTTTCATCTAAATTTAGTCAAATATACATCCTACAACCAAAATACTCATCAGAATCCAAACAAATCGAAGTTGATTTCAAATAAGTTTATTAAAATTTGACACTTCCAACTAAAATTTTTTTTATAATCCAACAAAAATGAAGTTATTTTCATCTAAATTTAGTCAAATATAGATCCTACAACCAAAATACTCATCAAAATCCAAAAAAATCGATGTTGATTTCAAATGAATTTATTAAAATTTGACAAAAATCTTGTCTACATCCAAGAAAATTGAAGTTATTTTCATCTAAATTTATTCAAATATAGACCCTACAACAAAAATACTCAACAAAAGACAAAAAAATCGAAGCTGATTTCAAATAAATTTATTAAAATTTGACATTTCCAACTAAATTTTTTTTCATAATCCAACAAAATTGAAGTTATTTTCATCTAAATTTACTCAAATATAGATCCTACAACAAAAATACTCAACAAAATCCAAAGAAATCGAAGTTGATTTCAAATAAATTTATTAAAATTTGACACTTCCAACTAAAATTTTTTTCATAATCCAACAAAATTGAAGTTATTTTCATCTAAATTTACTCAAATATAGATCCTACAACCAAAATACTCAACAAAATCCAAAAAAATCGATGTTGATTTCAAATGAATTTATTAAAATTTGACCAAAATCTTGTCAAAATCCACATAATATAAGTTATTTTCATCCAAATTTACTCAAATATAGATCCTACAACAAAAATACGCAACAAAATCCAAAAAAATCGAAGTTGATTTCAAATAAATTTATTAAAATTTGACACTTCCAACTAAAATTTTTTTCATAATCCAACAAAATTGAAGTTATTTTCATCTAAATTTACTCAAATATAGATCCTACAACAAAAATACTCAACAAAATCCAAAAAAATCGAAGTTGATTTCAAATAAATTTATTAAAATTTGACACTTCCAACTAAAATTTTTTTCATAATCCAACAAAATTGAAGTTATTTTCATCTAAATTTACTCAAATATAGATCCTACAACAAAAATACTCAACAAAATCCAAAATAATCGAAGTTGATTTCAAATAAATTTATTAAAATTTGACATTTCCAACTAAATTTTTTTTCAGAATCCCACAAAATTGAAGTTATTTTCATCTAAATTTACTCAAATATAGACCCTACAACAAAAATACTCAACAAAATCCAAAAAAATCGAAGTTGATTTCAAATAAATTTATTAAAATTTGACACTTCCAACTAAATTTTTTTTCATAATCCAACAAAATTAAATTTATTTTCATCTAAATTTACTCAAATATAGATCCTACAACAAAAATACTCATCAAAATCCAAAAAAATCGAAGTTGATTTCAAATAAATTTAATAAAACTTGATACTTCCAACTAAAATTTTTTTCATAATCCAACAAAATTGAAGTTATTTTCATCTAAATTTACTCAAATATAGATCCTACAACAAAAATACTCAACAAAATCCAAAATAATCGAAGTTGATTTCAAATAAATTTATTAAAATTTGACATTTCCAACTAAATTTTTTTTCAGAATCCCACAAAATTGAAGTTATTTTCATCTAAATTTACTCAAATATAGATCCTACAACAAAGATACTCAACAAAATCAAAAAAAAATCGAAGCTGATTTCAAATAAATTTATTAAAATTTGACACTTCCAACTAAAATTTTTTTTATAATCCAACAAAAATGAAGTTATTTTCATCTAAATTTAGTCAAATATAGATCCTACAACCAAAATACTCATCAAAATCCAAAAAAATCGATGTTGATTTCAAATGAATTTATTAAAATTTGACAAAAATCTTGTCTACATCCAAGAAAATTGAAGTTATTTTCATCTAAATTTACTCAAATATAGATCCTACAACAAAAATACTCAACAAAATCCAAAAAAATCGAAGTTGATTTCAAATGATTTTATTAAAATTTAACAAAAATCTTGTCCACATACAAGAAAATTGAAGTTATTTTCATCTAAATTTAGTCAAATATAGATCCTACAACCATAATAGTCATCAAAATCCAAAAAATCGAAGTTGATTTCAAATGATTTTATTAAAATTTGACCAAAATCTTGTCAAAATCCAAAAAATTGAATTTATTTTCATCTAAATTTAGTCAAATATACATCCTACAACCAAAATACTCATCAGAATCCAAACAAATCGAAGTTGATTTCAAATAAATTTATTAAAATTTGACACTTCCAACTAAAATTTTTTTTATAATCCAACAAAAATGAAGTTATTTTCATCTAAATTTAGTCAAATATAGATCCTACAACCAAAATACTCATCAAAATCCAAAAAAATCGATGTTGATTTCAAATGAATTTATTAAAATTTGACAAAAATCTTGTCTACATCCAAGAAAATTGAAGTTATTTTCATCTAAATTTATTCAAATATAGACCCTACAACAAAAATACTCAACAAAAGACAAAAAAATCGAAGCTGATTTCAAATAAATTTATTAAAATTTGACATTTCCAACTAAATTTTTTTTCATAATCCAACAAAATTGAAGTTATTTTCATCTAAATTTACTCAAATATAGATCCTACAACAAAAATACTCAACAAAATCCAAAGAAATCGAAGTTGATTTCAAATAAATTTATTAAAATTTGACACTTCCAACTAAAATTTTTTTCATAATCCAACAAAATTGAAGTTATTTTCATCTAAATTTACTCAAATATAGATCCTACAACCAAAATACTCAACAAAATCCAAAAAAATCGATGTTGATTTCAAATGAATTTATTAAAATTTGACCAAAATCTTGTCAAAATCCACATAATATAAGTTATTTTCATCCAAATTTACTCAAATATAGATCCTACAACAAAAATACGCAACAAAATCCAAAAAAATCGAAGTTGATTTCAAATAAATTTATTAAAATTTGACACTTCCAACTAAAATTTTTTTCATAATCCAACAAAATTGAAGTTATTTTCATCTAAATTTACTCAAATATAGATCCTACAACAAAAATACTCAACAAAATCCAAAAAAATCGAAGTTGATTTCAAATAAATTTATTAAAATTTGACACTTCCAACTAAAATTTTTTTCATAATCCAACAAAATTGAAGTTATTTTCATCTAAATTTACTCAAATATAGATCCTACAACAAAAATACTCAACAAAATCCAAAATAATCGAAGTTGATTTCAAATAAATTTATTAAAATTTGACATTTCCAACTAAATTTTTTTTCAGAATCCCACAAAATTGAAGTTATTTTCATCTAAATTTACTCAAATATAGACCCTACAACAAAAATACTCAACAAAATCCAAAAAAATCGAAGTTGATTTCAAATAAATTTATTAAAATTTGACACTTCCAACTAAATTTTTTTTCATAATCCAACAAAATTAAATTTATTTTCATCTAAATTTACTCAAATATAGATCCTACAACAAAAATACTCATCAAAATCCAAAAAAATCGAAGTTGATTTCAAATAAATTTAATAAAACTTGATACTTCCAACTAAAATTTTTTTCATAATCCAACAAAATTGAAGTTATTTTCATCTAAATTTACTCAAATATAGATCCTACAACAAAAATACTCAACAAAATCCAAAATAATCGAAGTTGATTTCAAATAAATTTATTAAAATTTGACATTTCCAACTAAATTTTTTTTCAGAATCCCACAAAATTGAAGTTATTTTCATCTAAATTTACTCAAATATAGATCCTACAACAAAGATACTCAACAAAATCAAAAAAAAATCGAAGCTGATTTCAAATAAATTTATTAAAATTTGACACTTCCAACTAAAATTTTTTTTATAATCCAACAAAAATGAAGTTATTTTCATCTAAATTTAGTCAAATATAGATCCTACAACCAAAATACTCATCAAAATCCAAAAAAATCGATGTTGATTTCAAATGAATTTATTAAAATTTGACAAAAATCTTGTCTACATCCAAGAAAATTGAAGTTATTTTCATCTAAATTTATTCAAATATAGACCCTACAACAAAAATACTCAACAAAATCCAAAAAAATCGAAGTTGATTTCAAATAAATTTATTAAAATTTGACACTTCCAACTAAAATTTTTTTCACAATCCAACAAAATTGAAGTTATTTTCATCTAAATTTACTCAAATATAGATCCTACAACCAAAATACGCAACAAAATAAAAAAAAATCGAAGTTGATATCAAATGAATTTATTAAAATTTGACCAAAATCTTGTCAAAATCCAAAAAATTGAAGTTATTTTCATCTAAATTTACTCAAATATAGATCCTACAACAAAAATACTCAACAAAATCAAAAAAAAATCGAAGTTGATTTCAAATAAATTTATTAAAATTTGACATTTCCAACTAAATTTTTTTTCAGAATCCAACAAAATTGAAGTTATTTTCATCTAAATTTACTCAAATATAGACCCTACAACAAAAATACTCAACAAAATCCAAAAAAATCGAAGTTGATTTCAAATAAATTTATTAAAATTTGACACTTCCAACTAAATTTTTTTTCATAATCCAACAAAATTAAATTTATTTTCATCTAAATTTACTCAAATATAGATCCTACAACAAAAATACTCAACAAAATCCAAAATAATCGAAGTTGATTTCAAATAAATTTATTAAAATTTGACATTTCCAACTAAATTTTTTTTCATAATCCAACAAAATTGAAGTTATTTTCATCTAAATTTACTCAAATATAGATCCTACAACAAAAATACTCAACAAAATCCAAAGAAATCGAAGTTGATTTCAAATAAATTTATTAAAATTTGACACTTCCAACTAAAATTTTTTTCATAATCCAACAAAATTGAAGTTATTTTCATCTAAATTTACTCAAATATAGATCCTACAACCAAAATACTCAACAAAATCCAAAAAAATCGATGTTGATTTCAAATGAATTTATTAAAATTTGACCAAAATCTTGTCAAAATCCACATAATATAAGTTATTTTCATCTAAATTTACTCAAATATAGATCCTACAACAAAAATACGCAACAAAATCCAAAAAAATCGAAGTTGATTTCAAATAAATTTATTAAAATTTGACACTTCCAACTAAAATTTTTTTCATAATCCAACAAAATTGAAGTTATTTTCATCTAAATTTACTCAAATATAGATCCTACAACAAAAATACTCAACAAAATCCAAAAAAATCGAAGTTGATTTCAAATAAATTTATTAAAATTTGACACTTCCAACTAAAATTTTTTTCATAATCCAACAAAATTGAAGTTATTTTCATCTAAATTTATTCAAATATAGATCCTACAACCAAAATACTCAACAAAATCCAAAATAATCGAAGTTGATTTCAAATGAATTTATTAAAATTTGACCAAAATCTTGTCAAAATCCACATAATATAAGTTATTTTCATCCAAATTTACTCAAATATAGATCCTACAACAAAAATACGCAACAAAATCCAAAAAAATCGAAGTTGATTTCAAATAAATTTATTAAAATTTGACACTTCCAACTAAAATTTTTTTCATAATCCAACAAAATTGAAGTTATTTTCATCTAAATTTACTCAAATATAGATCCTACAACAAAAATACTCAACAAAATCCAAAAAAATCGAAGTTGATTTCAAATAAATTTATTAAAATTTGACACTTCCAACTAAAATTTTTTTCATAATCCAACAAAATTGAAGTTATTTTCATCTAAATTTACTCAAATATAGATCCTACAACAAAAATACTCAACAAAATCCAAAATAATCGAAGTTGATTTCAAATAAATTTATTAAAATTTGACATTTCCAACTAAATTTTTTTTCAGAATCCCACAAAATTGAAGTTATTTTCATCTAAATTTACTCAAATATAGACCCTACAACAAAAATACTCAACAAAATCCAAAAAAATCGAAGTTGATTTCAAATAAATTTATTAAAATTTGACACTTCCAACTAAATTTTTTTTCATAATCCAACAAAATTAAATTTATTTTCATCTAAATTTACTCAAATATAGATCCTACAACAAAAATACTCATCAAAATCCAAAAAAATCGAAGTTGATTTCAAATAAATTTAATAAAACTTGATACTTCCAACTAAAATTTTTTTCATAATCCAACAAAATTGAAGTTATTTTCATCTAAATTTACTCAAATATAGATCCTACAACAAAAATACTCAACAAAATCCAAAATAATCGAAGTTGATTTCAAATAAATTTATTAAAATTTGACATTTCCAACTAAATTTTTTTTCAGAATCCCACAAAATTGAAGTTATTTTCATCTAAATTTACTCAAATATAGATCCTACAACAAAGATACTCAACAAAATCAAAAAAAAATCGAAGCTGATTTCAAATAAATTTATTAAAATTTGACACTTCCAACTAAAATTTTTTTTATAATCCAACAAAAATGAAGTTATTTTCATCTAAATTTAGTCAAATATAGATCCTACAACCAAAATACTCATCAAAATCCAAAAAAATCGATGTTGATTTCAAATGAATTTATTAAAATTTGACAAAAATCTTGTCTACATCCAAGAAAATTGAAGTTATTTTCATCTAAATTTATTCAAATATAGACCCTACAACAAAAATACTCAACAAAATCCAAAAAAATCGAAGTTGATTTCAAATAAATTTATTAAAATTTGACACTTCCAACTAAAATTTTTTTCACAATCCAACAAAATTGAAGTTATTTTCATCTAAATTTACTCAAATATAGATCCTACAACCAAAATACGCAACAAAATAAAAAAAAATCGAAGTTGATATCAAATGAATTTATTAAAATTTGACCAAAATCTTGTCAAAATCCAAAAAATTGAAGTTATTTTCATCTAAATTTACTCAAATATAGATCCTACAACAAAAATACTCAACAAAATCAAAAAAAAATCGAAGTTGATTTCAAATAAATTTATTAAAATTTGACATTTCCAACTAAATTTTTTTTCAGAATCCAACAAAATTGAAGTTATTTTCATCTAAATTTACTCAAATATAGACCCTACAACAAAAATACTCAACAAAATCCAAAAAAATCGAAGTTGATTTCAAATAAATTTATTAAAATTTGACACTTCCAACTAAATTTTTTTTCATAATCCAACAAAATTAAATTTATTTTCATCTAAATTTACTCAAATATAGATCCTACAACAAAAATACTCAACAAAATCCAAAATAATCGAAGTTGATTTCAAATAAATTTATTAAAATTTGACATTTCCAACTAAATTTTTTTTCATAATCCAACAAAATTGAAGTTATTTTCATCTAAATTTACTCAAATATAGATCCTACAACAAAAATACTCAACAAAATCCAAAGAAATCGAAGTTGATTTCAAATAAATTTATTAAAATTTGACACTTCCAACTAAAATTTTTTTCATAATCCAACAAAATTGAAGTTATTTTCATCTAAATTTACTCAAATATAGATCCTACAACCAAAATACTCAACAAAATCCAAAAAAATCGATGTTGATTTCAAATGAATTTATTAAAATTTGACCAAAATCTTGTCAAAATCCACATAATATAAGTTATTTTCATCTAAATTTACTCAAATATAGATCCTACAACAAAAATACGCAACAAAATCCAAAAAAATCGAAGTTGATTTCAAATAAATTTATTAAAATTTGACACTTCCAACTAAAATTTTTTTCATAATCCAACAAAATTGAAGTTATTTTCATCTAAATTTACTCAAATATAGATCCTACAACAAAAATACTCAACAAAATCCAAAAAAATCGAAGTTGATTTCAAATAAATTTATTAAAATTTGACACTTCCAACTAAAATTTTTTCATAATTCAACAAAATTGAAGTTATTTTCATCTAAATTTAGTCAAATATTGATCCTACAACCAAAATACTCGACAAAATCCAAAAAAATCGAAGTTGATTTTATATGAATTTATTAAAATTTGACACTTCCAACTAAAATTTTATCATAATCCAACAAAATTGAAGTTATTTTCATTTAAATTTACTCAAATATAGATCCTACAACAAAAATACGCAACAAAATCCAAAAAAATCGAAGTTGATTTCAAATAAATTTATTAAAATTTGACACTTCCAACTAAAATTTTTTTCATAATCCAACAAAATTGAAATTATTTTCATTTAAATTTACTCAAATATAGATCCTACAACAAAAATACTCAACAAAATCCAAAAAAATCGAAGTTGATTTCAAATAAATTTATTAAAATTTGACACTTCCAACTAAATTTTTTTTCATAATCCAACAAAATGGAAGTTATTTTCATCTAAATTTACTCAAATATAGATCCTACAACCAAAATACTCAACAAAATCCAAAAAATTCGATGTTGATTTCAAATGAATTTATTAAAATTTGACCAAAATCTTGTCAAAATCCAAGAAAATTGAAGTTATTTTCATCTAAATTTAGTCAAATATTGATCCTACAACCAAAATACTCGACAAAATCCAAAAAAATCGATGTTGATTTTATATGAATTTATTAAAATTTGACACTTCCAACTAAAATTTTTTCATAATCCAACAAAATTGAAGTTATTTTCATTTAAATTTACTCAAATATAGATCCTACAACAAAAATACTCGACAAAATCCAAAAAAATCGAAGTTGATTTCATATGAATTTATTAAAATTTGACACTTCCAACTAAAATTTTTTTTATAATCCAACAAAAATGAAGTTATTTTCATCTAAATTTAGTCAAATATAGATCCTACAACCAAAATACTCATCAAAATCCAAAAAAATCGAAGTTGATTTCAAATGAATTTATTAAAATTTGACAAAAATCTTGTCTACATCCAAGAAAATTGAAGTTATTTTCATCTAAATTTACACAAATATAGATCCTACAACAAAAATACTCAACAAAATCCAAAAAAATCGAAGTTGATTTCAAATGATTTTATTAAAATTTGACAAAAATCTTGTCCACATACAAGAAAATTGAAGTTATTTTCATCTAAATTTAGTCAAATATAGATCCTACAACCAAAATAGTCATCAAAATCCAAAAAATCGAAGTTGATTTCAAATGATTTTATTAAAATTTGACCAAAATCTTGTCAAAATCCAAAAAATTGAATTTATTTTCATCTAAATTTAGTCAAATATACATCCTACAACCAAAATACTCATCAGAATCCAAACAAATCGAAGTTGATTTCAAATAAATTTATTAAAATTTGACACTTCCAACTAAAATTTTTTTTATAATCCAACAAAAATGAAGTTATTTTCATCTAAATTTAGTCAAATATAGATCCTACAACCAAAATACTCATCAAAATCCAAAAAAATCGAAGTTGATTTCAAATAAATTTAATAAAACTTGATACTTCCAACTAAAATTTTTTTCACAATCCAACAAAATTGAAGTTATTTTCATCTAAATTTATTCAAATATAGACCCTACAACAAAAATACTCAACAAAATCCAAAAAAATCGAAGTTGATTTCAAATAAATTTATTAAAATTTGACACTTCCAACTAAAATTTTTTTCACAATCCAACAAAATTAAATTTATTTTCATCTAAATTTACTCAAATATGGATCCTACAACAAAAATACTCAACAAAATCCAAAATAATCGAAGTTGATTTCAAATAAATTTAATAAAACTTGATACTTCCAACAAAAATTTTTTTCACAATCCAACAAAATTGAACTTATTTTCATCTAAATTTAATCAAATATAGATCCTACAACAAAAATACTCGACAAAATCCAAAAAAATCGAAGTTGATTTCATATGAATTTATTAAAATTTGACACTTCCAACTAAATTTTTTTTTATAATCCAACAAAAATGAAGTCATTTTCATCTAAATTTAGTCAAATATAGATCCTACAACCAAAATACTCATCAAAATCCAAAAAAATCGAAGTTGATTTCAAATGAATTTATTAAAATTTGACAAAAATCTTGTCTACATCCAAGAAAATTGAAGTTATTTTCATCTAAATTTACTCAAATATAGATCCTACAACAAAAATACTCAACAAAATCCAAAAAAATCGAAGTTGATTTCAAATGATTTTATTAAAATTTAACAAAAATCTTGTCCACATACAAGAAAATTGAAGTTATTTTCATCTAAATTTAGTCAAATATAGATCCTACAACCAAAATAGTCATCAAAATCCAAAAAATCGAAGTTGATTTCAAATGATTTTATTAAAATTTGACCAAAATCTTGTCAAAATCCAAAAAATTGAATTTATTTTCATCTAAATTTAGTCAAATATACATCCTACAACCAAAATACTCATCAGAATCCAAACAAATCGAAGTTGATTTCAAATAAATTTATTAAAATTTGACACTTCCAACTAAAATTTTTTTTATAATCCAACAAAAATGAAGTTATTTTCATCTAAATTTAGTCAAATATAGATCCTACAACCAAAATACTCATCAAAATCCAAAAAAATCGAAGTTGATTTCAAATAAATTTAATAAAACTTGATACTTCCAACTAAAATTTTTTTCACAATCCAACAAAATTGAAGTTATTTTCATCTAAATTTATTCAAATATAGACCCTACAACAAAAATACTCAACAAAATCCAAAAAAATCGAAGTTGATTTCAAATAAATTTATTAAAATTTGACACTTCCAACTAAAATTTTTTTCACAATCCAACAAAATTAAATTTATTTTCATCTAAATTTACTCAAATATGGATCCTACAACAAAAATACTCAACAAAATCCAAAATAATCGAAGTTGATTTCAAATAAATTTAATAAAACTTGATACTTCCAACAAAAATTTTTTTCACAATCCAACAAAATTGAACTTATTTTCATCTAAATTTAATCAAATATAGATCCTACAACAAAAATACTCGACAAAATCCAAAAAAATCGAAGTTGATTTCATATGAATTTATTAAAATTTGACACTTCCAACTAAATTTTTTTTTATAATCCAACAAAAATGAAGTCATTTTCATCTAAATTTAGTCAAATATAGATCCTACAACCAAAATACTCATCAAAATCCAAAAAAATCGAAGTTGATTTCAAATGAATTTATTAAAATTTGACAAAAATCTTGTCTACATCCAAGAAAATTGAAGTTATTTTCATCTAAATTTACTCAAATATAGATCCTACAACAAAAATACTCAACAAAATCCAAAAAAATCGAAGTTGATTTCAAATGATTTTATTAAAATTTAACAAAAATCTTGTCCACATACAAGAAAATTGAAGTTATTTTCATCTAAATTTAGTCAAATATAGATCCTACAACCATAATAGTCATCAAAATCCAAAAAATCGAAGTTGATTTCAAATGATTTTATTAAAATTTGACCAAAATCTTGTCAAAATCCAAAAAATTGAATTTATTTTCATCTAAATTTAGTCAAATATACATCCTACAACCAAAATACTCATCAGAATCCAAACAAATCGAAGTTGATTTCAAATAAATTTATTAAAATTTGACACTTCCAACTAAAATTTTTTTTATAATCCAACAAAAATGAAGTTATTTTCATCTAAATTTACTCAAATATAGACCCTACAACAAAAATACTCAACAAAATCCAAAAAAATCGAAGTTGATTTCAAATAAATTTATTAAAATTTGACACTTCCAACTAAAATTTTTTTCATAATCCAACAAAATTGAAGTTATTTTCATCTAAATTTACTCAAATATAGATCCTACAACAAAAATACTCAACAAAATCCAAAAAAATCGAAGTTGATTTCAAATAAATTTATTAAAATTTGACACTTCCAACTAAAATTTTTTTCATAATCCAACAAAATTGAAGTTATTTTCATCTAAATTTACTCAAATATAGATCCTACAACAAAAATACTCAACAAAATCCAAAATAATCGAAGTTGATTTCAAATAAATTTAATAAAACTTGATACTTCCAACTAAAATTTTTTTCACAATCCAACAAAATTGAAGTTATTTTCATCTAAATTTAATCAAATATAGATCCTACAACAAAAATACTCGACAAAATCCAAAAAAATCGAAGTTGATTTCATATGAATTTATTAAAATTTGACACTTCCAACTAAAATTTTTTTTATAATCCAACAAAATTGAAGTTATTTTCATCTAAATTTAATCAAATATAGATCCTACAACAAAAATACTCGACAAAATCCAAAAAAATCGAAGTTGATTTCATATGAATTTATTAAAGTATGACACTTCCAACTAAAATTTTTTCATAATTCAACAAAATTGAAGTTATTTTCATCTAAATTTACTCAAATATAGATCCTACAACAAAAATACTCAACAAAATCCAAAAAAATCGAAGTTGATTTCAAATAAATTTATTAAAATCTGACACTTCCAACTAAAATTTTTTTCAAAATCCAACAAAATTGAAGTTATTTTCATCTAAATTTACTCAAATATAGGTCCTACAACAAAAATACGCAACAAAATCCAAAAAAATCGAAGTTGATTTCAAATAAATTTATTAAAATTTGACACTTCCAACTAAATTTTTTTTCATAATCCAACAAAATTGAAGTTATTTTCATCTAAATTTACTCAAATATAGATCCTACAACCAAAATACTCAACAAAATCCAAAAAATCGAAGTTGATTTCAAATGAATTTATTAAAATTTGACCAAAATCTTGTCAAAATCCAAGAAAATTGAAGTTATTTTCATCTAAATTTAGTCAAATATTGATCCTACAACCAAAATACTCGACAAAATCCAAAAAAATCGAAGTTGATTTTATATGAATTTATTAAAATTTGACACTTCCAACTAAAATTTTATCATAATCCAACAAAATTGAAGTTATTTTCATTTAAATTTACTCAAATATAGATCCTACAACAAAAATACGCAACAAAATCCAAAAAAATCGAAGTTGATTTCAAATAAATTTATTAAAATTTGACACTTCCAACTAAAATTTTTTTCATAATCCAACAAAATTGAAATTATTTTCATTTAAATTTACTCAAATATAGATCCTACAACAAAAATACTCAACAAAATCCAAAAAAATCGAAGTTGATTTCAAATAAATTTATTAAAATTTGACACTTCCAACTAAATTTTTTTTCATAATCCAACAAAATGGAAGTTATTTTCATCTAAATTTACTCAAATATAGATCCTACAACCAAAATACTCAACAAAATCCAAAAAATTCGATGTTGATTTCAAATGAATTTATTAAAATTTGACCAAAATCTTGTCAAAATCCAAGAAAATTGAAGTTATTTTCATCTAAATTTAGTCAAATATTGATCCTACAACCAAAATACTCGACAAAATCCAAAAAAATCGAAGTTGATTTTATATGAATTTATTAAAATTTGACACTTCCAACTAAAATTTTTTCATAATCCAACAAAATTGAAGTTATTTTCATTTAAATTTACTCAAATATAGATCCTACAACAAAAATACTCGACAAAATCCAAAAAAATCGAAGTTGATTTCATATGAATTTATTAAAATTTGACACTTCCAACTAAAATTTTTTTTATAATCCAACAAAAATGAAGTTATTTTCATCTAAATTTAGTCAAATATAGATCCTACAACCAAAATACTCATCAAAATCCAAAAAAATCGAAGTTGATTTCAAATGAATTTATTAAAATTTGACAAAAATCTTGTCTACATCCAAGAAAATTGAAGTTATTTTCATCTAAATTTACACAAATATAGATCCTACAACAAAAATACTCAACAAAATCCAAAAAAATCGAAGTTGATTTCAAATGATTTTATTAAAATTTGACAAAAATCTTGTCCACATACAAGAAAATTGAAGTTATTTTCATCTAAATTTAGTCAAATATAGATCCTACAACCAAAATAGTCATCAAAATCCAAAAAATCGAAGTTGATTTCAAATGATTTTATTAAAATTTGACCAAAATCTTGTCAAAATCCAAAAAATTGAATTTATTTTCATCTAAATTTAGTCAAATATACATCCTACAACCAAAATACTCATCAGAATCCAAACAAATCGAAGTTGATTTCAAATAAATTTATTAAAATTTGACACTTCCAACTAAAATTTTTTTTATAATCCAACAAAAATGAAGTTATTTTCATCTAAATTTAGTCAAATATAGATCCTACAACCAAAATACTCATCAAAATCCAAAAAAATCGAAGTTGATTTCAAATGAATTTATTAAAATTTGACAAAAATCTTGTCTACATCCAAGAAAATTGAAGTTATTTTCATCTAAATTTACTCAAATATAGATCCTACAACAAAAATACTCAACAAAATCCAAAAAAATCGAAGTTGATTTCAAATGATTTTATTAAAATTTAACAAAAATCTTGTCCACATACAAGAAAATTGAAGTTATTTTCATCTAAATTTAGTCAAATATAGATCCTACAACCATAATAGTCATCAAAATCCAAAAAATCGAAGTTGATTTCAAATGATTTTATTAAAATTTGACCAAAATCTTGTCAAAATCCAAAAAATTGAATTTATTTTCATCTAAATTTAGTCAAATATACATCCTACAACCAAAATACTCATCAGAATCCAAACAAATCGAAGTTGATTTCAAATAAATTTATTAAAATTTGACACTTCCAACTAAAATTTTTTTTATAATCCAACAAAAATGAAGTTATTTTCATCTAAATTTACTCAAATATAGACCCTACAACAAAAATACTCAACAAAATCCAAAAAAATCGAAGTTGATTTCAAATAAATTTATTAAAATTTGACACTTCCAACTAAATTTTTTTTCATAATCCAACAAAATTAAATTTATTTTCATCTAAATTTACTCAAATATAGATCCTACAACAAAAATACTCATCAAAATCCAAAAAAATCGAAGTTGATTTCAAATAAATTTAATAAAACTTGATACTTCCAACTAAAATTTTTTTCATAATCCAACAAAATTGAAGTTATTTTCATCTAAATTTACTCAAATATAGATCCTACAACAAAAATACTCAACAAAATCCAAAATAATCGAAGTTGATTTCAAATAAATTTATTAAAATTTGACATTTCCAACTAAATTTTTTTTCAGAATCCCACAAAATTGAAGTTATTTTCATCTAAATTTACTCAAATATAGATCCTACAACAAAGATACTCAACAAAATCAAAAAAAAATCGAAGCTGATTTCAAATAAATTTATTAAAATTTGACACTTCCAACTAAAATTTTTTTTATAATCCAACAAAAATGAAGTTATTTTCATCTAAATTTAGTCAAATATAGATCCTACAACCAAAATACTCATCAAAATCCAAAAAAATCGATGTTGATTTCAAATGAATTTATTAAAATTTGACAAAAATCTTGTCTACATCCAAGAAAATTGAAGTTATTTTCATCTAAATTTATTCAAATATAGACCCTACAACAAAAATACTCAACAAAATCCAAAAAAATCGAAGTTGATTTCAAATAAATTTATTAAAATTTGACACTTCCAACTAAAATTTTTTTCACAATCCAACAAAATTGAAGTTATTTTCATCTAAATTTACTCAAATATAGATCCTACAACCAAAATACGCAACAAAATAAAAAAAAATCGAAGTTGATATCAAATGAATTTATTAAAATTTGACCAAAATCTTGTCAAAATCCAAAAAATTGAAGTTATTTTCATCTAAATTTACTCAAATATAGACCCTACAACAAAAATACTCAACAAAATTCAAAAAAATCGAAGTTGATTTCAAATAAATTTATTAAAATTTGACACTTCCAACTAAAATTTTTTTCATAATCCAACAAAATTAAATTTATTTTCATCTAAATTTACTCAAATATAGATCCTACAACAAAAATACTCAACAAAATCCAAAATAATCGAAGTTGATTTCAAATAAATTTAATAAAACTTGATACTTCCAACTAAAATTTTTTTCACAATCCAACAAAATTGAAGTTATTTTCATCTAAATTTAATCAAATATAGATCCTACAACAAAAATACTCGACAAAATCCAAAAAAATCGAAGTTGATTTCATATGAATTTATTAAAATTTGACACTTCCAACTAAAATTTTTTTTATAATCCAACAAAATTGAAGTTATTTTCATCTAAATTTAATCAAATATAGATCCTACAACAAAAATACTCGACAAAATCCAAAAAAATCGAAGTTGATTTCATATGAATTTATTAAAGTATGACACTTCCAACTAAAATTTTTTCATAATTCAACAAAATTGAAGTTATTTTCATCTAAATTTACTCAAATATAGATCCTACAACAAAAATACTCAACAAAATCCAAAAAAATCGAAGTTGATTTCAAATAAATTTATTAAAATCTGACACTTCCAACTAAAATTTTTTTCAAAATCCAACAAAATTGAAGTTATTTTCATCTAAATTTACTCAAATATAGGTCCTACAACAAAAATACGCAACAAAATCCAAAAAAATCGAAGTTGATTTCAAATAAATTTATTAAAATTTGACACTTCCAACTAAATTTTTTTTCATAATCCAACAAAATTGAAGTTATTTTCATCTAAATTTACTCAAATATAGATCCTACAACCAAAATACTCAACAAAATCCAAAAAATCGAAGTTGATTTCAAATGAATTTATTAAAATTTGACCAAAATCTTGTCAAAATCCAAGAAAATTGAAGTTATTTTCATCTAAATTTAGTCAAATATTGATCCTACAACCAAAATACTCGACAAAATCCAAAAAAATCGAAGTTGATTTTATATGAATTTATTAAAATTTGACACTTCCAACTAAAATTTTATCATAATCCAACAAAATTGAAGTTATTTTCATTTAAATTTACTCAAATATAGATCCTACAACAAAAATACGCAACAAAATCCAAAAAAATCGAAGTTGATTTCAAATAAATTTATTAAAATTTGACACTTCCAACTAAAATTTTTTTCATAATCCAACAAAATTGAAATTATTTTCATTTAAATTTACTCAAATATAGATCCTACAACAAAAATACTCAACAAAATCCAAAAAAATCGAAGTTGATTTCAAATAAATTTATTAAAATTTGACACTTCCAACTAAATTTTTTTTCATAATCCAACAAAATGGAAGTTATTTTCATCTAAATTTACTCAAATATAGATCCTACAACCAAAATACTCAACAAAATCCAAAAAATTCGATGTTGATTTCAAATGAATTTATTAAAATTTGACCAAAATCTTGTCAAAATCCAAGAAAATTGAAGTTATTTTCATCTAAATTTAGTCAAATATTGATCCTACAACCAAAATACTCGACAAAATCAAAAAAAATCGAAGTTGATTTTATATGAATTTATTAAAATTTGACACTTCCAACTAAAATTTTTTCATAATCCAACAAAATTGAAGTTATTTTCATTTAAATTTACTCAAATATAGATCCTACAACAAAAATACTCGACAAAATCCAAAAAAATCGAAGTTGATTTCATATGAATTTATTAAAATTTGACACTTCCAACTAAAATTTTTTTTATAATCCAACAAAAATGAAGTTATTTTCATCTAAATTTAGTCAAATATAGATCCTACAACCAAAATACTCATCAAAATCCAAAAAAATCGAAGTTGATTTCAAATGAATTTATTAAAATTTGACAAAAATCTTGTCTACATCCAAGAAAATTGAAGTTATTTTCATCTAAATTTACACAAATATAGATCCTACAACAAAAATACTCAACAAAATCCAAAAAAATCGAAGTTGATTTCAAATGATTTTATTAAAATTTGACAAAAATCTTGTCCACATACAAGAAAATTGAAGTTATTTTCATCTAAATTTAGTCAAATATAGATCCTACAACCAAAATAGTCATCAAAATCCAAAAAATCGAAGTTGATTTCAAATGATTTTATTAAAATTTGACCAAAATCTTGTCAAAATCCAAAAAATTGAATTTATTTTCATCTAAATTTAGTCAAATATACATCCTACAACCAAAATACTCATCAGAATCCAAACAAATCGAAGTTGATTTCAAATAAATTTATTAAAATTTGACACTTCCAACTAAAATTTTTTTTATAATCCAACAAAAATGAAGTTATTTTCATCTAAATTTAGTCAAATATAGATCCTACAACCAAAATACTCATCAAAATCCAAAAAAATCGAAGTTGATTTCAAATAAATTTAATAAAACTTGATACTTCCAACTAAAATTTTTTTCACAATCCATCAAAATTGAAGTTATTTTCATCTAAATTTATTCAAATATAGACCCTACAACAAAAATACTCAACAAAATCCAAAAAAATCGAAGTTGATTTCAAATAAATTTATTAAAATTTGACACTTCCAACTAAAATTTTTTTCACAATCCAACAAAATTAAATTTATTTTCATCTAAATTTACTCAAATATGGATCCTACAACAAAAATACTCAACAAAATCCAAAATAATCGAAGTTGATTTCAAATAAATTTAATAAAACTTGATACTTCCAACAAAAATTTTTTTCACAATCCAACAAAATTGAACTTATTTTCATCTAAATTTAATCAAATATAGATCCTACAACAAAAATACTCGACAAAATCCAAAAAAATCGAAGTTGATTTCATATGAATTTATTAAAATTTGACACTTCCAACTAAATTTTTTTTTATAATCCAACAAAAATGAAGTCATTTTCATCTAAATTTAGTCAAATATAGATCCTACAACCAAAATACTCATCAAAATCCAAAAAAATCGAAGTTGATTTCAAATGAATTTATTAAAATTTGACAAAAATCTTGTCTACATCCAAGAAAATTGAAGTTATTTTCATCTAAATTTACTCAAATATAGATCCTACAACAAAAATACTCAACAAAATCCAAAAAAATCGAAGTTGATTTCAAATGATTTTATTAAAATTTAACAAAAATCTTGTCCACATACAAGAAAATTGAAGTTATTTTCATCTAAATTTAGTCAAATATAGATCCTACAACCATAATAGTCATCAAAATCCAAAAAATCGAAGTTGATTTCAAATGATTTTATTAAAATTTGACCAAAATCTTGTCAAAATCCAAAAAATTGAATTTATTTTCATCTAAATTTAGTCAAATATACATCCTACAACCAAAATACTCATCAGAATCCAAACAAATCGAAGTTGATTTCAAATAAATTTATTAAAATTTGACACTTCCAACTAAAATTTTTTTTATAATCCAACAAAAATGAAGTTATTTTCATCTAAATTTAGTCAAATATAGATCCTACAACCAAAATACTCATCAAAATCCAAAAAAATCGATGTTGATTTCAAATGAATTTATTAAAATTTGACAAAAATCTTGTCTACATCCAAGAAAATTGAAGTTATTTTCATCTAAATTTATTCAAATATAGACCCTACAACAAAAATACTCAACAAAAGACAAAAAAATCGAAGCTGATTTCAAATAAATTTATTAAAATTTGACATTTCCAACTAAATTTTTTTTCATAATCCAACAAAATTGAAGTTATTTTCATCTAAATTTACTCAAATATAGATCCTACAACAAAAATACTCAACAAAATCCAAAGAAATCGAAGTTGATTTCAAATAAATTTATTAAAATTTGACACTTCCAACTAAAATTTTTTTCATAATCCAACAAAATTGAAGTTATTTTCATCTAAATTTACTCAAATATAGATCCTACAACCAAAATACTCAACAAAATCCAAAAAAATCGATGTTGATTTCAAATGAATTTATTAAAATTTGACCAAAATCTTGTCAAAATCCACATAATATAAGTTATTTTCATCCAAATTTACTCAAATATAGATCCTACAACAAAAATACGCAACAAAATCCAAAAAAATCGAAGTTGATTTCAAATAAATTTATTAAAATTTGACACTTCCAACTAAAATTTTTTTCATAATCCAACAAAATTGAAGTTATTTTCATCTAAATTTACTCAAATATAGATCCTACAACAAAAATACTCAACAAAATCCAAAAAAATCGAAGTTGATTTCAAATAAATTTATTAAAATTTGACACTTCCAACTAAAATTTTTTTCATAATCCAACAAAATTGAAGTTATTTTCATCTAAATTTACTCAAATATAGATCCTACAACAAAAATACTCAACAAAATCCAAAATAATCGAAGTTGATTTCAAATAAATTTATTAAAATTTGACATTTCCAACTAAATTTTTTTTCAGAATCCCACAAAATTGAAGTTATTTTCATCTAAATTTACTCAAATATAGACCCTACAACAAAAATACTCAACAAAATCCAAAAAAATCGAAGTTGATTTCAAATAAATTTATTAAAATTTGACACTTCCAACTAAATTTTTTTTCATAATCCAACAAAATTAAATTTATTTTCATCTAAATTTACTCAAATATAGATCCTACAACAAAAATACTCAACAAAATCCAAAATAATCGAAGTTGATTTCAAATAAATTTAATAAAACTTGATACTTCCAACTAAAATTTTTTTCACAATCCAACAAAATTGAAGTTATTTTCATCTAAATTTAATCAAATATAGATCCTACAACAAAAATACTCGACAAAATCAAAAAAAATCGAAGTTGATTTCATATGAATTTATTAAAATTTGACACTTCCAAATAAAATTTTTTTTATAATCCAACAAAATTGAAGTTATTTTCATCTAAATTTAGTCAAATATAGATCCTACAACCAAAATACTCATCAAAATCCAAAAAAATCGAAGTTGATTTCAAATGAATTTATTAAAATTTGACAAAAATCTTGTCTACATCCAAGAAAATTGAAGTTATTTTCATCTAAATTTACTCAAATATAGATCCTACAACAAAAATACTCGACAAAATCAAAAAAAATCGAAGTTGATTTCATATGAATTTATTAAAATTTGACACTTCCAAATAAAATTTTTTTTATAATCCAACAAAATTGAATTTATTTTCATCTAAATTTAGTCAAATATAGATCCTACAACCAAAATAATCATCAAAATCCAAAAAAATCGACGTTGATTTCAAATAAATTTATTAAAATTTGACACTTCCAACTAAATTTTTTTTCATAATCCAACAAAATTGAATTTATTTTCATCTAAATTTAGTCAAATATAGATCCTACAACAAAAATACTCAACAAAATCCAAAAAAATCGAAGTTGATTTCAAATAAATTTATTAAAATTTGACCCTTCCAACTAAAATTTTTTTTCACAATCCAAAAAATTGAAGTTATTTTCATCTAAATCTACTCAAATATAGATCCTACAACAAAAATACTCAACAAAATCCAAAATAATCGAAGTTGATTTCAAATAAATTTAAAAATTCGACACTTCCAACTAAAATTTTTTTCACAATCCAAAAAATTGATGTTATTTTCATCTAAATTTACTCAAATATAGATCCTACAACAAAAATACTCAATAAAATCTAAAAAAATCGAAGTTGGTTTCAAATAATATTATTAAAATTTGACACTTCCAAATAAGTTTTTTTCACAATCCAACAAAATTGAAGTTATTTTCATCTAAATTTAATCAAATATAGATCCTACAACAAGAATACTCAACAAAATCCAAAAAAATCGAAGTTGATTTCAAATGAATTTATTAAAATTTGACAAAAATCTTGTCTACATTCAAGAAAATTGAAGTTATTTTCATCTGAATTTAGTCAAATATAGATCCTACAACCAAAATACTCATCAAAATCCAAAAAAATCGAAGTTGATTTCAAATAAATTTATTAAAAATTGACACTTCCAACTAAATTTTTTTTCATAATCCAACAAAATTGAATTTATTTTCATCTTAATTTAGTCAAATATAGATCCTACAACCAAAATACTCAACAAAATAAAGAAAAATCGAAGTTGTTTTCAAATAAATTTATTAAAATTTGACACTTCCAACTAATTTTTTTTTCATAATCCAACAAAATTGAAGTTATTTTCATCTAAATTTACTCAAATATAGATCCTACAACCAAAATACGCAACAAAATCCAAAATAATCGAAGTTGATTTCAAATAAATTTAAAAATTCGACATTTCCAACTAAAATTTTTTCACAATCCAAAAAATTGATGTTATTTTCATCTAAATTTACTCAAATATAGATCCTACAACAAAAATACTCAACAAAATCCAAAAAAATCGAAGTTGATTTCAAATCAATTTATTAAAATTTGACCCTTCCAACTAAAATTTTTTTTCACAATCCAAAAAATTGAAGTTATTTTCATCTAAATCTACTCAAATATAGATCCTACAACAAAAATACTCAACAAAATCCAAAATAATCGAAGTTGATTTCAAATAAATTTAAAAATTCGACACTTCCAACTAAAATTTTTTTCACAATCCAACAAAATTGAAGTTATTTTCATCTAAATTTACTCAAATATAGATCCTACAACCAAAATACGCAACAAAATCCAAAAAAATCGAAGTTGATTTCAAATGAATTTATTAAAATTTGACCAAAATCTTGTCAAAATCCAGAAAATTGAAGTTATTTTCATCTAAATTTACTCAAATATAGATCCTACAACAAAGATACTCAACAAAATCAAAAAAAAATCGAAGCTGATTTCAAATAAATTTATTAAAATTTGACATTTCCAACTAAATTTTTTTTCAGAATCCAACAAAATTGAAGTTATTTTCATCTAAATTTTTCAAATATAGACCCTACAACAAAAATACTCAACAAAATCCAAAAAAATCGAAGTTGATTTCAAATAAATTTATTAAAATTTGACACTTCCAACTAAATTTTTTTTCATAATCCAACAAAATTAAATTTATTTTCATCTAAATTTACTCAAATATAGATCCTACAACCAAAATACTCATCAAAATCCAAAAAAATCGAAGTTGATTTCAAATGAATTTATTAAAATTTGACAAAAATCTTGTCTACATCCAAGAAAATTGAAGTTATTTTCATCTAAATTTACTCAAATATAGATCCTACAACAAAAATACTCAACAAAATCCAAAAAAATCAAAGTTGATTTCAAATGATTTTATTAAAATTTGACAAAAATCTTGTCTACATACAAGAAAATTGAAGTTATTTTCATCTAAATTTAGTCAAATATAGATCCTACAACCAAAATAGTCATCAAAATCCAAAAAATCGAAGTTGATTTCAAATGAATTTATTAAAATTTGACACTTCCAACTAAAATTTTTTCATAATCCAACGAAATTGAAGTTATTCTCATCTAAATTTACTCAAATATAGAACCTACAACAAAAATACTCAACAAAATCCAAAAAAATCGAAGTTGATTTCAAATAAATTTATTAAATTTTGACACTTCCAACTAAAATTTTTTTCACAATCCAACAAAATTGAAGTTATTTTCATCTAAATCTACTCAAATATAGATCCTACAACAAAAATACTCAACAAAATCCAAAAAAATCGAAGTTGATTTCAAATGAATTTATTAAAATTTGACAAAAATCGTGTCTACATCCAAGAAAATTGAAGTTATTTTCATCTAAATTTAGTCAAATATAGATCCTACAACCAAAATACTCATCAAAATCCAAAAAAATCGAAGTTGATTTCAAATAAATTTATTAAAATTTGACACTTCCAATTAAATTTTTTTTCATAATCCAACAAAATTGAATTTATTTTCATCTAAATTTAGTCAAATATAGATCCTACAACAAAAATACTCAACAAAATCCAAAAAAATCGAAGTTGATTTCAAATAAATTTATTAAAATTTGACCCTTCCAACTAAAATTTTTTTTCACAATCCAAAAAATTGAAGTTATTTTCATCTAAATCTACTCAAATATAGATCCTACAACCAAAATACGCAACAAAATCCAAAATAATCGAAGTTGATTTCAAATAAATTTAAAAATTCGACATTTCCAACTAAAATTTTTTTTACAATCCAAAAAATTGATGTTATTTTCATCTAAATTTACTCAAATATAGATCCTACAACAAAAATACTCAACAAAATCCAAAAAAATCGAAGTTGATTTCAAATAAATTTATTAAAATTTGACCCTTCCAACTAAAATTTTTTTTCACAATCCAAAAAATTGATGTTATTTTCATCTAAATTTACTCAAATATAGATCCTACAACAAAAATACTCAATAAAATCTAAAAAAATCGAAGTTGGTTTCAAATAATATTATTAAAATTTGACACTTCCAAATAAGTTTTTTTCACAACCCAACAAAATTGAAGTTATTTTCATCTAAATTTAATCAAATATAGATCCTACAACAAGAATACTCAACAAAATCCAAAAAAATCGAAGTTGATTTCAAATGAATTTATTAAAATTTGACAAAAATCTTGTCTACATCCAAGAAAATTGAAGTCATTTTCATCTGAATTTAGTCAAATATAGATCCTACAACCAAAATACTCATCAAAATCCAAAAAAATCGAAGTTGATTTCAAATAAATTTATTAAAATTTGACACTTCCAACTAAATTTTTTTTCATAATCCAACAAAATTGAATTTATTTTCATCTTAATTTAGTCAAATATAGATCCTACAACCAAAATACTCAACAAAATAAAGAAAAATCGAAGTTGTTTTCAAATAAATTTATTAAAATTTGACACTTCCAACTAAATTTTTTTTCATAATCCAACAAAATTGAAGTTATTTTCATCTAAATTTACTCAAATATAGATCCTACACCCAAAATACGCAACAAAATCCAAAATAATCGAAGTTGATTTCAAATAAATTTAAAAATTCGACATTTCCAACTAAAATTTTTTTCACAATCCAAAAAATTGATGTTATTTTCATCTAAATTTACTCAAATATAGATCCTACAACAAAAATACTCAACAAAATCCAAAAAAATCGAAGTTGATTTCAAATCAATTTATTAAAATTTGACCCATCCAACTAAAATTTTTTTTCACAATCCAAAAAATTGAAGTTATTTTCATCTAAATCTACTCAAATATAGATCCTACAACAAAAATACTCAACAAAATCCAAAATAATCGAAGTTGATTTCAAATAAATTTAAAAATTCGACACTTCCAACTAAAATTTTTTTCACAATCCAACAAAATTGAAGTTATTTTCATCTAAATTTACTCAAATATAGATCCTACAACCAAAATACGCAACAAAATCCAAAAAAATCGATGTTGATTTCAAATGAATTTATTAAAATTTGACCAAAATCTTGTCAAAATCCAGAAAATTGAAGTTATTTTCATCTAAATTTACTCAAATATAGATCCTACAACAAAGATACTCAACAAAATCAAAAAAAAATCGAAGTTGATTTCAAATAAATTTATTAAAATTTGACATTTCCAACTAAATTTTTTTTCAGAATCCAACAAAATTGAAGTTATTTTCATCTAAATTTTTCAAATATAGACCCTACAACAAAAATACTCAACAAAATCCAAAAAAATCGAAGTTGATTTCAAATAAATTTATTAAAATTTGACACTTCCAACTAAATTTTTTTTCATAATCCAACAAAATTAAATTTATTTTCATCTAAATTTACTCAAATATAGATCCTACAACCAAAATACTCATCAAAATCCAAAAAAATCGAAGTTGATTTCAAATGAATTTATTAAAATTTGACAAAAATCTTGTCTACATCCAAGAAAATTGAAATTATTTTCATCTAAATTTACTCAAATATAGATCCTACAACAAAAATACTCAACAAAATCCAAAAAAATCAAAGTTGATTTCAAATGATTTTATTAAAATTTGACAAAAATCTTGTCTACATACAAGAAAATTGAAGTTATTTTCATCTAAATTTAGTCAAATATAGATCCTACAACCAAAATAGTCATCAAAATCCAAAAAATCGAAGTTGATTTCAAATGAATTTATTAAAATTTGACACTTCCAACTAAAATTTTTTCATAATCCAACGAAATTGAAGTTATTCTCATCTAAATTTACTCAAATATAGAACCTACAACAAAAATACTCAACAAAATCCAAAAAAATCGAAGTTGATTTCAAATAAATTTATTAAAATTTGACACTTCCAACTAAAATTTTTTTCACAATCCAACAAAATTGAAGTTATTTTCATCTAAATCTACTCAAATATAGATCCTACAACAAAAATACTCAACAAAATCCAAAAAAATCGAAGTTGATTTCAAATAAATTTATTAAAATTTGACACTTCCAACTAAATTTTTTTTCATAATCCAACAAAATTGAATTTATTTTCATCTAAATTAAGTCAAATATAGATCCTACAACCAAAATACTCAACAAAATAAAGAAAAATCGAAGTTGTTTTCAAATAAATTTATTAAAATTTGACACTTCCAACTAAATTTTTTTTCATAATCCAACAAAATTGAAGTTATTTTCATCTAAATTTACTCAAATATAGATCCTACAACCAAAATACGCAACAAAATCCAAAATAATCGAAGTTGATTTCAAATAAATTTAAAAATTCGACATTTCCAACTAAAATTTTTTTCACAATCCAAAAAATTGATGTTATTTTCATCTAAATTTACTCAAATATAGATCCTACAACAAAAATACTCAACAAAATAAAGAAAAATCGAAGTTGTTTTCAAATAAATTTATTAAAATTTGACACTTCCAACTAAATTTTTTTTCATAATCCAACAAAATTGAAGTTATTTTCATCTAAATCTACTCAAATATAGATCCTACAACAAAAATACTCAACAAAATCCAAAATAATCGAAGTTGATTTCAAATAAATTTAAAAATTCGACACTTCCAACTAAAATTTTTTTCACAATCCAAAAAATTGATGTTATTTTCATCTAAATTTACTCAAATATGGATCCTACAACAAAAATACTCAACAAAATCCAAAATAATCGAAGTTGATTTCAAATAAATTTAAAAATTCGACACTTCCAACTAAAATTTTTTTCACAATCCAAAAAATTGATGTTATTTTCATCTAAATTTACTCAAATATAGATCCTACAACAAAAATACTCAATAAAATCTAAAAATATCGAAGTTGGTTTCAAATAATATTATTAAAATTTGACACTTCCAAATAAGTTTTTTCACAATCCAACAAAATTGAAGTTATTTTCATCTAAATTTAATCAAATATAGATCCTACAACAAGAATACTCAACAAAATCCAAAAAAATCGAAGTTGATTTCAAATAAATTTATTAAAATTTGACACTTCCAACTAAATTTTTTTTCATAATCCAACAAAATTAAATTTATTTTCATCTAAATTTACTCAAATATAGATCCTACAACAAAAATACTCAACAAAATCCAAAATAATCGAAGTTGATTTCAAATAAATTTAATAAAACTTGATACTTCCAACTAAAATTTTTTTCACAATCCAACAAAATTGAAGTTATTTTCATCTAAATTTAATCAAATATAGATCCTACAACAAAAATACTCGACAAAATCCAAAAAAATCGAAGTTGATTTCATATGAATTTATTAAAATTTGACACTTCCAAATAAAATTTTTTTTATAATCCAACAAAATTGAAGTTATTTTCATCTAAATTAAGTCAAATATAGATCCTACAACCAAAATACTCATCAAAATCCAAAAAAATCGAAGTTGATTTCAAATGAATTTATTAAAATTTGACAAAAATCTTGTCTACATCCAAGAAAATTGAAGTTATTTTCATCTAAATTTACTCAAATATAGATCCTACAACAAAAATACTCAACAAAATCCAAAAAAATCAAAGTTGATTTGAAATGATTTTATTAAAATTTGACAAAAATCTTGTCTACATACAAGAAAATAGAAGTTATTTTCATCTAAATTTAGTCAAATATAGATCCTACAACCAAAATAGTCATCAGAATCCAAAAAATCGAAGTTGATTTCAAATGAATTTATTAAAATTTGACACTTCCAACTAAAATTTTTTTTCACAATCCAATAAATTGAAGTTATTTTCATCTAAATCTACTCAAATATAGATCCTACAACAAAAATACTCAACAAAATCCAAAATAATCGAAGTTGATTTCAAATAAATTTAAAAATTCGACACATCCAACTAAAATTTTTTTCACAATCCAAAAAATTGATGTTATTTTCATCTAAATTTACTCAAATATAGATCCTACAACAAAAATACTCAATAAAATCTAAAAAAATCGAAGTTGGTTTCAAATAATATTATTAAAATTTGACACTTCCAAATAAGTTTTTTTCACAATCCAACAAAATTGAAGTTATTTTCATCTAAATTTAATCAAATATAGATCCTACAACAAGAATACTCAACAAAATCCAAAAAAATCGAAGTTGATTTCAAATGAATTTATTAAAATTTGACAAAAATCTTGTCTACATCCAAGAAAATTGAAGTTATTTTCATCTGAATTTAGTCAAATATAGATCCTACAACCAAAATACTCATCAAAATCCAAAAAAATCGAAGTTGATTTCAAATAAATTTATTAAAATTTGACACTTCCAACTAAATTTTTTTTCATAATCCAACAAAATTGAATTTATTTTCATCTTAATTTAGTCAAATATAGATCCTACAACCAAAATACTCAACAAAATAAAGAAAAATCGAAGTTGTTTTCAAATAAATTTATTAAAATTTGACACTTCCAACTAAATTTTTTTTCATAATCCAACAAAATTGAAGTTATTTTCATCTAAATTTACTCAAATATAGATCCTACAACCAAAATACGCAACAAAATCCAAAATAATCGAAGTTGATTTCAAATAAATTTAAAAATTCGACATTTCCAACTAAAATTTTTTTCACAATCCAAAAAATTGATGTTATTTTCATCTAAATTTACTCAAATATAGATCCTACAACAAAAATACTCAACAAAATCCAAAAAAATCGAAGTTGATTTCAAATCAATTTATTAAAATTTGACCCTTCCAACTAAAATTTTTTTTCACAATCCAAAAAATTGAAGTTATTTTCATCTAAATCTACTCAAATATAGATCCTACAACAAAAATACTCAACAAAATCCAAAATAATCGAAGTTGATTTCAAATAAATTTTAAAAATTCGACACTTCCAACTAAAATTTTTTTCACAATCCAACAAAATTGAAGTTATTTTCATCTAAATTTACTCAAATATAGATCCTACAACCAAAATACGCAACAAAATCCAAAAAAATCGAAGTTGATTTCAAATGAATTTATTAAAATTTGACCAAAATCTTGTCAAAATCCAGAAAATTGAAGTTATTTTCATCTAAATTTACTCAAATATAGATCCTA
This sequence comes from Andrena fulva, assembly GCA_946251845.1. Taxonomy (NCBI): domain Eukaryota; kingdom Metazoa; phylum Arthropoda; class Insecta; order Hymenoptera; family Andrenidae; genus Andrena; species Andrena fulva. Next base: position 3,159,495 of record CAMITZ010000243.1, read on the forward strand.
CAACAAAGATACTCAACAAAATCAAAAAAAAATCGAAGTTGATTTCAAATAAATTTATTAAAATTTGACATTTCCAACTAAATTTTTTTTCAGAATCCAACAAAATTGAAGTTATTTTCATCTAAATTTTTCAAATATAGACCCTACAACAAAAATACTCAACAAAATCCAAAAAAATCGAAGTTGATTTCAAATAAATTTATTAAAATTTGACACTTCCAACTAAATTTTTTTTCATAATCCAACAAAATTAAATTTATTTTCATCTAAATTTACTCAAATATAGATCCTACAACAAAAATACTCAACAAAATCCAAAATAATCGAAGTTTATTTCAAATAAATTTAATAAAACTTGATACTTCTAACTAAAATTTTTTTCACAATCCAACAAAATTGATGTTATTTTCATCTAAATTTACTCAAATATAGATCCTACAACAAAAATACTCAATAAAATCTAAAAATATCGAAGTTGGTTTCAAATAATATTATTAAAATTTGACACTTCCAAATAAGTTTTTTTCACAATCCAACAAAATTGAAGTTATTTTCATCTAAATTTAATCAAATATAGATCCTACAACAAGAATACTCAACAAAATCCAAAAAAATCGAAGTTGATTTCAAATAAATTTATTAAAATTTGACACTTCCAACTAAATTTTTTTTCATAATCCAACAAAATTAAATTTATTTTCATCTAAATTTACTCAAATATAGATCCTACAACAAAAATACTCAACAAAATCCAAAATAATCGAAGTTGATTTCAAATAAATTTAATAAAACTTGATACATCCAACTAAAATTTTTTTCACAATCCAACAAAATTGAAGTTATTTTCATCTAAATTTAATCAAATATAGATCCTACAACAAAAATACTCGACAAAATCCAAAAAAATCGAAGTTGATTTCATATGAATTTATTAAAATTTGACACTTCCAAATAAAATTTTTTTTATAATCCAACAAAATTGAAGTTATTTTCATCTAAATTTAGTCAAATATAGATCCTACAACCAAAATACTCATCAAAATCCAAAAAAATCGAAGTTGATTTCAAATGAATTTATTAAAATTTGACAAAAATCTTGTCTACATCCAAGAAAATTGAAGTTATTTTCATCTAAATTTACTCAAATATAGATCCTACAACAAAAATACTCAACAAAATCCAAAAAAATCAAAGTTGATTTGAAATGATTTTATTAAAATTTGACAAAAATCTTGTCTACATACAAGAAAATAGAAGTTATTTTCATCTAAATGTAGTCAAATATAGATCCTACAACCAAAATAGTCATCAGAATCCAAAAAATCGAAGTTGATTTCAAATGAATTTATTAAAATTTGACACTTCCAACTAAAATTTTTTTTCACAATCCAAAAAATTGAAGTTATTTTCATCTAAATCTACTCAAATATAGATCCTACAACAAAAATACTCAACAAAATCCAAAATAATCGAAGTTGATTTCAAATAAATTTAAAAATTCGACACATCCAACTAAAATTTTTTTCACAATCCAAAAAATTGATGTTATTTTCATCTAAATTTACTCAAATATAGATCCTACAACAAAAATACTCAATAAAATCTAAAAAAATCGAAGTTGGTTTCAAATAATATTATTAAAATTTGACACTTCCAAATAAGTTTTTTTCACAATCCAACAAAATTGAAGTTATTTTCATCTAAATTTAATCAAATATAGATCCTACAACAAGAATACTCAACAAAATCCAAAAAAATCGAAGTTGATTTCAAATGAATTTATTAAAATTTGACAAAAATCTTGTCTACATCCAAGAAAATTGAAGTTATTTTCATCTGAATTTAGTCAAATATAGATCCTACAACCAAAATACTCATCAAAATCCAAAAAAATCGAAGTTGATTTCAAATAAATTTATTAAAATTTGACACTTCCAACTAAATTTTTTTTCATAATCCAACAAAATTGAATTTATTTTCATCTAAATTTAGTCAAATATAGATCCTACAACCAAAATACTCAACAAAATAAAGAATAATCGAAGTTGATTGCAAATAAATTTAAAAATTCGACACTTCCAACTAAAATTTTTTTCACAATCCAACAAAATTGAAGTTATTTTCATCTAAATTTACTCAAATATAGATCCTACAACCAAAATACGCAACAAAATCCAAAAAAATCGAAGTTGATTTCAAATGAATTTATTAAAATTTGACCAAAATCTTGTCAAAATCCAAAAAATTGAAGTTATTTTCATCTAAATTTAGTCAAATATAGATCCTACAACCAAAATAGTCATCAAAATCCAAAAAATCGAAGTTGATTTCAAATGAATTTATTAAAATTTGACACTTCCAACTAAAATTTTTTTTCACAATCCAAAAAATTGAAGTTATTTTCATCTAAATCTACTCAAATATAGATCCTACAACAAAAATACTCAACAAAATCCAAAATAATCGAAGTTGATTTCAAATGAATTTATTAAAATTTGACAAAAATCTTGCCTACATCCAAGAAAATTGAAGTTATTTTCATCTAAATTTACTCAAATATAGATCCTACAACAAAAATACTCAACAAAATCAAAAAAAAATCGAAGTTGATTTCAAATAAATTTATTAAAATTTGACATTTCCAACTAAATTTTTTTTCAGAATCCAAGAAAATTGAAGTTATTTTCATCTAAATTTACTCAAATATAGACCCTACAACAAAAATACTCAACAAAATCCAAAAAAATCAAAGTTGATTTGAAATGATTTTATTAAAATTGACAAAAATCTTGTCTACATCCAAGAAAATTGAAGTTATTTTCATCTAAATTTACTCAAATATAGATCCTACAACAAAAATACTCAATAAAATCTAAAAATATCGAAGTTGGTTTCAAATAATATTATTAAAATTTGACACTTCCAAATAAGTTTTTTTCACAATCCAACAAAATTGAAGTTATTTTCATCTAAATTTAATCAAATATAGATCCTACAACAAGAATACTCAACAAAATCCAAAAAAATCGAAGTTGATTTCAAATGAATTTATTAAAATTTGACAAAAATCTTGTCTACATCCAAGAAAATTGAAGTTATTTTCATCTGAATTTAGTCAAATATAGATCCTACAACAAAAATACTCAACAAAATCCAAAATAATCGAAGTTGATTTCAAATAAATTTAAAAATTCGACACTTCCAACTAAAATTTTTTTCACAATCCAAAAAATTGATGTTATTTTCATCTAAATTTACTCAAATATAGATCCTACAACAAAAATACTCAATAAAATCTAAAAATATCGAAGTTGGTTTCAAATAATATTATTAAAATTTGACACTTCCAAATAAGTTTTTTCACAATCCAACAAAATTGAAGTTATTTTCATCTAAATTTAATCAAATATAGATCCTACAACAAGAATACTCAACAAAATCCAAAAAAATCGAAGTTGATTTCAAATAAATTTATTAAAATTTGACACTTCCAACTAAATTTTTTTTCATAATCCAACAAAATTAAATTTATTTTCATCTAAATTTACTCAAATATAGATCCTACAACAAAAATACTCAACAAAATCCAAAATAATCGAAGTTGATTTCAAATAAATTTAATAAAACTTGATACTTCCAACTAAAATTTTTTTCACAATCCAACAAAATTGAAGTTATTTTCATCTAAATTTAATCAAATATAGATCCTACAACAAAAATACTCGACAAAATCCAAAAAAATCGAAGTTGATTTCATATGAATTTATTAAAATTTGACACTTCCAAATAAAATTTTTTTTATAATCCAACAAAATTGAAGTTATTTTCATCTAAATTAAGTCAAATATAGATCCTACAACCAAAATACTCATCAAAATCCAAAAAAATCGAAGTTGATTTCAAATGAATTTATTAAAATTTGACAAAAATCTTGTCTACATCCAAGAAAATTGAAGTTATTTTCATCTAAATTTACTCAAATATAGATCCTACAACAAAAATACTCAACAAAATCCAAAAAAATCAAAGTTGATTTGAAATGATTTTATTAAAATTTGACAAAAATCTTGTCTACATACAAGAAAATAGAAGTTATTTTCATCTAAATTTAGTCAAATATAGATCCTACAACCAAAATAGTCATCAGAATCCAAAAAATCGAAGTTGATTTCAAATGAATTTATTAAAATTTGACACTTCCAACTAAAATTTTTTTTCACAATCCAATAAATTGAAGTTATTTTCATCTAAATCTACTCAAATATAGATCCTACAACAAAAATACTCAACAAAATCCAAAATAATCGAAGTTGATTTCAAATAAATTTAAAAATTCCACACATCCAACTAAAATTTTTTTCACAATCCAAAAAATTGATGTTATTTTCATCTAAATTTACTCAAATATAGATCCTACAACAAAAATACTCAATAAAATCTAAAAAAATCGAAGTTGGTTTCAAATAATATTATTAAAATTTGACACTTCCAAATAAGTTTTTTTCACAATCCAACAAAATTGAAGTTATTTTCATCTAAATTTAATCAAATATAGATCCTACAACAAGAATACTCAACAAAATCCAAAAAAATCGAAGTTGATTTCAAATGAATTTATTAAAATTTGACAAAAATCTTGTCTACATCCAAGAAAATTGAAGTTATTTTCATCTGAATTTAGTCAAATATAGATCCTACAACCAAAATACTCATCAAAATCCAAAAAAATCGAAGTTGATTTCAAATAAATTTATTAAAATTTGACACTTCCAACTAAATTTTTTTTCATAATCCAACAAAATTGAATTTATTTTCATCTTAATTTAGTCAAATATAGATCCTACAACCAAAATACTCAACAAAATAAAGAAAAATCGAAGTTGTTTTCAAATAAATTTATTAAAATTTGACACTTCCAACTAAATTTTTTTTCATAATCCAACAAAATTGAAGTTATTTTCATCTAAATTTACTCAAATATAGATCCTACAACCAAAATACGCAACAAAATCCAAAATAATCGAAGTTGATTTCAAATAAATTTAAAAATTCGACATTTCCAACTAAAATTTTTTTCACAATCCAAAAAATTGATGTTATTTTCATCTAAATTTACTCAAATATAGATCCTACAACAAAAATACTCAACAAAATCCAAAAAAATCGAAGTTGATTTCAAATCAATTTATTAAAATTTGACCCTTCCAACTAAAATTTTTTTTCACAATCCAAAAAATTGAAGTTATTTTCATCTAAATCTACTCAAATATAGATCCTACAACAAAAATACTCAACAAAATCCAAAATAATCGAAGTTGATTTCAAATAAATTTAAAAATTCGACACTTCCAACTAAAATTTTTTTCACAATCCAACAAAATTGAAGTTATTTTCATCTAAATTTACTCAAATATAGATCCTACAACCAAAATACGCAACAAAATCCAAAAAAATCGAAGTTGATTTCAAATGAATTTATTAAAATTTGACCAAAATCTTGTCAAAATCCAGAAAATTGAAGTTATTTTCATCTAAATTTACTCAAATATAGATCCTACAACAAAGATACTCAACAAAATCAAAAAAAAATCGAAGTTGATTTCAAATAAATTTATTAAAATTTGACATTTCCAACTAAATTTTTTTTCAGAATCCAACAAAATTGAAGTTATTTTCATCTAAATTTTTCAAATATAGACCCTACAACAAAAATACTCAACAAAATCCAAAAAAATCGAAGTTGATTTCAAATAAATTTATTAAAATTTGACACTTCCAACTAAATTTTTTTTCATAATCCAACAAAATTAAATTTATTTTCATCTAAATTTACTCAAATATAGATCCTACAACAAAAATACTCAACAAAATCCAAAATAATCGAAGTTTATTTCAAATAAATTTAATAAAACTTGATACTTCCAACTAAAATTTTTTTCACAATCCAACAAAATTGATGTTATTTTCATCTAAATTTACTCAAATATAGATCCTACAACAAAAATACTCAATAAAATCTAAAAATATCGAAGTTGGTTTCAAATAATATTATTAAAATTTGACACTTCCAAATAAGTTTTTTTCACAATCCAACAAAATTGAAGTTATTTTCATCTAAATTTAATCAAATATAGATCCTACAACAAGAATACTCAACAAAATCCAAAAAAATCGAAGTTGATTTCAAATAAATTTATTAAAATTTGACACTTCCAACTAAATTTTTTTTCATAATCCAACAAAATTAAATTTATTTTCATCTAAATTTACTCAAATATAGATCCTACAACAAAAATACTCAACAAAATCCAAAATAATCGAAGTTGATTTCAAATAAATTTAATAAAACTTGATACTTCCAACTAAAATTTTTTTCACAATCCAACAAAATTGAAGTTATTTTCATCTAAATTTAATCAAATATAGATCCTACAACAAAAATACTCGACAAAATCCAAAAAAATCGAAGTTGTTTTCAAATAAATTTATTAAAATTTGACACTTCCAACTAAATTTTTTTTCATAATCCAACAAAATTGAAGTTATTTTCATCTAAATTTACTCAAATATAGATCCTACAACCAAAATACGCAACAAAATCCAAAATAATCGAAGTTGATTTCAAATAAATTTAAAAATTCGACATTTCCAACTAAAATTTTTTTCACAATCCAAAAAATTGATGTTATTTTCATCTAAATTTACTCAAATATAGATCCTACAACAAAAATACTCAACAAAATCCAAAAAAATCGAAGTTGATTTCAAATCAATTTATTAAAATTTGACCCTTCCAACTAAAATTTTTTTTCACAATCCAAAAAATTGAAGTTATTTTCATCTAAATCTACTCAAATATAGATCCTACAACAAAAATACTCAACAAAATCCAAAATAATCGAAGTTGATTTCAAATAAATTTAAAAATTCGACACTTCCAACTAAAATTTTTTTCACAATCCAACAAAATTGAAGTTATTTTCATCTAAATTTACTCAAATATAGATCCTACAACCAAAATACGCAACAAAATCCAAAAAAATCGAAGTTGATTTCAAATGAATTTATTAAAATTTGACCAAAATCTTGTCAAAATCCAGAAAATTGAAGTTATTTTCATCTAAATTTACTCAAATATAGATCCTACAACAAAGATACTCAACAAAATCAAAAAAAAATCGAAGTTGATTTCAAATAAATTTATTAAAATTTGACATTTCCAACTAAATTTTTTTTCAGAATCCAACAAAATTGAAGTTATTTTCATCTAAATTTTTCAAATATAGACCCTACAACAAAAATACTCAACAAAATCCAAAAAAATCGAAGTTGATTTCAAATAAATTTATTAAAATTTGACACTTCCAACTAAATTTTTTTTCATAATCCAACAAAATTAAATTTATTTTCATCTAAATTTACTCAAATATAGATCCTACAACAAAAATACTCAACAAAATCCAAAATAATCGAAGTTTATTTCAAATAAATTTAATAAAACTTGATACTTCCAACTAAAATTTTTTTCACAATCCAACAAAATTGATGTTATTTTCATCTAAATTTACTCAAATATAGATCCTACAACAAAAATACTCAATAAAATCTAAAAATATCGAAGTTGGTTTCAAATAATATTATTAAAATTTGACACTTCCAAATAAGTTTTTTTCACAATCCAACAAAATTGAAGTTATTTTCATCTAAATTTAATCAAATATAGATCCTACAACAAGAATACTCAACAAAATCCAAAAAAATCGAAGTTGATTTCAAATAAATTTATTAAAATTTGACACTTCCAACTAAATTTTTTTTCATAATCCAACAAAATTAAATTTATTTTCATCTAAATTTACTCAAATATAGATCCTACAACAAAAATACTCAACAAAATCCAAAATAATCGAAGTTGATTTCAAATAAATTTAATAAAACTTGATACTTCCAACTAAAATTTTTTTCACAATCCAACAAAATTGAAGTTATTTTCATCTAAATTTAATCAAATATAGATCCTACAACAAAAATACTCGACAAAATCCAAAAAAATCGAAGTTGATTTCATATGAATTTATTAAAATTTGACACTTCCAAATAAAATTTTTTTTATAATCCAACAAAATTGAAGTTATTTTCATCTAAATTTAGTCAAATATAGATCCTACAACCAAAATACTCATCAAAATCCAAAAAAATCGAAGTTGATTTCAAATGAATTTATTAAAATTTGACAAAAATCTTGTCTACATCCAAGAAAATTGAAGTTATTTTCATCTAAATTTACTCAAATATAGATCCTACAACAAAAATACTCAACAAAATCCAAAAAAATCAAAGTTGATTTGAAATGATTTTATTAAAATTTGACAAAAATCTTGTCTACATACAAGAAAATAGAAGTTATTTTCATCTAAATGTAGTCAAATATAGATCCTACAACCAAAATAGTCATCAGAATCCAAAAAATCGAAGTTGATTTCAAATGAATTTATTAAAATTTGACACTTCCAACTAAAATTTTTTTTCACAATCCAAAAAATTGAAGTTATTTTCATCTAAATCTACTCAAATATAGATCCTACAACAAAAATACTCAACAAAATCCAAAAAAATCGAAGTTGATTTCAAATAAATTTATTAAAATTTGACACTTCCAACTAAATTTTTTTTCATAATCCAACAAAATTAAATTTATTTTCATCTAAATTTACTCAAATATAGATCCTACAACAAAAATACTCAACAAAATCCAAAATAATCGAAGTTTATTTCAAATAAATTTAATAAAACTTGATACTTCCAACTATAATTTTTTTCACAATCCAACAAAATTGAAGTTATTTTCATCTAAATTTAATCAAATATAGATCCTACAACAAAAATACTCGACAAAATCCAAAAAAATCGAAGTTGATTTCATATGAATTTATTAAAATTTGACACTTCCAAATAAAATTTTTTTTATAATCCAACAAAATTGAAGTTATTTTCATCTAAATTTAGTCAAATATAGATCCTACAACCAAAATACTCATCAAAATCCAAAAAAATCGAAGTTGATTTCAAATGAATTTATTAAAATTTGACAAAAATCTTGTCTACATCCAAGAAAATTGAAGTTATTTTCATCTAAATTTACTCAAATATAGATCCTACAACAAAAATACTCAACAAAATCCAAAAAAATCAAAGTTGATTTCAAATGATTTTATTAAAATTTGACAAAAATCTTGTCTACATACAAGAAAATTGAAGTTATTTTCATCTAAATTTAGTCAAATATAGATCCTACAACCAAAATAGTCATCAAAATCCAAAAAATCGAAGTTGATTTCAAATGAATTTATTAAAATTTGACACTTCCAACTAAAATTTTTTCATAATCCAACGAAATTGAAGTTATTCTCATCTAAATTTACTCAAATATAGAACCTACAACAAAAATACTCAACAAAATCCAAAAAAATCGAAGTTGATTTCAAATAAATTTATTAAAATTTGACACTTCCAACTAAAATTTTTTTCACAATCCAACAAAATTGAAGTTATTTTCATCTAAATCTACTCAAATATAGATCCTACAACAAAAATACTCAACAAAATCCAAAAAAATCGAAGTTGATTTCAAATGAATTCATTAAAATTTGACAAAAATCTTGTCTACATCCAAGAAAATTGAAGTTATTTTCATCTAAATTTAGTCAAATATAGATCCTACAACCAAAATACTCATCAAAATCCAAAAAAATCGAAGTTGATTTCAAATAAATTTATTAAAATTTGACACTTCCAACTAAATTTTTTTTCATAATCCAACAAAATTGAATTTATTTTCATCTAAATTTAGTCAAATATAGATCCTACAACAAAAATACTCAACAAAATCCAAAAAAATCGAAGTTGATTTCAAATAAATTTATTAAAATTTGACCCTTCCAACTAAAATTTTTTTTCACAATCCAAAAAATTGAAGTTATTTTCATCTAAATCTACTCAAATATAGATCCTACAACAAAAATACTCAACAAAATCCAAAATAATCGAAGTTGATTTCAAATAAATTTAAAAATTCGACACTTCCAACTAAAATTTTTTTCACAATCCAAAAAATTGATGTTATTTTCATCTAAATTTACTCAAATATAGATCCTACAACAAAAATACTCAATAAAATCTAAAAAAATCGAAGTTGGTTTCAAATAATATTATTAAAATTTGACACTTCCAAATAAGTTTTTTTCACAATCCAACAAAATTGAAGTTATTTTCATCTAAATTTAATCAAATATAGATCCTACAACAAGAATACTCAACAAAATCCAAAAAAATCGAAGTTGATTTCAAATGAATTTATTAAAATTTGACAAAAATCTTGTCTACATCCAAGAAAATTGAAGTTATTTTCATCTAAATTTAGTCAAATATAGATCCTACAACCAAAATAGTCATCAAAATCTAAAAAATCGAAGTTGATTTCAAATGAATTTATTAAAATTTGACACTTCCAAATAAGTTTTTTTCACAATCCAACAAAATTGAAGTTATTTTCATCTAAATTTAATCAAATATAGATCCTACAACAAGAATACTCAACAAAATCCAAAAAAATCGAAGTTGATTTCAAATAAATTTATTAAAATTTGACACTTCCAACTAAATTTTTTTTCATAATCCAACAAAATTAAATTTATTTTCATCTAAATTTACTCAAATATAGATCCTACAACAAAAATACTCAACAAAATCCAAAATAATCGAAGTTGATTTCAAATAAATTTAATAAAACTTGATACTTCCAACTAAAATTTTTTTCACAATCCAACAAAATTGAAGTTATTTTCATCTAAATTTAATCAAATATAGATCCTACAACAAAAATACTCGACAAAATCCAAAAAAATCGAAGTTGATTTCATATGAATTTATTAAAATTTGACACTTCCAAATAAAATTTTTTTTATAATCCAACAAAATTGAAGTTATTTTCATCTAAATTTAGTCAAATATAGATCCTACAACCAAAATACTCATCAAAATCCAAAAAAATCGAAGTTGATTTCAAATGAATTTATTAAAATTTGACAAAAATCTTGTCTACATCCAAGAAAATTGAAGTTATTTTCATCTAAATTTACTCAAATATAGATCCTACAACAAAAATACTCAACAAAATCCAAAAAAATCAAAGTTGATTTGAAATGATTTTATTAAAATTTGACAAAAATCTTGTCTACATACAAGAAAATAGAAGTTATTTTCATCTAAATTTAGTCAAATATAGATCCTACAACCAAAATAGTCATCAGAATCCAAAAAATCGAAGTTGATTTCAAATGAATTTATTAAAATTTGACACTTCCAACTAAAATTTTTTTTCACAATCCAAAAAATTGAAGTTATTTTCATCTAAATCTACTCAAATATAGATCCTACAACAAAAATACTCAACAAAATCCAAAAAAATCGAAGTTGATTTCAAATGAATTTATTAAAATTTGACAAAAATCTTGTCTACATCCAAGAAAATTGAAGTTATTTTCATCTAAATTTAGTCAAATATAGATCCTACAACCAAAATACTCATCAAAATCCAAAAAAATCGAAGTTGATTTCAAATAAATTTATTAAAATTTGACACTTCCAACTAAATTTTTTTTCATAATCCAACAAAATTGAATTTATTTTCATCTAAATTTAGTCAAATATAGATCCTACAACAAAAATACTCAACAAAATCCAAAAAAATCGAAGTTGATTTCAAATCAATTTATTAAAATTTGACCCTTCCAACTAAAATTTTTTTTCACAATCCAAAAAATTGAAGTTATTTTCATCTAAATCTACTCAAATATAGATCCTACAACAAAAATACTCAACAAAATCCAAAATAATCGAAATTGATTTCAAATAAATTTAAAAATTCGACACTTCCAACTAAAATTTTTTTCAGAATCCAAAAAATTGATGTTATTTTCATCTAAATTTACTCAAATATAGATCCTACAACAAAAATACTCAATAAAATCTAAAAAAATCGAAGTTGGTTTCAAATAATATTATTAAAATTTGACACTTCCAAATAAGTTTTTTTCACAATCCAACAAAATTGAAGTTATTTTCATCTAAATTTAATCAAATATAGATCCTACAACAAGAATACTCAACAAAATCCAAAAAAATCGAAGTTGATTTCAAATGAATTTATTAAAATTTGACAAAAATCTTGTCTACATCCAAGAAAATTGAAGTTATTTTCACCTAAATTTAGTCAAATATAGATCCTACAACCAAAATACTCATCAAAATCCAAAAAAATCGAAGTTGATTTCAAATAAATTTATTAAAATTTGACACTTCCAACTAAATTTTTTTTCATAATCCAACAAAATTGAATTTATTTTCATCTAAATTTAGTCAAATATAGATCCTACAACCAAAATACTCAACAAAATAAAAAAAAATCGAAGTTGATTTCAAATAAATTTATTAAAATTTGACACTTCCAACTAAAATTTTTTTCATAATCCAACAAAATTGAAGTTATTTTCATCTAAATTTACTCAAATATAGATCCTACAACCAAAATACGCAACAAAATCCAAAAAAATCGAAGTTGATTTCAAATGAATTTATTAAAATTTGACCAAAATCTTGTCAAAATCCAAAAAATTGAAGTTATTTTCATGTAAATTTACTCAAATATAGATCCTACAACAAAATCCAAAAAAATCGAAGTTGATTTCAAATAAATTTATTAAAATTTGACATTTCCAACAATATTTTTTTTCAGAATCCAACAAAATTGAAGTTATTTTCATCTAAATTTACTCAAATATAGACCCTACAACAAAAATACTCAACAAAATCCAAAAAAATCGAAGTTGATTTCAAATAAATTTATTAAAATTTGACACTTCCAACTAAATTTTTATTCATAATCCAACAAAATTAAATTTATTTTCATCTAAATTTACTCAAATATGGATCCTACAACAAAAATACTCAACAAAATCCAAAATAATCAAAGTTGATTTCAAATAAATTTAATAAAACTTGATACTTCCAACTAAAATTTTTTTCACAATCCAACAAAATTGAAGTTATTTTCATCTAAATTTAATCAAATATAGATCCTACAACAAAAATACTCGACTGTGACGTCCTGGCCCCACCACGGTATCGCGACTTAGTGTCGGCGAGCGCCACCAGAGGTCTAATCTTCTCGCTAGTTCTCAATCTCCAATCCATTCGTATATATACAAGTTCCGAAATCATATCCTCTGTGTCCCCGTGTGTGTCTAGGGCAGGGGCCGTCAGCTGTAGCCCTATTGATGAGTCTAGCTGACGGTCCCAAGACGAAACACACCTCTTCTTTTCCTCCTCGATCCTTTAAAGCCAATCCACCCGCCCCGCACAGTTTACTCCATTGCGGCGTAATCCGGCCGGCCTTAGGGCGCGACGGTACGTTGGAGGCAGCGGGGCAAGAACTCCTTGTCATTGTCCTAACCTCCACCCAGGACGTGACACGACAAAATCCAAAAAAATCGAAGTTGATTTCATATGAATTTATTAAAATTTGACACTTCCAACTAAAATTTTTTTTATAATCCAACAAAATTGAAGTTATTTTCATCTAAATTTTGTCAAATATAGATCCTACAACCAAAATACTCATCAAAATCCAAAAAAATCGAAGTTGATTTCAAATGAATTTATTAAAATTTGACAAAAATCTTGTCTACATCCAAGAAAATTGAAGTTATTTTCATCTAAATTTACTCAAATATAGATCCTACAACAAAAATACTCAACAAAATCCAAAAAAATCGAAGTTGATTTCAAATGATTTTATTAAAATTTGACAAAAATCTTGTCTACATACAAGAAAATTGAAGTTATTTTCATCTAAATTTAGTCAAATATAGATCCTACAAACAAAATAGTCATCAAAATCCAAAAAATCGAAGTTGATTTCAAATGATTTTATTAAAATTTGACCAAAATCTTGTCAAAATCCAAAAAATTGAAGTTATTTTCATCTAAATTTAGTCAAATATACATCCTACAACCAAAATACTCACCAAAATCCAAAAAAATCGAAGTTGATTTCAAATAAATTTATTAAAATTTGACACTTCCAACTAAATTTTTTTTCATAATCCAACAAAATTAAATTTGTTTTCATCTAAATTTACTCAAATATGGATCCTACAACAAAATTACTCAACAAAATCCAAAATAATCGAAGTTGATTTCAAATAAATTTAATAAAACTTGATTTTTCCAACTAAAATTTTTTTCACAATCCAACAAAATTGAAGTTATTTTCATCTAAATTTAATCAAATATAGATCCTACAACAAAAATACTCGACAAAATCCAAAAAAATCGAAGTTGATTTCATATGAATTTATTAAAATTTGACACTTCCAACTAAAATTTTATTTATAATCCAACAAAATTGAAGTTATTTTCATCTAAATTTAGTCAAATATAGATCCTACAACCAAAATACTCATCAAAATCCAAAAAAATGGAAGTTGATTTCAAATGTATTTATTAAAATTTGACAAAAATCTTGTCTACATCCAAGAAAATTGAAGTTATTTTCATCTAAATTTACTCAAATATAGATCCTACAAGAAAAATACTCAACAAAATCCAAAAAAATCGAAGTTGATTTCAAATGATTTTATTAAAATTTGTCAAAATTCTTGTCTACATGCAAGAAAATTGAAGTTATTTTCATCTAAATTTAGTCAAATATAGATCCAACAACCAAAATAGTCATCAAAATCCAAAAAATCGAAGTTGATTTCAAATAAATTTATTAAAATTTGACATTTCCAACTAAATTTTTTTCCAGAATCCAACAAAATTGAAGTTATTTTCATCTAAATTTACTCAAATATAGACCCTACAACAAAAATACTCAACAAAATCCAAAAAAATCGAAGTTGATTTCAAATAAATTTATTAAAATTTGACACTTCCAACTAAATTTTTTTTCATAATCCAACAAAATTAAATTTATTTTCATCTAAATTTACTCAAATATGAATCCTACAACAAAAATACTCAACAAAATCCAAAATAATCGAAGTTGATTTCAAATAAATTTAATAAAACTTGTTACTTCCTACTAAAATTTTTTTCACAATCCAACAAAATTGAAGTTATTTTCATCTAAATTTAATCAAATATAGATCCTACCACAAAAAAACTCAATAAAATCCAAAAAAATCGAAGTTGATTTCAAATGATTTTATTAAAATTTGACAAAAATCTTGTCTACATCCAAGAAAATTGAAGTTATTTTCATCTAAATCTACTCAAATATAGATCCTACAACAAAAATACTCAACAAAATCCAAAATAATCGAAGTTGATTTCAAATAAATTTAAAAATTCCACACATCCAACTAAAATTTTTTTCACAATCCAAAAAATTGATGTTATTTTCATCTAAATTTACTCAAATATAGATCCTACAACAAAAATACTCAATAAAATCTAAAAAAATCGAAGTTGGTTTCAAATAATATTATTAAAATTTGACACTTCCAAATAAGTTTTTTTCACAATCCAACAAAACTGAAGTTATTTTCATCTAAATTTAATCAAATATAGATCCTACAACAAGAATACTCAACAAAATCCAAAAAAATCGAAGTTGATTTCAAATGAATTTATTAAAATTTGACAAAAATCTTGTCTACATCCAAGAAAATTGAAGTTATTTTCATCTGAATTTAGTCAAATATAGATCCTACAACCAAAATACTCATCAAAATCCAAAAAAATCGAAGTTGATTTCAAATAAATTTATTAAAATTTGACACTTCCAACTAAATTTTTTTTCATAATCCAACAAAATTGAATTTATTTTCATCTTAATTTAGTCAAATATAGATCCTACAACCAAAATACTCAACAAAATAAAGAAAAATCGAAGTTGTTTTCAAATAAATTTATTAAAATTTGACACTTCCAACTAAATTTTTTTTCATAATCCAACAAAATTGAAGTTATTTTCATCTGAATTTAGTCAAATATAGATCCTACAACAAAAATACTCAACAAAATCCAAAATAATCGAAGTTGATTTCAAATAAATTTAAAAATTCGACACTTCCAACTAAAATTTTTTTCACAATCCAAAAAATTGATGTTATTTTCATCTAAATTTACTCAAATATAGATCCTACAACAAAAATACTCAATAAAATCTAAAAATATCGAAGTTGGTTTCAAATAATATTATTAAAATTTGACACTTCCAAATAAGTTTTTTCACAATCCAACAAAATTGAAGTTATTTTCATCTAAATTTAATCAAATATAGATCCTACAACAAGAATACTCAACAAAATCCAAAAAAATCGAAGTTGATTTCAAATAAATTTATTAAAATTTGACACTTCCAACTAAATTTTTTTTCATAATCCAACAAAATTAAATTTATTTTCATCTAAATTTACTCAAATATAGATCCTACAACAAAAATACTCAACAAAATCCAAAATAATCGAAGTTGATTTCAAATAAATTTAATAAAACTTGATACTTCCAACTAAAATTTTTTTCACAATCCAACAAAATTGAAGTTATTTTCATCTAAATTTAATCAAATATAGATCCTACAACAAAAATACTCGACAAAATCCAAAAAAATCGAAGTTGATTTCATATGAATTTATTAAAATTTGACACTTCCAAATAAAATTTTTTTTATAATCCAACAAAATTGAAGTTATTTTCATCTAAATTAAGTCAAATATAGATCCTACAACCAAAATACTCATCAAAATCCAAAAAAATCGAAGTTGATTTCAAATGAATTTATTAAAATTTGACAAAAATCTTGTCTACATCCAAGAAAATTGAAGTTATTTTCATCTAAATTTACTCAAATATAGATCCTACAACAAAAATACTCAACAAAATCCAAAAAAATCAAAGTTGATTTGAAATGATTTTATTAAAATTTGACAAAAATCTTGTCTACATACAAGAAAATAGAAGTTATTTTCATCTAAATTTAGTCAAATATAGATCCTACAACCAAAATAGTCATCAGAATCCAAAAAATCGAAGTTGATTTCAAATGAATTTATTAAAATTCGACACTTCCAACTAAAATTTTTTTTCACAATCCAATAAATTGAAGTTATTTTCATCTAAATCTACTCAAATATAGATCCTACAACAAAAATACTCAACAAAATCCAAAATAATCGAAGTTGATTTCAAATAAATTTAAAAATTCCACACATCCAACTAAAATTTTTTTCACAATCCAAAAAATTGATGTTATTTTCATCTAAATTTACTCAAATATAGATCCTACAACAAAAATACTCAATAAAATCTAAAAAAATCGAAGTTGGTTTCAAATAATATTATTAAAATTTGACACTTCCAAATAAGTTTTTTTCACAATCCAACAAAATTGAAGTTATTTTCATCTAAATTTAATCAAATATAGATCCTACAACAAGAATACTCAACAAAATCCAAAAAAATCGAAGTTGATTTCAAATGAATTTATTAAAATTTGACAAAAATCTTGTCTACATCCAAGAAAATTGAAGTTATTTTCATCTGAATTTAGTCAAATATAGATCCTACAACCAAAATACTCATCAAAATCCAAAAAAATCGAAGTTGATTTCAAATAAATTTATTAAAATTTGACACTTCCAACTAAATTTTTTTTCATAATCCAACAAAATTGAATTTATTTTCATCTTAATTTAGTCAAATATAGATCCTACAACCAAAATACTCAACAAAATAAAGAAAAATCGAAGTTGTTTTCAAATAAATTTATTAAAATTTGACACTTCCAACTAAATTTTTTTTCATAATCCAACAAAATTGAAGTTATTTTCATCTAAATTTACTCAAATATAGATCCTACAACCAAAATACGCAACAAAATCCAAAATAATCGAAGTTGATTTCAAATAAATTTAAAAATTCGACATTTCCAACTAAAATTTTTTTCACAATCCAAAAAATTGATGTTATTTTCATCTAAATTTACTCAAATATAGATCCTACAACAAAAATACTCAACAAAATCCAAAAAAATCGAAGTTGATTTCAAATCAATTTATTAAAATTTGACCCTTCCAACTAAAATTTTTTTTCACAATCCAAAAAATTGAAGTTATTTTCATCTAAATCTACTCAAATATAGATCCTACAACAAAAATACTCAACAAAATCCAAAATAATCGAAGTTGATTTCAAATAAATTTAAAAATTCGACACTTCCAACTAAAATTTTTTTCACAATCCAACAAAATTGAAGTTATTTTCATCTAAATTTACTCAAATATAGATCCTACAACCAAAATACGCAACAAAATCCAAAAAAATCGAAGTTGATTTCAAATGAATTTATTAAAATTTGACCAAAATCTTGTCAAAATCCAGAAAATTGAAGTTATTTTCATCTAAATTTACTCAAATATAGATCCTACAACAAAGATACTCAACAAAATCAAAAAAAAATCGAAGTTGATTTCAAATAAATTTATTAAAATTTGACATTTCCAACTAAATTTTTTTTCAGAATCCAACAAAATTGAAGTTATTTTCATCTAAATTTTTCAAATATAGACCCTACAACAAAAATACTCAACAAAATCCAAAAAAATCGAAGTTGATTTCAAATAAATTTATTAAAATTTGACACTTCCAACTAAATTTTTTTTCATAATCCAACAAAATTAAATTTATTTTCATCTAAATTTACTCAAATATAGATCCTACAACCAAAATACTCATCAAAATCCAAAAAAATCGAAGTTGATTTCAAATGAATTTATTAAAATTTGACAAAAATCTTGTCTACATCCAAGAAAATTGAAGTTATTTTCATCTAAATTTACTCAAATATAGATCCTACAACAAAAATACTCAACAAAATCCAAAAAAATCAAAGTTGATTTCAAATGATTTTATTAAAATTTGACAAAAATCTTGTCTACATACAAGAAAATTGAAGTTATTTTCATCTAAATTTAGTCAAATATAGATCCTACAACCAAAATAGTCATCAAAATCCAAAAAATCGAAGTTGATTTCAAATGAATTTATTAAAATTTGACACTTCCAACTAAAATTTTTTCATAATCCAACGAAATTGAAGTTATTCTCATCTAAATTTACTCAAATATAGAACCTACAACAAAAATACTCAACAAAATCCAAAAAAATCGAAGTTGATTTCAAATAAATTTATTAAAATTTGACACTTCCAACTAAAATTTTTTTCACAATCCAACAAAATTGAAGTTATTTTCATCTAAATCTACTCAAATATAGATCCTACAACAAAAATACTCAACAAAATCCAAAAAAATCGAAGTTGATTTCAAATGAATTCATTAAAATTTGACAAAAATCTTGTCTACATCCAAGAAAATTGAAGTTATTTTCATCTAAATTTAGTCAAATATAGATCCTACAACCAAAATACTCATCAAAATCCAAAAAAATCGAAGTTGATTTCAAATAAATTTATTAAAATTTGACACTTCCAACTAAATTTTTTTTCATAATCCAACAAAATTGAATTTATTTTCATCTAAATTTAGTCAAATATAGATCCTACAACAAAAATACTCAACAAAATCCAAAAAAATCGAAGTTGATTTCAAATAAATTTATTAAAATTTGACCCTTCCAACTAAAATTTTTTTTCACAATCCAAAAAATTGAAGTTATTTTCATCTAAATCTACTCAAATATAGATCCTACAACAAAAATACTCAACAAAATCCAAAATAATCGAAGTTGATTTCAAATAAATTTAAAAATTCGACACTTCCAACTAAAATTTTTTTCACAATCCAAAAAATTGATGTTATTTTCATCTAAATTTACTCAAATATAGATCCTACAACAAAAATACTCAATAAAATCTAAAAAAATCGAAGTTGGTTTCAAATAATATTATTAAAATTTGACACTTCCAAATAAGTTTTTTTCACAATCCAACAAAATTGAAGTTATTTTCATCTAAATTTAATCAAATATAGATCCTACAACAAGAATACTCAACAAAATCCAAAAAAATCGAAGTTGATTTCAAATGAATTTATTAAAATTTGACAAAAATCTTGTCTACATCCAAGAAAATTGAAGTTATTTTCATCTAAATTTAGTCAAATATAGATCCTACAACCAAAATACTCATCAAAATCCAAAAAAATCGAAGTTGATTTCAAATGAATTTATTAAAATTTGACAAAAATCTTGTCTACATCCAAGAAAATTGAAGTTATTTTCATCTAAATTTACTCAAATATAGATCCTACAACAAAAATACTCAACAAAATCCAAAAAAATCAAAGTTGATTTGAAATGATTTTATTAAAATTTGACAAAAATCTTGTCTACATACAAGAAAATAGAAGTTATTTTCATCTAAATTTAGTCAAATATAGATCCTACAACCAAAATAGTCATCAGAATCCAAAAAATCGAAGTTGATTTCAAATGAATTTATTAAAATTTGACACTTCCAACTAAAATTTTTTTTCACAATCCAAAAAATTGAAGTTATTTTCATCTAAATCTACTCAAATATAGATCCTACAACAAAAATACTCAACAAAATCCAAAAAAATCGAAGTTGATTTCAAATGAATTTATTAAAATTTGACAAAAATCTTGTCTACATCCAAGAAAATTGAAGTTATTTTCATCTAAATTTAGTCAAATATAGATCCTACAACCAAAATACTCATCAAAATCCAAAAAAATCGAAGTTGATTTCAAATAAATTTATTAAAATTTGACACTTCCAACTAAATTTTTTTTCATAATCCAACAAAATTGAATTTATTTTCATCTAAATTTAGTCAAATATAGATCCTACAACAAAAATACTCAACAAAATCCAAAAAAATCGAAGTTGATTTCAAATCAATTTATTAAAATTTGACCCTTCCAACTAAAATTTTTTTTCACAATCCAAAAAATTGAAGTTATTTTCATCTAAATCTACTCAAATATAGATCCTACAACAAAAATACTCAACAAAATCCAAAATAATCGAAGTTGATTTCAAATAAATTTAAAAATTCGACACTTCCAACTAAAATTTTTTTCAGAATCCAAAAAATTGATGTTATTTTCATCTAAATTTACTCAAATATAGATCCTACAACAAAAATACTCAATAAAATCTAAAAAAATCGAAGTTGGTTTCAAATAATATTATTAAAATTTGACACTTCCAAATAAGTTTTTTTCACAATCCAACAAAATTGAAGTTATTTTCATCTAAATTTAATCAAATATAGATCCTACAACAAGAATACTCAACAAAATCCAAAAAAATCGAAGTTGATTTCAAATGAATTTATTAAAATTTGACAAAAATCTTGTCTACATCCAAGAAAATTGAAGTTATTTTCACCTAAATTTAGTCAAATATAGATCCTACAACCAAAATACTCATCAAAATCCAAAAAAATCGAAGTTGATTTCAAATAAATTTATTAAAATTTGACACTTCCAACTAAATTTTTTTTCATAATCCAACAAAATTGTATTTATTTTCATCTAAATTTAGTCAAATATAGATCCTACAACCAAAATACTCAACAAAATAAAAAAAAATCGAAGTTGATTTCAAATAAATTTATTAAAATTTGACACTTCCAACTAAAATTTTTTTCATAATCCAACAAAATTGAAGTTATTTTCATCTAAATTTACTCAAATATAGATCCTACAACCAAAATACGCAACAAAATCCAAAAAAATCGAAGTTGATTTCAAATGAATTTATTAAAATTTGACCAAAATCTTGTCAAAATCCAAAAAATTGAAGTTATTTTCATGTAAATTTACTCAAATATAGATCCTACAACAAAATCCAAAAAAATCGAAGTTGATTTCAAATAAATTTATTAAAATTTGACATTTCCAACAATATTTTTTTTCAGAATCCAACAAAATTGAAGTTATTTTCATCTAAATTTACTCAAATATAGACCCTACAACAAAAATACTCAACAAAATCCAAAAAAATCGAAGTTGATTTCAAATAAATTTATTAAAATTTGACACTTCCAACTAAATTTTTATTCATAATCCAACAAAATTAAATTTATTTTCATCTAAATTTACTCAAATATGGATCCTACAACAAAAATACTCAACAAAATCCAAAATAATCAAAGTTGATTTCAAATAAATTTAATAAAACTTGATACTTCCAACTAAAATTTTTTTCACAATCCAACAAAATTGAAGTTATTTTCATCTAAATTTAATCAAATATAGATCCTACAACAAAAATACTCGACTGTGACGTCCTGGCCCCACCACGGTATCGCGACTTAGTGTCGGCGAGCGCCACCAGAGGTCTAATCTTCTCGCTAGTTCTCAATCTCCAATCCATTCGTATATATACAAGTTCCGAAATCATATCCTCTGTGTCCCCGTGTGTGTCTAGGGCAGGGGCCGTCAGCTGTAGCCCTATTGATGAGTCTAGCTGACGGTCCCAAGACGAAACACACCTCTTCTTTTCCTCCTCGATCCTTTAAAGCCAATCCACCCGCCCCGCACAGTTTACTCCATTGCGGCGTAATCCGGCCGGCCTTAGGGCGCGACGGTACGTTGGAGGCAGCGGGGCAAGAACTCCTTGTCATTGTCCTAACCTCCACCCAGGACGTGACACGACAAAATCCAAAAAAATCGAAGTTGATTTCATATGAATTTATTAAAATTTGACACTTCCAACTAAAATTTTTTTTATAATCCAACAAAATTGAAGTTATTTTCATCTAAATTTTGTCAAATATAGATCCTACAACCAAAATACTCATCAAAATCCAAAAAAATCGAAGTTGATTTCAAATGAATTTATTAAAATTTGACAAAAATCTTGTCTACATCCAAGAAAATTGAAGTAATTTTCATCTAAATTTACTCAAATATAGATCCTACAACAAAAATACTCAACAAAATCCAAAAAAATCGAAGTTGATTTCAAATGATTTTATTAAAATTTGACAAAAATCTTGTCTACATACAAGAAAATTGAAGTTATTTTCATCTAAATTTAGTCAAATATAGATCCTACAAACAAAATAGTCATCAAAATCCAAAAAATCGAAGTTGATTTCAAATGATTTTATTAAAATTTGACCAAAATCTTGTCAAAATCCAAAAAATTGAAGTTATTTTCATCTAAATTTAGTCAAATATACATCCTACAACCAAAATACTCACCAAAATCCAAAAAAATCGAAGTTGATTTCAAATAAATTTATTAAAATTTGACACTTCCAACTAAATTTTTTTTCATAATCCAACAAAATTAAATTTGTTTTCATCTAAATTTACTCAAATATGGATCCTACAACAAAATTACTCAACAAAATCCAAAATAATCGAAGTTGATTTCAAATAAATTTAATAAAACTTGATTTTTCCAACTAAAATTTTTTTCACAATCCAACAAAATTGAAGTTATTTTCATCTAAATTTAATCAAATATAGATCCTACAACAAAAATACTCGACAAAATCCAAAAAAATCGAAGTTGATTTCATATGAATTTATTAAAATTTGACACTTCCAACTAAAATTTTATTTATAATCCAACAAAATTGAAGTTATTTTCATCTAAATTTAGTCAAATATAGATTCTACAACCAAAATACTCATCAAAATCCAAAAAAATGGAAGTTGATTTCAAATGTATTTATTAAAATTTGACAAAAATCTTGTCTACATCCAAGAAAATTGAAGTTATTTTCATCTAAATTTACTCAAATATAGATCCTACAAGAAAAATACTCAACAAAATCCAAAAAAATCGAAGTTGATTTCAAATGATTTTATTAAAATTTGTCAAAATTCTTGTCTACATGCAAGAAAATTGAAGTTATTTTCATCTAAATTTAGTCAAATATAGATCCAACAACCAAAATAGTCATCAAAATCCAAAAAATCGAAGTTGATTTCAAATAAATTTATTAAAATTTGACATTTCCAACTAAATTTTTTTCCAGAATCCAACAAAATTGAAGTTATTTTCATCTAAATTTACTCAAATATAGACCCTACAACAAAAATACTCAACAAAATCCAAAAAAATCGAAGTTGATTTCAAATAAATTTATTAAAATTTGACACTTCCAACTAAATTTTTTTTCATAATCCAACAAAATTAAATTTATTTTCATCTAAATTTACTCAAATATGAATCCTACAACAAAAATACTCAACAAAATCCAAAATAATCGAAGTTGATTTCAAATAAATTTAATAAAACTTGTTACTTCCTACTAAAATTTTTTTCACAATCCAACAAAATTGAAGTTATTTTCATCTAAATTTAATCAAATATAGATCCTACCACAAAAAAACTCAATAAAATCCAAAAAAATCGAAGTTGATTTCAAATGATTTTATTAAAATTTGACAAAAATCTTGTCTACATCCAAGAAAATTGAAGTTATTTTCATCTAAATCTACTCAAATATAGATCCTACAACAAAAATACTCAACAAAATCCAAAATAATCGAAGTTGATTTCAAATAAATTTAAAAATTCCACACATCCAACTAAAATTTTTTTCACAATCCAAAAAATTGATGTTATTTTCATCTAAATTTACTCAAATATAGATCCTACAACAAAAATACTCAATAAAATCTAAAAAAATCGAAGTTGGTTTCAAATAATATTATTAAAATTTGACACTTCCAAATAAGTTTTTTTCACAATCCAACAAAATTGAAGTTATTTTCATCTAAATTTAATCAAATATAGATCCTACAACAAGAATACTCAACAAAATCCAAAAAAATCGAAGTTGATTTCAAATGAATTTATTAAAATTTGACAAAAATCTTGTCTACATCCAAGAAAATTGAAGTTATTTTCATCTGAATTTAGTCAAATATAGATCCTACAACCAAAATACTCATCAAAATCCAAAAAAATCGAAGTTGATTTCAAATAAATTTATTAAAATTTGACACTTCCAACTAAATTTTTTTTCATAATCCAACAAAATTGAATTTATTTTCATCTTAATTTAGTCAAATATAGATCCTACAACCAAAATACTCAACAAAATAAAGAAAAATCGAAGTTGTTTTCAAATAAATTTATTAAAATTTGACACTTCCAACTAAATTTTTTTTCATAATCCAACAAAATTGAAGTTATTTTCATCTAAATTTACTCAAATATAGATCCTACAACCAAAATACGCAACAAAATCCAAAATAATCGAAGTTGATTTCAAATAAATTTAAAAATTCGACATTTCCAACTAAAATTTTTTTCACAATCCAAAAAATTGATGTTATTTTCATCTAAATTTACTCAAATATAGATCCTACAACAAAAATACTCAACAAAATCCAAAAAAATCGAAGTTGATTTCAAATCAATTTATTAAAATTTGACCCTTCCAACTAAAATTTTTTTTCACAATCCAAAAAATTGAAGTTATTTTCATCTAAATCTACTCAAATATAGATCCTACAACAAAAATACTCAACAAAATCCAAAATAATCGAAGTTGATTTCAAATAAATTTAAAAATTCGACACTTCCAACTAAAATTTTTTTCACAATCCAACAAAATTGAAGTTATTTTCATCTAAATTTACTCAAATATAGATCCTACAACCAAAATACGCAACAAAATCCAAAAAAATCGAAGTTGATTTCAAATGAATTTATTAAAATTTGACCAAAATCTTGTCAAAATCCAGAAAATTGAAGTTATTTTCATCTAAATTTACTCAAATATAGATCCTACAACAAAGATACTCAACAAAATAAAAAAAAAATCGAAGTTGATTTCAAATAAATTTATTAAAATTTGACATTTCCAACTAAATTTTTTTTCAGAATCCAACAAAATTGAAGTTATTTTCATCTAAATTTTTCAAATATAGACCCTACAACAAAAATACTCAACAAAATCCAAAAAAATCGAAGTTGATTTCAAATAAATTTATTAAAATTTGACACTTCCAACTAAATTTTTTTTCATAATCCAACAAAATTAAATTTATTTTCATCTAAATTTACTCAAATATAGATCCTACAACAAAAATACTCAACAAAATCCAAAATAATCGAAGTTTATTTCAAATAAATTTAATAAAACTTGATACTTCCAACTAAAATTTTTTTCACAATCCAACAAAATTGAAGTTATTTTCATCTAAATTTAATCAAATATAGATCCTACAACAAAAATACTCGACAAAATCCAAAAAAATCGAAGTTGATTTCATATGAATTTATTAAAATTTGACACTTCCAAATAAAATTTTTTTTATAATCCAACAAAATTGAAGTTATTTTCATCTAAATTTAGTCAAATATAGATCCTACAACCAAAATACTCATCAAAATCCAAAAAAATCGAAGTTGATTTCAAATGAATTTATTAAAATTTGACAAAAATCTTGTCTACATCCAAGAAAATTGAAGTTATTTTCATCTAAATTTACTCAAATATAGATCCTACAACAAAAATACTCAACAAAATCCAAAAAAATCAAAGTTGATTTGAAATGATTTTATTAAAATTTGACAAAAATCTTGTCTACATACAAGAAAATAGAAGTTATTTTCATCTAAATGTAGTCAAATATAGATCCTACAACCAAAATAGTCATCAGAATCCAAAAAATCGAAGTTGATTTCAAATGAATTTATTAAAATTTGACACTTCCAACTAAAATTTTTTTTCACAATCCAAAAAATTGAAGTTATTTTCATCTAAATCTACTCAAATATAGATCCTAGAACAAAAATACTCAACAAAATCCAAAAAAATCGAAGTTGATTTCAAATAAATTTATTAAAATTTGACACTTCCAACTAAAATTTTTTTCACAATCCAACAAAATTGAAGTTATTTTCATCTAAATCTACTCAAATATAGATCCTACAACAAAAATACTCAACAAAATCCAAAAAAATCGAAGTTGATTTCAAATGAATTCATTAAAATTTGACAAAAATCTTGTCTACATCCAAGAAAATTGAAGTTATTTTCATCTAAATTTAGTCAAATATAGATCCTACAACCAAAATACTCATCAAAATCCAAAAAAATCGAAGTTGATTTCAAATAAATTTATTAAAATTTGACACTTCCAACTAAATTTTTTTTCATAATCCAACAAAATTGAATTTATTTTCATCTAAATTTAGTCAAATATAGATCCTACAACAAAAATACTCAACAAAATCCAAAAAAATCGAAGTTGATTTCAAATAAATTTATTAAAATTTGACCCTTCCAACTAAAATTTTTTTTCACAATCCAAAAAATTGAAGTTATTTTCATCTAAATCTACTCAAATATAGATCCTACAACAAAAATACTCAACAAAATCCAAAATAATCGAAGTTGATTTCAAATAAATTTAAAAATTCGACACTTCCAACTAAAATTTTTTTCACAATCCAAAAAATTGATGTTATTTTCATCTAAATTTACTCAAATATAGATCCTACAACAAAAATACTCAATAAAATCTAAAAAAATCGAAGTTGGTTTCAAATAATATTATTAAAATTTGACACTTCCAAATAAGTTTTTTTCACAATCCAACAAAATTGAAGTTATTTTCATCTAAATTTAATCAAATATAGATCCTACAACAAGAATACTCAACAAAATCCAAAAAAATCGAAGTTGATTTCAAATGAATTTATTAAAATTTGACAAAAATCTTGTCTACATCCAAGAAAATTGAAGTTATTTTCATCTAAATTTAGTCAAATATAGATCCTACAACCAAAATAGTCATCAAAATCCAAAAAATCGAAGTTGATTTCAAATGAATTTATTAAAATTTGACACTTCCAAATAAGTTTTTTTCACAATCCAACAAAATTGAAGTTATTTTCATCTAAATTTAATCAAATATAGATCCTACAACAAGAATACTCAACAAAATCCAAAAAAATCGAAGTTGATTTCAAATAAATTTATTAAAATTTGACACTTCCAACTAAATTTTTTTTCATAATCCAACAAAATTAAATTTATTTTCATCTAAATTTACTCAAATATAGATCCTACAACAAAAATACTCAACAAAATCCAAAATAATCGAAGTTGATTTCAAATAAATTTAATAAAACTTGATACTTCCAACTAAAATTTTTTTCACAATCCAACAAAATTGAAGTTATTTTCATCTAAATTTAATCAAATATAGATCCTACAACAAAAATACTCGACAAAATCCAAAAAAATCGAAGTTGATTTCATATGAATTTATTAAAATTTGACACTTCCAAATAAAATTTTTTTTATAATCCAACAAAATTGAAGTTATTTTCATCTAAATTTAGTCAAATATAGATCCTACAACCAAAATACTCATCAAAATCCAAAAAAATCGAAGTTGATTTCAAATGAATTTATTAAAATTTGACAAAAATCTTGTCTACATCCAAGAAAATTGAAGTTATTTTCATCTAAATTTACTCAAATATAGATCCTACAACAAAAATACTCAACAAAATCCAAAAAAATCAAAGTTGATTTGAAATGATTCTATTAAAATTTGACAAAAATCTTGTCTACATACAAGAAAATAGAAGTTATTTTCATCTAAATTTAGTCAAATATAGATCCTACAACCAAAATAGTCATCAGAATCCAAAAAATCGAAGTTGATTTCAAATGAATTTATTAAAATTTGACACTTCCAACTAAAATTTTTTTTCACAATCCAAAAAATTGAAGTTATTTTCATCTAAATCTACTCAAATATAGATCCTACAACAAAAATACTCAACAAAATCCAAAAAAATCGAAGTTGATTTCAAATGAATTTATTAAAATTTGACAAAAATCTTGTCTACATCCAAGAAAATTGAAGTTATTTTCATCTAAATTTAGTCAAATATAGATCCTACAACCAAAATACTCATCAAAATCCAAAAAAATCGAAGTTGATTTCAAATAAATTTATTAAAATTTGACACTTCCAACTAAATTTTTTATCATAATCCAACAAAATTGAATTTATTTTCATCTAAATTTAGTCAAATATAGATCCTACAACAAAAATACTCAACAAAATCCAAAAAAATCGAAGTTGATTTCAAATCAATTTATTAAAATTTGACCCTTCCAACTAAAATTTTTTTTCACAATCCAAAAAATTGAAGTTATTTTCATCTAAATCTACTCAAATATAGATCCTACAACAAAAATACTCAACAAAATCCAAAATAATCGAAGTTGATTTCAAATAAATTTAAAAATTCGACACTTCCAACTAAAATTTTTTTCAGAATCCAAAAAATTGATGTTATTTTCATCTAAATTTACTCAAATATAGATCCTACAACAAAAATACTCAATAAAATCTAAAAAAATCGAAGTTGGTTTCAAATAATATTATTAAAATTTGACACTTCCAAATAAGTTTTTTTCACAATCCAACAAAATTGAAGTTATTTTCATCTAAATTTAATCAAATATAGATCCTACAACAAGAATACTCAACAAAATCCAAAAAAATCGAAGTTGATTTCAAATGAATTTATTAAAATTTGACAAAAATCTTGTCTACATCCAAGAAAATTGAAGTTATTTTCACCTAAATTTAGTCAAATATAGATCCTACAACCAAAATACTCATCAAAATCCAAAAAAATCGAAGTTGATTTCAAATAAATTTATTAAAATTTGACACTTCCAACTAAATTTTTTTTCATAATCCAACAAAATTGAATTTATTTTCATCTAAATTTAGTCAAATATAGATCCTACAACCAAAATACTCAACAAAATAAAAAAAAATCGAAGTTGATTTCAAATAAATTTATTAAAATTTGACACTTCCAACTAAAATTTTTTTCATAATCCAACAAAATTGAAGTTATTTTCATCTAAATTTACTCAAATATAGATCCTACAACCAAAATACGCAACAAAATCCAAAAAAATCGAAGTTGATTTCAAATGAATTTATTAAAATTTGACCAAAATCTTGTCAAAATCCAAAAAATTGAAGTTATTTTCATGTAAATTTACTCAAATATAGATCCTACAACAAAATCCAAAAAAATCGAAGTTGATTTCAAATAAATTTATTAAAATTTGACATTTCCAACTATATTTTTTTTCAGAATCCAACAAAATTGAAGTTATTTTCATCTAAATTTACTCAAATATAGACCCTACAACAAAAATACTCAACAAAATCCAAAAAAATCGAAGTTGATTTCAAATAAATTTATTAAAATTTGACACTTCCAACTAAATTTTTATTCATAATCCAACAAAATTAAATTTATTTTCATCTAAATTTACTCAAATATGGATCCTACAACAAAAATACTCAACAAAATCCAAAATAATCAAAGTTGATTTCAAATAAATTTAATAAAACTTGATACTTCCAACTAAAATTTTTTTCACAATCCAACAAAATTGAAGTTATTTTCATCTAAATTTAATCAAATATAGATCCTACAACAAAAATACTCGACTGTGACGTCCTGGCCCCACCACGGTATCGCGACTTAGTGTCGGCGAGCGCCACCAGAGGTCTAATCTTCTCGCTAGTTCTCAATCTCCAATCCATTCGTATATATACAAGTTCCGAAATCATATCCTCTGTGTCCCCGTGTGTGTCTAGGGCAGGGGCCGTCAGCTGTAGCCCTATTGATGAGTCTAGCTGACGGTCCCAAGACGAAACACACCTCTTCTTTTCCTCCTCGATCCTTTAAAGCCAATCCACCCGCCCCGCACAGTTTACTCCATTGCGGCGTAATCCGGCCGGCCTTAGGGCGCGACGGTACGTTGGACGCAGCGGGGCAAGAACTCCTTGTCATTGTCCTAACCTCCACCCAGGACGTGACACGACAAAATCCAAAAAAATCGAAGTTGATTTCATATGAATTTATTAAAATTTGACACTTCCAACTAAAATTTTTTTTATAATCCAACAAAATTGAAGTTATTTTCATCTAAATTTTGTCAAATATAGATCCTACAACCAAAATACTCTTCAAAATCCAAAAAAATCGAAGTTGATTTCAAATGAATTTATTAAAATTTGACAAAAATCTTGTCTACATCCAAGAAAATTGAAGTTATTTTCATCTAAATTTACTCAAATATAGATCCTACAACAAAAATACTCAACAAAATCCAAAAAAATCGAAGTTGATTTCAAATGATTTTATTAAAATTTGACAAAAATCTTGTCTACATACAAGAAAATTGAAGTTATTTTCATCTAAATTTAGTCAAATATAGATCCTACAAACAAAATAGTCATCAAAATCCAAAAAATCGAAGTTGATTTCAAATGATTTTATTAAAATTTGACCAAAATCTTGTCAAAATCCAAAAAATTGAAGTTATTTTCATCTAAATTTAGTCAAATATACATCCTACAACCAAAATACTCACCAAAATCCAAAAAAATCGAAGTTGATTTCAAATAAATTTATTAAAATTTGACACTTCCAACTAAATTTTTTTTCATAATCCAACAAAATTAAATTTGTTTTCATCTAAATTTACTCAAATATGGATCCTACAACAAAATTACTCAACAAAATCCAAAATAATCGAAGTTGATTTCAAATAAATTTAATAAAACTTGATTTTTCCAACTAAAATTTTTTTCACAATCCAACAAAATTGAAGTTATTTTCATCTAAATTTAATCAAATATAGATCCTACAACAAAAATACTCGACAAAATCCAAAAAAATCGAAGTTGATTTCATATGAATTTATTAAAATTTGACACTTCCAACTAAAATTTTATTTATAATCCAACAAAATTGAAGTTATTTTCATCTAAATTTAGTCAAATATAGATCCTACAACCAAAATACTCATCAAAATCCAAAAAAATGGAAGTTGATTTCAAATGTATTTATTAAAATTTGACAAAAATCTTGTCTACATCCAAGAAAATTGAAGTTATTTTCATCTAAATTTACTCAAATATAGATCCTACAAGAAAAATACTCAACAAAATCCAAAAAAATCGAAGTTGATTTCAAATGATTTTATTAAAATTTGTCAAAATTCTTGTCTACATGCAAGAAAATTGAAGTTATTTTCATCTAAATTTAGTCAAATATAGATCCAACAACCAAAATAGTCATCAAAATCCAAAAAATCGAAGTTGATTTCAAATAAATTTATTAAAATTTGACATTTCCAACTAAATTTTTTTCCAGAATCCAACAAAATTGAAGTTATTTTCATCTAAATTTACTCAAATATAGACCCTACAACAAAAATACTCAACAAAATCCAAAAAAATCGAAGTTGATTTCAAATAAATTTATTAAAATTTGACACTTCCAACTAAATTTTTTTTCATAATCCAACAAAATTAAATTTATTTTCATCTAAATTTACTCAAATATGAATCCTACAACAAAAATACTCAACAAAATCCAAAATAATCGAAGTTGATTTCAAATAAATTTAATAAAACTTGTTACTTCCTACTAAAATTTTTTTCACAATCCAACAAAATTGAAGTTATTTTCATCTAAATTTAATCAAATATAGATCCTACCACAAAAAAACTCAATAAAATCCAAAAAAATCGAAGTTGATTTCAAATGATTTTATTAAAATTTGACAAAAATCTTGTCTACATCCAAGAAAATTGAAGTTATTTTCATCTAAATTTACTCAAATATAGATCCTACAACAAAAATACTCAACAAAATCCAAAAAAATCGAAGTTGATTTCAAATGAATTTATTAAAATTTCACAAAAATCTTGTCTACATCCAAGAAAATTGAAGTTATTTTCATCTAAATTTACTCAAATATAGATCCTACAACAAAAATACTCAACAAAATAAAAAAAAATCGAAGTTGATTTCAAATGATTTTATTAAAATTTGACAAAAATCTTGTCTACATACAAGAAAATTGAAGTTATTTTCATCTAAATTTAGTCAAATATAGATCCTACAACCAAAATACGCAACAAAATCCAAAATAATCGAAGTTGATTTCAAATAAATTTATTAAAATTTGACATTTCCAACTAAATTTTTTTTCATAATCCAACAAAATTGAAGTTATTTTCATCTAAATTTACTCAAATATAGATCCTACAACCAAAATACGCAACAAAATCCAAAATAATCGAAGTTGATTTCAAATAAATTTATTAAAATTTGACATTTCCAACTAAATTTTTTTTCAGAATCCAACAAAATTGAAGTTATTTTCATCTAAATTTACTCAAATATAGACCCTACAACAAAAATACTCAACAAAATCCAAAAAAATCGAAGTTGATTTCAAATAAATTTATTAAAATTTGACACTTCCAACTAAATTTTTTTTCATAATCCAACAAAATTAAATTTATTTTCATCTAAATTTACTCAAATATGGTTCCTACAACAAAAATACTCAACAAAATCCAAAATAATCGAAGTTGATTTCAAATAAATTTAATAAAACTTGTTACTTCCAACTAAAATTTTTTTCACAATCCAACAAAATTGAAGTTATTTTCATCTAAATTTAATCAAATATAGATCCTACCACAAAAATACTCAACAAAATCCAAAAAAATCGAAGTTGATTTCAAATGATTTTATTAAAATTTGACAAAAATCTTGTCTACATCCAAGAAAATTGAAGTTATTTTCATCTAAATTTACTCAAATATAGATCCTACAACAAAAATACTCAACAAAATCCAAAAAAATCAAAGTTGATTTGAAATGATTTTATTAAAATTTGACAAAAATCTTGTCTACATACAAGAAAATAGAAGTTATTTTCATCTAAATTTAGTCAAATATAGATCCTACAACCAAAATAGTCATCAGAATCCAAAAAATCGAAGTTGATTTCAAATGAATTTATTAAAATTTGACACTTCCAACTAAAATTTTTTTTCACAATCCAAAAAATTGAAGTTATTTTCATCTAAATCTACTCAAATATAGATCCTACAACAAAAATACTCAACAAAATCCAAAAAAATCGAAGTTGATTTCAAATGAATTTATTAAAATTTGACAAAAATCTTGTCTACATCCAAGAAAATTGAAGTTATTTTCATCTAAATTTAGTCAAATATAGATCCTACAACCAAAATACTCATCAAAATCCAAAAAAATCGAAGTTGATTTCAAATAAATTTATTAAAATTTGACACTTCCAACTAAATTTTTTTTCATAATCCAACAAAATTGAATTTATTTTCATCTAAATTTAGTCAAATATAGATCCTACAACAAAAATACTCAACAAAATCCAAAAAAATCGAAGTTGATTTCAAATCAATTTATTAAAATTTGACCCTTCCAACTAAAATTTTTTTTCACAATCCAAAAAATTGAAGTTATTTTCATCTAAATCTACTCAAATATAGATCCTACAACAAAAATACTCAACAAAATCCAAAATAATCGAAGTTGATTTCAAATAAATTTAAAAATTCGACACTTCCAACTAAAATTTTTTTCAGAATCCAAAAAATTGATGTTATTTTCATCTAAATTTACTCAAATATAGATCCTACAACAAAAATACTCAATAAAATCTAAAAAAATCGAAGTTGGTTTCAAATAATATTATTAAAATTTGACACTTCCAAATAAGTTTTTTTCACAATCCAACAAAATTGAAGTTATTTTCATCTAAATTTAATCAAATATAGATCCTACAACAAGAATACTCAACAAAATCCAAAAAAATCGAAGTTGATTTCAAATGAATTTATTAAAATTTGACCAAAATCTTGTCAAAATCCAAAAAATTGAAGTTATTTTCATGTAAATTTACTCAAATATAGATCCTACAACAAAATCCAAAAAAATCGAAGTTGATTTCAAATAAATTTATTAAAATTTGACATTTCCAACTATATTTTTTTTCAGAATCCAACAAAATTGAAGTTATTTTCATCTAAATTTACTCAAATATAGACCCTACAACAAAAATACTCAACAAAATCCAAAAAAATCGAAGTTGATTTCAAATAAATTTATTAAAATTTGACACTTCCAACTAAATTTTTATTCATAATCCAACAAAATTAAATTTATTTTCATCTAAATTTACTCAAATATGGATCCTACAACAAAAATACTCAACAAAATCCAAAATAATCAAAGTTGATTTCAAATAAATTTAATAAAACTTGATACTTCCAACTAAAATTTTTTTCACAATCCAACAAAATTGAAGTTATTTTCATCTAAATTTAATCAAATATAGATCCTACAACAAAAATACTCGACTGTGACGTCCTGGCCCCACCACGGTATCGCGACTTAGTGTCGGCGAGCGCCACCAGAGGTCTAATCTTCTCGCTAGTTCTCAATCTCCAATCCATTCGTATATATACAAGTTCCGAAATCATATCCTCTGTGTCCCCGTGTGTGTCTAGGGCAGGGGCCGTCAGCTGTAGCCCTATTGATGAGTCTAGCTGACGGTCCCAAGACGAAACACACCTCTTCTTTTCCTCCTCGATCCTTTAAAGCCAATCCACCCGCCCCGCACAGTTTACTCCATTGCGGCGTAATCCGGCCGGCCTTAGGGCGCGACGGTACGTTGGAGGCAGCGGGGCAAGAACTCCTTGTCATTGTCCTAACCTCCACCCAGGACGTGACACGACAAAATCCAAAAAAATCGAAGTTGATTTCATATGAATTTATTAAAATTTGACACTTCCAACTAAAATTTTTTTTATAATCCAACAAAATTGAAGTTATTTTCATCTAAATTTTGTCAAATATAGATCCTACAACCAAAATACTCATCAAAATCCAAAAAAATCGAAGTTGATTTCAAATGAATTTATTAAAATTTGACAAAAATCTTGTCTACATCCAAGAAAATTGAAGTTATTTTCATCTAAATTTACTCAAATATAGATCCTACAACAAAAATACTCAACAAAATCCAAAAAAATCGAAGTTGATTTCAAATGATTTTATTAAAATTTGACAAAAATCTTGTCTACATACAAGAAAATTGAAGTTATTTTCATCTAAATTTAGTCAAATATAGATCCTACAAACAAAATAGTCATCAAAATCCAAAAAATCGAAGTTGATTTCAAATGATTTTATTAAAATTTGACCAAAATCTTGTCAAAATCCAAAAAATTGAAGTTATTTTCATCTAAATTTAGTCAAATATACATCCTACAACCAAAATACTCACCAAAATCCAAAAAAATCGAAGTTGATTTCAAATAAATTTATTAAAATTTGACACTTCCAACTAAATTTTTTTTCATAATCCAACAAAATTAAATTTGTTTTCATCTAAATTTACTCAAATATGGATCCTACAACAAAATTACTCAACAAAATCCAAAATAATCGAAGTTGATTTCAAATAAATTTAATAAAACTTGATTTTTCCAACTAAAATTTTTTTCACAATCCAACAAAATTGAAGTTATTTTCATCTAAATTTAATCAAATATAGATCCTACAACAAAAATACTCGACAAAATCCAAAAAAATCGAAGTTGATTTCATATGAATTTATTAAAATTTGACACTTCCAACTAAAATTTTATTTATAATCCAACAAAATTGAAGTTATTTTCATCTAAATTTAGTCAAATATAGATCCTACAACCAAAATACTCATCAAAATCCAAAAAAATGGAAGTTGATTTCAAATGTATTTATTAAAATTTGACAAAAATCTTGTCTACATCCAAGAAAATTGAAGTTATTTTCATCTAAATTTACTCAAATATAGATCCTACAAGAAAAATACTCAACAAAATCCAAAAAAATCGAAGTTGATTTCAAATGATTTTATTAAAATTTGTCAAAATTCTTGTCTACATGCAAGAAAATTGAAGTTATTTTCATCTAAATTTAGTCAAATATAGATCCAACAACCAAAATAGTCATCAAAATCCAAAAAATCGAAGTTGATTTCAAATAAATTTATTAAAATTTGACATTTCCAACTAAATTTTTTTCCAGAATCCAACAAAATTGAAGTTATTTTCATCTAAATTTACTCAAATATAGACCCTACAACAAAAATACTCAACAAAATCCAAAAAAATCGAAGTTGATTTCAAATAAATTTATTAAAATTTGACACTTCCAACTAAATTTTTTTTCATAATCCAACAAAATTAAATTTATTTTCATCTAAATTTACTCAAATATGAATCCTACAACAAAAATACTCAACAAAATCCAAAATAATCGAAGTTGATTTCAAATAAATTTAATAAAACTTGTTACTTCCTACTAAAATTTTTTTCACAATCCAACAAAATTGAAGTTATTTTCATCTAAATTTAATCAAATATAGATCCTACCACAAAAAAACTCAATAAAATCCAAAAAAATCGAAGTTGATTTCAAATGATTTTATTAAAATTTGACAAAAATCTTGTCTACATCCAAGAAAATTGAAGTTATTTTCATCTAAATTTACTCAAATATAGATCCTACAACAAAAATACTCAACAAAATCCAAAAAAATCGAAGTTGATTTCAAATGAATTTATTAAAATTTCACAAAAATCTTGTCTACATCCAAGAAAATTGAAGTTATTTTCATCTAAATTTACTCAAATATAGATCCTACAACAAAAATACTCAACAAAATCAAAAAAAATCGAAGTTGATTTCAAATGATTTTATTAAAATTTGACAAAAATCTTGTCTACATACAAGAAAATTGAAGTTATTTTCATCTAAATTTAGTCAAATATAGATCCTACAACCAAAATACGCAACAAAATCCAAAATAATCGAAGTTGATTTCAAATAAATTTATTAAAATTTGACATTTCCAACTAAATTTTTTTTCATAATCCAACAAAATTGAAGTTATTTTCATCTAAATTTACTCAAATATAGATCCTACAACCAAAATACGCAACAAAATCCAAAATAATCGAAGTTGATTTCAAATAAATTTATTAAAATTTGACATTTCCAACTAAATTTTTTTTCAGAATCCAACAAAATTGAAGTTATTTTCATCTAAATTTACTCAAATATAGACCCTACAACAAAAATACTCAACAAAATCCAAAAAAATCGAAGTTGATTTCAAATAAATTTATTAAAATTTGACACTTCCAACTAAATTTTTTTTCATAATCCAACAAAATTAAATTTATTTTCATCTAAATTTACTCAAATATGGTTCCTACAACAAAAATACTCAACAAAATCCAAAATAATCGAAGTTGATTTCAAATAAATTTAATAAAACTTGTTACTTCCAACTAAAATTTTTTTCACAATCCAACAAAATTGAAGTTATTTTCATCTAAATTTAATCAAATATAGATCCTACCACAAAAATACTCAACAAAATCCAAAAAAATCGAAGTTGATTTCAAATGATTTTATTAAAATTTGACAAAAATCTTGTCTACATCCAAGAAAATTGAAGTTATTTTCATCTAAATTTACTCAAATATAGATCCTACAACAAAAATACTCAACAAAATAAAAAAAAATCGAAGTTGATTTCAAATGATTTTATTAAAATTTGACAAAAATCTTGTCTACATACAAGAAAATTGAAGTTATTTTCATCTAAATTTAGTCAAATATAGATCCTACAACCAAAATAGTCATCAAAATCCAAAAAATCGAAGTTGATTTCAAATAAATTTATTAAAATTTGACATTTCCAACTAAATTTTTTTTCAGAATCCAACAAAATTGAAGTTATTTTCATCTAAATTTACTCAAATATAGACCCTACAACAAAAATACTCAACAAAATCCAAAAAAATCGAAGTTGATTTCAAATAAATTTATTAAAATTTGACACTTCCAACTAAATTTTTTTTCATAATCCAACAAAATTAAATTTATTTTCATCTAAATTTACTCAAATATGGATCCTACAACAAAAATACTCAACAAAATCCAAAATAATCGAAGTTGATTTCAAATAAATTTAAAAATTCGACACTTCCAACTAAAATTTTTTTCAGAATCCAAAAAATTGATGTTATTTTCATCTAAATTTACTCAAATATAGATCCTACAACAAAAATACTCAATAAAATCTAAAAAAATCGAAGTTGGTTTCAAATAATATTATTAAAATTTGACACTTCCAAATAAGTTTTTTTCACAATCCAACAAAATTGAAGTTATTTTCATCTAAATTTAATCAAATATAGATCCTACAACAAGAATACTCAACAAAATCCAAAAAAATCGAAGTTGATTTCAAATGAATTTATTAAAATTTGACCAAAATCTTGTCAAAATCCAAAAAATTGAAGTTATTTTCATGTAAATTTACTCAAATATAGATCCTACAACAAAATCCAAAAAAATCGAAGTTGATTTCAAATAAATTTATTAAAATTTGACATTTCCAACTATATTTTTTTTCAGAATCCAACAAAATTGAAGTTATTTTCATCTAAATTTACTCAAATATAGACCCTACAACAAAAATACTCAACAAAATCCAAAAAAATCGAAGTTGATTTCAAATAAATTTATTAAAATTTGACACTTCCAACTAAATTTTTATTCATAATCCAACAAAATTAAATTTATTTTCATCTAAATTTACTCAAATATGGATCCTACAACAAAAATACTCAACAAAATCCAAAATAATCAAAGTTGATTTCAAATAAATTTAATAAAACTTGATACTTCCAACTAAAATTTTTTTCACAATCCAACAAAATTGAAGTTATTTTCATCTAAATTTAATCAAATATAGATCCTACAACAAAAATACTCGACTGTGACGTCCTGGCCCCACCACGGTATCGCGACTTAGTGTCGGCGAGCGCCACCAGAGGTCTAATCTTCTCGCTAGTTCTCAATCTCCAATCCATTCGTATATATACAAGTTCCGAAATCATATCCTCTGTGTCCCCGTGTGTGTCTAGGGCAGGGGCCGTCAGCTGTAGCCCTATTGATGAGTCTAGCTGACGGTCCCAAGACGAAACACACCTCTTCTTTTCCTCCTCGATCCTTTAAAGCCAATCCACCCGCCCCGCACAGTTTACTCCATTGCGGCGTAATCCGGCCGGCCTTAGGGCGCGACGGTACGTTGGAGGCAGCGGGGCAAGAACTCCTTGTCATTGTCCTAACCTCCACCCAGGACGTGACACGACAAAATCCAAAAAAATCGAAGTTGATTTCATATGAATTTATTAAAATTTGACACTTCCAACTAAAATTTTTTTTATAATCCAACAAAATTGAAGTTATTTTCATCTAAATTTTGTCAAATATAGATCCTACAACCAAAATACTCATCAAAATCCAAAAAAATCGAAGTTGATTTCAAATGAATTTATTAAAATTTGACAAAAATCTTGTCTACATCCAAGAAAATTGAAGTTATTTTCATCTAAATTTACTCAAATATAGATCCTACAACAAAAATACTCAACAAAATCCAAAAAAATCGAAGTTGATTTCAAATGATTTTATTAAAATTTGACAAAAATCTTGTCTACATACAAGAAAATTGAAGTTATTTTCATCTAAATTTAGTCAAATATAGATCCTACAAACAAAATAGTCATCAAAATCCAAAAAATCGAAGTTGATTTCAAATGATTTTATTAAAATTTGACCAAAATCTTGTCAAAATCCAAAAAATTGAAGTTATTTTCATCTAAATTTAGTCAAATATACATCCTACAACCAAAATACTCACCAAAATCCAAAAAAATCGAAGTTGATTTCAAATAAATTTATTAAAATTTGACACTTCCAACTAAATTTTTTTTCATAATCCAACAAAATTAAATTTGTTTTCATCTAAATTTACTCAAATATGGATCCTACAACAAAATTACTCAACAAAATCCAAAATAATCGAAGTTGATTTCAAATAAATTTAATAAAACTTGATTTTTCCAACTAAAATTTTTTTCACAATCCAACAAAATTGAAGTTATTTTCATCTAAATTTAATCAAATATAGATCCTACAACAAAAATACTCGACAAAATCCAAAAAAATCGAAGTTGATTTCATATGAATTTATTAAAATTTGACACTTCCAACTAAAATTTTATTTATAATCCAACAAAATTGAAGTTATTTTCATCTAAATTTAGTCAAATATAGATCCTACAACCAAAATACTCATCAAAATCCAAAAAAATGGAAGTTGATTTCAAATGTATTTATTAAAATTTGACAAAAATCTTGTCTACATCCAAGAAAATTGAAGTTATTTTCATCTAAATTTACTCAAATATAGATCCTACAAGAAAAATACTCAACAAAATCCAAAAAAATCGAAGTTGATTTCAAATGATTTTATTAAAATTTGTCAAAATTCTTGTCTACATGCAAGAAAATTGAAGTTATTTTCATCTAAATTTAGTCAAATATAGATCCAACAACCAAAATAGTCATCAAAATCCAAAAAATCGAAGTTGATTTCAAATAAATTTATTAAAATTTGACATTTCCAACTAAATTTTTTTCCAGAATCCAACAAAATTGAAGTTATTTTCATCTAAATTTACTCAAATATAGACCCTACAACAAAAATACTCAACAAAATCCAAAAAAATCGAAGTTGATTTCAAATAAATTTATTAAAATTTGACACTTCCAACTAAATTTTTTTTCATAATCCAACAAAATTAAATTTATTTTCATCTAAATTTACTCAAATATGAATCCTACAACAAAAATACTCAACAAAATCCAAAATAATCGAAGTTGATTTCAAATAAATTTAATAAAACTTGTTACTTCCTACTAAAATTTTTTTCACAATCCAACAAAATTGAAGTTATTTTCATCTAAATTTAATCAAATATAGATCCTACCACAAAAAAACTCAATAAAATCCAAAAAAATCGAAGTTGATTTCAAATGATTTTATTAAAATTTGACAAAAATCTTGTCTACATCCAAGAAAATTGAAGTTATTTTCATCTAAATTTACTCAAATATAGATCCTACAACAAAAATACTCAACAAAATCCAAAAAAATCGAAGTTGATTTCAAATGAATTTATTAAAATTTCACAAAAATCTTGTCTACATCCAAGAAAATTGAAGTTATTTTCATCTAAATTTACTCAAATATAGATCCTACAACAAAAATACTCAACAAAATCAAAAAAAATCGAAGTTGATTTCAAATGATTTTATTAAAATTTGACAAAAATCTTGTCTACATACAAGAAAATTGAAGTTATTTTCATCTAAATTTAGTCAAATATAGATCCTACAACCAAAATACGCAACAAAATCCAAAATAATCGAAGTTGATTTCAAATAAATTTATTAAAATTTGACATTTCCAACTAAATTTTTTTTCAGAATCCAACAAAATTGAAGTTATTTTCATCTAAATTTACTCAAATATAGACCCTACAACAAAAATACTCAACAAAATCCAAAAAAATCGAAGTTGATTTCAAATAAATTTATTAAAATTTGACACTTCCAACTAAATTTTTTTTCATAATCCAACAAAATTAAATTTATTTTCATCTAAATTTACTCAAATATGGTTCCTACAACAAAAATACTCAACAAAATCCAAAATAATCGAAGTTGATTTCAAATAAATTTAATAAAACTTGTTACTTCCAACTAAAATTTTTTTCACAATCCAACAAAATTGAAGTTATTTTCATCTAAATTTAATCAAATATAGATCCTACCACAAAAATACTCAACAAAATCCAAAAAAATCGAAGTTGATTTCAAATGATTTTAATAAAATTTGACAAAAATCTTGTCTACATCCAAGAAAATTGAAGTTATTTTCATCTAAATTTACTCAAATATAGATCCTACAACAAAAATACTCAACAAAATAAAAAAAAATCGAAGTTGATTTCAAATGATTTTATTAAAATTTGACAAAAATCTTGTCTACATACAAGAAAATTGAAGTTATTTTCATCTAAATTTAGTCAAATATAGATCCTACAACCAAAATAGTCATCAAAATCCAAAAAATCGAAGTTGATTTCAAATAAATTTATTAAAATTTGACATTTCCAACTAAATTTTTTTTCAGAATCCAACAAAATTGAAGTTATTTTCATCTAAATTTACTCAAATATAGACCCTACAACAAAAATACTCAACAAAATCCAAAAAAATCGAAGTTGATTTCAAATAAATTTATTAAAATTTGACACTTCCAACTAAATTTTTTTTCATAATCCAACAAAATTAAATTTATTTTCATCTAAATTTACTCAAATATGGATCCTACAACAAAAATACTCAACAAAATCCAAAATAATCGAAGTTGATTTCAAATAAATTTAATAAAACTTGATACTTCCAACTAAAATTTTTTTCACAATCCAACAAAATTGAAGTTATTTTCATCTAAATTTAATCAAATATAGATCCTACCACAAAAATACTCAACAAAATCCAAAAAAATCGAAGTTGATTTCAAATGATTTTATTAAAATTTGACAAAAATCTTGTCTACATCCAAGAAAATTGAAGTTATTTTCATCTAAATTTACTCAAATATAGATCCTACAACAAAAATACTCAACAAAATCAAAAAAAATCGAAGTTGATTTCAAATGATTTTATTAAAATTTGACAAAAATCTTGTCTACATACAAGAAAATTGAAGTTATTTTCATCTAAATTTAGTCAAATATAGATCCTACAACCAAAATAGTCATCAAAATCCAAAAAATCGAAGTTGATTTCAAATAAATTTATTAAAATTTGACATTTCCAACTAAATTTTTTTTCAGAATCCAACAAAATTGAAGTTATTTTCATCTAAATTTACTCAAATATAGACCCTACAACAAAAATACTCAACAAAATCCAAAAAAATCGAAGTTGATTTCAAATAAATTTATTAAAATTTGACACTTCCAACTAAATTTTTTTTCATAATCCAACAAAATTAAATTTATTTTCATCTAAATTTACTCAAATATGGATCCTACAA
Source organism: Andrena fulva (assembly GCA_946251845.1). Lineage (NCBI taxonomy): Eukaryota > Metazoa > Arthropoda > Insecta > Hymenoptera > Andrenidae > Andrena > Andrena fulva. The sequence continues at coordinate 3,203,450 of CAMITZ010000243.1, forward strand.
CAAAAATACTCAACAAAATCCAAAATAATCGAAGTTGATTTCAAATAAATTTAATAAAACTTGATACTTCCAACTAAAATTTTTTTCACAATCCAACAAAATTGAAGTTATTTTCATCTAAATTTAATCAAATATAGATCCTACAACAAAAATACTCGACAAAATCCAAAAAAATCGAAGTTGATTTCATATGAATTTATTAAAATTTGACACTTCCAACTAAAATTTTTTTTATAATCCAACAAAATTGAAGTTATTTTCATCTAAATTTACTCAAATATAGATCCTACAACAAAAATACTCAACAAAATCCAAAAAAATCGAAGTTGATTTCAAATGATTTTATTAAAATTTGACAAAAATCTTGTCTACATACAAGAAAATTGAAGTTATTTTCATCTAAATTTAGTCAAATATAGATCCTACAAACAAAATAGTCATAAAAATCCAAAAAATCGAAGTTGATTTCAAATGATTTTATTAAAATTTGACCAAAATCTTGTCAAAATCCAAAAAATTGAAGTTATTTTCATCTAAATTTAGTCAAATATACATCCTACAGCCAAAATACTCACCAAAATCCAAAAAAATCGAAGTTGATTTCAAATAAATTTATTAAAATTTGACACTTCCAACTAAATTTTTTTTCATAATCCAACAAAATTAAATTTGTTTTCATCTAAATTTACTCAAATATGGATCCTACAACAAAATTACTCAACAAAATCCAAAATAATCGAAGTTGATTTCAAATAAATTTAATAAAACTTGATTCTTCCAACTAAAATTTTTTTCACAATCCAACAAAATTGAAGTTATTTTCATCTAAATTTAATCAAATATAGATCCTACAACAAAAATACTCGACAAAATCCAAAAAAATCGAAGTTGATTTCATATGAATTTATTAAAATTTGACAAAAATCTTGTCCACATACAAGAAAATTGAAGTTATTTTCATCTAAATTTAGTCAAATATAGATCCTACAACCAAAATAGTCATCAAAATCCAAAAAATCGAAGTTGATTTCAAATGATTTTATTAAAATTTGACCAAAATCTTGTCAAAATCCAAAAAATTGAAATTATTTTCATCTAAATTTAGTCAAATATACATCCTACAACCAAAATACTCATCAAAATCCAAAAAAATCGAAGTTGATTTCAAATAAATTTATTAAAATTTGACACTTCCAACTAAAATTTTTTTCATAATCCAACAAAATTGAAGTTATTTTCATCTAAATTTACTCAAATATAGATCCTACAACCAAAATACTCAACAAAATAAAAAAAAATCGAAGTTGATTTCAAATGAATTTATTAAAATTTGACCAAAATCTTGTCAAAATCCAAGAAAATTGAAGTTATTTTCATCTAAATTTAGTCAAATATAGATCCTACAACCAAAATACTCGACAAAATCAAAAAAAATCGAAGTTGATTTTATATGAATTTATTAAAATTTGACACTTCCAACTAAAATTTTTTCATAATCCAACGAAATTGAAGTTATTTTCATCTAAATTTACTCAAATATAGAACCTACAACAAAAATACTCAACAAAATCCAAAAAAATCGAAGTTGATTTCAAATAAATTTATTAAAATTTGACACTTCCAACTAAAATTTTTTTCACAATCCAACAAAATTGAAGTTATTTTCATCTAAATTTACTCAAATATAGATCCAACAACCAAAATACGCAACAAAATCCAAAAAAATCGAAGTTGATTTGAAATGAATTTATTAAAATTTGACCAAAATCTTGTCAAAATCCAAAAAATTGAAGTTATTTTCATCTAAATTTACTCAAATATAGATCCTACAACAAAAATACTCAACAAAATCAAAAAAAATCGAAGTTGATTTCTAATAAATTTATTAAAATTTGACACTTCCAACTAAATTTTTTTTCATAATCCAACAAAATTAAATTTATTTTCATCTAAATTTACTCAAATATGGATCCTACAACAAAAATACTCAACAAAATCCAAAATAATCGAAGTTGATTTCAAATGAATTTATTAAAATTTGACACTTCCAACTAAATTTTTTTTCATAATCCAACAAAATTAAATTTATTTTCATCTAAATTTACTCAAATATGGATCCTACAACAAAAATACTCAACAAAATCCAAAATAATCGAAGTTGATTTCAAATAAATTTAATAAAACTTGATACTTCCAACTAAAATTTTTTTCACAATCCAACAAAATTGAAGTTATTTTCATCTAAATTTAATCAAATATAGATCCTACAACAAAATTACTCGACAAAATCCAAAAAAATCGAAGTTGATTTCATATGAATTTATTAAAATTTGACACTTCCAACTAAAATTTTTTTTATAATCCAACAAAAATGAAGTTATTTTCATCTAAATTTAGTCAAATATAGATCCTACAACCAAAATACTCATCAAAATCCAAAAAAATCGAAGTTGATTTCAAATGAATTTATTAAAATTTGACAAAAATCTTGTCTACATCCAAGAAAATTGAAGTTATTTTCATCTAAATTTATTCAAATATAGACCCTACAACAAAAATACTCAACAAAATCCAAAAAAATCGAAGTTGATTTCAAATAAATTTATTAAAATTTGACACTTCCAACTAAAATTTTTTTCACAATCCAACAAAATTGAAGTTATTTTCATCTAAATTTACTCAAATATAGATCCTACAACCAAAATACGCAACAAAATCCAAAAAAATCGAAGTTGATTTCAAATGAATTTATTAAAATTTGACCAAAATCTTGTCAAAATCCAACAAATTGAAGTTATTTTCATCTAAATTTACTCAAATATAGATCCTACAACAAAAATACTCAACAAAATCAAAAAAAAATCGAAGTTGATTTCAAATAAATTTATTAAAATTTGACATTTCCAACTAAATTTTTTTTCAGAATCCAACAAAATTGAAGTTATTTTCATCTAAATTTACTCAAATATAGACCCTACAACAAAAATACTCAACAAAATCCAAAAAAATCGAAGTTGATTTCAAATAAATTTATTAAAATTTGACACTTCCAACTAAATTTTTTTTCATAATCCAACAAAATTAAATTTATTTTCATCTAAATTTACTCAAATATAGATCCTACAACAAAAATACTCAACAAAATCCAAAATAATCGAAGTTGATTTCAAATAAATTTAATCAAATATAGATCCTACAACAAAAATACTCGACAAAATCCAAAAAAATCGAAGTTGATTTCATATGAATTTATTAAAATTTGACACTTCCAAATAAATTTTTTTTTATAATCCAACAAAATTGAAGTTATTTTCATCTAAATTTAGTCAAATATAGATCCTACAACCAAAATACTCATCAAAATCCAAAAAAATCGAAGTTGATTTCAAATGAATTTATTAAAATTTGACAAAAATCTTGTCTACATCCAAGAAAATTGAAGTTATTTTCATCTAAATTTACTCAAATACAGATCCTACAACAAAAATACTCAACAAAATCCAAAAAAATCAAAGTTGATTTCAAATGATTTTATTAAAATTTGACAAAAATCTTGTCTACATACAAGAAAATAGAAGTTATTTTCATCTAAATTTAGTCAAATATAGATCCTACAACCAAAATAGTCATCAAAATCCAAAAAATCGAAGTTGATTTCAAATGAATTTATTAAAATTTGACACTTCCAACTAAAATTTTTTTTCACAATCCAAAAAATTGAAGTTATTTTCATCTAAATCTACTCAAATATAGATCCTACAACAAAAATACTCAACAAAATCCAAAATAATCGAAGTTGATTTCAAATAAATTTAAAAATTCGACACATCCAACTAAAATTTTTTTCACAATCCAAAAAATTGATGTTATTTTCATCTAAATTTACTCAAATATAGATCCTACAACAAAAATACGCAACATAATCCAAAAAAATCGAAGTTGATTTCAAATGAATTTATTAAAATTTGACAAAAACCTTGTCAAAATCCAAAAAATTGAAGTTATTTTCATCTAAATTTACTCAAATATAGATCCTACAACAAAAATACTCAACAAAATCCAAAATAATCGAAGTTGATTTCAAATAAATTTAATAAAACTTGATACTTCCAACTAAAATTTTTTCACAATCCAACAAAATTGAAGTTATTTTCATCTAAATTTAATCAAATATAGATCCTACAACAAAAATACTCGACAAAATCCAAAAAAATCGAAGTTGATTTCATATGAATTTATTAAAATTTGACACTTCCAAATAAATTTTTTTTTATAATCCAACAAAATTGAAGTTATTTTCATCTAAATTTAGTCAAATATAGATCCTACAACCAAAATACTCATCAAAATCTAAAAAAATCGAAGTTGGTTTCAAATAATATTATTAAAATTTGACACTTCCAAATAAGTTTTTTTCACAATCCAACAAAATTGAAGTTATTTTCATCTAAATTTAGTCAAATATACATCCTACAACCAAAATACTCATCAAAATCCAAAAAAATCGAAGTTGATTTCAAATAAATTTATTAAAATTTGACACTTCCAACTAAAATTTTTTTCATAATCCAACAAAATTGAAGTTATTTTCATCTAAATTTACTCAAATATAGATCCTACAACCAAAATACTCAACAAAATAAAAAAAAATCGAAGTTGATTTCAAATGAATTTATTAAAATTTGACCAAAATCTTGTCAAAATCCAAGAAAATTGAAGTTATTTTCATCTAAATTTAGTCAAATATAGATCCTACAACCAAAATACTCGACAAAATCCAAAAAAATCGAAGTTGATTTTATATGAATTTATTAAAATTTGACACTTCCAACTAAAATTTTTTCATAATCCAACGAAATTGAAGTTATTTTCATCTAAATTTACTCAAATATAGAACCTACAACAAAAATACTCAACAAAATCCAAAAAAATCGAAGTTGATTTCAAATAAATTTATTAAAATTTGACACTTCCAACTAAAATTTTTTTCACAATCCAACAAAATTGAAGTTATTTTCATCTAAATTTACTCAAATATAGATCCAACAACCAAAATACGCAACAAAATCCAAAAAAATCGAAGTTGATTTGAAATGAATTTATTAAAATTTGACCAAAATCTTGTCTACATCCAAGAAAATTGAAGTTATTTTCATCTAAATTTATTCAAATATAGACCCTACAACAAAAATACTCAACAAAATCCAAAAAAATCGAAGTTGATTTCAAATAAATTTATTAAAATTTGACACTTCCAACTAAAATTTTTTTCACAATCCAACAAAATTGAAGTTATTTTCATCTAAATTTACTCAAATATAGATCCTACAACCAAAATACGCAACAAAATCCAAAAAAATCGAAGTTGATTTTTAATGAATTTATTAAAATTTGACCAAAATCTTGTCAAAATCCAAAAAATTGAAGTTATTTTCATCTAAATTTACTCAAATATAGATCCTACAACAAAAATACTCAACAAAATCCAAAATAATCGAAGTTGATTTCAAATAAATTTAATCAAATATAGATCCTACAACAAAAATACTCGACAAAATCCAAAAAAATCGAAGTTGATTTCATATGAATTTATTAAAATTTGACACTTCCAAATAAATTTTTTTTTATAATCCAACAAAATTGAAGTTATTTTCATCTAAATTTAGTCAAATATAGATCCTACAACCAAAATACTCATCAAAATCCAAAAAAATCGAAGTTGATTTCAAATGAATTTATTAAAATTTGACAAAAATCTTGTCTACATCCAAGAAAATTGAAGTTATTTTCATCTAAATTTACTCAAATACAGATCCTACAACAAAAATACTCAACAAAATCCAAAAAAATCAAAGTTGATTTCAAATGATTTTATTAAAATTTGACAAAAATCTTGTCTACATACAAGAAAATAGAAGTTATTTTCATCTAAATTTAGTCAAATATAGATCCTACAACCAAAATAGTCATCAAAATCCAAAAAATCGAAGTTGATTTCAAATGAATTTATTAAAATTTGACACTTCCAACTAAAATTTTTTTTCACAATCCAAAAAATTGAAGTTATTTTCATCTAAATCTACTCAAATATAGATCCTACAACAAAAATACTCAACAAAATCCAAAATAATCGAAGTTGATTTCAAATAAATTTAAAAATTCGACACATCCAACTAAAATTTTTTTCACAATCCAAAAAATTGATGTTATTTTCATCTAAATTTACTCAAATATAGATCCTACAACAAAAATACGCAACATAATCCAAAAAAATCGAAGTTGATTTCAAATGAATTTATTAAAATTTGACAAAAACCTTGTCAAAATCCAAAAAATTGAAGTTATTTTCATCTAAATTTACTCAAATATAGATCCTACAACAAAAATACTCAACAAAATCCAAAATAATCGAAGTTGATTTCAAATAAATTTAATAAAACTTGATACTTCCAACTAAAATATTTTCACAATCCAACAAAATTGAAGTTATTTTCATCTAAATTTAATCAAATATAGATCCTACAACAAAAATACTCGACAAAATCCAAAAAAATCGAAGTTGATTTCATATGAATTTATTAAAATTTGACACTTCCAAATAAATTTTTTTTTATAATCCAACAAAATTGAAGTTATTTTCATCTAAATTTAGTCAAATATAGATCCTACAACCAAAATACTCATCAAAATCTAAAAAAATCGAAGTTGGTTTCAAATAATATTATTAAAATTTGACACTTCCAAATAAGTTTTTTTCACAATCCAACAAAATTGAAGTTATTTTCATCTAAATTTAATCAAATATAGATCCTACAACAAGAATACTCAACAAAATCCAAAAAAATCGAAGTTGATTTCAAATGAATTTATTAAAATTTGACAAAAATCTTGTCTACATCCAAGAAAATTGAAGTTATTTTCATCTGAATTTAGTCAAATATAGATCCTACAACCAAAATACTCATCAAAATCCAAAAAAATCGAAGTTGATTTCAAATAAATTTATTAAAATTTGACACTTCCAACTAAATTTTTTTTCATAATCCAACAAAATTGAATTTATTTTCATCTAAATTTAGTCAAATATAGATGCTACAACCAAAATACTCAACAAAATAAAGAATAATCGAAGTTGATTGCAAATAAATTTAAAAATTCGACACTTCCAACTAAAATTTTTTTCACAATCCAACAAAATTGAAGTTATTTTCATCTAAATTTACTCAAATATAGATCCTACAACCCAAATACGCAACATAATCCAAAAAAATCGAAGTTGATTTCAAATGAATTTATTAAAATTTGACAAAAACCTTGTCAAAATCCAAAAAATTGAAGTTATTTTCATCTAAATTTACTCAAATATAGATCCTACAACAAAAATACTCAACAAAATCCAAAATAATCGAAGTTGATTTCAAATAAATTTATTAAAATTTGACACTTCCAACTAAAATTTTTTTCACAATCCAACAAAATTGAAGTTATTTTCATCTAAATTTAATCAAATATAGATCCTACAACAAGAATACTCAACAAAATCCAAAAAAATCGAAGTTGATTTCAAATGAATTTATTAAAATTTGACAAAAATCTTGTCTACATCCAAGAAAATTGAAGTTATTTTCATCTGAATTTAGTCAAATATAGATCCTACAACCAAAATACTCATCAAAATCCAAAAAAATCGAAGTTGATTTCAAATAAATTTATTAAAATTTGACACTTCCAACTAAATTTTTTTTCATAATCCAACAAAATTGAATTTATTTTCATCTAAATTTAGTCAAATATAGATCCTACAACCAAAATACTCAACAAAATAAAGAATAATCGAAGTTGATTGCAAATAAATTTAAAAATTCGACACTTCCAACTAAATTTTTTTTCACAATCCAACAAAATTGAAGTTATTTTCATCTAAATTTACTCAAATATAGATCCTACAACCCAAATACGCAACAAAATCCAAAAAAATCGAAGTTGATTTCAAATGAATTTATTAAAATTTGACAAAAACCTTGTCAAAATCCAAAAAATTGAAGTTATTTTCATCTAAATTTACTCAAATATAGATCCTACAACAAAAATACTCAACAAAATCCAAAATAATCGAAGTTGATTTCAAATAAATTTAATAAAACTTGATACTTCCAACTAAAATTTTTTCACAATCCAACAAAATTGAAGTTATTTTCATCTAAATTTAATCAAATATAGATCCTACAACAAAAATACTCGACAAAATCCAAAAAAATCGAAGTTGATTTCATATGAATTTATTAAAATTTGACACTTCCAAATAAAATTTTTTTTATAATCCAACAAAATTGAAGTTATTTTCATCTAAATTTAGTCAAATATAGATCCTACAACCAAAATACTCATCAAAATCCAAAAAAATCGAAGTTGATTTCAAATGAATTTATTAAAATTTGACAAAAATCTTGTCTACATCCAAGAAAATTGAAGTTATTTTCATCTAAATTTACTCAAATATAGATCCTACAACAAAAATACTCAACAAAATCCAAAAAAATCAAAGTTGATTTCAAATGATTTTATTAAAATTTGACAAAAATCTTGTCTACATCCAAGAAAATTGAAGTTATTTTCATCTAAATTTACTCAAATATAGATCCTACAACAAAAATACTCAACAAAATCCAAAAAAATCAAAGTTGATTTCAAATGATTTTATTAAAATTTGACAAAAATCTTGTCTACATACAAGAAAATTGAAGTTATTTTCATCTAAATTTAGTCAAATATAGGTCCTACAACCAAAATAGTCATCAAAATCCAAAAAATCGAAGTTGATTTCAAATGAATTTATTAAAATTTGACACTTCCAACTAAAATTTTTTCATAATCCAACGAAATTGAAGTTATTCTCATCTAAATTTAGTCAAATATAGATCCTACAACCAAAATACTCATCAAAATCCAAAAAAATCGAAGTTGATTTCAAATAAATTTATTAAAATTTGACACTTCCAACTAAATTTTTTTTCATAATCCAACAAAATTGAATTTATTTTCATCTAAATTTAGTCAAATATAGATCCTACAACAAAAATACTCAACAAAATCCAAAAAAATCGAAGTTGATTTCAAATAAATTTATTAAAATTTGACCCTTCCAACTAAAATTTTTTTTCACAATCCAAAAAATTTAAGTTATTTTCATCTAAATCTACTCAAATATAGATCCTACAACAAAAATACTCAACAAAATCCAAAATAATCGAAGTTGATTTCAAATAAATTTAAAAATTCGACACTTCCAACTAAAATTTTTTCACAATCCAAAAAATTGATGTTATTTTCATCTAAATTTACTCAAATATAGATCCTACAACAAAAATACTCAATAAAATCTAAAAAAATCGAAGTTGGTTTCAAATAATATTATTAAAATTTGACACTTCCAAATAAGTTTTTTTCACAATCCAACAAAATTGAAGTTATTTTTATCTAAATTTAATCAAATATACATCCTACAACAAGAATACTCAACAAAATCCAAAAAAATCGAAGTTGATTTCAAATGAATTTATTAAAATTTGACAAAAATCTTGTCTACATCCGAGAAAATTGAAGTTATTTTCATCTGAATTTAGTCAAATATAGATCCTACAACCAAAATACTCATCAAAATCCAAAAAAATCGAAGTTGATTTCAAATAAATTTATTAAAATTTGACACTTCCAACTAAATTTTTTTTCATAATCCAACAAAATTGAATTTATTTTCATCTAAATTTAGTCAAATATAGATCCTACAACCAAAATACTCAACAAAATAAAGAAAAATCGAAGTTGTTTTCAAATAAATTTATTAAAATTTGACACTTCCAACAAAAATTTTTTCATAATCCAACAAAATTGAAGTTATTTTCATCTAAATTTACTCAAATATAGATCCTACAACCAAAATACGCAACAAAATCCAAAAAAATCGAAGTTGATTTCAAATGAATTTATTAAAATTTGACCAAAATCTTGTCAAAATCCAAAAAATTGAAGTTATTTTCATCTAAATTTACTCAAATATAGATCCTACAACAAAATCCAAAAAAATCGAAGTTGATTTCAAATAAATTTATTAAAATTTGACATTTCCAACTAAATTTTTTTTCAGAATCCAACAAAATTGATGTTATTTTCATCTAAATTTACTCAAATATAGACCCTACAACAAAAATACTCAACAAAATCCAAAAAAATCGAAGTTGATTTCAAATAAATTTATTAAAATTTGACACTTCCAACTAAATTTTTTTTCATAATACAACAAAATTAAATTTATTTTCATCTAAATTTACTCAAACATGGATCCTACAACAAAAATACTCAACAAAATCCAAAATAATCAAAGTTGATTTCAAATAAATTTAATAAAACTTGATACTTCCAACTAAAATTTTTTTCACAATCCAACAAAATTGAAGTTATTTTCATCTAAATTTACTCAAATATAGATCCTACAACCCAAATACGCAACATAATCCAAAAAAATCGAAGTTGATTTCAAATGAATTTATTAAAATTTGACAAAAACCTTGTCAAAATCCAAAAAATTGAAGTTATTTTCATCTAAATTTACTCAAATATAGATCCTACAACAAAAATACTAAACAAAATCCAAAATAATCGAAGTTGATTTCAAATAAATTTAATAAAACTTGATACTTCCAACTAAAATTTTTTCACAATCCAACAAAATTGAAGTTATTTTCATCTAAATTTAATCAAATATAGATCCTACAACAAAAATACTCGACAAAATCCAAAAAAATCGAAGTTGATTTCATATGAATTTATTAAAATTTGACACTTCCAAATAAAATTTTTTTTATAATCCAACAAAATTGAAGTTATTTTCATCTAAATTTAGTCAAATATAGATCCTACAACCAAAATACTCATCAAAATCCAAAAAAATCGAAGTTGATTACAAATGAATTTATTAAAATTTGACACTTCCAACTAAAATTTTTTTCACAATCCAACAAAATTGAAGTTATTTTCATCTAAATTTAATCAAATATAGATCCTACAACAAGAATACTCAACAAAATCCAAAAAAATCGAAGTTGATTTCAAATGAATTTATTAAAATTTGACAAAAATCTTGTCTACATCCAAGAAAATTGAAGTTATTTTCATCTGAATTTAGTCAAATATAGATCCTACAACCAAAATACTCATCAAAATCCAAAAAAATCGAAGTTGATTTCAAATAAATTTATTAAAATTTGACATTTCCAACTAAATTTTTTTTCATAATCCAACAAAATTGAATTTATTTTCATCTAAATTTAGTCAAATATAGATCCTACAACCAAAATACTCAACAAAATAAAGAATAATCGAAGTTGATTGCAAATAAATTTAAAAATTCGACACTTCCAACTAAAATTTTTTTCACAATCCAACAAAATTGAAGTTATTTTCATCTAAATTTACTCAAATATAGATCCTACAACCCAAATACGCAACAAAATCCAAAAAAATCGAAGTTGATTTCAAATGAATTTATTAAAATTTGACAAAAACCTTGTCAAAATCCAAAAAATTGAAGTTATTTTCATCTAAATTTACTCAAATATAGATCCTACAACAAAAATACTCAACAAAATCCAAAATAATCGAAGTTGATTTCAAATAAATTTAATAAAACTTGATACTTCCAACTAAAATTTTTTCACAATCCAACAAAATTGAAGTTATTTTCATCTAAATTTAATCAAATATAGATCCTACAACAAAAATACTCGACAAAATCCAAAAAAATCGAAGTTGATTTCATATGAATTTATTAAAATTTGACACTTCCAAATAAAATTTTTTTTATAATCCAACAAAATTGAAGTTATTTTCATCTAAATTTAGTCAAATATAGATCCTACAACCAAAATACTCATCAAAATCCAAAAAAATCGAAGTTGATTTCAAATGAATTTATTAAAATTTGACAAAAATCTTGTCTACATCCAAGAAAATTGAAGTTATTTTCATCTAAATTTACTCAAATATAGATCCTACAACAAAAATACTCAACAAAATCCAAAAAAATCAAAGTTGATTTCAAATGATTTTATTAAAATTTGACAAAAATCTTGTCTACATCCAAGAAAATTGAAGTTATTTTCATCTAAATTTACTCAAATATAGATCCTACAACAAAAATACTCAACAAAATCCAAAAAAATCAAAGTTGATTTCAAATGATTTTATTAAAATTTGACAAAAATCTTGTCTACATACAAGAAAATTGAAGTTATTTTCATCTAAATTTAGTCAAATATAGGTCCTACAACCAAAATAGTCATCAAAATCCAAAAAATCGAAGTTGATTTCAAATGAATTTATTAAAATTTGACACTTCCAACTAAAATTTTTTCATAATCCAACGAAATTGAAGTTATTCTCATCTAAATTTAGTCAAATATAGATCCTACAACCAAAATACTCATCAAAATCCAAAAAAATCGAAGTTGATTTCAAATAAATTTATTAAAATTTGACACTTCCAACTAAATTTTTTTTCATAATCCAACAAAATTGAATTTATTTTCATCTAAATTTAGTCAAATATAGATCCTACAACAAAAATACTCAACAAAATCCAAAAAAATCGAAGTTGATTTCAAATAAATTTATTAAAATTTGACCCTTCCAACTAAAATTTTTTTTCACAATCCAAAAAATTTAAGTTATTTTCATCTAAATCTACTCAAATATAGATCCTACAACAAAAATACTCAACAAAATCCAAAATAATCGAAGTTGATTTCAAATAAATTTAAAAATTCGACACTTCCAACTAAAATTTTTTTCACAATCCAAAAAATTGATGTTATTTTCATCTAAATTTACTCAAATATAGATCCTACAACAAAAATACTCAATAAAATCTAAAAAAATCGAAGTTGGTTTCAAATAATATTATTAAAATTTGACACTTCCAAATAAGTTTTTTTCACAATCCAACAAAATTGAAGTTATTTTCATCTAAATTTAATCAAATATACATCCTACAACAAGAATACTCAACAAAATCCAAAAAAATCGAAGTTGATTTCAAATGAATTTATTAAAATTTGACAAAAATCTTGTCTACATCCGAGAAAATTGAAGTTATTTTCATCTGAATTTAGTCAAATATAGATCCTACAACCAAAATACTCATCAAAATCCAAAAAAATCGAAGTTGATTTCAAATAAATTTATTAAAATTTGACACTTCCAACTAAATTTTTTTTCATAATCCAACAAAATTGAATTTATTTTCATCTAAATTTAGTCAAATATAGATCCTACAACCAAAATACTCAACAAAATAAAGAAAAATCGAAGTTGTTTTCAAATAAATTTATTAAAATTTGACACTTCCAACAAAAATTTTTTCATAATCCAACAAAATTGAAGTTATTTTCATCTAAATTTACTCAAATATAGATCCTACAACCAAAATACGCAACAAAATCCAAAAAAATCGAAGTTGATTTCAAATGATTTTATTAAAATTTGACCAAAATCTTGTCAAAATCCAAAAAATTGAAGTTATTTTCATCTAAATTTAGTCAAATATACATCCTACAGCCAAAATACTCACCAAAATCCAAAAAAATCGAAGTTGATTTCAAATAAATTTATTAAAATTTGACACTTCCAACTAAATTTTTTTTCATAATCCAACAAAATTAAATTTGTTTTCATCTAAATTTACTCAAATATGGATCCTACAACAAAATTACTCAACAAAATCCAAAATAATCGAAGTTGATTTCAAATAAATTTAATAAAACTTGATTCTTCCAACTAAAATTTTTTTCACAATCCAACAAAATTGAAGTTATTTTCATCTAAATTTAATCAAATATAGATCCTACAACAAAAATACTCGACAAAATCCAAAAAAATCGAAGTTGATTTCATATGAATTTATTAAAATTTGACAAAAATCTTGTCCACATACAAGAAAATTGAAGTTATTTTCATCTAAATTTAGTCAAATATAGATCCTACAACCAAAATAGTCATCAAAATCCAAAAAATCGAAGTTGATTTCAAATGATTTTATTAAAATTTGACCAAAATCTTGTCAAAATCCAAAAAATTGAAATTATTTTCATCTAAATTTAGTCAAATATACATCCTACAACCAAAATACTCATCAAAATCCAAAAAAATCGAAGTTGATTTCAAATAAATTTATTAAAATTTGACACTTCCAACTAAAATTTTTTTCATAATCCAACAAAATTGAAGTTATTTTCATCTAAATTTACTCAAATATAGATCCTACAACCAAAATACTCAACAAAATAAAAAAAAATCGAAGTTGATTTCAAATGAATTTATTAAAATTTGACCAAAATCTTGTCAAAATCCAAGAAAATTGAAGTTATTTTCATCTAAATTTAGTCAAATATAGATCCTACAACCAAAATACTCGACAAAATCAAAAAAAATCGAAGTTGATTTTATATGAATTTATTAAAATTTGACACTTCCAACTAAAATTTTTTCATAATCCAACGAAATTGAAGTTATTTTCATCTAAATTTACTCAAATATAGAACCTACAACAAAAATACTCAACAAAATCCAAAAAAATCGAAGTTGATTTCAAATAAATTTATTAAAATTTGACACTTCCAACTAAAATTTTTTTCACAATCCAACAAAATTGAAGTTATTTTCATCTAAATTTACTCAAATATAGATCCAACAACCAAAATACGCAACAAAATCCAAAAAAATCGAAGTTGATTTGAAATGAATTTATTAAAATTTGACCAAAATCTTGTCAAAATCCAAAAAATTGAAGTTATTTTCATCTAAATTTACTCAAATATAGATCCTACAACAAAAATACTCAACAAAATCAAAAAAAATCGAAGTTGATTTCTAATAAATTTATTAAAATTTGACACTTCCAACTAAATTTTTTTTCATAATCCAACAAAATTAAATTTATTTTCATCTAAATTTACTCAAATATGGATCCTACAACAAAAATACTCAACAAAATCCAAAATAATCGAAGTTGATTTCAAATGAATTTATTAAAATTTGACACTTCCAACTAAATTTTTTTTCATAATCCAACAAAATTAAATTTATTTTCATCTAAATTTACTCAAATATGGATCCTACAACAAAAATACTCAACAAAATCCAAAATAATCGAAGTTGATTTCAAATAAATTTAATAAAACTTGATACTTCCAACTAAAATTTTTTTCACAATCCAACAAAATTGAAGTTATTTTCATCTAAATTTAATCAAATATAGATCCTACAACAAAATTACTCGACAAAATCCAAAAAAATCGAAGTTGATTTCATATGAATTTATTAAAATTTGACACTTCCAACTAAAATTTTTTTTATAATCCAACAAAAATGAAGTTATTTTCATCTAAATTTAGTCAAATATAGATCCTACAACCAAAATACTCATCAAAATCCAAAAAAATCGAAGTTGATTTCAAATGAATTTATTAAAATTTGACAAAAATCTTGTCTACATCCAAGAAAATTGAAGTTATTTTCATCTAAATTTATTCAAATATAGACCCTACAACAAAAATACTCAACAAAATCCAAAAAAATCGAAGTTGATTTCAAATAAATTTATTAAAATTTGACACTTCCAACTAAAATTTTTTTCACAATCCAACAAAATTGAAGTTATTTTCATCTAAATTTACTCAAATATAGATCCTACAACCAAAATACGCAACAAAATCCAAAAAAATCGAAGTTGATTTCAAATGAATTTATTAAAATTTGACCAAAATCTTGTCAAAATCCAACAAATTGAAGTTATTTTCATCTAAATTTACTCAAATATAGATCCTACAACAAAAATACTCAACAAAATCAAAAAAAAATCGAAGTTGATTTCAAATAAATTTATTAAAATTTGACATTTCCAACTAAATTTTTTTTCAGAATCCAACAAAATTGAAGTTATTTTCATCTAAATTTACTCAAATATAGACCCTACAACAAAAATACTCAACAAAATCCAAAAAAATCGAAGTTGATTTCAAATAAATTTATTAAAATTTGACACTTCCAACTAAATTTTTTTTCATAATCCAACAAAATTAAATTTATTTTCATCTAAATTTACTCAAATATAGATCCTACAACAAAAATACTCAACAAAATCCAAAATAATCGAAGTTGATTTCAAATAAATTTAATCAAATATAGATCCTACAACAAAAATACTCGACAAAATCCAAAAAAATCGAAGTTGATTTCATATGAATTTATTAAAATTTGACACTTCCAAATAAATTTTTTTTTATAATCCAACAAAATTGAAGTTATTTTCATCTAAATTTAGTCAAATATAGATCCTACAACCAAAATACTCATCAAAATCCAAAAAAATCGAAGTTGATTTCAAATGAATTTATTAAAATTTGACAAAAATCTTGTCTACATCCAAGAAAATTGAAGTTATTTTCATCTAAATTTACTCAAATACAGATCCTACAACAAAAATACTCAACAAAATCCAAAAAAATCAAAGTTGATTTCAAATGATTTTATTAAAATTTGACAAAAATCTTGTCTACATACAAGAAAATAGAAGTTATTTTCATCTAAATTTAGTCAAATATAGATCCTACAACCAAAATAGTCATCAAAATCCAAAAAATCGAAGTTGATTTCAAATGAATTTATTAAAATTTGACACTTCCAACTAAAATTTTTTTTCACAATCCAAAAAATTGAAGTTATTTTCATCTAAATCTACTCAAATATAGATCCTACAACAAAAATACTCAACAAAATCCAAAATAATCGAAGTTGATTTCAAATAAATTTAAAAATTCGACACATCCAACTAAAATTTTTTTCACAATCCAAAAAATTGATGTTATTTTCATCTAAATTTACTCAAATATAGATCCTACAACAAAAATACGCAACATAATCCAAAAAAATCGAAGTTGATTTCAAATGAATTTATTAAAATTTGACAAAAACCTTGTCAAAATCCAAAAAATTGAAGTTATTTTCATCTAAATTTACTCAAATATAGATCCTACAACAAAAATACTCAACAAAATCCAAAATAATCGAAGTTGATTTCAAATAAATTTAATAAAACTTGATACTTCCAACTAAAATTTTTTCACAATCCAACAAAATTGAAGTTATTTTCATCTAAATTTAATCAAATATAGATCCTACAACAAAAATACTCGACAAAATCCAAAAAAATCGAAGTTGATTTCATATGAATTTATTAAAATTTGACACTTCCAAATAAATTTTTTTTTATAATCCAACAAAATTGAAGTTATTTTCATCTAAATTTAGTCAAATATAGATCCTACAACCAAAATACTCATCAAAATCTAAAAAAATCGAAGTTGGTTTCAAATAATATTATTAAAATTTGACACTTCCAAATAAGTTTTTTTCACAATCCAACAAAATTGAAGTTATTTTCATCTAAATTTAGTCAAATATACATCCTACAACCAAAATACTCATCAAAATCCAAAAAAATCGAAGTTGATTTCAAATAAATTTATTAAAATTTGACACTTCCAACTAAAATTTTTTTCATAATCCAACAAAATTGAAGTTATTTTCATCTAAATTTACTCAAATATAGATCCTACAACCAAAATACTCAACAAAATAAAAAAAAATCGAAGTTGATTTCAAATGAATTTATTAAAATTTGACCAAAATCTTGTCAAAATCCAAGAAAATTGAAGTTATTTTCATCTAAATTTAGTCAAATATAGATCCTACAACCAAAATACTCGACAAAATCCAAAAAAATCGAAGTTGATTTTATATGAATTTATTAAAATTTGACACTTCCAACTAAAATTTTTTCATAATCCAACGAAATTGAAGTTATTTTCATCTAAATTTACTCAAATATAGAACCTACAACAAAAATACTCAACAAAATCCAAAAAAATCGAAGTTGATTTCAAATAAATTTATTAAAATTTGACACTTCCAACTAAAATTTTTTTCACAATCCAACAAAATTGAAGTTATTTTCATCTAAATTTACTCAAATATAGATCCAACAACCAAAATACGCAACAAAATCCAAAAAAATCGAAGTTGATTTGAAATGAATTTATTAAAATTTGACCAAAATCTTGTCTACATCCAAGAAAATTGAAGTTATTTTCATCTAAATTTATTCAAATATAGACCCTACAACAAAAATACTCAACAAAATCCAAAAAAATCGAAGTTGATTTCAAATAAATTTATTAAAATTTGACACTTCCAACTAAAATTTTTTTCACAATCCAACAAAATTGAAGTTATTTTCATCTAAATTTACTCAAATATAGATCCTACAACCAAAATACGCAACAAAATCCAAAAAAATCGAAGTTGATTTTTAATGAATTTATTAAAATTTGACCAAAATCTTGTCAAAATCCAAAAAATTGAAGTTATTTTCATCTAAATTTACTCAAATATAGATCCTACAACAAAAATACTCAACAAAATCAAAAAAAAATCGAAGTTGATTTCAAATAAATTTATTAAAATTTGACATTTCCAACTAAATTTTTTTTCAGAATCCAACAAAATTGAAGTTATTTTCATCTAAATTTACTCAAATATAGACCCTACAACAAAAATACTCAACAAAATCCAAAAAAATCGAAGTTGATTTCAAATAAATTTATTAAAATTTGACACTTCCAACTAAATTTTTTTTCATAATCCAACAAAATTAAATTTATTTTCATCTAAATTTACTCAAATATAGATCCTACAACAAAAATACTCAACAAAATCCAAAATAATCGAAGTTGATTTCAAATAAATTTAATCAAATATAGATCCTACAACAAAAATACTCGACAAAATCCAAAAAAATCGAAGTTGATTTCATATGAATTTATTAAAATTTGACACTTCCAAATAAATTTTTTTTTATAATCCAACAAAATTGAAGTTATTTTCATCTAAATTTAGTCAAATATAGATCCTACAACCAAAATACTCATCAAAATCCAAAAAAATCGAAGTTGATTTCAAATGAATTTATTAAAATTTGACAAAAATCTTGTCTACATCCAAGAAAATTGAAGTTATTTTCATCTAAATTTACTCAAATACAGATCCTACAACAAAAATACTCAACAAAATCCAAAAAAATCAAAGTTGATTTCAAATGATTTTATTAAAATTTGACAAAAATCTTGTCTACATACAAGAAAATAGAAGTTATTTTCATCTAAATTTAGTCAAATATAGATCCTACAACCAAAATAGTCATCAAAATCCAAAAAATCGAAGTTGATTTCAAATGAATTTATTAAAATTTGACACTTCCAACTAAAATTTTTTTTCACAATCCAAAAAATTGAAGTTATTTTCATCTAAATCTACTCAAATATAGATCCTACAACAAAAATACTCAACAAAATCCAAAATAATCGAAGTTGATTTCAAATAAATTTAAAAATTCGACACATCCAACTAAAATTTTTTTCACAATCCAAAAAATTGATGTTATTTTCATCTAAATTTACTCAAATATAGATCCTACAACAAAAATACGCAACATAATCCAAAAAAATCGAAGTTGATTTCAAATGAATTTATTAAAATTTGACAAAAACCTTGTCAAAATCCAAAAAATTGAAGTTATTTTCATCTAAATTTACTCAAATATAGATCCTACAACAAAAATACTCAACAAAATCCAAAATAATCGAAGTTGATTTCAAATAAATTTAATAAAACTTGATACTTCCAACTAAAATATTTTCACAATCCAACAAAATTGAAGTTATTTTCATCTAAATTTAATCAAATATAGATCCTACAACAAAAATACTCGACAAAATCCAAAAAAATCGAAGTTGATTTCATATGAATTTATTAAAATTTGACACTTCCAAATAAATTTTTTTTTATAATCCAACAAAATTGAAGTTATTTTCATCTAAATTTAGTCAAATATAGATCCTACAACCAAAATACTCATCAAAATCTAAAAAAATCGAAGTTGGTTTCAAATAATATTATTAAAATTTGACACTTCCAAATAAGTTTTTTTCACAATCCAACAAAATTGAAGTTATTTTCATCTAAATTTAATCAAATATAGATCCTACAACAAGAATACTCAACAAAATCCAAAAAAATCGAAGTTGATTTCAAATGAATTTATTAAAATTTGACAAAAATCTTGTCTACATCCAAGAAAATTGAAGTTATTTTCATCTGAATTTAGTCAAATATAGATCCTACAACCAAAATACTCATCAAAATCCAAAAAAATCGAAGTTGATTTCAAATAAATTTATTAAAATTTGACACTTCCAACTAAATTTTTTTTCATAATCCAACAAAATTGAATTTATTTTCATCTAAATTTAGTCAAATATAGATGCTACAACCAAAATACTCAACAAAATAAAGAATAATCGAAGTTGATTGCAAATAAATTTAAAAATTCGACACTTCCAACTAAAATTTTTTTCACAATCCAACAAAATTGAAGTTATTTTCATCTAAATTTACTCAAATATAGATCCTACAACCCAAATACGCAACATAATCCAAAAAAATCGAAGTTGATTTCAAATGAATTTATTAAAATTTGACAAAAACCTTGTCAAAATCCAAAAAATTGAAGTTATTTTCATCTAAATTTACTCAAATATAGATCCTACAACAAAAATACTCAACAAAATCCAAAATAATCGAAGTTGATTTCAAATAAATTTAT
Source organism: Andrena fulva (assembly GCA_946251845.1). Classification (NCBI taxonomy): domain Eukaryota; kingdom Metazoa; phylum Arthropoda; class Insecta; order Hymenoptera; family Andrenidae; genus Andrena; species Andrena fulva. The sequence continues at coordinate 3,224,223 of CAMITZ010000243.1, forward strand.
TAAAATTTGACACTTCCAACTAAAATTTTTTTCACAATCCAACAAAATTGAAGTTATTTTCATCTAAATTTAATCAAATATAGATCCTACAACAAGAATACTCAACAAAATCCAAAAAAATCGAAGTTGATTTCAAATGAATTTATTAAAATTTGACAAAAATCTTGTCTACATCCAAGAAAATTGAAGTTATTTTCATCTGAATTTAGTCAAATATAGATCCTACAACCAAAATACTCGTCAAAATCCAAAAAAATCGAAGTTGATTTCAAATAAATTTATTAAAATTTGACACTTCCAACTAAATTTTTTTTCATAATCCAACAAAATTGAATTTATTTTCATCTAAATTTAGTCAAATATAGATCCTACAACCAAAATACTCAACAAAATAAAGAATAATCGAAGTTGATTGCAAATAAATTTAAAAATTCGACACTTCCAACTAAAATTTTTTTCACAATCCAACAAAATTGAAGTTATTTTCATCTAAATTTACTCAAATATAGATCCTACAACCCAAATACGCAACAAAATCCAAAAAAATCGAAGTTGATTTCAAATGAATTTATTAAAATTTGACAAAAACCTTGTCAAAATCCAAAAAATTGAAGTTATTTTCATCTAAATTTACTCAAATATAGATCCTACAACAAAAATACTCAACAAAATCCAAAATAATCGAAGTTGATTTCAAATAAATTTAATAAAACTTGATACTTCCAACTAAAATTTTTTCACAATCCAACAAAATTGAAGTTATTTTCATCTAAATTTAATCAAATATAGATCCTACAACAAAAATACTCGACAAAATCCAAAAAAATCGAAGTTGATTTCATATGAATTTATTAAAATTTGACACTTCCAAATAAAATTTTTTTTATAATCCAACAAAATTGAAGTTATTTTCATCTAAATTTAGTCAAATATAGATCCTACAACCAAAATACTCATCAAAATCCAAAAAAATCGAAGTTGATTTCAAATGAATTTATTAAAATTTGACAAAAATCTTGTCTACATCCAAGAAAATTGAAGTTATTTTCATCTAAATTTACTCAAATATAGATCCTACAACAAAAATACTCAACAAAATCCAAAAAAATCAAAGTTGATTTCAAATGATTTTATTAAAATTTGACAAAAATCTTGTCTACATCCAAGAAAATTGAAGTTATTTTCATCTAAATTTACTCAAATATAGATCCTACAACAAAAATACTCAACAAAATCCAAAAAAATCAAAGTTGATTTCAAATGATTTTATTAAAATTTGACAAAAATCTTGTCTACATACAAGAAAATTGAAGTTATTTTCATCTAAATTTAGTCAAATATAGGTCCTACAACCAAAATAGTCATCAAAATCCAAAAAATCGAAGTTGATTTCAAATGAATTTATTAAAATTTGACACTTCCAACTAAAATTTTTTCATAATCCAACGAAATTGAAGTTATTCTCATCTAAATTTAGTCAAATATAGATCCTACAACCAAAATACTCATCAAAATCCAAAAAAATCGAAGTTGATTTCAAATAAATTTATTAAAATTTGACACTTCCAACTAAATTTTTTTTCATAATCCAACAAAATTGAATTTATTTTCATCTAAATTTAGTCAAATATAGATCCTACAACAAAAATACTCAACAAAATCCAAAAAAATCGAAGTTGATTTCAAATAAATTTATTAAAATTTGACCCTTCCAACTAAAATTTTTTTTCACAATCCAAAAAATTTAAGTTATTTTCATCTAAATCTACTCAAATATAGATCCTACAACAAAAATACTCAACAAAATCCAAAATAATCGAAGTTGATTTCAAATAAATTTAAAAATTCGACACTTCCAACTAAAATTTTTTCACAATCCAAAAAATTGATGTTATTTTCATCTAAATTTACTCAAATATAGATCCTACAACAAAAATACTCAATAAAATCTAAAAAAATCGAAGTTGGTTTCAAATAATATTATTAAAATTTGACACTTCCAAATAAGTTTTTTTCACAATCCAACAAAATTGAAGTTATTTTTATCTAAATTTAATCAAATATACATCCTACAACAAGAATACTCAACAAAATCCAAAAAAATCGAAGTTGATTTCAAATGAATTTATTAAAATTTGACAAAAATCTTGTCTACATCCGAGAAAATTGAAGTTATTTTCATCTGAATTTAGTCAAATATAGATCCTACAACCAAAATACTCATCAAAATCCAAAAAAATCGAAGTTGATTTCAAATAAATTTATTAAAATTTGACACTTCCAACTAAATTTTTTTTCATAATCCAACAAAATTGAATTTATTTTCATCTAAATTTAGTCAAATATAGATCCTACAACCAAAATACTCAACAAAATAAAGAAAAATCGAAGTTGTTTTCAAATAAATTTATTAAAATTTGACACTTCCAACAAAAATTTTTTCATAATCCAACAAAATTGAAGTTATTTTCATCTAAATTTACTCAAATATAGATCCTACAACCAAAATACGCAACAAAATCCAAAAAAATCGAAGTTGATTTCAAATGAATTTATTAAAATTTGACCAAAATCTTGTCAAAATCCAAAAAATTGAAGTTATTTTCATCTAAATTTACTCAAATATAGATCCTACAACAAAATCCAAAAAAATCGAAGTTGATTTCAAATAAATTTATTAAAATTTGACATTTCCAACTAAATTTTTTTTCAGAATCCAACAAAATTGATGTTATTTTCATCTAAATTTACTCAAATATAGACCCTACAACAAAAATACTCAACAAAATCCAAAAAAATCGAAGTTGATTTCAAATAAATTTATTAAAATTTGACACTTCCAACTAAATTTTTTTTCATAATACAACAAAATTAAATTTATTTTCATCTAAATTTACTCAAACATGGATCCTACAACAAAAATACTCAACAAAATCCAAAATAATCAAAGTTGATTTCAAATAAATTTAATAAAACTTGATACTTCCAACTAAAATTTTTTTCACAATCCAACAAAATTGAAGTTATTTTCATCTAAATTTACTCAAATATAGATCCTACAACCCAAATACGCAACATAATCCAAAAAAATCGAAGTTGATTTCAAATGAATTTATTAAAATTTGACAAAAACCTTGTCAAAATCCAAAAAATTGAAGTTATTTTCATCTAAATTTACTCAAATATAGATCCTACAACAAAAATACTAAACAAAATCCAAAATAATCGAAGTTGATTTCAAATAAATTTAATAAAACTTGATACTTCCAACTAAAATTTTTTCACAATCCAACAAAATTGAAGTTATTTTCATCTAAATTTAATCAAATATAGATCCTACAACAAAAATACTCGACAAAATCCAAAAAAATCGAAGTTGATTTCATATGAATTTATTAAAATTTGACACTTCCAAATAAAATTTTTTTTATAATCCAACAAAATTGAAGTTATTTTCATCTAAATTTAGTCAAATATAGATCCTACAACCAAAATACTCATCAAAATCCAAAAAAATCGAAGTTGATTACAAATGAATTTATTAAAATTTGACACTTCCAACTAAAATTTTTTTCACAATCCAACAAAATTGAAGTTATTTTCATCTAAATTTAATCAAATATAGATCCTACAACAAGAATACTCAACAAAATCCAAAAAAATCGAAGTTGATTTCAAATGAATTTATTAAAATTTGACAAAAATCTTGTCTACATCCAAGAAAATTGAAGTTATTTTCATCTGAATTTAGTCAAATATAGATCCTACAACCAAAATACTCATCAAAATCCAAAAAAATCGAAGTTGATTTCAAATAAATTTATTAAAATTTGACATTTCCAACTAAATTTTTTTTCATAATCCAACAAAATTGAATTTATTTTCATCTAAATTTAGTCAAATATAGATCCTACAACCAAAATACTCAACAAAATAAAGAATAATCGAAGTTGATTGCAAATAAATTTAAAAATTCGACACTTCCAACTAAAATTTTTTTCACAATCCAACAAAATTGAAGTTATTTTCATCTAAATTTACTCAAATATAGATCCTACAACCCAAATACGCAACAAAATCCAAAAAAATCGAAGTTGATTTCAAATGAATTTATTAAAATTTGACAAAAACCTTGTCAAAATCCAAAAAATTGAAGTTATTTTCATCTAAATTTACTCAAATATAGATCCTACAACAAAAATACTCAACAAAATCCAAAATAATCGAAGTTGATTTCAAATAAATTTAATAAAACTTGATACTTCCAACTAAAATTTTTTCACAATCCAACAAAATTGAAGTTATTTTCATCTAAATTTAATCAAATATAGATCCTACAACAAAAATACTCGACAAAATCCAAAAAAATCGAAGTTGATTTCATATGAATTTATTAAAATTTGACACTTCCAAATAAAATTTTTTTTATAATCCAACAAAATTGAAGTTATTTTCATCTAAATTTAGTCAAATATAGATCCTACAACCAAAATACTCATCAAAATCCAAAAAAATCGAAGTTGATTTCAAATGAATTTATTAAAATTTGACAAAAATCTTGTCTACATCCAAGAAAATTGAAGTTATTTTCATCTAAATTTACTCAAATATAGATCCTACAACAAAAATACTCAACAAAATCCAAAAAAATCAAAGTTGATTTCAAATGATTTTATTAAAATTTGACAAAAATCTTGTCTACATCCAAGAAAATTGAAGTTATTTTCATCTAAATTTACTCAAATATAGATCCTACAACAAAAATACTCAACAAAATCCAAAAAAATCAAAGTTGATTTCAAATGATTTTATTAAAATTTGACAAAAATCTTGTCTACATACAAGAAAATTGAAGTTATTTTCATCTAAATTTAGTCAAATATAGGTCCTACAACCAAAATAGTCATCAAAATCCAAAAAATCGAAGTTGATTTCAAATGAATTTATTAAAATTTGACACTTCCAACTAAAATTTTTTCATAATCCAACGAAATTGAAGTTATTCTCATCTAAATTTAGTCAAATATAGATCCTACAACCAAAATACTCATCAAAATCCAAAAAAATCGAAGTTGATTTCAAATAAATTTATTAAAATTTGACACTTCCAACTAAATTTTTTTTCATAATCCAACAAAATTGAATTTATTTTCATCTAAATTTAGTCAAATATAGATCCTACAACAAAAATACTCAACAAAATCCAAAAAAATCGAAGTTGATTTCAAATAAATTTATTAAAATTTGACCCTTCCAACTAAAATTTTTTTTCACAATCCAAAAAATTTAAGTTATTTTCATCTAAATCTACTCAAATATAGATCCTACAACAAAAATACTCAACAAAATCCAAAATAATCGAAGTTGATTTCAAATAAATTTAAAAAGTCGACACTTCCAACTAAAATTTTTTTCACAATCCAAAAAATTGATGTTATTTTCATCTAAATTTACTCAAATATAGATCCTACAACAAAAATACTCAATAAAATCTAAAAAAATCGAAGTTGGTTTCAAATAATATTATTAAAATTTGACACTTCCAAATAAGTTTTTTTCACAATCCAACAAAATTGAAGTTATTTTCATCTAAATTTAATCAAATATACATCCTACAACAAGAATACTCAACAAAATCCAAAAAAATCGAAGTTGATTTCAAATGAATTTATTAAAATTTGACAAAAATCTTGTCTACATCCGAGAAAATTGAAGTTATTTTCATCTGAATTTAGTCAAATATAGATCCTACAACCAAAATACTCATCAAAATCCAAAAAAATCGAAGTTGATTTCAAATAAATTTATTAAAATTTGACACTTCCAACTAAATTTTTTTTCATAATCCAACAAAATTGAATTTATTTTCATCTAAATTTAGTCAAATATAGATCCTACAACCAAAATACTCAACAAAATAAAGAAAAATCGAAGTTGTTTTCAAATAAATTTATTAAAATTTGACACTTCCAACAAAAATTTTTTCATAATCCAACAAAATTGAAGTTATTTTCATCTAAATTTACTCAAATATAGATCCTACAACCAAAATACGCAACAAAATCCAAAAAAATCGAAGTTGATTTCAAATGAATTTATTAAAATTTGACCAAAATCTTGTCAAAATCCAAAAAATTGAAGTTATTTTCATCTAAATTTACTCAAATATAGATCCTACAACAAAATCCAAAAAAATCGAAGTTGATTTCAAATAAATTTATTAAAATTTGACATTTCCAACTAAATTTTTTTTCAGAATCCAACAAAATTGATGTTATTTTCATCTAAATTTACTCAAATATAGACCCTACAACAAAAATACTCAACAAAATCCAAAAAAATCGAAGTTGATTTCAAATAAATTTATTAAAATTTGACACTTCCAACTAAATTTTTTTTCATAATACAACAAAATTAAATTTATTTTCATCTAAATTTACTCAAATATGGATCCTACAACAAAAATACTCAACAAAATCCAAAATAATCAAAGTTGATTTCAAATAAATTTAATAAAACTTGATACTTCCAACTAAATTTTTTTTCAGAATCCAACAAAATTGAAGTTATTTTCATCTAAATTTACTCAAATATAGACCCTACAACAAAAATACTCAACAAAATCCAAAAAAATCGAAGTTGATTTCAAATAAATTTATTAAAATTTGACACTTCCAACTAAATTTTTTTTCATAATCCAACAAAATTAAATTTATTTTCATCTAAATTTACTCAAATATGGATCCTACAACAAAAATACTCAACAAAATCCAAAATAATCGAAGTTGATTTCAAATAAATTTAATAAAACTTGATACTTCCAACTAAAATTTTTTTCACAATCCAACAAAATTGAAGTTATTTTCATCTAAATTTAATCAAATATAGATCCTACAACAAAAATACTCGACAAAATCCAAAAAAATCGAAGTTGATTTCATATGAATTTATTAAAATTGGACACTTCCAACTAAAATTTTTTTTATTATCCAACAAAATTGAAGTTATTTTCATCTCAATTTAGTCAAATATAGATCCTACAACCCAAATACGCAACAAAATCCAAAAAAATCGAAGTTGATTTCAAATGAATTTATTAAAATTTGACAAAAACCTTGTCAAAATCCAAAAAATTGAAGTTATTTTCATCTAAATTTACTCAAATATAGATCCTACAACAAAAATACTCAACAAAATCCAAAATAATCGAAGATGATTTCAAATAAATTTAATAAAACTTGATACTTCCAACTAAAATTTTTTCACAATCCAACAAAATTGAAGTTATTTTCATCTAAATTTAATCAAATATAGATCCTACAACAAAAATACTCGACAAAATCCAAAAAAATCGAAGTTGATTTCATATGAATTTATTAAAATTTGACACTTCCAAATAAATTTTTTTTTATAATCCAACAAAATTGAAGTTATTTTCATCTAAATTTAGTCAAATATAGATCCTACAACCAAAATACTCATCAAAATCTAAAAAAATCGAAGTTGGTTTCAAATAATATTATTAAAATTTGACACTTCCAAATAAGTTTTTTTCACAATCCAACAAAATTGAAGTTATTTTCATCTAAATTTAATCAAATATAGATCCTACAACAAGAATACTCAACAAAATCCAAAAAAATCGAAGTTGATTTCAAATGAATTTATTAAAATTTGACAAAAATCTTGTCTACATCCAAGAAAATTGAAGTTATTTTCATCTGAATTTAGTCAAATATAGATCCTACAACCAAAATACTCATCAAAATCCAAAAAAATCGAAGTTGATTTCAAATAAATTTATTAAAATTTGACACTTCCAACTAAATTTTTTTTCATAATCCAACAAAATTGAATTTATTTTCATCTAAATTTAGTCAAATATAGATGCTACAACCAAAATACTCAACAAAATAAAGAATAATCGAAGTTGATTGCAAATAAATTTAAAAATTCGACACTTCCAACTAAAATTTTTTTCACAATCCAACAAAATTGAAGTTATTTTCATCTAAATTTACTCAAATATAGATCCTACAACCCAAATACGCAACATAATCCAAAAAAATCGAAGTTGATTTCAAATGAATTTATTAAAATTTGACAAAAACCTTGTCAAAATCCAAAAAATTGAAGTTATTTTCATCTAAATTTACTCAAATATAGATCCTACAACAAAAATACTCAACAAAATCCAAAATAATCGAAGTTGATTTCAAATAAATTTAATAAAACTTGATACTTCCAACTAAAATTTTTTCACAATCCAACAAAATTGAAGTTATTTTCATCTAAATTTAATCAAATATAGATCCTACAACAAAAATACTCGACAAAATCCAAAAAAATCGAAGTTGATTTCATATGAATTTATTAAAATTTGACACTTCCAAATAAAATTTTTTTTATAATCCAACAAAATTGAAGTTATTTTCATCTAAATTTAGTCAAATATAGATCCTACAACCAAAATACTCATCAAAATCCAAAAAAATCGAAGTTGATTACAAATGAATTTATTAAAATTTGACAAAAATCTTGTCTACATCCAAGAAAATTGAAGTTATTTTCATCTAAATTTATTCAAATATAGACCCTACAACAAAAATACTCAACAAAATCCAAAAAAATCGAAGTTGATTTCAAATAAATTTATTAAAATTTGACACTTCCAACTAAAATTTTTTTCACAATCCAACAAAATTGAAGTTATTTTCATCTAAATTTAATCAAATATAGATCCTACAACAAGAATACTCAACAAAATCCAAAAAAATCGAAGTTGATTTCAAATGAATTTATTAAAATTTGACAAAAATCTTGTCTACATCCAAGAAAATTGAAGTTATTTTCATCTGAATTTAGTCAAATATAGATCCTACAACCAAAATACTCATCAAAATCCAAAAAAATCGAAGTTGATTTCAAATAAATTTATTAAAATTTGACACTTCCAACTAAATTTTTTTTCATAATCCAACAAAATTGAATTTATTTTCATCTAAATTTAGTCAAATATAGATCCTACAACCAAAATACTCAACAAAATAAAGAATAATCGAAGTTGATTGCAAATAAATTTAAAAATTCGACACTTCCAACTAAAATTTTTTTCACAATCCAACAAAATTGAAGTTATTTTCATCTAAATTTACTCAAATATAGATCCTACAACCCAAATACGCAACAAAATCCAAAAAAATCGAAGTTGATTTCAAATGAATTTATTAAAATTTGACAAAAACCTTGTCAAAATCCAAAAAATTGAAGTTATTTTCATCTAAATTTACTCAAATATAGATCCTACAACAAAAATACTCAACAAAATCCAAAATAATCGAAGTTGATTTCAAATAAATTTAATAAAACTTGATACTTCCAACTAAAATTTTTTCACAATCCAACAAAATTGAAGTTATTTTCATCTAAATTTAATCAAATATAGATCCTACAACAAAAATACTCGACAAAATCCAAAAAAATCGAAGTTGATTTCATATGAATTTATTAAAATTTGACACTTCCAAATAAAATTTTTTTTATAATCCAACAAAATTGAAGTTATTTTCATCTAAATTTAGTCAAATATAGATCCTACAACCAAAATACTCATCAAAATCCAAAAAAATCGAAGTTGATTTCAAATGAATTTATTAAAATTTGACAAAAATCTTGTCTACATCCAAGAAAATTGAAGTTATTTTCATCTAAATTTACTCAAATATAGATCCTACAACAAAAATACTCAACAAAATCCAAAAAAATCAAAGTTGATTTCAAATGATTTTATTAAAATTTGACAAAAATCTTGTCTACATCCAAGAAAATTGAAGTTATTTTCATCTAAATTTACTCAAATATAGATCCTACAACAAAAATACTCAACAAAATCCAAAAAAATCAAAGTTGATTTCAAATGATTTTATTAAAATTTGACAAAAATCTTGTCTACATACAAGAAAATTGAAGTTATTTTCATCTAAATTTAGTCAAATATAGGTCCTACAACCAAAATAGTCATCAAAATCCAAAAAATCGAAGTTGATTTCAAATGAATTTATTAAAATTTGACACTTCCAACTAAAATTTTTTCATAATCCAACGAAATTGAAGTTATTCTCATCTAAATTTAGTCAAATATAGATCCTACAACCAAAATACTCATCAAAATCCAAAAAAATCGAAGTTGATTTCAAATAAATTTATTAAAATTTGACACTTCCAACTAAATTTTTTTTCATAATCCAACAAAATTGAATTTATTTTCATCTAAATTTAGTCAAATATAGATCCTACAACAAAAATACTCAACAAAATCCAAAAAAATCGAAGTTGATTTCAAATAAATTTATTAAAATTTGACCCTTCCAACTAAAATTTTTTTTCACAATCCAAAAAATTTAAGTTATTTTCATCTAAATCTACTCAAATATAGATCCTACAACAAAAATACTCAACAAAATCCAAAATAATCGAAGTTGATTTCAAATAAATTTAAAAATTCGACACTTCCAACTAAAATTTTTTCACAATCCAAAAAATTGATGTTATTTTCATCTAAATTTACTCAAATATAGATCCTACAACAAAAATACTCAATAAAATCTAAAAAAATCGAAGTTGGTTTCAAATAATATTATTAAAATTTGACACTTCCAAATAAGTTTTTTTCACAATCCAACAAAATTGAAGTTATTTTTATCTAAATTTAATCAAATATACATCCTACAACAAGAATACTCAACAAAATCCAAAAAAATCGAAGTTGATTTCAAATGAATTTATTAAAATTTGACAAAAATCTTGTCTACATCCGAGAAAATTGAAGTTATTTTCATCTGAATTTAGTCAAATATAGATCCTACAACCAAAATACTCATCAAAATCCAAAAAAATCGAAGTTGATTTCAAATAAATTTATTAAAATTTGACACTTCCAACTAAATTTTTTTTCATAATCCAACAAAATTGAATTTATTTTCATCTAAATTTAGTCAAATATAGATCCTACAACCAAAATACTCAACAAAATAAAGAAAAATCGAAGTTGTTTTCAAATAAATTTATTAAAATTTGACACTTCCAACAAAAATTTTTTCATAATCCAACAAAATTGAAGTTATTTTCATCTAAATTTACTCAAATATAGATCCTACAACCAAAATACGCAACAAAATCCAAAAAAATCGAAGTTGATTTCAAATGAATTTATTAAAATTTGACCAAAATCTTGTCAAAATCCAAAAAATTGAAGTTATTTTCATCTAAATTTACTCAAATATAGATCCTACAACAAAATCCAAAAAAATCGAAGTTGATTTCAAATAAATTTATTAAAATTTGACATTTCCAACTAAATTTTTTTTCAGAATCCAACAAAATTGATGTTATTTTCATCTAAATTTACTCAAATATAGACCCTACAACAAAAATACTCAACAAAATCCAAAAAAATCGAAGTTGATTTCAAATAAATTTATTAAAATTTGACACTTCCAACTAAATTTTTTTTCATAATACAACAAAATTAAATTTATTTTCATCTAAATTTACTCAAATATGGATCCTACAACAAAAATACTCAACAAAATCCAAAATAATCAAAGTTGATTTCAAATAAATTTAATAAAACTTGATACTTCCAACTAAAATTTTTTTCACAATCCAACAAAATTGAAGTTATTTTCATCTAAATTTACTCAAATATAGATCCTACAACCCAAATACGCAACATAATCCAAAAAAATCGAAGTTGATTTCAAATGAATTTATTAAAATTTGACAAAAACCTTGTCAAAATCCAAAAAATTGAAGTTATTTTCATCTAAATTTACTCAAATATAGATCCTACAACAAAAATACTCAACAAAATCCAAAATAATCGAAGTTGATTTCAAATAAATTTAATAAAACTTGATACTTCCAACTAAAATTTTTTCACAATCCAACAAAATTGAAGTTATTTTCATCTAAATTTAATCAAATATAGATCCTACAACAAAAATACTCGACAAAATCCAAAAAAATCGAAGTTGATTTCATATGAATTTATTAAAATTTGACACTTCCAAATAAAATTTTTTTTATAATCCAACAAAATTGAAGTTATTTTCATCTAAATTTAGTCAAATATAGATCCTACAACCAAAATACTCATCAAAATCCAAAAAAATCGAAGTTGATTACAAATGAATTTATTAAAATTTGACACTTCCAACTAAAATTTTTTTCACAATCCAACAAAATTGAAGTTATTTTCATCTAAATTTAATCAAATATAGATCCTACAACAAGAATACTCAACAAAATCCAAAAAAATCGAAGTTGATTTCAAATGAATTTATTAAAATTTGACAAAAATCTTGTCTACATCCAAGAAAATTGAAGTTATTTTCATCTGAATTTAGTCAAATATAGATCCTACAACCAAAATACTCATCAAAATCCAAAAAAATCGAAGTTGATTTCAAATAAATTTATTAAAATTTGACACTTCCAACTAAATTTTTTTTCATAATCCAACAAAATTGAATTTATTTTCATCTAAATTTAGTCAAATATAGATCCTACAACCAAAATACTCAACAAAATAAAGAATAATCGAAGTTGATTGCAAATAAATTTAAAAATTCGACACTTCCAACTAAAATTTTTTTCACAATCCAACAAAATTGAAGTTATTTTCATCTAAATTTACTCAAATATAGATCCTACAACCCAAATACGCAACAAAATCCAAAAAAATCGAAGTTGATTTCAAATGAATTTATTAAAATTTGACAAAAACCTTGTCAAAATCCAAAAAATTGAAGTTATTTTCATCTAAATTTACTCAAATATAGATCCTACAACAAAAATACTCAACAAAATCCAAAAAAATCAAAGTTGATTTCAAATGATTTTATTAAAATTTGACAAAAATCTTGTCTACATCCAAGAAAATTGAAGTTATTTTCATCTAAATTTACTCAAATATAGATCCTACAAGAAAAATACTCAACAAAATCCAAAAAAATCAAAGTTGATTTCAAATGATTTTATTAAAATTTGACAAAAATCTTGTCTACATACAAGAAAATTGAAGTTATTTTCATCTAAATTTAGTCAAATATAGGTCCTACAACCAAAATAGTCATCAAAATCCAAAAAATCGAAGTTGATTTCAAATGAATTTATTAAAATTTGACACTTCCAACTAAAATTTTTTCATAATCCAACGAAATTGAAGTTATTCTCATCTAAATTTAGTCAAATATAGATCCTACAACCAAAATACTCATCAAAATCCAAAAAAATCGAAGTTGATTTCAAATAAATTTATTAAAATTTGACACTTCCAACTAAATTTTTTTTCATAATCCAACAAAATTGAATTTATTTTCATCTAAATTTAGTCAAATATAGATCCTACAACAAAAATACTCAACAAAATCCAAAAAAATCGAAGTTGATTTCAAATAAATTTATTAAAATTTGACCCTTCCAACTAAAATTTTTTTTCACAATCCAAAAAATTTAAGTTATTTTCATCTAAATCTACTCAAATATAGATCCTACAACAAAAATACTCAACAAAATCCAAAATAATCGAAGTTGATTTCAAATAAATTTAAAAATTCGACACTTCCAACTAAAATTTTTTTCACAATCCAAAAAATTGATGTTATTTTCATCTAAATTTACTCAAATATAGATCCTACAACAAAAATACTCAATAAAATCTAAAAAAATCGAAGTTGGTTTCAAATAATATTATTAAAATTTGACACTTCCAAATAAGTTTTTTTCACAATCCAACAAAATTGAAGTTATTTTCATCTAAATTTAATCAAATATACATCCTACAACAAGAATACTCAACAAAATCCAAAAAAATCGAAGTTGATTTCAAATGAATTTATTAAAATTTGACAAAAATCTTGTCTACATCCGAGAAAATTGAAGTTATTTTCATCTGAATTTAGTCAAATATAGATCCTACAACCAAAATACTCATCAAAATCCAAAAAAATCGAAGTTGATTTCAAATAAATTTATTAAAATTTGACACTTCCAACTAAATTTTTTTCATAATCCAACAAAATTGAATTTATTTTCATCTAAATTTAGTCAAATATAGATCCTACAACCAAAATACTCAACAAAATAAAGAAAAATCGAAGTTGTTTTCAAATAAATTTATTAAAATTTGACACTTCCAACAAAAATTTTTTCATAATCCAACAAAATTGAAGTTATTTTCATCTAAATTTACTCAAATATAGATCCTACAACCAAAATACGCAACAAAATCCAAAAAAATCGAAGTTGATTTCAAATGAATTTATTAAAATTTGACCAAAATCTTGTCAAAATCCAAAAAATTGAAGTTATTTTCATCTAAATTTACTCAAATATAGATCCTACAACAAAATCCAAAAAAATCGAAGTTGATTTCAAATAAATTTATTAAAATTTGACATTTCCAACTAAATTTTTTTTCAGAATCCAACAAAATTGATGTTATTTTCATCTAAATTTACTCAAATATAGACCCTACAACAAAAATACTCAACAAAATCCAAAAAAATCGAAGTTGATTTCAAATAAATTTATTAAAATTTGACACTTCCAACTAAATTTTTTTTCATAATACAACAAAATTAAATTTATTTTCATCTAAATTTACTCAAATATGGATCCTACAACAAAAATACTCAACAAAATCCAAAATAATCAAAGTTGATTTCAAATAAATTTAATAAAACTTGATACTTCCAACTAAATTTTTTTTCAGAATCCAACAAAATTGAAGTTATTTTCATCTAAATTTACTCAAATATAGACCCTACAACAAAAATACTCAACAAAATCCAAAAAAATCGAAGTTGATTTCAAATAAATTTATTAAAATTTGACACTTCCAACTAAATTTTTTTTCATAATCCAACAAAATTAAATTTATTTTCATCTAAATTTACTCAAATATGGATCCTACAACAAAAATACTCAACAAAATCCAAAATAATCGAAGTTGATTTCAAATAAATTTAATAAAACTTGATACTTCCAACTAAAATTTTTTTCACAATCCAACAAAATTGAAGTTATTTTCATCTAAATTTAATCAAATATAGATCCTACAACAAAAATACTCGACAAAATCCAAAAAAATCGAAGTTGATTTCATATGAATTTATTAAAATTGGACACTTCCAACTAAAATTTTTTTTATTATACAACAAAATTGAAGTTATTTTCATCTCAATTTAGTCAAATATAGATCCTACAACCCAAATACGCAACAAAATCCAAAAAAATCGAAGTTGATTTCAAATGAATTTATTAAAATTTGACAAAAACCTTGTCAAAATCCAAAAAATTGAAGTTATTTTCATCTAAATTTACTCAAATATAGATCCTACAACAAAAATACTCAACAAAATCCAAAATAATCGAAGATGATTTCAAATAAATTTAATAAAACTTGATACTTCCAACTAAAATTTTTTCACAATCCAACAAAATTGAAGTTATTTTCATCTAAATTTAATCAAATATAGATCCTACAACAAAAATACTCGACAAAATCCAAAAAAATCGAAGTTGATTTCATATGAATTTATTAAAATTTGACACTTCCAAATAAAATTTTTTTTATAATCCAACAAAATTGAAGTTATTTTCATCTAAATTTAGTCAAATATAGATCCTACAACCAAAATACTCATCAAAATCCAAAAAAATCGAAGTTGATTTCAAATGAATTTATTAAAATTTGACAAAAATCTTGTCTACATCCAAGAAAATTGAAGTTATTTTCATCTAAATTTACTCAAATATAGATCCTACAACAAAAATACTCAACAAAATCCAAAAAAATCAAAGTTGATTTCAAATGATTTTATTAAAATTTGACAAAAATCTTGTCTACATCCAAGAAAATTGAAGTTATTTTCATCTAAATTTACTCAAATATAGATCCTACAACAAAAATACTCAACAAAATCCAAAAAAATCAAAGTTGATTTCAAATGATTTTATTAAAATTTGACAAAAATCTTGTCTACATACAAGAAAATTGAAGTTATTTTCATCTAAATTTAGTCAAATATAGGTCCTACAACCAAAATAGTCATCAAAATCCAAAAAATCGAAGTTGATTTCAAATGAATTTATTAAAATTTGACACTTCCAACTAAAATTTTTTCATAATCCAACGAAATTGAAGTTATTCTCATCTAAATTTAGTCAAATATAGATCCTACAACCAAAATACTCATCAAAATCAAAAAAAATCGAAGTTGATTTCAAATAAATTTATTAAAATTTGACACTTCCAACTAAATTTTTTTTCATAATCCAACAAAATTGAATTTATTTTCATCTAAATTTAGTCAAATATAGATCCTACAACAAAAATACTCAACAAAATCCAAAAAAATCGAAGTTGATTTCAAATAAATTTATTAAAATTTGACCCTTCCAACTAAAATTTTTTTTCACAATCCAAAAAATTTAAGTTATTTTCATCTAAATCTACTCAAATATAGATCCTACAACAAAAATACTCAACAAAATCCAAAATAATCGAAGTTGATTTCAAATAAATTTAAAAATTCGACACTTCCAACTAAAATTTTTTTCACAATCCAAAAAATTGATGTTATTTTCATCTAAATTTACTCAAATATAGATCCTACAACAAAAATACTCAATAAAATCTAAAAAAAATCGAAGTTGGTTTCAAATAATATTATTAAAATTTGACACTTCCAACAAAAATTTTTTCATAATCCAACAAAATTGAAGTTATTTTCACCTAAATTTACTCAAATATAGATCCTACAACCAAAATACGCAACAAAATCCAAAAAAATCGAAGTTGATTTCAAATGAATTTATTAAAATTTGACCAAAATCTTGTCAAAATCCAAAAAATTGAAGTTATTTTCATCTAAATTTACTCAAATATAGATCCTACAACAAAATCCAAAAAAATCGAAGTTGATTTCAAATAAATTTATTAAAATTTGACATTTCCAACTAAATTTTTTTTCAGAATCCAACAAAATTGATGTTATTTTCATCTAAATTTACTCAAATATAGACCCTACAACAAAAATACTCAACAAAATCCAAAAAAATCGAAGTTGATTTCAAATAAATTTATTAAAATTTGACACTTCCAACTAAATTTTTTTTCATAATACAACAAAATTAAATTTATTTTCATCTAAATTTACTCAAATATGGATCCTACAACAAAAATACTCAACAAAATCCAAAATAATCAAAGTTGATTTCAAATAAATTTAATAAAACTTGATACTTCCAACTAAAATTTTTTTCACAATCCAACAAAATTGAAGTTATTTTCATCTAAATTTAATCAAATATAGATCCTACAACAAAAATACTCGACTGTGACGTCCTGGCCCCACCACGGTATCGCGACTTAGAGTCGGCGAGCGCCACCAGAGGTCTAATCTTCTCGCTAGTTCTCAATCTCCAATCCATTCGTATATATACAAGTTCCGAAATCATATCCTCTGTGTCCCCGTGTGTGTCTAGGGCAGGGGCCGTCAGCTGTAGCCCTACTGATGAGTCTAGCTGACGGTCCCAAGACGAAACACACCTCTTCTTTTCCTCCTCGATCCTTTAAAGCCAATCCACCCGCCCCGCACAGTTTACTCCATTGCGGCGTAATCCGGCCGGCCTTAGGGCGCGACGGTACGTTGGAGGCAGCGGGGCAAGAACTCCTTGTCATTGTCCTAACCTCCACCCAGGACGTGACACGACAAAATCCAAAAAAATCGAAGTTGATTTCATATGAATTTATTAAAATTTGACAAAAATCTTGTCTACATCCAAGAAAATTGAAGTTATTTTCATCTAAATTTACTCAAATATAGATCCTACAACAAAAATACTCAACAAAATCCAAAAAAATCGAAGTTGATTTCAAATGATTTTATTAAAATTTGACAAAAATCTTGTCTACATACAAGAAAATTGAAGTTATTTTCATCTAAATTTAGTCAAATATAGATCCTACAACCAAAATAGTCATCAAAATCCAAAAAATCGAAGTTGATTTCAAATAAATTTATTAAAATTTGACATTTCCAACTAAATTTTTTTTCAGAATCCAACAAAATTGAAGTTATTTTCATCTAAATTTACTCAAATATAGACCCTACAACAAAAATACTCAACAAAATCCAAAAAAATCGAAGTTGATTTCAAATAAATTTAATAAAACTTGATACTTCCAACTAAAATTTTTTTCACAATCCAACAAAATTGAAGTTATTTTCATCTAAATTTAATCAAATATAGATCCTACAACAAAAATACTCGACAAAATCCAAAAAAATCGAAGTTGATTTCATATGAATTTATTAAAATTTGACACTTCCAACTAAAATTTTTTTTATAATCCAACAAAATTGATGTTATTTTCATCTAAATTTACTCAAATATAGACCCTACAACAAAAATACTCAACAAAATCCAAAAAAATCGAAGTTGATTTCAAATAAATTTATTAAAATTTGACACTTCCAACTAAATTTTTTTTCATAATACAACAAAATTAAATTTATTTTCATCTAAATTTACTCAAATATGGATCCTACAACAAAAATACTCAACAAAATCCAAAATAATCAAAGTTGATTTCAAATAAATTTAATAAAACTTGATACTTCCAACTAAATTTTTTTTCAGAATCCAACAAAATTGAAGTTATTTTCATCTAAATTTACTCAAATATAGACCCTACAACAAAAATACTCAACAAAATCCAAAAAAATCGAAGTTGATTTCAAATAAATTTATTAAAATTTGACACTTCCAACTAAATTTTTTTTCATAATCCAACAAAATTAAATTTATTTTCATCTAAATTTACTCAAATATGGATCCTACAACAAAAATACTCAACAAAATCCAAAATAATCGAAGTTGATTTCAAATAAATTTAATAAAACTTGATACTTCCAACTAAAATTTTTTTCACAATCCAACAAAATTGAAGTTATTTTCATCTAAATTTAATCAAATATAGATCCTACAACAAAAATACTCGACAAAATCCAAAAAAATCGAAGTTGATTTCATATGAATTTATTAAAATTGGACACTTCCAACTAAAATTTTTTTTATTATCCAACAAAATTGAAGTTATTTTCATCTCAATTTAGTCAAATATAGATCCTACAACCCAAATACGCAACAAAATCCAAAAAAATCGAAGTTGATTTCAAATGAATTTATTAAAATTTGACAAAAACCTTGTCAAAATCCAAAAAATTGAAGTTATTTTCATCTAAATTTACTCAAATATAGATCCTACAACAAAAATACTCAACAAAATCCAAAATAATCGAAGATGATTTCAAATAAATTTAATAAAACTTGATACTTCCAACTAAAATTTTTTCACAATCCAACAAAATTGAAGTTATTTTCATCTAAATTTAATCAAATATAGATCCTACAACAAAAATACTCGACAAAATCCAAAAAAATCGAAGTTGATTTCATATGAATTTATTAAAATTTGACACTTCCAAATAAAATTTTTTTTATAATCCAACAAAATTGAAGTTATTTTCATCTAAATTTAGTCAAATATAGATCCTACAACCAAAATACTCATCAAAATCCAAAAAAATCGAAGTTGATTTCAAATGAATTTATTAAAATTTGACAAAAATCTTGTCTACATCCAAGAAAATTGAAGTTATTTTCATCTAAATTTACTCAAATATAGATCCTACAACAAAAATACTCAACAAAATCCAAAAAAATCAAAGTTGATTTCAAATGATTTTATTAAAATTTGACAAAAATCTTGTCTACATACAAGAAAATTGAAGTTATTTTCATCTAAATTTAGTCAAATATAGGTCCTACAACCAAAATAGTCATCAAAATCCAAAAAATCGAAGTTGATTTCAAATGAATTTATTAAAATTTGACACTTCCAACTAAAATTTTTTCATAATCCAACGAAATTGAAGTTATTCTCATCTAAATTTAGTCAAATATAGATCCTACAACCAAAATACTCATCAAAATCCAAAAAAATCGAAGTTGATTTCAAATAAATTTATTAAAATTTGACACTTCCAACTAAATTTTTTTTCATAATCCAACAAAATTGAATTTATTTTCATCTAAATTTAGTCAAATATAGATCCTACAACAAAAATACTCAACAAAATCCAAAAAAATCGAAGTTGATTTCAAATAAATTTATTAAAATTTGACCCTTCCAACTAAAATTTTTTTTCACAATCCAAAAAATTTAAGTTATTTTCATCTAAATCTACTCAAATATAGATCCTACAACAAAAATACTCAACAAAATCCAAAATAATCGAAGTTGATTTCAAATAAATTTAAAAATTCGACACTTCCAACTAAAATTTTTTCACAATCCAAAAAATTGATGTTATTTTCATCTAAATTTACTCAAATATAGATCCTACAACAAAAATACTCAACAAAATCCAAAATAATCAAAGTTGATTTCAAATAAATTTAATAAAACTTGATACTTCCAACTAAAATTTTTTTCATAATCCAACAAAATTGAAGTTATTTTCATCTAAATTTACTCAAATATAGATCCTACAACAAAAATACTCGACTGTGACGTCCTGGCCCCACCACGGTATCGCGACTTAGAGTCGGCGAGCGCCACCAGAGGTCTAATCTTCTCGCTAGTTCTCAATCTCCAATCCATTCGTATATATACATGTTCCGAAATCATATCCTCTGTGTCCCCGTGTGTGTCTAGGGCAGGGGCCGTCAGCTGTAGCCCTACTGATGAGTCTAGCTGACGGTCCCAAGACGAAACACACCTCTTCTTTTCCTCCTCGATCCTTTAAAGCCAATCCACCCGCCCCGCACAGTTTACTCCATTGCGGCGTAATCCGGCCGGCCTTAGGGCGCGACGGTACGTTGGAGGCAGCGGGGCAAGAACTCCTTGTCATTGTCCTAACCTCCACCCAGGACGTGACACGACAAAATCCAAAAAAATCGAAGTTGATTTCATATGAATTTATTAAAATTTGACAAAAATCTTGTCTACATCCAAGAAAATTGAAGTTATTTTCATCTAAATTTACTCAAATATAGATCCTACAACAAAAATACTCAACAAAATCCAAAAAAATCGAAGTTGATTTCAAATGATTTTATTAAAATTTGACAAAAATCTTGTCTACATACAAGAAAATTGAAGTTATTTTCATCTAAATTTAGTCAAATATAGATCCTACAACCAAAATAGTCATCAAAATCCAAAAAATCGAAGTTGATTTCAAATAAATTTATTAAAATTTGACATTTCCAACTAAATTTTTTTTCAGAATCCAACAAAATTGAAGTTATTTTCATCTAAATTTACTCAAATATAGACCCTACAACAAAAATACTCAACAAAATCCAAAAAAATCGAAGTTGATTTCAAATAAATTTATTAAAATTTGACACTTCCAACTAAATTTTTTTTCATAATCCAACAAAATTAAATTTATTTTCATCTAAATTTACTCAAATATGGATCCTACAACAAAAATACTCAACAAAATCCAAAATAATCGAAGTTGATTTCAAATAAATTTAATAAAACTTGATACTTCCAACTAAAATTTTTTTCACAATCCAACAAAATTGAAGTTATTTTCATCTAAATTTAATCAAATATAGATCCTACAACAAAAATACTCGACAAAATCCAAAAAAATCGAAGTTGATTTCATATGAATTTATTAAAATTGGACACTTCCAACTAAAATTTTTTTTATTATCCAACAAAATTGAAGTTATTTTCATCTCAATTTAGTCAAATATAGATCCTACAACCAAAATACTCATCAAAATCCAAAAAAATCGAAGTTGATTTCAAATGAATTTATTAAAATTTGACAAAAATCTTGTCTACATCCAAGAAAATTGAAGTTATTTTCATCTAAATTTACTCAAATATAGATCCTACAACAAAAATACTCAACAAAATCCAAAAAAATCGAAGTTGATTTCAAATGATTTTATTAAAATTTGACAAAAATCTTGTCTACATACAAGAAAATTGAAGTTATTTTCATCTAAATTTAGTCAAATATAGATCCTACAACCAAAATAGTCATCAAAATCCAAAAAATCGAAGTTGATTTCAAATAAATTTATTAAAATTTGACATTTCCAACTAAATTTTTTTTCATAATCCAACAAAATTGAAGTTATTTTCATCTAAATTTACTCAAATATAGATCCTACAACAAAAATACTCAACAAAATCCAAAAAAATCGAAGTTGATTTCAAATAAATTTATTAAAATTTGACACTTCCAACTAAATTTTTTTTCATAATCCAACAAAATTAAATTTATTTTCATCTAAATTTACTCAAATATGGATCCTACAACAAAAATACTCAACAAAATCCAAAATAATCGAAGTTGATTTCAAATAAATTTAATAAAACTTGATACTTCCAACTAAAATTTTTTTCACAATCCAACAAAATTGAAGTTATTTTCATCTAAATTTAATCAAATATAGATCCTACAACAAAAATACTCGACAAAATCCAAAAAAATCGAAGTTGATTTCATATGAATTTATTAAAATTGGACACTTCCAACTAAAATTTTTTTTATAATCCAACAAAATTGAAGTTATTTTCATCTCAATTTAGTCAAATATAGATCCTACAACCAAAATACTCATCAAAATCCAAAAAAATCGAAGTTGATTTCAAATGAATTTATTAAAATTTGACAAAAATCTTGTCTACATCCAAGAAAATTGAAGTTATTTTCATCTAAATTTACTCAAATATAGATCCTACAACAAAAATACTCAACAAAATCCAAAAAAATCGAAGTTGATTTCAAATGATTTTATTAAAATTTGACAAAAATCTTGTCTACATACAAGAAAATTGAAGTTATTTTCATCTAAATTTAGTCAAATATAGATCCTACAACCAAAATAGTCATCAAAATCCAAAAAATCGAAGTTGATTTCAAATGAATTTATTAAAATTTGACACTTCCAACTAAAATTTTTTCATAATCCAACGAAATTGAAGTTATTCTCATCTAAATTTAGTCAAATATAGATCCTACAACCAAAATACTCATCAAAATCCAAAAAAATCGAAGTTGATTTCAAATAAATTTATTAAAATTTGACACTTCCAACTAAATTTTTTTTCATAATCCAACAAAATTGAATTTATTTTCATCTAAATTTAGTCAAATATAGATCCTACAACAAAAATACTCAACAAAATCCAAAAAAATCGAAGTTGATTTCAAATAAATTTATTAAAATTTGACCCTTCCAACTAAAATTTTTTTTCACAATCCAAAAAATTGAAGTTATTTTCATCTAAATCTACTCAAATATAGATCCTACAACAAAAATACTCAACAAAATCCAAAATAATCGAAGTTGATTTCAAATAAATTTAAAAATTCGACACTTCCAACTAAAATTTTTTTCACAATCCAAAAAATTGATGTTATTTTCATCTAAATTTACTCAAATATAGATCCTACAACAAAAATACTCAATAAAATCTAAAAAAATCGAAGTTGGTTTCAAATAATATTATTAAAATTTGACACTTCCAAATAAGTTTTTTTCACAATCCAACAAAATTGAAGTTATTTTCATCTAAATTTAATCAAATATAGATCCTACAACAAGAATACTCAACAAAATCCAAAAAAATCGAAGTTGATTTCAAATGAATTTATTAAAATTTGACAAAAATCTTGTCTACATCCAAGAAAATTGAAGTTATTTTCATCTGAATTTAGTCAAATATAGATCCTACAACCAAAATACTCATCAAAATCCAAAAAAATCGAAGTTGATTTCAAATAAATTTATTAAAATTTGACACTTCCAACTAAATTTTTTTTCATAATCCAACAAAATTGAATTTATTTTCATCTAAATTTAGTCAAATATAGATCCTACAACCAAAATACTCAACAAAATAAAGAATAATCGAAGTTGATTGCAAATAAATTTAAAAATTCGACACTTCCAACTAAAATTTTTTTCACAATCCAACAAAATTGAAGTTATTTTCATCTAAATTTACTCAAATATAGATCCTACAACCCAAATACGCAACAAAATCCAAAAAAATCGAAGTTGATTTCAAATGAATTTATTAAAATTTGACAAAAACCTTGTCAAAATCCAAAAAATTGAAGTTATTTTCATCTAAATTTACTCAAATATAGATCCTACAACAAAAATACTCAACAAAATCCAAAATAATCGAAGTTGATTTCAAATAAATTTAATAAAACTTGATACTTCCAACTAAAATTTTTTCACAATCCAACAATATTGAAGTTATTTTCATCTAAATTTAATCAAATATAGATCCTACAACAAAAATACTCGACAAAATCCAAAAAAATCGAAGTTGATTTCATATGAATTTATTAAAATTTGACACTTCCAAATAAAATTTTTTTTATAATCCAACAAAATTGAAGTTATTTTCATCTAAATTTAGTCAAATATAGATCCTACAACCAAAATACTCATCAAAATCCAAAAAAATCGAAGTTGATTTCAAATGAATTTATTAAAATTTGACAAAAATCTTGTCTACATCCAAGAAAATTGAAGTTATTTTCATCTAAATTTACTCAAATATAGATCCTACAACAAAAATACTCAACAAAATCCAAAAAAATCGAAGTTGATTTCAAATGATTTTATTAAAATTTGACAAAAATCTTGTCTACATACAAGAAAATTGAAGTTATTTTCATCTAAATTTAGTCAAATATAGATCCTACAACCAAAATAGTCATCAAAATCCAAAAAATCGAAGTTGATTTCAAATAAATTTATTAAAACTTGATACTTCCAACTAAAATTTTTTTCACAATCCAACAAAATTGAAGTTATTTTCATCTAAATTTAATCAAATATAGATCCTACAACAAAAATACTCGACAAAATCCAAAAAAATCGAAGTTGATTTCATATGAATTTATTAAAATTGGACACTTCCAACTAAAATTTTTTTTATTATCCAACAAAATTGAAGTTATTTTCATCTCAATTTAGTCAAATATAGATCCTACAACCAAAATACTCATCAAAATCCAAAAAAATCGAAGTTGATTTCAAATGAATTTATTAAAATTTGACAAAAATCTTGTCTACATCCAAGAAAATTGAAGTTATTTTCATCTAAATTTACTCAAATATAGATCCTACAACAAAAATACTCAACAAAATCCAAAAAAATCGAAGTTGATTTCAAATGATTTTATTAAAATTTGACAAAAATCTTGTCTACATACAAGAAAATTGAAGTTATTTTCATCTAAATTTAGTCAAATATAGATCCTACAACCAAAATAGTCATCAAAATCCAAAAAATCGAAGTTGATTTCAAATAAATTTATTAAAATTTGACATTTCCAACTAAATTTTTTTTCATAATCCAACAAAATTGAAGTTATTTTCATCTAAATTTACTCAAATATAGATCCTACAACAAAAATACTCAACAAAATCCAAAAAAATCGAAGTTGATTTCAAATAAATTTATTAAAATTTGACACTTCCAACTAAATTTTTTTTCATAATCCAACAAAATTAAATTTATTTTCATCTAAATTTACTCAAATATGGATCCTACAACAAAAATACTCAACAAAATCCAAAATAATCGAAGTTGATTTCAAATAAATTTAATAAAACTTGATACTTCCAACTAAAATTTTTTTCACAATCCAACAAAATTGAAGTTATTTTCATCTAAATTTAATCAAATATAGATCCTACAACAAAAATACTCGACAAAATCCAAAAAAATCGAAGTTGATTTCATATGAATTTATTAAAATTGGACACTTCCAACTAAAATTTTTTTTATAATCCAACAAAATTGAAGTTATTTTCATCTCAATTTAGTCAAATATAGATCCTACAACCCAAATACTCATCAAAATCCAAAAAAATCGAAGTTGATTTCAAATGAATTTATTAAAATTTGACAAAAATCTTGTCTACATCCAAGAAAATTGAAGTTATTTTCATCTAAATTTACTCAAATATAGATCCTACAACAAAAATACTCAACAAAATCCAAAAAAATCGAAGTTGATTTCAAATGATTTTATTAAAATTTGACAAAAATCTTGTCTACATACAAGAAAATTGAAGTTATTTTCATCTAAATTTAGTCAAATATAGATCCTACAACCAAAATAGTCATCAAAATCCAAAAAATCGAAGTTGATTTCAAATGAATTTATTAAAATTTGACACTTCCAACTAAAATTTTTTCATAATCCAACGAAATTGAAGTTATTCTCATCTAAATTTAGTCAAATATAGATCCTACAACCAAAATACTCATCAAAATCCAAAAAAATCGAAGTTGATTTCAAATGAATTTATTAAAATTTGACAAAAATCTTGTCTACATCCAAGAAAATTGAAGTTATTTTCATCTAAATTTAGACAAATATAGATCCTACAACCAAAATACTCATCAAAATCCAAAAAAATCGAAGTTGATTTCAAATGAATTTATTAAAATTTGACAAAAATCTTGTCTACATCCAAGAAAATTGAAGTTATTTTCATCTAAATTTACTCAAATATAGATCCTACAACAAAAATACTCAACAAAATCCAAAAAAATCAAAGTTGATTTCAAATGATTTTATTAAAATTTGACAAAAATCTTGTCTACATCCAAGAAAATTGAAGTCATTTTCATCTAAATTTAATCAAATATAGATCCTACAATAAGAATACTCATCAAAATCCAAAAAAATCGAAGTTGATTTCAAATGAATTTATTAAAATTTGACAAAAATCTTGTCTACATCCAAGAAAATTGAAGTTATTTTCATCTAAATTTAGACAAATATAGATCCTACAACCAAAATACTCATCAAAATCCAAAAAAATCGAAGTTGATTTCAAATGAATTTATTAAAATTTGACAAAAATCTTGTCTACATCCAAGAAAATTGAAGTTATTTTCATCTAAATTTACTCAAATATAGATCCTACAACAAAAATACTCAACAAAATCCAAAAAAATCAAAGTTGATTTCAAATGATTTTATTAAAATTTGACAAAAATCTTGTCTACATCCAAGAAAATTGAAGTTATTTTCATCTAAATTTACTCAAATATAGATCCTACAACAAAAATACTCAACAAAATCCAAAAAAATCAAAGTTGATTTCAAATGATTTTATTAAAATTTGACAAAAATCTTGTCTACATACAAGAAAATTGAAGTTATTTTCATCTAAATTTAGTCAAATATAGGTCCTACAACCAAAATAGTCATCAAAATCCAAAAAATCGATGTTGATTTCAAATGAATTTATTAAAATTTGACACTTCCAACTAAAATTTTTTCATAATCCAACGAAATTGAAGTTATTCTCATCTAAATTTAGTCAAATATAGATCCTACAACCAAAATACTCATCAAAATCCAAAAAAATCGAAGTTGATTTCAAATAAATTTATTAAAATTTGACACTTCCAACTAAATTTTTTTTCATAATCCAACAAAATTGAATTTATTTTCATCTAAATTTAGTCAAATATAGATCCTACAACAAAAATACTCAACAAAATCCAAAAAAATCGAAGTTGATTTCAAATAAATTTATTAAAATTTGACCCTTCCAACTAAAATTTTTTTTCACAATCCAAAAAATTGAAGTTATTTTCATCTAAATCTACTCAAATATAGATCCTACAACAAAAATACTCAACAAAATCCAAAATAATCGAAGTTGATTTCAAATAAATTTAAAAATTCGACACTTCCAAGTAAAATTTTTTTCACAATCCAAAAAATTGATGTTATTTTCATCTAAATTTACTCAAATATAGATCCTACAACAAAAATACTCAATAAAATCTAAAAAAATCGAAGTTGGTTTCAAATAATATTATTAAAATTTGACACTTCCAAATAAGTTTTTTTCACAATCCAACAAAATTGAAGTTATTTTCATCTAAATTTAATCAAATATACATCCTACAACAAGAATACTCAACAAAATCCAAAAAAATCGAAGTTGATTTCAAATGAATTTATTAAAATTTGACAAAAATCTTGTCTACATCCGAGAAAATTGAAGTTATTTTCATCTGAATTTAGTCAAATATAGATCCTACAACCAAAATACTCATCAAAATCCAAAAAAATCGAAGTTGATTTCAAATAAATTTATTAAAATTTGACACTTCCAACTAAATTTTTTTTCATAATCCAACAAAATTGAATTTATTTTCATCTAAATTTAGTCAAATATAGATCCTACAACCAAAATACTCAACAAAATAAAGAAAAATCGAAGTTGTTTTCAAATAAATTTATTAAAATTTGACACTTCCAACAAAAATTTTTTCATAATCCAACAAAATTGAAGTTATTTTCATCTAAATTTACTCAAATATAGATCCTACAACCAAAATACGCAACAAAATCCAAAAAAATCGAAGTTGATTTCAAATGAATTTATTAAAATTTGACCAAAATCTTGTCAAAATCCAAAAAATTGAAGTTATTTTCATCTAAATTTACTCAAATATAGATCCTACAACAAAATCCAAAAAAATCGAAGTTGATTTCAAATAAATTTATTAAAATTTGACATTTCCAACTAAATTTTTTTTCAGAATCCAACAAAATTGATGTTATTTTCATCTAAATTTACTCAAATATAGACCCTACAACAAAAATACTCAACAAAATCCAAAAAAATCGAAGTTGATTTCAAATAAATTTATTAAAATTTGACACTTCCAACTAAATTTTTTTTCATAATACAACAAAATTAAATTTATTTTCATCTAAATTTACTCAAATATGGATCCTACAACAAAAATACTCAACAAAATCCAAAATAATCAAAGTTGATTTCAAATAAATTTAATAAAACTTGATACTTCCAACTAAAATTTTTTTCACAATCCAACAAAATTGAAGTTATTTTCATCTAAATTTAATCAAATATAGATCCTACAACAAAAATACTCGACTGTGACGTCCTGGCCCCACCACGGTATCGCGACTTAGATTCGGCGAGCGCCACCAGAGGTCTAATCTTCTCGCTAGTTCTCAATCTCCAATCCATTCGTATATATACAAGTTCCGAAATCATATCCTCTGTGTCCCCGTGTGTGTCTAGGGCAGGGGCCGTCAGCTGTAGCCCTACTGATGAGTCTAGCTGACGGTCCCAAGACGAAACACACCTCTTCTTTTCCTCCTCGATCCTTTAAAGCCAATCCACCCGCCCCGCACAGTTTACTCCATTGCGGCGTAATCCGGCCGGCCTTAGGGCGCGACGGTACGTTGGAGGCAGCGGGGCAAGAACTCCTTGTCATTGTCCTAACCTCCACCCAGGACGTGACACGACAAAATCCAAAAAAATCGGAGTTGATTTCATATGAATTTATTAAAATTTGACACTTCCAACTAAAATTTTTTTTATAATCCAACAAAATTGAAGTTATTTTCATCTAAATTTAGTCAAATATAGATCCTACAACCAAAATACTCATCAAAATCCAAAAAAATCGAAGTTGATTTCAAATGAATTTATTAAAATTTGACAAAAATCTTGTCTACATCCAAGAAAATTGAAGTTATTTTCATCTAAATTTACTCAAATATAGATCCTACAACAAAAATACTCAACAAAATACAAAAAAATCGAAGTTGATTTCAAATGATTTTATTAAAATTTGACAAAAATCTTGTCTACATACAAGAAAATTGAAGTTATTTTCATCTAAATTTAGTCAAATATAGATCCTACAACCAAAATAGTCATCAAAATCCAAAAAATCGAAGTTGATTTCAAATAAATTTATTAAAATTTGACATTTCCAACTAAATTTTTTTTCAGAATCCAACAAAATTGAAGTTATTTTCATCTAAATTTACTCAAATATAGACCCTACAACAAAAATACTCAACAAAATCCAAAAAAATCGAAGTTGATTTCAAATAAATTTATTAAAATTTGACACTTCCAACTAAATTTTTTTTCATAATCCAACAAAATTAAATTTATTTTCATCTAAATTTACTCAAATATGGATCCTACAACAAAAATACTAAACAAAATCCAAAATAATCGAAGTTGATTTCAAATAAATTTAATAAAACTTGATACTTCCAACTAAAATTTTTTTCACAATCCAACAAAATTGAAGTTATTTTCATCTAAATTTAATCAAATATAGATCCTACAACAAAAATACTCGACAAAATCCAAAAAAATCGAAGTTGATTTCATATGAATTTATTAAAATTGGACACTTCCAACTAAAATTTTTTTTATTATCCAACAAAATTGAAGTTATTTTCATCTCAATTTAGTCAAATATAGATCCTACAACCAAAATACTCATCAAAATCCAAAAAAATCGAAGTTGATTTCAAATGAATTTATTAAAATTTGACAAAAATCTTGTCTACATCCAAGAAAATTGAAGTTATTTTCATCTAAATTTACTCAAATATAGATCCTACAACAAAAATACTCAACAAAATCCAAAAAAATCGAAGTTGATTTCAAATGATTTTATTAAAATTTGACAAAAATCTTGTCTACATACAAGAAAATTGAAGTTATTTTCATCTAAATTTAGTCAAATATAGATCCTACAACCAAAATAGTCATCAAAATCCAAAAAATCGAAGTTGATTTCAAATGAATTTATTAAAATTTGACACTTCCAACTAAAATTTTTTCATAATCCAACGAAATTGAAGTTATTCTCATCTAAATTTAGTCAAATATAGATCCTACAACCAAAATACTCATCAAAATCCAAAAAAATCGAAGTTGATTTCAAATAAATTTATTAAAATTTGACACTTCCAACTAAATTTTTTTTCATAATCCAACAAAATTGAATTTATTTTCATCTAAATTTAGTCAAATATAGATCCTACAACAAAAATACTCAACAAAATCCAAAAAAATCGAAGTTGATTTCAAATAAATTTATTAAAATTTGACCCTTCCAACTAAAATTTTTTTTCACAATCCAAAAAATTGAAGTTATTTTCATCTAAATCTACTCAAATATAGATCCTACAACAAAAATACTCAACAAAATCCAAAATAATCGAAGTTGATTTCAAATAAATTTAAAAATTCGACACTTCCAACTAAAATTTTTTTCACAATCCAAAAAATTGATGTTATTTTCATCTAAATTTACTCAAATATAGATCCTACAACAAAAATACTCAATAAAATCTAAAAAAATCGAAGTTGGTTTCAAATAATATTATTAAAATTTGACACTTCCAAATAAGTTTTTTTCACAATCCAACAAAATTGAAGTTATTTTCATCTAAATTTAATCAAATATACATCCTACAACAAGAATACTCAACAAAATCCAAAAAAATCGAAGTTGATTTCAAATGAATTTATTAAAATTTGACAAAAATCTTGTCTACATCCAAGAAAATTGAAGTTATTTTCATCTGAATTTAGTCAAATATAGATCCTACAACCAAAATACTCATCAAAATCCAAAAAAATCGAAGTTGATTTCAAATAAATTTATTAAAATTTGACACTTCCAACTAAATTTTTTTTCATAATCCAACAAAATTGAATTTATTTTCATCTAAATTTAGTCAAATATAGATCCTACAACCAAAATACTCAACAAAATAAAGAAAAATCGAAGTTGTTTTCAAATAAATTTATTAAAATTTGACACTTCCAACAAAAATTTTTTCATAATCCAACAAAATTGAAGTTATTTTCATCTAAATTTACTCAAATATAGATCCTACAACCAAAATACGCAACAAAATCCAAAAAAATCGAAGTTGATTTCAAATGAATTTATTAAAATTTGACCAAAATCTTGTCAAAATCCAAAAAATTGAAGTTATTTTCATCTAAATTTACTCAAATATAGATCCTACAACAAAATCCAAAAAAATCGAAGTTGATTTCAAATAAATTTATTAAAATTTGACATTTCCAACTAAATTTTTTTTCAGAATCCAACAAAATTGATGTTATTTTCATCTAAATTTACTCAAATATAGACCCTACAACAAAAATACTCAACAAAATCCAAAAAAATCGAAGTTGATTTCAAATAAATTTATTAAAATTTGACACTTCCAACTAAATTTTTTTTCATAATACAACAAAATTAAATTTATTTTCATCTAAATTTACTCAAATATGGATCCTACAACAAAAATACTCAACAAAATCCAAAATAATCAAAGTTGATTTCAAATAAATTTAATAAAATTTGATACTTCCAACTAAAATTTTTTTCACAATCCAACAAAATTGAAGTTATTTTCATCTAAATTTAATCAAATATAGATCCTACAACAAAAATACTCGACTGTGACGTCCTGGCCCCACCACGGTATCGCGACTTAGAGTCGGCGAGCGCCACCAGAGGTCTAATCTTCTCGCTAGTTCTCAATCTCCAATCCATTCGTATATATACAAGTTCCGAAATCATATCCTCTGTGTCCCCGTGTGTGTCTAGGGCAGGGGCCGTCAGCTGTAGCCCTACTGATGAGTCTAGCTGACGGTCCCAAGACGAAACACACCTCTTCTTTTCCTCCTCGATCCTTTAAAGCCAATCCACCCGCCCCGCACAGTTTACTCCATTGCGGCGTAATCCGGCCGGCCTTAGGGCGCGACGGTACGTTGGAGGCAGCGGGGCAAGAACTCCTTGTCATTGTCCTAACCTCCACCCAGGACGTGACACGACAAAATCCAAAAAAATCGAAGTTGATTTCATATGAATTTATTAAAATTTGACACTTCCAACTAAAATTTTTTTTATAATCCAACAAAATTGAAGTTATTTTCATCTAAATTTAGTCAAATATGGATCCTACAACCAAAATACTCATCAAAATCCAAAAAAATCGAAGTTGATTTCAAATGAATTTATTAAAATTTGACAAAAATCTTGTCTACATCCAAGAAAATTGAAGTTATTTTCATCTAAATTTAATCAAATATAGATCCTACAACAAAAATACTCGACAAAATCCAAAAAAATCGAAGTTGATTTCATATGAATTTATTAAAATTTGACACTTCCAACTAAAATTTTTTTTATAATCCAACAAAATTGAAGTTATTTTCATCTAAATTTAGTCAAATATAGATCCTACAACCAAAATACTCATCAAAATCCAAAAAAATCGAAGTTGATTTCAAATGAATTTATTAAAATTTGACAAAAATCTTGTCTACATCCAAGAAAATTGAAGTTATTTTCATCTAAATTTACTCAAATATAGATCCTACAACAAAAATACTCAACAAAATCCAAAAAAATCGAAGTTGATTTCAAATGATTTTATTAAAATTTGACAAAAATCTTGTCTACATACAAGAAAATTGAAGTTATTTTCATCTAAATTTAGTCAAATATAGATCCTACAACCAAAATAGTCATCAAAATCCAAAAAATCGAAGTTGATTTCAAATAAATTTATTAAAATTTGACATTTCCAACTAAATTTTTTTTCAGAATCCAACAAAATTGAAGTTATTTTCATCTAAATTTACTCAAATATAGACCCTACAACAAAAATACTCAACAAAATCCAAAAAAATCGAAGTTGATTTCAAATAAATTTATTAAAATTTGACACTTCCAACTAAATTTTTTTTCATAATCCAACAAAATTAAATTTATTTTCATCTAAATTTACTCAAATATGGATCCTACAACAAAAATACTCAACAAAATCCAAAATAATCGAAGTTGATTTCAAATAAATTTAATAAAACTTGATACTTCCAACTAAAATTTTTTTCACAATCCAACAAAATTGAAGTTATTTTCATCTAAATTTAATCAAATATAGATCCTACAACAAAAATACTCGACAAAATCCAAAAAAATCGAAGTTGATTTCATATGAATTTATTAAAATTGGACACTTCCAACTAAAATTTTTTTATAATCCAAAAAAATTGAAGTTATTTTCATCTCAATTTAGTCAAATATAGATCCTACAACCAAAATACTCATCAAAATCCAAAAAAATCGAAGTTGATTTCAAATGAATTTATTAAAATTTGACAAAAATCTTGTCTACATCCAAGAAAATTGAAGTTATTTTCATCTAAATTTACTCAAATATAGATCCTACAACAAAAATACTCAACAAAATCCAAAAAAATCGAAGTTGATTTCAAATGATTTTATTAAAATTTGACAAAAATCTTGTCTACATACAAGAAAATTGAAGTTATTTTCATCTAAATTTAGTCAAATATAGATCCTACAACCAAAATAGTCATCAAAATCCAAAAAATCGAAGTTGATTTCAAATAAATTTATTAAAATTTGACATTTCCAACTAAATTTTTTTTCATAATCCAACAAAATTGAAGTTATTTTCATCTAAATTTACTCAAATATAGATCCTACAACCAAAATACGCAACAAAATCCAAAATAATCGAAGTTGATTTCAAATAAATTTATTAAAATTTGACATTTCCAACTAAATTTTTTTTCATAATCCAACAAAATTAAATTTGTTTTCATCTAAATTTACTCAAATATGGATCCTACAACAAAAATACTCATCAAAATCCAAAATAATCGAAGTTGATTTCAAATAAATTTAATAAAACTTGATACTTCCAACTAAAATTTTTTTCACAATCCAACAAAATTGAAGTTATTTTCATCTAAATTTAATCAAATATAGATCCTACAACAAAAATACTCGACAAAATCCAAAAAAATCGAAGTTGATTTCATATGTATTTATTAAAATTTGACACTTCCAACTAAAATTTTTTTTATAATCCAACAAAATTGAAGTTATTTTCATCTAAATTTAGTCAAATATAGATCCTACAACCAAAATACTCATCAAAATCCAAAAAAATCGAAGTTGATTTCAAATGAATTTATTAAAATTTGACAAAAATCTTGTCTACATCCAAGAAAATTGAAGTTATTTTCATCTAAATTTACTCAAATATAGACCCTACAACAAAAATACTCAACAAAATCCAAAAAAATCGAAGTTGATTTCAAATGATTTTATTAAAATTTGACAAAAATCTTGTCTACATACAAGAAAATTGAAGTTATTTTCATCTAAATTTAGTCAAATATAGATCCTACAACCAAAATAGTCATCAAAATCCAAAAAATCGAAGTTGATTTCAAATAATTTTATTAAAATTTGACATTTCCAACTAAATTTTTTTTCATAATCCAACAAAATTGAAGTTATTTTCATCTAAATTTACTCAAATATAGATCCTACAACCAAAATACGCAACAAAATCCAAAATAATCGAAGTTGATTTCAAATAAATTTATTAAAATTTGACATTTCCAACTAAATTTTTTTTCATAATCCAACAAAATTAAATTTGTTTTCATCTAAATTTACTCAAATATGGATCCTACAACAAAAATACTCATCAAAATCCAAAATAATCGAAGTTGATTTCAAATAAATTTAATAAAACTTGATACTTCCAACTAAAATTTTTTTCACAATCCAACAAAATTGAAGTTATTTTCATCTAAATTTAATCAAATATAGATCCTACAACAAAAATACTCGACAAAATCCAAAAAAATCGAAGTTGATTTCATATGTATTTATTAAAATTTGACACTTCCAACTAAAATTTTTTTTATAATCCAACAAAATTGAAGTTATTTTCATCTAAATTTAGTCAAATATAGATCCTACAACCAAAATACTCATCAAAATCCAAAAAAATCGAAGTTGATTTCAAATGAATTTATTAAAATTTGACAAAAATCTTGTCTACATCCAAGAAAATTGAAGTTATTTTCATCTAAATTTACTCAAATATAGATCCTACAACAAAAATACTCAACAAAATCCAAAAAAATCGAAGTTGATTTCAAATGATTTTATTAAAATTTGACAAAAATCTTGTCTACATACAAGAAAATTGAAGTTATTTTCATCTAAATTTAGTCAAATATAGATCCTACAACCAAAATAGTCATCAAAATCCAAAAAATCGAAGTTGATTTCAAATAAATTTATTAAAATTTGACATTTCCAACTAAATTTTTTTTCAGAATCCAACAAAATTGAAGTTATTTTCATCTAAATTTACTCAAATATAGACCCTACAACAAAAATACTCAACAAAATCCAAAAAAATCGAAGTTGATTTCAAATAAATTTATTAAAATTTGACACTTCCAACTAAATTTTTTTTCATAATCCAACAAAATTAAATTTATTTTCATCTAAATTTACTCAAATATGGATCCTACAACAAAAATACTCAACAAAATCCAAAATAATCGAAGTTGATTTCAAATAAATTTAATAAAACTTGTTACTTCAAACTAAAATTTTTTTCACAATCCAACAAAATTGAAGTTATTTTCATCTAAATTTAATCAAATATAGATCCTACCACAAAAATACTCAACAAAATCCAAAAAAATCGAAGTTGATTTCAAATGATTTTATTAAAATTTGACAAAAATCTTGTCTACATCCAAGAAAATTGAAGTTATTTTCATCTAAATTTACTCAAATATAGATCCTACAACAAAAATACTCAACAAAATACAAAAAAATCGAAGTTGATTTCAAATGAATTTATTAAAATTTCACAAAAATCTTGTCTACATCCAAGAAAATTGAAGTTATTTTCATCTAAATTTACTCAAATATAGATCCTACAACAAAAATACTCAACAAAATCCAAAAAAATCGAAGTAGATTTCAAATGATTTTATTAAAATTTGACAAAAATCTTGTCTACATACAAGAAAATTGAAGTTATTTTCATCTAAATTTAGTCAAATATAGATCCTACAACCAAAATACGCAACAAAATCCAAAATAATCGAAGTTGATTTCAAATAAATTTATTAAAATTTGACATTTCCAACTAAATTTTTTTTCATAATCCAACAAAATTGAAGTTATTTTCATCTAAATTTACTCAAATATAGATCCTACAACCAAAATACGCAACAAAATCCAAAATAATCGAAGTTGATTTCAAATAAATTTATTAAAATTTGACATTTCCAACTAAATTTTTTTTCATAATCCAACAAAATTAAATTTGTTTTCATCTAAATTTACTCAAATATGGATCCTACAACAAAAATACTCATCAAAATCCAAAATAATCGAAGTTGATTTCAAATAAATTTAATAAAACTTGATACTTCCAACTAAAATTTTTTTCACAATCCAACAAAATTGAAGTTATTTTCATCTAAATTTAATCAAATATAGATCCTACAACAAAAATACTCGACAAAATCCAAAAAAATCGAAGTTGATTTCATATGAAATTATTAAAATTTGACACTTCCAACTAAAATTTTTTTTATAATCCAAAAAAATTGAAGTTATTTTCATCTAAATTTAGTCAAATATAGATCCTACAACCAAAATACTCATCAAAATAAAAAAAAATCGAAGTTGATTTCAAATGAATTTATTAAAATTTGACAAAAATCTTGTCTACATCCAAGAAAATTGAAGTTATTTTCATCTAAATTTACTCAAATATAGATCCTACAACAAAAATACTCAACAAAATCCAAAAAAATCGAAGTTGATTTCAAATGATTTTATTAAAATTTGACAAAAATCTTGTCTACATACAAGAAAATTGAAGTTATTTTCATCTAAATTTAGTCAAATATAGATCCTACAACCAAAATAGTCATCAAAATCCAAAAAATCGAAGTTGATTTCGAATAAATTTATTAAAATTTGACATTTCCAACTAAATTTTTTTTCAGAATCCAACAAAATTGAAGTTATTTTCATCTAAATTTACTCAAATATAGACCCTACAACAAAAATACTCAACAAAATCCAAAAAAATCGAAGTTGATTTCAAATAAATTTATTAAAATTTGACACTTCCAACTAAATTTTTTTTCATAATCCAACAAAATTAAATTTATTTTCATCTAAATTTACTCAAATATGGATCCTACAACAAAAATACTCAACAAAATCCAAAATAATCGAAGTTGATTTCAAATAAATTTAATAAAACTTGTTACTTCCAACTAAAATTTTTTTCACAATCCTACAAAATTGAAGTTATTTTCATCTAAATTTAGTCAAATATAGATCCTACAACCAAAATACGCAACAAAATCCAAAATAATCGAAGTTGATTTCAAATAAATTTATTAAAATTTGACATTTCCAACTAAATTTTTTTTCATAATCCAACAAAATTGAAGTTATTTTCATCTAAATTTACTCAAATATAGATCCTACAACCAAAATACGCAACAAAATCCAAAATAATCGAAGTTGATTTCAAATAAATTTATTAAAATTTGACATTTCCAACTAAATTTTTTTTCATAATCCAACAAAATTAAATTTGTTTTCATCTAAATTTACTCAAATATGGATCCTACAACAAAAATACTCATCAAAATCCAAAATAATCGAAGTTGATTTCAAATAAATTTAATAAAACTTGATACTTCCAACTAAAATTTTTTTCACAATCCAACAAAATTGAAGTTATTTTCATCTAAATTTAATCAAATATAGATCCTACAACAAAAATACTCGACAAAATCCAAAAAAATCGAAGTTGATTTCATATGAATTTATTAAAATTTGACACTTCCAACTAAAATTTTTTTTATAATCCAACAAAATTGAAGTTATTTTCATCTAAATTTAGTCAAATATAGATCCTACAACCAAAATACTCATCAAAATAAAAAAAAATCGAAGTTGATTTCAAATGAATTTATTAAAATTTGACAAAAATCTTGTCTACATCCAAGAAAATTGAAGTTATTTTCATCTAAATTTACTCAAATATAGATCCTACAACAAAAATACTCAACAAAATCCAAAAAAATCGAAGTTGATTTCAAATGATTTTATTAAAATTTGACAAAAATCTTGTCTACATACAAGAAAATTGAAGTTATTTTCATCTAAATTTAGTCAAATATAGATCCTACAACCAAAATAGTCATCAAAATCCAAAAAATCGAAGTTGATTTCAAATAAATTTATTAAAATTTGACATTTCCAACTAAATTTTTTTTCAGAATCCAACAAAATTGAAGTTATTTTCATCTAAATTTACTCAAATATAGACCCTACAACAAAAATACTCAACAAAATCCAAAAAAATCGAAGTTGATTTCAAATAAATTTATTAAAATTTGACACTTCCAACTAAATTTTTTTTCATAATCCAACAAAATTAAATTTATTTTCATCTAAATTTACTCAAATATGGATCCTACAACAAAAATACTCAACAAAATCCAAAATAATCGAAGTTGATTTCAAATAAATTTAATAAAACTTGATACTTCCAACTAAAATTTTTTTCACAATCCAACAAAATTGAAGTTATTTTCATCTAAATTTAATCAAATATAGATCCTACAACAAAAATACTCGACAAAATCCAAAAAAATCGAAGTTGATTTCATATGAATTTATTAAAATTGGACACTTCCAACTAAAATTTTTTTTATAATCCAACAAAATTGAAGTTATTTTCATCTAAATTTAGTCAAATATAGATCCTACAACCAAAATACTCATCAAAATCCAAAAAAATCGAAGTTGATTTCAAATGAATTTATTAAAATTTGACAAAAATCTTGTCTACATCCAAGAAAATTGAAGTTATTTTCATCTAAATTTACTCAAATATAGATCCTACAACAAAAATACTCAACAAAATCCAAAAAAATCGAAGATGATTTCAAATGATTTTATTAAAATTTGACAAAAATCTTGTCTACATACAAGAAAATTGAAGTTATTTTCATCTAAATTTAGTCAAATATAGATCCTACAACCAAAATAGTCATCAAAATCCAAAAAAATCGAAGTTGATTTCAAATGATTTTATTAAAATTTTACAAAAATCTTGTCTACATCCAAGAAAATTGAAGTTATTTTCATCTAAATTTAATCAAATATAGATCCTACCACAAAAATACTCAACAAAATCCAAAAAAATCGAAGTTGATTTCAAATGATTTTATTAAAATTTTACAAAAATCTTGTCTACATCCAAGAAAATTGAAGTTATTTTCATCTAAATTTACTCAAATATAGATCCTACAACAAAAATACTCAACAAAATCCAAAAAAATCGAAGTTGATTTCAAATGATTTTATTAAAATTTGACAAAAATCTTGTCTACATAAAAGAAAATTGAAGTTATTTTCATCTAAATTTAGTCAAATATAGATCCTACAACCAAAATACGCAACAAAATCCAAAATAATCGAAGTTGATTTTAAATAAATTTATTAAAATTTGACATTTCCAACTAAATTTTTTTTCATAATCCAACAAAATTGAAGTTATTTTCATCTAAATTTACTCAAATATAGATCCTACAACCAAAATACGCAACAAAATCCAAAATAATCGAAGTTGATTTCAAATAAATTTATTAAAATTTGACATTTCCAACTAAATTTTTTTTCATAATCCAACAAAATTAAATTTGTTTTCATCTAAATTTACTCAAATATGGATCCTACAACAAAAATACTCATCAAAATCCAAAATAATCGAAGTTGATTTCAAATAAATTTAATAAAACTTGATACTTCCAACTAAAATTTTTTTCACAATCCAACAAAATTGAAGTTATTTTCATCTAAATTTAATCAAATATAGATCCTACAACAAAAATACTCGACAAAATCCAAAAAAATCGAAGTTGATTTCATATGAATTTATTAAAATTTGACACTTCCATCTAAAATTTTTTTTATAATCCAACAAAATTGAAGTTATTTTCATCTAAATTTAGTCAAATATAGATCCTACAACCAAAATACTCATCAAAATCCAAAAAAATCGAAGTTGATTTCAAATGAATTTATTAAAATTTGACAAAAATCTTGTCTACATCCAAGAAAATTGAAGTTATTTTCATCTAAATTTACTCAAATATAGATCCTACAACAAAAATACTCAACAAAATCCAAAAAAATCGAAGTTGATTTCAAATGATTTTATTAAAATTTGACAAAAATCTTGTCTACATACAAGAAAATTGAAGTTATTTTCATCTAAATTTAGTCAAATATAGATCCTACAACCAAAATAGTCATCAAAATCCAAAAAATCGAAGTTGATTTCAAATAAATTTATTAAAATTTGACATTTCCAACTAAATTTTTTTTCAGAATCCAACAAAATTGAAGTTATTTTCATCTAAATTTACTCAAATATAGACCCTACAACAAAAATACTCAACAAAATCCAAAAAAATCGAAGTTGATTTCAAATAAATTTATTAAAATTTGACACTTCCAACTAAATTTTTTTTCATAATCCAACAAAATTAAATTTATTTTCATCTAAATTTACTCAAATATGGATCCTACAACAAAAATACTCAACAAAATCCAAAATAATCGAAGTTGATTTCAAATAAATTTAATAAAACTTGATACTTCCAACTAAAATTTTTTTCACAATCCAACAAAATTGAAGTTATTTTCATCTAAATTTAATCAAATATAGATCCTACCACAAAAATACTCAACAAAATCCAAAAAAATCGAAGTTGATTTCAAATGATTTTATTAAAATTTGACAAAAGTCTTGTCTACATCCAAGAAAATTGAAGTTATTTTCATCTAAATTTACTCAAATATAGATCCTACAACAAAAATACTCAACAAAATCCAAAAAAATCGAAGTTGATTTCAAATGATTTTATTAAAATTTGACAAAAATCTTGTCTACATACAAGAAAATTGAAGTTATTTTCATCTAAATTTACTCAAATATAGATTCTACAACCAAAATACGCAACAAAATCCAAAATAATCGAAGTTGATTTCAAATAAATTTATTAAAATTTGACATTTCCAACTAAATTTTTTTTCATAATCCAACAAAATTAAATTTGTTTTCATCTAAATTTACTCAAATATGGATCCTACAACAAAAATACTCATCAAAATCCAAAATAATCGAAGTTGATTTCAAATAAATTTAATAAAACTTGATACTTCCAACTAAAATTTTTTTCACAATCCAACAAAATTGAAGTTATTTTCATCTAAATTTAATCAAATATAGATCCTACAACAAAAATACTCGACAAAATCCAAAAAAATCGAAGTTGATTTCATATGAATTTATTAAAATTTGACACTTCCAACTAAAATTTTTTTTATAATCCAACAAAATTGAAGTTATTTTCATCTAAATTTAGTCAAATATAGATCCTACAACCAAAATACTCATCAAAATCCAAAAAAATCGAAGTTGATTTCAAATGAATTTATTAAAATTTGACAAAAATCTTGTCTACATCCCAGAAAATTGAAGTTATTTTCATCTAAATTTAGTCAAATATAGATCCTACAACCAAAATAGTCATCAAAATCCAAAAAATCGAAGTTGATTTCAAATAAATTTATTAAAATTTGACATTTCCAACTAAATTTTTTTTCAGAATCCAACAAAATTGAAGTTATTTTCATCTAAATTTACTCAAATATAGACCCTACAACAAAAATACTCAACAAAATCCAAAAAAATCGAAGTTGATTTCAAATAAATTTATTAAAATTTGACACTTCCAACTAAATTTTTTTTCATAATCCAACAAAATTAAATTTATTTTCATCTAAATTTACTCAAATATGGATCCTACAACAAAAATACTCAACAAAATCCAAAATAATCGAAGTTGATTTCAAATAAATTTAATAAAACTTGATACTTCCAACTAAAATTTTTTTCACAATCCAACAAAATTGAAGTTATTTTCATCTAAATTTAATCAAATATAGATCCTACCACAAAAATACTCAACAAAATCCAAAAAAATCGAAGTTGATTTCAAATGATTTTATTAAAATTTGACAAAAATCTTGTCTACATCCAAGAAAATTGAAGTTATTTTCATCTAAATTTACTCAAATATAGATCCTACAACAAAAATACTCAACAAAATCCAAAAAAATCGAAGTTGATTTCAAATGATTTTATTAAAATTTGACAAAAATCTTGTCTACATACAAGAAAATTGAAGTTATTTTCATCTAAATTTAGTCAAATATAGATCCTACAACCAAAATACGCAACAAAATCCAAAACAATCGAAGTTGATTTCAAATAAATTTATTAAAATTTGACATTTCCAACTAAATTTTTTTTCAGAATCCAACAAAATTGAAGTTATTTTCATCTAAATTTACTCAAATATAGACCCTACAACAAAAATACTCAACAAAATCCAAAAAAATCGAAGTTGATTTCAAATAAATTTATTAAAATTTGACACTTCCAACTAAATTTTTTTTCATAATCCAACAAAATTAAATATATTTTCATCTAAATTTACTCAAATATGGATCCTACAACAAAAATACTCAACAAAATCCAAAATAATCGAAGTTGATTTCAAATAAATTTAATAAAACTTGATACTTCCAACTAAAATTTTTTTCACAATCCAACAAAATTGAAGTTATTTTCATCTAAATTTAATCAAATATAGATCCTACCACAAAAATACTCAACAAAATCCAAAAAAATCGAAGTTGATTTCAAATGATTTTATTAAAATTTGACAAAAATCTTGTCTACATCCAAGAAAATTGAAGTTATTTTCATCTAAATTTAGTCAAATATAGATCCTACAACCAAAATAGTCATCAAAATCCAAAAAATCGAAGTTGATTTCAAATAAATTTATTAAAATTTGACATTTCCAACTAAATTTTTTTTCAGAATCCAACAAAATTGAAGTTATTTTCATCTAAATTTACTCAAATATAGACCCTACAACAAAAATACTCAACAAAATCCAAAAAAATCGAAGTTGATTTCAAATAAATTTATTAAAATTTGACACTTCCAACTAAATTTTTTTTCATAATCCAACAAAATTAAATTTATTTTCATCTAAATTTACTCAAATATGGATCCTACAACAAAAATACTCAACAAAATCCAAAAAAATCGAAGTTGATTTCAAATAAATTTATTAAAATTTGACACTTCCAACTAAATTTTTTTTCATAATCCAACAAAATTAAATTTATTTTCATCTAAATTTACTCAAATATGGATCCTACAACAAAAATACTCAACAAAATCCAAAATAATCGAAGTTGATTTCAAATAAATTTAATAAAACTTGATACTTCCAACTAAAATTTTTTTCACAATCCAACAAAATTG
This sequence comes from Andrena fulva, assembly GCA_946251845.1. NCBI lineage: Eukaryota > Metazoa > Arthropoda > Insecta > Hymenoptera > Andrenidae > Andrena > Andrena fulva. The sequence continues at coordinate 3,268,505 of CAMITZ010000243.1, forward strand.
AAGTTATTTTCATCTAAATTTAATCAAATATAGATCCTACAACAAAAATACTCGACAAAATCCAAAAAAATCGAAGTTGATTTCATATGAATTTATTAAAATTGGACACTTCCAACTAAAATTTTTTTTATAATCCAACAAAATTGAAGTTATTTTCATCTAAATTTAGTCAAATATAGATCCTACAACCAAAATACTCATCAAAATCCAAAAAAATCGAAGTTGATTTCAAATGAATTTATTAAAATTTGACAAAAATCTTGTCTACATCCAAGAAAATTGAAGTTATTTTCATCTAAATTTACTCAAATATAGATCCTACAACAAAAATACTCAACAAAATCCAAAAAAATCGAAGTTGATTTCAAATGATTTTATTAAAATTTGACAAAAATCTTGTCTACATCCAAGAAAATTGAAGTTATTTTCATCTAAATTTACTCAAATATAGATCCTACAACAAAAATACTCAACAAAATACAAAAAAATCGAAGTTGATTTCAAATGAATTTATTAAAATTTCACAAAAATCTTGTCTACATCCAAGAAAATTGAAGTTATTTTCATCTAAATTTACTCAAATATAGATCCTACAACAAAAATACTCAACAAAATCCAAAAAAATCGAAGTTGATTTCAAATGATTTTATTAAAATTTGACAAAAATCTTGTCTACATACAAGAAAATTGAAGTTATTTTCATCTAAATTTAGTCAAATATAGATCCTACAACCAAAATACGCAACAAAATCCAAAATAATCGAAGTTGATTTCAAATAAATTTATTAAAATTTGACATTTCCAACTAAATTTTTTTTCATAATCCAACAAAATTGAAGTTATTTTCATCTAAATTTACTCAAATATAGATCCTACAACCAAAATACGCAACAAAATCCAAAATAATCGAAGTTGATTTCAAATAAATTTATTAAAATTTGACACTTCCAACTAAATTTTTTTTCATAATCCAACAAAATTAAATTTATTTTCATCTAAATTTACTCAAATATGGATCCTACAACAAAAATACTCAACAAAATCCAAAATAATCGAAGTTGATTTCAAATAAATTTAATAAAACTTGATACTTCCAACTAAAATTTTTTTCACAATCCAACAAAATTGAAGTTATTTTCATCTAAATTTAATCAAATATAGATCCTACAACAAAAATACTCGACAAAATCCAAAAAAATCGAAGTTGATTTCATATGAATTTATTAAAATTGGACACTTCCAACTAAAATTTTTTTTATAATCCAACAAAATTGAAGTTATTTTCATCTAAATTTAGTCAAATATAGATCCTACAACCAAAATACTCATCAAAATCCAAAAAAATCGAAGTTGATTTCAAATGAATTTATTAAAATTTGACAAAAATCTTGTCTACATCCAAGAAAATTGAAGTTATTTTCATCTAAATTTACTCAAATATAGATCCTACAACAAAAATACTCAACAAAATCCAAAAAAATCGAAGTTGATTTCAAATGATTTTATTAAAATTTGACAAAAATCTTGTCTACATACAAGAAAATTGAAGTTATTTTCATCTAAATTTAGTCAAATATAGATCCTACAACCAAAATAGTCATCAAAATCCAAAAAATCGAAGTTGATTTCAAATAAATTTATTAAAATTTGACATTTCCAACTAAATTTTTTTTCAGAATCCAACAAAATTGAAGTTATTTTCATCTAAATTTACTCAAATATAGACCCTACAACAAAAATACTCAACAAAATCCAAAAAAATCGAAGTTGATTTCAAATAAATTTATTAAAATTTGACACTTCCAACTAAATTTTTTTTCATAATCCAACAAAATTAAATATATTTTCATCTAAATTTACTCAAATATGGATCCTACAACAAAAATACTCAACAAAATCCAAAATAATCGAAGTTGATTTCAAATAAATTTAATAAAACTTGATACTTCCAACTAAAATTTTTTTCACAATCCAACAAAATTGAAGTTATTTTCATCTAAATTTAATCAAATATAGATCCTACCACAAAAATACTCAACAAAATCCAAAAAAATCGAAGTTGATTTCAAATGATTTTATTAAAATTTGACAAAAATATTGTCTACATCCAAGAAAATTGAAGTTATTTTCATCTAAATTTAGTCAAATATAGACCCTACAACAAAAATACTCAACAAAATCCAAAAAAATCGAAGTTGATTTCAAATAAATTTATTAAAATTTGACACTTCCAACTAAATTTTTTTTCATAATCCAACAAAATTAAATTTATTTTCATCTAAATTTACTCAAATATGGATCCTACAACAAAAATACTCAACAAAATCCAAAATAATCGAAGTTGATTTCAAATAAATTTAATAAAACTTGATACTTCCAACTAAAATTTTTTTCACAATCCAACAAAATTGAAGTTATTTTCATCTAAATTTAATCAAATATAGATCCTACAACAAAAATACTCGACAAAATCCAAAAAAATCGAAGTTGATTTCATATGAATTTATTAAAATTGGACACTTCCAACTAAAATTTTTTTTATAATCCAACAAAATTGAAGTTATTTTCATCTAAATTTAGTCAAATATAGATCCTACAACCAAAATACTCATCAAAATCCAAAAAAATCGAAGTTGATTTCAAATGAATTTATTAAAATTTGACAAAAATCTTGTCTACATCCAAGAAAATTGAAGTTATTTTCATCTAAATTTACTCAAATATAGATCCTACAACAAAAATACTCAACAAAATCCAAAAAAATCGAAGTTGATTTCAAATGATTTTATTAAAATTTGACAAAAATCTTGTCTACATACAAGAAAATTGAAGTTATTTTCATCTAAATTTAGTCAAATATAGATCCTACAACCAAAATAGTCATCAAAATCCAAAAAATCGAAGTTGATTTCAAATAAATTTATTAAAATTTGACATTTCCAACTAAATTTTTTTTCAGAATCCAACAAAATTGAAGTTATTTTCATCTAAATTTACTCAAATATAGACCCTACAACAAAAATACTCAACAAAATCCAAAAAAATCGAAGTTGATTTCAAATAAATTTATTAAAATTTGACACTTCCAACTAAATTTTTTTTCATAATCCAACAAAATTAAATATATTTTCATCTAAATTTACTCAAATATGGATCCTACAACAAAAATACTCAACAAAATCCAAAATAATCGAAGTTGATTTCAAATAAATTTAATAAAACTTGATACTTCCAACTAAAATTTTTTTCACAATCCAACAAAATTGAAGTTATTTTCATCTAAATTTAATCAAATATAGATCCTACCACAAAAATACTCAACAAAATCCAAAAAAATCGAAGTTGATTTCAAATGATTTTATTAAAATTTGACAAAAATCTTGTCTACATCCAAGAAAATTGAAGTTATTTTCATCTAAATTTAGTCAAATATAGATCCTACAACCAAAATAGTCATCAAAATCCAAAAAATCGAAGTTGATTTCAAATAAATTTATTAAAATTTGACATTTCCAACTAAATTTTTTTTCAGAATCCAACAAAATTGAAGTTATTTTCATCTAAATTTACTCAAATATAGACCCTACAACAAAAATACTCAACAAAATCCAAAAAAATCGAAGTTGATTTCAAATAAATTTATTAAAATTTGACACTTCCAACTAAATTTTTTTTCATAATCCAACAAAATTAAATTTATTTTCATCTAAATTTACTCAAATATGGATCCTACAACAAAAATACTCAACAAAATCCAAAAAAATCGAAGTTGATTTCAAATAAATTTATTAAAATTTGACACTTCCAACTAAATTTTTTTTCATAATCCAACAAAATTAAATTTATTTTCATCTAAATTTACTCAAATATGGATTCCTACAACCAAAATAGTCATCAAAATCCAAAAAATCGAAGTTGATTTCAAATAAATTTATTAAAATTTGACATTTCCAACTAAATTTTTTTTCAGAATCCAACAAAATTGAAGTTATTTTCATCTAAATTTACTCAAATATAGACCCTACAACAAAAATACTCAACAAAATCCAAAAAAATCGAAGTTGATTTCAAATAAATTTATTAAAATTTGACACTTCCAACTAAATTTTTTTTCATAATCCAACAAAATTAAATTTATTTTCATCTAAATTTACTCAAATATGGATCCTACAACAAAAATACTCAACAAAATCCAAAAAAATCGAAGTTGATTTCAAATGATTTTATTAGAATTTGACAAAAATCTTGTCTACATACAAGAAAATTGAAGTTATTTTCATCTAAATTTACTCAAATATAGATCCTACAACAAAAATACTCAACAAAATCCAAAAAAATCGAAGTTGATTTCAAATGATTTTATTAAAATTTGACAAAAATCTTGTCTACATACAAGAAAATTGAAGTTATTTTCATCTAAATTTAGTCAAATATAGATCCTACAACCAAAATAGTCATCAAAATCCAAAAAATCGAAGTTGATTTCAAATAAATTTATTAAAATTTGACATTTCCAACTAAATTTTTTTTCAGAATCCAACAAAATTGAAGTTATTTTCATCTAAATTTACTCAAATATAGACCCTACAACAAAAATACTCAACAAAATCCAAAAAAATCGAAGTTGATTTCAAATAAATTTATTAAAATTTGACACTTCCAACTAAATTTTTTTTCATAATCCAACAAAATTAAATTTATTTTCATCTAAATTTACTCAAATATGGATCCTACAACAAAAATACTCAACAAAATCCAAAATAATCGAAGTTGATTTCAAATAAATTTAATAAAACTTGTTACTTCCAACTAAAATTTTTTTCACAATCCAACAAAATTGAAGTTATTTTCATCTAAATTTAATCAAATATAGATCCTACCACAAAAATACTCAACAAAATCCAAAAAAATCGAAGTTGATTTCAAATGATTTTATTAAAATTTGACAAAAATCTTGTCTACATCCAAGAAAATTGAAGTTATTTTCATCTAAATTTACTCAAATATAGATCCTACAACAAAAATACTCAACAAAATCCAAAAAAATCGAAGTTGATTTCAAATGAATTTATTAAAATTTCACAAAAATCTTGTCTACATCCAAGAAAATTGAAGTTATTTTCATCTAAATTTACTCAAATATAGATCCTACAACAAAAATACTCAACAAAATCCAAAAAAATCGAAGTTGATTTCAAATGATTTTATTAGAATTTGACAAAAATCTTGTCTACATACAAGAAAATTGAAGTTATTTTCATCTAAATTTAGTCAAATATAGTTCCTACAACCAAAATACGCAACAAAATCCAAAATAATCGAAGTTGATTTCAAATAAATTTATTAAAATTTGACATTTCCAACTAAATTTTTTTTCATAATCCAACATAATTGAAGTTATTTTCATCTAAATTTACTCAAATATAGATCCTACAACCAAAATACGCAACAAAATCCAAAATAATCGAAGTTGATTTCAAATAAATTTATTAAAATTTGACATTTCCAACTAAATTTTTTTTCATAATCCAACAAAATTAAATTTGTTTTCATCTAAATTTACTCAAATATGGATCCTACAACAAAAATACTCATCAAAATCCAAAATAATCGAAGTTGATTTCAAATAAATTTAATAAAACTTGATACTTCCAACTAAAATTTTTTTCACAATCCAACAAAATTGAAGTTATTTTCATCTAAATTTAATCAAATATAGATCCTACAACAAAAATACTCCACAAAATCCAAAAAATCGAAGTTGATTTCATATGAATTTATTAAAATTTGACACTTCCAACTAAAATTTTTTTTATAATCCAACAAAATTGAAGTTATTTTCATCTAAATTTAGTCAAATATAGATCCTACAACCAAAATACTCATCAAAATCCAAAAAAATCGAAGTTGATTTCAAATGAATTTATTAAAATTTGACAAAAATCTTGTCTACATCCAAGAAAATTGAAGTTATTTTCATCTAAATTTACTCAAATATAGATCCTACAACAAAAATACTCAACAAAATCCAAAAAAATCGAAGTTGATTTCAAATGATTTTATTAAAATTTGACAAAAATCTTGTCTACATACAAGAAAATTGAAGTTATTTTCATCTAAATTTAGTCAAATATAGATCCTACAACCAAAATAGTCATCAAAATCCAAAAAATCGAAGTTGATTTCAAATAAATTTATTAAAATTTGACATTTCCAACTAAATTTTTTTTCAGAATCCAACAAAATTGAAGTTATTTTCATCTAATTTTACTCAAATATAGACCCTACAACAAAAATACTCAACAAAATCCAAAAAAATCGAAGTTGATTTCAAATAAATTTATTAAAATTTGACACTTCCAACTAAATTTTTTTTCATAATCCAACAAAATTAAATTTATTTTCATCTAAATTTACTCAAATATGGATCCTACAACAAAAATACTCAACAAAATCCAAAATAATCGAAGTTGATTTCAAATAAATTTAATAAAACTTGATACTTCCAACTAAAATTTTTTTCACAATCCAACAAAATTGAAGTTATTTTCATCTAAATTTAATCAAATATAGATCCTACAACAAAAATACTCGACAAAATCCAAAAAAATCGAAGTTGATTTCATATGAATTTATTAAAATTGGACACTTCCAACTAAATTTTTTTTTATAATCCAACAAAATTGAAGTTATTTTCATCTAAATTTAGTCAAATATAGATCCTACAACCAAAATACTCATCAAAATCCAAAAAAATCGAAGTTGATTTCAAATGAATTTATTAAAATTTGACAAAAATCTTGTCTACATCCAAGAAAATTGAAGTTATTTTCATCTAAATTTACTCAAATATAGATCCTACAACAAAAATACTCAACAAAATCCAAAAAATCGAAGTTGATTTCAAATGATTTTATTAGAATTTGACAAAAATCTTGTCTACATACAAGAAAATTGAAGTTATTTTCATCTAAATTTAGTCAAATATAGTTCCTACAACCAAAATACGCTACAAAATCCAAAATAATCGAAGTTGATTTCAAATAAATTTATTAAAATTTGACATTTCCAACTAAATTTTTTTTCATAATCCAACATAATTGAAGTTATTTTCATCTAAATTTACTCAAATATAGATCCTACAACCAAAATACGCAACAAAATCCAAAATAATCGAAGTTGATTTCAAATAAATTTATTAAAATTTGACATTTCCAACTAAATTTTTTTTCATAATCCAACAAAATTAAATTTGTTTTCATCTAAATTTACTCAAATATGGATCCTACAACAAAAATACTCATCAAAATCCAAAATAATCGAAGTTGATTTCAAATAAATTTAATAAAACTTGATACTTCCAACTAAAATTTTTTTCACAATCCAACAAAATTGAAGTTATTTTCATCTAAATTTAATCAAATATAGATCCTACAACAAAAATACTCCACAAAATCCAAAAAATCGAAGTTGATTTCATATGAATTTATTAAAATTTGACACTTCCAACTAAAATTTTTTTTATAATCCAACAAAATTGAAGTTATTTTCATCTAAATTTAGTCAAATATAGATCCTACAACCAAAATACTCATCAAAATCCAAAAAAATCGAAGTTGATTTCAAATGAATTTATTAAAATTTGACAAAAATCTTGTCTACATCCAAGAAAATTGAAGTTATTTTCATCTAAATTTACTCAAATATAGATCCTACAACAAAAATACTCAACAAAATCCAAAAAAATCGAAGTTGATTTCAAATGATTTTATTAAAATTTGACAAAAATCTTGTCTACATACAAGAAAATTGAAGTTATTTTCATCTAAATTTAGTCAAATATAGATCCTACAACCAAAATAGTCATCAAAATCCAAAAAATCGAAGTTGATTTCAAATAAATTTATTAAAATTTGACATTTCCAACTAAATTTTTTTTCAGAATCCAACAAAATTGAAGTTATTTTCATCTAAATTTACTCAAATATAGACCCTACAACAAAAATACTCAACAAAATCCAAAAAAATCGAAGTTGATTTCAAATAAATTTATTAAAATTTGACACTTCCAACTAAATTTTTTTTCATAATCCAACAAAATTAAATTTATTTTCATCTAAATTTACTCAAATATGGATCCTACAACAAAAATACTCAACAAAATCCAAAATAATCGAAGTTGATTTCAAATAAATTTAATAAAACTTGTTACTTCCAACTAAAATTTTTTTCACAATCCAACAAAATTGAAGTTATTTTCATCTAAATTTAATCAAATATAGATCCTACCACAAAAATACTCAACAAAATCCAAAAAAATCGAAGTTGATTTCAAATGATTTTATTAAAATTTGACAAAAATCTTGTCTACATCCAAGAAAATTGAAGTTATTTTCATCTAAATTTACTCAAATATAGATCCTACAACAAAAATACTCAACAAAATCCAAAAAAATCGAAGTTGATTTCAAATGAATTTATTAAAATTTCACAAAAATCTTGTCTACATCCAAGAAAATTGAAGTTATTTTCATCTAAATTTACTCAAATATAGATCCTACAACAAAAATACTCAACAAAATCCAAAAAAATCGAAGTTGATTTCAAATGATTTTATTAGAATTTGACAAAAATCTTGTCTACATACAAGAAAATTGAAGTTATTTTCATCTAAATTTAGTCAAATATAGTTCCTACAACCAAAATACGCAACAAAATCCAAAATAATCGAAGTTGATTTCAAATAAATTTATTAAAATTTGACATTTCCAACTAAATTTTTTTTCATAATCCAACATAATTGAAGTTATTTTCATCTAAATTTACTCAAATATAGATCCTACAACCAAAATACGCAACAAAATCCAAAATAATCGAAGTTGATTTCAAATAAATTTATTAAAATTTGACATTTCCAACTAAATTTTTTTTCATAATCCAACAAAATTAAATTTGTTTTCATCTAAATTTACTCAAATATGGATCCTACAACAAAAATACTCAACAAAATCCAAAAAAATCGAAGTTGATTTCAAATGATTTTATTAAAATTTGACAAAAATCTTGTCTACATACAAGAAAATTGAAGTTATTTTCATCTAAATTTAGTCAAATATAGATCCTACAACCAAAATAGTCATCAAAATCCAAAAAATCGAAGTTGATTTCAAATAAATTTATTAAAATTTGACATTTCCAACTAAATTTTTTTTCAGAATCCAACAAAATTGAAGTTATTTTCATCTAATTTTACTCAAATATAGACCCTACAACAAAAATACTCAACAAAATCCAAAAAAATCGAAGTTGATTTCAAATAAATTTATTAAAATTTGACACTTCCAACTAAATTTTTTTTCATAATCCAACAAAATTAAATTTATTTTCATCTAAATTTACTCAAATATGGATCCTACAACAAAAATACTCAACAAAATCCAAAATAATCGAAGTTGATTTCAAATAAATTTAATAAAACTTGATACTTCCAACTAAAATTTTTTTCACAATCCAATAAAATTGAAGTTATTTTCATCTAAATTTAATCAAATATAGATCCTACAACAAAAATACTCGACAAAATCCAAAAAAATCGAAGTTGATTTCATATGAATTTATTAAAATTGGACACTTCCAACTAAATTTTTTTTTATAATCCAACAAAATTGAAGTTATTTTCATCTAAATTTAGTCAAATATAGATCCTACAACCAAAATACTCATCAAAATCCAAAAAAATCGAAGTTGATTTCAAATGAATTTATTAAAATTTGACAAAAATCTTGTCTACATCCAAGAAAATTGAAGTTATTTTCATCTAAATTTACTCAAATATAGATCCTACAACAAAAATACTCAACAAAATCCAAAAAATCGAAGTTGATTTCAAATGATTTTATTAAAATTTGACAAAAATCTTGTCTACATACAAGAAAATTGAAGTTATCTTCATCTAAATTTAGTCAAATATAGATCCTACAACCAAAATAGTCATCAAAATCCAAAAAATCGAAGTTGATTTCAAATAAATTTATTAAAATTTGACATTTCAAACTAAATTTTTTTTCAGAATCCAACAAAATTGAAGTTATTTTCATCTAAATTTACTCAAATATAGACCCTACAACAAAAATACTCAACAAAATCCAAAAAAATCGAAGTTGATTTCAAATAAATTTATTAAAATTTGACACTTCCAACTAAATTTTTTTTCATAATCCAACAAAATTAAATTTATTTTCATCTAAATTTACTCAAATATGGATCCTACAACAAAAATACTCAACAAAATCCAAAAAAATCGAAGTTGATTTCAAATGATTTTATTAAAATTTGACAAAAATCTTGTCTACATACAAGAAAATTGAAGTTATTTTCATCTAAATTTAGTCAAATATAGATCCTACAACAAAAATACTCAACAAAATCCAAAATAATCGAAGTTGATTTCAAATAAATTTAATAAAACTTGTTACTTCCAACTAAAATTTTTTTCACAATCCAACAAAATTGAAGTTATTTTCATCTAAATTTAATCAAATATAGATCCTACCACAAAAATACTCAACAAAATCCAAAAAAATCGAAGTTGATTTCTAATGATTTTATTAAAATTTGACAAAAATCTTGTCTACATCCAAGAAAATTGAAGTTATTTTCATCTAAATTTACTCAAATATAGATCCTACAACAAAAATACTCAACAAAATCCAAAAAAATCGAAGTTGATTTCAAATGAATTTATTAAAATTGCACAAAAATCTTGTCTACATCCAAGAAAATTGAAGTTATTTTCATCTAAATTTACTCAAATATAGATCCTACAACAAAAATACTCAACAAAATCCAAAAAAATCGAAGTTGATTTCAAATGATTTTATTAAAATTTGACAAAAATCTTGTCTACATACAAGAAAATTGAAGTTATTTTCATCTAAATTTAGTCAAATATAGATCCTACAACCAAAATACGCAACAAAATCCAAAATAATCGAAGTTGATTTCAAATAAATTTATTAAAATTTGACATTTCCAACTAAATTTTTTTTCATAATCCAACAAAATTGAAGTTATTTTCATTTAAATTTACTCAAATATAGATCCTACAACCAAAATACGCAACAAAATCCAAAATAATCGAAGTTGATTTCAAATAAATTTATTAAAATTTGACATTTCCAACTAAATTTTTTTTCATAATCCAACAAAATTAAATTTGTTTTCATCTAAATTTACTCAAATATGGATCCTACAACAAAAATACTCATCAAAATCCAAAATAATCGAAGTTGATTTCAAATAAATTTAATAAAACTTGATACTTCCAACTAAAATTTTTTTCACAATCCAACAAAATTGAAGTTATTTTCATCTAAATTTAATCAAATATAGATCCTACAACAAAAATACTCCACAAAATCCAAAAAATCGAAGTTGATTTCATATGAATTTATTAAAATTTGACACTTCCAACTAAAATTTTTTTTATAATCCAACAAAATTGAAGTTATTTTCATCTAAATTTAGTCAAATATAGATCCTACAACCAAAATACTCATCAAAATCCAAAAAAATCGAAGTTGATTTCAAATGAATTTATTAAAATTTGACAAAAATCTTGTCTACATCCAAGAAAATTGAAGTTATTTTCATCTAAATTTACTCAAATATAGATCCTACAACAAAAATACTCAACAAAATCCAAAAAAATCGAAGTTGATTTCAAATGATTTTATTAAAATTTGACAAAAATCTTGTCTACATACAAGAAAATTGAAGTTATTTTCATCTAAATTTAGTCAAATATAGATCCTACAACCAAAATAGTCATCAAAATCCAAAAAATCGAAGTTGATTTCAAATAAATTTATTAAAATTTGACATTTCCAACTAAATTTTTTTTCAGAATCCAACAAAATTGAAGTTATTTTCATCTAAATTTACTCAAATATAGACCCTACAACAAAAATACTCAACAAAATCCAAAAAAATCGAAGTTGATTTCAAATAAATTTATTAAAATTTGACACTTCCAACTAAATTTTTTTTCATAATCCAACAAAATTAAATTTATTTTCATCTAAATTTACTCAAATATGGATCCTACAACAAAAATACTCAACAAAATCCAAAATAATCGAAGTTGATTTCAAATAAATTTAATAAAACTTGTTACTTCCAACTAAAATTTTTTTCACAATCCAACAAAATTGAAGTTATTTTCATCTAAATTTAATCAAATATAGATCCTACCACAAAAATACTCAACAAAATCCAAAAAAATCGAAGTTGATTTCAAATGATTTTATTAAAATTTGACAAAAATCTTGTCTACATCCAAGAAAATTGAAGTTATTTTCATCTAAATTTACTCAAATATAGATCCTACAACAAAAATACTCAACAAAATCCAAAAAAATCGAAGTTGATTTCAAATGAATTTATTAAAATTTCACAAAAATCTTGTCTACATCCAAGAAAATTGAAGTTATTTTCATCTAAATTTACTCAAATATAGATCCTACAACAAAAATACTCAACAAAATCCAAAAAAATCGAAGTTGATTTCAAATGATTTTATTAGAATTTGACAAAAATCTTGTCTACATACAAGAAAATTGAAGTTATTTTCATCTAAATTTAGTCAAATATAGTTCCTACAACCAAAATACGCAACAAAATCCAAAATAATCGAAGTTGATTTCAAATAAATTTATTAAAATTTGACATTTCCAACTAAATTTTTTTTCATAATCCAACATAATTGAAGTTATTTTCATCTAAATTTACTCAAATACAGATCCTACAACCAAAATACGCAACAAAATCCAAAATAATCGAAGTTGATTTCAAATAAATTTATTAAAATTTGACATTTCCAACTAAATTTTTTTTCATAATCCAACAAAATTAAATTTGTTTTCATCTAAATTTACTCAAATATGGATCCTACAACAAAAATACTCAACAAAATCCAAAAAAATCGAAGTTGATTTCAAATGATTTTATTAAAATTTGACAAAAATCTTGTCTACATACAAGAAAATTGAAGTTATTTTCATCTAAATTTAGTCAAATATAGATCCTACAACCAAAATAGTCATCAAAATCCAAAAAATCGAAGTTGATTTCAAATAAATTTATTAAAATTTGACATTTCCAACTAAATTTTTTTTCAGAATCCAACAAAATTGAAGTTATTTTCATCTAATTTTACTCAAATATAGACCCTACAACAAAAATACTCAACAAAATCCAAAAAAATCGAAGTTGATTTCAAATAAATTTATTAAAATTTGACACTTCCAACTAAATTTTTTTTCATAATCCAACAAAATTAAATTTATTTTCATCTAAATTTACTCAAATATGGATCCTACAACAAAAATACTCAACAAAATCCAAAATAATCGAAGTTGATTTCAAATAAATTTAATAAAACTTGATACTTCCAACTAAAATTTTTTTCACAATCCAATAAAATTGAAGTTATTTTCATCTAAATTTAATCAAATATAGATCCTACAACAAAAATACTCGACAAAATCCAAAAAAATCGAAGTTGATTTCATATGAATTTATTAAAATTGGACACTTCCAACTAAATTTTTTTTTATAATCCAACAAAATTGAAGTTATTTTCATCTAAATTTAGTCAAATATAGATCCTACAACCAAAATACTCATCAAAATCCAAAAAAATCGAAGTTGATTTCAAATGAATTTATTAAAATTTGACAAAAATCTTGTCTACATCCAAGAAAATTGAAGTTATTTTCATCTAAATTTACTCAAATATAGATCCTACAACAAAAATACTCAACAAAATCCAAAAAATCGAAGTTGATTTCAAATGATTTTATTAAAATTTGACAAAAATCTTGTCTACATACAAGAAAATTGAAGTTATCTTCATCTAAATTTAGTCAAATATAGATCCTACAACCAAAATAGTCATCAAAATCCAAAAAATCGAAGTTGATTTCAAATAAATTTATTAAAATTTGACATTTCAAACTAAATTTTTTTTCAGAATCCAACAAAATTGAAGTTATTTTCATCTAAATTTACTCAAATATAGACCCTACAACAAAAATACTCAACAAAATCCAAAAAAATCGAAGTTGATTTCAAATAAATTTATTAAAATTTGACACTTCCAACTAAATTTTTTTTCATAATCCAACAAAATTAAATTTATTTTCATCTAAATTTACTCAAATATGGATCCTACAACAAAAATACTCAACAAAATCCAAAAAAATCGAAGTTGATTTCAAATGATTTTATTAAAATTTGACAAAAATCTTGTCTACATACAAGAAAATTGAAGTTATTTTCATCTAAATTTAGTCAAATATAGATCCTACAACAAAAATACTCAACAAAATCCAAAATAATCGAAGTTGATTTCAAATAAATTTAATAAAACTTGTTACTTCCAACTAAAATTTTTTTCACAATCCAACAAAATTGAAGTTATTTTCATCTAAATTTAATCAAATATAGATCCTACCACAAAAATACTCAACAAAATCCAAAAAAATCGAAGTTGATTTCTAATGATTTTATTAAAATTTGACAAAAATCTTGTCTACATCCAAGAAAATTGAAGTTATTTTCATCTAAATTTACTCAAATATAGATCCTACAACAAAAATACTCAACAAAATCCAAAAAAATCGAAGTTGATTTCAAATGAATTTATTAAAATTGCACAAAAATCTTGTCTACATCCAAGAAAATTGAAGTTATTTTCATCTAAATTTACTCAAATATAGATCCTACAACAAAAATACTCAACAAAATCCAAAAAAATCGAAGTTGATTTCAAATGATTTTATTAAAATTTGACAAAAATCTTGTCTACATACAAGAAAATTGAAGTTATTTTCATCTAAATTTAGTCAAATATAGATCCTACAACCAAAATACGCAACAAAATCCAAAATAATCGAAGTTGATTTCAAATAAATTTATTAAAATTTGACATTTCCAACTAAATTTTTTTTCATAATCCAACAAAATTGAAGTTATTTTCATTTAAATTTACTCAAATATAGATCCTACAACCAAAATACGCAACAAAATCCAAAATAATCGAAGTTGATTTCAAATAAATTTATTAAAATTTGACATTTCCAACTAAATTTTTTTTCATAATCCAACAAAATTAAATTTGTTTTCATCTAAATTTACTCAAATATGGATCCTACAACAAAAATACTCATCAAAATCCAAAATAATCGAAGTTGATTTCAAATAAATTTAATAAAACTTGATACTTCCAACTAAAATTTTTTTCACAATCCAACAAAATTGAAGTTATTTTCATCTAAATTTAATCAAATATAGATCCTACAACAAAAATACTCCACAAAATCCAAAAAATCGAAGTTGATTTCATATGAATTTATTAAAATTTGACACTTCCAACTAAAATTTTTTTTATAATCCAACAAAATTGAAGTTATTTTCATCTAAATTTAGTCAAATATAGATCCTACAACCAAAATACTCATCAAAATCCAAAAAAATCGAAGTTGATTTCAAATGAATTTATTAAAATTTGACAAAAATCTTGTCTACATCCAAGAAAATTGAAGTTATTTTCATCTAAATTTACTCAAATATAGATCCTACAACAAAAATACTCAACAAAATCCAAAAAAATCGAAGTTGATTTCAAATGATTTTATTAAAATTTGACAAAAATCTTGTCTACATACAAGAAAATTGAAGTTATTTTCATCTAAATTTAGTCAAATATAGATCCTACAACCAAAATAGTCATCAAAATCCAAAAAATCGAAGTTGATTTCAAATAAATTTATTAAAATTTGACATTTCCAACTAAATTTTTTTTCAGAATCCAACAAAATTGAAGTTATTTTCATCTAAATTTACTCAAATATAGACCCTACAACAAAAATACTCAACAAAATCCAAAAAAATCGAAGTTGATTTCAAATAAATTTATTAAAATTTGACACTTCCAACTAAATTTTTTTTCATAATCCAACAAAATTAAATTTATTTTCATCTAAATTTACTCAAATATGGATCCTACAACAAAAATACTCAACAAAATCCAAAATAATCGAAGTTGATTTCAAATAAATTTAATAAAACTTGTTACTTCCAACTAAAATTTTTTTCACAATCCAACAAAATTGAAGTTATTTTCATCTAAATTTAATCAAATATAGATCCTACCACAAAAATACTCAACAAAATCCAAAAAAATCGAAGTTGATTTCAAATGATTTTATTAAAATTTGACAAAAATCTTGTCTACATCCAAGAAAATTGAAGTTATTTTCATCTAAATTTACTCAAATATAGATCCTACAACAAAAATACTCAACAAAATCCAAAAAAATCGAAGTTGATTTCAAATGAATTTATTAAAATTTCACAAAAATCTTGTCTACATCCAAGAAAATTGAAGTTATTTTCATCTAAATTTACTCAAATATAGATCCTACAACAAAAATACTCAACAAAATCCAAAAAAATCGAAGTTGATTTCAAATGATTTTATTAGAATTTGACAAAAATCTTGTCTACATACAAGAAAATTGAAGTTATTTTCATCTAAATTTAGTCAAATATAGTTCCTACAACCAAAATACGCAACAAAATCCAAAATAATCGAAGTTGATTTCAAATAAATTTATTAAAATTTGACATTTCCAACTAAATTTTTTTTCATAATCCAACATAATTGAAGTTATTTTCATCTAAATTTACTCAAATATAGATCCTACAACCAAAATACGCAACAAAATCCAAAATAATCGAAGTTGATTTCAAATAAATTTATTAAAATTTGACATTTCCAACTAAATTTTTTTTCATAATCCAACAAAATTAAATTTGTTTTCATCTAAATTTACTCAAATATGGATCCTACAACAAAAATACTCAACAAAATCCAAAAAAATCGAAGTTGATTTCAAATGATTTTATTAAAATTTGACAAAAATCTTGTCTACATACAAGAAAATTGAAGTTATTTTCATCTAAATTTAGTCAAATATAGATCCTACAACCAAAATAGTCATCAAAATCCAAAAAATCGAAGTTGATTTCAAATAAATTTATTAAAATTTGACATTTCCAACTAAATTTTTTTTCAGAATCCAACAAAATTGAAGTTATTTTCATCTAATTTTACTCAAATATAGACCCTACAACAAAAATACTCAACAAAATCCAAAAAAATCGAAGTTGATTTCAAATAAATTTATTAAAATTTGACACTTCCAACTAAATTTTTTTTCATAATCCAACAAAATTAAATTTATTTTCATCTAAATTTACTCAAATATGGATCCTACAACAAAAATACTCAACAAAATCCAAAATAATCGAAGTTGATTTCAAATAAATTTAATAAAACTTGATACTTCCAACTAAAATTTTTTTCACAATCCAATAAAATTGAAGTTATTTTCATCTAAATTTAATCAAATATAGATCCTACAACAAAAATACTCGACAAAATCCAAAAAAATCGAAGTTGATTTCATATGAATTTATTAAAATTGGACACTTCCAACTAAATTTTTTTTTATAATCCAACAAAATTGAAGTTATTTTCATCTAAATTTAGTCAAATATAGATCCTACAACCAAAATACTCATCAAAATCCAAAAAAATCGAAGTTGATTTCAAATGAATTTATTAAAATTTGACAAAAATCTTGTCTACATCCAAGAAAATTGAAGTTATTTTCATCTAAATTTACTCAAATATAGATCCTACAACAAAAATACTCAACAAAATCCAAAAAATCGAAGTTGATTTCAAATGATTTTATTAAAATTTGACAAAAATCTTGTCTACATACAAGAAAATTGAAGTTATCTTCATCTAAATTTAGTCAAATATAGATCCTACAACCAAAATAGTCATCAAAATCCAAAAAATCGAAGTTGATTTCAAATAAATTTATTAAAATTTGACATTTCAAACTAAATTTTTTTTCAGAATCCAACAAAATTGAAGTTATTTTCATCTAAATTTACTCAAATATAGACCCTACAACAAAAATACTCAACAAAATCCAAAAAAATCGAAGTTGATTTCAAATAAATTTATTAAAATTTGACACTTCCAACTAAATTTTTTTTCATAATCCAACAAAATTAAATTTATTTTCATCTAAATTTACTCAAATATGGATCCTACAACAAAAATACTCAACAAAATCCAAAAAAATCGAAGTTGATTTCAAATGATTTTATTAAAATTTGACAAAAATCTTGTCTACATACAAGAAAATTGAAGTTATTTTCATCTAAATTTAGTCAAATATAGATCCTACAACAAAAATACTCAACAAAATCCAAAATAATCGAAGTTGATTTCAAATAAATTTAATAAAACTTGTTACTTCCAACTAAAATTTTTTTCACAATCCAACAAAATTGAAGTTATTTTCATCTAAATTTAATCAAATATAGATCCTACCACAAAAATACTCAACAAAATCCAAAAAAATCGAAGTTGATTTCTAATGATTTTATTAAAATTTGACAAAAATCTTGTCTACATCCAAGAAAATTGAAGTTATTTTCATCTAAATTTACTCAAATATAGATCCTACAACAAAAATACTCAACAAAATCCAAAAAAATCGAAGTTGATTTCAAATGAATTTATTAAAATTGCACAAAAATCTTGTCTACATCCAAGAAAATTGAAGTTATTTTCATCTAAATTTACTCAAATATAGATCCTACAACAAAAATACTCAACAAAATCCAAAAAAATCGAAGTTGATTTCAAATGATTTTATTAAAATTTGACAAAAATCTTGTCTACATACAAGAAAATTGAAGTTATTTTCATCTAAATTTAGTCAAATATAGATCCTACAACCAAAATACGCAACAAAATCCAAAATAATCGAAGTTGATTTCAAATAAATTTATTAAAATTTGACATTTCCAACTAAATTTTTTTTCATAATCCAACAAAATTGAAGTTATTTTCATTTAAATTTACTCAAATATAGATCCTACAACCAAAATACGCAACAAAATCCAAAATAATCGAAGTTGATTTCAAATAAATTTATTAAAATTTGACATTTCCAACTAAATTTTTTTTCATAATCCAACAAAATTAAATTTGTTTTCATCTAAATTTACTCAAATATGGATCCTACAACAAAAATACTCATCAAAATCCAAAATAATCGAAGTTGATTTCAAATAAATTTAATAAAACTTGATACTTCCAACTAAAATTTTTTTCACAATCGAACAAAATTGAAGTTATTTTCATCTAAATTTAATCAAATATAGATCCTACAACAAAAATACTCGACAAAATCCAAAAAAATCGAAGTTGATTTCATATGAATTTATTAAAATTTGACACTTCCAACTAAAATTTTTTTTATAATCCAACAAAATTGAAGTTATTTTCATCTAAATTTAGTCAAATATAGATCCTACAACCAAAATACTCATCAAAATCCAAAAAAATCGAAGTTGATTTCAAATGAATTTATTAAAATTTGACAAAAATCTTGTCTACATCCAAGAAAATTGTAGTTATTTTCATCTAAATTTACTCAAATATAGATCCTACAACAAAAATACTCAACAAAATCCAAAAAAATCGAAGTTGATTTCAAATGATTTTATTAAAATTTGACAAAAATCTTGTCTACATCCAAGAAAATTGAAGTTATTTTCATCTAAATTTAGTCAAATATAGATCCTACAACCAAAATAGTCATCAAAATCCAAAAAATCGAAGTTGATTTCAAATAAATTTATTAAAATTTGACATTTCCAACTAAATTTTTTTTCATAATCCAACAAAATTGAAGTTATTTTCATCTAAATTTAATCAAATATAGATCCTACAACAAAAATACTCGACAAAATCCAAAAAAATCGAAGTTGATTTCATATGAATTTATTAAAATTGGACACTTCCAACTAAAATTTTTTTTATAATCCAACAAAATTGAAGTTATTTTCATCTAAATTTAATCAAATATAGATCCTACAACAAAAATACTCGACAAAATCCAAAAAAATCGAAGTTGATTTCAAATAAATTTATTAAAATTTGACACTTCCAACTAAATTTTTTTTCATAATCCAACAAAATTAAATTTATTTTCATCTAAATTTACTCAAATATGGATCCTACAACAAAAATACTCAACAAAATCCAAAATAATCGAAGTTGATTTCAAATAAATTTAATAAAACTTGTTACTTCCAACTAAAATTTTTTTCACAATCCAACAAAATTGAAGTTATTTTCATCTAAATTTAATCAAATATAGATCCTACCACAAAAATACTCAACAAAATCCAAAAAAATCGAAGTTGATTTCAAATGATTTTATTAAAATTTGACAAAAATCTTGTCTACATCCAAGAAAATTGAAGTTATTTTCATCTAAATTTACTCAAATATAGATCCTACAACAAAAATACTCAACAAAATCCAAAAAAATCGAAGTTGATTTCAAATGATTTTATTAAAATTTGACAAAAATCTTGTCTACATACAAGAAAATTGAAGTTATTTTCATCTAAA
The DNA here is from genome assembly GCA_946251845.1 of Andrena fulva. Classification (NCBI taxonomy): domain Eukaryota; kingdom Metazoa; phylum Arthropoda; class Insecta; order Hymenoptera; family Andrenidae; genus Andrena; species Andrena fulva. The sequence goes on from CAMITZ010000243.1 coordinate 3,289,080, forward strand.
TTTAGTCAAATATAGATCCTACAACCAAAATAGTCATCAAAATCCAAAAAATCGAAGTTGATTTCAAATAAATTTATTAAAATTTGACATTTCCAACTAAAATTTTTTTCAGAATCCAACAAAATTGAAGTTATTTTCATCTAAATTTATTCAAATATAGACCCTACAACAAAAATACTCAACAAAATCCAAAAAAATCGAAGTTGATTTCAAATAAATTTATTAAAATTTGACACTTCCAACTAAATTTTTTTTCATAATCCAACAAAATTAAATTTATTTTCATCTAAATTTACTCAAATATGGATCCTACAACAAAAATACTCAACAAAATCCAAAATAATCGAAGTTGATTTCAAATGAATTTATTAAAATTTCACAAAAATCTTGTCTACATCCAAGAAAATTGAAGTTATTTTCATCTAAATTTACTCAAATATAGACCCTACAACAAAAATACTCAACAAAATCCAAAAAAATCGAAGTTGATTTCAAATAAATTTATTAAAATTTGACACTTCCAACTAAATTTTTTTTCATAATCCAACAAAATTAAATTTATTTTCATCTAAATTTACTCAAATATGGATCCTACAACAAAAATACTCATCAAAATCCAAAATAATCGAAGTTGATTTCAAATAAATTTAATAAAACTTGATACTTCCAACTAAAATTTTTTTCACAATCCAACAAAATTGAAGTTATTTTCATCTAAATTTAATCAAATATAGATCCTACAACAAAAATACTCGACAAAATCCAAAAAAATCGAAGTTGATTTCATATGAATTTATTAAAATTGGACACTTCCAACTAAAATTTTTTTTATAATCCAACAAAATTGAAGTTATTTTCATCTAAATTTAGTCAAATATAGATCCTACAACCAAAATACTCATCAAAATCCAAAAAAATCGAAGTTGATTTCAAATGAATTTATTAAAATTTGACAAAAATCTTGTCTACATCCAAGAAAATTGAACTTATTTTCATCTAAATTTACTCAAATATAGATCCTACAACAAAACTACTCAACAAAATCCAAAAAAATCGAAGTTGATTTCAAATGACTTTATTAAAATTTGACAAAAATCTTGTCTACATACAAGAAAATTGAAGTTATTTTCATCTAAATTTAGTCAAATATAGATCCTACAACCAAAATAGTCATCAAAATCCAAAAAATCGAAGTTGATTTCAAATAAATTTATTAAAATTTGACATTTCCAACTAAATTTTTTTTCAGAATCCAACAAAATTGAAGTTATTTTCATCTAAATTTACTCAAATATAGACCCTACAACAAAAATACTCAACAAAATCCAAAAAAATCGAAGTTGATTTCAAATAAATTTATTAAAATTTGACACTTCCAACTAAATTTTTTTTCATAATCCAACAAAATTAAATTTATTTTCATCTAAATTTACTCAAATATGGATCCTACAACAAAAATACTCAACAAAATCCAAAATAATCGAAGTTGATTTCAAATAAATTTAATAAAACTTGTTACTTCCAACTAAAATTTTTTTCACAATCCAACAAAATTGATGTTATTTTCATCTAAATTTAATCAAATATAGATCCTACCACAAAAATACTCAACAAAATCCAAAAAAATCGAAGATGATTTCAAATGATTTTATTAAAATTTGACAAAAATCTTGTCTACATCCAAGAAAATTGAAGTTATTTTCATCTAAATTTACTCAAATATAGATCCTACAACATAAATACTCAACAAAATCCAAAAAAATCGAAGTTGATTTCAAATGAATTTATTAAAATTTCACAAAAATCTTGTCTACATCCAAGAAAATTGAAGTTATTTTCATCTAAATTTAGTCAAATATAGATCCTACAACCAAAATAGTCATCAAAATCCAAAAAATCGAAGTTGATTTCAAATAAATTTATTAAAATTTGACATTTCCAACTAAATTTTTTTTCATAATCCAACAAAATTGAAGTTATTTTCATCTAAATTTACTCAAATATAGATCCTACAACCAAAATACGCAACAAAATCCAAAATAATCGAAGTTGATTTCAAATGAATTTATTAAAATTTGACATTTCCAACTTAATTTTTTTTCATAATCCAACAAAATTAAATTTGTTTTCATCTAAATTTACTCAAATATGGATCCTACAACAAAAATACTCATCAAAATCCAAAATAATCGAAGTTGATTTCAAATGAATTTAATAAAACTTGATACTTCCAACTAAAATTTTTTTCACAATCCAACAAAATTGAAGTTATTTTCATCTAAATTTAATCAAATATAGATCCTACAACAAAAATACTCGACAAAATCCAAAAAAATCGAAGTTGATTTCATATGAATTTATTAAAATTTGACACTTCCAACTAAAATTTTTTTTATAATCCAACAAAATTGAAGTTATTTTCATCTAAATTTAGTCAAATATAGATCCTACAACCAAAATACTCATCAAAATCCAAAAAAATCGAAGTTGATTTCAAATGAATTTATTAAAATTTGACAAAAATCTTGTCTACATCCAAGAAAATTGAAGTTATTTTCATCTAAATTTACTCAAATATAGATCCTACAACAAAAATACTCAACAAAATCCAAAAAAATCGAAGTTGATTTCAAATGATTTTATTAAAATTTGACAAAAATCTTGTCTACATACAAGAAAATTGAAGTTATTTTCATCTAAATTTAGTCAAATATAGATCCTACAACCAAAATAGTCATCAAAATCCAAAAAATCGAAGTTGATTTCAAATAAATTTATTAAAATTTGACATTTCCAACTAAATTTTTTTTCAGAATCCAACAAAATTGAAGTTATTTTCATCTAAATTTAATCAAATATAGATCCTACAACAAAAATACTCGACAAAATCCAAAAAAATCGAAGTTGATTTCATATGAATTTATTAAAATTGGACACTTCCAACTAAAATTTTTTTTATAATCCAACAAAATTGAAGTTATTTTCATCTAAATTTAGTCAAATATAGATCCTACAACCAAAATACTCATCAAAATCCAAAAAAATCGAAGTTGATTTCAAATGAATTTATTAAAATTTGACAAAAATCTTGTCTACATCCAAGAAAATTGAAGTTATTTTCATCTAAATTTACTCAAATATAGATCCTACAACAAAAATACTCAACAAAATCCAAAAAAATCGAAGTTGATTTCAAATGATTTTATTAAAATTTGACAAAAATCTTGTCTACATACAAGAAAATTGAAGTTATTTTCATCTAAATTTAGTCAAATATAGATCCTACAACCAAAATAGTCATCAAAATCCAAAAAATCGAAGTTGATTTCAAATAAATTTATTAAAATTTGACATTTCCAACTAAATTTTTTTTCAGAATCCAACAAAATTGAAGTTATTTTCATCTAAATTTACTCAAATATAGACCCTACAACAAAAATACTCAACAAAATCCAAAAAAATCGAAGTTGATTTCAAATAAATTTATTAAAATTTGACACTTCCAACTAAATTTTTTTTCATAATCCAACAAAATTAAATATATTTTCATCTAAATTTACTCAAATATGGATCCTACAACAAAAATACTCAACAAAATCCAAAATAATCGAAGTTGATTTCAAATAAATTTAATAAAACTTGATACTTCCAACTAAAATTTTTTTCACAATCCAACAAAATTGAAGTTATTTTCATCTAAATTTAATCAAATATAGATCCTACCACAAAAATACTCAACAAAATCCAAAAAAATCGAAGTTGATTTCAAATGATTTTATTAAAATTTGACAAAAATCTTGTCTACATCCAAGAAAATTGAAGTTATTTTCATCTAAATTTAGTCAAATATAGATCCTACAACCAAAATAGTCATCAAAATCCAAAAAATCGAAGTTGATTTCAAATAAATTTATTAAAATTTGACATTTCCAACTAAATTTTTTTTCAGAATCCAACAAAATTGAAGTTATTTTCATCTAAATTTACTCAAATATAGACCCTACAACAAAAATACTCAACAAAATCCAAAAAAATCGAAGTTGATTTCAAATAAATTTATTAAAATTTGACACTTCCAACTAAATTTTTTTTCATAATCCAACAAAATTAAATTTATTTTCATCTAAATTTACTCAAATATGGATCCTACAACAAAAATACTCAACAAAATCCAAAAAAATCGAAGTTGATTTCAAATAAATTTATTAAAATTTGACACTTCCAACTAAATTTTTTTTCATAATCCAACAAAATTAAATTTATTTTCATCTAAATTTACTCAAATATGGATCCTACAACAAAAATACTCAACAAAATCCAAAATAATCGAAGTTGATTTCAAATAAATTTAATAAAACTTGATACTTCCAACTAAAATTTTTTTCACAATCCAACAAAATTGAAGTTATTTTCATCTAAATTTAATCAAATATAGATCCTACAACAAAAATACTCGACAAAATCCAAAAAAATCGAAGTTGATTTCATATGAATTTATTAAAATTGGACACTTCCAACTAAAATTTTTTTTATAATCCAACAAAATTGAAGTTATTTTCATCTAAATTTAGTCAAATATAGATCCTACAACCAAAATACTCATCAAAATCCAAAAAAATCGAAGTTGATTTCAAATGAATTTATTAAAATTTGACAAAAATCTTGTCTACATCCAAGAAAATTGAAGTTATTTTCATCTAAATTTACTCAAATATAGATCCTACAACAAAAATACTCAACAAAATCCAAAAAAATCGAAGTTGATTTCAAATGATTTTATTAAAATTTGACAAAAATCTTGTCTACATACAAGAAAATTGAAGTTATTTTCATCTAAATTTAGTCAAATATAGATCCTACAACCAAAATAGTCATCAAAATCCAAAAAATCGAAGTTGATTTCAAATAAATTTATTAAAATTTGACATTTCCAACTAAATTTTTTTTCAGAATCCAACAAAATTGAAGTTATTTTCATCTAAATTTACTCAAATATAGACCCTACAACAAAAATACTCAACAAAATCCAAAAAAATCGAAGTTGATTTCAAATAAATTTATTAAAATTTGACACTTCCAACTAAATTTTTTTTCATAATCCAACAAAATTAAATTTATTTTCATCTAAATTTACTCAAATATGGATCCTACAACAAAAATACTCAACAAAATCCAAAAAAATCGAAGTTGATTTCAAATGATTTTATTAGAATTTGACAAAAATCTTGTCTACATACAAGAAAATTGAAGTTATTTTCATCTAAATTTAGTCAAATATAGTTCCTACAACCAAAATACGCAACAAAATCCAAAATAATCGAAGTTGATTTCAAATAAATTTATTAAAATTTGACATTTCCAACTAAATTTTTTTTCATAATCCAACATAATTGAAGTTATTTTCATCTAAATTTACTCAAATATAGATCCTACAACCAAAATACGCAACAAAATCCAAAATAATCGAAGTTGATTTCAAATAAATTTATTAAAATTTGACATTTCCAACTAAATTTTTTTTCATAATCCAACAAAATTAAATTTGTTTTCATCTAAATTTACTCAAATATGGATCCTACAACAAAAATACTCATCAAAATCCAAAATAATCGAAGTTGATTTCAAATAAATTTAATAAAACTTGATACTTCCAACTAAAATTTTTTTCACAATCCAACAAAATTGAAGTTATTTTCATCTAAATTTAATCAAATATAGATCCTACAACAAAAATACTCCACAAAATCCAAAAAATCGAAGTTGATTTCATATGAATTTATTAAAATTTGACACTTCCAACTAAAATTTTTTTTATAATCCAACAAAATTGAAGTTATTTTCATCTAAATTTAGTCAAATATAGATCCTACAACCAAAATACTCATCAAAATCCAAAAAAATCGAAGTTGATTTCAAATGAATTTATTAAAATTTGACAAAAATCTTGTCTACATCCAAGAAAATTGAAGTTATTTTCATCTAAATTTACTCAAATATAGATCCTACAACAAAAATACTCAACAAAATCCAAAAAAATCGAAGTTGATTTCAAATGATTTTATTAAAATTTGACAAAAATCTTGTCTACATACAAGAAAATTGAAGTTATTTTCATCTAAATTTAGTCAAATATAGATCCTACAACCAAAATAGTCATCAAAATCCAAAAAATCGAAGTTGATTTCAAATAAATTTATTAAAATTTGACATTTCCAACTAAATTTTTTTTCAGAATCCAACAAAATTGAAGTTATTTTCATCTAATTTTACTCAAATATAGACCCTACAACAAAAATACTCAACAAAATCCAAAAAAATCGAAGTTGATTTCAAATAAATTTATTAAAATTTGACACTTCCAACTAAATTTTTTTTCATAATCCAACAAAATTAAATTTATTTTCATCTAAATTTACTCAAATATGGATCCTACAACAAAAATACTCAACAAAATCCAAAATAATCGAAGTTGATTTCAAATAAATTTAATAAAACTTGATACTTCCAACTAAAATTTTTTTCACAATCCAACAAAATTGAAGTTATTTTCATCTAAATTTAATCAAATATAGATCCTACAAGAAAAATACTCGACAAAATCCAAAAAAATCGAAGTTGATTTCATATGAATTTATTAAAATTGGACACTTCCAACTAAATTTTTTTTTATAATCCAACAAAATTGAAGTTATTTTCATCTAAATTTAGTCAAATATAGATCCTACAACCAAAATACTCATCAAAATCCAAAAAAATCGAAGTTGATTTCAAATGAATTTATTAAAATTTGACAAAAATCTTGTCTACATCCAAGAAAATTGAAGTTATTTTCATCTAAATTTACTCAAATATAGATCCTACAACAAAAATACTCAACAAAATCCAAAAAATCGAAGTTGATTTCAAATGATTTTATTAAAATTTGACAAAAATCTTGTCTACATACAAGAAAATTGAAGTTATCTTCATCTAAATTTAGTCAAATATAGATCCTACAACCAAAATAGTCATCAAAATCCAAAAAATCGAAGTTGATTTCAAATAAATTTATTAAAATTTGACATTTCAAACTAAATTTTTTTTCAGAATCCAACAAAATTGAAGTTATTTTCATCTAAATTTACTCAAATATAGACCCTACAACAAAAATACTCAACAAAATCCAAAAAAATCGAAGTTGATTTCAAATAAATTTATTAAAATTTGACACTTCCAACTAAATTTTTTTTCATAATCCAACAAAATTAAATTTATTTTCATCTAAATTTACTCAAATATAGATCCTACAACAAAAATACTCAACAAAATCCAAAAAAATCGAAGTTGATTTCAAATGATTTTATTAAAATTTGACAAAAATCTTGTCTACATCCAAGAAAATTGAAGTTATTTTCATCTAAATTTAGTCAAATATAGATCCTACAACCAAAATAGTCATCAAAATCCAAAAAATCGAAGTTGATTTCAAATAAATTTATTAAAATTTGACATTTCCAACTAAATTTTTTTTCATAATCCAACAAAATTAAATTTATTTTCATCTAAATTTACTCAAATATGGATCCTACAACAAAAATACTCATCAAAATCCAAAATAATCGAAGTTGATTTCAAATAAATTTAATAAAACTTGATACTTCCAACTAAAATTTTTTTCACAATCCAACAAAATTGAAGTTATTTTCATCTAAATTTAATCAAATATAGATCCTACAACAAAAATACTCGACAAAATCCAAAAAAATCGAAGTTGATTTCATATGAATTTATTAAAATTGGACACTTCCAACTAAAATTTTTTTTATAATCCAACAAAATTGAAGTTATTTTCATCTAAATTTAATCAAATATAGATCCTACAACAAAAATACTCGACAAAATCCAAAAAAATCGAAGTTGATTTCAAATAAATTTATTAAAATTTGACACTTCCAACTAAATTTTTTTTCATAATCCAACAAAATTAAATTTATTTTCATCTAAATTTACTCAAATATGGATCCTACAACAAAAATACTCAACAAAATCCAAAATAATCGAAGTTGATTTCAAATAAATTTAATAAAACTTGTTACTTCCAACTAAAATTTTTTTCACAATCCAACAAAATTGAAGTTATTTTCATCTAAATTTAATCAAATATAGATCCTACCACAAAAATACTCAACAAAATCCAAAAAAATCGAAGTTGATTTCAAATGATTTTATTAAAATTTGACAAAAATCTTGTCTACATCCAAGAAAATTGAAGTTATTTTCATCTAAATTTACTCAAATATAGATCCTACAACAAAAATACTCAACAAAATCCAAAAAAATCGACGTTGATTTCAAATGATTTTATTAAAATTTGACAAAAATCTTGTCTACATACAAGAAAATTGAAGTTATTTTCATCTAAATTTAGTCAAATATAGATCCTACAACCAAAATAGTCATCAAAATCCAAAAAATCGAAGTTGATTTCAAATAAATTTATTAAAATTTGACATTTCCAACTAAAATTTTTTTCAGAATCCAACAAAATTGAAGTTATTTTCATCTAAATTTATTCAAATATAGACCCTACAACAAAAATACTCAACAAAATCCAAAAAAATCGAAGTTGATTTCAAATAAATTTATTAAAATTTGACACTTCCAACTAAATTTTTTTTCATAATCCAACAAAATTAAATTTATTTTCATCTAAATTTACTCAAATATGGATCCTACAACAAAAATACTCAACAAAATCCAAAATAATCGAAGTTGATTTCAAATGAATTTATTAAAATTTCACAAAAATCTTGTCTACATCCAAGAAAATTGAAGTTATTTTCATCTATATTTACTCAAATATAGACCCTACAACAAAAATACTCAACAAAATCCAAAAAAATCGAAGTTGATTTCAAATAAATTTATTAAAATTTGACACTTCCAACTAAATTTTTTTTCACAATCCAACAAAATTGAAGTTATTTTCATCTAAATTTAATCAAATATAGATCCTACAACAAAAATACTCGACAAAATCCAAAAAAATCGAAGTTGATTTCATATGAATTTATTAAAATTGGACACTTCCAACTAAAATTTTTTTTATAATCCAACAAAATTGAAGTTATTTTCATCTAAATTTAGTCAAATATAGATCCTACAACCAAAATACTCATCAAAATCCAAAAAAATCGAAGTTGATTTCAAATGAATTTATTAAAATTTGACAAAAATCTTGTCTACATCCAAGAAAATTGAACTTATTTTCATCTAAATTTACTCAAATATAGATCCTACAACAAAACTACTCAACAAAATCCAAAAAAATCGAAGTTGATTTCAAATGATTTTATTAAAATTTGACAAAAATCTTGTCTACATACAAGAAAATTGAAGTTATTTTCATCTAAATTTAGTCAAATATAGATCCTACAACCAAAATAGTCATCAAAATCCAAAAAATCGAAGTTGATTTCAAATAAATTTATTAAAATTTGACATTTCCAACTAAATTTTTTTTCAGAATCCAACAAAATTGAAGTTATTTTCATCTAAATTTACTCAAATATAGACCCTACAACAAAAATACTCAACAAAATCCAAAAAAATCGAAGTTGATTTCAAATAAATTTATTAAAATTTGACACTTCCAACTAAATTTTTTTTCATAATCCAACAAAATTAAATTTATTTTCATCTAAATTTACTCAAATATGGATCCTACAACAAAAATACTCAACAAAATCCAAAATAATCGAAGTTGATTTCAAATAAATTTAATAAAACTTGTTACTTCCAACTAAAATTTTTTTCACAATCCAACAAAATTGAAGTTATTTTCATCTAAATTTAATCAAATATAGATCCTACCACAAAAATACTCAACAAAATCCAAAAAAATCGAAGATGATTTCAAATGATTTTATTAAAATTTGACAAAAATCTTGTCTACATCCAAGAAAATTGAAGTTATTTTCATCTAAATTTACTCAAATATAGATCCTACAACATAAATACTCAACAAAATCCAAAAAAATCGAAGTTGATTTCAAATGAATTTATTAAAATTTCACAAAAATCTTGTCTACATCCAAGAAAATTGAAGTTATTTTCATCTAAATTTAGTCAAATATAGATCCTACAACCAAAATAGTCATCAAAATCCAAAAAATCGAAGTTGATTTCAAATAAATTTATTAAAATTTGACATTTCCAACTAAATTTTTTTTCATAATCCAACAAAATTGAAGTTATTTTCATCTAAATTTACTCAAATATAGACCCTACAACAAAAATACTCAACAAAATCCAAAAAAATCGAAGTTGATTTCAAATAAATTTATTAAAATTTGACACTTCCAACTAAATTTTTTTTCATAATCCAACAAAATTAAATTTATTTTCATCTAAATTTACTCAAATATGGATCCTACAACAAAAATACTCAACAAAATCCAAAATAATCCAAGTTGATTTCAAATAAATTTAATAAAACTTGATACTTCCAACTAAAATTTTTTTCACAATCCAACAAAATTGAAGTTATTTTCATCTAAATTTAATCAAATATAGATCCTACAACAAAAATACTCTACAAAATCCAAAAAAATCGAAGTTGATTTCATATGAATTTATTAAAATTGGGCACTTCCAACTAAAATTTTTTTTATAATCCAACAAAATTGAAGTTATTTTCATCTAAATTTAATCAAATATAGATCCTACAACCAAAATACTCATCAAAATAAAAAAAAATCGAAGTTGATTTCAAATGAATTTATTAAAATTTGACAAAAATCATGTCTACATCCAAGAAAATTGAAGTTATTTGCATCTAAATTTACTCAAATATAGATCCTACAACAAAAATACTCAACAAAATCCAAAAAAATCGAAGTTGATTTCAAATAAATTTATTAAAATTTGACACTTCCAACTAAATTTTTTTTCATAATCCAACAAAATTAAATTTATTTTCATCTAAATTTACTCAAATATGGACCCTACAACAAAAATACTCAACAAAATCCAAAAAAATCGAAGTTGATTTCAAATAAATTTATTAAAATTTGACACTTCCAACTAAATTTTTTTTCATAATCCAACAAAATTAAATTTATTTTCATCTAAATTTACTCAAATATGGATCCTACAACAAAAATACTCAACAAAATCCAAAATAATCGAAGTTGATTTCAAATGAATTTATTAAAATTTCACAAAAATCTTGTCTACATCCAAGAAAATTGAAGTTATTTTCATCTAAATTTACTCAAATATAGATCCTACAACAAAAATACTCAACAAAATCCAAAAAAATAGAAGTTGATTTCAAATGATTTTATTAAAATTTGACAAAAATCTTGTCTACATACAAGAAAATTGAAGTTATTTTCATCTAAATTTAGTCAAATATAGATCCTACAACAAAAATACTCAACAAAATCCAAAAAAATCGAAGTTGATTTCAAATGAATTTATTAAAATTTCACAAAAATCTTGTCTACATCCAAGAAAATTGAAGTTATTTTCATCTAAATTTACTCAAATATAGATCCTACAACAAAAATACTCAACAAAATCCAAAAAAGTCGAAGTTGATTTCAAATGATTTTATTAAAATTTGACAAAAATCTTGTCTACATACAAGAAAATTGAAGTTATTTTCATCTAAATTTAGTCAAATATAGATCCTACAACCAAAATACGCAACAAAATCCAAAATAATCGAAGTTGATTTCAAATAAATTTATTAAAATTTGACATTTCCAACTAAATTTTTTTTCATAATCCAACAAAATTGAAGTTATTTTCATCTAAATTTACTCAAATATAGATCCTACAGCCAAAATACGCAACAAAATCCAAAATAATCGAAGTTGATTTCAAATAAATTTATTAAAATTTGACATTTCCAACTAAATTTTTTTTCATAATCCAACAAAATTAAATTTGTTTTCATCTAAATTTACTCAAATATGGATCCTACAACAAAAATACTCATCAAAATCCAAAATAATCGAAGTTGATTTCAAATAAATTTAATAAAACTTGATACTTCCAACTAAAATTTTTTTCACAATCCAACAAAACTGAAGTTATTTTCATCTAAATTTAATCAAATATAGATCCTACAACAAAAATACTCGACAAAATCCAAAAAAATCGAAGTTGATTTCATATGAATTTATTAAAATTTGACAAAAATCTTGTCTACATCCAAGAAAATTGAAGTTATTTTCATCTAAATTTAATCAAATATAGATCCTACAACAAAAATACTCGACAAAATCCAAAAAAATCGAAGTTGATTTCATATGAATTTATTAAAATTTGACACTTCCAACTAAAATTTTTTTTATAATCCAACAAAATTGAAGTTATTTTCATCTAAATTTAGTCAAATATAGATCCTACAACCAAAATACTCATCAAAATCCAAAAAAATCGAAGTTGATTTCAAATGAATTTATTAAAATTTGACAAAAATCTTGTCTACATCCAAGAAAATTGAAGTTATTTTCATCTAAATTTACTCAAATATAGATCCTACAACAAAAATACTCAACAAAATCCAAAAAAATCGAAGTTGATTTCAAATGATTTTATTAAAATTTGACAAAAATCTTGTCTACATACAAGAAAATTGAAGTTATTTTCATCTAAATTTAGTCAAATATAGATCCTACAACCAAAATAGTCATCAAAATCCAAAAAATCGAAGTTGATTTCAAATAAATTTATTAAAATTTGACATTTCCAACTAAATTTTTTTTCAGAATCCAACAAAATTGAAGTTATTTTCATCTAAATTTACTCAAATATAGACCCTACAACAAAAATACTCAACAAAATCCAAAAAAATCGAAGTTGATTTCAAATAAATTTATTAAAATTTGACACTTCCAACTAAATTTTTTTTCATAATCCAACAAAATTAAATTTATTTTCATCTAAATTTACTCAAATATGGATCCTACAACAAAAATACTCAACAAAATCCAAAATAATCCAAGTTGATTTCAAATAAATTTAATAAAACTTGATACTTCCAACTAAAATTTTTTTCACAATCCAACAAAATTGAAGTTATTTTCATCTAAATTTAATCAAATATAGATCCTACAACAAAAATACTCGACAAAATCCAAAAAAATCGAAGTTGATTTCATATGAATTTATTAAAATTGGGCACTTCCAACTAAAATTTTTTTTATAATCCAACAAAATTGAAGTTATTTTCATCTAAATTTAGTCAAATATAGATCCTACAACCAAAATACTCATCAAAATGAAAAAAAATCGAAGTTGATTTCAAATGAATTTATTAAAATTTGACAAAAATCTTGTCTACATCCAAGAAAATTGAAGTTATTTTCATCTAAATTTACTCAAATATAGATCCTACAACAAAAATACTCAACAAAATCCAAAAAAATCGAAGTTGATTTCAAATGATTTTATTAAAATTTGACAAAAATCTTGTCTACATACAAGAAAATTGAAGTTATTTTCATCTAAATTTAGTCAAATATAGATCCTACAACCAAAATAGTCATCAAAATCCAAAAAATCGAAGTTGATTTCAAATAAATTTATTAAAATTTGACATTTCCAACTAAATTTTTTTTCAGAATCCAACAAAATTGAAGTTATTTTCATCTAAATTTAGTCAAATATAGATCCTACAACCAAAATAGTCATCAAAATCAAAAAAATCGAAGTTGATTTCAAATAAATTTATTAAAATTTGACATTTCCAACTAAATTTTTTTTCATAATCCAACAAAATTAAATTTATTTTCATCTAAATTTACTCAAATATGGATCCTACAACAAAAATACTAAACAAAATCCAAAATAATCGAAGTTGATTTCAAATAAATTTAATAAAACTTGTTACTTCCAACTAAAATTTTTTTCACAATCCAACAAAATTGAAGTTATTTTCATCTAAATTTAATCAAATATAGATCCTACCACAAAAATACTCAACAAAATCCAAAAAAATCGAAGTTGATTTCAAATGATTTTATTAAAATTTGACAAAAATCTTGTCTACATCCAAGAAAATTGAAGTTATTTTCATCTAAATTTACTCAAATATAGATCCTACAACAAAAATACTCAACAAAATCCAAAAAAATCGAAGTTGATTTCAAATGAATTTATTAAAATTTCACAAAAATCTTGTCTACATCCAAGAAAATTGAAGTTATTTTCATCTAAATTTACTCAAATATAGATCCTACAACAAAAATACTCAACAAAATCCAAAAAAGTCGAAGTTGATTTCAAATGATTTTATTAAAATTTGACAAAAATCTTGTCTACATACAAGAAAATTGAAGTTATTTTCATCTAAATTTAGTCAAATATAGATCCTACAACCAAAATACGCAACAAAATCCAAAATAATCGAAGTTGATTTCAAATAAATTTATTAAAATTTGACATTTCCAACTAAATTTTTTTTCATAATCCAACAAAATTGAAGTTATTTTCATCTAAATTTACTCAAATATAGATCCTACAGCCAAAATACGCAACAAAATCCAAAATAATCGAAGTTGATTTCAAATAAATTTATTAAAATTTGACATTTCCAACTAAATTTTTTTTCATAATCCAACAAAATTAAATTTGTTTTCATCTAAATTTACTCAAATATGGATCCTACAACAAAAATACTCATCAAAATCCAAAATAATCGAAGTTGATTTCAAATAAATTTAATAAAACTTGATACTTCCAACTAAAATTTTTTTCACAATCCAACAAAATTGAAGTTATTTTCATCTAAATTTAATCAAATATAGATCCTACAACAAAAATACTCGACAAAATCCAAAAAAATCGAAGTTGATTTCATATGAATTTATTAAAATTTGACAAAAATCTTGTCTACATCCAAGAAAATTGAAGTTATTTTCATCTAAATTTAATCAAATATAGATCCTACAACAAAAATACTCGACAAAATCCAAAAAAATCGAAGTTGATTTCATATGAATTTATTAAAATTTGACACTTCCAACTAAAATTTTTTTTATAATCCAACAAAATTGAAGTTATTTTCATCTAAATTTAGTCAAATATAGATCCTACAACCAAAATACTCATCAAAATCCAAAAAAATCGAAGTTGATTTCAAATGAATTTATTAAAATTTGACAAAAATCTTGTCTACATCCAAGAAAATTGAAGTTATTTTCATCTAAATTTACTCAAATATAGATCCTACAACAAAAATACTCAACAAAATCCAAAAAAATCGAAGTTGATTTCAAATGATTTTATTAAAATTTGACAAAAATCTTGTCTACATACAAGAAAATTGAAGATATTTTCATCTAAATTTAGTCAAATATAGATCCTACAACCAAAATAGTCATCAAAATCCAAAAAATCGAAGTTGATTTCAAATAAATTTAATAAAACTTGATACTTCCAACTAAAATTTGTTTCACAATCCAACAAAATTGAAGTTTTTTTCATCTAAATTTAATCAAATATAGATCCTACAACAAAAATACTCGACAAAATCCAAAAAAATCGAAGTTGATTTCATATGAATTTATTAAAATTGGGCACTTCCAACTAAAATTTTTTTTATAATCCAACAAAATTGAAGTTATTTTCATCTAAATTTAGTCAAATATAGATCCTACAACCAAAATACTCATCAAAATAAAAAAAAATCGAAGTTGATTTCAAATGAATTTATTAAAATTTGACAAAAATCTTGTCTACATCCAAGAAAATTGAAGTTATTTTCATCTAAATTTACTCAAATATAGATCCTACAACAAAAATACTCAACAAAATCCAAAAAAATCGAAGTTGATTTCAAATGATTTTATTAAAATTTGACAAAAATCTTGTCTACGTACAAGAAAATTGAAGTTATTTTCATCTAAATTTAGTCAAATATAGATCCTACAACCAAAATAGTCATCAAAATCCAAAAAATCGAAGTTGATTTCAAATAAATTTATTAAAATTTGACATTTCCAACTAAATTTTTTTTCAGAATCCAACAAAATTGAAGTTATTTTCATCTAAATTTAGTCAAATATAGATCCTACAACCAAAATAGTCATCAAAATCCAAAAAATCGAAGTTGATTTCAAATAAATTTATTAAAATTTGACATTTCCAACTAAATTTTTTTTCATAATCCAACAAAATTAAATTTATTTTCATCTAAATTTACTCAAATATGGATCCTACAACAAAAATACTCAACAAAATCCAAAATAATCGAAGTTGATTTCAAATAAATTTAATAAAACTTGTTACTTCCAACTAAAATTTTTTTCACAATCCAACAAAATTGAAGTTATTTTCATCTAAATTTAATCAAATATAGATCCTACCACAAAAATACTCAAGAAAATCCAAAATAATCGAAGTTGATTCCATATGAATTTATTAAAATTTGACACTTCCAACTAAAATTTTTTTTATAATCCAACAAAATTGAAGTTATTTTCATCTAAATTTAGTCAAATATAGATCCTACAACCAAAATACTCATCAAAATCCAAAAAAATCGAAGTTGGTTTCAAATGAATTTATTAAAATTTGACAAAAATCTTGTCTACATCCAAGAAAATTGAAGTTATTTTCATCTAAATTTACTCAAATATAGATCCTACAACAAAAATACTCAACAAAATCCAAAAAAATCGAAGTTGATTTCAAATGATTTTATTAAAATTTGGCAAAAATCTTGTCTACATACAAGAAAATTGAAGTTATTTTCATCTAAATTTAGTCAAATATAGATCCTACAACCAAAATAGTCATCAAAATCCAAAAAATCGAAGTTGATTTCAAATAAATTTATTAAAATTTGACATTTCCAACTAAATTTTTTTTCAGAATCCAACAAAATTGAAGTTATTTTCATCTAAATTTACTCAAATATAGATCCTACAACAAAAATACTCAACAAAATCCAAAAAAATCGAAGTTGATTTCAAATGATTTTATTAAAATTTGACAAAAATCTTGTCTACATCCAAGATAATTGAAGTTATTTTCATCTAAATTTACTCAAATATAGATCCTACAACAAAAATACTCAACAAAATCCAAAAAAATCGAAGTTGATTTCAAATGATTTTATTAAAATTTGACAAAAATCTTGTCTACATACAAGAAAATTGAAGTTATTTTCATCTAAATTTAGTCAAATATAGATCCTACAACCAAAATAGTCATCAAAATCCAAAAAATCGAAGTTGATTTCAAATAAATTTATTAAAATTTGACATTTCCAACTAAATTTTTTTTCAGAATCCAACAAAATTGAAGTTATTTTCATCTAAATTTACTCAAATATAGACCCTACAACAAAAATACTCAACAAAATCCAAAAAAATCGAAGTTGATTTCAAATAAATTTATTAAAATTTGACACTTCCAACTAAATTTTTTTTCATAATCCAACAAAATTAAATTTATTTTCATCTAAATTTACTCAAATATGGATCCTACAACAAAAATACTCAACAAAATCCAAAATAATCGAAGTTGATTTCAAATAAATTTAATAAAACTTGTTACTTCCAACTAAAATTTTTTTCACAATCCAACAAAATTGAAGTTATTTTCATCTAAGTTTAATCAAATATAGATCCTACAACAAAAATACTCGACAAAATCCAAAAAAATCGAAGTTGATTTCATATGAATTTATTACAATTTGACACTTCCAACTAAAATTTTTTTTATAATCCAACAAAATTGAAGTTATTTTCATCTAAATTTAGTCAAATATAGATCCTACAACCAAAATACTCATCAAAATCCAAAAAAATCGAAGTTGATTTCAAATGAATTTATTAAAATTTGACAAAAATCTTGTCTACATCCAACAAAATTGAAGTTATTTTCATCTAAATTTACTCAAATATAGATCCTACAACAAAAATACTCAACAAAATCCAAAAAAATAGAAGTTGATTTCAAATGATTTTATTAAAATTTGACAAAAATCTTGTCTACATACAAGAAAATTGAAGTTATTTTCATCTAAATTTAGTCAAATATAGATCCTACAACCAAAATAGTCATCAAAATCCAAAAAATCGAAGTTGATTTCAAATAAATTTATTAAAATTTGACATTTCCAACTAAATTTTTTTTCATAATCCAACAAAATTAAATTTATTTTCATCTAAATTTACTCAAATATGGATCCTACAACAAAAATACTCAACAAAATCCAAAATAATCGAAGTTGATTTCAAATAAATTTAATAAAACTTGTTACTTCCAACTAAAATTTTTTTCACAATCCAACAAAATTGAAGTTATTTTCATCTAAATTTAATCAAATATAGATCCTACCACAAAAATACTCAACAAAATCCAAAAAAATCGAAGTTGATTTCAAATGATTTTATTAAAATTTGACAAAAATCTTGTCTACATCCAAGAAAATTGAAGTTATTTTCATCTAAATTTACTCAAATATAGATCCTACAACAAAAATACTCAACAAAATCCAAAAAAATCGAAGTTGATTTCAAATGAATTTATTAAAATTTCACAAAAATCTTGTCTACATCCAAGAAAATTGAAGTTATTTTCATCTAAATTTACTCAAATATAGATCCTACAACAAAAATACTCAACAAAATCCAAAAAAGTCGAAGTTGATTTCAAATGATTTTATTAAAATTTGACAAAAATCTTGTCTACATACAAGAAAATTGAAGTTATTTTCATCTAAATTTAGTCAAATATAGATCCTACAACCAAAATACGCAACAAAATCCAAAATAATCGAAGTTGATTTCAAATAAATTTATTAAAATTTGACATTTCCAACTAAATTTTTTTTCATAATCCAACAAAATTGAAGTTATTTTCATCTAAATTTACTCAAATATAGATCCTACAGCCAAAATACGCAACAAAATCCAAAATAATCGAAGTTGATTTCAAATAAATTTATTAAAATTTGACATTTCCAACTAAATTTTTTTTCATAATCCAACAAAATTAAATTTGTTTTCATCTAAATTTACTCAAATATGGATCCTACAACAAAAATACTCATCAAAATCCAAAATAATCGAAGTTGATTTCAAATAAATTTAATAAAACTTGATACTTCCAACTAAAATTTTTTTCACAATCCAACAAAATTGAAGTTATTTTCATCTAAATTTAATCAAATATAGATCCTACAACAAAAATACTCGACAAAATCCAAAAAAATCGAAGTTGATTTCATACGAATTTATTAAAATTTGACAAAAATCTTGTCTACATCCAAGAAAATTGAAGTTATTTTCATCTAAATTTAATCAAATATAGATCCTACAACAAAAATACTCGACAAAATCCAAAAAAATCGAAGTTGATTTCATATGAATTTATTAAAATTTGACACTTCCAACTAAAATTTTTTTTATAATCCAACAAAATTGAAGTTATTTTCATCTAAATTTAGTCAAATATAGATCCTACAACCAAAATACTCATCAAAATCCAAAAAAATCGAAGTTGATTTCAAATGAATTTATTAAAATTTGACAAAAATCTTGTCTACATCCAAGAAAATTGAAGTTATTTTCATCTAAATTTACTCAAATATAGATCCTACAACAAAAATACTCAACAAAATCCAAAAAAATCGAAGTTGATTTCAAATGATTTTATTAAAATTTGACAAAAATCTTGTCTACATACAAGAAAATTGAAGTTATTTTCATCTAAATTTAGTCAAATATAGATCCTACAACCAAAATAGTCATCAAAATCCAAAAAATCGAAGTTGATTTCAAATAAATTTATTAAAATTTGACATTTCCAACTAAATTTTTTTTCAGAATCCAACAAAATTGAAGTTATTTTCATCTAAATTTACTCAAATATAGACCCTACAACAAAAATACTCAACAAAATCCAAAAAAATCGAAGTTGATTTCAAATAAATTTATTAAAATTTGACACTTCCAACTAAATTTTTTTTCATAATCCAACAAAATTAAATTTATTTTCATCTAAATTTACTCAAATATGGATCCTACAACAAAAATACTCAACAAAATCCAAAATAATCGAAGTTGATTTCAAATAAATTTAATAAAACTTGTTACTTCCAACTAAAATTTTTTTCACAATCCAACAAAATTGAAGTTATTTTCATCTAAGTTTAATCAAATATAGATCCTACAACAAAAATACTCGACAAAATCCAAAAAAATCGAAGTTGATTTCATATGAATTTATTACAATTTGACACTTCCAACTAAAATTTTTTTTATAATCCAACAAAATTGAAGTTATTTTCATCTAAATTTAGTCAAATATAGATCCTACAACCAAAATACTCATCAAAATCCAAAAAAATCGAAGTTGATTTCAAATGAATTTATTAAAATTTGACAAAAATCTTGTCTACATCCAACAAAATTGAAGTTATTTTCATCTAAATTTACTCAAATATAGATCCTACAACAAAAATACTCAACAAAATCCAAAAAAATAGAAGTTGATTTCAAATGATTTTATTAAAATTTGACAAAAATCTTGTCTACATACAAGAAAATTGAAGTTATTTTCATCTAAATTTAGTCAAATATAGATCCTACAACCAAAATAGTCATCAAAATCCAAAAAATCGAAGTTGATTTCAAATAAATTTATTAAAATTTGACATTTCCAACTAAATTTTTTTTCATAATCCAACAAAATTAAATTTATTTTCATCTAAATTTACTCAAATATGGATCCTACAACAAAAATACTCAACAAAATCCAAAATAATCGAAGTTGATTTCAAATAAATTTAATAAAACTTGTTACTTCCAACTAAAATTTTTTTCACAATCCAACAAAATTGAAGTTATTTTCATCTAAATTTAATCAAATATAGATCCTACCACAAAAATACTCAACAAAATCCAAAAAAATCGAAGTTGATTTCAAATGATTTTATTAAAATTTGACAAAAATCTTGTCTACATCCAAGAAAATTGAAGTTATTTTCATCTAAATTTACTCAAATATAGATCCTACAACAAAAATACTCAACAAAATCCAAAAAAATCGAAGTTGATTTCAAATGAATTTATTAAAATTTCACAAAAATCTTGTCTACATCCAAGAAAATTGAAGTTATTTTCATCTAAATTTACTCAAATATAGATCCTACAACAAAAATACTCAACAAAATCCAAAAAAGTCGAAGTTGATTTCAAATGATTTTATTAAAATTTGACAAAAATCTTGTCTACATACAAGAAAATTGAAGTTATTTTCATCTAAATTTAGTCAAATATAGATCCTACAACCAAAATACGCAACAAAATCCAAAATAATCGAAGTTGATTTCAAATAAATTTATTAAAATTTGACATTTCCAACTAAATTTTTTTTCATAATCCAACAAAATTGAAGTTATTTTCATCTAAATTTACTCAAATATAGATCCTACAGCCAAAATACGCAACAAAATCCAAAATAATCGAAGTTGATTTCAAATAAATTTATTAAAATTTGACATTTCCAACTAAATTTTTTTTCATAATCCAACAAAATTAAATTTGTTTTCATCTAAATTTACTCAAATATGGATCCTACAACAAAAATACTCATCAAAATCCAAAATAATCGAAGTTGATTTCAAATAAATTTAATAAAACTTGATACTTCCAACTAAAATTTTTTTCACAATCCAACAAAATTGAAGTTATTTTCATCTAAATTTAATCAAATATAGATCCTACAACAAAAATACTCGACAAAATCCAAAAAAATCGAAGTTGATTTCATACGAATTTATTAAAATTTGACAAAAATCTTGTCTACATCCAAGAAAATTGAAGTTATTTTCATCTAAATTTAATCAAATATAGATCCTACAACAAAAATACTCGACAAAATCCAAAAAAATCGAAGTTGATTTCATATGAATTTATTAAAATTTGACACTTCCAACTAAAATTTTTTTTATAATCCAACAAAATTGAAGTTATTTTCATCTAAATTTAGTCAAATATAGATCCTACAACCAAAATACTCATCAAAATCCAAAAAAATCGAAGTTGATTTCAAATGAATTTATTAAAATTTGACAAAAATCTTGTCTACATCCAAGAAAATTGAAGTTATTTTCATCTAAATTTACTCAAATATAGATCCTACAACAAAAATACTCAACAAAATCCAAAAAAATCGAAGTTGATTTCAAATGATTTTATTAAAATTTGACAAAAATCTTGTCTACATACAAGAAAATTGAAGTTATTTTCATCTAAATTTAGTCAAATATAGATCCTACAACCAAAATAGTCATCAAAATCCAAAAAATCGAAGTTGATTTCAAATAAATTTATTAAAATTTGACATTTCCAACTAAATTTTTTTTCAGAATCCAACAAAATTGAAGTTATTTTCATCTAAATTTACTCAAATATAGACCCTACAACAAAAATACTCAACAAAATCCAAAAAAATCGAAGTTGATTTCAAATAAATTTATTAAAATTTGACACTTCCAACTAAATTTTTTTTCATAATCCAACAAAATTAAATTTATTTTCATCTAAATTTACTCAAATATGGATCCTACAACAAAAATACTCAACAAAATCCAAAATAATCCAAGTTGATTTCAAATAAATTTAATAAAACTTGATACTTCCAACTAAAATTTTTTTCACAATCCAACAAAATTGAAGTTATTTTCATCTAAATTTAATCAAATATAGATCCTACAACAAAAATACTCGACAAAATCCAAAAAAATCGAAGTTGATTTCATATGAATTTATTAAAATTGGGCACTTCCAACTAAAATTTTTTTTATAATCCAACAAAATTGAAGTTATTTTCATCTAAATTTAGTCAAATATAGATCCTACAACCAAAATACTCATCAAAATGAAAAAAAATCGAAGTTGATTTCAAATGAATTTATTAAAATTTGACAAAAATCTTGTCTACATCCAAGAAAATTGAAGTTATTTTCATCTAAATTTACTCAAATATAGATCCTACAACAAAAATACTCAACAAAATCCAAAAAAATCGAAGTTGATTTCAAATGATTTTATTAAAATTTGACAAAAATCTTGTCTACATACAAGAAAATTGAAGTTATTTTCATCTAAATTTAGTCAAATATAGATCCTACAACCAAAATAGTCATCAAAATCCAAAAAATCGAAGTTGATTTCAAATAAATTTATTAAAATTTGACATTTCCAACTAAATTTTTTTTCAGAATCCAACAAAATTGAAGTTATTTTCATCTAAATTTAGTCAAATATAGATCCTACAACCAAAATAGTCATCAAAATCAAAAAAATCGAAGTTGATTTCAAATAAATTTATTAAAATTTGACATTTCCAACTAAATTTTTTTTCATAATCCAACAAAATTAAATTTATTTTCATCTAAATTTACTCAAATATGGATCCTACAACAAAAATACTCAACAAAATCCAAAATAATCGAAGTTGATTTCAAATAAATTTAATAAAACTTGTTACTTCCAACTAAAATTTTTTTCACAATCCAACAAAATTGAAGTTATTTTCATCTAAATTTAATCAAATATAGATCCTACCACAAAAATACTCAACAAAATCCAAAAAAATCGAAGTTGATTTCAAATGATTTTATTAAAATTTGACAAAAATCTTGTCTACATCCAAGAAAATTGAAGTTATTTTCATCTAAATTTACTCAAATATAGATCCTACAACAAAAATACTCAACAAAATCCAAAAAAATCGAAGTTGATTTCAAATGAATTTATTAAAATTTCACAAAAATCTTGTCTACATCCAAGAAAATTGAAGTTATTTTCATCTAAATTTACTCAAATATAGATCCTACAACAAAAATACTCAACAAAATCCAAAAAAGTCGAAGTTGATTTCAAATGATTTTATTAAAATTTGACAAAAATCTTGTCTACATACAAGAAAATTGAAGTTATTTTCATCTAAATTTAGTCAAATATAGATCCTACAACCAAAATACGCAACAAAATCCAAAATAATCGAAGTTGATTTCAAATAAATTTATTAAAATTTGACATTTCCAACTAAATTTTTTTTCATAATCCAACAAAATTGAAGTTATTTTCATCTAAATTTACTCAAATATAGATCCTACAGCCAAAATACGCAACAAAATCCAAAATAATCGAAGTTGATTTCAAATAAATTTATTAAAATTTGACATTTCCAACTAAATTTTTTTTCATAATCCAACAAAATTAAATTTGTTTTCATCTAAATTTACTCAAATATGGATCCTACAACAAAAATACTCATCAAAATCCAAAATAATCGAAGTTGATTTCAAATAAATTTAATAAAACTTGATACTTCCAACTAAAATTTTTTTCACAATCCAACAAAATTGAAGTTATTTTCATCTAAATTTAATCAAATATAGATCCTACAACAAAAATACTCGACAAAATCCAAAAAAATCGAAGTTGATTTCATATGAATTTATTAAAATTTGACAAAAATCTTGTCTACATCCAAGAAAATTGAAGTTATTTTCATCTAAATTTAATCAAATATAGATCCTACAACAAAAATACTCGACAAAATCCAAAAAAATCGAAGTTGATTTCATATGAATTTATTAAAATTTGACACTTCCAACTAAAATTTTTTTTATAATCCAACAAAATTGAAGTTATTTTCATCTAAATTTAGTCAAATATAGATCCTACAACCAAAATACTCATCAAAATCCAAAAAAATCGAAGTTGATTTCAAATGAATTTATTAAAATTTGACAAAAATCTTGTCTACATCCAAGAAAATTGAAGTTATTTTCATCTAAATTTACTCAAATATAGATCCTACAACAAAAATACTCAACAAAATCCAAAAAAATCGAAGTTGATTTCAAATGATTTTATTAAAATTTGACAAAAATCTTGTCTACATACAAGAAAATTGAAGATATTTTCATCTAAATTTAGTCAAATATAGATCCTACAACCAAAATAGTCATCAAAATCCAAAAAATCGAAGTTGATTTCAAATAAATTTAATAAAACTTGATACTTCCAACTAAAATTTTTTTCACAATCCAACAAAATTGAAGTTATTTTCATCTAAATTTAATCAAATATAGATCCTACAACAAAAATACTCGACAAAATCCAAAAAAATCGAAGTTGATTTCATATGAATTTATTAAAATTGGGCACTTCCAACTAAAATTTTTTTTATAATCCAACAAAATTGAAGTTATTTTCATCTAAATTTAGTCAAATATAGATCCTACAACCAAAATACTCATCAAAATAAAAAAAAATCGAAGTTGATTTCAAATGAATTTATTAAAATTTGACAAAAATCTTGTCTACATCCAAGAAAATTGAAGTTATTTTCATCTAAATTTACTCAAATATAGATCCTACAACAAAAATACTCAACAAAATCCAAAAAAATCGAAGTTGATTTCAAATGATTTTATTAAAATTTGACAAAAATCTTGTCTACGTACAAGAAAATTGAAGTTATTTTCATCTAAATTTAGTCAAATATAGATCCTACAACCAAAATAGTCATCAAAATCCAAAAAATCGAAGTTGATTTCAAATAAATTTATTAAAATTTGACATTTCCAACTAAATTTTTTTTCAGAATCCAACAAAATTGAAGTTATTTTCATCTAAATTTAGTCAAATATAGATCCTACAACCAAAATAGTCATCAAAATCCAAAAAATCGAAGTTGATTTCAAATAAATTTATTAAAATTTGACATTTCCAACTAAATTTTTTTTCATAATCCAACAAAATTAAATTTATTTTCATCTAAATTTACTCAAATATGGATCCTACAACAAAAATACTCAACAAAATCCAAAATAATCGAAGTTGATTTCAAATAAATTTAATAAAACTTGTTACTTCCAACTAAAATTTTTTTCACAATCCAACAAAATTGAAGTTATTTTCATCTAAATTTAATCAAATATAGATCCTACCACAAAAATACTCAAGAAAATCCAAAATAATCGAAGTTGATTCCATATGAATTTATTAAAATTTGACACTTCCAACTAAAATTTTTTTTATAATCCAACAAAATTGAAGTTATTTTCATCTAAATTTAGTCAAATATAGATCCTACAACCAAAATACTCATCAAAATCCAAAAAAATCGAAGTTGGTTTCAAATGAATTTATTAAAATTTGACAAAAATCTTGTCTACATCCAAGAAAATTGAAGTTATTTTCATCTAAATTTACTCAAATATAGATCCTACAACAAAAATACTCAACAAAATCCAAAAAAATCGAAGTTGATTTCAAATGATTTTATTAAAATTTGGCAAAAATCTTGTCTACATACAAGAAAATTGAAGTTATTTTCATATAAATTTAGTCAAATATAGATCCTACAACCAAAATAGTCATCAAAATCCAAAAAATCGAAGTTGATTTCAAATAAATTTATTAAAATTTGACATTTCCAACTAAATTTTTTTTCAGAATCCAACAAAATTGAAGTTATTTTCATCTAAATTTACTCAAATATAGATCCTACAACAAAAATACTCAACAAAATCCAAAAAAATCGAAGTTGATTTCAAATGATTTTATTAAAATTTGACAAAAATCTTGTCTACATCCAAGATAATTGAAGTTATTTTCATCTAAATTTACTCAAATATAGATCCTACAACAAAAATACTCAACAAAATCCAAAAAAATCGAAGTTGATTTCAAATGATTTTATTAAAATTTGACAAAAATCTTGTCTACATACAAGAAAATTGAAGTTATTTTCATCTAAATTTAGTCAAATATAGATCCTACAACCAAAATAGTCATCAAAATCCAAAAAATCGAAGTTGATTTCAAATAAATTTATTAAAATTTGACATTTCCAACTAAATTTTTTTTCAGAATCCAACAAAATTGAAGTTATTTTCATCTAAATTTACTCAAATATAGACCCTACAACAAAAATACTCAACAAAATCCAAAAAAATCGAAGTTGATTTCAAATAAATTTATTAAAATTTGACACTTCCAACTAAATTTTTTTTCATAATCCAACAAAATTAAATTTATTTTCTTCTAAATTTACTCAAATATGGATCCTACAACAAAAATACTCAACAAAATCCAAAATAATCGAAGTTGATTTCAAATAAATTTAATAAAACTTGTTACTTCCAACTAAAATTTTTTTCACAATCCAACAAAATTGAAGTTATTTTCATCTAAGTTTAATCAAATATAGATCCTACAACAAAAATACTCGACAAAATCCAAAAAAATCGAAGTTGATTTCATATGAATTTATTACAATTTGACACTTCCAACTAAAATTTTTTTTATAATCCAACAAAATTGAAGTTATTTTCATCTAAATTTAGTCAAATATAGATCCTACAACCAAAATACTCATCAAAATCCAAAAAAATCGAAGTTGATTTCAAATGAATTTATTAAAATTTGACAAAAATCTTGTCTACATCCAAGAAAATTGAAGTTATTTTCATCTAAATTTACTCAAATATAGATCCTACAACAAAAATACTCAACAAAATCCCAAAAAATCGAAGTTGATTTCAAATGATTTTATTAAAATTTGACAAAAATCTTGTCTACATACAAGAAAATTGAAGTTATTTTCATCTAAATTTAGTCAAATATAGATCCTACAACCAAAATAGTCATCAAAATCCAAAAAATCGAAGTTGATTTCAAATAAATTTATTAAAATTTGACATTTCCAACTAAATTTTTTTTCATAATCCAACAAAATTAAATTTATTTTCATCTAAATTTACTCAAATATGGATCCTACAACAAAAATACTCAACAAAATCCAAAATAATCGAAGTTGATTTCAAATAAATTTAATAAAACTTGTTACTTCCAACTAAAATTTTTTTCACAATCCAACAAAATTGAAGTTATTTTCATCTAAATTTAATCAAATATAGATCCTACCACAAAAATACTCAACAAAATCCAAAAAAATCGAAGTTGATTTCAAATGATTTTATTAAAATTTGACAAAAATCTTGTCTACATCCAAGAAAATTGAAGTTATTTTCATCTAAATTTACTCAAATATAGATCCTACAACAAAAATACTCAACAAAATCCAAAAAAATCGAAGTTGATTTCAAATGAATTTATTAAAATTTCACAAAAATCTTGTCTACATCCAAGAAAATTGAAGTTATTTTCATCTAAATTTACTCAAATATAGATCCTACAACAAAAATACTCAACAAAATCCAAAAAAGTCGAAGTTGATTTCAAATGATTTTATTAAAATTTGACAAAAATCTTGTCTACATACAAGAAAATTGAAGTTATTTTCATCTAAATTTAGTCAAATATAGATCCTACAACCAAAATACGCAACAAAATCCAAAATAATCGAAGTTGATTTCAAATAAATTTATTAAAATTTGACATTTCCAACTAAATTTTTTTTCATAATCCAACAAAATTGAAGTTATTTTCATCTAAATTT
Organism: Andrena fulva; assembly: GCA_946251845.1. Taxonomy (NCBI): domain Eukaryota; kingdom Metazoa; phylum Arthropoda; class Insecta; order Hymenoptera; family Andrenidae; genus Andrena; species Andrena fulva. The sequence continues at coordinate 3,317,574 of CAMITZ010000243.1, forward strand.
ACTCAAATATAGATCCTACAGCCAAAATACGCAACAAAATCCAAAATAATCGAAGTTGATTTCAAATAAATTTATTAAAATTTGACATTTCCAACTAAATTTTTTTTCATAATCCAACAAAATTAAATTTGTTTTCATCTAAATTTACTCAAATATGGATCCTACAACAAAAATACTCATCAAAATCCAAAATAATCGAAGTTGATTTCAAATAAATTTAATAAAACTTGATACTTCCAACTAAAATTTTTTTCACAATCCAACAAAATTGAAGTTATTTTCATCTAAATTTAATCAAATATAGATCCTACAACAAAAATACTCGACAAAATCCAAAAAAATCGAAGTTGATTTCATATGAATTTATTAAAATTTGACAAAAATCTTGTCTACATCCAAGAAAATTGAAGTTATTTTCATCTAAATTTAATCAAATATAGATCCTACAACAAAAATACTCGACAAAATCCAAAAAAATCGAAGTTGATTTCATATGAATTTATTAAAATTTGACACTTCCAACTAAAATTTTTTTTATAATCCAACAAAATTGAAGTTATTTTCATCTAAATTTAGTCAAATATAGATCCTACAACCAAAATACTCATCAAAATCCAAAAAAATCGAAGTTGATTTCAAATGAATTTATTAAAATTTGACAAAAATCTTGTCTACATCCAAGAAAATTGAAGTTATTTTCATCTAAATTTACTCAAATATAGATCCTACAACAAAAATACTCAACAAAATCCAAAAAAATCGAAGTTGATTTCAAATGATTTTATTAAAATTTGACAAAAATCTTGTCTACATACAAGAAAATTGAAGTTATTTTCATCTAAATTTAGTCAAATATAGATCCTACAACCAAAATAGTCATCAAAATCCAAAAAATCGAAGTTGATTTCAAATAAATTTATTAAAATTTGACATTTCCAACTAAATTTTTTTTCAGAATCCAACAAAATTGAAGTTATTTTCATCTAAATTTACTCAAATATAGACCCTACAACAAAAATACTCAACAAAATCCAAAAAAATCGAAGTTGATTTCAAATAAATTTATTAAAATTTGACACTTCCAACTAAATTTTTTTTCATAATCCAACAAAATTAAATTTATTTTCATCTAAATTTACTCAAATATGGATCCTACAACAAAAATACTCAACAAAATCCAAAATAATCCAAGTTGATTTCAAATAAATTTAATAAAACTTGATACTTCCAACTAAAATTTTTTTCACAATCCAACAAAATTGAAGTTATTTTCATCTAAATTTAATCAAATATAGATCCTACAACAAAAATACTCGACAAAATCCAAAAAAATCGAAGTTGATTTCATATGAATTTATTAAAATTGGGCACTTCCAACTAAATTTTTTTTTATAATCCAACAAAATTGAAGTTATTTTCATCTAAATTTAGTCAAATATAGATCCTACAACCAAAATACTCATCAAAATGAAAAAAAATCGAAGTTGATTTCAAATGAATTTATTAAAATTTGACAAAAATCTTGTCTACATCCAAGAAAATTGAAGTTATTTTCATCTAAATTTACTCAAATATAGATCCTACAACAAAAATACTCAACAAAATCCAAAAAAATCGAAGTTGATTTCAAATGATTTTATTAAAATTTGACAAAAATCTTGTCTACATACAAGAAAATTGAAGTTATTTTCATCTAAATTTAGTCAAATATAGATCCTACAACCAAAATTGTCATCAAAATCCAAAAAATCGAAGTTGATTTCAAATAAATTTATTAAAATTTGACATTTCCAACTAAATTTTTTTTCAGAATCCAACAAAATTAAATTTATTTTCATCTAAATTTACTCAAATATGGATCCTACAACAAAAATACTCAACAAAATCCAAAATAATCGAAGTTGATTTCAAATAAATTTAATAAAACTTGTTACTTCCAACTAAAATTTTTTTCACAATCCAACAAAATTGAAGTTATTTTCATCTAAATTTACTCAAATATAGATCCTACAACAAAAATACTCAACAAAATCCAAAAAAGTCGAAGTTGATTTCAAATGATTTTATTAAAATTTGACAAAAATCTTGTCTACATACAAGAAAATTGAAGTTATTTTCATCTAAATTTAGTCAAATATAGATCCTACAACCAAAATACGCAACAAAATCCAAAATAATCGAAGTTGATTTCAAATAAATTTATTAAAATTTGACATTTCCAACTAAATTTTTTTTCATAATCCAACAAAATTGAAGTTATTTTCATCTAAATTTACTCAAATATAGATCCTACAGCCAAAATACGCAACAAAATCCAAAATAATCGAAGTTGATTTCAAATAAATTTATTAAAATTTGACATTTCCAACTAAATTTTTTTTCATAATCCAACAAAATTAAATTTGTTTTCATCTAAATTTACTCAAATATGGATCCTACAACAAAAATACTCATCAAAATCCAAAATAATCGAAGTTGATTTCAAATAAATTTAATAAAACTTGATACTTCCAACTAAAATTTTTTTCACAATCCAACAAAATTGAAGTTATTTTCATCTAAATTTAATCAAATATAGATCCTACAACAAAAATACTCGACAAAATCCAAAAAAATCGAAGTTGATTTCATATGAATTTATTAAAATTTGACAAAAATCTTGTCTACATCCAAGAAAATTGAAGTTATTTTCATCTAAATTTAATCAAATATAGATCCTACAACAAAAATACTCGACAAAATCCAAAAAAATCGAAGTTGATTTCATATGAATTTATTAAAATTTGACACTTCCAACTAAAATTTTTTTTATAATCCAACAAAATTGAAGTTATTTTCATCTAAATTTAGTCAAATATAGATCCTACAACCAAAATACTCATCAAAATCCAAAAAAATCGAAGTTGATTTCAAATGAATTTATTAAAATTTGACAAAAATCTTGTCTACATCCAAGAAAATTGAAGTTATTTTCATCTAAATTTACTCAAATATAGATCCTACAACAAAAATACTCAACAAAATCCAAAAAAATCGAAGTTGATTTCAAATGATTTTATTAAAATTTGACAAAAATCTTGTCTACATACAAGAAAATTGAAGTTATTTTCATCTAAATTTAGTCAAATATAGATCCTACAACCAAAATAGTCATCAAAATCCAAAAAATCGAAGTTGATTTCAAATAAATTTATTAAAATTTGACATTTCCAACTAAATTTTTTTTCAGAATCCAACAAAATTGAAGTTATTTTCATCTAAATTTACTCAAATATAGACCCTACAACAAAAATACTCAACAAAATCCAAAATAATCGAAGTTGATTTCAAATAAATTTAATAAAACTTGTTACTTCCAACTAAAATTTTTTTCACAATCCAACAAAATTGAAGTTATTTTCATCTAAATTTAATCAAATATAGATCCTACCACAAAAATACTCAAGAAAATCCAAAATAATCGAAGTTGATTCCATATGAATTTATTAAAATTTGACACTTCCAACTAAAATTTTTTTTATAATCCAACAAAATTGAAGTTATTTTCATCTAAATTTAGTCAAATATAGATCCTACAACCAAAATACTCATCAAAATCCAAAAAAATCGAAGTTGGTTTCAAATGAATTTATTAAAATTTGACAAAAATCTTGTCTACATCCAAGAAAATTGAAGTTATTTTCATCTAAATTTACTCAAATATAGATCCTACAACAAAAATACTCAACAAAATCCAAAAAAATCGAAGTTGATTTCAAATGATTTTATTAAAATTTGACAAAAATCTTGTCTACATACAAGAAAATTGAAGTTATTTTCATCTAAATTTAGTCAAATATAGATCCTACAACCAAAATAGTCATCAAAATCCAAAAAATCGAAGTTGATTTCAAATAAATTTATTAAAATTTGACATTTCCAACTAAATTTTTTTTCAGAATCCAACAAAATTGAAGTTATTTTCATCTAAATTTACTCAAATATAGACCCTACAACAAAAATACTCAACAAAATCCAAAAAAATCGAAGTTGATTTCAAATAAATTTATTAAAATTTGACACTTCCAACTAAATTTTTTTTCATAATCCAACAAAATTAAATTTATTTTCATCTAAATTTACTCAAATATGGATCCTACAACAAAAATACTCAACAAAATCCAAAATAATCCAAGTTGATTTCAAATAAATTTAATAAAACTTGATACTTCCAACTAAAATTTTTTTCACAATCCAACAAAATTGTAGTTATTTTCATCTAAATTTAATCAAATATAGATCCTACAACAAAAATACTCGACAAAATCCAAAAAAATCGAAGTTGATTTCATATGAATTTATTAAAATTGGGCACTTCCAACTAAAATTTTTTTTATAATCCAACAAAATTGAAGTTATTTTCATCTAAATTTAGTCAAATATAGATCCTACAACCAAAATACTCATCAAAATAAAAAAAAATCGAAGTTGATTTCAAATGAATTTATTAAAATTTGACAAAAATCTTGTCTACATCCAAGAAAATTGAAGTTATTTTCATCTAAATTTACTCAAATATAGATCCTACAACAAAAATACTCAACAAAATCCAAAAAAATCGAAGTTGATTTCAAATGATTTTATTAAAATTTGACAAAAATCTTGTCTACATACAAGAAAATTGAAGTTATTTTCATCTAAATTTAGTCAAATATAGATCCTACAACCAAAATAGTCATCAAAATCCAAAAAATCGAAGTTGATTTCAAATAAATTTATTAAAATTTGACATTTCCAACTAAATTTTTTTTCAGAATCCAACAAAATTGAAGTTATTTTCATCTAAATTTAGTCAAATATAGATCCTACAACCAAAATAGTCATCAAAATCCAAAAAATCGAAGTTGATTTCAAATAAATTTATTAAAATTTGACATTTCCAACTAAATTTTTTTTCATAATCCAACAAAATTAAATTTATTTTCATCTAAATTTACTCAAATATGGATCCTACAACAAAAATACTCAACAAAATCAAAAATAATCGAAGTTGATTTCAAATAAATTTAATAAAACTTGTTACTTCCAACTAAAATTTTTTTCACAATCCAACAAAATTGAAGTTATTTTCATCTAAATTTAATCAAATATAGATCCTACCACAAAAATACTCAACAAAATCCAAAAAAATCGAAGTTGATTTCAAATGATTTTATTAAAATTTGACAAAAATCTTGTCTACATCCAAGAAAATTGAAGTTATTTTCATCTAAATTTACTCAAATATAGATCCTACAACAAAAATACTCAACAAAATCCAAAAAAATCGAAGTTGATTTCAAATGAATTTATTAAAATTTCACAAAAATCTTGTCTACATCCAAGAAAATTGAAGTTATTTTCATCTAAATTTACTCAAATATAGATCCTACAACAAAAATACTCAACAAAATCCAAAAAAGTCGAAGTTGATTTCAAATGATTTTATTAAAATTTGACAAAAATCTTGTCTACATACAAGAAAATTGAAGTTATTTTCATCTAAATTTAGTCAAATATAGATCCTACAACCAAAATACGCAACAAAATCCAAAATAATCGAAGTTGATTTCAAATAAATTTATTAAAATTTGACATTTCCAACTAAATTTTTTTTCAGAATCCAACAAAATAGAAGTTATTTTCATCTAAATTTACTCAAATATAGACCCTACAACAAAAATACTCAACAAAATCCAAAAAAATCGAAGTTGATTTCAAATAAATTTATTAAAATTTGACACTTCCAACTAAATTTTTTTTCATAATCCAACAAAATTAAATTTATTTTCATCTAAATTTACTCAAATATGGATCCTACAACAAAAATACTCAACAAAATCCAAAATAATCCAAGTTGATTTCAAATAAATTTAATAAAACTTGATACTTCCAACTAAAATTTTTTTCACAATCCAACAAAATTGAAGTTATTTTCATCTAAATTTAATCAAATATAGATCCTACCACAAAAATACTCAACAAAATCCAAAATAATCGAAGTTGATTCCATATGAATTTATTAAAATTTGACACTTCCAACTAAAATTTTTTTTATAATCCAACAAAATTGAAGTTATTTTCATCTAAATTTAGTCAAATATAGATCCTACAACCAAAATACTCATCAAAATCCAAAAAAATCGAAGTTGATTTCAAATGAATTTATTAAAATTTGACAAAAATCTTGTCTACATCCAAGAAAATTGAAGTTATTTTCATCTAAATTTACTCAAATATAGATCCTACAACAAAAATACTCAACAAAATCCAAAAAAATCGAAGTTGATTTCAAATGATTTTATTAAAATTTGGCAAAAATCTTGTCTACATACAAGAAAATTGAAGTTATTTTCATCTAAATTTAGTCAAATATAGATCCTACAACCAAAATAGTCATCAAAATCCAAAAAATCGAAGTTGATTTCAAATAAATTTATTAAAATTTGACATTTCCAACTAAATTTTTTTTCAGAATCCAACAAAATTGAAGTTATTTTCATCTAAATTTACTCAAATATAGACCCTACAACAAAAATACTCAACAAAATCCAAAAAAATCGAAGTTGATTTCAAATAAATTTATTAAAATTTGACACTTCCAACTAAATTTTTTTTCATAATCCAACAAAATTAAATTTATTTTCATCTAAATTTAGTCAAATATAGATCCTACAACCAAAATACTCATCAAAATAAAAAAAAATCGAAGTTGATTTCAAATGAATTTATTAAAATTTGACAAAAATCTTGTCTACATCCAAGAAAATTGAAGTTATTTTCATCTAAATTTACTCAAATATAGATCCTACAACAAAAATACTCAACAAAATCCAAAAAAATCGAAGTTGATTTCAAATGATTTTTTTTTTTTTTTTTTTTTTTTTTTTTGTTTGTAAACGGGAAAGAGATCCCTTTAGTGTACAGGAGTGAGAGGGTGCATGTTATAAAATAATTTGAGTGAGAAACACCAGTAATCGAAATCAACCGCAAACAGTAAAGTGTAAGAGCTAAAAATAGAGAAAAGACGAAGGATGTCACAGTACATTATTTAGAATATTATTCAGATGACGTTTGAGTGCAGAATGAGATATAGTGAAAAGATCAAAAGAGCCAGTATACTTATTAGCTACTTCACAAATACGATTAATTGGATCAGAGTAGCCAAAATTCGACTTATAAGAAGTCGTGTAAAACAGTCTGGCATCCCTGAACTGCCTAGGCGGAATATGAAAATTGATGGAACACAATATCTGTGGACAGTTAACTAGACCATTGACGATCTTGTGAATAAAAAGTAAATCAGATCCAATTCTGCGTATCTGTAAAGTAGGAATATTAAAAGATTGCATGAGTGGTACATAGTTATGATCGCGCCTCGCCATACGTTGACCAGTTTTATATGCAGCATATCTCAGGAATCTATGTTGTATCTTCTCCAGGAGATAAATATATTTTGAATGCTGGGGTGACCAGATAGTAGAGGCATATTCAAGTCGCGATCTAACAAGTGAGAAATACAAGAGTTTGAGGGAACTCAGATTCCTGAAATCGGCTGTGTTACGCATAACGAAACCTAACATCCTCGCGGCATCCTTAGCGACATTACGATAGTGATTGGAGAAGTTGAGTACTGAGGTAAAGCGGATTTTATTAAAATTTGACAAAAATCTTGTCTACATCCAAGAAAATTGAAGTTATTTTCATCTAAATTTACTCAAATATAGATCCTACAACAAAAATACTCAACAAAATCCAAAAAAATCGAAGTTGATTTCAAATGAATTTATTAAAATTTCACAAAAATCTTGTCTACATCCAAGAAAATTGAAGTTATTTTCATCTAAATTTACTCAAATATAGATCCTACAACAAAAATACTCAACAAAATCCAAAAAAATCGAAGTTGATTTCAAATGATTTTATTAAAATTTGACAAAAATCTTGTCTACATACAAGAAAATTGAAGTTATTTTCATCTAAATTTAGTCAAATATAGATCCTACAACCAAAATACGCAACAAAATCCAAAATAATCGAAGTTGATTTCAAATAAATTTATTAAAATTTGACATTTCCAACTAAATTTTTTTTCATAATCCAACAAAATTGAAGTTATTTTCATCTAAATTTACTCAAATATAGATCCTACCACCAAAATACGCAACAAAATCCAAAATAATCGAAGTTGATTTCAAATAAATTTATTAAAATTTGACATTTCCAACTAAATTTTTTTTCATAATCCAACAAAATTAAATTTGTTTTCATCTAAATTTACTCAAATATGGATCCTACAAAAAAAATACTCATCAAAATCCAAAATAATCGAAGTTGATTTCAAATAAATTTAATAAAACTTGATACTTCCAACTAAAATTTTTTTCACAATCCAACAAAATTGAAGTTATTTTCATCTAAACTTAATCAAATATAGATCCTACAACAAAAATACTCGACAAAATCCAAAAAAATCGAAGTTGATTTCATATGAATTTATTAAAATTTGACACTTCCAACTAAAATTTTTTTTATAATCCAACAAAATTGAAGTTATTTTCATCTACATTTAGTCAAATATAGATCCTACAACCAAAATACTCATCAAAATCCAAAAAAATCGAAGTTGATTTCAAATGAATTTATTAAAATTTGACAAAAATCTTGTCTACATCCAAGAAAATTGAAGTTATTTTCATCTAAATTTACTCAAATATAGATCCTACAACAAAAATACTCAACAAAATCCAAAAAAATCGAAGTTGATTTCAAATGATTTTATTAAAATTTGACAAAAATCTTGTCTACATACAAGAAAATTGAAGTTATTTTCATCTAAATTTAGTCAAATATAGATCCTACAACCAAAATAGTCATCAAAATCCAAAAAATCGAAGTTGATTTCAAATAAATTTATTAAAATTTGACATTTCCAACTAAATTTTTTTTCATAATCCAACAAAATTAAATTTATTTTCCTCTAAATTTACTCAAATATGGATCCTACAACAAAAATACTCAACAAAATCCAAAATAATCGAAGTTGATTTCAAATAAATTTAATAAAACTTGTTACTTCCAACTAAAATTTTTTTCACAATCCAACAAAATTGAAGTTATTTTCATCTAAATTTAATCAAATATAGATCCTACCACAAAAATACTCAACAAAATCCAAAAAAAATCGAAGTTGATTTCAAATGATTTTATTAAAATTTGACAAAAATCTTGTCTACATCCAAGAAAATTGAAGTTATTTTCATCTAAATTTACTCAAATATAGATCCTACAACAAAAATACTCAACAAAATCCAAAAAAATCGAAGTTGATTTCAAATGAATTTAATAAAATTTCACAAAAATTTTGTCTACATCCAAGAAAATTGAAGTTATTTTCATCTAAATTTACTCAAATATAGATCCTACAACAAAAATACACAACAAAATCCAAAAAAATCGAAGTTGATTTCAAATGATTTTATTAAAATTTGACAAAAATCTTGTCTATATACAAGAAAATTGAAGTTATTTTCATCTAAATTTAGTCAAATATAGATCCTACAACCAAAATACGCAACAAAATCCAAAATAATCGAAGTTGATTTCAAATAAATTTATTAAAATTTGACATTTCCAACTAAATTTTTTTTCATAATCCAACAAAATTGAAGTTATTTTCATCTAAATTTACTCAAATATAGATCCTACAACCAAAATACGCAACAAAATCCAAAATAATCGAAGTTGATTTCAAATAAATTTATTAAAATTTGACATTTCCAACTAAATTTTTTTTCATAATCCAACAAAATTAAATTTGTTTTCATCTAAATTTACTCAAATATGGATCCTACAACAAAAATACTCATCAAAATCCAAAATAATCGAAGTTGATTTCAAATAAATTTAATAAAACTTGATACTTCCAACTAAAATTTTTTTCACAATCCAACAAAATTGAAGTTATTTTCATCTAAATTTAATCAAATATAGATCCTACAACAAAAATACTCGACAAAATCCAAAAAAATCGAAGTTGGTTTCATATGAATTTATTAAAATTTGACAAAAATCTTGTCTACATCCAAGAAAATTGAAGTTATTTTCATCTAAATTTACTCAAATATAGATCCTACAACAAAAATACTCAACAAAATCCAAAAAAATCGAAGTTGATTTCAAATGATTTTATTAAAATTTGACAAAAATCTTGTCTACATACAAGAAAATTGAAGTTATTTTCATCTAAATTTAGTCAAATATAGATCCTACAACCAAAATAGTCATCAAAATCCAAAAAATCGAAGTTGATTTCAAATAAATTTATTAAAATTTGACATTTCCAACTAAATTTTTTTTCAGAATCCAACAAAATTGAAGTTATTTTCATCTAAATTTACTCAAATATAGACCCTACAACAAAAATACTCAACAAAATCCAAAAAAATCGAAGTTGATTTCAAATAAAGTTATTAAAATTTGACACTTCCAACTAAATTTTTTTTCATAATCCAACAAAATTAAATTTATTTTCATCTAAATTTACTCAAATATGGATCCTACAACAAAAATACTCAACAAAATCCAAAATAATCGAAGTTGATTTCAAATAAATTTAATAAAACTTGATACTTCCAACTAAAATTTTTTTCACAATCCAACAAAATTGAAGTTATTTTCATCTAAATTTAATCAAATATAGATCCTACAACAAAAATACTCGACAAAATCCAAAAAAATCGAAGTTGATTTCATATGAATTTATTAAAATTGGACACTTCCAACTAAAATTTTTTTTATAATCCAACAAAATTGAAGTTATTTTCATCTAAATTTAGTCAAATATAGATCCTACAACCAAAATACTCATCAAAATCCAAAAAAATCGAAGTTGATTTCAACTGAATTTATTAAAATTTGACAAAAATCTTGTCTACATCCAAGAAAATTGAAGTTATTTTCATCTAAATTTACTCAAATATAGATCCTACAACAAAAATACTCAACAAAATCCAAAAAGATCGAAGTTGATTTCAAATGATTTTATTAAAATTTGACAAAAATCTTGTCTACATACAAGAAAATTGAAGTTATTTTCATCTAAATTTAGTCAAATATAGATCCTACAACCAAAATAGTCATCAAAATCCGAAAAATCGAAGTTGATTTCAAATAAATTTATTAAAATTTGACATTTCCAACTATATTTTTTTTCAGAATCCAACAAAATTGAAGTTATTTTCATCTAAATTTACTCAAATATAGACCCTACAACAAAAATACTCAACAAAATCCAAAAAAATCGAAGTTGATTTCAAATAAATTTATTAAAATTTGACACTTCCAACTTAATTTTTTTTCATAATCCAACAAAATTAAATTTATTTTCATCTAAATTTACTCAAATATGGATCCTACAACAAAAATACTCAACAAAATCCAAAATAATCGAAGTTGATTTCAAATAAATTTAATAAAACTTGTTACTTCCAACTAAAATTTTTTTCACAATCCAACAAAATTGAAGTTATTTTCATCTAAATTTAATCAAATATAGATCCTACCACAAAAATACTCAACAAAATCCAAAAAAATCGAAGTTGATTTCAAATGATTTTATTAAAATTTGACAAAAATCTTGTCTACATACAAGAAAATTGAAGTTATTTTCATCTAAATTTAGTCAAATATAGATCCTACAACCAAAATACGCAACAAAATCCAAAATAATCGAAGTTGATTTCAAATAAATTTATTAAAATTTGACATTTCCAACTAAATTTTTTTTCATAATCCAACAAAATTAAATTTGTTTTCATCTAAATTTACTCAAATATGGATCCTACAACAAAAATACTCATCAAAATCCAAAATAATCGAAGTTGATTTCAAATAAATTTAATAAAACTTGATACTTCCAAATAAAATTTTTTTTATAATCCAACAAAATTGAAGTTATTTTCATCTAAATTTAGTCAAATATAGATCCTACAACCAAAATACGCAACAAAATCCAAAATAATCGAAGTTGATTTCAAATAAATTTATTAAAATTTGACATTTCCAACTAAATTTTTTTTCATAATCCAACAAAATTGAAGTTATTTTCATCTAAATTTAATCAAATATAGATCCTACAACAAAAATATTCGACAAAATCCAAAAAAATCGAAGTTGATTTCATATGAATTTATTAAAATTTGACACTTCCAACTAAAATTTTTTTTATAATCCAACAAAATTGAAGTTATTTTCATCTAAATTTAGTCAAATATAGATCCTACAACCAAAATACTCATCAAAATCCAAAAAAATCGAAGTTGATTTCAAATGATTTTATTAAAATTTGACAAAAATCTTGTCTACATACAAGAAAATTGAAGTTATTTTCATCTAAATTTAGTCAAATATAGATCCTACAACCAAAATAGTCATCAAAATCCAAAAAATCGAAGTTGATTTCAAATAAATTTATTAAAATTTGACATTTCCAACTAAATTTTTTTTCAGAATCCAACAAAATTGAAGTTATTTTCATCTAAATTTACTCAAATATAGACCCTACAACAAAAATACTCAACAAAATCCAAAAAAATCGAAGTTGATTTCAAATAAATTTATTAAAATTTGACACTTCCAACTAAATTTTTTTTCATAATCCAACAAAATTAAATTTATTTTCATCTAAATTTACTCAAATATGGATCCTACAACAAAAATACTTAACAAAATCCAAAATAATCGAAGTTGATTTCAAATAAATTTAATAAAACTTGTTACTTCCAACTAAAATTTTTTTCACAATCCAACAAAATTGAAGTTATTTTCATCTAAATTTAATCAAATATAGATCCTACCACAAAAATACTCAACAAAATCCAAAAAAATCGAAGTTGATTTCAAATGATTTTATTAAAATTTGACAAAAATCTTGTCTACATCCAAGAAAATTGAAGTTATTTTCATCTAAATTTACTCAAATATAGATCCTACAACAAAAATACCCAACAAAATCCAAAAAAATCGAAGTTGATTTCAAATGAATTTATTAAAATTTCACAAAAATCTTGTCTACATCCAAGAAAATTGAAGTTATTTTCATCTAAATTTACTCAAATATAGATCCTACAACAAAAATACTCAACAAAATCCAAAAAAATCGAAGTTGATTTCAAATGATTTTATTAAAATTTGACAAAAATCTTGTCTACATACAAGAAAATTGATGTTATTTTCATCTAAATTTAGTCAAATATAGATCCTACAACCAAAATACGCAACAAAATCCAAAATAATCGAAGTTGATTTCAAATAAATTTATTAAAATTTGACACTTCCAACTAATTTTTTTTTCATAATCCAACAAAATTAAATTTATTTTCATCTAAATTTACTCAAATATGGATCCTACAACAAAAATACTCAACAAAATCCAAAATAATCGAAGTTGATTTCAAATAAATTTAATAAAACTTGATACTTCCAACTAAAATTTTTTTCACAATCCAACAAAATTGAAGTTATTTTCATCTAAATTTAATCAAATATAGATCCTACAACAAAAATACTCGACAAAATCCAAAAAAATCGAAGTTGATTTCATATGAATTTATTAAAATTGGACACTTCCAACTAAAATTTTTTTTATAATCCAACAAAATTGAAGTTATTTTCATCTAAATTTAGTCAAATATAGATCCTACAACCAAAATACTCATCAAAATCCAAAAAAATCGAAGTTGATTTCAAATGAATTTATTAAAATTTGACAAAAATCTTGTCTACATCCAAGAAAATTGAAGTTATTTTCATCTAAATTTACTCAAATATAGATCCTACAACAAAAATACTCAACAAAATCCAAAAAAATCGAAGTTGATTTCAAATGATTTTATTAAAATTTGACAAAAATCTTGTCTACATACAAGAAAATTGAAGTTATTTTCATCTAAATTTAGTCAAATATAGATCCTACAACCAAAATAGTCATCAAAATCCAAAAAATCGAAGTTGATTTCAAATAAATTTATTAAAATTTGACATTTCCAACTAAATTTTTTTTCAGAATCCAACAAAATTGAAGTTATTTTCATCTAAATTTACTCAAATATAGACCCTACAACAAAAATACTCAACAAAATCCAAAAAAATCGAAGTTGATTTCAAATAAATTTATTAAAATTTGACACTTCCAACTAAATTTTTTTTCATAATCCAACAAAATTAAATTTATTTTCATCTAAATTTACTCAAATATGGATCCTACAACAAAAATACTCAACAAAATCCAAAATAATCGAAGTTGATTTCAAATAAATTTAATAAAACTTGTTACTTCCAACTAAAATTTTTTTCACAATCCAACAAAATTGAAGTTATTTTCATCTAAATTTAATCAAACATAGATCCTACCACAAAAATACTCAACAAAATCCAAAAAAATCGAAGTTGATTTCAAATGATTTTATTAAAATTTGACAAAAATCTTGTCTACATCCAAGAAAATTGAAGTTATTTTCATCTAAATTTACTCAAATATAGATCCTACAACAAAAATACTCAACAAAATCCAAAAAATCGAAGTTGATTTCAAATGAATTTATTAAAATTTCACAAAAATCTTGTCTACATGCAAGAAAATTGAAGTTATTTTCATCTAAATTTACGCAAATATAGATCCTACAACAAAAATACTCAACAAAATCCAAAAAAATCGAAGTTGATTTCAAATGATTTTATTAAAATTTGACAAAAATCTTGTCTACATACAAGAAAATTGAAGTTATTTTCATCTAAATTTAGTCAAATATAGATCCTACAACCAAAATACGCAACAAAATCCAAAATAATCGAAGTTGATTTCAAATAAATTTATTAAAATTTGACATTTCCAACTAAATTTTTTTTCATAATCCAACAAAATTGAAGTTATTTTCATCTAAATTTACTCAAATATAGATCCTACAACCAAAATACGCAACAAAATCCAAAATAATCGAAGTTGATTTCAAATAAATTTATTAAAATTTGACATTTCCAACTAAATTTTTTTTCATAATCCAACAAAATTAAATTTGTTTTCATCTAAATTTACTCAAATATGGATCCTACAACAAAAATACTCATCAAAATCCAAAATAATCGAAGTTGATTTCAAATAAATTTAATAAAACTTGATACTTCCAACTAAAATTTTTTTCACAATCCAACAAAATTGAAGTTATTTTCATCTAAATTTAATCAAATATAGATCCTACAACAAAAATACTCGACAAAATCCAAAAAAATCGAAGTTGATTTCAAATAAATTTAATAAAA
This sequence comes from Andrena fulva, assembly GCA_946251845.1. Taxonomy (NCBI): domain Eukaryota; kingdom Metazoa; phylum Arthropoda; class Insecta; order Hymenoptera; family Andrenidae; genus Andrena; species Andrena fulva. The sequence continues at coordinate 3,332,910 of CAMITZ010000243.1, forward strand.
CTTGATACTTCCAACTAAAATTTTTTTCACAATCCAACAAAATTGAAGTTATTTTCATCTAAATTTAATCAAATATAGATCCTACAACAAAAATACTCGACAAAATCCAAAAAAATCGAAGTTGATTTCATATGAATTTATTAAAATTTGACAAAAATCTTGTCTACATCCAAGAAAATTGAAGTTATTTTCATCTAAATTTAATCAAATATAGATCCTACAACAAAAATACTCGACAAAATCCAAAAAAATCGAAGTTGATTTCATATGAATTTATTAAAATTTGACACTTCCAACTAAAATTTTTTTTATAATCCAACAAAATTGAAGTTATTTTCATCTAAATTTAGTCAAATATAGATCCTACAACCAAAATACTCATCAAAATCCAAAAAAATCGAAGTTGATTTCAAATGAATTTATTAAAATTTGACAAAAATCTTGTCTACATCCAAGAAAATTGAAGTTATTTTCATCTAAATTTACTCAAATATAGATCCTACAACAAAAATACTCAACAAAATCCAAAAAAATCGAAGTTGATTTCAAATGATTTTATTAAAATTTGACAAAAATCTTGTCTACATACAAGAAAATTGAAGTTATTTTCATCTAAATTTAGTCAAATATAGATCCTACAACCAAAATAGTCATCAAAATCCAAAAAATCGAAGTTGATTTCAAATAAATTTATTAAAATTTGACATTTCCAACTAAATTTTTTTTCAGAATCCAACAAAATTGAAGTTATTTTCATCTAAATTTACTCAAATATAGACCCTACAACAAAAATACTCAACAAAATCCAAAATAATCGAAGTTGATTTCAAATAAATTTAATAAAACTTGTTACTTCCAACTAAAATTTTTTTCACAATCCAACAAAATTGAAGTTATTTTCATCTAAATTTAATCAAATATAGATCCTACCACAAAAATACTCAAGAAAATCCAAAATAATCGAAGTTGATTCCATATGAATTTATTAAAATTTGACACTTCCAACTAAAATTTTTTTTATAATCCAACAAAATTGAAGTTATTTTCATCTAAATTTAGTCAAATATAGATCCTACAACCAAAATACTCATCAAAATCCAAAAAAATCGAAGTTGGGTTCAAATGAATTTATTAAAATTTGACAAAAATCTTGTCTACATCCAAGAAAATTGAAGTTATTTTCATCTAAATTTACTCAAATATAGATCCTACAACAAAAATACTCAACAAAATCCAAAAAAATCGAAGTTGATTTCAAATGATTTTATTAAAATTTGACAAAAATCTTGTCTACATACAAGAAAATTGAAGTTATTTTCATCTAAATTTAGTCAAATATAGATCCTACAACCAAAATAGTCATCAAAATCCAAAAAATCGAAGTTGATTTCAAATAAATTTATTAAAATTTGACATTTCCAACTAAATTTTTTTTCAGAATCCAACAAAATTGAAGTTATTTTCATCTAAATTTACTCAAATATAGACCCTACAACAAAAATACTCAACAAAATCCAAAAAAATCGAAGTTGATTTCAAATAAATTTATTAAAATTTGACACTTCCAACTAAATTTTTTTTCATAATCCAACAAAATTAAATTTATTTTCATCTAAATTTACTCAAATATGGATCCTACAACAAAAATACTCAACAAAATCCAAAATAATCCAAGTTGATTTCAAATAAATTTAATAAAACTTGATACTTCCAACTAAAATTTTTTTCACAATCCAACAAAATTGAAGTTATTTTCATCTAAATTTAATCAAATATAGATCCTACAACAAAAATACTCGACAAAATCCAAAAAAATCGAAGTTGATTTCATATGAATTTATTAAAATTGGGCACTTCCAACTAAAATTTTTTTTATAATCCAACAAAATTGAAGTTATTTTCATCTAAATTTAGTCAAATATAGATCCTACAACCAAAATACTCATCAAAATAAAAAAAAATCGAAGTTGATTTCAAATGAATTTATTAAAATTTGACAAAAATCTTGTCTACATCCAAGAAAATTGAAGTTATTTTCATCTAAATTTACTCAAATATAGATCCTACAACAAAAATACTCAACAAAATCCAAAAAAATCGAAGTTGATTTCAAATGATTTTATTAAAATTTGACAAAAATCTTGTCTACATACAAGAAAATTGAAGTTATTTTCATCTAAATTTAGTCAAATATAGATCCTACAACCAAAATAGTCATCAAAATCCAAAAAATCGAAGTTGATTTCAAATAAATTTATTAAAATTTGACATTTCCAACTAAATTTTTTTTCAGAATCCAACAAAATTGAAGTTATTTTCATCTAAATTTAGTCAAATATAGATCCTACAACCAAAATAGTCATCAAAATCCAAAAAATCGAAGTTGATTTCAAATAAATTTATTAAAATTTGACATTTCCAACTAAATTTTTTTTCATAATCCAACAAAATTAAATTTATTTTCATCTAAATTTACTCAAATATGGATCCTACAACAAAAATACTCAACAAAATCAAAAATAATCGAAGTTGATTTCAAATAAATTTAATAAAACTTGTTACTTCCAACTAAAATTTTTTTCACAATCCAACAAAATTGAAGTTATTTTCATCTAAATTTAATCAAATATAGATCCTACCACAAAAATACTCAACAAAATCCAAAAAAATCGAAGTTGATTTCAAATGATTTTATTAAAATTTGACAAAAATCTTGTCTACATCCAAGAAAATTGAAGTTATTTTCATCTAAATTTACTCAAATATAGATCCTACAACAAAAATACTCAACAAAATCCAAAAAAATCGAAGTTGATTTCAAATGAATTTATTAAAATTTCACAAAAATCTTGTCTACATCCAAGAAAATTGAAGTTATTTTCATCTAAATTTACTCAAATATAGATCCTACAACAAAAATACTCAACAAAATCCAAAAAAGTCGAAGTTGATTTCAAATGATTTTATTAAAATTTGACAAAAATCTTGTCTACATACAAGAAAATTGAAGTTATTTTCATCTAAATTTAGTCAAATATAGATCCTACAACCAAAATACTCAACAAAATCCAAAAAAATCGAAGTTGATTTCAAATAAATTTATTAAAATTTGACACTTCCAACTAAATTTTTTTTCATAATCCAACAAAATTAAATTTATTTTCATCTAAATTTACTCAAATATGGATCCTACAACAAAAATACTTAACAAAATCCAAAATAATCGAAGTTGATTTCAAATAAATTTAATAAAACTTGTTACTTCCAACTAAAATTTTTTTCACAATCCAACAAAATTGAAGTTATTTTCATCTAAATTTAATCAAATATAGATCCTACCACAAAAATACTCAACAAAATCCAAAAAAATCGAAGTTGATTTCAAATGATTTTATTAAAATTTGACAAAAATCTTGTCTACATCCAAGAAAATTGAAGTTATTTTCATCTAAATTTACTCAAATATAGATCCTACAACAAAAATACCCAACAAAATCCAAAAAAATCGAAGTTGATTTCAAATGAATTTATTAAAATTTCACAAAAATCTTGTCTACATCCAAGAAAATTGAAGTTATTTTCATCTAAATTTACTCAAATATAGATCCTACAACAAAAATACTCAACAAAATCCAAAAAAATCGAAGTTGATTTCAAATGATTTTATTAAAATTTGACAAAAATCTTGTCTACATACAAGAAAATTGATGTTATTTTCATCTAAATTTAGTCAAATATAGATCCTACAACCAAAATACGCAACAAAATCCAAAATAATCGAAGTTGATTTCAAATAAATTTATTAAAATTTGACACTTCCAACTAATTTTTTTTTCATAATCCAACAAAATTAAATTTATTTTCATCTAAATTTACTCAAATATGGATCCTACAACAAAAATACTCAACAAAATCCAAAATAATCGAAGTTGATTTCAAATAAATTTAATAAAACTTGATACTTCCAACTAAAATTTTTTTCACAATCCAACAAAATTGAAGTTATTTTCATCTAAATTTAATCAAATATAGATCCTACAACAAAAATACTCGACAAAATCCAAAAAAATCGAAGTTGATTTCATATGAATTTATTAAAATTGGACACTTCCAACTAAAATTTTTTTTATAATCCAACAAAATTGAAGTTATTTTCATCTAAATTTAGTCAAATATAGATCCTACAACCAAAATACTCATCAAAATCCAAAAAAATCGAAGTTGATTTCAAATGAATTTATTAAAATTTGACAAAAATCTTGTCTACATCCAAGAAAATTGAAGTTATTTTCATCTAAATTTACTCAAATATAGATCCTACAACAAAAATACTCAACAAAATCCAAAAAAATCGAAGTTGATTTCAAATGATTTTATTAAAATTTGACAAAAATCTTGTCTACATACAAGAAAATTGAAGTTATTTTCATCTAAATTTAGTCAAATATAGATCCTACAACCAAAATAGTCATCAAAATCCAAAAAATCGAAGTTGATTTCAAATAAATTTATTAAAATTTGACATTTCCAACTAAATTTTTTTTCAGAATCCAACAAAATTGAAGTTATTTTCATCTAAATTTACTCAAATATAGACCCTACAACAAAAATACTCAACAAAATCCAAAAAAATCGAAGTTGATTTCAAATAAATTTATTAAAATTTGACACTTCCAACTAAATTTTTTTTCATAATCCAACAAAATTAAATTTATTTTCATCTAAATTTACTCAAATATGGATCCTACAACAAAAATACTCAACAAAATCCAAAATAATCGAAGTTGATTTCAAATAAATTTAATAAAACTTGTTACTTCCAACTAAAATTTTTTTCACAATCCAACAAAATTGAAGTTATTTTCATCTAAATTTAATCAAACATAGATCCTACCACAAAAATACTCAACAAAATCCAAAAAAATCGAAGTTGATTTCAAATGATTTTATTAAAATTTGACAAAAATCTTGTCTACATCCAAGAAAATTGAAGTTATTTTCATCTAAATTTACTCAAATATAGATCCTACAACAAAAATACTCAACAAAATCCAAAAAATCGAAGTTGATTTCAAATGAATTTATTAAAATTTCACAAAAATCTTGTCTACATGCAAGAAAATTGAAGTTATTTTCATCTAAATTTACGCAAATATAGATCCTACAACAAAAATACTCAACAAAATCCAAAAAAATCGAAGTTGATTTCAAATGATTTTATTAAAATTTGACAAAAATCTTGTCTACATACAAGAAAATTGAAGTTATTTTCATCTAAATTTAGTCAAATATAGATCCTACAACCAAAATACGCAACAAAATCCAAAATAATCGAAGTTGATTTCAAATAAATTTATTAAAATTTGACATTTCCAACTAAATTTTTTTTCATAATCCAACAAAATTGAAGTTATTTTCATCTAAATTTACTCAAATATAGATCCTACAACCAAAATACGCAACAAAATCCAAAATAATCGAAGTTGATTTCAAATAAATTTATTAAAATTTGACATTTCCAACTAAATTTTTTTTCATAATCCAACAAAATTAAATTTGTTTTCATCTAAATTTACTCAAATATGGATCCTACAACAAAAATACTCATCAAAATCCAAAATAATCGAAGTTGATTTCAAATAAATTTAATAAAACTTGATACTTCCAACTAAAATTTTTTTCACAATCCAACAAAATTGAAGTTATTTTCATCTAAATTTAATCAAATATAGATCCTACAACAAAAATACTCGACAAAATCCAAAAAAATCGAAGTTGATTTCAAATAAATTTAATAAAACTTGATACTTCCAACTAAAATTTTTTTCACAATCCAACAAAATTGAAGTTATTTTCATCTAAATTTAATCAAATATAGATCCTACAACAAAAATACTCGACAAAATCCAAAAAAATCGAAGTTGATTTCATATGAATTTATTAAAATTTGACAAAAATCTTGTCTACATCCAAGAAAATTGAAGTTATTTTCATCTAAATTTAATCAAATATAGATCCTACAACAAAAATACTCGACAAAATCCAAAAAAATCGAAGTTGATTTCATATGAATTTATTAAAATTTGACACTTCCAACTAAAATTTTTTTTATAATCCAACAAAATTGAAGTTATTTTCATCTAAATTTAGTCAAATATAGATCCTACAACCAAAATACTCATCAAAATCCAAAAAAATCGAAGTTGATTTCAAATGAATTTATTAAAATTTGACAAAAATCTTGTCTACATCCAAGAAAATTGAAGTTATTTTCATCTAAATTTACTCAAATATAGATCCTACAACAAAAATACTCAACAAAATCCAAAAAAATCGAAGTTGATTTCAAATGATTTTATTAAAATTTGACAAAAATCTTGTCTACATACAAGAAAATTGAAGTTATTTTCATCTAAATTTAGTCAAATATAGATCCTACAACCAAAATAGTCATCAAAATCCAAAAAATCGAAGTTGATTTCAAATAAATTTATTAAAATTTGACATTTCCAACTAAATTTTTTTTCAGAATCCAACAAAATTGAAGTTATTTTCATCTAAATTTACTCAAATATAGACCCTACAACAAAAATACTCAACAAAATCCAAAAAAATCGAAGTTGATTTCAAATAAATTTATTAAAATTTGACACTTCCAACTAAATTTTTTTTCATAATCCAACAAAATTAAATTTATTTTCATCTAAATTTACTCAAATATGGATCCTACAACAAAAATACTCAACAAAATCCAAAATAATCCAAGTTGATTTCAAATAAATTTAATAAAACTTGATACTTCCAACTAAAATTTTTTTCACAATCCAACAAAATTGAAGTTATTTTCATCTAAATTTAATCAAATATAGATCCTACAACAAAAATACTCGACAAAATCCAAAAAAATCGAAGTTGATTTCATATGAATTTATTAAAATTGGGCACTTCCAACTAAAATTTTTTTTATAATCCAACAAAATTGAAGTTATTTTCATCTAAATTTAGTCAAATATAGATCCTACAACCAAAATACTCATCAAAATAAAAAAAAATCGAAGTTGATTTCAAATGAATTTATTAAAATTTGACAAAAATCTTGTCTACATCCAAGAAAATTGAAGTTATTTTCATCTAAATTTACTCAAATATAGATCCTACAACAAAAATACTCAACAAAATCCAAAAAAATCGAAGTTGATTTCAAATGATTTTATTAAAATTTGACAAAAATCTTGTCTACATACAAGAAAATTGAAGTTATTTTCATCTAAATTTAGTCAAATATAGATCCTACAACCAAAATAGTCATCAAAATCCAAAAAATCGAAGTTGATTTCAAATAAATTTATTAAAATTTGACATTTCCAACTAAATTTTTTTTCAGAATCCAACAAAATTGAAGTTATTTTCATCTAAATTTAGTCAAATATAGATCCTACAACCAAAATAGTCATCAAAATCCAAAAAATCGAAGTTGATTTCAAATAAATTTATTAAAATTTGACATTTCCAACTAAATTTTTTTTCATAATCCAACAAAATTAAATTTATTTTCATCTAAATTTACTCAAATATGGATCCTACAACAAAAATACTCAACAAAATCAAAAATAATCGAAGTTGATTTCAAATAAATTTAATAAAACTTGTTACTTCCAACTAAAATTTTTTTCACAATCCAACAAAATTGAAGTTATTTTCATCTAAATTTAATCAAATATAGATCCTACCACAAAAATACTCAACAAAATCCAAAAAAATCGAAGTTGATTTCAAATGATTTTATTAAAATTTGACAAAAATCTTGTCTACATCCAAGAAAATTGAAGTTATTTTCATCTAAATTTACTCAAATATAGATCCTACAACAAAAATACTCAACAAAATCCAAAAAAATCGAAGTTGATTTCAAATGAATTTATTAAAATTTCACAAAAATCTTGTCTACATCCAAGAAAATTGAAGTTATTTTCATCTAAATTTACTCAAATATAGATCCTACAACAAAAATACTCAACAAAATCCAAAAAAGTCGAAGTTGATTTCAAATGATTTTATTAAAATTTGACAAAAATCTTGTCTACATACAAGAAAATTGAAGTTATTTTCATCTAAATTTAGTCAAATATAGATCCTACAACCAAAATACGCAACAAAATCCAAAATAATCGAAGTTGATTTCAAATAAATTTATTAAAATTTGACATTTCCAACTAAATTTTTTTTCAGAATCCAACAAAATAGAAGTTATTTTCATCTAAATTTACTCAAATATAGACCCTACAACAAAAATACTCAACAAAATCCAAAAAAATCGAAGTTGATTTCAAATAAATTTATTAAAATTTGACACTTCCAACTAAATTTTTTTTCATAATCCAACAAAATTAAATTTATTTTCATCTAAATTTACTCAAATATGGATCCTACAACAAAAATACTCAACAAAATCCAAAATAATCCAAGTTGATTTCAAATAAATTTAATAAAACTTGATACTTCCAACTAAAATTTTTTTCACAATCCAACAAAATTGAAGTTATTTTCATCTAAATTTAATCAAATATAGATCCTACCACAAAAATACTCAACAAAATCCAAAATAATCGAAGTTGATTCCATATGAATTTATTAAAATTTGACACTTCCAACTAAAATTTTTTTTATAATCCAACAAAATTGAAGTTATTTTCATCTAAATTTAGTCAAATATAGATCCTACAACCAAAATACTCATCAAAATCCAAAAAAATCGAAGTTGATTTCAAATGAATTTATTAAAATTTGACAAAAATCTTGTCTACATCCAAGAAAATTGAAGTTATTTTCATCTAAATTTACTCAAATATAGATCCTACAACAAAAATACTCAACAAAATCCAAAAAAATCGAAGTTGATTTCAAATGATTTTATTAAAATTTGGCAAAAATCTTGTCTACATACAAGAAAATTGAAGTTATTTTCATCTAAATTTAGTCAAATATAGATCCTACAACCAAAATAGTCATCAAAATCCAAAAAATCGAAGTTGATTTCAAATAAATTTATTAAAATTTGACATTTCCAACTAAATTTTTTTTCAGAATCCAACAAAATTGAAGTTATTTTCATCTAAATTTACTCAAATATAGACCCTACAACAAAAATACTCAACAAAATCCAAAAAAATCGAAGTTGATTTCAAATAAATTTATTAAAATTTGACACTTCCAACTAAATTTTTTTTCATAATCCAACAAAATTAAATTTATTTTCATCTAAATTTAGTCAAATATAGATCCTACAACCAAAATACTCATCAAAATAAAAAAAAATCGAAGTTGATTTCAAATGAATTTATTAAAATTTGACAAAAATCTTGTCTACATCCAAGAAAATTGAAGTTATTTTCATCTAAATTTACTCAAATATAGATCCTACAACAAAAATACTCAACAAAATCCAAAAAAATCGAAGTTGATTTCAAATGATTTTTTTTTTTTTTTTTTTTTTTTTTTTTGTTTGTAAACGGGAAAGAGATCCCTTTAGTGTACAGGAGTGAGAGGGTGCATGTTATAAAATAATTTGAGTGAGAAACACCAGTAATCGAAATCAACCGCAAACAGTAAAGTGTAAGAGCTAAAAATAGAGAAAAGACGAAGGATGTCACAGTACATTATTTAGAATATTATTCAGATGACGTTTGAGTGCAGAATGAGATATAGTGAAAAGATCAAAAGAGCCAGTATACTTATTAGCTACTTCACAAATACGATTAATTGGATCAGAGTAGCCAAAATTCGACTTATAAGAAGTCGTGTAAAACAGTCTGGCATCCCTGAACTGCCTAGGCGGAATATGAAAATTGATGGAACACAATATCTGTGGACAGTTAACTAGACCATTGACGATCTTGTGAATAAAAAGTAAATCAGATCCAATTCTGCGTATCTGTAAAGTAGGAATATTAAAAGATTGCATGAGTGGTACATAGTTATGATCGCGCCTCGCCATACGTTGACCAGTTTTATATGCAGCATATCTCAGGAATCTATGTTGTATCTTCTCCAGGAGATAAATATATTTTGAATGCTGGGGTGACCAGATAGTAGAGGCATATTCAAGTCGCGATCTAACAAGTGAGAAATACAAGAGTTTGAGGGAACTCAGATTCCTGAAATCGGCTGTGTTACGCATAACGAAACCTAACATCCTCGCGGCATCCTTAGCGACATTACGATAGTGATTGGAGAAGTTGAGTACTGAGGTAAAGCGGATTTTATTAAAATTTGACAAAAATCTTGTCTACATCCAAGAAAATTGAAGTTATTTTCATCTAAATTTACTCAAATATAGATCCTACAACAAAAATACTCAACAAAATCCAAAAAAATCGAAGTTGATTTCAAATGAATTTATTAAAATTTCACAAAAATCTTGTCTACATCCAAGAAAATTGAAGTTATTTTCATCTAAATTTACTCAAATATAGATCCTACAACAAAAATACTCAACAAAATCCAAAAAAATCGAAGTTGATTTCAAATGATTTTATTAAAATTTGACAAAAATCTTGTCTACATACAAGAAAATTGAAGTTATTTTCATCTAAATTTAGTCAAATATAGATCCTACAACCAAAATACGCAACAAAATCCAAAATAATCGAAGTTGATTTCAAATAAATTTATTAAAATTTGACATTTCCAACTAAATTTTTTTTCATAATCCAACAAAATTGAAGTTATTTTCATCTAAATTTACTCAAATATAGATCCTACCACCAAAATACGCAACAAAATCCAAAATAATCGAAGTTGATTTCAAATAAATTTATTAAAATTTGACATTTCCAACTAAATTTTTTTTCATAATCCAACAAAATTAAATTTGTTTTCATCTAAATTTACTCAAATATGGATCCTACAAAAAAAATACTCATCAAAATCCAAAATAATCGAAGTTGATTTCAAATAAATTTAATAAAACTTGATACTTCCAACTAAAATTTTTTTCACAATCCAACAAAATTGAAGTTATTTTCATCTAAACTTAATCAAATATAGATCCTACAACAAAAATACTCGACAAAATCCAAAAAAATCGAAGTTGATTTCATATGAATTTATTAAAATTTGACACTTCCAACTAAAATTTTTTTTATAATCCAACAAAATTGAAGTTATTTTCATCTACATTTAGTCAAATATAGATCCTACAACCAAAATACTCATCAAAATCCAAAAAAATCGAAGTTGATTTCAAATGAATTTATTAAAATTTGACAAAAATCTTGTCTACATCCAAGAAAATTGAAGTTATTTTCATCTAAATTTACTCAAATATAGATCCTACAACAAAAATACTCAACAAAATCCAAAAAAATCGAAGTTGATTTCAAATGATTTTATTAAAATTTGACAAAAATCTTGTCTACATACAAGAAAATTGAAGTTATTTTCATCTAAATTTAGTCAAATATAGATCCTACAACCAAAATAGTCATCAAAATCCAAAAAATCGAAGTTGATTTCAAATAAATTTATTAAAATTTGACATTTCCAACTAAATTTTTTTTCATAATCCAACAAAATTAAATTTATTTTCCTCTAAATTTACTCAAATATGGATCCTACAACAAAAATACTCAACAAAATCCAAAATAATCGAAGTTGATTTCAAATAAATTTAATAAAACTTGTTACTTCCAACTAAAATTTTTTTCACAATCCAACAAAATTGAAGTTATTTTCATCTAAATTTAATCAAATATAGATCCTACCACAAAAATACTCAACAAAATCCAAAAAAAATCGAAGTTGATTTCAAATGATTTTATTAAAATTTGACAAAAATCTTGTCTACATCCAAGAAAATTGAAGTTATTTTCATCTAAATTTACTCAAATATAGATCCTACAACAAAAATACTCAACAAAATCCAAAAAAATCGAAGTTGATTTCAAATGAATTTAATAAAATTTCACAAAAATTTTGTCTACATCCAAGAAAATTGAAGTTATTTTCATCTAAATTTACTCAAATATAGATCCTACAACAAAAATACACAACAAAATCCAAAAAAATCGAAGTTGATTTCAAATGATTTTATTAAAATTTGACAAAAATCTTGTCTATATACAAGAAAATTGAAGTTATTTTCATCTAAATTTAGTCAAATATAGATCCTACAACCAAAATACGCAACAAAATCCAAAATAATCGAAGTTGATTTCAAATAAATTTATTAAAATTTGACATTTCCAACTAAATTTTTTTTCATAATCCAACAAAATTGAAGTTATTTTCATCTAAATTTACTCAAATATAGATCCTACAACCAAAATACGCAACAAAATCCAAAATAATCGAAGTTGATTTCAAATAAATTTATTAAAATTTGACATTTCCAACTAAATTTTTTTTCATAATCCAACAAAATTAAATTTGTTTTCATCTAAATTTACTCAAATATGGATCCTACAACAAAAATACTCATCAAAATCCAAAATAATCGAAGTTGATTTCAAATAAATTTAATAAAACTTGATACTTCCAACTAAAATTTTTTTCACAATCCAACAAAATTGAAGTTATTTTCATCTAAATTTAATCAAATATAGATCCTACAACAAAAATACTCGACAAAATCCAAAAAAATCGAAGTTGGTTTCATATGAATTTATTAAAATTTGACAAAAATCTTGTCTACATCCAAGAAAATTGAAGTTATTTTCATCTAAATTTACTCAAATATAGATCCTACAACAAAAATACTCAACAAAATCCAAAAAAATCGAAGTTGATTTCAAATGATTTTATTAAAATTTGACAAAAATCTTGTCTACATACAAGAAAATTGAAGTTATTTTCATCTAAATTTAGTCAAATATAGATCCTACAACCAAAATAGTCATCAAAATCCAAAAAATCGAAGTTGATTTCAAATAAATTTATTAAAATTTGACATTTCCAACTAAATTTTTTTTCAGAATCCAACAAAATTGAAGTTATTTTCATCTAAATTTACTCAAATATAGACCCTACAACAAAAATACTCAACAAAATCCAAAAAAATCGAAGTTGATTTCAAATAAAGTTATTAAAATTTGACACTTCCAACTAAATTTTTTTTCATAATCCAACAAAATTAAATTTATTTTCATCTAAATTTACTCAAATATGGATCCTACAACAAAAATACTCAACAAAATCCAAAATAATCGAAGTTGATTTCAAATAAATTTAATAAAACTTGATACTTCCAACTAAAATTTTTTTCACAATCCAACAAAATTGAAGTTATTTTCATCTAAATTTAATCAAATATAGATCCTACAACAAAAATACTCGACAAAATCCAAAAAAATCGAAGTTGATTTCATATGAATTTATTAAAATTGGACACTTCCAACTAAAATTTTTTTTATAATCCAACAAAATTGAAGTTATTTTCATCTAAATTTAGTCAAATATAGATCCTACAACCAAAATACTCATCAAAATCCAAAAAAATCGAAGTTGATTTCAAATGAATTTATTAAAATTTGACAAAAATCTTGTCTACATCCAAGAAAATTGAAGTTATTTTCATCTAAATTTACTCAAATATAGATCCTACAACAAAAATACTCAACAAAATCCAAAAAGATCGAAGTTGATTTCAAATGATTTTATTAAAATTTGACAAAAATCTTGTCTACATACAAGAAAATTGAAGTTATTTTCATCTAAATTTAGTCAAATATAGATCCTACAACCAAAATAGTCATCAAAATCCGAAAAATCGAAGTTGATTTCAAATAAATTTATTAAAATTTGACATTTCCAACTATATTTTTTTTCAGAATCCAACAAAATTGAAGTTATTTTCATCTAAATTTACTCAAATATAGACCCTACAACAAAAATACTCAACAAAATCCAAAAAAATCGAAGTTGATTTCAAATAAATTTATTAAAATTTGACACTTCCAACTTAATTTTTTTTCATAATCCAACAAAATTAAATTTATTTTCATCTAAATTTACTCAAATATGGATCCTACAACAAAAATACTCAACAAAATCCAAAATAATCGAAGTTGATTTCAAATAAATTTAATAAAACTTGTTACTTCCAACTAAACTTTTTTTCACAATCCAACAAAATTGAAGTTATTTTCATCTAAATTTAATCAAATATAGATCCTACCACAAAAATACTCAACAAAATCCAAAAAAATCGAAGTTGATTTCAAATGATTTTATTAAAATTTGACAAAAATCTTGTCTACATACAAGAAAATTGAAGTTATTTTCATCTAAATTTAGTCAAATATAGATCCTACAACCAAAATACGCAACAAAATCCAAAATAATCGAAGTTGATTTCAAATAAATTTATTAAAATTTGACATTTCCAACTAAATTTTTTTTCATAATCCAACAAAATTAAATTTGTTTTCATCTAAATTTACTCAAATATGGATCCTACAACAAAAATACTCATCAAAATCCAAAATAATCGAAGTTGATTTCAAATAAATTTAATAAAACTTGATACTTCCAAATAAAATTTTTTTTATAATCCAACAAAATTGAAGTTATTTTCATCTAAATTTAGTCAAATATAGATCCTACAACCAAAATACGCAACAAAATCCAAAATAATCGAAGTTGATTTCAAATAAATTTATTAAAATTTGACATTTCCAACTAAATTTTTTTTCATAATCCAACAAAATTGAAGTTATTTTCATCTAAATTTAATCAAATATAGATCCTACAACAAAAATATTCGACAAAATCCAAAAAAATCGAAGTTGATTTCATATGAATTTATTAAAATTTGACACTTCCAACTAAAATTTTTTTTATAATCCAACAAAATTGAAGTTATTTTCATCTAAATTTAGTCAAATATAGATCCTACAACCAAAATACTCATCAAAATCCAAAAAAATCGAAGTTGATTTCAAATGATTTTATTAAAATTTGACAAAAATCTTGTCTACATACAAGAAAATTGAAGTTATTTTCATCTAAATTTAGTCAAATATAGATCCTACAACCAAAATAGTCATCAAAATCCAAAAAATCGAAGTTGATTTCAAATAAATTTATTAAAATTTGACATTTCCAACTAAATTTTTTTTCAGAATCCAACAAAATTGAAGTTATTTTCATCTAAATTTACTCAAATATAGACCCTACAACAAAAATACTCAACAAAATCCAAAAAAATCGAAGTTGATTTCAAATAAATTTATTAAAATTTGACACTTCCAACTAAATTTTTTTTCATAATCCAACAAAATTAAATTTATTTTCATCTAAATTTACTCAAATATGGATCCTACAACAAAAATACTTAACAAAATCCAAAATAATCGAAGTTGATTTCAAATAAATTTAATAAAACTTGTTACTTCCAACTAAAATTTTTTTCACAATCCAACAAAATTGAAGTTATTTTCATCTAAATTTAATCAAATATAGATCCTACCACAAAAATACTCAACAAAATCCAAAAAAATCGAAGTTGATTTCAAATGATTTTATTAAAATTTGACAAAAATCTTGTCTACATCCAAGAAAATTGAAGTTATTTTCATCTAAATTTACTCAAATATAGATCCTACAACAAAAATACCCAACAAAATCCAAAAAAATCGAAGTTGATTTCAAATGAATTTATTAAAATTTCACAAAAATCTTGTCTACATCCAAGAAAATTGAAGTTATTTTCATCTAAATTTACTCAAATATAGATCCTACAACAAAAATACTCAACAAAATCCAAAAAAATCGAAGTTGATTTCAAATGATTTTATTAAAATTTGACAAAAATCTTGTCTACATACAAGAAAATTGATGTTATTTTCATCTAAATTTAGTCAAATATAGATCCTACAACCAAAATACGCAACAAAATCCAAAATAATCGAAGTTGATTTCAAATAAATTTATTAAAATTTGACACTTCCAACTAATTTTTTTTTCATAATCCAACAAAATTAAATTTATTTTCATCTAAATTTACTCAAATATGGATCCTACAACAAAAATACTCAACAAAATCCAAAATAATCGAAGTTGATTTCAAATAAATTTAATAAAACTTGATACTTCCAACTAAAATTTTTTTCACAATCCAACAAAATTGAAGTTATTTTCATCTAAATTTAATCAAATATAGATCCTACAACAAAAATACTCGACAAAATCCAAAAAAATCGAAGTTGATTTCATATGAATTTATTAAAATTGGACACTTCCAACTAAAATTTTTTTTATAATCCAACAAAATTGAAGTTATTTTCATCTAAATTTAGTCAAATATAGATCCTACAACCAAAATACTCATCAAAATCCAAAAAAATCGAAGTTGACTTCAAATGAATTTATTAAAATTTGACAAAAATCTTGTCTACATCCAAGAAAATTGAAGTTATTTTCATCTAAATTTACTCAAATATAGATCCTACAACAAAAATACTCAACAAAATCCAAAAAAATCGAAGTTGATTTCAAATGATTTTATTAAAATTTGACAAAAATCTTGTCTACATACAAGAAAATTGAAGTTATTTTCATCTAAATTTAGTCAAATATAGATCCTACAACCAAAATAGTCATCAAAATCCAAAAAATCGAAGTTGATTTCAAATAAATTTATTAAAATTTGACATTTCCAACTAAATTTTTTTTCAGAATCCAACAAAATTGAAGTTATTTTCATCTAAATTTACTCAAATATAGACCCTACAACAAAAATACTCAACAAAATCCAAAAAAATCGAAGTTGATTTCAAATAAATTTATTAAAATTTGACACTTCCAACTAAATTTTTTTTCATAATCCAACAAAATTAAATTTATTTTCATCTAAATTTACTCAAATATGGATCCTACAACAAAAATACTCAACAAAATCCAAAATAATCGAAGTTGATTTCAAATAAATTTAATAAAACTTGTTACTTCCAACTAAAATTTTTTTCACAATCCAACAAAATTGAAGTTATTTTCATCTAAATTTAATCAAACATAGATCCTACCACAAAAATACTCAACAAAATCCAAAAAAATCGAAGTTGATTTCAAATGATTTTATTAAAATTTGACAAAAATCTTGTCTACATCCAAGAAAATTGAAGTTATTTTCATCTAAATTTACTCAAATATAGATCCTACAACAAAAATACTCAACAAAATCCAAAAAATCGAAGTTGATTTCAAATGAATTTATTAAAATTTCACAAAAATCTTGTCTACATGCAAGAAAATTGAAGTTATTTTCATCTAAATTTACGCAAATATAGATCCTACAACAAAAATACTCAACAAAATCCAAAAAAATCGAAGTTGATTTCAAATGATTTTATTAAAATTTGACAAAAATCTTGTCTACATACAAGAAAATTGAAGTTATTTTCATCTAAATTTAGTCAAATATAGATCCTACAACCAAAATACGCAACAAAATCCAAAATAATCGAAGTTGATTTCAAATAAATTTATTAAAATTTGACATTTCCAACTAAATTTTTTTTCATAATCCAACAAAATTGAAGTTATTTTCATCTAAATTTACTCAAATATAGATCCTACAACCAAAATACGCAACAAAATCCAAAATAATCGAAGTTGATTTCAAATAAATTTATTAAAATTTGACATTTCCAACTAAATTTTTTTTCATAATCCAACAAAATTAAATTTGTTTTCATCTAAATTTACTCAAATATGGATCCTACAACAAAAATACTCATCAAAATCCAAAATAATCGAAGTTGATTTCAAATAAATTTAATAAAACTTGATACTTCCAACTAAAATTTTTTTCACAATCCAACAAAATTGAAGTTATTTTCATCTAAATTTAATCAAATATAGATCCTACAACAAAAATACTCGACAAAATCCAAAAAAATCGAAGTTGATTTCAAATAAATTTAATAAAACTTGATACTTCCAACTAAAATTTTTTTCACAATCCAACAAAATTGAAGTTATTTTCATCTAAATTTAATCAAATATAGATCCTACAACAAAAATACTCGACAAAATCCAAAAAAATCGAAGTTGATTTCATATGAATTTATTAAAATTTGACAAAAATCTTGTCTACATCCAAGAAAATTGAAGTTATTTTCATCTAAATTTAATCAAATATAGATCCTACAACAAAAATACTCGACAAAATCCAAAAAAATCGAAGTTGATTTCATATGAATTTATTAAAATTTGACACTTCCAACTAAAATTTTTTTTATAATCCAACAAAATTGAAGTTATTTTCATCTAAATTTAGTCAAATATAGATCCTACAACCAAAATACTCATCAAAATCCAAAAAAATCGAAGTTGATTTCAAATGAATTTATTAAAATTTGACAAAAATCTTGTCTACATCCAAGAAAATTGAAGTTATTTTCATCTAAATTTACTCAAATATAGATCCTACAACAAAAATACTCAACAAAATCCAAAAAAATCGAAGTTGATTTCAAATGATTTTATTAAAATTTGACAAAAATCTTGTCTACATACAAGAAAATTGAAGTTATTTTCATCTAAATTTAGTCAAATATAGATCCTACAACCAAAATAGTCATCAAAATCCAAAAAATCGAAGTTGATTTCAAATAAATTTATTAAAATTTGACATTTCCAACTAAATTTTTTTTCAGAATCCAACAAAATTGAAGTTATTTTCATCTAAATTTACTCAAATATAGACCCTACAACAAAAATACTCAACAAAATCCAAAATAATCGAAGTTGATTTCAAATAAATTTAATAAAACTTGTTACTTCCAACTAAAATTTTTTTCACAAACCAACAAAATTGAAGTTACTTTCATCTAAATTTAATCAAATATAGATCCTACCACAAAAATACTCAAGAAAATCCAAAATAATCGAGGTTGATTCCATATGAATTTATTAAAATTTGACACTTCCAACTAAAATTTTTTTTATAATCCAACAAAATTGAAGTTATTTTCATCTAAATTTAGTCAAATATAGATCCTACAACCAAAATACTCATCAAAATCCAAAAAAATCGAAGTTGGTTTCAAATGAATTTATTAAAATTTGACAAAAATCTTGTCTACATCCAAGAAAATTGAAGTTATTTTCATCTAAATTTACTCAAATATAGATCCTACAACAAAAATACTCAACAAAATCCAAAAAAATCGAAGTTGATTTCAAATGATTTTATTAAAATTTGACAAAAATCTTGTCTACATACAAGAAAATTGAAGTTATTTTCATCTAAATTTAGTCAAATATAGATCCTACAACCAAAATAGTCATCAAAATCCAAAAAATCGAAGTTGATTTCAAATAAATTTATTAAAATTTGACATTTCCAACTAAATTTTTTTTCAGGATCCAACAAAATTGAAGTTATTTTCATCTAAATTTACTCAAATATAGACCCTACAACAAAAATACTCAACAAAATCCAAAAAAATCGAAGTTGATTTCAAATAAATTTATTAAAATTTGACACTTCCAACTAAATTTTTTTTCATAATCCAACAAAATTAAATTTATTTTCATCTAAATTTACTCAAATATGGATCCTACAACAAAAATACTCAACAAAATCCAAAATAATCCAAGTTGATTTCAAATAAATTTAATAAAACTTGATACTTCCAACTAAAATTTTTTTCACAATCCAACAAAATTGAAGTTATTTTCATCTAAATTTAATCAAATATAGATCCTACAACAAAAATACTCGACAAAATCCAAAAAAATCGAAGTTGATTTCATATGAATTTATTAAAATTGGGCACTTCCAACTAAAATTTTTTTTATAATCCAACAAAATTGAAGTTATTTTCATCTAAATTTAGTCAAATATAGATCCTACAACCAAAATACTCATCAAAATAAAAAAAAATCGAAGTTGATTTCAAATGAATTTATTAAAATTTGACAAAAATCTTGTCTACATCCAAGAAAATTGAAGTTATTTTCATCTAAATTTACTCAAATATAGATCCTACAACAAAAATACTCAACAAAATCCAAAAAAATCGAAGTTGATTTCAAATGATTTTATTAAAATTTGACAAAAATCTTGTCTACATACAAGAAAATTGAAGTTATTTTCATCTAAATTTAGTCAAATATAGATCCTACAACCAAAATAGTCATCAAAATCCAAAAAATCGAAGTTGATTTCAAATAAATTTATTAAAATTTGACATTTCCAACTAAATTTTTTTTCAGAATCCAACAAAATTGAAGTTATTTTCATCTAAATTTAGTCAAATATAGATCCTACAACCAAAATAGTCATCAAAATCCAAAAAATCGAAGTTGATTTCAAATAAATTTATTAAAATTTGACATTTCCAACTAAATTTTTTTTCATAATCCAACAAAATTAAATTTATTTTCATCTAAATTTACTCAAATATGGATCCTACAACAAAAATACTCAACAAAATCAAAAATAATCGAAGTTGATTTCAAATAAATTTAATAAAACTTGTTACTTCCAACTAAAATTTTTTTCACAATCCAACAAAATTGAAGTTATTTTCATCTAAATTTAATCAAATATAGATCCTACCACAAAAATACTCAACAAAATCCAAAAAAATCGAAGTTGATTTCAAATGATTTTATTAAAATTTGACAAAAATCTTGTCTACATCCAAGAAAATTGAAGTTATTTTCATCTAAATTTACTCAAATATAGATCCTACAACAAAAATACTCAACAAAATCCAAAAAAATCGAAGTTGATTTCAAATGAATTTATTAAAATTTCACAAAAATCTTGTCTACATCCAAGAAAATTGAAGTTATTTTCATCTAAATTTACTCAAATATAGATCCTACAACAAAAATACTCAACAAAATCCAAAAAAGTCGAAGTTGATTTCAAATGATTTTATTAAAATTTGACAAAAATCTTGTCTACATACAAGAAAATTGAAGTTATTTTCATCTAAATTTAGTCAAATATAGATCCTACAACCAAAATACGCAACAAAATCCAAAATAATCGAAGTTGATTTCAAATAAATTTATTAAAATTTGACATTTCCAACTAAATTTTTTTTCAGAATCCAACAAAATAGAAGTTATTTTCATCTAAATTTACTCAAATATAGACCCTACAACAAAAATACTCAACAAAATCCAAAAAAATCGAAGTTGATTTCAAATAAATTTATTAAAATTTGACACTTCCAACTAAATTTTTTTTCATAATCCAACAAAATTAAATTTATTTTCATCTAAATTTACTCAAATATGGATCCTACAACAAAAATACTCAACAAAATCCAAAATAATCCAAGTTGATTTCAAATAAATTTAATAAAACTTGATACTTCCAACTAAAATTTTTTTCACAATCCAACAAAATTGAAGTTATTTTCATCTAAATTTAATCAAATATAGATCCTACCACAAAAATACTCAACAAAATCCAAAATAATCGAAGTTGATTCCATATGAATTTATTAAAATTTGACACTTCCAACTAAAATTTTTTTTATAATCCAACAAAATTGAAGTTATTTTCATCTAAATTTAGTCAAATATAGATCCTACAACCAAAATACTCATCAAAATCCAAAAAAATCGAAGTTGATTTCAAATGAATTTATTAAAATTTGACAAAAATCTTGTCTACATCCAAGAAAATTGAAGTTATTTTCATCTAAATTTACTCAAATATAGATCCTACAACAAAAATACTCAACAAAATCCAAAAAAATCGAAGTTGATTTCAAATGATTTTATTAAAATTTGGCAAAAATCTTGTCTACATACAAGAAAATTGAAGTTATTTTCATCTAAATTTAGTCAAATATAGATCCTACAACCAAAATAGTCATCAAAATCCAAAAAATCGAAGTTGATTTCAAATAAATTTATTAAAATTTGACATTTCCAACTAAATTTTTTTTCAGAATCCAACAAAATTGAAGTTATTTTCATCTAAATTTACTCAAATATAGACCCTACAACAAAAATACTCAACAAAATCCAAAAAAATCGAAGTTGATTTCAAATAAATTTATTAAAATTTGACACTTCCAACTAAATTTTTTTTCATAATCCAACAAAATTAAATTTATTTTCATCTAAATTTAGTCAAATATAGATCCTACAACCAAAATACTCATCAAAATAAAAAAAAATCGAAGTTGATTTCAAATGAATTTATTAAAATTTGACAAAAATCTTGTCTACATCCAAGAAAATTGAAGTTATTTTCATCTAAATTTACTCAAATATAGATCCTACAACAAAAATACTCAACAAAATCCAAAAAAATCGAAGTTGATTTCAAATGATTTTTTTTTTTTTTTTTTTTTTTTTTTTTGTTTGTAAACGGGAAAGAGATCCCTTTAGTGTACAGGAGTGAGAGGGTGCATGTTATAAAATAATTTGAGTGAGAAACACCAGTAATCGAAATCAACCGCAAACAGTAAAGTGTAAGAGCTAAAAATAGAGAAAAGACGAAGGATGTCACAGTACATTATTTAGAATATTATTCAGATGACGTTTGAGTGCAGAATGAGATATAGTGAAAAGATCAAAAGAGCCAGTATACTTATTAGCTACTTCACAAATACGATTAATTGGATCAGAGTAGCCAAAATTCGACTTATAAGAAGTCGTGTAAAACAGTCTGGCATCCCTGAACTGCCTAGGCGGAATATGAAAATTGATGGAACACAATATCTGTGGACAGTTAACTAGACCATTGACGATCTTGTGAATAAAAAGTAAATCAGATCCAATTCTGCGTATCTGTAAAGTAGGAATATTAAAAGATTGCATGAGTGGTACATAGTTATGATCGCGCCTCGCCATACGTTGACCAGTTTTATATGCAGCATATCTCAGGAATCTATGTTGTATCTTCTCCAGGAGATAAATATATTTTGAATGCTGGGGTGACCAGATAGTAGAGGCATATTCAAGTCGCGATCTAACAAGTGAGAAATACAAGAGTTTGAGGGAACTCAGATTCCTGAAATCGGCTGTGTTACGCATAACGAAACCTAACATCCTCGCGGCATCCTTAGCGACATTACGATAGTGATTGGAGAAGTTGAGTACTGAGGTAAAGCGGATTTTATTAAAATTTGACAAAAATCTTGTCTACATCCAAGAAAATTGAAGTTATTTTCATCTAAATTTACTCAAATATAGATCCTACAACAAAAATACTCAACAAAATCCAAAAAAATCGAAGTTGATTTCAAATGAATTTATTAAAATTTCACAAAAATCTTGTCTACATCCAAGAAAATTGAAGTTATTTTCATCTAAATTTACTCAAATATAGATCCTACAACAAAAATACTCAACAAAATCCAAAAAAATCGAAGTTGATTTCAAATGATTTTATTAAAATTTGACAAAAATCTTGTCTACATACAAGAAAATTGAAGTTATTTTCATCTAAATTTAGTCAAATATAGATCCTACAACCAAAATACGCAACAAAATCCAAAATAATCGAAGTTGATTTCAAATAAATTTATTAAAATTTGACATTTCCAACTAAATTTTTTTTCATAATCCAACAAAATTGAAGTTATTTTCATCTAAATTTACTCAAATATAGATCCTACCACCAAAATACGCAACAAAATCCAAAATAATCGAAGTTGATTTCAAATAAATTTATTAAAATTTGACATTTCCAACTAAATTTTTTTTCATAATCCAACAAAATTAAATTTGTTTTCATCTAAATTTACTCAAATATGGATCCTACAAAAAAAATACTCATCAAAATCCAAAATAATCGAAGTTGATTTCAAATAAATTTAATAAAACTTGATACTTCCAACTAAAATTTTTTTCACAATCCAACAAAATTGAAGTTATTTTCATCTAAACTTAATCAAATATAGATCCTACAACAAAAATACTCGACAAAATCCAAAAAAATCGAAGTTGATTTCATATGAATTTATTAAAATTTGACACTTCCAACTAAAATTTTTTTTATAATCCAACAAAATTGAAGTTATTTTCATCTACATTTAGTCAAATATAGATCCTACAACCAAAATACTCATCAAAATCCAAAAAAATCGAAGTTGATTTCAAATGAATTTATTAAAATTTGACAAAAATCTTGTCTACATCCAAGAAAATTGAAGTTATTTTCATCTAAATTTACTCAAATATAGATCCTACAACAAAAATACTCAACAAAATCCAAAAAAATCGAAGTTGATTTCAAATGATTTTATTAAAATTTGACAAAAATCTTGTCTACATACAAGAAAATTGAAGTTATTTTCATCTAAATTTAGTCAAATATAGATCCTACAACCAAAATAGTCATCAAAATCCAAAAAATCGAAGTTGATTTCAAATAAATTTATTAAAATTTGACATTTCCAACTAAATTTTTTTTCATAATCCAACAAAATTGAAGTTATTTTCATCTAAATTTACTCAAATATAGATCCTACAACCAAAATACGCAACAAAATCCAAAATAATCGAAGTTGATTTCAAATAAATTTATTAAAATTTGACATTTCCAACTAAATTTTTTTTCATAATCCAACAAAATTAAATTTGTTTTCATCTAAATTTACTCAAATATGGATCCTACAACAAAAATACTCATCAAAATCCAAAATAATCGAAGTTGATTTCAAATAAATTTAATAAAACTTGATACTTCCAACTAAAATTTTTTTCACAATCCAACAAAATTGAAGTTATTTTCATCTAAATTTAATCAAATATAGATCCTACAACAAAAATACTCGACAAAATCCAAAAAAATCGAAGTTGGTTTCATATGAATTTATTAAAATTTGACAAAAATCTTGTCTACATCCAAGAAAATTGAAGTTATTTTCATCTAAATTTACTCAAATATAGATCCTACAACAAAAATACTCAACAAAATCCAAAAAAATCGAAGTTGATTTCAAATGATTTTATTAAAATTTGACAAAAATCTTGTCTACATACAAGAAAATTGAAGTTATTTTCATCTAAATTTAGTCAAATATAGATCCTACAACCAAAATAGTCATCAAAATCCAAAAAATCGAAGTTGATTTCAAATAAATTTATTAAAATTTGACATTTCCAACTAAATTTTTTTTCAGAATCCAACAAAATTGAAGTTATTTTCATCTAAATTTACTCAAATATAGACCCTACAACAAAAATACTCAACAAAATCCAAAAAAATCGAAGTTGATTTCAAATAAAGTTATTAAAATTTGACACTTCCAACTAAATTTTTTTTCATAATCCAACAAAATTAAATTTATTTTCATCTAAATTTACTCAAATATGGATCCTACAACAAAAATACTCAACAAAATCCAAAATAATCGAAGTTGATTTCAAATAAATTTAATAAAACTTGATACTTCCAACTAAAATTTTTTTCACAATCCAACAAAATTGAAGTTATTTTCATCTAAATTTAATCAAATATAGATCCTACAACAAAAATACTCGACAAAATCCAAAAAAATCGAAGTTGATTTCATATGAATTTATTAAAATTGGACACTTCCAACTAAAATTTTTTTTATAATCCAACAAAATTGAAGTTATTTTCATCTAAATTTAGTCAAATATAGATCCTACAACCAAAATACTCATCAAAATCCAAAAAAATCGAAGTTGATTTCAAATGAATTTATTAAAATTTGACAAAAATCTTGTCTACATCCAAGAAAATTGAAGTTATTTTCATCTAAATTTACTCAAATATAGATCCTACAACAAAAATACTCAACAAAATCCAAAAAGATCGAAGTTGATTTCAAATGATTTTATTAAAATTTGACAAAAATCTTGTCTACATACAAGAAAATTGAAGTTATTTTCATCTAAATTTAGTCAAATATAGATCCTACAACCAAAATAGTCATCAAAATCCGAAAAATCGAAGTTGATTTCAAATAAATTTATTAAAATTTGACATTTCCAACTATATTTTTTTTCAGAATCCAACAAAATTGAAGTTATTTTCATCTAAATTTACTCAAATATAGACCCTACAACAAAAATACTCAACAAAATCCAAAAAAATCGAAGTTGATTTCATATAAATTTATTAAAATTTGACACTTCCAACTTAATTTTTTTTCATAATCCAACAAAATTAAATTTATTTTCATCTAAATTTACTCAAATATGGATCCTACAACAAAAATACTCAACAAAATCCAAAATAATCGAAGTTGATTTCAAATAAATTTAATAAAACTTGTTACTTCCAACTAAAATTTTTTTCACAATCCAACAAAATTGAAGTTATTTTCATCTAAATTTAATCAAATATAGATCCTACCACAAAAATACTCAACAAAATCCAAAAAAATCGAAGTTGATTTCAAATGATTTTATTAAAATTTGACAAAAATCTTGTCTACATACAAGAAAATTGAAGTTATTTTCATCTAAATTTAGTCAAATATAGATCCTACAACCAAAATACGCAACAAAATCCAAAATAATCGAAGTTGATTTCAAATAAATTTATTAAAATTTGACATTTCCAACTAAATTTTTTTTCATAATCCAACAAAATTAAATTTGTTTTCATCTAAATTTACTCAAATATGGATCCTACAACAAAAATACTCATCAAAATCCAAAATAATCGAAGTTGATTTCAAATAAATTTAATAAAACTTGATACTTCCAAATAAAATTTTTTTTATAATCCAACAAAATTGAAGTTATTTTCATCTAAATTTAGTCAAATATAGATCCTACAACCAAAATACGCAACAAAATCCAAAATAATCGAAGTTGATTTCAAATAAATTTATTAAAATTTGACATTTCCAACTAAATTTTTTTTCATAATCCAACAAAATTGAAGTTATTTTCATCTAAATTTAATCAAATATAGATCCTACAACAAAAATATTCGACAAAATCCAAAAAAATCGAAGTTGATTTCATATGAATTTATTAAAATTTGACACTTCCAACTAAAATTTTTTTTATAATCCAACAAAATTGAAGTTATTTTCATCTAAATTTAGTCAAATATAGATCCTACAACCAAAATACTCATCAAAATCCAAAAAAATCGAAGTTGATTTCAAATGATTTTATTAAAATTTGACAAAAATCTTGTCTACATACAAGAAAATTGAAGTTATTTTCATCTAAATTTAGTCAAATATAGATCCTACAACCAAAATAGTCATCAAAATCCAAAAAATCGAAGTTGATTTCAAATAAATTTATTAAAATTTGACATTTCCAACTAAATTTTTTTTCAGAATCCAACAAAATTGAAGTTATTTTCATCTAAATTTACTCAAATATAGACCCTACAACAAAAATACTCAACAAAATCCAAAAAAATCGAAGTTGATTTCAAATAAATTTATTAAAATTTGACACTTCCAACTAAATTTTTTTTCATAATCCAACAAAATTAAATTTATTTTCATCTAAATTTACTCAAATATGGATCCTACAACAAAAATACTTAACAAAATCCAAAATAATCGAAGTTGATTTCAAATAAATTTAATAAAACTTGTTACTTCCAACTAAAATTTTTTTCACAATCCAACAAAATTGAAGTTATTTTCATCTAAATTTAATCAAATATAGATCCTACCACAAAAATACTCAACAAAATCCAAAAAAATCGAAGTTGATTTCAAATGATTTTATTAAAATTTGACAAAAATCTTGTCTACATCCAAGAAAATTGAAGTTATTTTCATCTAAATTTACTCAAATATAGATCCTACAACAAAAATACCCAACAAAATCCAAAAAAATCGAAGTTGATTTCAAATGAATTTATTAAAATTTCACAAAAATCTTGTCTACATCCAAGAAAATTGAAGTTATTTTCATCTAAATTTACTCAAATATAGATCCTACAACAAAAATACTCAACAAAATCCAAAAAAATCGAAGTTGATTTCAAATGATTTTATTAAAATTTGACAAAAATCTTGTCTACATACAAGAAAATTGATGTTATTTTCATCTAAATTTAGTCAAATATAGATCCTACAACCAAAATACGCAACAAAATCCAAAATAATCGAAGTTGATTTCAAATAAATTTATTAAAATTTGACACTTCCAACTAATTTTTTTTTCATAATCCAACAAAATTAAATTTATTTTCATCTAAATTTACTCAAATATGGATCCTACAACAAAAATACTCAACAAAATCCAAAATAATCGAAGTTGATTTCAAATAAATTTAATAAAACTTGATACTTCCAACTAAAATTTTTTTCACAATCCAACAAAATTGAAGTTATTTTCATCTAAATTTAATCAAATATAGATCCTACAACAAAAATACTCGACAAAATCCAAAAAAATCGAAGTTGATTTCATATGAATTTATTAAAATTGGACACTTCCAACTAAAATTTTTTTTATAATCCAACAAAATTGAAGTTATTTTCATCTAAATTTAGTCAAATATAGATCCTACAACCAAAATACTCATCAAAATCCAAAAAAATCGAAGTTGATTTCAAATGAATTTATTAAAATTTGACAAAAATCTTGTCTACATCCAAGAAAATTGAAGTTATTTTCATCTAAATTTACTCAAATATAGATCCTACAACAAAAATACTCAACAAAATCCAAAAAAATCGAAGTTGATTTCAAATGATTTTATTAAAATTTGACAAAAATCTTGTCTACATACAAGAAAATTGAAGTTATTTTCATCTAAATTTAGTCAAATATAGATCCTACAACCAAAATAGTCATCAAAATCCAAAAAATCGAAGTTGATTTCAAATAAATTTATTAAAATTTGACATTTCCAACTAAATTTTTTTTCAGAATCCAACAAAATTGAAGTTATTTTCATCTAAATTTACTCAAATATAGACCCTACAACAAAAATACTCAACAAAATCCAAAAAAATCGAAGTTGATTTCAAATAAATTTATTAAAATTTGACACTTCCAACTAAATTTTTTTTCATAATCCAACAAAATTAAATTTATTTTCATCTAAATTTACTCAAATATGGATCCTACAACAAAAATACTCAACAAAATCCAAAATAATCGAAGTTGATTTCAAATAAATTTAATAAAACTTGTTACTTCCAACTAAAATTTTTTTCACAATCCAACAAAATTGAAGTTATTTTCATCTAAATTTAATCAAACATAGATCCTACCACAAAAATACTCAACAAAATCCAAAAAAATCGAAGTTGATTTCAAATGATTTTATTAAAATTTGACAAAAATCTTGTCTACATCCAAGAAAATTGAAGTTATTTTCATCTAAATTTACTCAAATATAGATCCTACAACAAAAATACTCAACAAAATCCAAAAAATCGAAGTTGATTTCAAATGAATTTATTAAAATTTCACAAAAATCTTGTCTACATGCAAGAAAATTGAAGTTATTTTCATCTAAATTTACGCAAATATAGATCCTACAACAAAAATACTCAACAAAATCCAAAAAAATCGAAGTTGATTTCAAATGATTTTATTAAAATTTGACAAAAATCTTGTCTACATACAAGAAAATTGAAGTTATTTTCATCTAAATTTAGTCAAATATAGATCCTACAACCAAAATACGCAACAAAATCCAAAATAATCGAAGTTGATTTCAAATAAATTTATTAAAATTTGACATTTCCAACTAAATTTTTTTTCATAATCCAACAAAATTGAAGTTATTTTCATCTAAATTTACTCAAATATAGATCCTACAACCAAAATACGCAACAAAATCCAAAATAATCGAAGTTGATTTCAAATAAATTTATTAAAATTTGACATTTCCAACTAAATTTTTTTTCATAATCCAACAAAATTAAATTTGTTTTCATCTAAATTTACTCAAATATGGATCCTACAACAAAAATACTCATCAAAATCCAAAATAATCGAAGTTGATTTCAAATAAATTTAATAAAACTTGATACTTCCAACTAAAATTTTTTTCACAATCCAACAAAATTGAAGTTATTTTCATCTAAATTTAATCAAATATAGATCCTACAACAAAAATACTCGACAAAATCCAAAAAAATCGAAGTTGATTTCATATGAATTTATTAAAATTTGACACTTCCAACTAAAATTTTTTTTATAATCCAACAAAATTGAAGTTATTTTCATCTAAATTTAGTCAAATATAGATCCTACAACCAAAATACTCATCAAAATCCAAAAAAATCGAAGTTGATTTCAAATGAATTTATTAAAATTTGACAAAAATCTTGTCTACATCCAAGAAAATTGAAGTCATTTTCATCTAAATTTACTCAAATATAGATCCTACAATAAAAATACTCAACAAAATCCAAAAAAATCGAAGTTGATTTCAAATGATTTTATTAAAATTTGACAAAAATCTTGTCTACATCCAAGAAAATTGAAGTTATTTTCATCTAAATTTACTCAAATATAGTTCCTACAACAAAAATACTCAACAAAATCCAAAAAAATCGAAGTTGATTTCAAATGAATTTATTAAAATTTGGCAAAAATCTTGTCTACATACAAGAAAATTGAAGTTATTTTCATCTAAATTTACTCAAATATAGACCCTACAACAAAAATACTCAACAAAATCCAAAAAAATCGAAGTTGATTTCAAATAAATTTATTAAAATTTGACACTTCCAACTAAATTTTTTTTCATAATCCAACAAAATTAAATTTATTTTCATCTAAATTTACTCAAATATGGATCCTACAACAAAAATACTCAACAAAATCCAAAATAATCCAAGTTGATTTCAAATAAATTTAATAAAACTTGATACTTCCAACTAAAATTTTTTTCACAATCCAACAAAATTGAAGTTATTTTCATCTAAATTTAATCAAATATAGATCCTACAACAAAAATACTCGACAAAATCCAAAAAAATCGAAGTTGATTTCATATGAATTTATTAAAATTGGGCACTTCCAACTAAAATTTTTTTTATAATCCAACAAAATTGAAGTTATTTTCATCTAAATTTAGTCAAATATAGATCCTACAACCAAAATACTCATCAAAATAAAAAAAAATCGAAGTTGATTTCAAATGAATTTATTAAAATTTGACAAAAATATTGTCTACATCCAAGAAAATTGAAGTTATTTTCATCTAAATTTACTCAAATATAGATCCTACAACAAAAATACTCAACAAAATCCAAAAAAATCGAAGTTGATTTCAAATGATTTTATTAAAATTTGACAAAAATCTTGTCTACATACAAGAAAATTGAAGTTATTTTCATCTAAATTTAGTCAAATATAGATCCTACAACCAAAATAGTCATCAAAATCCAAAAAATCGAAGTTGATTTCAAATAAATTTATTAAAATTTGACATTTCCAACTAAATTTTTTTTCAGAATCCAACAAAATTGAAGTTATTTTCATCTAAATTTAGTCAAATATAGATCCTACAACCAAAATAGTCATCAAAATCCAAAAAATCGAAGTTGATTTCAAATAAATTTATTAAAATTTGACATTTCCAACTAAATTTTTTTTCATAATCCAACAAAATTAAATTTATTTTCATCTAAATTTACTCAAATATGGATCCTACAACAAAAATACTCAACAAAATCAAAAATAATCGAAGTTGATTTCAAATAAATTTAATAAAACTTGTTACTTCCAACTAAAATTTTTTTCACAATCCAACAAAATTGAAGTTATTTTCATCTAAATTTAATCAAATATAGATCCTACCACAAAAATACTCAACAAAATCCAAAAAAATCGAAGTTGATTTCAAATGATTTTATTAAAATTTGACAAAAATCTTGTCTACATCCAAGAAAATTGAAGTTATTTTCATCTAAATTTACTCAAATATAGATCCTACAACAAAAATACTCAACAAAATCCAAAAAAATCGAAGTTGATTTCAAATGAATTTATTAAAATTTCACAAAAATCTTGTCTACATCCAAGAAAATTGAAGTTATTTTCATCTAAATTTACTCAAATATAGATCCTACAACAAAAATACTCAACAAAATCCAAAAAAGTCGAAGTTGATTTCAAATGATTTTATTAAAATTTGACAAAAATCTTGTCTACATACAAGAAAATTGAAGTTATTTTCATCTAAATTTAGTCAAATATAGATCCTACAACCAAAATACGCAACAAAATCCAAAATAATCGAAGTTGATTTCAAATAAATTTATTAAAATTTGACATTTCCAACTAAATTTTTTTTCAGAATCCAACAAAATAGAAGTTATTTTCATCTAAATTTACTCAAATATAGACCCTACAACAAAAATACTCAACAAAATCCAAAAAAATCGAAGTTGATTTCAAATAAATTTATTAAAATTTGACACTTCCAACTAAATTTTTTTTCATAATCCAACAAAATTAAATTTATTTTCATCTAAATTTACTCAAATATGGATCCTACAACAAAAATACTCAACAAAATCCAAAATAATCCAAGTTGATTTCAAATAAATTTAATAAAACTTGATACTTCCAACTAAAATTTTTTTCACAATCCAACAAAATTGAAGTTATTTTCATCTAAATTTAATCAAATATAGATCCTACCACAAAAATACTCAACAAAATCCAAAATAATCGAAGTTGATTCCATATGAATTTATTAAAATTTGACACTTCCAACTAAAATTTTTTTTATAATCCAACAAAATTGAAGTTATTTTCATCTAAATTTAGTCAAATATAGATCCTACAACCAAAATACTCATCAAAATCCAAAAAAATCGAAGTTGATTTCAAATGAATTTATTAAAATTTGACAAAAATCTTGTCTACATCCAAGAAAATTGAAGTTATTTTCATCTAAATTTACTCAAATATAGATCCTACAACAAAAATACTCAACAAAATCCAAAAAAATCGAAGTTGATTTCAAATGATTTTATTAAAATTTGGCAAAAATCTTGTCTACATACAAGAAAATTGAAGTTATTTTCATCTAAATTTAGTCAAATATAGATCCTACAACCAAAATAGTCATCAAAATCCAAAAAATCGAAGTTGATTTCAAATAAATTTATTAAAATTTGACATTTCCAACTAAATTTTTTTTCAGAATCCAACAAAATTGAAGTTATTTTCATCTAAATTTACTCAAATATAGACCCTACAACAAAAATACTCAACAAAATCCAAAAAAATCGAAGTTGATTTCAAATAAATTTATTAAAATTTGACACTTCCAACTAAATTTTTTTTCATAATCCAACAAAATTAAATTTATTTTCATCTAAATTTAGTCAAATATATATCCTACAACCAAAATACTCATCAAAATAAAAAAAAATCGAAGTTGATTTCAAATGAATTTATTAAAATTTGACAAAAATCTTGTCTACATCCAAGAAAATTGAAGTTATTTTCATCTAAATTTACTCAAATATAGATCCTACAACAAAAATACTCAACAAAATCCAAAAAAATCGAAGTTGATTTCAAATGATTTTTTTTTTTTTTTTTTTTTTTTTTTTTGTTTGTAAACGGGAAAGAGATCCCTTTAGTGTACAGGAGTGAGAGGGTGCATGTTATAAAATAATTTGAGTGAGAAACACCAGTAATCGAAATCAACCGCAAACAGTAAAGTGTAAGAGCTAAAAATAGAGAAAAGACGAAGGATGTCACAGTACATTATTTAGAATATTATTCAGATGACGTTTGAGTGCAGAATGAGATATAGTGAAAAGATCAAAAGAGCCAGTATACTTATTAGCTACTTCACAAATACGATTAATTGGATCAGAGTAGCCAAAATTCGACTTATAAGAAGTCGTGTAAAACAGTCTGGCATCCCTGAACTGCCTAGGCGGAATATGAAAATTGATGGAACACAATATCTGTGGACAGTTAACTAGACCATTGACGATCTTGTGAATAAAAAGTAAATCAGATCCAATTCTGCGTATCTGTAAAGTAGGAATATTAAAAGATTGCATGAGTGGTACATAGTTATGATCGCGCCTCGCCATACGTTGACCAGTTTTATATGCAGCATATCTCAGGAATCTATGTTGTATCTTCTCCAGGAGATAAATATATTTTGAATGCTGGGGTGACCAGATAGTAGAGGCATATTCAAGTCGCGATCTAACAAGTGAGAAATACAAGAGTTTGAGGGAACTCAGATTCCTGAAATCGGCTGTGTTACGCATAACGAAACCTAACATCCTCGCGGCATCCTTAGCGACATTACGATAGTGATTGGAGAAGTTGAGTACTGAGGTAAAGCGGATTTTATTAAAATTTGACAAAAATCTTGTCTACATCCAAGAAAATTGAAGTTATTTTCATCTAAATTTACTCAAATATAGATCCTACAACAAAAATACTCAACAAAATCCAAAAAAATCGAAGTTGATTTCAAATGAATTTATTAAAATTTCACAAAAATCTTGTCTACATCCAAGAAAATTGAAGTTATTTTCATCTAAATTTACTCAAATATAGATCCTACAACAAAAATACTCAACAAAATCCAAAAAAATCGAAGTTGATTTCAAATGATTTTATTAAAATTTGACAAAAATCTTGTCTACATACAAGAAAATTGAAGTTATTTTCATCTAAATTTAGTCAAATATAGATCCTACAACCAAAATACGCAACAAAATCCAAAATAATCGAAGTTGATTTCAAATAAATTTATTAAAATTTGACATTTCCAACTAAATTTTTTTTCATAATCCAACAAAATTGAAGTTATTTTCATCTAAATTTACTCAAATATAGATCCTACCACCAAAATACGCAACAAAATCCAAAATAATCGAAGTTGATTTCAAATAAATTTATTAAAATTTGACATTTCCAACTAAATTTTTTTTCATAATCCAACAAAATTAAATTTGTTTTCATCTAAATTTACTCAAATATGGATCCTACAACAAAAATACTCATCAAAATCCAAAATAATCGAAGTTGATTTCAAATAAATTTAATAAAACTTGATACTTCCAACTAAAATTTTTTTCACAATCCAACAAAATTGAAGTTATTTTCATCTAAACTTAATCAAATATAGATCCTACAACAAAAATACTCGACAAAATCCAAAAAAATCGAAGTTGATTTCATATGAATTTATTAAAATTTGACACTTCCAACTAAAATTTTTTTTATAATCCAACAAAATTGAAGTTATTTTCATCTACATTTAGTCAAATATAGATCCTACAACCAAAATACTCATCAAAATCCAAAAAAATCGAAGTTGATTTCAAATGAATTTATTAAAATTTGACAAAAATCTTGTCTACATCCAAGAAAATTGAAGTTATTTTCATCTAAATTTACTCAAATATAGATCCTACAACAAAAATACTCAACAAAATCCAAAAAAATCGAAGTTGATTTCAAATGATTTTATTAAAATTTGACAAAAATCTTGTCTACATACAAGAAAATTGAAGTTATTTTCATCTAAATTTAGTCAAATATAGATCCTACAACCAAAATAGTCATCAAAATCCAAAAAATCGAAGTTGATTTCAAATAAATTTATTAAAATTTGACATTTCCAACTAAATTTTTTTTCATAATCCAACAAAATTAAATTTATTTTCCTCTAAATTTACTCAAATATGGATCCTACAACAAAAATACTCAACAAAATCCAAAATAATCGAAGTTGATTTCAAATAAATTTAATAAAACTTGTTACTTCCAACTAAAATTTTTTTCACAATCCAACAAAATTGAAGTTATTTTCATCTAAATTTAATCAAATATAGATCCTACCACAAAAATACTCAACAAAATCCAAAAAAAATCGAAGTTGATTTCAAATGATTTTATTAAAATTTGACAAAAATCTTGTCTACATCCAAGAAAATTGAAGTTATTTTCATCTAAATTTACTCAAATATAGATCCTACAACAAAAATACTCAACAAAATCCAAAAAAATCGAAGTTGATTTCAAATGAATTTAATAAAATTTCACAAAAATTTTGTCTACATCCAAGAAAATTGAAGTTATTTTCATCTAAATTTACTCAAATATAGATCCTAGAACAAAAATACTCAACAAAATCCAAAAAAATCGAAGTTGATTTCAAATGATTTTATTAAAATTTGACAAAAATCTTGTCTATATACAAGAAAATTGAAGTTATTTTCATCTAAATTTAGTCAAATATAGATCCTACAACCAAAATACGCAACAAAATCCAAAATAATCGAAGTTGATTTCAAATAAATTTATTAAAATTTGACATTTCCAACTAAATTTTTTTTCATAATCCAACAAAATTGAAGTTATTTTCATCTAAATTTACTCAAATATAGATCCTACAACCAAAATACGCAACAAAATCCAAAATAATCGAAGTTGATTTCAAATAAATTTATTAAAATTTGACATTTCCAACTAAATTTTTTTTCATAATCCAACAAAATTAAATTTGTTTTCATCTAAATTTACTCAAATATGGATCCTACAACAAAAATACTCATCAAAATCCAAAATAATCGAAGTTGATTTCAAATAAATTTAATAAAACTTGATACTTCCAACTAAAATTTTTTTCACAATCCAACAAAATTGAAGTTATTTTCATCTAAATTTAATCAAATATAGATCCTACAACAAAAATACTCGACAAAATCCAAAAAAATCGAAGTTGATTTCATATGAATTTATTAAAATTTGACAAAAATCTTGTCTACATCCAAGAAAATTGAAGTTATTTTCATCTAAATTTACTCAAATATAGATCCTACAACAAAAATACTCAACAAAATCCAAAAAAATCGAAGTTGATTTCAAATGATTTTATTAAAATTTGACAAAAATCTTGTCTACATACAAGAAAATTGAAGTTATTTTCATCTAAATTTAGTCAAATATAGATCCTACAACCAAAATAGTCATCAAAATCCAAAAAATCGAAGTTGATTTCAAATAAATTTATTAAAATTTGACATTTCCAACTAAATTTTTTTTCAGAATCCAACAAAATTGAAGTTATTTTCATCTAAATTTACTCAAATATAGACCCTACAACAAAAATACTCAACAAAATCCAAAAAAATCGAAGTTGATTTCAAATAAAGTTATTAAAATTTGACACTTCCAACTAAATTTTTTTTCATAATCCAACAAAATTAAATTTATTTTCATCTAAATTTACTCAAATATGGATCCTACAACAAAAATACTCAACAAAATCCAAAATAATCGAAGTTGATTTCAAATAAATTTAATAAAACTTGATACTTCCAACTAAAATTTTTTTCACAATCCAACAAAATTGAAGTTATTTTCATCTAAATTTAATCAAATATAGATCCTACAACAAAAATACTCGACAAAATCCAAAAAAATCGAAGTTGATTTCATATGAATTTATTAAAATTGGACACTTCCAACTAAAATTTTTTTTATAATCCAACAAAATTGAAGTTATTTTCATCTAAATTTAGTCAAATATAGATCCTACAACCAAAATACTCATCAAAATCCAAAAAAATCGAAGTTGATTTCAAATGAATTTATTAAAATTTGACAAAAATCTTGTCTACATCCAAGAAAATTGAAGTTATTTTCATCTAAATTTACTCAAATATAGATCCTACAACAAAAATACTCAACAAAATCCAAAAAGATCGAAGTTGATTTCAAATGATTTTATTAAAATTTGACAAAAATCTTGTCTACATACAAGAAAATTGAAGTTATTTTCATCTAAATTTAGTCAAATATAGATCCTACAACCAAAATAGTCATCAAAATCCGAAAAATCGAAGTTGATTTCAAATAAATTTATTAAAATTTGACATTTCCAACTATATTTTTTTTCAGAATCCAACAAAATTGAAGTTATTTTCATCTAAATTTACTCAAATATAGACCCTACAACAAAAATACTCAACAAAATCCAAAAAAATCGAAGTTGATTTCAAATAAATTTATTAAAATTTGACACTTCCAACTAAATTTTTTTTCATAATCCAACAAAATTAAATTTATTTTCATCTAAATTTACTCAAATATGGATCCTACAACAAAAATACTCAACAAAATCCAAAATAATCGAAGTTGATTTCAAATAAATTTAATAAAACTTGTTACTTCCAACTAAAATTTTTTTCACAATCCAACAAAATTGAAGTTATTTTCATCTAAATTTAATCAAATATAGATCCTACCACAAAAATACTCAACAAAATCCAAAAAAATCGAAGTTGATTTCAAATGATTTTATTAAAATTTGACAAAAATCTTGTCTACATACAAGAAAATTGAAGTTATTTTCATCTAAATTTAGTCAAATATAGATCCTACAACCAAAATACGCAACAAAATCCAAAATAATCGAAGTTGATTTCAAATAAATTTATTAAAATTTGACATTTCCAACTAAATTTTTTTTCATAATCCAACAAAATTAAATTTGTTTTCATCTAAATTTACTCAAATATGGATCCTACAACAAAAATACTCATCAAAATCCAAAATAATCGAAGTTGATTTCAAATAAATTTAATAAAACTTGATACTTCCAAATAAAATTTTTTTTATAATCCAACAAAATTGAAGTTATTTTCATCTAAATTTAGTCAAATATAGATCCTACAACCAAAATACGCAACAAAATCCAAAATAATCGAAGTTGATTTCAAATAAATTTATTAAAATTTGACATTTCCAACTAAATTTTTTTTCATAATCCAACAAAATTGAAGTTATTTTCATCTAAATTTAATCAAATATAGATCCTACAACAAAAATATTCGACAAAATCCAAAAAAATCGAAGTTGATTTCATATGAATTTATTAAAATTTGACACTTCCAACTAAAATTTTTTTTATAATCCAACAAAATTGAAGTTATTTTCATCTAAATTTAGTCAAATATAGATCCTACAACCAAAATACTCATCAAAATCCAAAAAAATCGAAGTTGATTTCAAATGATTTTATTAAAATTTGACAAAAATCTTGTCTACATACAAGAAAATTGAAGTTATTTTCATCTAAATTTAGTCAAATATAGATCCTACAACCAAAATAGTCATCAAAATCCAAAAAATCGAAGTTGATTTCAAATAAATTTATTAAAATTTGACATTTCCAACTAAATTTTTTTTCAGAATCCAACAAAATTGAAGTTATTTTCATCTAAATTTACTCAAATATAGACCCTACAACAAAAATACTCAACAAAATCCAAAAAAATCGAAGTTGATTTCAAATAAATTTATTAAAATTTGACACTTCCAACTAAATTTTTTTTCATAATCCAACAAAATTAAATTTATTTTCATCTAAATTTACTCAAATATGGATCCTACAACAAAAATACTTAACAAAATCCAAAATAATCGAAGTTGATTTCAAATAAATTTAATAAAACTTGTTACTTCCAACTAAAATTTTTTTCACAATCCAACAAAATTGAAGTTATTTTCATCTAAATTTAATCAAATATAGATCCTACCACAAAAATACTCAACAAAATCCAAAAAAATCGAAGTTGATTTCAAATGATTTTATTAAAATTTGACAAAAATCTTGTCTACATCCAAGAAAATTGAAGTTATTTTCATCTAAATTTACTCAAATATAGATCCTACAACAAAAATACCCAACAAAATCCAAAAAAATCGAAGTTGATTTCAAATGAATTTATTAAAATTTCACAAAAATCTTGTCTACATCCAAGAAAATTGAAGTTATTTTCATCTAAAATTTACTCAAATATAGATCCTACAACAAAAATACTCAACAAAATCCAAAAAAATCGAAGTTGATTTCAAATGATTTTATTAAAATTTGACAAAAATCTTGTCTACATACAAGAAAATTGATGTTATTTTCATCTAAATTTAGTCAAATATAGATCCTACAACCAAAATACGCAACAAAATCCAAAATAATCGAAGTTGATTTCAAATAAATTTATTAAAATTTGACACTTCCAACTAATTTTTTTTTCATAATCCAACAAAATTAAATTTATTTTCATCTAAATTTACTCAAATATGGATCCTACAACAAAAATACTCAACAAAATCCAAAATAATCGAAGTTGATTTCAAATAAATTTAATAAAACTTGATACTTCCAACTAAAATTTTTTTCACAATCCAACAAAATTGAAGTTATTTTCATCTAAATTTAATCAAATATAGATCCTACAACAAAAATACTCGACAAAATCCAAAAAAATCGAAGTTGATTTCATATGAATTTATTAAAATTGGACACTTCCAACTAAAATTTTTTTTATAATCCAACAAAATTGAAGTTATTTTCATCTAAATTTAGTCAAATATAGATCCTACAACCAAAATACTCATCAAAATCCAAAAAAATCGAAGTTGATTTCAAATGATTTTATTAAAATTTGACAAAAATCTTGTCTACATACAAGAAAATTGATGTTATTTTCATCTAAATTTAGTCAAATATAGATCCTACAACCAAAATACGCAACAAAATCCAAAATAATCGAAGTTGATTTCAAATAAATTTATTAAAATTTGACACTTCCAACTAATTTTTTTTTCATAATCCAACAAAATTAAATTTATTTTCATCTAAATTTACTCAAATATGGATCCTACAACAAAAATACTCAACAAAATCCAAAATAATCGAAGTTGATTTCAAATAAATTTAATAAAACTTGATACTTCCAACTAAAATTTTTTTCACAATCCAACAAAATTGAAGTTATTTTCATCTAAATTTAATCAAATATAGATCCTACAACAAAAATACTCGACAAAATCCAAAAAAATCGAAGTTGATTTCATATGAATTTATTAAAATTGGACACTTCCAACTAAAATTTTTTTTATAATCCAACAAAATTGAAGTTATTTTCATCTAAATTTAGTCAAATATAGATCCTACAACCAAAATACTCATCAAAATCCAAAAAAATCGAAGTTGATTTCAAATGAATTTATTAAAATTTGACAAAAATCTTGTCTACATCCAAGAAAATTGAAGTTATTTTCATCTAAATTTACTCAAATATAGATCCTACAACAAAAATACTCAACAAAATCCAAAAAAATCGAAGTTGATTTCAAATGATTTTATTAAAATTTGACAAAAATCTTGTCTACATACAAGAAAATTGAAGTTATTTTCATCTAAATTTAGTCAAATATAGATCCTACAACCAAAATAGTCATCAAAATCCAAAAAATCGAAGTTGATTTCAAATAAATTTATTAAAATTTGACATTTCCAACTAAATTTTTTTTCAGAATCCAACAAAATTGAAGTTATTTTCATCTAAATTTACTCAAATATAGACCCTACAACAAAAATACTCAACAAAATCCAAAAAAATCGAAGTTGATTTCAAATAAATTTATTAAAATTTGACACTTCCAACTAAATTTTTTTTCATAATCCAACAAAATTAAATTTATTTTCATCTAAATTTACTCAAATATGGATCCTACAACAAAAATACTCAACAAAATCCAAAATAATCGAAGTTGATTTCAAATAAATTTAATAAAACTTGTTACTTCCAACTAAAATTTTTTTCACAATCCAACAAAATTGAAGTTATTTTCATCTAAATTTAATCAAACATAGATCCTACCACAAAAATACTCAACAAAATCCAAAAAAATCGAAGTTGATTTCAAATGATTTTATTAAAATTTGACAAAAATCTTGTCTACATCCAAGAAAATTGAAGTTATTTTCATCTAAATTTACTCAAATATAGATCCTACAACAAAAATACTCAACAAAATCCAAAAAAATCGAAGTTGATTTCAAATGAATTTATTAAAATTTCACAAAAATCTTGTCTACATGCAAGAAAATTGAAGTTATTTTCATCTAAATTTACGCAAATATAGATCCTACAACAAAAATACTCAACAAAATCCAAAAAAATCGAAGTTGATTTCAAATGATTTTATTAAAATTTGACAAAAATCTTGTCTACATACAAGAAAATTGAAGTTATTTTCATCTAAATTTAGTCAAATATAGATCCTACAACCAAAATACGCAACAAAATCCAAAATAATCGAAGTTGATTTCAAATAAATTTATTAAAATTTGACATTTCCAACTAAATTTTTTTTCATAATCCAACAAAATTGAAGTTATTTTCATCTAAATTTACTCAAATATAGATCCTACAACCAAAATACGCAACAAAATCCAAAATAATCGAAGTTGATTTCAAATAAATTTATTAAAATTTGACATTTCCAACTAAATTTTTTTTCATAATCCAACAAAATTAAATTTGTTTTCATCTAAATTTACTCAAATATGGATCCTACAACAAAAATACTCATCAAAATCCAAAATAATCGAAGTTGATTTCAAATAAATTTAATAAAACTTGATACTTCCAACTAAAATTTTTTTCACAATCCAACAAAATTGAAGTTATTTTCATCTAAATTTAATCAAATATAGATCCTACAACAAAAATACTCGACAAAATCCAAAAAAATCGAAGTTGATTTCATATGAATTTATTAAAATTTGACACTTCCAACTAAAATTTTTTTTATAATCCAACAAAATTGAAGTTATTTTCATCTAAATTTAGTCAAATATAGATCCTACAACCAAAATACTCATCAAAATCCAAAAAAATCGAAGTTGATTTCAAATGAATTTATTAAAATTTGACAAAAATCTTGTCTACATCCAAGAAAATTGAAGTCATTTTCATCTAAATTTACTCAAATATAGATCCTACAATAAAAATACTCAACAAAATCCAAAAAAATCGAAGTTGGTTTCAAATGATTTTATTAAAATTTGACAAAAATCTTGTCTACATCCAAGAAAATTGAAGTTATTTTCATCTAAATTTACTCAAATATAGTTCCTACAACAAAAATACTCAACAAAATCCAAAAAAATCGAAGTTGATTTCAAATGAATTTATTAAAATTTCACAAAAATCTTGTCTACATCCAAGAAAATTTAAGTTATTTTCATCTAAATTTACTCAAATATAGATCCTACAACAAAAATACTCAACAAAATCCAAAAAAATCGAAGTTGATTTCATATGAATTTATTAAAATTTGACACTTCCAACTAAAATTTTTTTTATAATCCAACAAAATTGAAGTTATTTTCATCTAAATTTAGTCAAATATAGATCCTACAACCAAAATACTCATCAAAATCCAAAAAAATCGAAGTTGATTTCAAATGAATTTATTAAAATTTGACAAAAATCTTGTCTACATACAAGAAAATTGAAGTTATTTTCATCTAAATTTAGTCAAATATAGATCCTACAACCAAAATACGCAACAAAATCCAAAATAATCGAAGTTGATTTCAAATAAATTTATTAAAATTTGACATTTCCAACTAAATTTTTTTTCATAATCCAACAAAATTGAAGTTATTTTCATCTAAATTTACTCAAATATAGATCCTACAACCAAAATACGCAACAAAATCCAAAATAATCGAAGTTGATTTCATATGAATTTATTAAAATTTGACACTTCCAACTAAAATTTTTTTTATAATCCAACAAAATTGAAGTTATTTTCATCTAAATTTAGTCAAATATAGATCCTACAACCAAAATACTCATCAAAATCCAAAAAAATCGAAGTTGATTTCAAATGAATTTATTAAAATTTGACAAAAATCTTGTCTACATACAAGAAAATTGAAGTTATTTTCATCTAAATTTAGTCAAATATAGATCCTACAACCAAAATAGTCATCAAAATCCAAAAAATCGAAGTTGATTTCAAATAAATTTATTAAAATTTGACATTTCCAACTAAATTTTTTTTCAGAATCCAACAAAATTGAAGTTATTTTCATCTAAATTTACTCAAATATAGACCCTACAACCAAAATAGTCATCAAAATCCAAAAAATCGAAGTTGATTTCAAATAAATTTATTAAAATTTGACATTTCCAACTAAATTTTTTTTCAGAATCCAACAAAATTGAAGTTATTTTCATCTAAATTTACTCAAATATAGACCCTA
Organism: Andrena fulva; assembly: GCA_946251845.1. Lineage (NCBI taxonomy): Eukaryota > Metazoa > Arthropoda > Insecta > Hymenoptera > Andrenidae > Andrena > Andrena fulva. The sequence continues at coordinate 3,376,876 of CAMITZ010000243.1, forward strand.
CAACAAAAATACTCAACAAAATCCAAAAAAATCGAAGTTGATTTCAAATAAATTTATTAAAATATGACACTTCCAACTAAATTTTTTTTCATAATCCAACAAAATTAAATTTATTTTCATCTAAATTTACTCAAATATGGATCCTACAACAAAAATACTCAACAAAATCCAAAATAATCGAAGTTGATTTCAAATAAATTTAATAAAACTTGTTACTTCCAACTAAAATTTTTTTCACAATCCAACAAAATTGAAGTTATTTTCATCTAAATTTAATCAAACATAGATCCTACCACAAAAATACTCAACAAAATCCAAAAAAATCGAAGTTGATTTCAAATGATTTTATTAAAATTTGACAAAAATCTTGTCTACATCCAAGAAAATTGAAGTTATTTTCATCTAAATTTACTCAAATATAGATCCTACAACAAAAATACTCAACAAAATCCAAAAAAATCGAAGTTGATTTCAAATGAATTTATTAAAATTTCACAAAAATCTTGTCTACATGCAAGAAAATTGAAGTTATTTTCATCTAAATTTACGCAAATATAGATCCTACAACAAAAATACTCAACAAAATCCAAAAAAATCGAAGTTGATTTCAAATGATTTTATTAAAATTTGACAAAAATCTTGTCTACATACAAGAAAATTGAAGTTATTTTCATCTAAATTTAGTCAAATATAGATCCTACAACCAAAATACGCAACAAAATCCAAAATAATCGAAGTTGATTTCAAATAAATTTATTAAAATTTGACATTTCCAACTAAATTTTTTTTCATAATCCAACAAAATTGAAGTTATTTTCATCTAAATTTACTCAAATATAGATCCTACAACCAAAATACGCAACAAAATCCAAAATAATCGAAGTTGATTTCAAATAAATTTATTAAAATTTGACATTTCCAACTAAATTTTTTTTCATAATCCAACAAAATTAAATTTGTTTTCATCTAAATTTACTCAAATATGGATCCTACAACAAAAATACTCATCAAAATCCAAAATAATCGAAGTTGATTTCAAATAAATTTAATAAAACTTGATACTTCCAACTAAAATTTTTTTCACAATCCAACAAAATTGAAGTTATTTTCATCTAAATTTAATCAAATATAGATCCTACAACAAAAATACTCGACAAAATCCAAAAAAATCGAAGTTGATTTCATATGAATTTATTAAAATTTGACACTTCCAACTAAAATTTTTTTTATAATCCAACAAAATTGAAGTTATTTTCATCTAAATTTAGTCAAATATAGATCCTACAACCAAAATACTCATCAAAATCCAAAAAAATCGAAGTTGATTTCAAATGATTTTATTAAAATTTGACAAAAATCTTGTCTACATCCAAAAAATTGAAGTTATTTTCATCTAAATTTACTCAAATATAGATCCTACAACAAAAATACTCAACAAAATCCAAAAAAATCGAAGTTGATTTCAAATGAATTTATTAAAATTTCACAAAAATCTTGTCTACATCCAAGAAAATTGAAGTTATTTTCATCTAAATTTACTCAAATATAGATCCTACAACAAAAATACTCAACAAAATCCTAAAAAATCGAAGTTGATTTCAAATGATTTTATTAAAATTTGACAAAAATCTTGTCTACATACAAGAAAATTGAAGTTATTTTCATCTAAATTTAGTCAAATATAGATCCTACAACCAAAATACGCAACAAAATCCAAAATAATCGAAGTTGATTTCAAATAAATTTATTAAAATTTGACATTTCCAACTAAATTTTTTTTCATAATCCAACAAAATTGAAGTTATTTTCATCTAAATTTACTCAAATATAGATCCTACAACCAAAATACGCAACAAAATCCAAAATAATCGAAGTTGATTTCAAATAAATTTATTAAAATTTGACATTTCCAACTAAATTTTTTTTCATAATCCAACAAAATTGAAGTTATTTTCATCTAAATTTACTCAAATATAGATCCTACAACCAAAATACGCAACAAAATCCAAAATAATCGAAGTTGATTTCATATGAATTTATTAAAATTTGACACTTCCAACTAAAATTTTTTTTATAATCCAACAAAATTGAAGTTATTTTCATCTAAATTTAGTCAAATATAGATCCTACAACCAAAATAGTCATCAAAATCCAAAAAATCGAAGTTGATTTCAAATAAATTTATTAAAATTTGACATTTCCAACTAAATTTTTTTTCAGAATCCAACAAAATTGAAGTTATTTTCATCTAAATTTACTCAAATATAGACCCTACAACCAAAATAGTCATCAAAATCCAAAAAATCGAAGTTGATTTCAAATAAATTTATTAAAATTTGACATTTCCAACTAAATTTTTTTTCAGAATCCAACAAAATTGAAGTTATTTTCATCTAAATTTACTCAAATATAGACCCTACAACAAAAATACTCAACAAAATCCAAAAAAATCGAAGTTGATTTCAAATAAATTTATTAAAATTTGACACTTCCAACTAAATTTTTTTCCATAATCCAACAAAATTAAATTTATTTTCATCTAAATTTACTCAAATATGGATCCTACAACAAAAATACTCAACAAAATCCAAAATAATCGAAGTTGATTTCAAATAAATTTAATAAAACTTGTTACTTCCAACTAAAATTTTTTTCACAATCCAACAAAATTGAAGTTATTTTCATCTAAATTTAATCAAACATAGATCCTACCACAAAAATACTCAACAAAATCCAAAAAAATCGAAGTTGATTTCAAATGATTTTATTAAAATTTGACAAAAATCTTGTCTACATCCAAGAAAATTGAAGTTATTTTCATCTAAATTTAGTCAAATATAGATCCTACAACCAAAATACGCAACAAAATCCAAAATAATCGAAGTTGATTTCAAATAAATTTATTAAAATTTGACATTTCCAACTAAATTTTTTTTCATAATCCAACAAAATTGAAGTTATTTTCATCTAAATTTACTCAAATATAGATCCTACAACCAAAATACGCAACAAAATCCAAAATAATCGAAGTTGATTTCATATGAATTTATTAAAATTTGACACTTCCAACTAAATTTTTTTTTATAATCCAACAAAATTGAAGTTATTTTCATCTAAATTTAGTCAAATATAGATCCTACAACCAAAATAGTCATCAAAATCCAAAAAATCGAAGTTGATTTCAAATAAATTTATTAAAATTTGACATTTCCAACTAAATTTTTTTTCAGAATCCAACAAAATTGAAGTTATTTTCATCTAAATTTACTCAAATATAGACCCTACAACCAAAATAGTCATCAAAATCCAAAAAATCGAAGTTGATTTCAAATAAATTTATTAAAATTTGACATTTCCAACTAAATTTTTTTTCAGAATCCAACAAAATTGAAGTTATTTTCATCTAAATTTACTCAAATATAGACCCTACAACAAAAATACTCAACAAAATCCAAAAAAATCGAAGTTGATTTCAAATAAATTTATTAAAATTTGACACTTCCAACTAAATTTTTTTTCATAATCCAACAAAATTAAATTTATTTTCATCTAAATTTACTCAAATATGGATCCTACAACAAAAATACTCAACAAAATCCAAAATAATCGAAGTTGATTTCAAATAAATTTAATAAAACTTGTTACTTCCAACTAAAATTTTTTTCACAATCCAACAAAATTGAAGTTATTTTCATCTAAATTTAATCAAACATAGATCCTACCACAAAAATACTCAACAAAATCCAAAAAAATCGAAGTTGATTTCAAATGATTTTATTAAAATTTGACAAAAATCTTGTCTACATCCAAGAAAATTGAAGTTATTTTCATCTAAATTTACTCAAATATAGATCCTACAACAAAAATACTCAACAAAATCCAAAAAAATCGAAGTTGATTTCAAATGAATTTATTAAAATTTCACAAAAATCTTGTCTACATGCAAGAAAATTGAAGTTATTTTCATCTAAATTTACGCAAATATAGATCCTACAACAAACATAATCAACAAAATCCAAAAAAATCGAAGTTGATTTCAAATGATTTTATTAAAATTTGACAAAAATCTTGTCTACATACAAGAAAATTGAAGTTATTTTCATCTAAATTTAGTCAAATATAGATCCTACAACCAAAATACGCAACAAAATCCAAAATAATCGAAGTTGATTTCAAATAAATTTATTAAAATTTGACATTTCCAACTAATTTTTTTTTCATAATCCAACAAAATTGAAGTTATTTTCATCTAAATTTACTCAAATATAGATCCTACAACCAAAATACGCAACAAAATCCAAAATAATCGAAGTTGATTTCAAATAAATTTATTAAAATTTGACATTTCCAACTAAATTTTTTTTCATAATCCAACAAAATTAAATTTGTTTTCATCTAAATTTACTCAAATATGGATCCTACAACAAAAATACTCATCAAAATCCAAAATAATCGAAGTTGATTTCAAATAAATTTAATAAAACTTGATACTTCCAACTAAAATTTTTTTCACAATCCAACAAAATTGAAGTTATTTTCATCTAAATTTAATCAAATATAGATCCTACAACAAAAATACTCGACAAAATCCAAAAAAATCGAAGTTGATTTCATATGAATTTATTAAAATTTGACACTTCCAACTAAAATTTTTTTTATAATCCAACAAAATTGAAGTTATTTTCATCTAAATTTAGTCAAATATAGATCCTACAACCAAAATACTCATCAAAATCCAAAAAAATCGAAGTTGATTTCAAATGAATTTATTAAAATTTGACAAAAATCTTGTCTACATCCAAGAAAATTGAAGTCATTTTCATCTAAATTTACTCAAATATAGATCCTACAATAAAAATACTCAACAAAATCCAAAAAAATCGAAGTTGATTTCAAATGATTTTATTAAAATTTGACAAAAATCTTGTCTACATCCAAGAAAATTGAAGTTATTTTCATCTAAATTTACTCAAATATAGTTCCTACAACAAAAATACTCAACAAAATCCAAAAAAATCGAAGTTGATTTCAAATGAATTTATTAAAATTTCACAAAAATCTTGTCTACATCCAAGAAAATTTAAGTTATTTTCATCTAAATTTACTCAAATATAGATCCTACAACAAAAATACTCAACAAAATCCAAAAAAATCGAAGTTGATTTCATATGAATTTATTAAAATTTGACACTTCCAACTAAAATTTTTTTTATAATCCAACAAAATTGAAGTTATTTTCATCTAAATTTAGTCAAATATAGATCCTACAACCAAAATACTCATCAAAATCCAAAAAAATCGAAGTTGATTTCAAATGAATTTATTAAAATTTGACAAAAATCTTGTCTACATACAAGAAAATTGAAGTTATTTTCATCTAAATTTAGTCAAATATAGATCCTACAACCAAAATACGCAACAAAATCCAAAATAATCGAAGTTGATTTCAAATAAATTTATTAAAATTTGACATTTCCAACTAAATTTTTTTTCATAATCCAACAAAATTGAAGTTATTTTCATCTAAATTTACTCAAATATAGATCCTACAACCAAAATACGCAACAAAATCCAAAATAATCGAAGTTGATTTCATATGAATTTATTAAAATTTGACACTTCCAACTAAAATTTTTTTTATAATCCAACAAAATTGAAGTTATTTTCATCTAAATTTAGTCAAATATAGATCCTACAACCAAAATACTCATCAAAATCCAAAAAAATCGAAGTTGATTTCAAATGAATTTATTAAAATTTGACAAAAATCTTGTCTACATACAAGAAAATTGAAGTTATTTTCATCTAAATTTAGTCAAATATAGATCCTACAACCAAAATAGTCATCAAAATCCAAAAAATCGAAGTTGATTTCAAATAAACTTATTAAAATTTGACATTTCCAACTAAATTTTTTTTCAGAATCCAACAAAATTGAAGTTATTTACATCTAAATTTACTCAAATATAGACCCTACAACCAAAATAGTCATCAAAATCCAAAAAATCGAAGTTGATTTCAAATAAATTTATTAAAATATGACATTTCCAACTAAATTTTTTTTCAGAATCCAACAAAATTGAAGTTATTTTCATCTAAATTTACTCAAATATAGACCCTACAACAAAAATACTCAACAAAATCAAAAAAAATCGAAGTTGATTTCAAATAAATTTATTAAAATTTGACACTTCCAACTAAATTTTTTTTCATAATCCAACAAAATTAAATTTATTTTCATCTAAATTTACTCAAATATGGATCCTACAACAAAAATACTCAACAAAATCCAAAATAATCGAAGTTGATTTCAAATAAATTTAATAAAACTTGTTACTTCCAACTAAAATTTTTTTCACAATCCAACAAAATTGAAGTTATTTTCATCTAAATTTAATCAAATATAGATCCTACCACAAAAATACTCAACAAAATCCAAAAAAATCGAAGTTGATTTCAAATGATTTTATTAAAATTTGACAAAAATCTTGTCTACATCCAAGAAAATTGAAGTTATTTTCATCTAAATTTACTCAAATATAGATCCTACAACAAAAATACTCAACAAAATCCAAAAAAATCGAAGTTGATTTCAAATGAATTTATTAAAATTTCACAAAAATCTTGTCTACATCCAAGAAAATTGAAGTTATTTTCATCTAAATTTACTCAAATATAGATCCTACAACAAAAATACTCAACAAAATCCTAAAAAATCGAAGTTGATTTCAAATGATTTTATTAAAATTTGACAAAAATCTTGTCTACATACAAGAAAATTGAAGTTATTTTCATCTAAATTTAGTCAAATATAGATCCTACAACCAAAATACGCAACAAAATCCAAAATAATCGAAGTTGATTTCAAATAAATTTATTAAAATTTGACATTTCCAACTAAATTTTTTTTCATAATCCAACAAAATTGAAGTTATTTTCATCTAAATTTACTCAAATATAGATCCTACAACCAAAATACGCAACAAAATCCAAAATAATCGAAGTTGATTTCAAATAAATTTATTAAAATTTGACATTTCCAACTAAATTTTTTTTCATAATCCAACAAAATTAAATTTGTTTTCATCTAAATTTACTCAAATATGGATCCTACAACAAAAATACTCATCAAAATCCAAAATAATCGAAGTTGAGTTCAAATAAATTTAATAAAACTTGATACTTCCAACTAAAATTTTTTTCACAATCCAACAAAATTGAAGTTATTTTCATCTAAATTTAATCAAATATAGATCCTACAACAAAAATACTCGACAAAATCCAAAAAAATCGAAGTTGATTTCATATGAATTTATTAAAATTTGACACTTCCAACTAAAATTTTTTTTATAATCCAACAAAATTGAAGTTATTTTCATCTAAATTTAGTCAAATATAGATCCTACAACCAAAATACTCATCAAAATCCAAAAAAATCGAAGTTGATTTCAAATGAATTTATTAAAATTTGACAAAAATCTTGTCTACATCCAAGAAAATTGAAGTCATTTTCATCTAAATTTACTCAAATATAGATCCTACAACAAAAATACTCAACAAAATCCAAAAAAATCGAAGTTGATTTCAAATGATTTTATTAAAATTTGACAAAAATCTTGTCTACATCCAAGAAAATTGAAGTTATTTTCATCTAAATTTTCTCAAATATAGATCCTACAACAAAAATACTCAACAAAATCCAAAAAAATCGAAGTTGATTTCAAATGAATTTATTAAAATTTCACAAAAATCTTGTCTACATCCAAGAAAATTTAAGTTATTTTCATCTAAATTTACTCAAATATAGATCCTACAACAAAAATACTCAACAAAATCCAAAAAAATCGAAGTTGATTTCAAATGAATTTATTAAAATTTCACAAAAATCTTGTCTACATGCAAGAAAATTGAAGTTATTTTCATCTAAATTTACGCAAATATAGATCCTACAACAAAAATACTCAACAAAATCCAAAAAAATCGAAGTTGATTTCAAATGATTTTATTAAAATTTGACAAAAATCTTGTCTACATACAAGAAAATTGAAGTTATTTTCATCTAAATTTAGTCAAATATAGATCCTACAACCAAAATACGCAACAAAATCCAAAATAATCGAAGTTGATTTCAAATAAATTTATTAAAATTTGACATTTCCAACTAATTTTTTTTTCATAATCCAACAAAATTGAAGTTATTTTCATCTAAATTTACTCAAATATAGATCCTACAACCAAAATACGCAACAAAATCCAAAATAATCGAAGTTGATTTCAAATAAATTTATTAAAATTTGACATTTCCAACTAAATTTTTTTTCATAATCCAACAAAATTAAATTTGTTTTCATCTAAATTTACTCAAATATGGATCCTACAACAAAAATACTCATCAAAATCCAAAATAATCGAAGTTGATTTCAAATAAATTTAATAAAACTTGATACTTCCAACTAAAATTTTTTTCACAATCCAACAAAATTGAAGTTATTTTCATCTAAATTTAATCAAATATAGATCCTACAACAAAAATACTCGACAAAATCCAAAAAAATCGAAGTTGATTTCATATGAATTTATTAAAATTTGACACTTCCAACTAAAATTTTTTTTATAATCCAACAAAATTGAAGTTATTTTCATCTAAATTTAGTCAAATATAGATCCTACAACCAAAATACTCATCAAAATCCAAAAAAATCGAAGTTGATTTCAAATGAATTTATTAAAATTTGACAAAAATCTTGTCTACATCCAAGAAAATTGAAGTCATTTTCATCTAAATTTACTCAAATATAGATCCTACAATAAAAATACTCAACAAAATCCAAAAAAATCGAAGTTGATTTCAAATGATTTTATTAAAATTTGACAAAAATCTTGTCTACATCCTAGAAAATTGAAGTTATTTTCATCTAAATTTACTCAAATATAGTTCCTACAACAAAAATACTCAACAAAATCCAAAAAAATCGAAGTTGATTTCAAATGAATTTATTAAAATTTCACAAAAATCTTGTCTACATCCAAGAAAATTTAAGTTATTTTCATCTAAATTTACTCAAATATAGATCCTACAACAAAAATACTCAACAAAATCCAAAAAAATCGAAGTTGATTTCATATGAATTTATTGAAATTTGACACTTCCAACTAAAATTTTTTTTATAATCCAACAAAATTGAAGTTATTTTCATCTAAATTTAGTCAAATATAGATCCTACAACCAAAATACTCATCAAAATCCAAAAAAATCGAAGTTGATTTCAAATGAATTTATTAAAATTTGACAAAAATCTTGTCTACATACAAGAAAATTGAAGTTATTTTCATCTAAATTTAGTCAAATATAGATCCTACAACCAAAATACGCAACAAAATCCAAAATAATCGAAGTTGATTTCAAATAAATTTATTAAAATTTGACATTTCCAACTAAATTTTTTTTCATAATCCAACAAAATTGAAGTTATTTTCATCTAAATTTACTCAAATATAGATCCTACAACCAAAATACGCAACAAAATCCAAAATAATCGAAGTTGATTTCATATGAATTTATTAAAATTTGACACTTCCAACTAAAATTTTTTTTATAATCCAACAAAATTGAAGTTATTTTCATCTAAATTTAGTCAAATATAGATCCTACAACCAAAATACTCATCAAAATCCAAAAAAATCGAAGTTGATTTCAAATGAATTTATTAAAATTTGACAAAAATCTTGTCTACATACAAGAAAATTGAAGTTATTTTCATCTAAATTTAGTCAAATATAGATCCTACAACCAAAATAGTCATCAAAATCCAAAAAATCGAAGTTGATTTCAAATAAACTTATTAAAATTTGACATTTCCAACTAAATTTTTTTTCAGAATCCAACAAAATTGAAGTTATTTACATCTAAATTTACTCAAATATAGACCCTACAACCAAAATAGTCATCAAAATCCAAAAAATCGAAGTTGATTTCAAATAAATTTATTAAAATATGACATTTCCAACTAAATTTTTTTTCAGAATCCAACAAAATTGAAGTTATTTTCATCTAAATTTACTCAAATATAGATCCTACAACAAAAATACTCAACAAAATCCAAAAAAATCGAAGTTGATTTCAAATGAATTTATTAAAATTTCACAAAAATCTTGTCTACATCCAAGAAAATTGAAGTTATTTTCATCTAAATTTACTCAAATATAGATCCTACAACAAAAATACTCAACAAAATCCTAAAAAATCGAAGTTGATTTCAAATGATTTTATTAAAATTTGACAAAAATCTTGTCTACATACAAGAAAATTGAAGTTATTTTCATCTAAATTTAGTCAAATATAGATCCTACAACCAAAATACGCAACAAAATCCAAAATAATCGAAGTTGATTTCAAATAAATTTATTAAAATTTGACATTTCCAACTAAATTTTTTTTCATAATCCAACAAAATTGAAGTTATTTTCATCTAAATTTACTCAAATATAGATCCTACAACCAAAATACGCAACAAAATCCAAAATAATCGAAGTCGATTTCAAATAAATTTATTAAAATTTGACATTTCCAACTAAAATTTTTTTCACAATCCAACAAAATTGAAGTTATTTTCATCTAAATTTAATCAAATATAGATCCTACAACAAAAATACTCGACAAAATCCAAAAAAATCGAAGTTGATTTCATATGAATTTATTAAAATTTGACACTTCCAACTAAAATTTTTTTTATAATCCAACAAAATTGAAGTTATTTTCTTCTAAATTTAGTCAAATATAGATCCTACAACCAAAATACTCATCAAAATCCAAAAAAATCGAAGTTGATTTCAAATGAATTTATTAAAATTTGACAAAAATCTTGTCTACATCCAAGAAAATTGAAGTCATTTTCATCTAAATTTACTCAAATATAGATCCTACAACAAAAATACTCAACAAAATCCAAAAAAATCGAAGTTGATTTCAAATGATTTTATTAAAATTTGACAAAAATCTTGTCTACATCCAAGAAAATTGAAGTTATTTTCATCTAAATTTTCTCAAATATAGATCCTACAACAAAAATACTCAACAAAATCCAAAAAAATCGAAGTTGATTTCAAATGAATTTATTAAAATTTCACAAAAATCTTGTCTACATCCAAGAAAATTTAAGTTATTTTCATCTAAATTTACTCAAATATAGATCCTACAACAAAAATACTCAACAAAATCCAAAAAAATCGAAGTTGATTTCAAATGATTTTATTAAAATTTGACAAAAATCTTGTCTACATACAAGAAAATTGAAGTTATTTTCATCTAAATTTAGTCAAATATAGATCCTACAACCAAAATACGCAACAAAATCCAAAATAATCGAAGTTGATTTCAAATAAATTTATTAAAATTTGACATTTCCAACTAAATTTTTTTTCATAATCCAACAAAATTGAAGTTATTTTCATCTAAATTTACTCAAATATAGATCCTACAACCAAAATACGCAACAAAATCCAAAATAATCGAAGTTGATTTCAAATAAATTTATTAAAATTTGACATTTCCAACTAAATTTTTTTTCATAATCCAACAAAATTAAATTTGTTTTCATCTAAATTTACTCAAATATGGATCCTACAACAAAAATACTCATCAAAATCCAAAATAATCGAAGTTGATTTCAAATAAATTTAATAAAACTTGATACTTCCAACTAAAATTTTTTTCACAATCCAACAAAATTGAAGTTATTTTCATCTAAATTTAATCAAATATAGATCCTACAACAAAAATACTCGACAAAATCCAAAAAAATCGAAGTTGATTTCATATGAATTTATTAAAATTTGACACTTCCAACTAAAATTTTTTTTATAATCCAACAAAATTGAAGTTATTTTCATCTAAATTTAGTCAAATATAGATCCTACAACCAAAATACTCATCAAAATCCAAAAAAATCGAAGTTGATTTCAAATGAATTTATTAAAATTTGACAAAAATCTTGTCTACATCCAAGAAAATTGAAGTTATTTTCATCTAAATTTACTCAAATATAGATCCTACAACAAAAATACTCAACAAAATCCAAAAAAATCGAAGTTGATTTCAAATGATTTTATTAAAATTTGACAAAAATCTTGTCTACATACAAGAAAATTGAAGTTATTTTCATCTAAATTTAGTCAAATATAGATCCTACAACCAAAATAGTCATCAAAATCCAAAAAATCGAAGTTGATTTCAAATAAATTTATTAAAATTTGACATTTCCAACTAAATTTTTTTTCAGAATCCAACAAAATTAAAGTTATTTTCATCTAAATTTACTCAAATATAGACCCTACAACAAAAATACTCAACAAAATCCAAAAAAATCGAAGTTGATTTCAAATAAATTTATTAAAATTTGACACTTCCAACTAAATTTTTTTTCATAATCCAACAAAATTAAATTTATTTTCATCTAAATTTACTCAAATATGGATCCTACAACAAAAATACTCAACAAAATCCAAAATAATCGAAGTTGATTTCAAATAAATTTAATAAAACTTGTTACTTCCAACTAAAATTTTTTTCACAATCCAACAAAATTGAAGTTATTTTCATCTAAATTTAATCAAATATAGATCCTACCACAAAAATACTCAACAAAATCCAAAAAAAATCGAAGTTGATTTCAAATGATTTTATTAAAATTTGACAAAAATCTTGTCTACATCCAAGAAAATTGAAGTTATTTTCATCTAAATTTACTCAAATATAGATCCTACAACAAAAATACTCAACAAAATCCAAAAAAATCGAAGTTGATTTCAAATGATTTTATTAAAATTTGACAAAAATCTTGTCTACATACAAGAAAATTGAAGTTATTTTCATCTAAATTTAGTCAAATATAGATCCTACAACCAAAATACGCAACAAAATCCAAAATAATCGAAGTTGATTTCAAATAAATTTATTAAAATTTGACATTTCCAACTAAATTTTTTTTCATAATCCAACAAAATTGAAGTTATTTTCATCTAAATTTACTCAAATATAGATCCTACAACCAAAATACGCAACAAAATCCAAAATAATCGAAGTTGATTTCAAATAAATTTAATAAAACTTGATACTTCCAACTAAAATTTTTTTCATAATCCAACAAAATTGAAGTTATTTTCATCTAAATTTAATCAAATATAGATCCTACAACAAAAATACTCGACAAAATCCAAAAAAATCGAAGTTGATTTCATATGAATTTATTAAAAATTGACACTTCCAACTAAAATTTTTTTTATAATCCAACAAAATTGAAGTTATTTTCATCTAAATTTAGTCAAATATAGATCCTACAACCAAAATACTCATCAAAATCCAAAAAAATCGAAGTTGATTTCAAATGAATTTATTAAAATTTGACAAAAATCTTGTCTACATCCAAGAAAATTGAAGTTATTTTCATCTAAATTTACTCAAATATAGATCCTACAACCAAAATAGTCATCAAAATCCAAAAAATCGAAGTTGATTTCAAATAAATTTATTAAAATTTGACATTTCCAACTAAATTTTTTTTCAGAATCCAACAAAATTGAAGTTATTTTCATCTAAATTTACTCAAATATAGACCCTACAACAAAAAAACTCAACAAAATCCAAAAAAATCGAAGTTGATTTCAAATAAATTTATTAAAATTTGACACTTCCAACTAAATTTTTTTTCATAATCCAACAAAATTAAATTTATTTTCATCTAAATTTACTCAAATATGGATCCTACAACAAAAATACTCAACAAAATCCAAAATAATCGAAGTTGATTTCAAATAAATTTAATAAAACTTGTTACTTCCAACTAAAATTTTTTTCACAATCCAACAAAATTGAAGTTATTTTCATCTAAATTTAATCAAATATAGATCCTACCACAAAAATACTCAACAAAATCCAAAAAAATCGAAGTTGATTTCAAATGATTTTATTAAAATTTGACAAAAATCTTGTCTACATCCAAGAAAATTGAAGGTATTTTCATCTAAATTTACTCAAATATAGATCCTACAACAAAAATACTCAACAAAATCCAAAAAAATCGAAGTTGATTTCAAATGAATTTATTAAAATTTCACAAAAATCTTGTCTACATCCAAGAAAATTGAAGTCATTTTCATCTAAATTTACTCAAATATAGATCCTACAACAAAAATACTCAACAAAATCCAAAAAAATCGAAGTTGATTTCAAATGATTTTATTAAAATTTGACAAAAATCTTGTCTACATCCAAGAAAATTGAAGTTATTTTCATCTAAATTTACTCAAATATAGATCCTACAACAAAAATACTCAACAAAATCCAAAAAAATCGAAGTTGATTTCAAATGAATTTATTAAAATTTCACAAAAATCTTGTCTACATCTAAGAAAATTTAAGTTATTTTCATCTAAATTTACTCAAATATAGATCCTACAACAAAAATACTCAACAAAATCCAAAAAAATCGAAGTTGATTTCAAATGATTTTATTAAAATTTGACAAAAATCTTGTCTACATACAAGAAAATTGAAGTTATTTTCATCTAAATTTAGTCAAATATAGATCCTACAACCAAAATACGCAACAAAATCCAAAATAATCGAAGTTGATTTCAAATAAATTTATTAAAATTTGACATTTCCAACTAAATTTTTTTTCATAATCCAACAAAATTGAAGTTATTTTCATCTAAATTTACTCAAATATAGATCCTACAACCAAAATACGCCACAAAATCCAAAATAATCGAAGTTGATTTCAAATAAATTTATTAAAATTTGACATTTCCAACTAAATTTTTTTTCATAATCCAACAAAATTAAATTTGTTTTCATCTAAATTTACTCAAATATGGATCCTACAACAAAAATACTCATCAAAATCCAAAATAATCGAAGTTGATTTCAAATAAATTTAATAAAACTTGATACTTCCAACTAAATTTTTTTTCACAATCCAACAAAATTGAAGTTATTTTCATCTAAATTTAATCAAATATAGATCCTACAACAAAAATACTCGACAAAATCCAAAAAAATCGAAGTTGATTTCATATGAATTTATTAAAATTTGACACTTCCAACTAAAATTTTTTTTATAATCCAACAAAATTGAAGTTATTTTCATCTAAATTTAGTCAAATATAGATCCTACAACCAAAATACTCATCAAAATCCAAAAAAATCGAAGTTGATTT
Source organism: Andrena fulva (assembly GCA_946251845.1). Lineage (NCBI taxonomy): Eukaryota > Metazoa > Arthropoda > Insecta > Hymenoptera > Andrenidae > Andrena > Andrena fulva. The sequence goes on from CAMITZ010000243.1 coordinate 3,392,092, forward strand.
CAAATGAATTTATTAAAATTTGACAAAAATCTTGTCTACATCCAAGAAAATTGAAGTTATTTTCATCTAAATTTACTCAAATATAGATCCTACAACAAAAATACTCAACAAAATCCAAAAAAATCGAAGTTGATTTCAAATGATTTTATTAAAATTTGACAAAAATCTTGTCTACATACAAGAAAATTGAAGTTATTTTCATCTAAATTTAGTCAAATATAGATCCTACAACCAAAATAGTCATCAAAATCCAAAAAATCGAAGTTGATTTCAAATAAATTTATTAAAATTTGACATTTCCAACTAAATTTTTTTTCAGAATCCAACAAAATTGAAGTTATTTTCATCTAAATTTACTCAAATATAGACCCTACAACAAAAATACTCAACAAAATCCAAAAAAATCGAAGTTGATTTCAAATAAATTTATTAAAATTTGACACTTCCAACTAAATTTTTTTTCATAATCCAACAAAATTAAATTTATTTTCATCTAAATTTACTCAAATATGGATCCTACAACAAAAATACTCAACAAAATCCAAAATAATCGAAGTTGATTTCAAATAAATTTAATAAAACTTGTTACTTCCAACTAAAATTTTTTTCACAATCCAACAAAATTGAAGTTATTTTCATCTAAATTTAATCAAATATAGATCCTACCACAAAAATACTCAACAAAATCCAAAAAAAATCGAAGTTGATTTCAAATGATTTTATTAAAATTTGACAAAAATCTTGTCTACATCCAAGAAAATTGAAGTTATTTTCATCTAAATTTACTCAAATATAGATCCTACAACAAAAATACTCAACAAAATCCAAAAAAATCGAAGTTGATTTCAAATGATTTTATTAAAATTTGACAAAAATCTTGTCTACATACAAGAAAATTGAAGTTATTTTCATCTAAATTTAGTCAAATATAGATCCTACAACCAAAATACGCAACAAAATCCAAAATAATCGAAGTTGATTTCAAATAAATTTATTAAAATTTGACATTTCCAACTAAATTTTTTTTCATAATCCAACAAAATTGAAGTTATTTTCATCTAAATTTACTCAAATATAGATCCTACAACCAAAATACGCAACAAAATCCAAAATAATCGAAGTTGATTTCAAATAAATTTAATAAAACTTGATACTTCCAACTAAAATTTTTTTCATAATCCAACAAAATTGAAGTTATTTTCATCTAAATTTAATCAAATATAGATCCTACAACAAAAATACTCGACAAAATCCAAAAAAATCGAAGTTGATTTCATATGAATTTATTAAAAATTGACACTTCCAACTAAAATTTTTTTTATAATCCAACAAAATTGAAGTTATTTTCATCTAAATTTAGTCAAATATAGATCCTACAACCAAAATACTCATCAAAATCCAAAAAAATCGAAGTTGATTTCAAATGAATTTATTAAAATTTGACAAAAATCTTGTCTACATCCAAGAAAATTGAAGTTATTTTCATCTAAATTTACTCAAATATAGATCCTACAACCAAAATAGTCATCAAAATCCAAAAAATCGAAGTTGATTTCAAATAAATTTATTAAAATTTGACATTTCCAACTAAATTTTTTTTCAGAATCCAACAAAATTGAAGTTATTTTCATCTAAATTTACTCAAATATAGACCCTACAACAAAAAAACTCAACAAAATCCAAAAAAATCGAAGTTGATTTCAAATAAATTTATTAAAATTTGACACTTCCAACTAAATTTTTTTTCATAATCCAACAAAATTAAATTTATTTTCATCTAAATTTACTCAAATATGGATCCTACAACAAAAATACTCAACAAAATCCAAAATAATCGAAGTTGATTTCAAATAAATTTAATAAAACTTGTTACTTCCAACTAAAATTTTTTTCACAATCCAACAAAATTGAAGTTATTTTCATCTAAATTTAATCAAATATAGATCCTACCACAAAAATACTCAACAAAATCCAAAAAAATCGAAGTTGATTTCAAATGATTTTATTAAAATTTGACAAAAATCTTGTCTACATCCAAGAAAATTGAAGGTATTTTCATCTAAATTTACTCAAATATAGATCCTACAACAAAAATACTCAACAAAATCCAAAAAAATCGAAGTTGATTTCAAATGAATTTATTAAAATTTCACAAAAATCTTGTCTACATCCAAGAAAATTGAAGTCATTTTCATCTAAATTTACTCAAATATAGATCCTACAACAAAAATACTCAACAAAATCCAAAAAAATCGAAGTTGATTTCAAATGATTTTATTAAAATTTGACAAAAATCTTGTCTACATCCAAGAAAATTGAAGTTATTTTCATCTAAATTTACTCAAATATAGATCCTACAACAAAAATACTCAACAAAATCCAAAAAAATCGAAGTTGATTTCAAATGAATTTATTAAAATTTCACAAAAATCTTGTCTACATCTAAGAAAATTTAAGTTATTTTCATCTAAATTTACTCAAATATAGATCCTACAACAAAAATACTCAACAAAATCCAAAAAAATCGAAGTTGATTTCAAATGATTTTATTAAAATTTGACAAAAATCTTGTCTACATACAAGAAAATTGAAGTTATTTTCATCTAAATTTAGTCAAATATAGATCCTACAACCAAAATACGCAACAAAATCCAAAATAATCGAAGTTGATTTCAAATAAATTTAATAAAACTTGATACTTCCAACTAAAATTTTTTTCACAATCCAACAAAATTGAAGTTATTTTCATCTAAATTTAATCAAATATAGATCCTACAACAAAAATACTCGACAAAATCCAAAAAAATCGAAGTTGATTTCATATGAATTTATTAAAATTTGACAAAAATCTTGTCTACATCCAAGAAAATTGAAGTTATTTTCATCTAAATTTAATCAAATATAGATCCTACAACAAAAATACTCGACAAAATCCAAAAAAATCGAAGTTGATTTCATATGAATTTATTAAAATTTGACACTTCCAACTAAAATTTTTTTTATAATCCAACAAAATTGAAGTTATTTTCATCTAAATTTAGTCAAATATAGATCCTACAACCAAAATACTCATCAAAATCCAAAAAAATCGAAGTTGATTTCAAATGAATTTATTAAAATTTGACAAAAATCTTGTCTACATCCAAGAAAATTGAAGTTATTTTCATCTAAATTTACTCAAATATAGATCCTACAACAAAAATACTCAACAAAATCCAAAAAAATCGAAGTTGATTTCAAATGATTTTATTAAAATTTGACAAAAATCTTGTCTACATACAAGAAAATTGAAGTTATTTTCATCTAAATTTAGTCAAATATAGATCCTACAACCAAAATAGTCATCAAAATCCAAAAAATCGAAGTTGATTTCAAATAAATTTATTAAAATTTGACATTTCCAACTAAATTTTTTTTCAGAATCCAACAAAATTGAAGTTATTTTCATCTAAATTTACTCAAATATAGACCCTACAACAAAAATACTCAACAAAATCCAAAAAAATCGAAGTTGATTTCAAATAAATTTATTAAAATTTGACACTTCCAACTAAATTTTTTTTCATAATCCAACAAAATTAAATTTATTTTCATCTAAATTTACTCAAATATGGATCCTACAACAAAAATACTCAACAAAATCCAAAATAATCGAAGTTGATTTCAAATAAATTTAATAAAACTTGTTACTTCCAACTAAAATTTTTTTCACAATCCAACAAAATTGAAGTGATTTTCATCTAAATTTAATCAAATATAGATCCTACCACAAAAATACTCAACAAAATCCAAAAAAAATCGAAGTTGATTTCAAATGATTTTATTAAAATTTGACAAAAATCTTGTCTACATCCAAGAAAATTGAAGTTATTTTCATCTAAATTTACTCAAATATAGATCCTACAACAAAAATACTCAACAAAATCCAAAAAAATCGAAGTTGATTTCAAATGATTTTATTAAAATTTGACAAAAATCTTGTCTACATACAAGAAAATTGAAGTTATTTTCATCTAAATTTAGTCAAATATAGATCCTACAACCAAAATACGCAACAAAATCCAAAATAATCGAAGTTGATTTCAAATAAATTTATTAAAATTTGACATTTCCAACTAAATTTTTTTTCATAATCCAACAAAATTGAAGTTATTTTCATCTAAATTTACTCAAATATAGATCCTACAACCAAAATACGCCACAAAATCCAAAATAATCGAAGTTGATTTCAAATAAATTTATTAAAATTTGACATTTCCAACTAAATTTTTTTTCATAATCCAACAAAATTAAATTTGTTTTCATCTAAATTTACTCAAATATGGATCCTACAACAAAAATACTCATCAAAATCCAAAATAATCGAAGTTGATTTCAAATAAATTTAATAAAACTTGATACTTCCAACTAAATTTTTTTTCACAATCCAACAAAATTGAAGTTATTTTCATCTAAATTTAATCAAATATAGATCCTACAACAAAAATACTCGACAAAATCCAAAAAAATCGAAGTTGATTTCATATGAATTTATTAAAATTTGACACTTCCAACTAAAATTTTTTTTATAATCCAACAAAATTGAAGTTATTTTCATCTAAATTTAGTCAAATATAGATCCTACAACCAAAATACTCATCAAAATCCAAAAAAATCGAAGTTGATTTCAAATGAATTTATTAAAATTTGACAAAAATCTTGTCTACATCCAAGAAAATTGAAGTTATTTTCATCTAAATTTACTCAAATATAGATCCTACAACAAAAATACTCAACAAAATCCAAAAAAATCGAAGTTGATTTCAAATGATTTTATTAAAATTTGACAAAAATCTTGTCTACATACAAGAAAATTGAAGTTATTTTCATCTAAATTTAGTCAAATATAGATCCTACAACCAAAATAGTCATCAAAATCCAAAAAATCGAAGTTGATTTCAAATAAATTTATTAAAATTTGACATTTCCAACTAAATTTTTTTTCAGAATCCAACAAAATTGAAGTTATTTTCATCTAAATTTACTCAAATATAGACCCTACAACAAAAATACTCAACAAAATCCAAAAAAATCGAAGTTGATTTCAAATAAATTTATTAAAATTTGACACTTCCAACTAAATTTTTTTTCATAATCCAACAAAATTAAATTTATTTTCATCTAAATTTACTCAAATATGGATCCTACAACAAAAATACTCAACAAAATCCAAAATAATCGAAGTTGATTTCAAATAAATTTAATAAAACTTGTTACTTCCAACTAAAATTTTTTTCACAATCCAACAAAATTGAAGTGATTTTCATCTAAATTTAATCAAATATAGATCCTACCACAAAAATACTCAACAAAATCCAAAAAAAATCGAAGTTGATTTCAAATGATTTTATTAAAATTTGACAAAAATCTTGTCTACATCCAAGAAAATTGAAGTTATTTTCATCTAAATTTACTCAAATATAGATCCTACAACAAAAATACTCAACAAAATCCAAAAAAATCGAAGTTGATTTCAAATGATTTTATTAAAATTTGACAAAAATCTTGTCTACATACAAGAAAATTGAAGTTATTTTCATCTAAATTTAGTCAAATATAGATCCTACAACCAAAATACGCAACAAAATCCAAAATAATCGAAGTTGATTTCAAATAAATTTATTAAAATTTGACATTTCCAACTAAATTTTTTTTCATAATCCAACAAAATTGAAGTTATTTTCATCTAAATTTACTCAAATATAGATCCTACAACCAAAATACGCAACAAAATCCAAAATAATCGAAGTTGATTTCAAATAAATTTAATAAAACTTGATACTTCCAACTAAAATTTTTTTCATAATCCAACAAAATTGAAGTTATTTTCATCTAAATTTAATCAAATATAGATCCTACAACAAAAATACTCGACAAAATCCAAAAAAATCGAAGTTGATTTCATATGAATTTATTAAAATTTGACACTTCCAACTAAAATTTTTTTTATAATCCAACAAAATTGAAGTTATTTTCATCTAAATTTAGTCAAATATAGATCCTACAACCAAAATACTCATCAAAATCCAAAAAAATCGAAGTTGATTTCAAATGAATTTATTAAAATTTGACAAAAATCTTGTCTACATCCAAGAAAATTGAAGTTATTTTCATCTAAATTTACTCAAATATAGATCCTACAACAAAAATACTCAACAAAATCCAAAAAAATCGAAGTTGATTTCAAATGATTTTATTAAAATTTGACAAAAATCTTGTCTACATACAAGAAAATTGAAGTTATTTTCATATAAATTTAGTCAAATATAGATCCTACAACCAAAATAGTCATCAAAATCCAAAAAATCGAAGTTGATTTCAAATAAATTTATTAAAATTTGACATTTCCAACTAAATTTTTTTTCAGAATCCAACAAAATTGAAGTTATTTTCATCTAAATTTACTCAAATATAGACCCTACAACAAAAATACTCAACAAAATCCAAAAAAATCGAAGTTGATTTCAAATAAATTTATTAAAATTTGACACTTCCAACTAAATTTTTTTTCATAATCCAACAAAATTAAATTTATTTTCATCTAAATTTACTCAAATATGGATCCTACAACAAAAATACTCAACAAAATCCAAAATAATCGAAGTTGATTTCAAATAAATTTAATAAAACTTGTTACTTCCAACTAAATTTTTTTTCACAATCCAACAAAATTGAAGTTATTTTCATCTAAATTTCATCAAATATAGATCCTACCACAAAAATACTCAACAAAATCCAAAAAAAATCGAAGTTGATTTCAAATGATTTTATTAAAATTTGACAAAAATCTTGTCTACATCCAAGAAAATTGAAGTTATTTTCATCTAAATTTACTCAAATATAGATCCTACAACAAAAATACTCAACAAAATCCAAAAAAATCGAAGTTGATTTCAAATGATTTTATTAAAATTTGACAAAAATCTTGTCTACATACAAGAAAATTGAAGTTATTTTCATCTAAATTTAGTCAAATATAGATCCTACAACCAAAATACGCAACAAAATCCAAAATAATCGAAGTTGATTTCAAATAAATTTATTAAAATTTGACATTTCCAACTAAATTTTTTTTCATAATCCAACAAAATTGAAGTTATTTTCATCTAAATTTACTCAAATATAGATCCTACAACCAAAATACGCAACAAAATCCAAAATAATCGAAGTTGATTTCAAATAAATTTAATAAAACTTGATACTTCCAACTAAAATTTTTTTCACAATCCAACAAAATTGAAGTTATTTTCATCTAAATTTACTCAAATATAGATCCTACAACAAAAATACTCAACAAAATCCAAAAAAATCGAAGTTGATTTCAAATGATTTTATTAAAATTTGACAAAAATCTTGTCTACATCCAAGAAAATTGAAGTTATTTTCATCTAAATTTACTCAAATATAGATCCTACAACAAAAATACTCAACAAAATCCAAAAAAATCGAAGTTGATTTCAAATGAATTTATTAAAATTTCACAAAAATCTTGTCTACATCCAAGAAAATTGAAGTTATTTTCATCTAAATTTACTCAAATATAGATCCTACAACAAAAATACTCAACAAAATCCAAAAAAATCGAAGTTGATTTCAAATGATTTTATTAAAATTTGACAAAAATCTTGTCTACATACAAGAAAATTGAAGTTATTTTCATCTAAATTTAGTCAAATATAGATCCTACAACCAAAATACGCAACAAAATCCATAATAATCGAAGTTGATTTCAAATAAATTTATTAAAATTTGACATTTCCAACTAAATTTTTTTTCATAATCCAACAAAATTGAAGTTATTTTCATCTAAATTTACTCAAATATAGATCCTACAACCAAAATACGCAACAAAATCCAAAATAATCGAAGTTGATTTCAAATAATTTTATTAAAATTTGACATTTCCAACTAAATTTTTTTTCATAATCCAACAAAATTAAATTTGTTTTCATCTAAATTTACTCAAATATGGATCCTACAACAAAAATACTCATCAAAATCCAAAATAATCGAAGTTGATTTCAAATAAATTTAATAAAACTTGATACTTCCAACTAAAATTTTTTTCACAATCCAACAAAATTGAAGTTATTTTCATCTAAATTTAATCAAATATAGATCCTACAACAAAAATACTCGACAAAATCCAAAAAAATCGAAGTTGATTTCATATGAATTTATTAAAATTTGACACTTCCAACTAAATTTTTTTTTATAATCCAACGAAATTGAAGTTATTTTCATCTAAATTTAGTCAAATATAGATCCTACAACCAAAATACTCATCAAAATCCAAAAAAATCGAAGTTGATTTCAAATGAATTTAATAAAATTTGACAAAAATCTTGTCTACATCCAAGAAAATTGAAGTTATTTTCATCTAAATTTACTCAAATATAGATCCTACAACAAAAATACTCAACAAAATCCAAAAAAATCGAAGTTGATTTCAAATGATTTTATTAAAATTTGACAAAAATCTTGTCTACATACAAGAAAATTGAAGTTATTTTCATCTAAATTTAGTCAAATATAGATCCTACAACCAAAATAGTCATCAAAATCCAAAAAATCGAAGTTGATTTCAAATAAATTTATTAAAATTTGACATTTCCAACTAAATTTTTTTTCAGAATCCCACAAAATTGAAGTTATTTTCATCTAAATTTACTCAAATATAGACCCTACAACAAAAATACTCAACAAAATCCAAAAAAATCGAAGTTGATTTCAAATAAATTTATTAAAATTTGACACTTCCAACTAAATTTTTTTTCATAATCCAACAAAATTAAATTTATTTTCATCTAAATTTACTCAAATATGGATCCTACAACAAAAATACTCAACAAAATCCAAAATAATCGAAGTTGATTTCAAATAAATTTAATAAAACTTGTTACTTCCAACTAAAATTTTTTTCACAATCCAACAAAATTGAAGTTATTTTCATCTAAATTTAATCAAATATGGATCCTACCACAAAAATACTCAACAAAATCCAAAAAAATCGAAGTTGATTTCAAATGATTTTATTAAAATTTGACAAAAATCTTGTCTACATCCAAGAAAATTGAAGTTATTTTCATCTAAATTTACTCAAATATAGATCCTACAACAAAAATACTCAACAAAATCCAAAAAAATCGAAGTTGATTTCAAATGAATTTATTAAAATTTCACAAAAATCTTGTCTACATCCAAGAAAATTGAAGTTATTTTCATCTAAATTTACTCAAATATAGATCCTACAACAAAAATACTCAACAAAATCCAAAAAAATCGAAGTTGATTTCAAGTGAATTTATTAAAATTTGACAAAAATCTTGTCTACATCCAAGAAAATTGAAGTTATTTTCATCTAAATTTACTCAAATATAGATCCTACAACAAAAATACTCAACAAAATCCAAAAAAATCGAAGTTGATTTCAAATGATTTTATTAAAATTTGACAAAAATCTTGTCTACATACAAGAAAATTGAAGTTATTTTCATCTAAATTTAGTCAAATATAGATCCTACAACCAAAATAGTCATCAAAATCCAAAAAATCGAAGTTGATTTCAAATAAATTTATTAAAATTTGACATTTCCAACTAAATTTTTTTTCAGAATCCCACAAAATTGAAGTTATTTTCATCTAAATTTACTCAAATATAGACCCTACAACAAAAATACTCAACAAAATCCAAAAAAATCGAAGTTGATTTCAAATAAATTTATTAAAATTTGACACTTCCAACTAAATTTTTTTTCATAATCCAACAAAATTAAATTTATTTTCATCTAAATTTACTCAAATATGGATCCTACAACAAAAATACTCAACAAAATCCAAAATAATCGAAGTTGATTTCAAATAAATTTAATAAAACTTGTTACTTCCAACTAAATTTTTTTTCACAATCCAACAAAATTGAAGTTATTTTCATCTAAATTTAATCAAATATAGATCCTACCACAAAAATACTCAACAAAATCCAAAAAAATCGAAGTTGATTTCAAATGATTTTATTAAAATTTGACAAAAATCTTGTCTACATCCAAGAAAATTGAAGTTATTTTCATCTAAATTTACTCAAATATAGATCCTACAACAAAAATACTCAACAAAATCCAAAAAAATCGAAGTTGATTTCAAATGAATTTATTAAAATTTCACAAAAATCTTGTCTACATCCAAGAAAATTGAAGTTATTTTCATCTAAATTTACTCAAATATAGATCCTACAACAAAAATACTCAACAAAATCCAAAAAAATCGAAGTTGATTTCAAATGATTTTATTAAAATTTGACAAAAATCTTGTCTACATACAAGAAAATTGAAGTTATTTTCATCCAAATTTAGTCAAATATAGATCCTACAACCAAAATACGCAACAAAATCCAAAATAATCGAAGTTGATTTCAAATAAATTTAATAAAACTTGTTACTTCCAACTAAAATTTTTTTCACAATCCAACAAAATTGAAGTTAATTTCATCTAAATTTAATCAAATATAGATCCTACCACAAAAATACTCAACAAAATCCAAAAAAATCGAAGTTGATTTCAAATGATTTTATTAAAATTTGACAAAAATCTTGTCTACATCCAAGAAAATTGAAGTTATTTTCATCTAAATTTACCTAAATATAGATCCTACAACAAAAATACTCAACAAAATCCAAAAACATCGAAGTTGATTTCAAATGAATTTATTAAAATTTCACAAAAATCTTGTCTACATCCAAGAAAATTGAAGTTATTTTCATCTAAATTTACTCAAATATAGATCCTACAACAAAAATACTCAACAAAATCCAAAAAAATCGAAGTTGATTTCAAATGATTTTATTAAAATTTGACAAAAATCTTGTCTACATACAAGAAAATTGAAGTTATTTTCATCTAAATTTACTCAAATATAGATCCTACAACCAAAATACGCAACAAAATCCAAAATAATCGAAGTTGATTTCAAATAAATTTAATAAAACTTGATACTTCCAACTAAAATTTTTTTCACAATCCAACAAAATTGAAGTTATTTTCATCTAAATTTAATCAAATATAGATCCTACAACAAAAATACTCGACAAAATCAAAAAAAATCGAAGTTGATTTCATATGAATTTATTAAAATTTGACACTCCCAACTAAAATTTTTTTTATAATCCAACAAAATTGAAGTTATTTTCATCTAAATTTAGTCAAATATAGATCCTACAACCAAAATACTCATCAAAATCCAAAAAAATCGAAGTTGATTTCAAATGAATTTATTAAAATTTGACAAAAATCTTGTCTACATCCAAGAAAATTGAAGTTATTTTCATCTAAATTTACTCAAATATAGATCCTACAACAAAAATACTCAACAAAATCCAAAAAAATCGAAGTTGATTTCAAATGATTTTATTAAAATTTGACATTTCCAACTAAATTTTTTTTCAGAACCCAACAAAATTGAAGTTATTTTCATCTAAATTTACTCAAATATAGACCCTACAACAAAAATACTCAACAAAATCCAAAAAAATCGAAGTTGATTTCAAATAAATTTATTAAAATTTGACACTTCCAACTAAATTTTTTTTCATAATCCAACAAAATTAAATTTATTTTCATCTAAATTTACTCAAATATGGATCCTACAACAAAAATACTCAACAAAATCCAAAATAATCGAAGTTGATTTCAAATAAATTTAATAAAACTTGATACTTCCAACTAAAATTTTTTTCACAATCCAACAAAATTGAAGTTATTTTCATCTAAATTTAATCAAATATAGATCCTACAACAAAAATACTCGACAAAATCCAAAAAAATCGAAGTTGATTTCATATGAATTTAATAAAATTGGACACTTCCAACTAAAATTTTTTTTATAATCCAACAAAAGTTATTTTCATCTAAATTTAGTCAAATATAGATCCTACAACCAAAATACTCATCAAAATCCAAAAAAATCGAAGTTGATTTCAAATGAATTTATTAAAATTTGACAAAAATCTTGTCTACATCCAAGAAAATTGAAGTTATTTTCATCTAAATTTACTCAAATATAGATCCTACAACTAAAATACTCAACAAAATCCAAAAAAATCGAAGTTGATTTCAAATGATTTTATTAAAATTTGACAAAAATCTTGTCTACATACAAGAAAATTGAAGTTATTTTCATCTAAATTTAGTCAAATATAGATCCTACAACCAAAATAGTCATCAAAATCCAAAAAATCGAAGTTGATTTCAAATAAATTTATTAAAATTTGACATTTCCAACTAAATTTTTTTTCAGAATCCCACAAAATTGAAGTTATTTTCATCTAAATTTACTCAAATATAGACCCTACAACAAAAATACTCAACAAAATCCAAAAAAATCGAAGTTGATTTCAAATAAATTTATTAAAATTTGACACTTCCAACTAAATTTTTTTTCATAATCCAACAAAATTAAATTTATTTTCATCTAAATTTACTCAAATATGGATCCTACAACAAAAATACTCAACAAAATCCAAAATAATCGAAGTTGATTTCAAATAAATTTAATAAAACTTGTTACTTCCAACTAAAATTTTTTTCACAATCCAACAAAATTGAAGTTATTTTCATCTAAATTTAATCAAATATAGATCCTACCACAAAAATACTCAACAAAATCCAAAAAAATCGAAGTTGATTTCAAATGATTTTATTAAAATTTAACAAAAATCTTGTCTACATCCAAGAAAATTGAAGTTATTTTCATCTAAATTTACTCAAATATAGATCCTACAACAAAAATACTCAACAAAATCCAAAAAAATCGAAGTTGATTTCAAATGAATTTATTAAAATTTCACAAAAATCTTGTCTACATCCAAGAAAATTGAAGTTATTTTCATCTAAATTTACTCAAATATAGATCCTACAACAAAAATACTCAACAAAATCCAAAAAAATCGAAGTTGATTTCAAATGATTTTATTAAAATTTGACAAAAATCTTGTCTACATACAAGAAAATTGAAGTTATTTTCATCAAAATTTAGTCAAATATAGATCCTACAACCAAAATACGCAACAAAATCCAAAATAATCGAAGTTGATTTCAAATAAATTTATTAAAATTTGACATTTCCAACTAAATTTTTTTTCATAATCCAACAAAATTGAAGTTATTTTCATCTAAATTTACTCAAATATAGATCCTACAACAAAAATACTCAACAAAATCCAAAAAAATCGAAGTTGATTTCAAGTGAATTTATTAAAATTTGACAAAAATCTTGTCTACATCCAAGAAAATTGAAGTTATTTTCATCTAAATTTACTCAAATATAGATCCTACAACAAAAATACTCATCAAAATCCAAAATAATCGAAGTTGATTTCAAATAAATTTAATAAAACTTGATACTTCCAACTAAAATTTTTTTCACAATCCAACAAAATTGAAGTTATTTTCATCTAAATTTAATCAAATATAGATCCTACAACAAAAATACTCGACAAAATCCAAAAAAATCGAAGTTGATTTCATATGAATTTATTAAAATTGGACACTTCCAACTAAAATTTTTTTTATAATCCAACAAAATTTAAGTTATTTTCATCTAAATTTAGTCAAATATAGATCCTACAACCAAAATACTCATCAAAATCCAAAAAAATCGAAGTTGATTTCAAATGAATTTATTAAAATTTGACAAAAATCTTGTCTACATCCAAGAAAATTGAAGTTATTTTCATCTAAATTTACTCAAATATAGATCCTACAACAAAAATACTCAACAAAATCCAAAAAAATCGAAGTTGATTTCAAATGATTTTATTAAAATTTGACAAAAATCTTGTCTACATACAAGAAAATTGAAGTTATTTTCATCTAAATTTAGTCAAATATAGATCCTACAACCAAAATAGTCATCAAAATCCAAAAAATCGAAGTTGATTTCAAATAAATTTATTAAAATTTGACATTTCCAACTAAATTTTTTTTCAGAATCCAACAAAATTGAAGTTATTTTCATCTAAATTTACTCAAATATAGACCCTACAACAAAAATACTCAACAAAATCCAAAAAAATCGAAGTTGATTTCAAATAAATTTATTAAAATTTGACACTTCCAACTAAATTTTTTTTCATAATCCAACAAAATTAAATTTATTTTCATCTAAATTTACTCAAATATGGATCCTACAACAAAAATACTCAACAAAATCCAAAATAATCGAAGTTGATTTCAAATAAATTTAATAAAACTTGTTACTTCCAACTAAAATTTTTTTCACAATCCAACAAAATTGAAGTTATTTTCATCTAAATTTAATCAAATATAGATCCTACCACAAAAATACTCAACAAAATCCAAAAAAATCGAAGTTGATTTCAAATGATTTTATTAAAATTTGACAAAAATCTTGTCTACATCCAAGAAAATTGAAGTTATTTTCATCTAAATTTACTCAAATATAGATCCTACAACAAAAATACTCAACAAAATCCAAAAAAATCGAAGTTGATTTCAAATGAATTTATTAAAATTTCACAAAAATCTTGTCTACATCCAAGAAAATTGAAGTTATTTTCATCTAAATTTAGTCAAATATAGATCCTACAACCAAAATAGTCATCAAAATCCAAAAAATCGAAGTTGATTTCAAATAAATTTATTAAAATTTGACATTTCCAACTAAATTTTTTTTCATAATCCAACAAAATTGAAGTTATTTTCATCTAAATTTACTCAAATATAGATCCTACAACCAAAATACGCAACAAAATCCAAAATAATCGAAGTTGATTTCAAATAAATTTATTAAAATTTGACATTTCCAACTAAACTTTTTTTCATAATCCAACAAAATTAAATTTGTTTTCATCTAAATTTACTCAAATATGGATCCTACAACAAAAATACTCATCAGAATCCAAAATAATCGAAGTTGATTTCAAATAAATTTAATAAAACTTGATACTTCCAACTAAAATTTTTTTCACAATCCAACAAAATTGAAGTTATTTTCATCTAAATTTAATCAAATATAGATCCTACAACAAAAATACTCGACAAAATCCAAAAAAATCGAAGTTGATTTCATATGAATTTATTAAAATTTGACACTTCCAACTAAAATTTTTTTTATAATCCAACAAAATTGAAGTTATTTTCATCTAAATTTAGTCAAATATAGATCCTACAACCAAAATACTCATCAAAATCCAAAAAAATCGAAGTTGATTTCAAATGAATTTATTAAAATTTGACAAAAATCTTGTCTACATCCAAAAAATTGAAGTTATTTTCATCTAAATTTACTCAAATATAGATCCTACAACAAAAATACTCAACAAAATCCAAAAAAATCGAAGTTGATTTCAAATGATTTTATTAAAATTTGACAAAAATCTTGTCTACATACAAGAAAATTGAAGTTATTTTCATCTAAATTTAGTCAAATATAGATCCTACAACCAAAATAGTCATCAAAATCCAAAAAATCGAAGTTGATTTCAAATAAATTTATTAAAATTTGACATTTCCAACTAAATTTTTTTTCAGAATCCAACAAAATTGAAGTTATTTTCATCTAAATTTACTCAAATATAGACCCTACAACAAAAATACTCAACAAAATCCAAAAAAATCGAAGTTGTTTTCAAATAAATTTATTAAAATTTGACACTTCCAACTAAATTTTTTTTCATAATCCAACAAAATTAAATTTATTTTCATCTAAATTTACTCAAATATGGATCCTACAACAAAAATACTCAACAAAATCCAAAATAATCGAAGTTGATTTCAAATAAATTTAATAAAACTTGTTACTTCCAACTAAAATTTTTTTCACAATCCAACAAAATTGAAGTTATTTTCATCTAAATTTAATCAAATATAGATCCTACCACAAAAATACTCAACAAAATCCAAAAAAATCGAAGTTGATTTCAAATGATTTTATTAAAATTTGACAAAAATCTTGTCTACATCCAAGAAAATTGAAGTTATTTTCATCTAAATTTACTCAAATATAGATCCTACAACAAAAATACTCAACAAAATCCAAAAAAATCGAAGTTGATTTCTATTGAATTTATTAAAATTTCACAAAAATCTTGTCTACATCCAAGAAAATTGAAGTTATTTTCATCTAAATTTACTCAAATATAGATCCTACAACAAAAATACTCAACAAAATCCAAAAAAATCGAAGTTGATTTCAAATGATTTTATTAAAATTTGACAAAAATCTTGTCTACATACAAGAAAATTGAAGTTATTTTCATCTAAATTTAGTCAAATATAGATCCTACAACCAAAATACGCAACAAAATCCAAAATAATCGAAGTTGATTTCAAATAAATTTATTAAAATTTGACATTTCCAACTAAATTTTTTTTTCATAATCCAACAAAATTGAAGTTATTTTCATCTAAATTTACTCAAATATAGATCCTACAACCAAAATACGCAACAAAATCCAAAATAATCGAAGTTGATTTCAAATAATTTTATTAAAATTTGACATTTCCAACTAAATTTTTTTTCATAATCCAACAAAATTAAATTTGTTTTCATCTAAATTTACTCAAATATGGATCCTACAACAAAAATACTCATCAAAATCCAAAATAATCGAAGTTGATTTCAAATAAATTTAATAAAACTTGATACTTCCAACTAAAATTTTTTTCACAATCCAACAAAATTGAAGTTATTTTCATCTAAATTTAATCAAATATAGATCCTACAACAAAAATACTCGACAAAATCCAAAAAAATCGAAGTTGATTTCATATGAATTTATTAAAATTTGACACTTCCAACTAAATTTTTTTTTATAATCCAACAAAATTGAAGTTATTTTCATCTAAATTTAGTCAAATATAGATCCTACAACCAAAATACTCATCAAAATCCAAAAAAATCGAAGTTGATTTCAAATGAATTTATTAAAATTTGACAAAAATCTTGTCTACATCCAAGAAAATTGAAGTTATTTTCATCTAAATTTACTCAAATATAGATCCTACAACAAAAATACTCAACAAAATCCAAAAAAATCGAAGTTGATTTCAAATGATTTTATTAAAATTTGACAAAAATCTTGTCTACATACAAGAAAATTGAAGTTATTTTCATCTAAATTTAGTCAAATATAGATCCTACAACCAAAATAGTCATCAAAATCCAAAAAATCGAAGTTGATTTCAAATAAATTTATTAAAATTTGACATTTCCAACTAAATTTTTTTTCAGAATCCAACAAAATTGAAGTTATTTTCATCTAAATTTACTCAAATATAGACCCTACAACAAAAATACTCAACAAAATCCAAAAAAATCGAAGTTGTTTTCAAATAAATTTATTAAAATTTGACACTTCCAACTAAATTTTTTTTCATAATCCAACAAAATTAAATTTATTTTCATCTAAATTTACTCAAATATGGATCCTACAACAAAAATACTCAACAAAATCCAAAATAATCGAAGTTGATTTCAAATAAATTTAATAAAACTTGTTACTTCCAACTAAAATTTTTTTCACAATCCAACAAAATTGAAGTTATTTTCATCTAAATTTAATCAAATATAGATCCTACCACAAAAATACTCAACAAAATCCAAAAAAATCGAAGTTGATTTCAAATGATTTTATTAAAATTTGACAAAAATCTTGTCTACATCCAAGAAAATTGAAGTTATTTTCATCTAAATTTACTCAAATATAGATCCTACAACAAAAATACTCAACAAAATCCAAAAAAATCGAAGTTGATTTCTATTGAATTTATTAAAATTTCACAAAAATCTTGTCTACATCCAAGAAAATTGAAGTTATTTTCATCTAAATTTACTCAAATATAGATCCTACAACAAAAATACTCAACAAAATCCAAAAAAATCGAAGTTGATTTCAAATGATTTTATTAAAATTTGACAAAAATCTTGTCTACATACAAGAAAATTGAAGTTATTTTCATCTAAATTTAGTCAAATATAGATCCTACAACCAAAATACGCAACAAAATCCAAAATAATCGAAGTTGATTTCAAATAAATTTATTAAAATTTGACATTTCCAACTAAATTTTTTTTCATAATCCAACAAAATTGAAGTTATTTTCATCTAAATTTACTCAAATATAGATCCTACAACCAAAATACGCAACAAAATCCAAAATAATCGAAGTTGATTTCAAATAATTTTATTAAAATTTGACATTTCCAACTAAATTTTTTTTCATAATCCAACAAAATTAAATTTGTTTTCATCTAAATTTACTCAAATATGGATCCTACAACAAAAATACTCATCAAAATCCAAAATAATCGAAGTTGATTTCAAATAAATTTAATAAAACTTGATACTTCCAACTAAAATTTTTTTCACAATCCAACAAAATTGAAGTTATTTTCATCTAAATTTAATCAAATATAGATCCTACAACAAAAATACTCGACAAAATCCAAAAAAATCGAAGTTGATTTCATATGAATTTATTAAAATTTGACACTTCCAACTAAATTTTTTTTTATAATCCAACAAAATTGAAGTTATTTTCATCTAAATTTAGTCAAATATAGATCCTACAACCAAAATACTCATCAAAATCCAAAAAAATCGAAGTTGATTTCAAATGAATTTATTAAAATTTGACAAAAATCTTGTCTACATCCAAGAAAATTGAAGTTATTTTCATCTAAATTTACTCAAATATAGATCCTACAACAAAAATACTCAACAAAATCCAAAAAAATCGAAGTTGATTTCAAATGATTATATTAAAATTTGACAAAAATCTTGTCTACATACAAGAAAATTGAAGTTATTTTCATCTAAATTTAGTCAAATATAGATCCTACAACCAAAATAGTCATCAAAATCCAAAAAATCGAAGTTGATTTCAAATAAATTTATTAAAATTTGACATTTCCAACTAAATTTTTTTTCAGAATCCAACAAAATTGAAGTTATTTTCATCTAAATTTACTCAAATATAGACCCTACAACAAAAATACTCAACAAAATCCAAAAAAATCGAAGTTGATTTCAAATAAATTTATTAAAATTTGACACTTCCAACTTAATTTTTTTTCATAATCCAACAAAATTAAATTTATTTTCATCTAAATTTACTCAAATATGGATCCTACAACAAAAATACTCAACATAATCCAAAATAATCGAAGTTGATTTCAAATAAATTTAATAAAACTTGTTACTTCCAACTAAAATTTTTTTCACAATCCAACAAAATTGAAGTTATTTTCATCTAAATTTAATCAAATATAGATCCTACCACAAAAATACTCAACAAAATCCAAAAAAATCGAAGTTGATTTCAAATGATTTTATTAAAATTTGACAAAAATCTTGTCTACATCCAAGAAAATTGAAGTTATTTTCATCTAAATTTACTCAAATATAGATCCTACAACAAAAATACTCAACAAAATCCAAAAAAATCGAAGTTGATTTCAAATGAATTTATTAAAATTTCACAAAAATCTTGTCTACATCCAAGAAAATTGAAGTTATTTTCATCTAAATTTACTCAAATATAGATCCTACAACAAAAATACTCAACAAAATCCAAAAAAATCGAAGTTGATTTCAAATGATTTTATTAAAATTTGACAAAAATCTTGTTTACATACAAGAAAATTGAAGTTATTTTCATCTAAATTTAGTCAAATATAGATCCTACAACAAAAATACTCAACAAAATCCAAAAAAATCGAAGTTGATTTCAAATGATTTTATTAAAATTTGACAAAAATCTTGTCTACATACAAGAAAATTGAAGTTATTTTCATCTAAATTTAGTCAAATATAGATCCTACAACCAAAATAGTCATCAAAATCCAAAAAATCGAAGTTGATTTCAAATAAATTTATTAAAATTTGACATTTCCAACTAAATTTTTTTTCAGAATCCCACAAAATTGAAGTTATTTTCATCTAAATTTACTCAAATACAGACCCTACAACAAAAATACTCAACAAAATCCAAAAAAATCGAAGTTGATTTCAAATAAATTTATTAAAATTTGACACTTCCAACTAAATTTTTTTTCATAATCCAACAAAATTAAATTTATTTTCATCTAAATTTACTCAAATATGGATCCTACAACAAAAATACTCAACAAAATCCAAAATAATCGAAGTTGATTTCAAATAAATTTAATAAAACTTGTTACTTCCAACTAAAATTTTTTTCACAATCCAACAAAATTGAAGTTATTTTCATCTAAATTTAATCAAATATAGATCCTACCACAAAAATACTCAACAAAATCCAAAAAAATCGAAGTTGATTTCAAATGATTTTATTAAAATTTGACAAAAATCTTGTCTACATCCAAGAAAATTGAAGTTATTTTCATCTAAATTTACTCAAATATAGATCCTACAACAAAAATACTCAACAAAATCCAAAAAAATCGAAGTTGATTTCAAATGAATTTATTAAAATTTCACAAAAATCTTGTCTACATCCAAGAAAATTGAAGTTATTTTCATCTAAATTTACTCAAATATAGATCCTACAACAAAAATACTCAACAAAATCCAAAAAAATCGAAGTTGATTTCAAATGATTTTATTAAAAATTGACAAAAATCTTGTCTACATACAAGAAAATTGAAGTTATTTTCATCTAAATTTAGTCAAATATAGATCCTACAACCAAAATACGCAACAAAATCCAAAATAATCGAAGTTGATTTCAAATAAATTTATTAAAATTTGACATTTCCAACTAAATTTTTTTTCATAATCCAACAAAATTGAAGTTATTTTCATCTAAATTTACTCAAATATAGATCCTACAACCAAAATACGCAACAAAATCCAAAATAATCGAAGTTGATTTCAAATAAATTTATTAAAATTGGCATTTCCAACTAAATTTTTTTTCATAATCCAACAAAATTAAATTTGTTTTCATCTAAATTTACTCAAATATGGATCCTACAACAAAAATACTCATCAAAATCCAAAATAATCGAAGTTGATTTCAAATAAATTTAATAAAACTTGATACTTCCAACTAAAATTTTTTTCACAATCCAACAAAATTGAAGTTATTTTCATCTAAATTTACTCAAATATAGATCCTACAACAAAAATACTCAACAAAATCCAAAAAAATCGAAGTTGATTTCAAATGATTTTATTAAAATTTGACAAAAATCTTGTCTACATACAAGAAAATTGAAGTTATTTTCATCTAAATTTAGTCAAATATAGATCCTACAACCAAAATAGTCATCAAAATCCAAAAAATCGAAGTTGATTTCAAATAAATTTATTAAAATTTGACATTTCCAACTAAATTTTTTTTCAGAATCCAACAAAATTGAAATTATTTTCATCTAAATTTACTCAAATATAGACCCTACAACAAAAATACTCGACAAAATCCAAAAAAATCGAAGTTGATTTCATATGAATTTATTAAAATTTGACACTTCCAACTAAAATTTTTTTTATAATCCAACAAAATTGAAGTTATTTTCATCTAAATTTAGTCAAATATAGATCCTACAACCAAAATAGTCATCAAAATCCAAAAAATCGAAGTTGATTTCAAATAAATTTATTAAAATTTGACATTTCCAACTAAATTTTTTTTCATAATCCAACAAAATTGAAGTTATTTTCATCTAAATTTACTCAAATATAGATCCTACAACCAAAATACGCAACAAAATCCAAAATAATCGAAGTTGATTTCAAATAAATTTATTAAAATTTGACATTTCCAACTAAACTTTTTTTCATAATCCAACAAAATTAAATTTGTTTTCATCTAAATTTACTCAAATATGGATCCTACAACAAAAATACTCATCAGAATCCAAAATAATCGAAGTTGATTTCAAATAAATTTAATAAAACTTGATACTTCCAACTAAAATTTTTTTCACAATCCAACAAAATTGAAGTTATTTTCATCTAAATTTAATCAAATATAGATCCTACAACAAAAATACTCGACAAAATCCAAAAAAATCGAAGTTGATTTCATATGAATTTATTAAAATTTGACACTTCCAACTAAAATTTTTTTTATAATCCAACAAAATTGAAGTTATTTTCATCTAAATTTAGTCAAATATAGATCCTACAACCAAAATACTCATCAAAATCCAAAAAAATCGAAGTTGATTTCAAATGAATTTATTAAAATTTGACAAAAATCTTGTCTACATCCAAAAAATTGAAGTTATTTTCATCTAAATTTACTCAAATATAGATCCTACAACAAAAATACTCAACAAAATCCAAAAAAATCGAAGTTGATTTCAAATGATTTTATTAAAATTTGACAAAAATCTTGTCTACATACAAGAAAATTGAAGTTATTTTCATCTAAATTTAGTCAAATATAGATCCTACAACCAAAATAGTCATCAAAATCCAAAAAATCGAAGTTGATTTCAAATAAATTTATTAAAATTTGACATTTCCAACTAAATTTTTTTTCAGAATCCAACAAAATTGAAGTTATTTTCATCTAAATTTACTCAAATATAGACCCTACAACAAAAATACTCAACAAAATCCAAAAAAATCGAAGTTGTTTTCAAATAAATTTATTAAAATTTGACACTTCCAACTAAATTTTTTTTCATAATCCAACAAAATTAAATTTATTTTCATCTAAATTTACTCAAATATGGATCCTACAACAAAAATACTCAACAAAATCCAAAATAATCGAAGTTGATTTCAAATAAATTTAATAAAACTTGTTACTTCCAACTAAAATTTTTTTCACAATCCAACAAAATTGAAGTTATTTTCATCTAAATTTAATCAAATATAGATCCTACCACAAAAATACTCAACAAAATCCAAAAAAATCGAAGTTGATTTCAAATGATTTTATTAAAATTTGACAAAAATCTTGTCTACATCCAAGAAAATTGAAGTTATTTTCATCTAAATTTACTCAAATATAGATCCTACAACAAAAATACTCAACAAAATCCAAAAAAATCGAAGTTGATTTCAAATGATTATATTAAAATTTGACAAAAATCTTGTCTACATACAAGAAAATTGAAGTTATTTTCATCTAAATTTAGTCAAATATAGATCCTACAACCAAAATAGTCATCAAAATCCAAAAAATCGAAGTTGATTTCAAATAAATTTATTAAAATTTGACATTTCCAACTAAATTTTTTTTCAGAATCCAACAAAATTGAAGTTATTTTCATCTAAATTTACTCAAATATAGACCCTACAACAAAAATACTCAACAAAATCCAAAAAAATCGAAGTTGATTTCAAATAAATTTATTAAAATTTGACACTTCCAACTTAATTTTTTTTCATAATCCAACAAAATTAAATTTATTTTCATCTAAATTTACTCAAATATGGATCCTACAACAAAAATACTCAACATAATCCAAAATAATCGAAGTTGATTTCAAATAAATTTAATAAAACTTGTTACTTCCAACTAAAATTTTTTTCACAATCCAACAAAATTGAAGTTATTTTCATCTAAATTTAATCAAATATAGATCCTACCACAAAAATACTCAACAAAATCCAAAAAAATCGAAGTTGATTTCAAATGATTTTATTAAAATTTGACAAAAATCTTGTCTACATCCAAGAAAATTGAAGTTATTTTCATCTAAATTTACTCAAATATAGATCCTACAACAAAAATACTCAACAAAATCCAAAAAAATCGAAGTTGATTTCAAATGAATTTATTAAAATTTCACAAAAATCTTTTCTACATCCAAGAAAATTGAAGTTATTTTCATCTAAATTTACTCAAATATAGACCCTACAACAAAAATACTCAACAAAATCCAAAAAAATCGAAGTTGATTTCAAATGATTTTATTAAAATTTGACAAAAATCTTGTTTACATACAAGAAAATTGAAGTTATTTTCATCTAAATTTAGTCAAATATAGATCCTACAACAAAAATACTCAACAAAATCCAAAAAAATCGAAGTTGATTTCAAATGATTTTATTAAAATTTGACAAAAATCTTGTCTACATACAAGAAAATTGAAGTTATTTTCATCTAAATTTAGTCAAATATAGATCCTACAACCAAAATAGTCATCAAAATCCAAAAAATCGAAGTTGATTTCAAATAAATTTATTAAAATTTGACATTTCCAACTAAATTTTTTTTCAGAATCCCACAAAATTGAAGTTATTTTCATCTAAATTTACTCAAATACAGACCCTACAACAAAAATACTCAACAAAATCCAAAAAAATCGAAGTTGATTTCAAATAAATTTATTAAAATTTGACACTTCCAACTAAATTTTTTTTCATAATCCAACAAAATTAAATTTATTTTCATCTAAATTTACTCAAATATGGATCCTACAACAAAAATACTCAACAAAATCCAAAATAATCGAAGTTGATTTCAAATAAATTTAATAAAACTTGTTACTTCCAACTAAAATTTTTTTCACAATCCAACAAAATTGAAGTTATTTTCATCTAAATTTAATCAAATATAGATCCTACCACAAAAATACTCAACAAAATCCAAAAAAATCGAAGTTGATTTCAAATGATTTTATTAAAATTTGACAAAAATCTTGTCTACATCCAAGAAAATTGAAGTTATTTTCATCTAAATTTACTCAAATATAGATCCTACAACAAAAATACTCAACAAAATCCAAAAAAATCGAAGTTGATTTCAAATGAATTTATTAAAATTTCACAAAAATCTTGTCTACATCCAAGAAAATTGAAGTTATTTTCATCTAAATTTACTCAAATATAGATCCTACAACAAAAATACTCAACAAAATCCAAAAAAATCGAAGTTGATTTCAAATGATTTTATTAAAAATTGACAAAAATCTTGTCTACATACAAGAAAATTGAAGTTATTTTCATCTAAATTTAGTCAAATATAGATCCTACAACCAAAATACGCAACAAAATCCAAAATAATCGAAGTTGATTTCAAATAAATTTATTAAAATTTGACATTTCCAACTAAATTTTTTTTCATAATCCAACAAAATTGAAGTTATTTTCATCTAAATTTACTCAAATATAGATCCTACAACCAAAATACGCAACAAAATCCAAAATAATCGAAGTTGATTTCAAATAAATTTATTAAAATTGGCATTTCCAACTAAATTTTTTTTCATAATCCAACAAAATTAAATTTGTTTTCATCTAAATTTACTCAAATATGGATCCTACAACAAAAATACTCATCAAAATCCAAAATAATCGAAGTTGATTTCAAATAAATTTAATAAAACTTGATACTTCCAACTAAAATTTTTTTCACAATCCAACAAAATTGAAGTTATTTTCATCTAAATTTACTCAAATATAGATCCTACAACAAAAATACTCAACAAAATCCAAAAAAATCGAAGTTGATTTCAAATGATTTTATTAAAATTTGACAAAAATCTTGTCTACATACAAGAAAATTGAAGTTATTTTCATCTAAATTTAGTCAAATATAGATCCTACAACCAAAATAGTCATCAAAATCCAAAAAATCGAAGTTGATTTCAAATAAATTTATTAAAATTTGACATTTCCAACTAAATTTTTTTTCAGAATCCAACAAAATTGAAATTATTTTCATCTAAATTTACTCAAATATAGACCCTACAACAAAAATACTCGACAAAATCCAAAAAAATCGAAGTTGATTTCATATGAATTTATTAAAATTTGACACTTCCAACTAAAATTTTTTTTATAATCCAACAAAATTGAAGTTATTTTCATCTAAATTTAGTCAAATATAGATCCTACAACCAAAATAGTCATCAAAATCCAAAAAATCGAAGTTGATTTCAAATAAATTTATTAAAATTTGACATTTCCAACTAAATTTTTTTTCATAATCCAACAAAATTGAAGTTATTTTCATCTAAATTTACTCAAATATAGATCCTACAACCAAAATACGCAACAAAATCCAAAATAATCGAAGTTGATTTCAAATAAATTTATTAAAATTTGACATTTCCAACTAAACTTTTTTTCATAATCCAACAAAATTAAATTTGTTTTCATCTAAATTTACTCAAATATGGATCCTACAACAAAAATACTCATCAGAATCCAAAATAATCGAAGTTGATTTCAAATAAATTTAATAAAACTTGATACTTCCAACTAAAATTTTTTTCACAATCCAACAAAATTGAAGTTATTTTCATCTAAATTTAATCAAATATAGATCCTACAACAAAAATACTCGACAAAATCCAAAAAAATCGAAGTTGATTTCATATGAATTTATTAAAATTTGACACTTCCAACTAAAATTTTTTTTATAATCCAACAAAATTGAAGTTATTTTCATCTAAATTTAGTCAAATATAGATCCTACAACCAAAATACTCATCAAAATCCAAAAAAATCGAAGTTGATTTCAAATGAATTTATTAAAATTTGACAAAAATCTTGTCTACATCCAAAAAATTGAAGTTATTTTCATCTAAATTTACTCAAATA
Source organism: Andrena fulva (assembly GCA_946251845.1). NCBI lineage: Eukaryota > Metazoa > Arthropoda > Insecta > Hymenoptera > Andrenidae > Andrena > Andrena fulva. The sequence goes on from CAMITZ010000243.1 coordinate 3,418,641, forward strand.
TAGATCCTACAACAAAAATACTCAACAAAATCCAAAAAAATCGAAGTTGATTTCAAATGATTTTATTAAAATTTGACAAAAATCTTGTCTACATACAAGAAAATTGAAGTTATTTTCATCTAAATTTAGTCAAATATAGATCCTACAACCAAAATAGTCATCAAAATCCAAAAAATCGAAGTTGATTTCAAATAAATTTATTAAAATTTGACATTTCCAACTAAATTTTTTTTCAGAATCCAACAAAATTGAAGTTATTTTCATCTAAATTTACTCAAATATAGACCCTACAACAAAAATACTCAACAAAATCCAAAAAAATCGAAGTTGTTTTCAAATAAATTTATTAAAATTTGACACTTCCAACTAAATTTTTTTTCATAATCCAACAAAATTAAATTTATTTTCATCTAAATTTACTCAAATATGGATCCTACAACAAAAATACTCAACAAAATCCAAAATAATCGAAGTTGATTTCAAATAAATTTAATAAAACTTGTTACTTCCAACTAAAATTTTTTTCACAATCCAACAAAATTGAAGTTATTTTCATCTAAATTTAATCAAATATAGATCCTACCACAAAAATACTCAACAAAATCCAAAAAAATCGAAGTTGATTTCAAATGATTTTATTAAAATTTGACAAAAATCTTGTCTACATCCAAGAAAATTGAAGTTATTTTCATCTAAATTTACTCAAATATAGATCCTACAACAAAAATACTCAACAAAATCCAAAAAAATCGAAGTTGATTTCTATTGAATTTATTAAAATTTCACAAAAATCTTGTCTACATCCAAGAAAATTGAAGTTATTTTCATCTAAATTTACTCAAATATAGATCCTACAACAAAAATACTCAACAAAATCCAAAAAAATCGAAGTTGATTTCAAATGATTTTATTAAAATTTGACAAAAATCTTGTCTACATACAAGAAAATTGAAGTTATTTTCATCTAAATTTAGTCAAATATAGATCCTACAACCAAAATACGCAACAAAATCCAAAATAATCGAAGTTGATTTCAAATAAATTTATTAAAATTTGACATTTCCAACTAAATTTTTTTTTCATAATCCAACAAAATTGAAGTTATTTTCATCTAAATTTACTCAAATATAGATCCTACAACCAAAATACGCAACAAAATCCAAAATAATCGAAGTTGATTTCAAATAATTTTATTAAAATTTGACATTTCCAACTAAATTTTTTTTCATAATCCAACAAAATTAAATTTGTTTTCATCTAAATTTACTCAAATATGGATCCTACAACAAAAATACTCATCAAAATCCAAAATAATCGAAGTTGATTTCAAATAAATTTAATAAAACTTGATACTTCCAACTAAAATTTTTTTCACAATCCAACAAAATTGAAGTTATTTTCATCTAAATTTAATCAAATATAGATCCTACAACAAAAATACTCGACAAAATCCAAAAAAATCGAAGTTGATTTCATATGAATTTATTAAAATTTGACACTTCCAACTAAATTTTTTTTTATAATCCAACAAAATTGAAGTTATTTTCATCTAAATTTAGTCAAATATAGATCCTACAACCAAAATACTCATCAAAATCCAAAAAAATCGAAGTTGATTTCAAATGAATTTATTAAAATTTGACAAAAATCTTGTCTACATCCAAGAAAATTGAAGTTATTTTCATCTAAATTTACTCAAATATAGATCCTACAACAAAAATACTCAACAAAATCCAAAAAAATCGAAGTTGATTTCAAATGATTTTATTAAAATTTGACAAAAATCTTGTCTACATACAAGAAAATTGAAGTTATTTTCATCTAAATTTAGTCAAATATAGATCCTACAACCAAAATAGTCATCAAAATCCAAAAAATCGAAGTTGATTTCAAATAAATTTATTAAAATTTGACATTTCCAACTAAATTTTTTTTCAGAATCCAACAAAATTGAAGTTATTTTCATCTAAATTTACTCAAATATAGACCCTACAACAAAAATACTCAACAAAATCCAAAAAAATCGAAGTTGTTTTCAAATAAATTTATTAAAATTTGACACTTCCAACTAAATTTTTTTTCATAATCCAACAAAATTAAATTTATTTTCATCTAAATTTACTCAAATATGGATCCTACAACAAAAATACTCAACAAAATCCAAAATAATCGAAGTTGATTTCAAATAAATTTAATAAAACTTGTTACTTCCAACTAAAATTTTTTTCACAATCCAACAAAATTGAAGTTATTTTCATCTAAATTTAATCAAATATAGATCCTACCACAAAAATACTCAACAAAATCCAAAAAAATCGAAGTTGATTTCAAATGATTTTATTAAAATTTGACAAAAATCTTGTCTACATCCAAGAAAATTGAAGTTATTTTCATCTAAATTTACTCAAATATAGATCCTACAACAAAAATACTCAACAAAATCCAAAAAAATCGAAGTTGATTTCTATTGAATTTATTAAAATTTCACAAAAATCTTGTCTACATCCAAGAAAATTGAAGTTATTTTCATCTAAATTTACTCAAATATAGATCCTACAACAAAAATACTCAACAAAATCCAAAAAAATCGAAGTTGATTTCAAATGATTTTATTAAAATTTGACAAAAATCTTGTCTACATACAAGAAAATTGAAGTTATTTTCATCTAAATTTAGTCAAATATAGATCCTACAACCAAAATACGCAACAAAATCCAAAATAATCGAAGTTGATTTCAAATAAATTTATTAAAATTTGACATTTCCAACTAAATTTTTTTTTCATAATCCAACAAAATTGAAGTTATTTTCATCTAAATTTACTCAAATATAGATCCTACAACCAAAATACGCAACAAAATCCAAAATAATCGAAGTTGATTTCAAATAATTTTATTAAAATTTGACATTTCCAACTAAATTTTTTTTCATAATCCAACAAAATTAAATTTGTTTTCATCTAAATTTACTCAAATATGGATCCTACAACAAAAATACTCATCAAAATCCAAAATAATCGAAGTTGATTTCAAATAAATTTAATAAAACTTGATACTTCCAACTAAAATTTTTTTCACAATCCAACAAAATTGAAGTTATTTTCATCTAAATTTAATCAAATATAGATCCTACAACAAAAATACTCGACAAAATCCAAAAAAATCGAAGTTGATTTCATATGAATTTATTAAAATTTGACACTTCCAACTAAATTTTTTTTTATAATCCAACAAAATTGAAGTTATTTTCATCTAAATTTAGTCAAATATAGATCCTACAACCAAAATACTCATCAAAATCCAAAAAAATCGAAGTTGATTTCAAATGAATTTATTAAAATTTGACAAAAATCTTGTCTACATCCAAGAAAATTGAAGTTATTTTCATCTAAATTTACTCAAATATAGATCCTACAACAAAAATACTCAACAAAATCCAAAAAAATCGAAGTTGATTTCAAATGATTTTATTAAAATTTGACAAAAATCTTGTCTACATACAAGAAAATTGAAGTTATTTTCATCTAAATTTAGTCAAATATAGATCCTACAACCAAAATAGTCATCAAAATCCAAAAAATCGAAGTTGATTTCAAATAAATTTATTAAAATTTGACATTTCCAACTAAATTTTTTTTCAGAATCCAACAAAATTGAAGTTATTTTCATCTAAATTTACTCAAATATAGACCCTACAACAAAAATACTCAACAAAATCCAAAAAAATCGAAGTTGTTTTCAAATAAATTTATTAAAATTTGACACTTCCAACTAAATTTTTTTTCATAATCCAACAAAATTAAATTTATTTTCATCTAAATTTACTCAAATATGGATCCTACAACAAAAATACTCAACAAAATCCAAAATAATCGAAGTTGATTTCAAATAAATTTAATAAAACTTGTTACTTCCAACTAAAATTTTTTTCACAATCCAACAAAATTGAAGTTATTTTCATCTAAATTTAATCAAATATAGATCCTACCACAAAAATACTCAACAAAATCCAAAAAAATCGAAGTTGATTTCAAATGATTTTATTAAAATTTGACAAAAATCTTGTCTACATCCAAGAAAATTGAAGTTATTTTCATCTAAATTTACTCAAATATAGATCCTACAACAAAAATACTCAACAAAATCCAAAAAAATCGAAGTTGATTTCTATTGAATTTATTAAAATTTCACAAAAATCTTGTCTACATCCAAGAAAATTGAAGTTATTTTCATCTAAATTTACTCAAATATAGATCCTACAACAAAAATACTCAACAAAATCCAAAAAAATCGAAGTTGATTTCAAATGATTTTATTAAAATTTGACAAAAATCTTGTCTACATACAAGAAAATTGAAGTTATTTTCATCTAAATTTAGTCAAATATAGATCCTACAACCAAAATACGCAACAAAATCCAAAATAATCGAAGTTGATTTCAAATAAATTTATTAAAATTTGACATTTCCAACTAAATTTTTTTTCATAATCCAACAAAATTGAAGTTATTTTCATCTAAATTTACTCAAATATAGATCCTACAACCAAAATACGCAACAAAATCCAAAATAATCGAAGTTGATTTCAAATAATTTTATTAAAATTTGACATTTCCAACTAAATTTTTTTTCATAATCCAACAAAATTAAATTTGTTTTCATCTAAATTTACTCAAATATGGATCCTACAACAAAAATACTCATCAAAATCCAAAATAATCGAAGTTGATTTCAAATAAATTTAATAAAACTTGATACTTCCAACTAAAATTTTTTTCACAATCCAACAAAATTGAAGTTATTTTCATCTAAATTTAATCAAATATAGACCCTACAACAAAAATACTCGACAAAATCCAAAAAAATCGAAGTTGATTTCATATGAATTTATTAAAATTTGACACTTCCAACTAAATTTTTTTTTATAATCCAACAAAATTGAAGTTATTTTCATCTAAATTTAGTCAAATATAGATCCTACAACCAAAATACTCATCAAAATCCAAAAAAATCGAAGTTGATTTCAAATGAATTTATTAAAATTTGACAAAAATCTTGTCTACATCCAAGAAAATTGAAGTTATTTTCATCTAAATTTACTCAAATATAGATCCTACAACAAAAATACTCAACAAAATCCAAAAAAATCGAAGTTGATTTCAAATGATTATATTAAAATTTGACAAAAATCTTGTCTACATACAAGAAAATTGAAGTTATTTTCATCTAAATTTAGTCAAATATAGATCCTACAACCAAAATAGTCATCAAAATCCAAAAAATCGAAGTTGATTTCAAATAAATTTATTAAAATTTGACATTTCCAACTAAATTTTTTTTCAGAATCCAACAAAATTGAAGTTATTTTCATCTAAATTTACTCAAATATAGACCCTACAACAAAAATACTCAACAAAATCCAAAAAAATCGAAGTTGATTTCAAATAAATTTATTAAAATTTGACACTTCCAACTTAATTTTTTTTCATAATCCAACAAAATTAAATTTATTTTCATCTAAATTTACTCAAATATGGATCCTACAACAAAAATACTCAACATAATCCAAAATAATCGAAGTTGATTTCAAATAAATTTAATAAAACTTGTTACTTCCAACTAAAATTTTTTTCACAATCCAACAAAATTGAAGTTAATTTCATCTAAATTTAATCAAATATAGATCCTACCACAAAAATACTCAACAAAATCCAAAAAAATCGAAGTTGATTTCAAATGATTTTATTAAAATTTGACAAAAATCTTGTCTACATCCAAGAAAATTGAAGTTATTTTCATCTAAATTTACTCAAATATAGATCCTACAACAAAAATACTCAACAAAATCCAAAAAAATCGAAGTTGATTTCAAATGAATTTATTAAAATTTCACAAAAATCTTGTCTACATCCAAGAAAATTGAAGTTATTTTCATCTAAATTTACTCAAATATAGATCCTACAACAAAAATACTCAACAAAATCCAAAAAAATCGAAGTTGATTTCAAATGATTTTATTAAAATTTGACAAAAATCTTGTTTACATACAAGAAAATTGAAGTTATTTTCATCTAAATTTAGTCAAATATAGATCCTACAACAAAAATACTCAACAAAATCCAAAAAAATCGAAGTTGATTTCAAATGATTTTATTAAAATTTGACAAAAATCTTGTCTACATACAAGAAAATTGAAGTTATTTTCATCTAAATTTAGTCAAATATAGATCCTACAACCAAAATAGTCATCAAAATCCAAAAAATCGAAGTTGATTTCAAATAAATTTATTAAAATTTGACATTTCCAACTAAATTTTTTTTCAGAATCCCACAAAATTGAAGTTATTTTCATCTAAATTTACTCAAATACAGACCCTACAACAAAAATACTCAACAAAATCCAAAAAAATCGAAGTTGATTTCAAATAAATTTATTAAAATTTGACACTTCCAACTAAATTTTTTTTCATAATCCAACAAAATTAAATTTATTTTCATCTAAATTTACTCAAATATGGATCCTACAACAAAAATACTCAACAAAATCCAAAATAATCGAAGTTGATTTCAAATAAATTTAATAAAACTTGTTACTTCCAACTAAAATTTTTTTCACAATCCAACAAAATTGAAGTTATTTTCATCTAAATTTAATCAAATATAGATCCTACCACAAAAATACTCAACAAAATCCAAAAAAATCGAAGTTGATTTCAAATGATTTTATTAAAATTTGACAAAAATCTTGTCTACATCCAAGAAAATTGAAGTTATTTTCATCTAAATTTACTCAAATATAGATCCTACAACAAAAATACTCAACAAAATCCAAAAAAATCGAAGTTGATTTCAAATGAATTTATTAAAATTTCACAAAAATCTTGTCTACATCCAAGAAAATTGAAGTTATTTTCATCTAAATTTACTCAAATATAGATCCTACAACAAAAATACTCAACAAAATCCAAAAAAATCGAAGTTGATTTCAAATGATTTTATTAAAAATTGACAAAAATCTTGTCTACATACAAGAAAATTGAAGTTATTTTCATCTAAATTTAGTCAAATATAGATCCTACAACCAAAATACGCAACAAAATCCAAAATAATCGAAGTTGATTTCAAATAAATTTATTAAAATTTGACATTTCCAACTAAATTTTTTTTCATAATCCAACAAAATTGAAGTTATTTTCATCTAAATTTACTCAAATATAGATCCTACAACCAAAATACGCAACAAAATCCAAAATAATCGAAGTTGATTTCAAATAAATTTATTAAAATTGGCATTTCCAACTAAATTTTTTTTCATAATCCAACAAAATTAAATTTGTTTTCATCTAAATTTACTCAAATATGGATCCTACAACAAAAATACTCATCAAAATCCAAAATAATCGAAGTTGATTTCAAATAAATTTAATAAAACTTGATACTTCCAACTAAAATTTTTTTCACAATCCAACAAAATTGAAGTTATTTTCATCTAAATTTACTCAAATATAGATCCTACAACAAAAATACTCAACAAAATCCAAAAAAATCGAAGTTGATTTCAAATGATTTTATTAAAATTTGACAAAAATCTTGTCTACATACAAGAAAATTGAAGTTATTTTCATCTAAATTTAGTCAAATATAGATCCTACAACCAAAATAGTCATCAAAATCCAAAAAATCGAAGTTGATTTCAAATAAATTTATTAAAATTTGACATTTCCAACTAAATTTTTTTTCAGAATCCAACAAAATTGAAATTATTTTCATCTAAATTTACTCAAATATAGACCCTACAACAAAAATACTCGACAAAATCCAAAAAAATCGAAGTTGATTTCATATGAATTTATTAAAATTTGACACTTCCAACTAAAATTTTTTTTATAATCCAACAAAATTGAAGTTATTTTCATCTAAATTTAGTCAAATATAGATCCTACAACCAAATTACTCATCAAAATCCAAAAAAATCGAAGTTGATTTCAAATGAATTTATTAAAATTTGACAAAAATCTTGTCTACATCCCAGAAAATTGAAGTTATTTTCATCTAAATTTACTCAAATATAGATCCTACAACAAAAATACTCATCAAAATCCAAAATAATCGAAGTTGATTTCAAATAAATTTAATAAAACTTGATACTTCCAACTAAAATTTTTTTCACAATCCAACAAAATTGAAGTTATTTTCATCTAAATTTAATCAAATATAGATCCTACAACAAAAATACTCGACAAAATCCAAAAAAATCGAAGTTGATTTCATATGAATTTATTAAAATTGGACACTTCCAACTAAAATTTTTTTTATAATCCAACAAAATTGAAGTTATTTTCATCTAAATTTAGTCAAATATAGATCCTACAACCAAAATACTCATCAAAATCCAAAAAAATCGAAGTTGATTTCAAATGAATTTATTAAAATTTGACAAAAATCTTGTCTACATCCAAGAAAATTGAAGTTATTTTCATCTAAATTTACTCAAATATAGATCCTACAACAAAAATACTCAACAAAATCCAAAAAAATCGAAGTTGATTTCAAATGATTTTATTAAAATTTGACAAAAATCTTGTCTACATACAAGAAAATTGAAGTTATTTTCATCTAAATTTAGTCAAATATAGATCCTACAACCAAAATAGTCATCAAAATCCAAAAAATCGAAGTTGATTTCAAATAAATTTATTAAAATTTGACATTTCCAACTAAATTTTTTTTCAGAATCCAACAAAATTGAAGTTATTTTCATCTAAATTTACTCAAATATAGACCCTACAACAAAAATACTCAACAAAATCCAAAAAAATCGAAGTTGATTTCAAATAAATTTATTAAAATTTGACACTTCCAACTAAATTTTTTTTCATAATCCAACAAAATTAAATTTATTTTCATCTAAATTTACTCAAATATGGATCCTACAACAAAAATACTCAACAAAATCCAAAATAATCGAAGTTGATTTCAAATAAATTTAATAAAACTTGACATTTCCAACTAAATTTTTTTTCATAATCCAACAAAATTAAATTTGTTTTCATCTAAATTTACTCAAATATGGATCCTACAACAAAAATACTCATCAAAATCCAAAATAATCGAAGTTGAGTTCAAATAAATTTAATAAAACTTGATACTTCCAACTAAAATTTTTTTCACAATCCAACAAAATTGAAGTTATTTTCATCTAAATTTAATCAAATATAGATCCTACAACAAAAATACTCGACAAAATCCAAAAAAATCGAAGTTGATTTCATATGAATTTATTAAAATTTGACACTTCCAACTAAAATTTTTTTTATAATCCAACAAAATTGAAGTTATTTTCATCTAAATTTAGTCAAATATAGATCCTACAAGCAAAATACTCATCAAAATCCAAAAAAATCGAAGTTGATTTCAAATGAATTTATTAAAATTTGACAAAAATCTTGTCTACATCCAAGAAAATTGAAGTCATTTTCATCTAAATTTACTCAAATATAGATCCTACAACAAAAATACTCAACAAAATCCAAAAAAATCGAAGTTGATTTCAAATGATTTTATTAAAATTTGACAAAAATCTTGTCTACATCCAAGAAAATTGAAGTTATTTTCATCTAAATTTTCTCAAATATAGATCCTACAACAAAAATACTCAACAAAATCCAAAAAAATCGAAGTTGATTTCAAATGAATTTATTAAAATTTCACAAAAATCTTGTCTACATCCAAGAAAATTTAAGTTATTTTCATCTAAATTTACTCAAATATAGATCCTACAACAAAAATACTCAACAAAATCCAAAAAAATCGAAGTTGATTTCAAATGAATTTATTAAAATTTCACAAAAATCTTGTCTACATGCAAGAAAATTGAAGTTATTTTCATCTAAATTTACGCAAATATAGATCCTACAACAAAAATACTCAACAAAATCCAAAAAAATCGAAGTTGATTTCAAATGATTTTATTAAAATTTGACAAAAATCTTGTCTACATACAAGAAAATTGAAGTTATTTTCATCTAAATTTAGTCAAATATAGATCCTACAACCAAAATACGCAACAAAATCCAAAATAATCGAAGTTGATTTCAAATAAATTTATTAAAATTTGACATTTCCAACTAATTTTTTTTTCATAATCCAACAAAATTGAAGTTATTTTCATCTAAATTTACTCAAATATAGATCCTACAACCAAAATACGCAACAAAATCCAAAATAATCGAAGTTGATTTCAAATAAATTTATTAAAATTTGACATTTCCAACTAAATTTTTTTTCATAATCCAACAAAATTAAATTTGTTTTCATCTAAATTTACTCAAATATGGATCCTACAACAAAAATACTCATCAAAATCCAAAATAATCGAAGTTGATTTCAAATAAATTTAATAAAACTTGATACTTCCAACTAAAATTTTTTTCACAATCCAACAAAATTGAAGTTATTTTCATCTAAATTTAATCAAATATAGATCCTACAACAAAAATACTCGACAAAATCCAAAAAAATCGAAGTTGATTTCATATGAATTTATTAAAATTTGACACTTCCAACTAAAATTTTTTTTATAATCCAACAAAATTGAAGTTATTTTCATCTAAATTTAGTCAAATATAGATCCTACAACCAAAATACTCATCAAAATCCAAAAAAATCGAAGTTGATTTCAAATGAATTTATTAAAATTTGACAAAAATCTTGTCTACATCCAAGAAAATTGAAGTCATTTTCATCTAAATTTACTCAAATATAGATCCTACAATAAAAATACTCAACAAAATCCAAAAAAATCGAAGTTGATTTCAAATGATTTTATTAAAATTTGACAAAAATCTTGTCTACATCCAAGAAAATTGAAGTTATTTTCATCTAAATTTACTCAAATATAGTTCCTACAACAAAAATACTCAACAAAATCCAAAAAAATCGAAGTTGATTTCAAATGAATTTATTAAAATTTCACAAAAATCTTGTCTACATCCAAGAAAATTTAAGTTATTTTCATCTAAATTTACTCAAATATAGATCCTACAACAAAAATACTCAACAAAATCCAAAAAAATCGAAGATGATTTCATATGAATTTATTAAAATTTGACACTTCCAACTAAAATTTTTTTTATAATCCAACAAAATTGAAGTTATTTTCATCTAAATTTAGTCAAATATAGATCCTACAACCAAAATACTCATCAAAATCCAAAAAAATCGAAGTTGATTTCAAATGAATTTATTAAAATTTGACAAAAATCTTGTCTACATACAAGAAAATTGAAGTTATTTTCATCTAAATTTAGTCAAATATAGATCCTACAACCAAAATACGCAACAAAATCCAAAATAATCGAAGTTGATTTCAAATAAATTTATTAAAATTTGACATTTCCAACTAAATTTTTTTTCATAATCCAACAAAATTGAAGTTATTTTCATCTAAATTTACTCAAATATAGATCCTACAACCAAAATACGCAACAAAATCCAAAATAATCGAAGTTGATTTCATATGAATTTATTAAAATTTGACACTTCCAACTAAAATTTTTTTTATAATCCAACAAAATTGAAGTTATTTTCATCTAAATTTAGTCAAATATAGATCCTACAACCAAAATACTCATCAAAATCCAAAAAAATCGAAGTTGATTTCAAATGAATTTATTAAAATTTGACAAAAATCTTGTCTACATACAAGAAAATTGAAGTTATTTTCATCTAAATTTAGTCAAATATAGATCCTACAACCAAAATAGTCATCAAAATCCAAAAAATCGAAGTTGATTTCAAATAAACTTATTAAAATTTGACATTTCCAACTAAATTTTTTTTCAGAATCCAACAAAATTGAAGTTATTTACATCTAAATTTACTCAAATATAGACCCTACAACCAAAATAGTCATCAAAATCCAAAAAATCGAAGTTGATTTCAAATAAATTTATTAAAATATGACATTTCCAACTAAATTTTTTTTCAGAATCCAACAAAATTGAAGTTATTTTCATCTAAATTTACTCAAATATAGACCCTACAACAAAAATACTCAACAAAATCCAAAAAAATCGAAGTTGATTTCAAATAAATTTATTAAAATTTGACACTTCCAACTAAATTTTTTTTCATAATCCAACAAAATTAAATTTATTTTCATCTAAATTTACTCAAATATGGATCCTACAACAAAAATACTCAACAAAATCCAAAATAATCGAAGTTGATTTCAAATAAATTTAATAAAACTTGTTACTTCCAACTAAAATTTTTTTCACAATCCAACAAAATTGAAGTTATTTTCATCTAAATTTAATCAAATATAGATCCTACCACAAAAATACTCAACAAAATCCAAAAAAATCGAAGTTGATTTCAAATGATTTTATTAAAATTTGACAAAAATCTTGTCTACATCCAAGAAAATTGAAGTTATTTTCATCTAAATTTACTCAAATATAGATCCTACAACAAAAATACTCAACAAAATCCAAAAAAATCGAAGTTGATTTCAAATGAATTTATTAAAATTTCACAAAAATCTTGTCTACATCCAAGAAAATTGAAGTTATTTTCATCTAAATTTACTCAAATATAGATCCTACAACAAAAATACTCAACAAAATCCTAAAAAATCGAAGTTGATTTCAAATGATTTTATTAAAATTTGACAAAAATCTTGTCTACATACAAGAAAATTGAAGTTATTTTCATCTAAATTTAGTCAAATATAGATCCTACAACCAAAATACGCAACAAAATCCAAAATAATCGAAGTTGATTTCAAATAAATTTATTAAAATTTGACATTTCCAACTAAATTTTTTTTCATAATCCAACAAAATTGAAGTTATTTTCATCTAAATTTACTCAAATATAGATCCTACAACCAAAATACGCAACAAAATCCAAAATAATCGAAGTTGATTTCAAATAAATTTATTAAAATTTGACATTTCCAACTAAATTTTTTTTCATAATCCAACAAAATTAAATTTGTTTTCATCTAAATTTACTCAAATATGGATCCTACAACAAAAATACTCAACAAAATCCAAAAAAATCGAAGTTGATTTCAAATGAATTTATTAAAATTTCACAAAAATCTTGTCTACATCCAAGAAAATTGAAGTTATTTTCATCTAAATTTACTCAAATATAGATCCTACAACAAAAATACTCAACAAAATCCTAAAAAATCGAAGTTGATTTCAAATGATTTTATTAAAATTTGACAAAAATCTTGTCTACATACAAGAAAATTGAAGTTATTTTCATCTAAATTTAGTCAAATATAGATCCTACAACCAAAATACGCAACAAAATCCAAAATAATCGAAGTTGATTTCAAATAAATTTATTAAAATTTGACATTTCCAACTAAATTTTTTTTCATAATCCAACAAAATTGAAGTTATTTTCATCTAAATTTAATCAAATATAGATCCTACAACAAAAATACTCGACAAAATCCAAAAAAATCGAAGTTGATTTCATATGAATTTATTAAAATTTGACACTTCCAACTAAAATTTTTTTTATAATCCAACAAAATTGAAGTTATTTTCATCTAAATTTAGTCAAATATAGATCCTACAACCAAAATACTCATCAAAATCCAAAAAAATCGAAGTTGATTTCAAATGAATTTATTAAAATTTGATAAAAATCTTGTCTACATCCAAGAAAATTGAAGTCATTTTCATCTAAATTTACTCAAATATAGATCCTACAACAAAAATACTCAACAAAATCCAAAAAAATCGAAGTTGATTTCAAATGATTTTATTAAAATTTGACAAAAATCTTGTCTACATCCAAGAAAATTGAAGTTATTTTCATCTAAATTTTCTCAAATATAGATCCTACAACAAAAATACTCAACAAAATCCAAAAAAATCGAAGTTGATTTCAAATGAATTTATTAAAATTTCATAAAAATCTTGTCTACATCCAAGAAAATTTAAGTTATTTTCATCTAAATTTACTCAAATATAGATCCTACAACAAAAATACTCAACAAAATCCAAAAAAATCGAAGTTGATTTCAAATGATTTTATTAAAATTTGACAAAAATCTTGTCTACATACAAGAAAATTGATGTTATTTTCATCTAAATTTAGTCAAATATAGATCCTACAACCAAAATACGCAACAAAATCCAAAATAATCGAAGTTGATTTCAAATAAATTTATTAAAATTTGACATTTCCAACTAAATTTTTTTTCATAATCCAACAAAATTGAAGTTATTTTCATCTAAATTTACTCAAATATAGATCCTACAACCAAAATACGCAACAAAATCCAAAATAATCGAAGTTGATTTCAAATAAATTTAATAAAACTTGATACTTCCAACTAAAATTTTTTTCACAATCCAACAAAATTGAAGTTATTTTCATCTAAATTTAATCAAATATAGATCCTACAACAAAAATACTCGACAAAATCCAAAAAAATCGAAGTTGATTTCATATGAATTTATTAAAATTTGACACTTCCAACTAAAATTTTTTTTATAATCCAACAAAATTGAAGTTATTTTCATCTAAATTTAGTCAAATATAGATCCTACAACCAAAATACTCATCAAAATCCAAAAAAATCGAAGTTGATTTCAAATGAATTTATTAAAATTTGACAAAAATCTTGTCTACATCCAAGAAAATTGAAGTTATTTTCATCTAAATTTACTCAAATATAGATCCTACAACAAAAATACTCAACAAAATCCAAAAAAATCGAAGTTGATTTCAAATGATTTTATTAAAATTTGACAAAAATCTTGTCTACATACAAGAAAATTGAAGTTATTTTCATCTAAATTTAGTCAAATATAGATCCTACAACCAAAATAGTCATCAAAATCCAAAAAATCGAAGTTGATTTCAAATAAATTTATTAAAATTTGACATTTCCAACTAAATTTTTTTTCAGAATCCAACAAAATTAAAGTTATTTTCATCTAAATTTACTCAAATATAGACCCTACAACAAAAATACTCAACAAAATCCAAAAAAATCGAAGTTGATTTCAAATAAATTTATTAAAATTTGACACTTCCAACTAAATTTTTTTTCATAATCCAACAAAATTAAATTTATTTTCATCTAAATTTACTCAAATATGGATCCTACAACAAAAATACTCAACAAAATCCAAAATAATCGAAGTTGATTTCAAATAAATTTAATAAAACTTGTTACTTCCAACTAAAATTTTTTTCACAATCCAACAAAATTGAAGTTATTTTCATCTAAATTTAATCAAATATAGATCCTACCACAAAAATACTCAACAAAATCCAAAAAAAATCGAAGTTGATTTCAAATGATTTTATTAAAATTTGACAAAAATCTTGTCTACATCCAAGAAAATTGAAGTTATTTTCATCTAAATTTACTCAAATATAGATCCTACAACAAAAATACTCAACAAAATCCAAAAAAATCGAAGTTGATTTCAAATGATTTTATTAAAATTTGACAAAAATCTTGTCTACATACAAGAAAATTGAAGTTATTTTCATCTAAATTTAGTCAAATATAGATCCTACAACCAAAATACGCAACAAAATCCAAAATAATCGAAGTTGATTTCAAATAAATTTATTAAAATTTGACATTTCCAACTAAATTTTTTTTCATAATCCAACAAAATTGAAGTTATTTTCATCTAAATTTACTCAAATATAGATCCTACAACCAAAATACGCAACAAAATCCAAAATAATCGAAGTTGATTTCAAATAAATTTAATAAAACTTGATACTTCCAACTAAAATTTTTTTCATAATCCAACAAAATTGAAGTTATTTTCATCTAAATTTAATCAAATATAGATCCTACAACAAAAATACTCGACAAAATCCAAAAAAATCGAAGTTGATTTCATATGAATTTATTAAAAATTGACACTTCCAACTAAAATTTTTTTTATAATCCAACAAAATTGAAGTTATTTTCATCTAAATTTAGTCAAATATAGATCCTACAACCAAAATACTCATCAAAATCCAAAAAAATCGAAGTTGATTTCAAATGAATTTATTAAAATTTGACAAAAATCTTGTCTACATCCAAGAAAATTGAAGTTATTTTCATCTAAATTTACTCAAATATAGATCCTACAACCAAAATAGTCATCAAAATCCAAAAAATCGAAGTTGATTTCAAATAAATTTATTAAAATTTGACATTTCCAACTAAATTTTTTTTCAGAATCCAACAAAATTGAAGTTATTTTCATCTAAATTTACTCAAATATAGACCCTACAACAAAAAAACTCAACAAAATCCAAAAAAATCGAAGTTGATTTCAAATAAATTTATTAAAATTTGACACTTCCAACTAAATTTTTTTTCATAATCCAACAAAATTAAATTTATTTTCATCTAAATTTACTCAAATATGGATCCTACAACAAAAATACTCAACAAAATCCAAAATAATCGAAGTTGATTTCAAATAAATTTAATAAAACTTGTTACTTCCAACTAAAATTTTTTTCACAATCCAACAAAATTGAAGTTATTTTCATCTAAATTTAATCAAATATAGATCCTACCACAAAAATACTCAACAAAATCCAAAAAAATCGAAGTTGATTTCAAATGATTTTATTAAAATTTGACAAAAATCTTGTCTACATCCAAGAAAATTGAAGGTATTTTCATCTAAATTTACTCAAATATAGATCCTACAACAAAAATACTCAACAAAATCCAAAAAAATCGAAGTTGATTTCAAATGAATTTATTAAAATTTCACAAAAATCTTGTCTACATCCAAGAAAATTGAAGTCATTTTCATCTAAATTTACTCAAATATAGATCCTACAACAAAAATACTCAACAAAATCCAAAAAAATCGAAGTTGATTTCAAATGATTTTATTAAAATTTGACAAAAATCTTGTCTACATCCAAGAAAATTGAAGTTATTTTCATCTAAATTTACTCAAATATAGATCCTACAACAAAAATACTCAACAAAATCCAAAAAAATCGAAGTTGATTTCAAATGAATTTATTAAAATTTCACAAAAATCTTGTCTACATCTAAGAAAATTTAAGTTATTTTCATCTAAATTTACTCAAATATAGATCCTACAACAAAAATACTCAACAAAATCCAAAAAAATCGAAGTTGATTTCAAATGATTTTATTAAAATTTGACAAAAATCTTGTCTACATACAAGAAAATTGAAGTTATTTTCATCTAAATTTAGTCAAATATAGATCCTACAACCAAAATACGCAACAAAATCCAAAATAATCGAAGTTGATTTCAAATAAATTTATTAAAATTTGACATTTCCAACTAAATTTTTTTTCATAATCCAACAAAATTGAAGTTATTTTCATCTAAATTTACTCAAATATAGATCCTACAACCAAAATACGCCACAAAATCCAAAATAATCGAAGTTGATTTCAAATAAATTTATTAAAATTTGACATTTCCAACTAAATTTTTTTTCATAATCCAACAAAATTAAATTTGTTTTCATCTAAATTTACTCAAATATGGATCCTACAACAAAAATACTCATCAAAATCCAAAATAATCGAAGTTGATTTCAAATAAATTTAATAAAACTTGATACTTCCAACTAAATTTTTTTTCACAATCCAACAAAATTGAAGTTATTTTCATCTAAATTTAATCAAATATAGATCCTACAACAAAAATACTCGACAAAATCCAAAAAAATCGAAGTTGATTTCATATGAATTTATTAAAATTTGACACTTCCAACTAAAATTTTTTTTATAATCCAACAAAATTGAAGTTATTTTCATCTAAATTTAGTCAAATATAGATCCTACAACCAAAATACTCATCAAAATCCAAAAAAATCGAAGTTGATTTCAAATGAATTTATTAAAATTTGACAAAAATCTTGTCTACATCCAAGAAAATTGAAGTTATTTTCATCTAAATTTACTCAAATATAGATCCTACAACAAAAATACTCAACAAAATCCAAAAAAATCGAAGTTGATTTCAAATGATTTTATTAAAATTTGACAAAAATCTTGTCTACATACAAGAAAATTGAAGTTATTTTCATCTAAATTTAGTCAAATATAGATCCTACCACCAAAATAGTCATCAAAATCCAAAAAATCGAAGTTGATTTCAAATAAATTTATTAAAATTTGACATTTCCAACTAAATTTTTTTTCAGAATCCAACAAAATTGAAGTTATTTTCATCTAAATTTACTCAAATATAGACCCTACAACAAAAATACTCAACAAAATCCAAAAAAATCGAAGTTGATTTCAAATAAATTTATTAAAATTTGACACTTCCAACTAAATTTTTTTTCATAATCCAACAAAATTAAATTTATTTTCATCTAAATTTACTCAAATATGGATCCTACAACAAAAATACTCAACAAAATCCAAAATAATCGAAGTTGATTTCAAATAAATTTAATAAAACTTGTTACTTCCAACTAAAATTTTTTTCACAATCCAACAAAATTGAAGTGATTTTCATCTAAATTTAATCAAATATAGATCCTACCACAAAAATACTCAACAAAATCCAAAAAAAATCGAAGTTGATTTCAAATGATTTTATTAAAATTTGACAAAAATCTTGTCTACATCCAAGAAAATTGAAGTTATTTTCATCTAAATTTACTCAAATATAGATCCTACAACAAAAATACTCAACAAAATCCAAAAAAATCGAAGTAGATTTCAAATGATTTTATTAAAATTTGACAAAAATCTTGTCTACATACAAGAAAATTGAAGTTATTTTCATCTAAATTTAGTCAAATATAGATCCTACAACCAAAATACGCAACAAAATCCAAAATAATCGAAGTTGATTTCAAATAAATTTATTAAAATTTGACATTTCCAACTAAATTTTTTTTCATAATCCAACAAAATTGAAGTTATTTTCATCTAAATTTACTCAAATATAGATCCTACAACCAAAATACGCAACAAAATCCAAAATAATCGAAGTTGATTTCAAATAAATTTAATAAAACTTGATACTTCCAACTAAAATTTTTTTCATAATCCAACAAAATTGAAGTTATTTTCATCTAAATTTAATCAAATATAGATCCTACAACAAAAATACTCGACAAAATCCAAAAAAATCGAAGTTGATTTCATATGAATTTATTAAAATTTGACACTTCCAACTAAAATTTTTTTTATAATCCAACAAAATTGAAGTTATTTTCATCTAAATTTAGTCAAATATAGATCCTACAACCAAAATACTCATCAAAATCCAAAAAAATCGAAGTTGATTTCAAATGAATTTATTAAAATTTGACAAAAATCTTGTCTACATCCAAGAAAATTGAAGTTATTTTCATCTAAATTTACTCAAATATAGATCCTACAACAAAAATACTCAACAAAATCCAAAAAAATCGAAGTTGATTTCAAATGATTTTATTAAAATTTGACAAAAATCTTGTCTACATACAAGAAAATTGAAGTTATTTTCATCTAAATTTAGTCAAATATAGATCCTACAACCAAAATAGTCATCAAAATCCAAAAAATCGAAGTTGATTTCAAATAAATTTATTAAAATTTGACATTTCCAACTAAATTTTTTTTCAGAATCCAACAAAATTGAAGTTATTTTCATCTAAATTTACTCAAATATAGACCCTACAACAAAAATACTCAACAAAATCCAAAAAAATCGAAGTTGATTTCAAATAAATTTATTAAAATTTGACACTTCCAACTAAATTTTTTTTCATAATCCAACAAAATTAAATTTATTTTCATCTAAATTTACTCAAATATGGATCCTACAACAAAAATACTCAACAAAATCCAAAATAATCGAAGTTGATTTCAAATAAATTTAATAAAACTTGTTACTTCCAACTAAAATTTTTTTCACAATCCAACAAAATTGAAGTGATTTTCATCTAAATTTAATCAAATATAGATCCTACCACAAAAATACTCAACAAAATCCAAAAAAAATCGAAGTTGATTTCAAATGATTTTATTAAAATTTGACAAAAATCTTGTCTACATCCAAGAAAATTGAAGTTATTTTCATCTAAATTTACTCAAATATAGATCCTACAACAAAAATACTCAACAAAATCCAAAAAAATCGAAGTAGATTTCAAATGATTTTATTAAAATTTGACAAAAATCTTGTCTACATACAAGAAAATTGAAGTTATTTTCATCTAAATTTAGTCAAATATAGATCCTACAACCAAAATACGCAACAAAATCCAAAATAATCGAAGTTGATTTCAAATAAATTTATTAAAATTTGACATTTCCAACTAAATTTTTTTTCATAATCCAACAAAATTGAAGTTATTTTCATCTAAATTTACTCAAATATAGATCCTACAACCAAAATACGCAACAAAATCCAAAATAATCGAAGTTGATTTCAAATAAATTTAATAAAACTTGATACTTCCAACTAAAATTTTTTTCATAATCCAACAAAATTGAAGTTATTTTCATCTAAATTTAATCAAATATAGATCCTACAACAAAAATACTCGACAAAATCCAAAAAAATCGAAGTTGATTTCATATGAATTTATTAAAATTTGACACTTCCAACTAAAATTTTTTTTATAATCCAACAAAATTGAAGTTATTTTCATCTAAATTTAGTCAAATATAGATCCTACAACCAAAATACTCATCAAAATCCAAAAAAATCGAAGTTGATTTCAAATGAATTTATTAAAATTTGACAAAAATCTTGTCTACATCCAAGAAAATTGAAGTTATTTTCATCTAAATTTACTCAAATATAGATCCTACAACAAAAATACTCAACAAAATCCAAAAAAATCGAAGTTGATTTCAAATGATTTTATTAAAATTTGACAAAAATCTTGTCTACATACAAGAAAATTGAAGTTATTTTCATCTAAATTTAGTCAAATATAGATCCTACAACCAAAATAGTCATCAAAATCCAAAAAATCGAAGTTGATTTCAAATAAATTTATTAAAATTTGACATTTCCAACTAAATTTTTTTTCAGAATCCAACAAAATTGAAGTTATTTTCATCTAAATTTACTCAAATATAGACCCTACAACAAAAATACTCAACAAAATCCAAAAAAATCGAAGTTGATTTCAAATAAATTTATTAAAATTTGACACTTCCAACTAAATTTTTTTTCATAATCCAACAAAATTAAATTTATTTTCATCTAAATTTACTCAAATATGGATCCTACAACAAAAATACTCAACAAAATCCAAAATAATCGAAGTTGATTTCAAATAAATTTAATAAAACTTGTTACTTCCAACTAAATTTTTTTTCACAATCCAACAAAATTGAAGTTATTTTCATCTAAATTTCATCAAATATAGATCCTACCACAAAAATACTCAACAAAATCCAAAAAAAATCGAAGTTGATTTCAAATGATTTTATTAAAATTTGACAAAAATCTTGTCTACATCCAAGAAAATTGAAGTTATTTTCATCTAAATTTACTCAAATATAGATCCTACAACAAAAATACTCAACAAAATCCAAAAAAATCGAAGTTGATTTCAAATGATTTTATTAAAATTTGACAAAAATCTTGTCTACATACAAGAAAATTGAAGTTATTTTCATCTAAATTTAGTCAAATATAGATCCTACAACCAAAATACGCAACAAAATCCAAAATAATCGAAGTTGATTTCAAATAAATTTATTAAAATTTGACATTTCCAACTAAATTTTTTTTCATAATCCAACAAAATTGAAGTTATTTTCATCTAAATTTACTCAAATATAGATCCTACAACCAAAATACGCAACAAAATCCAAAATAATCGAAGTTGATTTCAAATAAATTTAATAAAACTTGATACTTCCAACTAAAATTTTTTTCACAATCCAACAAAATTGAAGTTATTTTCATCTAAATTTAATCAAATATAGATCCTACAACAAAAATACTCGACAAAATCCAAAAAAATCGAAGTTGATTTCATATGAATTTATTAAAATTTGACACTTCCAACTAAAATTTTTTTTATAATCCAACAAAATTGAAGTTATTTTCATCTAAATTTAGTCAAATATAGATCCTACAACCAAAATACTCATCAAAATCCAAAAAAATCGAAGTTGATTTCAAATGAATTTATTAAAATTTGACAAAAATCTTGTCTACATCCAAGAAAATTGAAGTTATTTTCATCTAAATTTACTCAAATATAGATCCTACAACAAAAATACTCAACAAAATCCAAAAAAATCGAAGTTGATTTCAAATGATTTTATTAAAATTTGACAAAAATCTTGTCTACATACAAGAAAATTGAAGTTATTTTCATCTAAATTTAGTCAAATATAGATCCTACAACCAAAATAGTCATCAAAATCCAAAAAATCGAAGTTGATTTCAAATAAATTTATTAAAATTTGACATTTCCAACTAAATTTTTTTTCAGAATCCAACAAAATTGAAGTTATTTTCATCTAAATTTACTCAAATATAGACCCTACAACAAAAATACTCAACAAAATCCAAAAAAATCGAAGTTGATTTCAAATAAATTTATTAAAATTTGACACTTCCTACTAAATTTTTTTTCATAATCCAACAAAATTAAATTTATTTTCATCTAAATTTACTGAAATATGGATCCTACAACAAAAATACTCAACAAAATCCAAAATAATCGAAGTTGATTTCAAATAAATTTAATAAAACTTGATACTTCCAACTAAAATTTTTTTCACAATGCAACAAAATTGAAGTTATTTTCATCTAAATTTAATCAAATATAGATCCTACAACAAAAATACTCGACAAAATCCAAAAAAATCGAAGTTGATTTCATATGAATTTATTAAAATTGGACACTTCCAACTAAAATTTTTTTTATAATCCAACGAAATTGAAGTTATTTTCATCTAAATTTAGTCAAATATAGATCCTACAACCAAAATACTCATCAAAATCCAAAAAAATCGAAGTTGATTTCAAATGAATTTAATAAAATTTGACAAAAATCTTGTCTACATCCAAGAAAATTGAAGTTATTTTCATCTAAATTTACTCAAATATAGATCCTACAACAAAAATACTCAACAAAATCCAAAAAAATCGAAGTTGATTTCAAATGATTTTATTAAAATTTGACAAAAATCTTGTCTACATACAAGAAAATTGAAGTTATTTTCATCTAAATTTAGTCAAATATAGATCCTACAACCAAAATAGTCATCAAAATCCAAAAAATCGAAGTTGATTTCAAATAAATTTATTAAAATTTGACATTTCCAACTAAATTTTTTTTCAGAATCCCACAAAATTGAAGTTATTTTCATCTAAATTTACTCAAATATAGACCCTACAACAAAAATACTCAACAAAATCCAAAAAAATCGAAGTTGATTTCAAATAAATTTATTAAAATTTGACACTTCCAACTAAATTTTTTTTCATAATCCAACAAAATTAAATTTATTTTCATCTAAATTTACTCAAATATGGATCCTACAACAAAAATACTCAACAAAATCCAAAATAATCGAAGTTGATTTCAAATAAATTTAATAAAACTTGTTACTTCCAACTAAAAATTTTTTCACAATCCAACAAAATTGAAGTTATTTTCATCTAAATTTAATCAAATATAGATCCTACCACAAAAATACTCAACAAAATCCAAAAAAATCGAAGTTGATTTCAAATGATTTTATTAAAATTTGACAAAAATCTTGTCTACATCCAAGAAAATTGAAGTTATTTTCATCTAAATTTACTCAAATATAGATCCTACAACAAAAATACTCAACAAAATCCAAAAAAATCGAAGTTGATTTCAAATGAATTTATTAAAATTTCACAAAAATCTTGTCTACATCCAAGAAAATTGAAGTTATTTTCATCTAAATTTACTCAAATATAGATCCTACAACAAAAATACTCAACAAAATCCAAAAAAATCGAAGTTGATTTCAAATGATTTTATTAAAATTTGACAAAAATCTTGTCTACATACAAGAAAATTGAAGTTATTTTCATCTAAATTTAGTCAAATATAGATCCTACAACCAAAATACGCAACAAAATCCAAAATAATCGAAGTTGATTTCAAATAAATTTAATAAAACTTGTTACTTCCAACTAAAATTTTTTTCACAATCCAACAAAATTGAAGTTAATTTCATCTAAATTTAATCAAATATAGATCCTACCACAAAAATACTCAACAAAATCCAAAAAAATCGAAGTTGATTTCAAATGATTTTATTAAAATTTGACAAAAATCTTGTCTACATCCAAGAAAATTGAAGTTATTTTCATCTAAATTTACTCAAATATAGATCCTACAACAAAAATACTCAACAAAATCCAAAAAAATCGAAGTTGATTTCAAATGATTTTATTAAAATTTGACAAAAATCTTGTCTACATACAAGAAAATTGAAGTTATTTTCATCTAAATTTAGTCAAATATAGATCCTACAACCAAAATAGTCATCAAAATCCAAAAAATCGAAGTTGATTTCAAATAAATTTATTAAAATTTGACATTTCCAACTAAATTTTTTTTCAGAATCCCACAAAATTGAAGTTATTTTCATCTAAATTTACTCAAATATAGACCCTACAACAAAAATACTCAACAAAATCCAAAAAAATCGAAGTTGATTTCAAATAAATTTATTAAAATTTGACACTTCCAACTAAATTTTTTTTCATAATCCAACAAAATTAAATTTATTTTCATCTAAATTTACTCAAATATGGATCCTACAACAAAAATACTCAACAAAATCCAAAATAATCGAAGTTGATTTCAAATAAATTTAATAAAACTTGTTACTTCCAACTAAAATTTTTTTCACAATCCAACAAAATTGAAGTTATTTTCATCTAAATTTAATCAAATATAGATCCTACCACAAAAATACTCAACAAAATCCAAAAAAATCGAAGTTGATTTCAAATGATTTTATTAAAATTTGACAAAAATCTTGTCTACATCCAAGAAAATTGAAGTTATTTTCATCTAAATTTACTCAAATATAGATCCTACAACAAAAATACTCAACAAAATCCAAAAAAATCGAAGTTGATTTCAAATGAATTTATTAAAATTTCACAAAAATCTTGTCTACATCCAAGAAAATTGAAGTTATTTTCATCTAAATTTACTCAAATATAGATCCTACAACAAAAATACTCAACAAAATCCAAAAAAATCGAAGTTGATTTCAAATGATTTTATTAAAATTTGACAAAAATCTTGTCTACATACAAGAAAATTGAAGTTATTTTCATCTAAATTTAGTCAAATATAGATCCTACAACCAAAATACGCAACAAAATCCAAAATAATCGAAGTTGATTTCAAATAAATTTATTAAAATTTGACATTTCCAACTAAATTTTTTTTCATAATCCAACAAAATTGAAGTTATTTTCATCTAAATTTACTCAAATATAGATCCTACAACCAAAATACGCAACAAAATCCAAAATAATCGAAGTTGATTTCAAATAATTTTATTAAAATTTGACATTTCCAACTAAATTTTTTTTCATAATCCAACAAAATTAAATTTGTTTTCATCTAAATTTACTCAAATATGGATCCTACAACAAAAATACTCATCAAAATCCAAAATAATCGAAGTTGATTTCAAATAAATTTAATAAAACTTGATACTTCCAACTAAAATTTTTTTCACAATCCAACAAAATTGAAGTTATTTTCATCTAAATTTAATCAAATATAGATCCTACAACAAAAATACTCGACAAAATCCAAAAAAATCGAAGTTGATTTCAAATGAATTTATTAAAATTTCACAAAAATCTTGTCTACATCCAAGAAAATTGAAGTTATTTTCATCTAAATTTACTCAAATATAGATCCTACAACAAAAATACTCAACAAAATCCAAAAAAATCGAAGTTGATTTCAAATGATTTTATTAAAATTTGACAAAAATCTTGTCTACATACAAGAAAATTGAAGTTATTTTCATCTAAATTTAGTCAAATATAGATCCTACAACCAAAATAGTCATCAAAATCCAAAAAATCGAAGTTGATTTCAAATAAATTTATTAAAATTTGACATTTCCAACTAAATTTTTTTTCAGAATCCCACAAAATTGAAGTTATTTTCATCTAAATTTACTCAAATATAGACCCTACAACAAAAATACTCAACAAAATCCAAAAAAATCGAAGTTGATTTCAAATAAATTTATTAAAATTTGACACTTCCAACTAAATTTTTTTTCATAATCCAACAAAATTAAATTTATTTTCATCTAAATTTACTCAAATATGGATCCTACAACAAAAATACTCAACAAAATCCAAAATAATCGAAGTTGATTTCAAATAAATTTAATAAAACTTGTTACTTCCAACTAAAATTTTTTTCACAATCCAACAAAATTGAAGTTATTTTCATCTAAATTTAATCAAATATGGATCCTACCACAAAAATACTCAACAAAATCCAAAAAAATCGAAGTTGATTTCAAATGATTTTATTAAAATTTGACAAAAATCTTGTCTACATCCAAGAAAATTGAAGTTATTTTCATCTAAATTTACTCAAATATAGATCCTACAACAAAAATACTCAACAAAATCCAAAAAAATCGAAGTTGATTTCAAATGAATTTATTAAAATTTCTCAAAAATCTTGTCTACATCCAAGAAAATTGAAGTTATTTTCATCTAAATTTACTCAAATATAGATCCTACAACAAAAATACTCAACAAAATCCAAAAAAATCGAAGTTGATTTCAAGTGAATTTATTAAAATTTGACAAAAATCTTGTCTACATCCAAGAAAATTGAAGTTATTTTCATCTAAATTTACTCAAATATAGATCCTACAACAAAAATACTCAACAAAATCCAAAAAAATCGAAGTTGATTTCAAATGATTTTATTAAAATTTGACAAAAATCTTGTCTACATACAAGAAAATTGAAGTTATTTTCATCTAAATTTAGTCAAATATAGATCCTACAACCAAAATAGTCATCAAAATCCAAAAAATCGAAGTTGATTTCAAATAAATTTATTAAAATTTGACATTTCCAACTAAATTTTTTTTCAGAATCCCACAAAATTGAAGTTATTTTCATCTAAATTTACTCAAATATAGACCCTACAACAAAAATACTCAACAAAATCCAAAAAAATCGAAGTTGATTTCAAATAAATTTATTAAAATTTGACACTTCCAACTAAATTTTTTTTCATAATCCAACAAAATTAAATTTATTTTCATCTAAATTTACTCAAATATGGATCCTACAACAAAAATACTCAACAAAATCCAAAATAATCGAAGTTGATTTCAAATAAATTTAATAAAACTTGTTACTTCCAACTAAAATTTTTTTCACAATCCAACAAAATTGAAGTTATTTTCATCTAAATTTAATCAAATATAGATCCTACCACAAAAATACTCAACAAAATCCAAAAAAATCGAAGTTGATTTCAAATGATTTTATTAAAATTTGACAAAAATCTTGTCTACATCCAAGAAAATTGAAGTTATTTTCATCTAAATTTACTCAAATATAGATCCTACAACAAAAATACTCAACAAAATCCAAAAAAATCGAAGTTGATTTCAAATGAATTTATTAAAATTTCACAAAAATCTTGTCTACATCCAAGAAAATTGAAGTTATTTTCATCTAAATTTACTCAAATATAGATCCTACAACAAAAATACTCAACAAAATCCAAAAAAATCGAAGTTGATTTCAAATGATTTTATTAAAATTTGACAAAAATCTTGTCTACATACAAGAAAATTGAAGTTATTTTCATCCAAATTTAGTCAAATATAGATCCTACAACCAAAATACGCAACAAAATCCAAAATAATCGAAGTTGATTTCAAATAAATTTAATAAAACTTGTTACTTCCAACTAAAATTTTTTTCACAATCCAACAAAATTGAAGTTAATTTCATCTAAATTTAATCAAATATAGATCCTACCACAAAAATACTCAACAAAATCCAAAAAAATCGAAGTTGATTTCAAATGATTTTATTAAAATTTGACAAAAATCTTGTCTACATCCAAGAAAATTGAAGTTATTTTCATCTAAATTTACTCAAATATAGATCCTACAACAAAAATACTCAACAAAATCCAAAAAAATCGAAGTTGATTTCAAATGAATTTATTAAAATTTCACAAAAATCTTGTCTACATCCAAGAAAATTGAAGTTATTTTCATCTAAATTTACTCAAATATAGATCCTACAACAAAAATACTCAACAAAATCCAAAAAAATCGAAGTTGATTTCAAATGATTTTATTAAAATTTGACAAAAATCTTGTCTACATACAAGAAAATTGAAGTTATTTTCATCTAAATTTACTCAAATATAGATCCTACAACCAAAATACGCAACAAAATCCAAAATAATCGAAGTTGATTTCAAATAAATTTAATAAAACTTGATACTTCCAACTAAAATTTTTTTCACAATCCAACAAAATTGAAGTTATTTTCATCTAAATTTAATCAAATATAGATCCTACAACAAAAATACTCGACAAAATCCAAAAAAATCGAAGTTGATTTCATATGAATTTATTAAAATTTGACACTCCCAACTAAAATTTTTTTTATAATCCAACAAAATTGAAGTTATTTTCATCTAAATTTAGTCAAATATAGATCCTACAACCAAAATACTCATCAAAATCCAAAAAAATCGAAGTTGATTTCAAATGAATTTATTAAAATTTGACAAAAATCTTGTCTACATCCAAGAAAATTGAAGTTATTTTCATCTAAATTTACTCAAATATAGATCCTACAACAAAAATACTCAACAAAATCCAAAAAAATCGAAGTTGATTTCAAATGATTTTATTAAAATTTGACATTTCCAACTAAATTTTTTTTCAGAACCCAACAAAATTGAAGTTATTTTCATCTAAATTTACTCAAATATAGACCCTACAACAAAAATACTCAACAAAATCCAAAAAAATCGAAGTTGATTTCAAATAAATTTATTAAAATTTGACACTTCCAACTAAATTTTTTTTCATAATCCAACAAAATTAAATTTATTTTCATCTAAATTTACTCAAATATGGATCCTACAACAAAAATACTCAACAAAATCCAAAATAATCGAAGTTGATTTCAAATAAATTTAATAAAACTTGATACTTCCAACTAAAATTTTTTTCACAATCCAACAAAATTGAAGTTATTTTCATCTAAATTTAATCAAATATAGATCCTACAACAAAAATACTCGACAAAATCCAAAAAAATCGAAGTTGATTTCATATGAATTTAATAAAATTGGACACTTCCAACTAAAATTTTTTTTATAATCCAACAAAAGTTATTTTCATCTAAATTTAGTCAAATATAGATCCTACAACCAAAATACTCATCAAAATCCAAAAAAATCGAAGTTGATTTCAAATGAATTTATTAAAATTTGACAAAAATATTGTCTACATCCAAGAAAATTGAAGTTATTTTCATCTAAATTTACTCAAATATAGATCCTACAACTAAAATACTCAACAAAATCCAAAAAAATCGAAGTTGATTTCAAATGATTTTATTAAAATTTGACAAAAATCTTGTCAACATACAAGAAAATTGAAGTTATTTTCATCTAAATTTAGTCAAATATAGATCCTACAACCAAAATAGTCATCAAAATCCAAAAAATCGAAGTTGATTTCAAATAAATTTATTAAAATTTGACATTTCCAACTAAATTTTTTTTCAGAATCCCACAAAATTGAAGTTATTTTCATCTAAATTTACTCAAATATAGACCCTACAACAAAAATACTCAACAAAATCCAAAAAAATCGAAGTTGATTTCAAATAAATTTATTAAAATTTGACACTTCCAACTAAATTTTTTTTCATAATCCAACAAAATTAAATTTATTTTCATCTAAATTTACTCAAATATGGATCCTACAACAAAAATACTCAACAAAATCCAAAATAATCGAAGTTGATTTCAAATAAATTTAATAAAACTTGTTACTTCCAACTAAAATTTTTTTCACAATCCAACAAAATTGAAGTTATTTTCATCTAAATTTAATCAAATATAGATCCTACCACAAAAATACTCAACAAAATCCAAAAAAATCGAAGTTGATTTCAAATGATTTTATTAAAATTTAACAAAAATCTTGTCTACATCCAAGAAAATTGAAGTTATTTTCATCTAAATTTACTCAAATATAGATCCTACAACAAAAATACTCAACAAAATCCAAAAAAATCGAAGTTGATTTCAAA
The DNA here is from genome assembly GCA_946251845.1 of Andrena fulva. Taxonomy (NCBI): domain Eukaryota; kingdom Metazoa; phylum Arthropoda; class Insecta; order Hymenoptera; family Andrenidae; genus Andrena; species Andrena fulva. Next base: position 3,448,962 of record CAMITZ010000243.1, read on the forward strand.
TGAATTTATTAAAATTTCACAAAAATCTTGTCTACATCCAAGAAAATTGAAGTTATTTTCATCTAAATTTACTCAAATATAGATCCTACAACAAAAATACTCAACAAAATCCAAAAAAATCGAAGTTGATTTCAAATGATTTTATTAAAATTTGACAAAAATCTTGTCTACATACAAGAAAATTGAAGTTATTTTCATCAAAATTTAGTCAAATATAGATCCTACAACCAAAATACGCAACAAAATCCAAAATAATCGAAGTTGATTTCAAATAAATTTATTAAAATTTGACATTTCCAACTAAATTTTTTTTCATAATCCAACAAAATTGAAGTTATTTTCATCTAAATTTAATCAAATATAGATCCTACCACAAAAATACTCAACAAAATCCAAAAAAATCGAAGTTGATTTCAAATGATTTTATTAAAATTTGACAAAAATCTTGTCTACATCCAAGAAAATTGAAGTTATTTTCATCTAAATTTACTCAAATATAGATCCTACAACAAAAATACTCAACAAAATCCAAAAAAATCGAAGTTGATTTCAAATGAATTTATTAAAATTTCACAAAAATCTTGTCTACATCCAAGAAAATTGAAGTTATTTTCATCTAAATTTAGTCAAATATAGATCCTACAACCAAAATAGTCATCAAAATCCAAAAAATCGAAGTTGATTTCAAATAAATTTATTAAAATTTGACATTTCCAACTAAATTTTTTTTCATAATCCAACAAAATTGAAGTTATTTTCATCTAAATTTACTCAAATATAGATCCTACAACCAAAATACGCAACAAAATCCAAAATAATCGAAGTTGATTTCAAATAAATTTATTAAAATTTGACATTTCCAACTAAACTTTTTTTCATAATCCAACAAAATTGAAGTTATTTTCATCTAAATTTACTCAAATATAGATCCTACAACCAAAATACGCAACAAAATCCAAAATAATCGAAGTTGATTTCAAATAAATTTATTAAAATTTGACATTTCCAACTAAACTTTTTTTCATAATCCAACAAAATTAAATTTGTTTTCATCTAAATTTACTCAAATATGGATCCTACAACAAAAATACTCATCAGAATCCAAAATAATCGAAGTTGATTTCAAATAAATTTAATAAAACTTGATACTTCCAACTAAAATTTTTTTCACAATCCAACAAAATTGAAGTTATTTTCATCTAAATTTAATCAAATATAGATCCTACAACAAAAATACTCGACAAAATCCAAAAAAATCGAAGTTGATTTCATATGAATTTATTAAAATTTGACACTTCCAACTAAAATTTTTTTTATAATCCAACAAAATTGAAGTTATTTTCATCTAAATTTAGTCAAATATAGATCCTACAACCAAAATACTCATCAAAATCCAAAAAAATCGAAGTTGATTTCAAATGAATTTATTAAAATTTGACAAAAATCTTGTCTACATCCAAAAAATTGAAGTTATTTTCATCTAAATTTACTCAAATATAGACCCTACAACAAAAATACTCAACAAAATCCAAAAAAATCGAAGTTGTTTTCAAATAAATTTATTAAAATTTGACACTTCCAACTAAATTTTTTTTCATAATCCAACAAAATTAAATTTGTTTTCATCTAAATTTACTCAAATATGGATCCTACAACAAAAATACTCAACAAAATCCAAAATAATCGAAGTTGATTTCAAATAAATTTAATAAAACTTGTTACTTCCAACTAAAATTTTTTTCACAATCCAACAAAATTGAAGTTATTTTCATCTAAATTTAATCAAATATAGATCCTACCACAAAAATACTCAACAAAATCCAAAAAAATCGAAGTTGATTTCAAATGATTTTATTAAAATTTGACAAAAATCTTGTCTACATCCAAGAAAATTGAAGTTATTTTCATCTAAATTTACTCAAATATAGATCCTACAACAAAAATACTCAACAAAATCCAAAAAAATCGAAGTTGATTTCTATTGAATTTATTAAAATTTCACAAAAATCTTGTCTACATCCAAGAAAATTGAAGTTATTTTCATCTAAATTTACTCAAATATAGATCCTACAACAAAAATACTCAACAAAATCCAAAAAAATCGAAGTTGATTTCAAATGATTTTATTAAAATTTGACAAAAATCTTGTCTACATACAAGAAAATTGAAGTTATTTTCATCTAAATTTAGTCAAATATAGATCCTACAACCAAAATACGCAACAAAATCCAAAATAATCGAAGTTGATTTCAAATAAATTTATTAAAATTTGACATTTCCAACTAAATTTTTTTTTCATAATCCAACAAAATTGAAGTTATTTTCATCTAAATTTACTCAAATATAGATCCTACAACCAAAATACGCAACAAAATCCAAAATAATCGAAGTTGATTTCAAATAATTTTATTAAAATTTGACATTTCCAACTAAATTTTTTTTCATAATCCAACAAAATTAAATTTGTTTTCATCTAAATTTACTCAAATATGGATCCTACAACAAAAATACTCATCAAAATCCAAAATAATCGAAGTTGATTTCAAATAAATTTAATAAAACTTGATACTTCCAACTAAAATTTTTTTCACAATCCAACAAAATTGAAGTTATTTTCATCTAAATTTAATCAAATATAGATCCTACAACAAAAATACTCGACAAAATCCAAAAAAATCGAAGTTGATTTCATATGAATTTATTAAAATTTGACACTTCCAACTAAATTTTTTTTTATAATCCAACAAAATTGAAGTTATTTTCATCTAAATTTAGTCAAATATAGATCCTACAACCAAAATACTCATCAAAATCCAAAAAAATCGAAGTTGATTTCAAATGAATTTATTAAAATTTGACAAAAATCTTGTCTACATCCAAGAAAATTGAAGTTATTTTCATCTAAATTTACTCAAATATAGATCCTACAACCAAAATAGTCATCAAAATCCAAAAAATCGAAGTTGATTTCAAATAAATTTATTAAAATTTGACATTTCCAACTAAATTTTTTTTCAGAATCCAACAAAATTGAAGTTATTTTCATCTAAATTTACTCAAATATAGACCCTACAACAAAAATACTCAACAAAATCCAAAAAAATCGAAGTTGTTTTCAAATAAATTTATTAAAATTTGACACTTCCAACTAAATTTTTTTTCATAATCCAACAAAATTAAATTTATTTTCATCTAAATTTACTCAAATATGGATCCTACAACAAAAATACTCAACAAAATCCAAAATAATCGAAGTTGATTTCAAATAAATTTAATAAAACTTGTTACTTCCAACTAAAATTTTTTTCACAATCCAACAAAATTGAAGTTATTTTCATCTAAATTTAATCAAATATAGATCCTACCACAAAAATACTCAACAAAATCCAAAAAAATCGAAGTTGATTTCAAATGATTTTATTAAAATTTGACAAAAATCTTGTCTACATCCAAGAAAATTGAAGTTATTTTCATCTAAATTTACTCAAATATAGATCCTACAACAAAAATACTCAACAAAATCCAAAAAAATCGAAGTTGATTTCTATTGAATTTATTAAAATTTCACAAAAATCTTGTCTACATCCAAGAAAATTGAAGTTATTTTCATCTAAATTTACTCAAATATAGATCCTACAACAAAAATACTCAACAAAATCCAAAAAAATCGAAGTTGATTTCAAATGATTTTATTAAAATTTGACAAAAATCTTGTCTACATACAAGAAAATTGAAGTTATTTTCATCTAAATTTAGTCAAATATAGATCCTACAACCAAAATACGCAACAAAATCCAAAATAATCGAAGTTGATTTCAAATAAATTTATTAAAATTTGACATTTCCAACTAAATTTTTTTTCATAATCCAACAAAATTGAAGTTATTTTCATCTAAATTTACTCAAATATAGATCCTACAACCAAAATACGCAACAAAATCCAAAATAATCGAAGTTGATTTCAAATAAATTTATTAAAATTTGACATTTCCAACTAAACTTTTTTTCATAATCCAACAAAATTAAATTTGTTTTCATCTAAATTTACTCAAATATGGATCCTACAACAAAAATACTCATCAGAATCCAAAATAATCGAAGTTGATTTCAAATAAATTTAATAAAACTTGATACTTCCAACTAAAATTTTTTTCACAATCCAACAAAATTGAAGTTATTTTCATCTAAATTTAATCAAATATAGATCCTACAACAAAAATACTCGACAAAATCCAAAAAAATCGAAGTTGATTTCATATGAATTTATTAAAATTTGACACTTCCAACTAAAATTTTTTTTATAATCCAACAAAATTGAAGTTATTTTCATCTAAATTTAGTCAAATATAGATCCTACAACCAAAATACTCATCAAAATCCAAAAAAATCGAAGTTGATTTCAAATGAATTTATTAAAATTTGACAAAAATCTTGTCTACATCCAAAAAATTGAAGTTATTTTCATCTAAATTTACTCAAATATAGATCCTACAACAAAAATACTCAACAAAATCCAAAAAAATCGAAGTTGATTTCAAATGATTTTATTAAAATTTGACAAAAATCTTGTCTACATACAAGAAAATTGAAGTTATTTTCATCTAAATTTAGTCAAATATAGATCCTACAACCAAAATAGTCATCAAAATCCAAAAAATCGAAGTTGATTTCAAATAAATTTATTAAAATTTGACATTTCCAACTAAATTTTTTTTCAGAATCCAACAAAATTGAAGTTATTTTCATCTAAATTTACTCAAATATAGACCCTACAACAAAAATACTCAACAAAATCCAAAAAAATCGAAGTTGTTTTCAAATAAATTTATTAAAATTTGACACTTCCAACTAAATTTTTTTTCATAATCCAACAAAATTAAATTTATTTTCATCTAAATTTACTCAAATATGGATCCTACAACAAAAATACTCAACAAAATCCAAAATAATCGAAGTTGATTTCAAATAAATTTAATAAAACTTGTTACTTCCAACTAAAATTTTTTTCACAATCCAACAAAATTGAAGTTATTTTCATCTAAATTTAATCAAATATAGATCCTACCACAAAAATACTCAACAAAATCCAAAAAAATCGAAGTTGATTTCAAATGATTTTATTAAAATTTGACAAAAATCTTGTCTACATCCAAGAAAATTGAAGTTATTTTCATCTAAATTTACTCAAATATAGATCCTACAACAAAAATACTCAACAAAATCCAAAAAAATCGAAGTTGATTTCTATTGAATTTATTAAAATTTCACAAAAATCTTGTCTACATCCAAGAAAATTGAAGTTATTTTCATCTAAATTTACTCAAATATAGATCCTACAACAAAAATACTCAACAAAATCCAAAAAAATCGAAGTTGATTTCAAATGATTTTATTAAAATTTGACAAAAATCTTGTCTACATACAAGAAAATTGAAGTTATTTTCATCTAAATTTAGTCAAATATAGATCCTACAACCAAAATACGCAACAAAATCCAAAATAATCGAAGTTGATTTCAAATAAATTTATTAAAATTTGACATTTCCAACTAAATTTTTTTTTCATAATCCAACAAAATTGAAGTTATTTTCATCTAAATTTACTCAAATATAGATCCTACAACCAAAATACGCAACAAAATCCAAAATAATCGAAGTTGATTTCAAATAATTTTATTAAAATTTGACATTTCCAACTAAATTTTTTTTCATAATCCAACAAAATTAAATTTGTTTTCATCTAAATTTACTCAAATATGGATCCTACAACAAAAATACTCATCAAAATCCAAAATAATCGAAGTTGATTTCAAATAAATTTAATAAAACTTGATACTTCCAACTAAAATTTTTTTCACAATCCAACAAAATTGAAGTTATTTTCATCTAAATTTAATCAAATATAGATCCTACAACAAAAATACTCGACAAAATCCAAAAAAATCGAAGTTGATTTCATATGAATTTATTAAAATTTGACACTTCCAACTAAATTTTTTTTTATAATCCAACAAAATTGAAGTTATTTTCATCTAAATTTAGTCAAATATAGATCCTACAACCAAAATACTCATCAAAATCCAAAAAAATCGAAGTTGATTTCAAATGAATTTATTAAAATTTGACAAAAATCTTGTCTACATCCAAGAAAATTGAAGTTATTTTCATCTAAATTTACTCAAATATAGATCCTACAACAAAAATACTCAACAAAATCCAAAAAAATCGAAGTTGATTTCAAATGATTTTATTAAAATTTGACAAAAATCTTGTCTACATACAAGAAAATTGAAGTTATTTTCATCTAAATTTAGTCAAATATAGATCCTACAACCAAAATAGTCATCAAAATCCAAAAAATCGAAGTTGATTTCAAATAAATTTATTAAAATTTGACATTTCCAACTAAATTTTTTTTCAGAATCCAACAAAATTGAAGTTATTTTCATCTAAATTTACTCAAATATAGACCCTACAACAAAAATACTCAACAAAATCCAAAAAAATCGAAGTTGTTTTCAAATAAATTTATTAAAATTTGACACTTCCAACTAATTTTTTTTTCATAATCCAACAAAATTAAATTTATTTTCATCTAAATTTACTCAAATATGGATCCTACAACAAAAATACTCAACAAAATCCAAAATAATCGAAGTTGATTTCAAATAAATTTAATAAAACTTGTTACTTCCAACTAAAATTTTTTTCACAATCCAACAAAATTGAAGTTATTTTCATCTAAATTTAATCAAATATAGATCCTACCACAAAAATACTCAACAAAATCCAAAAAAATCGAAGTTGATTTCAAATGATTTTATTAAAATTTGACAAAAATCTTGTCTACATCCAAGAAAATTGAAGTTATTTTCATCTAAATTTACTCAAATATAGATCCTACAACAAAAATACTCAACAAAATCCAAAAAAATCGAAGTTGATTTCTATTGAATTTATTAAAATTTCACAAAAATCTTGTCTACATCCAAGAAAATTGAAGTTATTTTCATCTAAATTTACTCAAATATAGATCCTACAACAAAAATACTCAACAAAATCCAAAAAAATCGAAGTTGATTTCAAATGATTTTATTAAAATTTGACAAAAATCTTGTCTACATACAAGAAAATTGAAGTTATTTTCATCTAAATTTAGTCAAATATAGATCCTACAACCAAAATACGCAACAAAATCCAAAATAATCGAAGTTGATTTCAAATAAATTTATTAAAATTTGACATTTCCAACTAAATTTTTTTTCATAATCCAACAAAATTGAAGTTATTTTCATCTAAATTTACTCAAATATAGATCCTACAACCAAAATACGCAACAAAATCCAAAATAATCGAAGTTGATTTCAAATAATTTTATTAAAATTTGACATTTCCAACTAAATTTTTTTTCATAATCCAACAAAATTAAATTTGTTTTCATCTAAATTTACTCAAATATGGATCCTACAACAAAAATACTCATCAAAATCCAAAATAATCGAAGTTGATTTCAAATAAATTTAATAAAACTTGATACTTCCAACTAAAATTTTTTTCACAATCCAACAAAATTGAAGTTATTTTCATCTAAATTTAATCAAATATAGATCCTACAACAAAAATACTCGACAAAATCCAAAAAAATCGAAGTTGATTTCATATGAATTTATTAAAATTTGACACTTCCAACTAAATTTTTTTTTATAATCCAACAAAATTGAAGTTATTTTCATCTAAATTTAGTCAAATATAGATCCTACAACCAAAATACTCATCAAAATCCAAAAAAATCGAAGTTGATTTCAAATGAATTTATTAAAATTTGACAAAAATCTTGTCTACATCCAAGAAAATTGAAGTTATTTTCATCTAAATTTACTCAAATATAGATCCTACAACAAAAATACTCAACAAAATCCAAAAAAATCGAAGTTGATTTCAAATGATTATATTAAAATTTGACAAAAATCTTGTCTACATACAAGAAAATTGAAGTTATTTTCATCTAAATTTAGTCAAATATAGATCCTACAACCAAAATAGTCATCAAAATCCAAAAAATCGAAGTTGATTTCAAATAAATTTATTAAAATTTGACATTTCCAACTAAATTTTTTTTCCGAATCCAACAAAATTGAAGTTATTTTCATCTAAATTTACTCAAATATAGACCCTACAACAAAAATACTCAACAAAATCCAAAAAAATCGAAGTTGATTTCAAATAAATTTATTAAAATTTGACACTTCCAACTTAATTTTTTTTCATAATCCAACAAAATTAAATTTATTTTCATCTAAATTTACTCAAATATGGATCCTACAACAAAAATACTCAACATAATCCAAAATAATCGAAGTTGATTTCAAATAAATTTAATAAAACTTGTTACTTCCAACTAAAATTTTTTTCACAATCCAACAAAATTGAAGTTATTTTCATCTAAATTTAATCAAATATAGATCCTACCACAAAAATACTCAACAAAATCCAAAAAAATCGAAGTTGATTTCAAATGATTTTATTAAAATTTGACAAAAATCTTGTCTACATCCAAGAAAATTGAAGTTATTTTCATCTAAATTTACTCAAATATAGATCCTACAACAAAAATACTCAACAAAATCCAAAAAAATCGAAGTTGATTTCAAATGAATTTATTAAAATTTCACAAAAATCTTGTCTACATCCAAGAAAATTGAAGTTATTTTCATCTAAATTTACTCAAATATAGATCCTACAACAAAAATACTCAACAAAATCCAAAAAAATCGAAGTTGATTTCAAATGATTTTATTAAAATTTGACAAAAATCTTGTTTACATACAAGAAAATTGAAGTTATTTTCATCTAAATTTAGTCAAATATAGATCCTACAACAAAAATACTCAACAAAATCCAAAAAAATCGAAGTTGATTTCAAATGATTTTATTAAAATTTGACAAAAATCTTGTCTACATACAAGAAAATTGAAGTTATTTTCATCTAAATTTAGTCAAATATAGATCCTACAACCAAAATAGTCATCAAAATCCAAAAAATCGAAGTTGATTTCAAATAAATTTATTAAAATTTGACATTTCCAACTAAATTTTTTTTCAGAATCCCACAAAATTGAAGTTATTTTCATCTAAATTTACTCAAATACAGACCCTACAACAAAAATACTCAACAAAATCCAAAAAAATCGAAGTTGATTTCAAATAAATTTATTAAAATTTGACACTTCCAACTAAATTTTTTTTCATAATCCAACAAAATTAAATTTATTTTCATCTAAATTTACTCAAATATGGATCCTACAACAAAAATACTCAACAAAATCCAAAATAATCGAAGTTGATTTCAAATAAATTTAATAAAACTTGTTACTTCCAACTAAAATTTTTTTCACAATCCAACAAAATTGAAGTTATTTTCATCTAAATTTAATCAAATATAGATCCTACCACAAAAATACTCAACAAAATCCAAAAAAATCGAAGTTGATTTCAAATGATTTTATTAAAATTTGACAAAAATCTTGTCTACATCCAAGAAAATTGAAGTTATTTTCATCTAAATTTACTCAAATATAGATCCTACAACAAAAATACTCAACAAAATCCAAAAAAATCGAAGTTGATTTCAAATGAATTTATTAAAATTTCACAAAAATCTTGTCTACATCCAAGAAAATTGAAGTTATTTTCATCTAAATTTACTCAAATATAGATCCTACAACAAAAATACTCAACAAAATCCAAAAAAATCGAAGTTGATTTCAAATGATTTTATTAAAAATTGACAAAAATCTTGCCTACATACAAGAAAATTGAAGTTATTTTCATCTAAATTTAGTCAAATATAGATCCTACAACCAAAATACGCAACAAAATCCAAAATAATCGAAGTTGATTTCAAATAAATTTATTAAAATTTGACATTTCCAACTAAATTTTTTTTCATAATCCAACAAAATTGAAGTTATTTTCATCTAAATTTAGTCAAATATAGATCCTACAACCAAAATACTCATCAAAATCCAAAATAATCGAAGTTGATTTCAAATAAATTTATTAAAATTGGCATTTCCAACTAAATTTTTTTTCATAATCCAACAAAATTAAATTTGTTTTCATCTAAATTTACTCAAATATGGATCCTACAACAAAAATACTCATCAAAATCCAAAATAATCGAAGTTGATTTCAAATAAATTTAATAAAACTTGATACTTCCAACTAAAATTTTTTTCACAATCCAACAAAATTGAAGTTATTTTCATCTAAATTTAATCAAATATAGATCCTACAACAAAAATACTCGACAAAATCCAAAAAAATCGAAGTTGATTTCATATGAATTTATTAAAATTTGACACTTCCAACTAAAATTTTTTTTATAATCCAACAAAATTGAAGTTATTTTCATCTAAATTTAGTCAAATATAGATCCTACAACCAAAATACTCATCAAAATCCAAAAAAATCGAAGTTGATTTCAAATGAATTTATTAAAATTTGACAAAAATCTTGTCTACATCCAAAAAATTGAAGTTATTTTCATCTAAATTTACTCAAATATAGATCCTACAACAAAAATACTCAACAAAATCCAAAAAAATCGAAGTTGATTTCAAATGATTTTATTAAAATTTGACATTTCCAACTAAATTTTTTTTCAGAATCCAACAAAATTGAAGTTATTTTCATCTAAATTTACTCAAATATAGACCCTACAACAAAAATACTCGACAAAATCCAAAAAAATCGAAGTTGATTTCATATGAATTTATTAAAATTTGACACTTCCAACTAAAATTTTTTTTATAATCCAACAAAATTGAAGTTATTTTCATCTAAATTTAGTCAAATATAGATCCTACAACCAAAATAGTCATCAAAATCCAAAAAATCGAAGTTGATTTCAAATAAATTTATTAAAATTTGACATTTCCAACTAAATTTTTTTTCATAATCCAACAAAATTGAAGTTATTTTCATCTAAATTTACTCAAATATAGATCCTACAACCAAAATACGCAACAAAATCCAAAATAATCGAAGTTGATTTCAAATAAATTTATTAAAATTTGACATTTCCAACTAAACTTTTTTTCATAATCCAACAAAATTAAATTTGTTTTCATCTAAATTTACTCAAATATGGATCCTACAACAAAAATACTCATCAAAATCCAAAATAATCGAAGTTGATTTCAAATAAATTTAATAAAACTTGATACTTCCAACTAAAATTTTTTTCACAATCCAACAAAATTGAAGTTATTTTCATCTAAATTTAATCAAATATAGATCCTACAACAAAAATACTCGACAAAATCCAAAAAAATCGAAGTTGATTTCATATGAATTTATTAAAATTTGACACTTCCAACTAAAATTTTTTTTATAATCCAACAAAATTGAAGTTATTTTCATCTAAATTTAGTCAAATATAGATCCTACAACCAAAATACTCATCAAAATCCAAAAAAATCGAAGTTGATTTCAAATGAATTTATTAAAATTTGACAAAAATCTTGTCTACATCCAAAAAATTGAAGTTATTTTCATCTAAATTTACTCAAATATAGATCCTACAACAAAAATACTCAACAAAATCCAGAAAAATCGAAGTTGATTTCAAATGATTTTATTAAAATTTGACAAAAATCTTGTCTACATACAAGAAAATTGAAGTTATTTTCATCTAAATTTAGTCAAATATAGATCCTACAACCAAAATAGTCATCAAAATCCAAAAAATCGAAGTTGATTTCAAATAAATTTATTAAAATTTGACATTTCCAACTAAATTTTTTTTCAGAATCCAACAAAATTGAAGTTATTTTCATCTAAATTTACTCAAATATAGACCCTACAACAAAAATACTCAACAAAATCCAAAAAAATCGAAGTTGATTTCAAATAAATTTATTAAAATTTGACACTTCCAACTAAATTTTTTTTCATAATCCAACAAAATTAAATTTATTTTCATCTAAATTTACTCAAATATGGATCCTACAACAAAAATACTCAACAAAATCCAAAATAATCGAAGTTGATTTCAAATAAATTTAATAAAACTTGTTACTTCCAACTAAAATTTTTTTCACAATCCAACAAAATTGAAGTTATTTTCATCTAAATTTAATCAAATATAGATCCTACCACAAAAATACTCAACAAAATCCAAAAAAATCGAAGTTGATTTCAAATGATTTTATTAAAATTTGACAAAAATCTTGTCTACATCCAAGAAAATTGAAGTTATTTTCATCTAAATTTACTCAAATATAGATCCTACAACAAAAATACTCAACAAAATCCAAAAAAATCGAAGTTGATTTCTATTGAATTTATTAAAATTTCACAAAAATCTTGTCTACATCCAAGAAAATTGAAGTTATTTTCATCTAAATTTACTCAAATATAGATCCTACAACAAAATCCAAAAAAATCGAAGTTGATTTCATATGAATTTATTAAAATTTGACACTTCCAACTAAATTTTTTTTTATAATCCAACAAAATTGAAGTTATTTTCATCTAAATTTAGTCAAATATAGATCCTACAACCAAAATACTCATCAAAATCCAAAAAAATCGAAGTTGATTTCAAATGAATTTATTAAAATTTGACAAAAATCTTGTCTACATCCAAGAAAATTGAAGTTATTTTCATCTAAATTTACTCAAATATAGATCCTACAACAAAAATACTCAACAAAATCCAAAAAAATCGAAGTTGATTTCAAATGATTATATTAAAATTTGACAAAAATCTTGTCTACATACAAGAAAATTGAAGTTATTTTCATCTAAATTTAGTCAAATATAGATCCTACAACCAAAATAGTCATCAAAATCCAAAAAATCGAAGTTGATTTCAAATAAATTTATTAAAATTTGACATTTCCAACTAAATTTTTTTTCAGAATCCAACAAAGTTGAAGTTATTTTCATCTAAATTTACTCAAATATAGACCCTACAACAAAAATACTCAACAAAATCCAAAAAAATCGAAGTTGATTTCAAATAAATTTATTAAAATTTGACACTTCCAACTTAATTTTTTTTCATAATCCAACAAAATTAAATTTATTTTCATCTAAATTTACTCAAATATGGATCCTACAACAAAAATACTCAACATAATCCAAAATAATCGAAGTTGATTTCAAATAAATTTAATAAAACTTGTTACTTCCAACTAAAATTTTTTTCACAATCCAACAAAATTGAAGTTATTTTCATCTAAATTTAGTCAAATATAGATCCTACAACCAAAATACGCAACAAAATCCAAAATAATCGAAGTTGATTTCAAATAAATTTATTAAAATTTGACATTTCCAACTAAATTTTTTTTCATAATCCAACAAAATTGAAGTTATTTTCATCTAAATTTACTCAAATATAGATCCTACAACCAAAATACGCAACAAAATCCAAAATAATCGAAGTTGATTTCAAATAAATTTATTAAAATTGGCATTTCCAACTAAATTTTTTTTCATAATCCAACAAAATTAAATTTGTTTTCATCTAAATTTACTCAAATATGGATCCTACAACAAAAATACTCATCAAAATCCAAAATAATCGAAGTTGATTTCAAATAAATTTAATAAAACTTGATACTTCCAACTAAAATTTTTTTCACAATCCAACAAAATTGAAGTTATTTTCATCTAAATTTAATCAAATATAGATCCTACAACAAAAATACTCGACAAAATCCAAAAAAATCGAAGTTGATTTCATATGAATTTATTAAAATTTGACACTTCCAACTAAAATTTTTTTTATAATCCAACAAAATTGAAGTTATTTTCATCTAAATTTAGTCAAATATAGATCCTACAACCAAAATACTCATCAAAATCCAAAAAAATCGAAGTTGATTTCAAATGAATTTATTAAAATTTGACAAAAATCTTGTCTACATCCAAAAAATTGAAGTTATTTTCATCTAAATTTACTCAAATATAGATCCTACAACAAAAATACTCAACAAAATCCAAAAAAATCGAAGTTGATTTCAAATGATTTTATTAAAATTTGACAAAAATCTTGTCTACATACAAGAAAATTGAAGTTATTTTCATCTAAATTTAGTCAAATATAGATCCTACAACCAAAATAGTCATCAAAATCCAAAAAATCGAAGTTGATTTCAAATAAATTTATTAAAATTTGACATTTCCAACTAAATTTTTTTTCAGAATCCAACAAAATTGAAGTTATTTTCATCTAAATTTACTCAAATATAGACCCTACAACAAAAATACTCAACAAAATCCAAAAAAATCGAAGTTGATTTCAAATAAATTTATTAAAATTTGACACTTCCAACTAAATTTTTTTTCATAATCCAACAAAATTAAATTTATTTTCATCTAAATTTACTCAAATATGGATCCTACAACAAAAATACTCAACAAAATCCAAAATAATCGAAGTTGATTTCAAATAAATTTAATAAAACTTGTTACTTCCAACTAAAATTTTTTTCACAATCCAACAAAATTGAAGTTATTTTCATCTAAATTTAATCAAATATAGATCCTACCACAAAAATACTCAACAAAATCCAAAAAAATCGAAGTTGATTTCAAATGATTTTATTAAAATTTGACAAAAATCTTGTCTACATCCAAGAAAATTGAAGTTATTTTCATCTAAATTTACTCAAATATAGATCCTACAACAAAAATACTCAACAAAATCCAAAAAAAATCGAAGTTGATTTCAATTGAATTTATTAAAATTTCACAAAAATCTTGTCTACATCCAAGAAAATTGAAGTTATTTTCATCTAAATTTACTCAAATATAGATCCTACAACAAAAATACTCAACAAAATCCAAAAAAATCGAAGTTGATTTCAAATGATTTTATTAAAATTTGACAAAAATCTTGTCTACATACAAGAAAATTGAAGTTATTTTCATCTAAATTTAGTCAAATATAGATCCTACAACCAAAATACGCAACAAAATCCAAAATAATCGAAGTTGATTTCAAATAAATTTATTAAAATTTGACATTTCCAACTAAATTTTTTTTCATAATCCAACAAAATTGAAGTTATTTTCATCTAAATTTAGTCAAATATAGATCCTACAACCAAAATACTCATCAAAATCCAAAATAATCGAAGTTGATTTCAAATAAATTTATTAAAATTGGCATTTCCAACTAAATTTTTTTTCATAATCCAACAAAATTAAATTTGTTTTCATCTAAATTTACTCAAATATGGATCCTACAACAAAAATACTCATCAAAATCCAAAATAATCGAAGTTGATTTCAAATAAATTTAATAAAACTTGATACTTCCAACTAAAATTTTTTTCACAATCCAACAAAATTGAAGTTATTTTCATCTAAATTTAATCAAATATAGATCCTACAACAAAAATACTCGACAAAATCCAAAAAAATCGAAGTTGATTTCATATGAATTTATTAAAATTTGACACTTCCAACTAAAATTTTTTTTATAATCCAACAAAATTGAAGTTATTTTCATCTAAATTTAGTCAAATATAGATCCTACAACCAAAATACTCATCAAAATCCAAAAAAATCGAAGTTGATTTCAAATGAATTTATTAAAATTTGACAAAAATCTTGTCTACATCCAAAAAATTGAAGTTATTTTCATCTAAATTTACTCAAATATAGATCCTACAACAAAAATACTCAACAAAATCCAAAAAAATCGAAGTTGATTTCAAATGATTTTATTAAAATTTGACAAAAATCTTGTCTACATACAAGAAAATTGAAGTTATTTTCATCTAAATTTAGTCAAATATAGATCCTACAACCAAAATAGTCATCAAAATCCAAAAAATCGAAGTTGATTTCAAATAAATTTATTAAAATTTGACATTTCCAACTAAATTTTTTTTCAGAATCCAACAAAATTGAAGTTATTTTCATCTAAATTTACTCAAATATAGACCCTACAACAAAAATACTCGACAAAATCCAAAAAAATCGAAGTTGATTTCATATGAATTTATTAAAATTTGACACTTCCAACTAAAATTTTTTTTATAATCCAACAAAATTGAAGTTATTTTCATCTAAATTTAGTCAAATATAGATCCTACAACCAAAATAGTCATCAAAATCCAAAAAATCGAAGTTGATTTCAAATAAATTTATTAAAATTTGACATTTCCAACTAAATTTTTTTTCATAATCCAACAAAATTGAAGTTATTTTCATCTAAATTTACTCAAATATAGATCCTACAACCAAAATACGCAACAAAATCCAAAATAATCGAAGTTGATTTCAAATAAATTTATTAAAATTTGACATTTCCAACTAAACTTTTTTTCATAATCCAACAAAATTAAATTTGTTTTCATCTAAATTTACTCAAATATGGATCCTACAACAAAAATACTCATCAAAATCCAAAATAATCGAAGTTGATTTCAAATAAATTTAATAAAACTTGATACTTCCAACTAAAATTTTTTTCACAATCCAACAAAATTGAAGTTATTTTCATCTAAATTTAATCAAATATAGATCCTACAACAAAAATACTCGACAAAATCCAAAAAAATCGAAGTTGATTTCATATGAATTTATTAAAATTTGACACTTCCAACTAAAATTTTTTTTATAATCCAACAAAATTGAAGTTATTTTCATCTAAATTTAGTCAAATATAGATCCTACAACCAAAATACTCATCAAAATCCAAAAAAATCGAAGTTGATTTCAAATGAATTTATTAAAATTTGACAAAAATCTTGTCTACATCCAAAAAATTGAAGTTATTTTCATCTAAATTTACTCAAATATAGATCCTACAACAAAAATACTCAACAAAATCCAGAAAAATCGAAGTTGATTTCAAAAGATTTTATTAAAATTTGACAAAAATCTTGTCTACATACAAGAAAATTGAAGTTATTTTCATCTAAATTTAGTCAAATATAGATCCTACAACCAAAATAGTCATCAAAATCCAAAAAATCGAAGTTGATTTCAAATAAATTTATTAAAATTTGACATTTCCAACTAAATTTTTTTTCAGAATCCAACAAAATTGAAGTTATTTTCATCTAAATTTACTCAAATATAGACCCTACAACAAAAATACTCAACAAAATCCAAAAAAATCGAAGTTGATTTCAAATAAATTTATTAAAATTTGACACTTCCAACTAAATTTTTTTTCATAATCCAACAAAATTAAATTTATTTTCATCTAAATTTACTCAAATATGGATCCTACAACAAAAATACTCAACAAAATCCAAAATAATCGAAGTTGATTTCAAATAAATTTAATAAAACTTGTTACTTCCAACTAAAATTTTTTTCACAATCCAACAAAATTGAAGTTATTTTCATCTAAATTTAATCAAATATAGATCCTACCACAAAAATACTCAACAAAATCCAAAAAAATCGAAGTTGATTTCAAATGATTTTATTAAAATTTGACAAAAATCTTGTCTACATCCAAGAAAATTGAAGTTATTTTCATCTAAATTTACTCAAATATAGATCCTACAACAAAAATACTCAACAAAATCCAAAAAAATCGAAGTTGATTTCTATTGAATTTATTAAAATTTCACAAAAATCTTGTCTACATCCAAGAAAATTGAAGTTATTTTCATCTAAATTTACTCAAATATAGATCCTACAACAAAATCCAAAAAAATCGAAGTTGATTTCATATGAATTTATTAAAATTTGACACTTCCAACTAAATTTTTTTTTATAATCCAACAAAATTGAAGTTATTTTCATCTAAATTTAGTCAAATATAGATCCTACAACCAAAATACTCATCAAAATCCAAAAAAATCGAAGTTGATTTCAAATGAATTTATTAAAATTTGACAAAAATCTTGTCTACATCCAAGAAAATTGAAGTTATTTTCATCTAAATTTACTCAAATATAGATCCTACAACAAAAATACTCAACAAAATCCAAAAAAATCGAAGTTGATTTCAAATGATTATATTAAAATTTGACAAAAATCTTGTCTACATA
This sequence comes from Andrena fulva, assembly GCA_946251845.1. Classification (NCBI taxonomy): domain Eukaryota; kingdom Metazoa; phylum Arthropoda; class Insecta; order Hymenoptera; family Andrenidae; genus Andrena; species Andrena fulva. The sequence continues at coordinate 3,466,996 of CAMITZ010000243.1, forward strand.
CAAGAAAATTGAAGTTATTTTCATCTAAATTTAGTCAAATATAGATCCTACAACCAAAATAGTCATCAAAATCCAAAAAATCGAAGTTGATTTCAAATAAATTTATTAAAATTTGACATTTCCAACTAAATTTTTTTTCAGAATCCAACAAAATTGAAGTTATTTTCATCTAAATTTACTCAAATATAGACCCTACAACAAAAATACTCAACAAAATCCAAAAAAATCGAAGTTGATTTCAAATAAATTTATTAAAATTTGACACTTCCAACTTAATTTTTTTTCATAATCCAACAAAATTAAATTTATTTTCATCTAAATTTACTCAAATATGGATCCTACAACAAAAATACTCAACATAATCCAAAATAATCGAAGTTGATTTCAAATAAATTTAATAAAACTTGTTACTTCCAACTAAAATTTTTTTCACAATCCAACAAAATTGAAGTTATTTTCATCTAAATTTAGTCAAATATAGATCCTACAACCAAAATACGCAACAAAATCCAAAATAATCGAAGTTGATTTCAAATAAATTTATTAAAATTTGACATTTCCAACTAAATTTTTTTTCATAATCCAACAAAATTGAAGTTATTTTCATCTAAATTTACTCAAATATAGATCCTACAACCAAAATACGCAACAAAATCCAAAATAATCGAAGTTGATTTCAAATAAATTTATTAAAATTGGCATTTCCAACTAAATTTTTTTTCATAATCCAACAAAATTAAATTTGTTTTCATCTAAATTTACTCAAATATGGATCCTACAACAAAAATACTCATCAAAATCCAAAATAATCGAAGTTGATTTCAAATAAATTTAATAAAACTTGATACTTCCAACTAAAATTTTTTTCACAATCCAACAAAATTGAAGTTATTTTCATCTAAATTTAATCAAATATAGATCCTACAACAAAAATACTCGACAAAATCCAAAAAAATCGAAGTTGATTTCATATGAATTTATTAAAATTTGACACTTCCAACTAAAATTTTTTTTATAATCCAACAAAATTGAAGTTATTTTCATCTAAATTTAGTCAAATATAGATCCTACAACCAAAATACTCATCAAAATCCAAAAAAATCGAAGTTGATTTCAAATGAATTTATTAAAATTTGACAAAAATCTTGTCTACATCCAAAAAATTGAAGTTATTTTCATCTAAATTTACTCAAATATAGATCCTACAACAAAAATACTCAACAAAATCCAAAAAAATCGAAGTTGATTTCAAATGATTTTATTAAAATTTGACAAAAATCTTGTCTACATACAAGAAAATTGAAGTTATTTTCATCTAAATTTAGTCAAATATAGATCCTACAACCAAAATAGTCATCAAAATCCAAAAAATCGAAGTTGATTTCAAATAGATTTATTAAAATTTGACATTTCCAACTAAATTTTTTTTCAGAATCCAACAAAATTGAAGTTATTTTCATCTAAATTTACTCAAATATAGACCCTACAACAAAAATACTCAACAAAATCCAAAAAAATCGAAGTTGATTTCAAATAAATTTATTAAAATTTGACACTTCCAACTAAATTTTTTTTCATAATCCAACAAAATTAAATTTATTTTCATCTAAATTTACTCAAATATGGATCCTACAACAAAAATACTCAACAAAATCCAAAATAATCGAAGTTGATTTCAAATAAATTTAATAAAACTTGTTACTTCCAACTAAAATTTTTTTCACAATCCAACAAAATTGAAGTTATTTTCATCTAAATTTAATCAAATATAGATCCTACCACAAAAATACTCAACAAAATCCAAAAAAATCGAAGTTGATTTCAAATGATTTTATTAAAATTTGACAAAAATCTTGTCTACATCCAAGAAAATTGAAGTTATTTTCATCTAAATTTACTCAAATATAGATCCTACAACAAAAATACTCAACAAAATCCAAAAAAAATCGAAGTTGATTTCAATTGAATTTATTAAAATTTCACAAAAATCTTGTCTACATCCAAGAAAATTGAAGTTATTTTCATCTAAATTTACTCAAATATAGATCCTACAACAAAAATACTCAACAAAATCCAAAAAAATCGAAGTTGATTTCAAATGATTTTATTAAAATTTGACAAAAATCTTGTCTACATACAAGAAAATTGAAGTTATTTTCATCTAAATTTAGTCAAATATAGATCCTACAACCAAAATACGCAACAAAATCCAAAATAATCGAAGTTGATTTCAAATAAATTTATTAAAATTTGACATTTCCAACTAAATTTTTTTTCATAATCCAACAAAATTGAAGTTATTTTCATCTAAATTTACTCAAATATAGATCCTACAACCAAAATACGCAACAAAATCCAAAATAATCGAAGTTGATTTCAAATAAATTTATTAAAATTTGACATTTCCAACTAATTTTTTTTTCATAATCCAACAAAATTAAATTTGTTTCCATCTAAATTTACTCAAATATGGATCCTACAACAAAAATACTCATCAAAATCCAAAATAATCGAAGTTGATTTCAAATAAATTTAATAAAACTTGATACTTCAAACTAAAATTTTTTTCACAATCCAACAAAATTGAAGTTATTTTCATCTAAATTTAATCAAATATAGATCCTACAACAAAAATACTCGACAAAATCCAAAAAAATCGAAGTTGATTTCATATGAATTTATTAAAATTGGACACTTCCAACTAAAATTTTTTTTATAATCCAACAAAATTGACGTTATTTTCATCTAAATTTAGTCAAATATAGATCCTACAACCAAAATACTCATCAAAATCCAAAAAAATCGAAGTTGATTTCAAATGAATTTATTAAAATTTGACAAAAATCTTGTCTACATCCAAAAAATTGAAGTTATTTTCATCTAAATTTACTCAAATATAGATCCTACAACAAAAATACTCAACAAAATCCAAAAAAATCGAAGTTGATTTCAAATGATTTTATTAAAATTTGACAAAAATCTTGTCTACATACAAGAAAATTGAAGTTATTTTCATCTAAATTTAGTCAAATATAGATCCTACAACCAAAATAGTCATCAAAATCCAAAAAATCGAAGTTGATTTCAAATAAATTTATTAAAATTTGACATTTCCAACTAAATTTTTTTTCAGAATCCAACAAAATTGAAGTTATTTTCATCTAAATTTACTCAAATATAGACCCTACAACAAAAATACTCAACAAAATCCAAAAAAATCGAAGTTGATTTCAAATAAATTTATTAAAATTTGACACTTCCAACTAAATTTTTTTTCATAATCCAACAAAATTAAATTTATTTTCATCTAAATTTACTCAAATATGGATCCTACAACAAAAATACTCAACAAAATCCAAAATAATCGAAGTTGATTTCAAATAAATTTAATAAAACTTGTTACTTCCAACTAAAATTTTTTTCACAATCCAACAAAATTGAAGTTATTTTCATCTAAATTTAATCAAATATAGATCCTACCACAAAAATACTCAACAAAATCCAAAAAAATCGAAGTTGATTTCAAATGATTTTATTAAAATTTGACAAAAATCTTGTCTACATCCAAGAAAATTGAAGTTATTTTCATCTAAATTTACTCAAATATAGATCCTACAACAAAAATACTCAACAAAATCCAAAAAAAATCGAAGTTGATTTCAATTGAATTTATTAAAATTTCACAAAAATCTTGTCTACATCCAAGAAAATTGAAGTTATTTTCATCTAAATTTACTCAAATATAGATCCTACAACAAAAATACTCAACAAAATCCAAAAAAATCGAAGTTGATTTCAAATGATTTTATTAAAATTTGACAAAAATCTTGTCTACATACAAGAAAATTGAAGTTATTTTCATCTAAATTTAGTCAAATATAGATCCTACAACCAAAATACGCAACAAAATCCAAAATAATCGAAGTTGATTTCAAATAAATTTATTAAAATTTGACATTTCCAACTAAATTTTTTTTCATAATCCAACAAAATTGAAGTTATTTTCATCTAAATTTACTCAAATATAGATCCTACAACCAAAATACGCAACAAAATCCAAAATAATCGAAGTTGATTTCAAATAAATTTATTAAAATTTGACATTTCCAACTAATTTTTTTTTCATAATCCAACAAAATTAAATTTGTTTCCATCTAAATTTACTCAAATATGGATCCTACAACAAAAATACTCATCAAAATCCAAAATAATCGAAGTTGATTTCAAATAAATTTAATAAAACTTGATACTTCAAACTAAAATTTTTTTCACAATCCAACAAAATTGAAGTTATTTTCATCTAAATTTAATCAAATATAGATCCTACAACAAAAATACTCGACAAAATCCAAAAAAATCGAAGTTGATTTCATATGAATTTATTAAAATTGGACACTTCCAACTAAAATTTTTTTTATAATCCAACAAAATTGACGTTATTTTCATCTAAATTTAGTCAAATATAGATCCTACAACCAAAATACTCATCAAAATCCAAAAAAATCGAAGTTGATTTCAAATGAATTTATTAAAATTTGACAAAAATCTTGTCTACATCCAAAAAATTGAAGTTATTTTCATCTAAATTTACTCAAATATAGATCCTACAACAAAAATACTCAACAAAATCCAAAAAAATCGAAGTTGATTTCAAATGATTTTATTAAAATTTGACAAAAATCTTGTCTACATACAAGAAAATTGAAGTTATTTTCATCTAAATTTAGTCAAATATAGATCCTACAACCAAAATAGTCATCAAAATCCAAAAAATCGAAGTTGATTTCAAATAAATTTATTAAAATTTGACATTTCCAACTAAATTTTTTTTCAGAATCCAACAAAATTGAAGTTATTTTCATCTAAATTTACTCAAATATAGACCCTACAACAAAAATACTCAACAAAATCCAAAAAAATCGAAGTTGATTTCAAATAAATTTATTAAAATTTGACACTTCCAACTAAATTTTTTTTCATAATCCAACAAAATTAAATTTATTTTCATCTAAATTTACTCAAATATGGATCCTACAACAAAAATACTCAACAAAATCCAAAATAATCGAAGTTGATTTCAAATAAATTTAATAAAACTTGTTACTTCCAACTAAAATTTTTTTCACAATCCAACAAAATTGAAGTTATTTTCATCTAAATTTAATCAAATATAGATCCTACCACAAAAATACTCAACAAAATCCAAAAAAATCGAAGTTGATTTCAAATGATTTTATTAAAATTTGACAAAAATCTTGTCTACATCCAAGAAAATTGAAGTTATTTTCATCTAAATTTACTCAAATATAGATCCTACAACAAAAATACTCAACAAAATCCAAAAAAAATCGAAGTTGATTTCAATTGAATTTATTAAAATTTCACAAAAATCTTGTCTACATCCAAGAAAATTGAAGTTATTTTCATCTAAATTTACTCAAATATAGATCCTACAACAAAAATACTCAACAAAATCCAAAAAAATCGAAGTTGATTTCAAATGATTTTATTAAAATTTGACAAAAATCTTGTCTACATACAAGAAAATTGAAGTTATTTTCATCTAAATTTAGTCAAATATAGATCCTACAACCAAAATACGCAACAAAATCCAAAATAATCGAAGTTGATTTCAAATAAATTTATTAAAATTTGACATTTCCAACTAAATTTTTTTTCATAATCCAACAAAATTGAAGTTATTTTCATCTAAATTTACTCAAATATAGATCCTACAACCAAAATACGCAACAAAATCCAAAATAATCGAAGTTGATTTCAAATAAATTTATTAAAATTTGACATTTCCAACTAATTTTTTTTTCATAATCCAACAAAATTAAATTTGTTTCCATCTAAATTTACTCAAATATGGATCCTACAACAAAAATACTCATCAAAATCCAAAATAATCGAAGTTGATTTCAAATAAATTTAATAAAACTTGATACTTCAAACTAAAATTTTTTTCACAATCCAACAAAATTGAAGTTATTTTCATCTAAATTTAATCAAATATAGATCCTACAACAAAAATACTCGACAAAATCCAAAAAAATCGAAGTTGATTTCATATGAATTTATTAAAATTGGACACTTCCAACTAAAATTTTTTTTATAATCCAACAAAATTGACGTTATTTTCATCTAAATTTAGTCAAATATAGATCCTACAACCAAAATACTCATCAAAATCCAAAAAAATCGAAGTTGATTTCAAATGAATTTATTAAAATTTGACAAAAATCTTGTCTACATCCAAGAAAATTGAAGTTATTTTCATCTAAATTTACTCAAATATAGATCCTACAACAAAAATACTCAACAAAATCCAAAAAAATCGAAGTTGATTTCAAATGATTATATTAAAATTTGACAAAAATCTTGTCTACATACAAGAAAATTGAAGTTATTTTCATCTAAATTTAGTCAAATATAGATCCTACAACCAAAATAGTCATCAAAATCCAAAAAATCGAAGTTGATTTCAAATAAATTTATTAAAATTTGACATTTCCAACTAAATTTTTTTTCAGAATCCAACAAAATTGAAGTTATTTTCATCTAAATTTACTCAAATATAGACCCTACAACAAAAATACTCAACAAAATCCAAAAAAATCGAAGTTGATTTCAAATAAATTTATTAAAATTTGACACTTCCAACTAAATTTTTTTTCATAATCCAACAAAATTAAATTTATTTTCATCTAAATTTACTCAAATATGGATCCTACAACAAAAATACTCAACAAAATCCAAAATAATCGAAGTTGATTTCAAATAAATTTAATAAAACTTGTTACTTCCAACTAAAATTTTTTTCACAATCCAACAAAATTGAAGTTATTTTCATCTAAATTTAATCAAATATAGATCCTACCACAAAAATACTCAACAAAATCCAAAAAAATCGAAGTTGATTTCAAATGATTTTATTAAAATTTGACAAAAATCTTGTCTACATCCAAGAAAATTGAAGTTATTTTCATCTAAATTTACTCAAATATAGATCCTACAACAAAAATACTCAACAAAATCCAAAAAAATCGAAGTTGATTTCTATTGAATTTATTAAAATTTCACAAAAATCTTGTCTACATCCAAGAAAATTGAAGTTATTTTCATCTAAATTTACTCAAATATAGATCCTACAACAAAATCCAAAAAAATCGAAGTTGATTTCATATGAATTTATTAAAATTTGACACTTCCAACTAAATTTTTTTTTATAATCCAACAAAATTGAAGTTATTTTCATCTAAATTTAGTCAAATATAGATCCTACAACCAAAATACTCATCAAAATCCAAAAAAATCGAAGTTGATTTCAAATGAATTTATTAAAATTTGACAAAAATCTTGTCTACATCCAAGAAAATTGAAGTTATTTTCATCTAAATTTACTCAAATATAGATCCTACAACAAAAATACTCAACAAAATCCAAAAAAATCGAAGTTGATTTCAAATGATTATATTAAAATTTGACAAAAATCTTGTCTACATACAAGAAAATTGAAGTTATTTTCATCTAAATTTAGTCAAATATAGATCCTACAACCAAAATAGTCATCAAAATCCAAAAAATCGAAGTTGATTTCAAATAAATTTATTAAAATTTGACATTTCCAACTAAATTTTTTTTCAGAATCCAACAAAATTGAAGTTATTTTCATCTAAATTTACTCAAATATAGACCCTACAACAAAAATACTCAACAAAATCCAAAAAAATCGAAGTTGATTTCAAATAAATTTATTAAAATTTGACACTTCCAACTTAATTTTTTTTCATAATCCAACAAAATTAAATTTATTTTCATCTAAATTTACTCAAATATGGATCCTACAACAAAAATACTCAACATAATCCAAAATAATCGAAGTTGATTTCAAATAAATTTAATAAAACTTGTTACTTCCAACTAAAATTTTTTTCACAATCCAACAAAATTGAAGTTATTTTCATCTAAATTTAGTCAAATATAGATCCTACAACCAAAATACGCAACAAAATCCAAAATAATCGAAGTTGATTTCAAATAAATTTATTAAAATTTGACATTTCCAACTAAATTTTTTTTCATAATCCAACAAAATTGAAGTTATTTTCATCTAAATTTACTCAAATATAGATCCTACAACCAAAATACGCAACAAAATCCAAAATAATCGAAGTTGATTTCAAATAAATTTATTAAAATTGGCATTTCCAACTAAATTTTTTTTCATAATCCAACAAAATTAAATTTGTTTTCATCTAAATTTACTCAAATATGGATCCTACAACAAAAATACTCATCAAAATCCAAAATAATCGAAGTTGATTTCAAATAAATTTAATAAAACTTGATACTTCCAACTAAAATTTTTTTCACAATCCAACAAAATTGAAGTTATTTTCATCTAAATTTAATCAAATATAGATCCTACAACAAAAATACTCGACAAAATCCAAAAAAATCGAAGTTGATTTCATATGAATTTATTAAAATTTGACACTTCCAACTAAAATTTTTTTTATAATCCAACAAAATTGAAGTTATTTTCATCTAAATTTAGTCAAATATAGATCCTACAACCAAAATACTCATCAAAATCCAAAAAAATCGAAGTTGATTTCAAATGAATTTATTAAAATTTGACAAAAATCTTGTCTACATCCAAAAAATTGAAGTTATTTTCATCTAAATTTACTCAAATATAGATCCTACAACAAAAATACTCAACAAAATCCAAAAAAATCGAAGTTGATTTCAAATGATTTTATTAAAATTTGACAAAAATCTTGTCTACATACAAGAAAATTGAAGTTATTTTCATCTAAATTTAGTCAAATATAGATCCTACAACCAAAATAGTCATCAAAATCCAAAAAATCGAAGTTGATTTCAAATAGATTTATTAAAATTTGACATTTCCAACTAAATTTTTTTTCAGAATCCAACAAAATTGAAGTTATTTTCATCTAAATTTACTCAAATATAGACCCTACAACAAAAATACTCAACAAAATCCAAAAAAATCGAAGTTGATTTCAAATAAATTTATTAAAATTTGACACTTCCAACTAAATTTTTTTTCATAATCCAACAAAATTAAATTTATTTTCATCTAAATTTACTCAAATATGGATCCTACAACAAAAATACTCAACAAAATCCAAAATAATCGAAGTTGATTTCAAATAAATTTAATAAAACTTGTTACTTCCAACTAAAATTTTTTTCACAATCCAACAAAATTGAAGTTATTTTCATCTAAATTTAATCAAATATAGATCCTACCACAAAAATACTCAACAAAATCCAAAAAAATCGAAGTTGATTTCAAATGATTTTATTAAAATTTGACAAAAATCTTGTCTACATCCAAGAAAATTGAAGTTATTTTCATCTAAATTTACTCAAATATAGATCCTACAACAAAAATACTCAACAAAATCCAAAAAAAATCGAAGTTGATTTCAATTGAATTTATTAAAATTTCACAAAAATCTTGTCTACATCCAAGAAAATTGAAGTTATTTTCATCTAAATTTACTCAAATATAGATCCTACAACAAAAATACTCAACAAAATCCAAAAAAATCGAAGTTGATTTCAAATGATTTTATTAAAATTTGACAAAAATCTTGTCTACATACAAGAAAATTGAAGTTATTTTCATCTAAATTTAGTCAAATATAGATCCTACAACCAAAATACGCAACAAAATCCAAAATAATCGAAGTTGATTTCAAATAAATTTATTAAAATTTGACATTTCCAACTAAATTTTTTTTCATAATCCAACAAAATTGAAGTTATTTTCATCTAAATTTACTCAAATATAGATCCTACAACCAAAATACGCAACAAAATCCAAAATAATCGAAGTTGATTTCAAATAAATTTATTAAAATTTGACATTTCCAACTAATTTTTTTTTCATAATCCAACAAAATTAAATTTGTTTCCATCTAAATTTACTCAAATATGGATCCTACAACAAAAATACTCATCAAAATCCAAAATAATCGAAGTTGATTTCAAATAAATTTAATAAAACTTGATACTTCAAACTAAAATTTTTTTCACAATCCAACAAAATTGAAGTTATTTTCATCTAAATTTAATCAAATATAGATCCTACAACAAAAATACTCGACAAAATCCAAAAAAATCGAAGTTGATTTCATATGAATTTATTAAAATTGGACACTTCCAACTAAAATTTTTTTTATAATCCAACAAAATTGACGTTATTTTCATCTAAATTTAGTCAAATATAGATCCTACAACCAAAATACTCATCAAAATCCAAAAAAATCGAAGTTGATTTCAAATGAATTTATTAAAATTTGACAAAAATCTTGTCTACATCCAAAAAATTGAAGTTATTTTCATCTAAATTTACTCAAATATAGATCCTACAACAAAAATACTCAACAAAATCCAAAAAAATCGAAGTTGATTTCAAATGATTTTATTAAAATTTGACAAAAATCTTGTCTACATACAAGAAAATTGAAGTTATTTTCATCTAAATTTAGTCAAATATAGATCCTACAACCAAAATAGTCATCAAAATCCAAAAAATCGAAGTTGATTTCAAATAAATTTATTAAAATTTGACATTTCCAACTAAATTTTTTTTCAGAATCCAACAAAATTGAAGTTATTTTCATCTAAATTTACTCAAATATAGACCCTACAACAAAAATACTCAACAAAATCCAAAAAAATCGAAGTTGATTTCAAATAAATTTATTAAAATTTGACACTTCCAACTAAATTTTTTTTCATAATCCAACAAAATTAAATTTATTTTCATCTAAATTTACTCAAATATGGATCCTACAACAAAAATACTCAACAAAATCCAAAATAATCGAAGTTGATTTCAAATAAATTTAATAAAACTTGTTACTTCCAACTAAAATTTTTTTCACAATCCAACAAAATTGAAGTTATTTTCATCTAAATTTAATCAAATATAGATCCTACCACAAAAATACTCAACAAAATCCAAAAAAATCGAAGTTGATTTCAAATGATTTTATTAAAATTTGACAAAAATCTTGTCTACATCCAAGAAAATTGAAGTTATTTTCATCTAAATTTACTCAAATATAGATCCTACAACAAAAATACTCAACAAAATCCAAAAAAAATCGAAGTTGATTTCAATTGAATTTATTAAAATTTCACAAAAATCTTGTCTACATCCAAGAAAATTGAAGTTATTTTCATCTAAATTTACTCAAATATAGATCCTACAACAAAAATACTCAACAAAATCCAAAAAAATCGAAGTTGATTTCAAATGATTTTATTAAAATTTGACAAAAATCTTGTCTACATACAAGAAAATTGAAGTTATTTTCATCTAAATTTAGTCAAATATAGATCCTACAACCAAAATACGCAACAAAATCCAAAATAATCGAAGTTGATTTCAAATAAATTTATTAAAATTTGACATTTCCAACTAAATTTTTTTTCATAATCCAACAAAATTGAAGTTATTTTCATCTAAATTTACTCAAATATAGATCCTACAACCAAAATACGCAACAAAATCCAAAATAATCGAAGTTGATTTCAAATAAATTTATTAAAATTTGACATTTCCAACTAATTTTTTTTTCATAATCCAACAAAATTAAATTTGTTTCCATCTAAATTTACTCAAATATGGATCCTACAACAAAAATACTCATCAAAATCCAAAATAATCGAAGTTGATTTCAAATAAATTTAATAAAACTTGATACTTCAAACTAAAATTTTTTTCACAATCCAACAAAATTGAAGTTATTTTCATCTAAATTTAATCAAATATAGATCCTACAACAAAAATACTCGACAAAATCCAAAAAAATCGAAGTTGATTTCATATGAATTTATTAAAATTGGACACTTCCAACTAAAATTTTTTTTATAATCCAACAAAATTGACGTTATTTTCATCTAAATTTAGTCAAATATAGATCCTACAACCAAAATACTCATCAAAATCCAAAAAAATCGAAGTTGATTTCAAATGAATTTATTAAAATTTGACAAAAATCTTGTCTACATCCAAAAAATTGAAGTTATTTTCATCTAAATTTACTCAAATATAGATCCTACAACAAAAATACTCAACAAAATCCAAAAAAATCGAAGTTGATTTCAAATGATTTTATTAAAATTTGACAAAAATCTTGTCTACATACAAGAAAATTGAAGTTATTTTCATCTAAATTTAGTCAAATATAGATCCTACAACCAAAATAGTCATCAAAATCCAAAAAATCGAAGTTGATTTCAAATAAATTTATTAAAATTTGACATTTCCAACTAAATTTTTTTTCAGAATCCAACAAAATTGAAGTTATTTTCATCTAAATTTACTCAAATATAGACCCTACAACAAAAATACTCAACAAAATCCAAAAAAATCGAAGTTGATTTCAAATAAATTTATTAAAATTTGACACTTCCAACTAAATTTTTTTTCATAATCCAACAAAATTAAATTTATTTTCATCTAAATTTACTCAAATATGGATCCTACAACAAAAATACTCAACAAAATCCAAAATAATCGAAGTTGATTTCAAATAAATTTAATAAAACTTGTTACTTCCAACTAAAATTTTTTTCACAATCCAACAAAATTGAAGTTATTTTCATCTAAATTTAATCAAATATAGATCCTACCACAAAAATACTCAACAAAATCCAAAAAAATCGAAGTTGATTTCAAATGATTTTATTAAAATTTGACAAAAATCTTGTCTACATCCAAGAAAATTGAAGTTATTTTCATCTAAATTTACTCAAATATAGATCCTACAACAAAAATACTCAACAAAATCCAAAAAAAATCGAAGTTGATTTCAATTGAATTTATTAAAATTTCACAAAAATCTTGTCTACATCCAAGAAAATTGAAGTTATTTTCATCTAAATTTACTCAAATATAGATCCTACAACAAAAATACTCAACAAAATCCAAAAAAATCGAAGTTGATTTCAAATGATTTTATTAAAATTTGACAAAAATCTTGTCTACATACAAGAAAATTGAAGTTATTTTCATCTAAATTTAGTCAAATATAGATCCTACAACCAAAATACGCAACAAAATCCAAAATAATCGAAGTTGATTTCAAATAAATTTATTAAAATTTGACATTTCCAACTAAATTTTTTTTCATAATCCAACAAAATTGAAGTTATTTTCATCTAAATTTACTCAAATATAGATCCTACAACCAAAATACGCAACAAAATCCAAAATAATCGAAGTTGATTTCAAATAAATTTATTAAAATTTGACATTTCCAACTAATTTTTTTTTCATAATCCAACAAAATTAAATTTGTTTCCATCTAAATTTACTCAAATATGGATCCTACAACAAAAATACTCATCAAAATCCAAAATAATCGAAGTTGATTTCAAATAAATTTAATAAAACTTGATACTTCAAACTAAAATTTTTTTCACAATCCAACAAAATTGAAGTTATTTTCATCTAAATTTAATCAAATATAGATCCTACAACAAAAATACTCGACAAAATCCAAAAAAATCGAAGTTGATTTCATATGAATTTATTAAAATTGGACACTTCCAACTAAAATTTTTTTTATAATCCAACAAAATTGACGTTATTTTCATCTAAATTTAGTCAAATATAGATCCTACAACCAAAATACTCATCAAAATCCAAAAAAATCGAAGTTGATTTCAAATGAATTTATTAAAATTTGACAAAAATCTTGTCTACATCCAAAAAATTGAAGTTATTTTCATCTAAATTTACTCAAATATAGATCCTACAACAAAAATACTCAACAAAATCCAAAAAAATCGAAGTTGATTTCAAATGATTTTATTAAAATTTGACAAAAATCTTGTCTACATACAAGAAAATTGAAGTTATTTTCATCTAAATTTAGTCAAATATAGATCCTACAACCAAAATAGTCATCAAAATCCAAAAAATCGAAGTTGATTTCAAATAAATTTATTAAAATTTGACATTTCCAACTAAATTTTTTTTCAGAATCCAACAAAATTGAAGTTATTTTCATCTAAATTTACTCAAATATAGATCCTACAACCAAAATACGCAACAAAATCCAAAATAATCGAAGTTGATTTCAAATAATTTTATTAAAATATGACATTTCCAACTAAATTTTTTTTCATAATCCAACAAAATTAAATTTGTTTTCATCTAAATCTACTCAAATATGGATCCTACAACAAAAATACTCAACAAAATCCAAAATAATCGAAGTTGATTTCAAATAAATTTAATAAAACTTGTTACTTCCAACTAAAATTTTTTTCACAATCCAACAAAATTGAAGTTATTTTCATCTAAATTTAATCAAATATAGATCCTACCACAAAAATACTCAACAAAATCCAAAAAAATCGAAGTTGATTTCAAATGATTTTATTAAAATTTGACAAAAATCTTGTCTACATCCAAGAAAATTGAAGATATTTTCATCTAAATTTACTCAAATATAGATCCTACAAACAAAATAGTCATCAAAATCCAAAAAATCGAAGTTGATTTCAAATAAATTTATTAAAATTTGACATTTCCAACTAAATTTTTTTTCAGAATCCAACAAAATTGAAGTTATTTTCGTCTAAATTTACTCAAATATAGACCCTACAACAAAAATACTCAACAAAATCCAAAAAAATCGAAGTTGATTTCAAATAAATTTATTAAAATTTGACACTTCCAACAAAATTTTTTTTCATAATCCAACAAAATTAAATTTATTTTCATCTAAATTTACTCAAATATGGATCCTACAACAAAAATACTCAACAAAATCCAAAATAATCGAAGTTGATATCAAATAAATTTAATAAAACTTGTTACTTCCAACTAAAATTTTTTTCACAATCCAACAAAATTGAAGTTATTTTCATCTAAATTTAATCAAATATAGATCCTACCACAAAAATACTCAACAAAATCCAAAAAAATCGAAGTTGATTTCAAATGATTTAATTAAAATTTGACAAAAATCTTGTCTACATCCAAGAAAATTGAAGTTATTTTCATCTAAATTTACTCAAATATAGATCCTACAACAAAAATACTCAACAAAATCCAAAAAAATCGAAGTTGATTTCAAATGAATTTATTAAAATTTCACAAAAATCTTGTCTACATCCAAGAAAATTGAAGTTATTTTCATCTAAATTTACTCAAATATAGATCCTACAACAAAAATACTCAACAAAATCCAAAAAAATCGAAGTTGATTTCAAATGATTTTATTAAAATTTGACAAAAATCTTGTCTACATACAAGAAAATTGAAGTTATTTTCATCTAAATTTAGCCAAATATAGATCCTACAACCAAAATACGCAACAAAATCCAAAATAATCGAAGTTGATTTCAAATAAATTTATTAAAATTTGACATTTCCAACTAAATTTTTTGTCATAATCCAACAAAATTGAAGTTATTTTCATCTAAATTTACTCAAATATAGATCCTACAACAAAAATACTCAACAAAATCCGAAAAAAATCGAAGTTGATTTCAATTGAATTTATTAAAATTTCACAAAAATCTTGTCTACATCCAAGAAAATTGAAGTTATTTTCATCTAAATTTACTCAAATATAGATCCTACAACAAAAATACTCAACAAAATCCAAAAAAATCGAAGTTGATTTCAAATGATTTTATTAAAATTTGACAAAAATCTTGTCTACATACAAGAAAATTGAAGTTATTTTCATCTAAATTTAGTCAAATATAGATCCTACAACCAAAATACGCAACAAAATCCAAAATAATCAAAGTTGATTTCAAATAAATTTATTAAAATTTGACATTTCCAACTAAATTTTTTTTCATAATCCAACAAAATTAAATTTATTTTCATCTAAATTTACTCATATATGGATCCTACAACAAAAATACTCAACAAAATCCAAAATAATCGAAGTTGATTTCAAATAAATTTAATAAAACTTGTTACTTTCAACTAAAATTTTTTTCACAATCCAACAAAATTGAAGTTATTTTCATCTAAATTTAATCAAATATAGATCCTACCACAAAAATACTCAACAAAATCCAAAAAAATCGAAGTTGATTTCAAATGATTTTATTAAAATTTGACAAAAATCTTGTCTACATCCAAGAAAATTGAAGTTATTTTCATCTAAATTTACTCAAATATAGATCCTACAACAAAAATACTCAACAAAATCCAAAAAAATCGAAGTTGATTTCAAATGAATTTATTAAAATTTCACAAAAATCTTGTCTACATCCAAGAAAATTGAAGTTATTTTCATCTAAATTTACTCAAATATAGATCCTACAACAAAAATACTCAACAAAATCCAAAAAAATCGAAGTTGATTTCAAATGATTTTATTAAAATTTGACAAAAATCTTGTCTACATACAAGAAAATTGAAGTTATTTTCATCTAAATTTAGTCAAATATAGATCCTACAACCAAAATACGCAACAAAATCCAAAATAATCGAAGTTGATTTCAAATAAATTTATTAAAATTTGACATTTCCAACTAAATTTTTTTTCATAATCCAACAAAATTGAAGTTATTTTCATCTAAATTTACTCAAATATAGATCCTACAACAAAAATACTCAACAAAATCCAAAAAAAATCGAAGTTGATTTCAATCGAATTTATTAAAATTTCACAAAAATCTTGTCTACATCCAAAAAAATTGAAGTTATTTTCATCTAAATATACTCAAATATAGATCCTACAACAAAAATACTCAACAAAATCTAAAAAAATCGAAGTTGATTTCAAATGATTTTATTAAAATTTGACCAAAATCTTGTCTACATACAAGAAAATTGAAGTTATTTTCATCTAAATTTAGTCAAATATAGATCCTACAACCAAAATACGCAACAAAATCCAAAATAATCGAAGTTGATTTCAAATAAATTTATTAAAATTTCGCATTTCCAACTAAATTTTTTTTCATAATCCAACAAAATTGAAGTTATTTTCATCTAAATTTACTCAAATATGGATCCTACAACCAAAATACGCAACAAAATCCAAAATAATCGAAGTTGATTTCAAATAAATTTATTAAAATTTGACATTTCCAACTAATTTTTTTTTCATAATCCAACAAAATTAAATTTGTTTTCATCTAAATTTACTCAAATATGGATCCTACCACAAAAATACTCAACAAAATCCAAAAAAAATCGAAGTTGATTTCAATTGAATTTATTAAAATTTCACAAAAATCTTGTCTACATCCAAGAAAATTGAAGTTATTTTCATCTAAATTTACTCAAATATAGATCCTACAACAAAAATACTCAACAAAAACCAAAAAAATCGAAGTTGATTTCAAATGATTTTATTAAAATTTGACAAAAATCTTGTCTACATACAAGAAAATTGATGTTATTTTCATCTAAATTTAGTCAAATATAGATCCTACAACCAAAATACGCAACAAAATCCAAAATAATCGAAGTTGATTTCAAATGATTTTATTAAAATTTGACAAAAATCTTCTCTACATCCAAGAAAATTGAAGTTATTTTCATCTAAATTTACTCAAATATAGATCCTACAACAAAAATACTCAACAAAATCCAAAAAAATCGAAGTTGATTTCAAATGATTTTATTAAAATTTGACAAAAATCTTGTCTACATACAAGAAAATTGAAGTTATTTTCATCTAAATTTAGTCAAATATAGATCCTACAACCAAAATACGCAACAAAATCTAAAATAATCGAAGTTGATTTCAAATAAATTTATTAAAATTTGACATTTCCAACTAAATTTTTTTTCATAATCCAACAAAATTGAAGTTATTTTCATCTAAATTTACTCAAATATAGATCCTACAACCAAAATACGCAACAAAATCCAAAATAATCGAAGTTGATTTCAAATAATTTTATTAAAATATGACATTTCCAACTAAATTTTTTTTCATAATCCAACAAAATTAAATTTGTTTTCATCTAAATCTACTCAAATATGGATCCTACAACAAAAATACTCATCAAAATCCAAAATAATCGAAGTTGATTTCAAATAAATTTAATAAAACTTGATACTTCCAACTAAAATTTTTTTCACAATCCAACAAAATTGAAGTTATTTTCATCTAAATTTAATCAAATATAGATCCTACAACAAAAATACTCGACAAAATCCAAAAAAAACGAAGTTGATTTCATATGAATTTATTAAAATTTGACACTTCCAACTAAATTTTTTTTTATAATCCAACAAAATTGAAGTTATTTTCATCTAAATTTAGTCAAATATAGATCCTACAACCAAAATACTCATCAAAATCCAATAAAATCGAAGTTGATTTCAAATGAATTTATTAAAATTTGACAAAAATCTTGTCTACATCCAAGAAAATTGAAGTTATTTTCATCTAAATTTACTCAAATATAGATCCTACAACAAAAATACTCAACAAAATCCAAAAAAATCGAAGTTGATTTCAAATGATTATATAAAAATTTGACAAAAATCTTGTCTACATACAAGAAAATTGAAGTTATTTTCATCTAAATTTAGTCAAATATAGATCCTACAACCAAAATAGTCATCAAAATCCAAAAAATCGAAGTTGATTTCAAATAAATTTATTAAAATTTGACATTTCCAACTAAATTTTTTTTCAGAATCCAACAAAATTGAAGTTATTTTCATCTAAATTTACTCAAATATAGACCCTACAACAAAAATACTCAACAAAATCCAAAAAAATCGAAGTTGATTTCAAATAAATTTATTAAAATTTGACACTTCCAACTAAACTTTTTTTCATAATCCAACAAAATTAAATTTATTTTCATCTAAATTTACTCAAATATGGATCCTACAACAAAAATACTCAACAAAATCCAAAATAATCGAAGTTGATTTCAAATAAATTTATTAAAATTTGACACTTCCAACTAAATTTTTTTTCATAATCCAACAAAATTAAATTTATTTTCATCTAAATTTACTCAAATATGGATCCTACAACAAAAATACTCAACAAAATCCAAAATAATCGAAGTTGATTTCAAATAAATTTAATAAAACTTGTTACTTCCAACTAAAATTTTTTTCACAATCCAACAAAATTGAAGTTATTTTCATCTAAATTTAATCAAATATAGATCCTACCACAAAAATACTCAACAAAATCCAAAAAAATCGAAGTTGATTTCAAATGATTTTATTAAAATTTGACAAAAATCTTGTCTACATCCAAGAAAATTGAAGTTATTTTCATCTAAATTTACTCAAATATAGATCCTACAACAAAAATACTCAACAAAATCCAAAAAAAATCGAAGTTGATTTCAAATGAATTTATTAAAATTTCACAAAAATCTTGTCTACATCCAAGAAAATTGAAGTTATTTTCATCTAAATTTACTCAAATATAGATCCTACAACAAAAATACTCAACAAAATCCAAAAAAATCGAAGTTGATTTCAAATGATTTTATTAAAATTTGACACTTCCAACTAAATTTTTTTTTATAATCCAACAAAATTGAAGTTATTTTCATCTAAATTTAGTCAAATATAGATCCTACAACCAAAATACTCATCAAAATCCAAAAAAATCGAAGTTGATTTCAAATGAATTTATTAAAATTTGACAAAAATCTTGTCTACATCCAAGAAAATTGAAGTTATTTTCATCTAAATTTACTCAAATATAGATCCTACAAAAAAATACTCAACAAAATCCAAAAAAATCGAAGTTGATTTCAAATGATTATATTAAAATTTGACAAAAATCTTGTCTACATACAAGAAAATTGAAGTTATTTTCATCTAAATTTAGTCAAATATAGATCCTACAACCAAAATAGTCATCAAAATCCAAAAAATCGAAGTTGATTTCAAATAAATTTATTAAAATTTGACATTTCCAACTAAATTTTTTTTCAGAATCCAACAAAATTGAAGTTATTTTCTTCTAAATTTACTCAAATATAGACCCTACAACAAAAATACTCAACAAAATCCAAAAAAATCGAAGTTGATTTCAAATAAATTTATTAAAATTTGACACTTCCAACTAAATTTTTTTTCATAATCCAACAAAATTAAATTTATTTTCATCTAAATTTACTCAAATATGGATCCTACAACAAAAATACTCAACAAATTCCAAAATAATCGAAGTTGATTTCAAATAAATTTAATAAAACTTGTTACTTCCAACTAAAATTTTTTTCACAATCCAACATAATTGAAGTTATTTTCATCTAAATTTAATCAAATATAGATCCTACCACAAAAATACTCAACAAAATCCAAAAAAATCGAAGTTGATTTCAAATGATTTTATTAAAATTTGACAAAAATCTTGTCTACATCCAAGAAAATTGAAGTTATTTTCATCTAAATTTACTCAAATATAGATCCTACAACAAAAATACTCAACAAAATCCAAAAAAATCGAAGTTGATTTCAAATGAATTTATTAAAATTTCACAAAAATCTTGTCTACATCCAAGAAAATTGAAGTTATTTTCATCTAAATTTACTCAAATATAGATCCTACAACAAAAATACTCATCAAAATCCAAAAAAATCGAAGTTGATTTCAAATGATTTTATTAAAATTTGACAAAAATCTTGTCTACATACAAGAAAATTGAAGTTATTTTCATCTAAATTTAGTCAAATATAGATCCTACAACCAAAATACGCAACAAAATCCAAAATAATCGAAGTTGATTTCAAATAAATTTATTAAAATTTGACATTTCCAACTAAATTTTTTTTCATAATCCAACAAAATTGAAGTTATTTTCATCTAAATTTACTCAAATATAGATCCTACAACCAAAATACGCAACAAAATCCAAAAAAAATCGAAATTGATTTCAATTGAATTTATTAAAATTTCACAAAAATCTTGTCTACATCCAAGAAAATTGAAGTTATTTTCATCTAAATTTACTCAAATATAGATCCTACAACAAAAATACTCAACAAAATCCAAAAAAATCGAAGTTGATTTCAAATGATTTTATTAAAATTTGACAAAAATCTTGTCTACATACAAGAAAATTGAAGTTATTTTCATCTAAATTTAGTCAAATATAGATCCTACAACCAAAATACGCAACAAAATCCAAAATAATCGAAGTTGATTTCAAATAAATTTATTAAAATTTGACATTTCCAACTAAATTTTTTTTCATAATCCAACAAAATTGAAGTTATTTTCATCTAAATTTACTCAAATATAGATCCTACAACCAAAATACGCAACAAAATCCAAAATAATCGAAGTTGATTTCAAATAATTTTATTAAAATTTGACATTTCCAACTAAATTTTTTTTCATAATCCAACAAAATTAAATTTGTTTTCATCTAAATTTACTCAAATATGGATCCTACAACAAAAATACTCATCAAAATCCAAAATAATCGAAGTTGATTTCAAATAAATTTAATAAAACTTGATACTTCCAACTAAAATTTTTTTCACAATCCAACAAAATTGAAGTTATTTTCATCTAAATTTAATCAAATATAGATCCTACAACAAAAATACTCGACAAAATCCAAAAAAATCGAAGTTGATTTCATATGAATTTATTAAAATTTGACACTTCCAACTAAATTTTTTTTTATAATCCAACAAAATTGAAGTTATTTTCATCTAAATTTAGTCAAATATAGATCCTACAACCAAAATACTCATCAAAATCCAAAAAAATCGAAGTTGATTTCAAATGAATTTATTAAAATTTGACAAAAATCTTGTCTACATCCAAGAAAATTGAAGTTATTTTCATCTAAATTTACTCAAATATAGATCCTACAAAAAAATACTCAACAAAATCCAAAAAAATCGAAGTTGATTTCAAATGATTATATTAAAATTTGACAAAAATCTTGTCTACATACAAGAAAATTGAAGTTATTTTCATCTAAATTTAGTCAAATATAGATCCTACAACCAAAATAGTCATCAAAATCCAAAAAATCGAAGTTGATTTCAAATAAATTTATTAAAATTTGACATTTCCAACTAAATTTTTTTTCAGAATCCAACAAAATTGAAGTTATTTTCATCTAAATTTACTCAAATATAGACCCTACAACAAAAATACTCAACAAAATCCAAAAAAATCGAAGTTGATTTCAAATAAATTTATTAAAATTTGACACTTCCAACTAAATTTTTTTTCATAATCCAACAAAATTAAATTTATTTTCATCTAAATTTACTCAAATATGGATCCTACAACAAAAATACTCAACAAAATCCAAAATAATCGAAGTTGATTTCAAATAAATTTAATAAAACTTGTTACTTCCAACTAAAATTTTTTTCACAATCCAACAAAATTGAAGTTATTTTCATCTAAATTTAATCAAATATAGATCCTACCACAAAAATACTCAACAAAATCCAAAAAAATCGAAGTTGATTTCAAATGAATTTATTAAAATTTGACAAAAATCTTGTCTACATCCAAGAAAATTGAAGTTATTTTCATCTAAATTTACTCAAATATAGATCCTACAACAAAAATACTCAACAAAATCCAAAAAAATCGAAGTTGATTTCAAATGATTTTATTAAAATTTGACAAAAATCTTGTCTACATACAAGAAAATTGAAGTTATTTTCATCTAAATTTAGTCAAATATAGATCCTACAACCAAAATAGTCATCAAAATCCAAAAAATCGAAGTTGATTTCAAATAAATTTAAAAATTCGACACTTCCAACTAAAATTTTTTTCACAATCCAAAAAATTGATGTTATTTTCATCTAAATTTACTCAAATATAGATCCTACAACCCAAATACGCAACAAAATCCAAAAAAATCGAAGTTGATTTCAAATGAATTTATTAAAATTTGACAAAAATCTTGTCTACATCCAAGAAAATTGAAGTTATTTTCATCTGAATTTAGTCAAATATAGATCCTACAACCAAAATACTCATCAAAATCCAAAAAAATCGAAGTTGATTTCAAATAAATTTATTAAAATTTGACACTTCCAACTAAATTTTTTTTCATAATCCAACAAAATTGAATTTATTTTCATCTAAATTTAATCAAATATAGATCCTACAACAAAAATACTCGACAAAATCCAAAAAAATCGAAGTTGATTTCATATGAATTTATTAAAATTTGACACTTCCAAATAAAATTTTTTTTATAATCCAACAAAATTGAAGTTATTTTCATCTAAATTTAGTCAAATATAGATCCTACAACCAAAATACTCATCAAAATCCAAAAAAATCGAAGTTGATTTCAAATGAATTTATTAAAATTTGACAAAAATCTTGTCTACATCCAAGAAAATTGAAGTTATTTTCATCTAAATTTACTCAAATATAGATCCTACAACAAAAATACTCAACAAAATCCAAAAAAATCAAAGTTGATTTCAAATGATTTTATTAAAATTTGACAAAAATCTTGTCTACATCCAAGAAAATTGAAGTTATTTTCATCTAAATTTACTCAAATATAGATCCTACAACAAAAATACTCAACAAAATCCAAAAAAATCAAAGTTGATTTCAAATGATTTTATTAAAATTTGACAAAAATCTTGTCTACATACAAGAAAATTGAAGTTATTTTCATCTAAATTTAGTCAAATATAGGTCCTACAACCAAAATAGTCATCAAAATCCAAAAAATCGATGTTGATTTCAAATGAATTTATTAAAATTTGACACTTCCAACTAAAATTTTTTCATAATCCAACGAAATTGAAGTTATTCTCATCTAAATTTACTCAAATATAGATCCTACAACAAAAATACTCAACAAAATCCAAAAAAATCAAAGTTGATTTCAAATGATTTTATTAAAATTTGACAAAAATCTTGTCTACATACAAGAAAATTGAAGTTATTTTCATCTAAATCTACTCAAATATAGATCCTACAACAAAAATACTCAACAAAATCCAAAATAATCGAAGTTGATTTCAAATAAATTTAAAAATTCGACACTTCCAAGTAAAATTTTTTTCACAATCCAAAAAATTGATGTTATTTTCATCTAAATTTACTCAAATATAGATCCTACAACAAAAATACTCAATAAAATCTAAAAAAATCGAAGTTGGTTTCAAATAATATTATTAAAATTTGACACTTCCAAATAAGTTTTTTTCACAATCCAACAAAATTGAAGTTATTTTCATCTAAATTTAATCAAATATACATCCTACAACAAGAATACTCAACAAAATCCAAAAAAATCGAAGTTGATTTCAAATGAATTTATTAAAATTTGACAAAAATCTTGTCTACATCCAAGAAAATTGAAGTTATTTTCATCTGAATTTAGTCAAATATAGATCCTACAACCAAAATACTCATCAAAATCCAAAAAAATCGAAGTTGATTTCAAATAAATTTATTAAAATTTGACACTTCCAACTAAATTTTTTTTCATAATCCAACAAAATTGAATTTATTTTCATCTAAATTTAGTCAAATATAGATCCTACAACCAAAATACTCAACAAAATAAAGAAAAATCGAAGTTGTTTTCAAATAAATTTATTAAAATTTGACACTTCCAACAAAAATTTTTTCATAATCCAACAAAATTGAAGTTATTTTCATCTAAATTTACTCAAATATAGATCCTACAACCAAAATACGCAACAAAATCCAAAAAAATCGAAGTTGATTTCAAATGAATTTATTAAAATTTGACCAAAATCTTGTCAAAATCCAAAAAATTGAAGTTATTTTCATCTAAATTTACTCAAATATAGATCCTACAACAAAATCCAAAAAAATCGAAGTTGATTTCAAATAAATTTATTAAAATTTGACATTTCCAACTAAACTTTTTTTCAGAATCCAACAAAATTGATGTTATTTTCATCTAAATTTACTCAAATATAGACCCTACAACAAAAATACTCAACAAAATCCAAAAAAATCGAAGTTGATTTCAAATAAATTTATTAAAATTTGACACTTCCAACTAAATTTTTTTTCATAATACAACAAAATTAAATTTATTTTCATCTAAATTTACTCAAATATGGATCCTACAACAAAAATACTCAACAAAATCCAAAATAATCAAAGTTGATTTCAAATAAATTTAATAAAATTTGATACTTCCAACTAAAATTTTTTTCACAATCCAACAAAATTGAAGTTATTTTCATCTAAATTTAATCAAATATAGATCCTACAACAAAAATACTCGACTGTGACGTCCTGGCCCCACCACGGTATCGCGACTTAGAGTCGGCGAGCGCCACCAGAGGTCTAATCTTCTCGCTAGTTCTCAATCTCCAATCCATTCGTATATATACAAGTTCCGAAATCATATCCTCTGTGTCCCCGTGTGTGTCTAGGGCAGGGGCCGTCAGCTGTAGCCCTACTGATGAGTCTAGCTGACGGTCCCAAGACGAAACACACCTCTTCTTTTCCTCCTCGATCCTTTAAAGCCAATCCACCCGCCCCGCACAGTTTACTCCATTGCGGCGTAATCCGGCCGGCCTTAGGGCGCGACGGTACGTTGGAGGCAGCGGGGCAAGAACTCCTTGTCATTGTCCTAACCTCCACCCAGGACGTGACACGACAAAATCCAAAAAAATCGAAGTTGATTTCATATGAATTTATTAAAATTTGACACTTCCAACTAAAATTTTTTTTATAATCCAACAAAATTGAAGTTATTTTCATCTAAATTTAGTCAAATATAGATCCTACAACCAAAATACTCATCAAAATCCAAAAAAATCGAAGTTGATTTCAAATGAATTTATTAAAATTTGACAAAAATCTTGTCTACATCCAAGAAAATTGAAGTTATTTTCATCTAAATTTACTCAAATATAGATCCTACAACAAAAATACTCAACAAAATCCAAAAAAATCGAAGTTGATTTCAAATGATTTTATTAAAATTTGACAAAAATCTTGTCTACATACAAGAAAATTGAAGTTATTTTCATCTAAATTTAGTCAAATATAGATCCTACAACCAAAATAGTCATCAAAATCCAAAAAATCGAAGTTGATTTCAAATAAATTTATTAAAATTTGACATTTCCAACTAAATTTTTTTTCAGAATCCAACAAAATTGAAGTTATTTTCATCTAAATTTACTCAAATATAGACCCTACAACAAAAATACTCAACAAAATCCAAAAAAATCGAAGTTGTTTTCAAATAAATTTATTAAAATTTGACACTTCCAACTAAATTTTTTTTCACAATCCAACAAAATTGAAGTTATTTTCATCTAAATTTAATCAAATATAGATCCTACAACAAAAATACTCGACAAAATCCAAAAAAATCGAAGTTGATTTCATATGAATTTATTAAAATTTGACACTTCCAACTAAAATTTTTTTTATAATCCAACAAAATTGAAGTTATTTTCATCTAAATTTAGTCAAATATAGATCCTACAACCAAAATAGTCATCAAAATCCAAAAAATCGAAGTTGATTTCAAATAAATTTATTAAAATTTGACATTTCCAACTAAATTTTTTTTCATAATCCAACAAAATTGAAGTTATTTTCATCTAAATTTACTCAAATATAGATCCTACAACCAAAATACGCAACAAAATCCAAAATAATCGAAGTTGATTTCAAATAAATTTATTAAAATTTGACATTTCCAACTAAATTTTTTTTCATAATCCAACAAAATTAAATTTGTTTTCATCTAAATTTACTCAAATATGGATCCTACAACAAAAATACTCATCAAAATCCAAAATAATCGAAGTTGATTTCAAATAAATTTAATAAAACTTGATACTTCCAACTAAAATTTTTTTCACAATCCAACAAAATTGAAGTTATTTTCATCTAAATTTAATCAAATATAGATCCTACAACAAAAATACTCGACAAAATCCAAAAAAATCGAAGTTGATTTCATATGTATTTATTAAAATTTGACACTTCCAACTAAAATTTTTTTTATAATCCAACAAAATTGAAGTTATTTTCATCTAAATTTAGTCAAATATAGATCCTACAACCAAAATACTCATCAAAATCCAAAAAAATCGAAGTTGATTTCAAATGAATTTATTAAAATTTGACAAAAATCTTGTCTACATCCAAGAAAATTGAAGTTATTTTCATCTAAATTTACTCAAATATAGATCCTACAACAAAAATACTCAACAAAATCCAAAAAAATCGAAGTTGATTTCAAATGATTTTATTAAAATTTGACAAAAATCTTGTCTACATACAAGAAAATTGAAGTTATTTTCATCTAAATTTAGTCAAATATAGATCCTACAACCAAAATAGTCATCAAAATCCAAAAAATCGAAGTTGATTTCAAATAAATTTATTAAAATTTGACATTTCCAACTAAATTTTTTTTCAGAATCCAACAAAATTGAAGTTATTTTCATCTAAATTTACTCAAATATAGACCCTACAACAAAAATACTCAACAAAATCCAAAAAAATCGAAGTTGATTTCAAATAAATTTATTAAAATTTGACACTTCCAACTAAATTTTTTTTCATAATCCAACAAAATTAAATTTATTTTCATCTAAATTTACTCAAATATGGATCCTACAACAAAAATACTCAACAAAATCCAAAATAATCGAAGTTGATTTCAAATAAATTTAATAAAACTTGTTACTTCAAACTAAAATTTTTTTCACAATCCAACAAAATTGAAGTTATTTTCATCTAAATTTAATCAAATATAGATCCTACCACAAAAATACTCAACAAAATCCAAAAAAATCGAAGTTGATTTCAAATGATTTTATTAAAATTTGACAAAAATCTTGTCTACATCCAAGAAAATTGAAGTTATTTTCATCTAAATTTACTCAAATATAGATCCTACAACAAAAATACTCAACAAAATACAAAAAAATCGAAGTTGATTTCAAATGAATTTATTAAAATTTCACAAAAATCTTGTCTACATCCAAGAAAATTGAAGTTATTTTCATCTAAATTTACTCAAATATAGATCCTACAACAAAAATACTCAACAAAATCCAAAAAAATCGAAGTTGATTTCAAATGATTTTATTAAAATTTGACAAAAATCTTGTCTACATACAAGAAAATTGAAGTTATTTTCATCTAAATTTAGTCAAATATAGATCCTACAACCAAAATACGCAACAAAATCCAAAATAATCGAAGTTGATTTCAAATAAATTTATTAAAATTTGACATTTCCAACTAAATTTTTTTTCATAATCCAACAAAATTGAAGTTATTTTCATCTAAATTTACTCAAATATAGATCCTACAACCAAAATACGCAACAAAATCCAAAATAATCGAAGTTGATTTCAAATAAATTTATTAAAATTTGACATTTCCAACTAAATTTTTTTTCATAATCCAACAAAATTAAATTTGTTTTCATCTAAATTTACTCAAATATGGATCCTACAACAAAAATACTCATCAAAATCCAAAATAATCGAAGTTGATTTCAAATAAATTTAATAAAACTTGATACTTCCAACTAAAATTTTTTTCACAATCCAACA
The DNA here is from genome assembly GCA_946251845.1 of Andrena fulva. Classification (NCBI taxonomy): domain Eukaryota; kingdom Metazoa; phylum Arthropoda; class Insecta; order Hymenoptera; family Andrenidae; genus Andrena; species Andrena fulva. Next base: position 3,495,557 of record CAMITZ010000243.1, read on the forward strand.
AAATTGAAGTTATTTTCATCTAAATTTAATCAAATATAGATCCTACAACAAAAATACTCGACAAAATCCAAAAAAATCGAAGTTGATTTCATATGAATTTATTAAAATTTGACACTTCCAACTAAAATTTTTTTTATAATCCAACAAAATTGAAGTTATTTTCATCTAAATTTAGTCAAATATAGATCCTACAACCAAAATACTCATCAAAATAAAAAAAAATCGAAGTTGATTTCAAATGAATTTATTAAAATTTGACAAAAATCTTGTCTACATCCAAGAAAATTGAAGTTATTTTCATCTAAATTTACTCAAATATAGATCCTACAACAAAAATACTCAACAAAATCCAAAAAAATCGAAGTTGATTTCAAATGATTTTATTAAAATTTGACAAAAATCTTGTCTACATACAAGAAAATTGAAGTTATTTTCATCTAAATTTAGTCAAATATAGATCCTACAACCAAAATAGTCATCAAAATCCAAAAAATCGAAGTTGATTTCAAATAAATTTATTAAAATTTGACATTTCCAACTAAATTTTTTTTCAGAATCCAACAAAATTGAAGTTATTTTCATCTAAATTTACTCAAATATAGACCCTACAACAAAAATACTCAACAAAATCCAAAAAAATCGAAGTTGATTTCAAATAAATTTATTAAAATTTGACACTTCCAACTAAATTTTTTTTCATAATCCAACAAAATTAAATTTATTTTCATCTAAATTTACTCAAATATGGATCCTACAACAAAAATACTCAACAAAATCCAAAATAATCGAAGTTGATTTCAAATAAATTTAATAAAACTTGTTACTTCCAACTAAAATTTTTTTCACAATCCTACAAAATTGAAGTTATTTTCATCTAAATTTACTCAAATATAGATCCTACAACCAAAATACGCAACAAAATCCAAAATAATCGAAGTTGATTTCAAATAAATTTATTAAAATTTGACATTTCCAACTAAATTTTTTTTCATAATCCAACAAAATTAAATTTGTTTTCATCTAAATTTACTCAAATATGGATCCTACAACAAAAATACTCATCAAAATCCAAAATAATCGAAGTTGATTTCAAATAAATTTAATAAAACTTGATACTTCCAACTAAAATTTTTTTCACAATCCAACAAAATTGAAGTTATTTTCATCTAAATTTACTCAAATATAGATCCTACAACAAAAATACTCAACAAAATCCAAAAAAATCGAAGTTGATTTCAAATGATTTTATTAAAATTTGACAAAAATCTTGTCTACATACAAGAAAATTGAAGTTATTTTCATCTAAATTTAGTCAAATATAGATCCTACAACCAAAATACGCAACAAAATCCAAAATAATCGAAGTTGATTTTAAATAAATTTATTAAAATTTGACATTTCCAACTAAATTTTTTTTCATAATCCAACAAAATTGAAGTTATTTTCATCTAAATTTACTCAAATATAGATCCTACAACCAAAATACGCAACAAAATCCAAAATAATCGAAGTTGATTTCAAATAAATTTATTAAAATTTGACATTTCCAACTAAATTTTTTTTCATAATCCAACAAAATTAAATTTGTTTTCATCTAAATTTACTCAAATATGGATCCTACAACAAAAATACTCATCAAAATCCAAAATAATCGAAGTTGATTTCAAATAAATTTAATAAAACTTGATACTTCCAACTAAAATTTTTTTCACAATCCAACAAAATTGAAGTTATTTTCATCTAAATTTAATCAAATATAGATCCTACAACAAAAATACTCGACAAAATCCAAAAAAATCGAAGTTGATTTCATATGAATTTATTAAAATTTGACACTTCCATCTAAAATTTTTTTTATAATCCAACAAAATTGAAGTTATTTTCATCTAAATTTAGTCAAATATAGATCCTACAACCAAAATACTCATCAAAATCCAAAAAAATCGAAGTTGATTTCAAATGAATTTATTAAAATTTGACAAAAATCTTGTCTACATCCAAGAAAATTGAAGTTATTTTCATCTAAATTTACTCAAATATAGATCCTACAACAAAAATACTCAACAAAATCCAAAAAAATCGAAGTTGATTTCAAATGATTTTATTAAAATTTGACAAAAATCTTGTCTACATACAAGAAAATTGAAGTTATTTTCATCTAAATTTAGTCAAATATAGATCCTACAACCAAAATAGTCATCAAAATCCAAAAAATCGAAGTTGATTTCAAATAAATTTATTAAAATTTGACATTTCCAACTAAATTTTTTTTCAGAATCCAACAAAATTGAAGTTATTTTCATCTAAATTTACTCAAATATAGACCCTACAACAAAAATACTCAACAAAATCCAAAAAAATCGAAGTTGATTTCAAATAAATTTATTAAAATTTGACACTTCCAACTAAATTTTTTTTCATAATCCAACAAAATTAAATTTATTTTCATCTAAATTTACTCAAATATGGATCCTACAACAAAAATACTCAACAAAATCCAAAATAATCGAAGTTGATTTCAAATAAATTTAATAAAACTTGATACTTCCAACTAAAATTTTTTTCACAATCCAACAAAATTGAAGTTATTTTCATCTAAATTTACTCAAATATAGATCCTACAACAAAAATACTCAACAAAATCCAAAAAAATCGAAGTTGATTTCAAATGATTTTATTAAAATTTGACAAAAATCTTGTCTACATACAAGAAAATTGAAGTTATTTTCATCTAAATTTAGTCAAATATAGATCCTACAACCAAAATACGCAACAAAATCCAAAATAATCGAAGTTGATTTCAAATAAATTTATTAAAATTTGACATTTCCAACTAAATTTTTTTTCATAATCCAACAAAATTGAAGTTATTTTCATCTAAATTTACTCAAATATAGATCCTACAACCAAAATACGCAACAAAATCCAAAATAATCGAAGTTGATTTCAAATAAATTTATTAAAATTTGACATTTCCAACTAAATTTTTTTTCATAATCCAACAAAATTAAATTTGTTTTCATCTAAATTTACTCAAATATGGATCCTACAACAAAAATACTCATCAAAATCCAAAATAATCGAAGTTGATTTCAAATAAATTTAATAAAACTTGATACTTCCAACTAAAATTTTTTTCACAATCCAACAAAATTGAAGTTATTTTCATCTAAATTTAATCAAATATAGATCCTACAACAAAAATACTCGACAAAATCCAAAAAAATCGAAGTTGATTTCATATGAATTTATTAAAATTTGACACTTCCAACTAAAATTTTTTTTATAATCCAACAAAATTGAAGTTATTTTCATCTAAATTTAGTCAAATATAGATCCTACAACCAAAATACTCATCAAAATAAAAAAAAATCGAAGTTGATTTCAAATGAATTTATTAAAATTTGACAAAAATCTTGTCTACATCCAAGAAAATTGAAGTTATTTTCATCTAAATTTACTCAAATATAGATCCTACAACAAAAATACTCAACAAAATCCAAAAAAATCGAAGTTGATTTCAAATGATTTTATTAAAATTTGACAAAAATCTTGTCTACATACAAGAAAATTGAAGTTATTTTCATCTAAATTTAGTCAAATATAGATCCTACAACCAAAATAGTCATCAAAATCCAAAAAATCGAAGTTGATTTCAAATAAATTTATTAAAATTTGACATTTCCAACTAAATTTTTTTTCAGAATCCAACAAAATTGAAGTTATTTTCATCTAAATTTACTCAAATATAGACCCTACAACAAAAATACTCAACAAAATCCAAAAAAATCGAAGTTGATTTCAAATAAATTTATTAAAATTTGACACTTCCAACTAAATTTTTTTTCATAATCCAACAAAATTAAATTTATTTTCATCTAAATTTACTCAAATATGGATCCTACAACAAAAATACTCAACAAAATCCAAAATAATCGAAGTTGATTTCAAATAAATTTAATAAAACTTGTTACTTCCAACTAAAATTTTTTTCACAATCCTACAAAATTGAAGTTATTTTCATCTAAATTTACTCAAATATAGATCCTACAACCAAAATACGCAACAAAATCCAAAATAATCGAAGTTGATTTCAAATAAATTTATTAAAATTTGACATTTCCAACTAAATTTTTTTTCATAATCCAACAAAATTAAATTTGTTTTCATCTAAATTTACTCAAATATGGATCCTACAACAAAAATACTCATCAAAATCCAAAATAATCGAAGTTGATTTCAAATAAATTTAATAAAACTTGATACTTCCAACTAAAATTTTTTTCACAATCCAAGAAAATTGAAGTTATTTTCATCTAAATTTACTCAAATATAGATCCTACAACAAAAATACTCAACAAAATCCAAAAAACTCGAAGTTGATTTCAAATGATTTTATTAAAATTTGACAAAAATCTTGTCTACATACAAGAAAATTGAAGTTATTTTCATCTAAATTTAGTCAAATATAGATCCTACAACCAAAATACGCAACAAAATCCAAAATAATCGAAGTTGATTTCAAATAAATTTATTAAAATTTGACATTTCCAACTAAATTTTTTTTCATAATCCAACAAAATTGAAGTTATTTTCATCTAAATTTACTCAAATATAGATCCTACAACCAAAATACGCAACAAAATCCAAAATAATCGAAGTTGATTTCAAATAAATTTATTAAAATTTGACATTTCCAACTAAATTTTTTTTCATAATCCAACAAAATTAAATTTGTTTTCATCTAAATTTACTCAAATATGGATCCTACAACAAAAATACTCATCAAAATCCAAAATAATCGAAGTTGATTTCAAATAAATTTAATAAAACTTGATACTTCCAACTAAAATTTTTTTCACAATCCAACAAAATTGAAGTTATTTTCATCTAAATTTAATCAAATATAGATCCTACAACAAAAATACTCGACAAAATCCAAAAAAATCGAAGTTGATTTCATATGAATTTATTAAAATTTGACACTTCCAACTAAAATTTTTTTTATAATCCAACAAAATTGAAGTTATTTTCATCTAAATTTAGTCAAATATAGATCCTACAACCAAAATACTCATCAAAATAAAAAAAAATCGAAGTTGATTTCAAATGAATTTATTAAAATTTGACAAAAATCTTGTCTACATCCAAGAAAATTGAAGTTATTTTCATCTAAATTTACTCAAATATAGATCCTACAACAAAAATACTCAACAAAATCCAAAAAAATCGAAGTTGATTTCAAATGATTTTATTAAAATTTGACAAAAATCTTGTCTACATACAAGAAAATTGAAGTTATTTTCATCTAAATTTAGTCAAATATAGATCCTACAACCAAAATAGTCATCAAAATCCAAAAAATCGAAGTTGATTTCAAATAAATTTATTAAAATTTGACATTTCCAACTAAATTTTTTTTCAGAATCCAACAAAATTGAAGTTATTTTCATCTAAATTTACTCAAATATAGACCCTACAACAAAAATACTCAACAAAATCCAAAAAAATCGAAGTTGATTTCAAATAAATTTATTAAAATTTGACACTTCCAACTAAATTTTTTTTCATAATCCAACAAAATTAAATTTATTTTCATCTAAATTTACTCAAATATGGATCCTACAACAAAAATACTCAACAAAATCCAAAATAATCGAAGTTGATTTCAAATAAATTTAATAAAACTTGTTACTTCCAACTAAAATTTTTTTCACAATCCTACAAAATTGAAGTTATTTTCATCTAAATTTACTCAAATATAGATCCTACAACCAAAATACGCAACAAAATCCAAAATAATCGAAGTTGATTTCAAATAAATTTATTAAAATTTGACATTTCCAACTAAATTTTTTTTCATAATCCAACAAAATTAAATTTGTTTTCATCTAAATTTACTCAAATATGGATCCTACAACAAAAATACTCATCAAAATCCAAAATAATCGAAGTTGATTTCAAATAAATTTAATAAAACTTGATACTTCCAACTAAAATTTTTTTCACAATCCAACAAAATTGAAGTTATTTTCATCTAAATTTACTCAAATATAGATCCTACAACAAAAATACTCAACAAAATCCAAAAAAATCGAAGTTGATTTCAAATGATTTTATTAAAATTTGACAAAAATCTTGTCTACATACAAGAAAATTGAAGTTATTTTCATCTAAATTTAGTCAAATATAGATCCTACAACCAAAATACGCAACAAAATCCAAAATAATCGAAGTTGATTTTAAATAAATTTATTAAAATTTGACATTTCCAACTAAATTTTTTTTCATAATCCAACAAAATTGAAGTTATTTTCATCTAAATTTACTCAAATATAGATCCTACAACCAAAATACGCAACAAAATCCAAAATAATCGAAGTTGATTTCAAATAAATTTATTAAAATTTGACATTTCCAACTAAATTTTTTTTCATAATCCAACAAAATTAAATTTGTTTTCATCTAAATTTACTCAAATATGGATCCTACAACAAAAATACTCATCAAAATCCAAAATAATCGAAGTTGATTTCAAATAAATTTAATAAAACTTGATACTTCCAACTAAAATTTTTTTCACAATCCAACAAAATTGAAGTTATTTTCATCTAAATTTAATCAAATATAGATCCTACAACAAAAATACTCGACAAAATCCAAAAAAATCGAAGTTGATTTCATATGAATTTATTAAAATTTGACACTTCCATCTAAAATTTTTTTTATAATCCAACAAAATTGAAGTTATTTTCATCTAAATTTAGTCAAATATAGATCCTACAACCAAAATACTCATCAAAATCCAAAAAAATCGAAGTTGATTTCAAATGAATTTATTAAAATTTGACAAAAATCTTGTCTACATCCAAGAAAATTGAAGTTATTTTCATCTAAATTTACTCAAATATAGATCCTACAACAAAAATACTCAACAAAATCCAAAAAAATCGAAGTTGATTTCAAATGATTTTATTAAAATTTGACAAAAATCTTGTCTACATACAAGAAAATTGAAGTTATTTTCATCTAAATTTAGTCAAATATAGATCCTACAACCAAAATAGTCATCAAAATCCAAAAAATCGAAGTTGATTTCAAATAAATTTATTAAAATTTGACATTTCCAACTAAATTTTTTTTCAGAATCCAACAAAATTGAAGTTATTTTCATCTAAATTTACTCAAATATAGACCCTACAACAAAAATACTCAACAAAATCCAAAAAAATCGAAGTTGATTTCAAATAAATTTATTAAAATTTGACACTTCCAACTAAATTTTTTTTCATAATCCAACAAAATTAAATTTATTTTCATCTAAATTTACTCAAATATGGATCCTACAACAAAAATACTCAACAAAATCCAAAATAATCGAAGTTGATTTCAAATAAATTTAATAAAACTTGATACTTCCAACTAAAATTTTTTTCACAATCCAACAAAATTGAAGTTATTTTCATCTAAATTTACTCAAATATAGATCCTACAACAAAAATACTCAACAAAATCCAAAAAAATCGAAGTTGATTTCAAATGATTTTATTAAAATTTGACAAAAATCTTGTCTACATACAAGAAAATTGAAGTTATTTTCATCTAAATTTAGTCAAATATAGATCCTACAACCAAAATACGCAACAAAATCCAAAATAATCGAAGTTGATTTCAAATAAATTTATTAAAATTTGACATTTCCAACTAAATTTTTTTTCATAATCCAACAAAATTGAAGTTATTTTCATCTAAATTTACTCAAATATAGATCCTACAACCAAAATACGCAACAAAATCCAAAATAATCGAAGTTGATTTCAAATAAATTTATTAAAATTTGACATTTCCAACTAAATTTTTTTTCATAATCCAACAAAATTAAATTTGTTTTCATCTAAATTTACTCAAATATGGATCCTACAACAAAAATACTCATCAAAATCCAAAATAATCGAAGTTGATTTCAAATAAATTTAATAAAACTTGATACTTCCAACTAAAATTTTTTTCACAATCCAACAAAATTGAAGTTATTTTCATCTAAATTTAATCAAATATAGATCCTACAACAAAAATACTCGACAAAATCCAAAAAAATCGAAGTTGATTTCATATGAATTTATTAAAATTTGACACTTCCAACTAAAATTTTTTTTATAATCCAACAAAATTGAAGTTATTTTCATCTAAATTTAGTCAAATATAGATCCTACAACCAAAATACTCATCAAAATAAAAAAAAATCGAAGTTGATTTCAAATGAATTTATTAAAATTTGACAAAAATCTTGTCTACATCCAAGAAAATTGAAGTTATTTTCATCTAAATTTACTCAAATATAGATCCTACAACAAAAATACTCAACAAAATCCAAAAAAATCGAAGTTGATTTCAAATGATTTTATTAAAATTTGACAAAAATCTTGTCTACATACAAGAAAATTGAAGTTATTTTCATCTAAATTTAGTCAAATATAGATCCTACAACCAAAATAGTCATCAAAATCCAAAAAATCGAAGTTGATTTCAAATAAATTTATTAAAATTTGACATTTCCAACTAAATTTTTTTTCAGAATCCAACAAAATTGAAGTTATTTTCATCTAAATTTACTCAAATATAGACCCTACAACAAAAATACTCAACAAAATCCAAAAAAATCGAAGTTGATTTCAAATAAATTTATTAAAATTTGACACTTCCAACTAAATTTTTTTTCATAATCCAACAAAATTAAATTTATTTTCATCTAAATTTACTCAAATATGGATCCTACAACAAAAATACTCAACAAAATCCAAAATAATCGAAGTTGATTTCAAATAAATTTAATAAAACTTGTTACTTCCAACTAAAATTTTTTTCACAATCCTACAAAATTGAAGTTATTTTCATCTAAATTTACTCAAATATAGATCCTACAACCAAAATACGCAACAAAATCCAAAATAATCGAAGTTGATTTCAAATAAATTTATTAAAATTTGACATTTCCAACTAAATTTTTTTTCATAATCCAACAAAATTAAATTTGTTTTCATCTAAATTTACTCAAATATGGATCCTACAACAAAAATACTCATCAAAATCCAAAATAATCGAAGTTGATTTCAAATAAATTTAATAAAACTTGATACTTCCAACTAAAATTTTTTTCACAATCCAACAAAATTGAAGTTATTTTCATCTAAATTTACTCAAATATAGATCCTACAACAAAAATACTCAACAAAATCCAAAAAAATCGAAGTTGATTTCAAATGATTTTATTAAAATTTGACAAAAATCTTGTCTACATACAAGAAAATTGAAGTTATTTTCATCTAAATTTAGTCAAATATAGATCCTACAACCAAAATACGCAACAAAATCCAAAATAATCGAAGTTGATTTTAAATAAATTTATTAAAATTTGACATTTCCAACTAAATTTTTTTTCATAATCCAACAAAATTGAAGTTATTTTCATCTAAATTTACTCAAATATAGATCCTACAACCAAAATACGCAACAAAATCCAAAATAATCGAAGTTGATTTCAAATAAATTTATTAAAATTTGACATTTCCAACTAAATTTTTTTTCATAATCCAACAAAATTAAATTTGTTTTCATCTAAATTTACTCAAATATGGATCCTACAACAAAAATACTCATCAAAATCCAAAATAATCGAAGTTGATTTCAAATAAATTTAATAAAACTTGATACTTCCAACTAAAATTTTTTTCACAATCCAACAAAATTGAAGTTATTTTCATCTAAATTTAATCAAATATAGATCCTACAACAAAAATACTCGACAAAATCCAAAAAAATCGAAGTTGATTTCATATGAATTTATTAAAATTTGACACTTCCATCTAAAATTTTTTTTATAATCCAACAAAATTGAAGTTATTTTCATCTAAATTTAGTCAAATATAGATCCTACAACCAAAATACTCATCAAAATCCAAAAAAATCGAAGTTGATTTCAAATGAATTTATTAAAATTTGACAAAAATCTTGTCTACATCCAAGAAAATTGAAGTTATTTTCATCTAAATTTACTCAAATATAGATCCTACAACAAAAATACTCAACAAAATCCAAAAAAATCGAAGTTGATTTCAAATGATTTTATTAAAATTTGACAAAAATCTTGTCTACATACAAGAAAATTGAAGTTATTTTCATCTAAATTTAGTCAAATATAGATCCTACAACCAAAATAGTCATCAAAATCCAAAAAATCGAAGTTGATTTCAAATAAATTTATTAAAATTTGACATTTCCAACTAAATTTTTTTTCAGAATCCAACAAAATTGAAGTTATTTTCATCTAAATTTACTCAAATATAGACCCTACAACAAAAATACTCAACAAAATCCAAAAAAATCGAAGTTGATTTCAAATAAATTTATTAAAATTTGACACTTCCAACTAAATTTTTTTTCATAATCCAACAAAATTAAATTTATTTTCATCTAAATTTACTCAAATATGGATCCTACAACAAAAATACTCAACAAAATCCAAAATAATCGAAGTTGATTTCAAATAAATTTAATAAAACTTGATACTTCCAACTAAAATTTTTTTCACAATCCAACAAAATTGAAGTTATTTTCATCTAAATTTAATCAAATATAGATCCTACAACAAAAATACTCGACAAAATCCAAAAAAATCGAAGTTGATTTCATATGAATTTATTAAAATTTGACACTTCCAACTAAAATTTTTTTTATAATCCAACAAAATTGAAGTTATTTTCATCTAAATTTAGTCAAATATAGATCCTACAACCAAAATACTCATCAAAATCCAAAAAAATCGAAGTTGATTTCAAATGAATTTATTAAAATTTGACAAAAATCTTGTCTACATCCAAGAAAATTGAAGTTATTTTCATCTAAATTTAGTCAAATATAGATCCTACAACCAAAATAGTCATCAAAATCCAAAAAATCGAAGTTGATTTCAAATAAATTTATTAAAATTTGACATTTCCAACTAAATTTTTTTTCAGAATCCAACAAAATTGAAGTTATTTTCATCTAAATTTACTCAAATATAGACCCTACAACAAAAATACTCAACAAAATCCAAAAAAATCGAAGTTGATTTCAAATAAATTTATTAAAATTTGACACTTCCAACTAAATTTTTTTTCATAATCCAACAAAATTAAATTTATTTTCATCTAAATTTACTCAAATATGGATCCTACAACAAAAATACTCAACAAAATCCAAAATAATCGAAGTTGATTTCAAATAAATTTAATAAAACTTGATACTTCCAACTAAAATTTTTCTCACAATCCAACAAAATTGAAGTTATTTTCATCTAAATTTAATCAAATATAGATCCTACCACAAAAATACTCAACAAAATCCAAAAAAATCGAAGTTGATTTCAAATGATTTTATTAAAATTTGACAAAAATCTTGTCTACATCCAAGAAAATTGAAGTTATTTTCATCTAAATTTACTCAAATATAGATCCTACAACAAAAATACTCAACAAAATCCAAAAAAATCGAAGTTGATTTCAAATGATTTTATTAAAATTTGACAAAAATCTTGTCTACATACAAGAAAATTGAAGTTATTTTCATCTAAATTTAGTCAAATATAGATCCTACAACAAAAATACTCGACAAAATCCAAAAAAATCGAAGTTGATTTCATATGAATTTATTAAAATTTGACACTTCCATCTAAAATTTTTTTTATAATCCAACAAAATTGAAGTTATTTTCATCTAAATTTAGTCAAATATAGATCCTACAACCAAAATACTCATCAAAATCCAAAAAAATCGAAGTTGATTTCAAATGAATTTATTAAAATTTGACAAAAATCTTGTCTACATCCAAGAAAATTGAAGTTATTTTCATCTAAATTTACTCAAATATAGATCCTACAACAAAAATACTCAACAAAATCCAAAAAAATCGAAGTTGATTTCAAATGATTTTATTAAAATTTGACAAAAATCTTGTCTACATACAAGAAAATTGAAGTTATTTTCATCTAAATTTAGTCAAATATAGATCCTACAACCAAAATAGTCATCAAAATCCAAAAAATCGAAGTTGATTTCAAATAAATTTATTAAAATTTGACATTTCCAACTAAATTTTTTTTCAGAATCCAACAAAATTGAAGTTATTTTCATCTAAATTTACTCAAATATAGACCCTACAACAAAAATACTCAACAAAATCCAAAAAAATCGAAGTTGATTTCAAATAAATTTATTAAAATTTGACACTTCCAACTAAATTTTTTTTCATAATCCAACAAAATTAAATTTATTTTCATCTAAATTTACTCAAATATGGATCCTACAACAAAAATACTCAACAAAATCCAAAATAATCGAAGTTGATTTCAAATAAATTTAATAAAACTTGATACTTCCAACTAAAATTTTTTTCACAATCCAACAAAATTGAAGTTATTTTCATCTAAATTTAATCAAATATAGATCCTACAACAAAAATACTCGACAAAATCCAAAAAAATCGAAGTTGATTTCATATGAATTTATTAAAATTTGACACTTCCAACTAAAATTTTTTTTATAATCCAACAAAATTGAAGTTATTTTCATCTAAATTTAGTCAAATATAGATCCTACAACCAAAATACTCATCAAAATCCAAAAAAATCGAAGTTGATTTCAAATGAATTTATTAAAATTTGACAAAAATCTTGTCTACATCCAAGAAAATTGAAGTTATTTTCATCTAAATTTAGTCAAATATAGATCCTACAACCAAAATAGTCATCAAAATCCAAAAAATCGAAGTTGATTTCAAATAAATTTATTAAAATTTGACATTTCCAACTAAATTTTTTTTCAGAATCCAACAAAATTGAAGTTATTTTCATCTAAATTTACTCAAATATAGACCCTACAACAAAAATACTCAACAAAATCCAAAAAAATCGAAGTTGATTTCAAATAAATTTATTAAAATTTGACACTTCCAACTAAATTTTTTTTCATAATCCAACAAAATTAAATTTATTTTCATCTAAATTTACTCAAATATGGATCCTACAACAAAAATACTCAACAAAATCCAAAATAATCGAAGTTGATTTCAAATAAATTTAATAAAACTTGATACTTCCAACTAAAATTTTTCTCACAATCCAACAAAATTGAAGTTATTTTCATCTAAATTTAATCAAATATAGATCCTACCACAAAAATACTCAACAAAATCCAAAAAAATCGAAGTTGATTTCAAATGATTTTATTAAAATTTGACAAAAATCTTGTCTACATCCAAGAAAATTGAAGTTATTTTCATCTAAATTTACTCAAATATAGATCCTACAACAAAAATACTCAACAAAATCCAAAAAAATCGAAGTTGATTTCAAATGATTTTATTAAAATTTGACAAAAATCTTGTCTACATACAAGAAAATTGAAGTTATTTTCATCTAAATTTAGTCAAATATAGATCCTACAACCAAAATACGCAACAAAATCCAAAACAATCGAAGTTGATTTCAAATAAATTTATTAAAATTTGACATTTCCAACTAAATTTTTTTTCATAATCCAACAAAATTGAAGTTATTTTCATCTAAATTTACTCAAATATAGATTCTACAACCAAAATACGCAACAAAATCCAAAATAATCGAAGTTGATTTCAAATAAATTTAATAAAACTTGATACTTCCAACTAAATTTTTTTTCATAATCCAACAAAATTAAATTTATTTTCATCTAAATTTACTCAAATATGGATCCTACAACAAAAATACTCAACAAAATCCAAAATAATCGAAGTTGATTTCAAATAAATTTAATAAAACTTGATACTTCCAACTAAATTTTTTTTCACAATCCAACAAAATTGAAGTTATTTTCATCTAAATTTAATCAAATATAGATCCTACAACAAAAATACTCGACAAAATCCAAAAAAATCGAAGTTGATTTCATATGAATTTATTAAAATTTGACACTTCCATCTAAAATTTTTTTTATAATCCAACAAAATTGAAGTTATTTTCATCTAAATTTAGTCAAATATAGATCCTACAACCAAAATACTCATCAAAATCCAAAAAAATCGAAGTTGATTTCAAATGAATTTATTAAAATTTGACAAAAATCTTGTCTACATCCAAGAAAATTGAAGTTATTTTCATCTAAATTTACTCAAATATAAATCCTACAACAAAAATACTCAACAAAATCCAAAAAAATCGAAGTTGATTTCAAATGATTTTATTAAAATTTGACAAAAATCTTGTCTACATACAAGAAAATTGAAGTTATTTTCATCTAAATTTAGTCAAATATAGATCCTACAACCAAAATAGTCATCAAAATCCAAAAAATCGAAGTTGATTTCAAATAAATTTATTAAAATTTGACATTTCCAACTAAATTTTTTTTCAGAATCCAACAAAATTGAAGTTATTTTCATCTAAATTTACTCAAATATAGACCCTACAACAAAAATACTCAACAAAATCCAAAAAAATCGAAGTTGATTTCAAATAAATTTATTAAAATTTGACACTTCCAACTAAATTTTTTTTCATAATCCAACAAAATTAAATATATTTTCATCTAAATTTACTCAAATATGGATCCTACAACAAAAATACTCAACAAAATCCAAAATAATCGAAGTTGATTTCAAATAAATTTAATAAAACTTGATACTTCCAACTAAAATTTTTTTCACAATCCAACAAAATTGAAGTTATTTTCATCTAAATTTAATCAAATATAGATCCTACCACAAAAATACTCAACAAAATCCAAAAAAATCGAAGTTGATTTCAAATGATTTTATTAAAATTTGACAAAAATCTTGTCTACATCCAAGAAAATTGAAGTTATTTTCATCTAAATTTAGTCAAATATAGATCCTACAACCAAAATAGTCATCAAAATCCAAAAAATCGAAGTTGATTTCAAATAAATTTATTAAAATTTGACATTTCCAACTAAATTTTTTTTCAGAATCCAACAAAATTGAAGTTATTTTCATCTAAATTTACTCAAATATAGACCCTACAACAAAAATACTCAACAAAATCCAAAAAAATCGAAGTTGATTTCAAATAAATTTATTAAAATTTGACACTTCCAACTAAATTTTTTTTCATAATCCAACAAAATTAAATTTATTTTCATCTAAATTTACTCAAATATGGATCCTACAACAAAAATACTCAACAAAATCCAAAAAAATCGAAGTTGATTTCAAATAAATTTATTAAAATTTGACACTTCCAACTAAATTTTTTTTCATAATCCAACAAAATTAAATTTATTTTCATCTAAATTTACTCAAATATGGATCCTACAACAAAAATACTCAACAAAATCCAAAATAATCGAAGTTGATTTCAAATAAATTTAATAAAACTTGATACTTCCAACTAAAATTTTTTTCACAATCCAACAAAATTGAAGTTATTTTCATCTAAATTTAATCAAATATAGATCCTACAACAAAAATACTCGACAAAATCCAAAAAAATCGAAGTTGATTTCATATGAATTTATTAAAATTGGACACTTCCAACTAAAATTTTTTTTATAATCCAACAAAATTGAAGTTATTTTCATCTAAATTTAGTCAAATATAGATCCTACAACCAAAATACTCATCAAAATCCAAAAAAATCGAAGTTGATTTCAAATGAATTTATTAAAATTTGACAAAAATCTTGTCTACATCCAAGAAAATTGAAGTTATTTTCATCTAAATTTACTCAAATATAGATCCTACAACCAAAATACTCATCAAAATCCAAAAAAATCGAAGTTGATTTCAAATGAATTTATTAAAATTTGACAAAAATCTTGTCTACATCCAAGAAAATTGAAGTTATTTTCATCTAAATTTAGTCAAATATAGATCCTACAACCAAAATAGTCATCAAAATCCAAAAAATCGAAGTTGATTTCAAATAAATTTATTAAAATTTGACATTTCCAACTAAATTTTTTTTCAGAATCCAACAAAATTGAAGTTATTTTCATCTAAATTTACTCAAATATAGACCCTACAACAAAAATACTCAACAAAATCCAAAAAAATCGAAGTTGATTTCAAATAAATTTATTAAAATTTGACACTTCCAACTAAATTTTTTTTCATAATCCAACAAAATTAAATTTATTTTCATCTAAATTTACTCAAATATGGATCCTACAACAAAAATACTCAACAAAATCCAAAATAATCGAAGTTGATTTCAAATAAATTTAATAAAACTTGATACTTCCAACTAAAATTTTTCTCACAATCCAACAAAATTGAAGTTATTTTCATCTAAATTTAATCAAATATAGATCCTACCACAAAAATACTCAACAAAATCCAAAAAAATCGAAGTTGATTTCAAATGATTTTATTAAAATTTGACAAAAATCTTGTCTACATCCAAGAAAATTGAAGTTATTTTCATCTAAATTTACTCAAATATAGATCCTACAACAAAAATACTCAACAAAATCCAAAAAAATCGAAGTTGATTTCAAATGATTTTATTAAAATTTGACAAAAATCTTGTCTACATACAAGAAAATTGAAGTTATTTTCATCTAAATTTAGTCAAATATAGATCCTACAACCAAAATACGCAACAAAATCCAAAACAATCGAAGTTGATTTCAAATAAATTTATTAAAATTTGACATTTGCAACTAAATTTTTTTTCATAATCCAACAAAATTGAAGTTATTTTCATCTAAATTTACTCAAATATAGATTCTACAACCAAAATACGCAACAAAATCCAAAATAATCGAAGTTGATTTCAAATAAATTTAATAAAACTTGATACTTCCAACTAAATTTTTTTTCATAATCCAACAAAATTAAATTTATTTTCATCTAAATTTACTCAAATATGGATCCTACAACAAAAATACTCAACAAAATCCAAAATAATCGAAGTTGATTTCAAATAAATTTAATAAAACTTGATACTTCCAACTAAATTTTTTTTCACAATCCAACAAAATTGAAGTTATTTTCATCTAAATTTAATCAAATATAGATCCTACAACAAAAATACTCGACAAAATCCAAAAAAATCGAAGTTGATTTCATATGAATTTATTAAAATTTGACACTTCCATCTAAAATTTTTTTTATAATCCAACAAAATTGAAGTTATTTTCATCTAAATTTAGTCAAATATAGATCCTACAACCAAAATACTCATCAAAATCCAAAAAAATCGAAGTTGATTTCAAATGAATTTATTAAAATTTGACAAAAATCTTGTCTACATCCAAGAAAATTGAAGTTATTTTCATCTAAATTTACTCAAATATAGATCCTACAACAAAAATACTCAACAAAATCCAAAAAAATCGAAGTTGATTTCAAATGATTTTATTAAAATTTGACAAAAATCTTGTCTACATACAAGAAAATTGAAGTTATTTTCATCTAAATTTAGTCAAATATAGATCCTACAACCAAAATAGTCATCAAAATCCAAAAAATCGAAGTTGATTTCAAATAAATTTATTAAAATTTGACATTTCCAACTAAATTTTTTTTCAGAATCCAACAAAATTGAAGTTATTTTCATCTAAATTTACTCAAATATAGACCCTACAACAAAAATACTCAACAAAATCCAAAAAAATCGAAGTTGATTTCAAATAAATTTATTAAAATTTGACACTTCCAACTAAATTTTTTTTCATAATCCAACAAAATTAAATTTATTTTCATCTAAATTTACTCAAATATGGATCCTACAACAAAAATACTCAACAAAATCCAAAATAATCGAAGTTGATTTCAAATAAATTTAATAAAACTTGTTACTTCCAACTAAAATTTTTTTCACAATCCTACAAAATTGAAGTTATTTTCATCTAAATTTAGTCAAATATAGATCCTACAACCAAAATACGCAACAAAATCCAAAATAATCGAAGTTGATTTCAAATAAATTTATTAAAATTTGACATTTCCAACTAAATTTTTTTTCATAATCCAACAAAATTGAAGTTATTTTCATCTAAATTTACTCAAATATAGATCCTACAACCAAAATACGCAACAAAATCCAAAATAATCGAAGTTGATTTCAAATAAATTTATTAAAATTTGACATTTCCAACTAAATTTTTTTTCATAATCCAACAAAATTAAATTTGTTTTCATCTAAATTTACTCAAATATGGATCCTACAACAAAAATACTCATCAAAATCCAAAATAATCGAAGTTGATTTCAAATAAATTTAATAAAACTTGATACTTCCAACTAAAATTTTTTTCACAATCCAACAAAATTGAAGTTATTTTCATCTAAATTTAATCAAATATAGATCCTACAACAAAAATACTCGACAAAATCCAAAAAAATCGAAGTTGATTTCATATGAATTTATTAAAATTTGACACTTCCATCTAAAATTTTTTTTATAATCCAACAAAATTGAAGTTATTTTCATCTAAATTTAGTCAAATATAGATCCTACAACCAAAATACTCATCAAAATCCAAAAAAATCGAAGTTGATTTCAAATGAATTTATTAAAATTTGACAAAAATCTTGTCTACATCCAAGAAAATTGAAGTTATTTTCATCTAAATTTACTCAAATATAGATCCTACAACAAAAATACTCAACAAAATCCAAAAAAATCGAAGTTGATTTCAAATGATTTTATTAAAATTTGACAAAAATCTTGTCTACATACAAGAAAATTGAAGTTATTTTCATCTAAATTTAGTCAAATATAGATCCTACAACCAAAATAGTCATCAAAATCCAAAAAATCGAAGTTGATTTCAAATAAATTTATTAAAATTTGACATTTCCAACTAAATTTTTTTTCAGAATCCAACAAAATTGAAGTTATTTTCATCTAAATTTACTCAAATATAGACCCTACAACAAAAATACTCAACAAAATCCAAAAAAATCGAAGTTGATTTCAAATAAATTTATTAAAATTTGACACTTCCAACTAAATTTTTTTTCATAATCCAACAAAATTAAATTTATTTTCATCTAAATTTACTCAAATATGGATCCTACAACAAAAATACTCAACAAAATCCAAAATAATCGAAGTTGATTTCAAATAAATTTAATAAAACTTGTTACTTCCAACTAAAATTTTTTTCACAATCCAACAAAATTGAAGTTATTTTCATCTAAATTTAATCAAATATAGATCCTACCACAAAAATACTCAACAAAATCCAAAAAAATCGAAGTTGATTTCAAATGATTTTATTAAAATTTGACAAAAATCTTGTCTACATCCAAGAAAATTGAAGTTATTTTCATCTAAATTTACTCAAATATAGATCCTACAACAAAAATACTCAACAAAATCCAAAAAAATCGAAGTTGATTTCAAATGATTTTATTAAAATTTGACAAAAATCTTGTCTACATACAAGAAAATTGAAGTTATTTTCATCTAAATTTAGTCAAATATAGATCCTACAACCAAAATACGCAACAAAATCCAAAATAATCGAAGTTGATTTTAAATAAATTTATTAAAATTTGACATTTCCAACTAAATTTTTTTTCATAATCCAACAAAATTAAATTTGTTTTCATCTAAATTTACTCAAATATGGATCCTACAACAAAAATACTCATCAAAATCCAAAATAATCGAAGTTGATTTCAAATAAATTTAATAAAACTTGATACTTCCAACTAAAATTTTTTTCACAATCCAACAAAATTGAAGTTATTTTCATCTAAATTTAATCAAATATAGATCCTACAACAAAAATACTCGACAAAATCCAAAAAAATCGAAGTTGATTTCATATGAATTTATTAAAATTTGACACTTCCATCTAAAATTTTTTTTATAATCCAACAAAATTGAAGTTATTTTCATCTAAATTTAGTCAAATATAGATCCTACAACCAAAATACTCATCAAAATCCAAAAAAATCGAAGTTGATTTCAAATGAATTTATTAAAATTTGACAAAAATCTTGTCTACATCCAAGAAAATTGAAGTTATTTTCATCTAAATTTACTCAAATATAGATCCTACAACAAAAATACTCAACAAAATCCAAAAAAATCGAAGTTGATTTCAAATGATTTTATTAAAATTTGACAAAAATCTTGTCTACATACAAGAAAATTGAAGTTATTTTCATCTAAATTTAGTCAAATATAGATCCTACAACCAAAATAGTCATCAAAATCCAAAAAATCGAAGTTGATTTCAAATAAATTTATTAAAATTTGACATTTCCAACTAAATTTTTTTTCAGAATCCAACAAAATTGAAGTTATTTTCATCTAAATTTACTCAAATATAGACCCTACAACAAAAATACTCAACAAAATCCAAAAAAATCGAAGTTGATTTCAAATAAATTTATTAAAATTTGACACTTCCAACTAAATTTTTTTTCATAATCCAACAAAATTAAATTTATTTTCATCTAAATTTACTCAAATATGGATCCTACAACAAAAATACTCAACAAAATCCAAAATAATCGAAGTTGATTTCAAATAAATTTAATAAAACTTGATACTTCCAACTAAAATTTTTTTCACAATCCAACAAAATTGAAGTTATTTTCATCTAAATTTAATCAAATATAGATCCTACCACAAAAATACTCAACAAAATCCAAAAAAATCGAAGTTGATTTCAAATGATTTTATTAAAATTTGACAAAAATCTTGTCTACATCCAAGAAAATTGAAGTTATTTTCATCTAAATTTACTCAAATATAGATCCTACAACAAAAATACTCAACAAAATCCAAAAAAATCGAAGTTGATTTCAAATGATTTTATTAAAATTTGACAAAAATCTTGTCTACATACAAGAAAATTGAAGTTATTTTCATCTAAATTTAGTCAAATATAGATCCTACAACCAAAATACGCAACAAAATCCAAAACAATCGAAGTTGATTTCAAATAAATTTATTAAAATTTGACATTTGCAACTAAATTTTTTTTCATAATCCAACAAAATTGAAGTTATTTTCATCTAAATTTACTCAAATATAGATTCTACAACCAAAATACGCAACAAAATCCAAAATAATCGAAGTTGATTTCAAATAAATTTAATAAAACTTGATACTTCCAACTAAATTTTTTTTCATAATCCAACAAAATTAAATTTATTTTCATCTAAATTTACTCAAATATGGATCCTACAACAAAAATACTCAACAAAATCCAAAATAATCGAAGTTGATTTCAAATAAATTTAATAAAACTTGATACTTCCAACTAAATTTTTTTTCACAATCCAACAAAATTGAAGTTATTTTCATCTAAATTTAATCAAATATAGATCCTACAACAAAAATACTCGACAAAATCCAAAAAAATCGAAGTTGATTTCATATGAATTTATTAAAATTTGACACTTCCATCTAAAATTTTTTTTATAATCCAACAAAATTGAAGTTATTTTCATCTAAATTTAGTCAAATATAGATCCTACAACCAAAATACTCATCAAAATCCAAAAAAATCGAAGTTGATTTCAAATGAATTTATTAAAATTTGACAAAAATCTTGTCTACATCCAAGAAAATTGAAGTTATTTTCATCTAAATTTACTCAAATATAGATCCTACAACAAAAATACTCAACAAAATCCAAAAAAATCGAAGTTGATTTCAAATGATTTTATTAAAATTTGACAAAAATCTTGTCTACATACAAGAAAATTGAAGTTATTTTCATCTAAATTTAGTCAAATATAGATCCTACAACCAAAATAGTCATCAAAATCCAAAAAATCGAAGTTGATTTCAAATAAATTTATTAAAATTTGACATTTCCAACTAAATTTTTTTTCAGAATCCAACAAAATTGAAGTTATTTTCATCTAAATTTACTCAAATATAGACCCTACAACAAAAATACTCAACAAAATCCAAAAAAATCGAAGTTGATTTCAAATAAATTTATTAAAATTTGACACTTCCAACTAAATTTTTTTTCATAATCCAACAAAATTAAATTTATTTTCATCTAAATTTACTCAAATATGGATCCTACAACAAAAATACTCAACAAAATCCAAAATAATCGAAGTTGATTTCAAATAAATTTAATAAAACTTGTTACTTCCAACTAAAATTTTTTTCACAATCCTACAAAATTGAAGTTATTTTCATCTAAATTTAGTCAAATATAGATCCTACAACCAAAATACGCAACAAAATCCAAAATAATCGAAGTTGATTTCAAATAAATTTATTAAAATTTGACATTTCCAACTAAATTTTTTTTCATAATCCAACAAAATTGAAGTTATTTTCATCTAAATTTACTCAAATATAGATCCTACAACCAAAATACGCAACAAAATCCAAAATAATCGAAGTTGATTTCAAATAAATTTATTAAAATTTGACATTTCCAACTAAATTTTTTTTCATAATCCAACAAAATTAAATTTGTTTTCATCTAAATTTACTCAAATATGGATCCTACAACAAAAATACTCATCAAAATCCAAAATAATCGAAGTTGATTTCAAATAAATTTAATAAAACTTGATACTTCCAACTAAAATTTTTTTCACAATCCAACAAAATTGAAGTTATTTTCATCTAAATTTAATCAAATATAGATCCTACAACAAAAATACTCGACAAAATCCAAAAAAATCGAAGTTGATTTCATATGAATTTATTAAAATTTGACACTTCCAACTAAAATTTTTTTTATAATCCAACAAAATTGAAGTTATTTTCATCTAAATTTAGTCAAATATAGATCCTACAACCAAAATACTCATCAAAATAAAAAAAAATCGAAGTTGATTTCAAATGAATTTATTAAAATTTGACAAAAATCTTGTCTACATCCAAGAAAATTGAAGTTATTTTCATCTAAATTTACTCAAATATAGATCCTACAACAAAAATACTCAACAAAATCCAAAAAAATCGAAGTTGATTTCAAATGATTTTATTAAAATTTGACAAAAATCTTGTCTACATACAAGAAAATTGAAGTTATTTTCATCTAAATTTAGTCAAATATAGATCCTACAACCAAAATAGTCATCAAAATCCAAAAAATCGAAGTTGATTTCAAATAAATTTATTAAAATTTGACATTTCCAACTAAATTTTTTTTCAGAATCCAACAAAATTGAAGTTATTTTCATCTAAATTTACTCAAATATAGACCCTACAACAAAAATACTCAACAAAATCCAAAAAAATCGAAGTTGATTTCAAATAAATTTATTAAAATTTGACACTTCCAACTAAATTTTTTTTCATAATCCAACAAAATTAAATTTATTTTCATCTAAATTTACTCAAATATGGATCCTACAACAAAAATACTCAACAAAATCCAAAATAATCGAAGTTGATTTCAAATAAATTTAATAAAACTTGTTACTTCCAACTAAAATTTTTTTCACAATCCAACAAAATTGAAGTTATTTTCATCTAAATTTAATCAAATATAGATCCTACCACAAAAATACTCAACAAAATCCAAAAAAATCGAAGTTGATTTCAAATGATTTTATTAAAATTTGACAAAAATCTTGTCTACATCCAAGAAAATTGAAGTTATTTTCATCTAAATTTACTCAAATATAGATCCTACAACAAAAATACTCAACAAAATCCAAAAAAATCGAAGTTGATTTCAAATGATTTTATTAAAATTTGACAAAAATCTTGTCTACATACAAGAAAATTGAAGTTATTTTCATCTAAATTTAGTCAAATATAGATCCTACAACCAAAATACGCAACAAAATCCAAAATAATCGAAGTTGATTTTAAATAAATTTATTAAAATTTGACATTTCCAACTAAATTTTTTTTCATAATCCAACAAAATTAAATTTGTTTTCATCTAAATTTACTCAAATATGGATCCTACAACAAAAATACTCATCAAAATCCAAAATAATCGAAGTTGATTTCAAATAAATTTAATAAAACTTGATACTTCCAACTAAAATTTTTTTCACAATCCAACAAAATTGAAGTTATTTTCATCTAAATTTAATCAAATATAGATCCTACAACAAAAATACTCGACAAAATCCAAAAAAATCGAAGTTGATTTCATATGAATTTATTAAAATTTGACACTTCCATCTAAAATTTTTTTTATAATCCAACAAAATTGAAGTTATTTTCATCTAAATTTAGTCAAATATAGATCCTACAACCAAAATACTCATCAAAATCCAAAAAAATCGAAGTTGATTTCAAATGAATTTATTAAAATTTGACAAAAATCTTGTCTACATCCAAGAAAATTGAAGTTATTTTCATCTAAATTTACTCAAATATAGATCCTACAACAAAAAT
This sequence comes from Andrena fulva, assembly GCA_946251845.1. Classification (NCBI taxonomy): domain Eukaryota; kingdom Metazoa; phylum Arthropoda; class Insecta; order Hymenoptera; family Andrenidae; genus Andrena; species Andrena fulva. The sequence goes on from CAMITZ010000243.1 coordinate 3,519,894, forward strand.
ACTCAACAAAATCCAAAAAAATCGAAGTTGATTTCAAATGATTTTATTAAAATTTGACAAAAATCTTGTCTACATACAAGAAAATTGAAGTTATTTTCATCTAAATTTAGTCAAATATAGATCCTACAACCAAAATAGTCATCAAAATCCAAAAAATCGAAGTTGATTTCAAATAAATTTATTAAAATTTGACATTTCCAACTAAATTTTTTTTCAGAATCCAACAAAATTGAAGTTATTTTCATCTAAATTTACTCAAATATAGACCCTACAACAAAAATACTCAACAAAATCCAAAAAAATCGAAGTTGATTTCAAATAAATTTATTAAAATTTGACACTTCCAACTAAATTTTTTTTCATAATCCAACAAAATTAAATTTATTTTCATCTAAATTTACTCAAATATGGATCCTACAACAAAAATACTCAACAAAATCCAAAATAATCGAAGTTGATTTCAAATAAATTTAATAAAACTTGATACTTCCAACTAAAATTTTTTTCACAATCCAACAAAATTGAAGTTATTTTCATCTAAATTTAATCAAATATAGATCCTACCACAAAAATACTCAACAAAATCCAAAAAAATCGAAGTTGATTTCAAATGATTTTATTAAAATTTGACAAAAGTCTTGTCTACATCCAAGAAAATTGAAGTTATTTTCATCTAAATTTACTCAAATATAGATCCTACAACAAAAATACTCAACAAAATCCAAAAAAATCGAAGTTGATTTCAAATGATTTTATTAAAATTTGACAAAAATCTTGTCTACATACAAGAAAATTGAAGTTATTTTCATCTAAATTTACTCAAATATAGATTCTACAACCAAAATACGCAACAAAATCCAAAATAATCGAAGTTGATTTCAAATAAATTTATTAAAATTTGACATTTCCAACTAAATTTTTTTTCATAATCCAACAAAATTAAATTTGTTTTCATCTAAATTTACTCAAATATGGATCCTACAACAAAAATACTCATCCAAATCCAAAATAATCGAAGTTGATTTCAAATAAATTTAATAAAACTTGATACTTCCAACTAAAATTTTTTTCACAATCCAACAAAATTGAAGTTATTTTCATCTAAATTTAATCAAATATAGATCCTACAACAAAAATACTCGACAAAATCCAAAAAAATCGAAGTTGATTTCATATGAATTTATTAAAATTTGACACTTCCAACTAAAATTTTTTTTATAATCCAACAAAATTGAAGTTATTTTCATCTAAATTTAGTCAAATATAGATCCTACAACCAAAATACTCATCAAAATCCGAAAAAATCGAAGTTGATTTCAAATGAATTTATTAAAATTTGACAAAAATCTTGTCTACATCCAAGAAAATTGAAGTTATTTTCATCTAAATTTAGTCAAATATAGATCCTACAACCAAAATAGTCATCAAAATCCAAAAAATCGAAGTTGATTTCAAATAAATTTATTAAAATTTGACATTTCCAACTAAATTTTTTTTCAGAATCCAACAAAATTGAAGTTATTTTCATCTAAATTTACTCAAATATAGACCCTACAACAAAAATACTCAACAAAATCCAAAAAAATCGAAGTTGATTTCAAATAAATTTATTAAAATTTGACACTTCCAACTAAATTTTTTTTCATAATCCAACAAAATTAAATTTATTTTCATCTAAATTTACTCAAATATGGATCCTACAACAAAAATACTCAACAAAATCCAAAATAATCGAAGTTGATTTCAAATAAATTTAATAAAACTTGATACTTCCAACTAAAATTTTTCTCACAATCCAACAAAATTGAAGTTATTTTCATCTAAATTTAATCAAATATAGATCCTACCACAAAAATACTCAACAAAATCCAAAAAAATCGAAGTTGATTTCAAATGATTTTATTAAAATTTGACATAAATCTTGTCTACATCCAAGAAAATTGAAGTTATTTTCATCTAAATTTACTCAAATATAGATCCTACAACAAAAATACTCAACAAAATCCAAAAAAATCGAAGTTGATTTCAAATGATTTTATTAAAATTTGACAAAAATCTTGTCTACATACAAGAAAATTGAAGTTATTTTCATCTAAATTTAGTCAAATATAGATCCTACAACCAAAATACGCAACAAAATCCAAAACAATCGAAGTTGATTTCAAATAAATTTATTAAAATTTGACATTTCCAACTAAATTTTTTTTCATAATCCAACAAAATTGAAGTTATTTTCATCTAAATTTACTCAAATATAGATTCTACAACCAAAATACGCAACAAAATCCAAAATAATCGAAGTTGATTTCAAATAAATTTAATAAAACTTGATACTTCCAACTAAATTTTTTTTCATAATCCAACAAAATTAAATTTATTTTCATCTAAATTTACTCAAATATGGATCCTACAACAAAAATACTCAACAAAATCCAAAATAATCGAAGTTGATTTCAAATAAATTTAATAAAACTTGATACTTCCAACTAAATTTTTTTTCACAATCCAACAAAATTGAAGTTATTTTCATCTAAATTTAATCAAATATAGATCCTACAACAAAAATACTCGACAAAATCCAAAAAAATCGAAGTTGATTTCATATGAATTTATTAAAATTTGACACTTCCATCTAAAATTTTTTTTATAATCCAACAAAATTGAAGTTATTTTCATCTAAATTTAGTCAAATATAGATCCTACAACCAAAATACTCATCAAAATCCAAAAAAATCGAAGTTGATTTCAAATGAATTTATTAAAATTTGACAAAAATCTTGTCTACATCCAAGAAAATTGAAGTTATTTTCATCTAAATTTACTCAAATATAGATCCTACAACAAAAATACTCAACAAAATCCAAAAAAATCGAAGTTGATTTCAAATGATTTTATTAAAATTTGACAAAAATCTTGTCTACATACAAGAAAATTGAAGTTATTTTCATCTAAATTTAGTCAAATATAGATCCTACAACCAAAATAGTCATCAAAATCCAAAAAATCGAAGTTGATTTCAAATAAATTTATTAAAATTTGACATTTCCAACTAAATTTTTTTTCAGAATCCAACAAAATTGAAGTTATTTTCATCTAAATTTACTCAAATATAGACCCTACAACAAAAATACTCAACAAAATCCAAAAAAATCGAAGTTGATTTCAAATAAATTTATTAAAATTTGACACTTCCAACTAAATTTTTTTTCATAATCCAACAAAATTAAATATATTTTCATCTAAATTTACTCAAATATGGATCCTACAACAAAAATACTCAACAAAATCCAAAATAATCGAAGTTGATTTCAAATAAATTTAATAAAACTTGATACTTCCAACTAAAATTTTTTTCACAATCCAACAAAATTGAAGTTATTTTCATCTAAATTTAATCAAATATAGATCCTACCACAAAAATACTCAACAAAATCCAAAAAAATCGAAGTTGATTTCAAATGATTTTATTAAAATTTGACAAAAATCTTGTCTACATCCAAGAAAATTGAAGTTATTTTCATCTAAATTTAGTCAAATATAGATCCTACAACCAAAATAGTCATCAAAATCCAAAAAATCGAAGTTGATTTCAAATAAATTTATTAAAATTTGACATTTCCAACTAAATTTTTTTTCAGAATCCAACAAAATTGAAGTTATTTTCATCTAAATTTACTCAAATATAGACCCTACAACAAAAATACTCAACAAAATCCAAAAAAATCGAAGTTGATTTCAAATAAATTTATTAAAATTTGACACTTCCAACTAAATTTTTTTTCATAATCCAACAAAATTAAATTTATTTTCATCTAAATTTACTCAAATATGGATCCTACAACAAAAATACTCAACAAAATCCAAAAAAATCGAAGTTGATTTCAAATAAATTTATTAAAATTTGACACTTCCAACTAAATTTTTTTTCATAATCCAACAAAATTAAATTTATTTTCATCTAAATTTACTCAAATATGGATCCTACAACAAAAATACTCAACAAAATCCAAAATAATCGAAGTTGATTTCAAATAAATTTAATAAAACTTGATACTTCCAACTAAAATTTTTTTCACAATCCAACAAAATTGAAGTTATTTTCATCTAAATTTAATCAAATATAGATCCTACAACAAAAATACTCGACAAAATCCAAAAAAATCGAAGTTGATTTCATATGAATTTATTAAAATTGGACACTTCCAACTAAAATTTTTTTTATAATCCAACAAAATTGAAGTTATTTTCATCTAAATTTAGTCAAATATAGATCCTACAACCAAAATACTCATCAAAATCCAAAAAAATCGAAGTTGATTTCAAATGAATTTATTAAAATTTGACAAAAATCTTGTCTACATCATAGAAAATTGAAGTTATTTTCATCTAAATTTACTCAAATATAGATCCTACAACCAAAATACTCATCAAAATCCAAAAAAATCGAAGTTGATTTCAAATGAATTTATTAAAATTTGACAAAAATCTTGTCTACATCCAAGAAAATTGAAGTTATTTTCATCTAAATTTAGTCAAATATAGATCCTACAACCAAAATAGTCATCAAAATCCAAAAAATCGAAGTTGATTTCAAATAAATTTATTAAAATTTGACATTTCCAACTAAATTTTTTTTCAGAATCCAACAAAATTGAAGTTATTTTCATCTAAATTTACTCAAATATAGACCCTACAACAAAAATACTCAACAAAATCCAAAAAAATCGAAGTTGATTTCAAATAAATTTATTAAAATTTGACACTTCCAACTAAATTTTTTTTCATAATCCAACAAAATTAAATTTATTTTCATCTAAATTTACTCAAATATGGATCCTACAACAAAAATACTCAACAAAATCCAAAATAATCGAAGTTGATTTCAAATAAATTTAATAAAACTTGATACTTCCAACTAAAATTTTTCTCACAATCCAACAAAATTGAAGTTATTTTCATCTAAATTTAATCAAATATAGATCCTACCACAAAAATACTCAACAAAATCCAAAAAAATCGAAGTTGATTTCAAATGATTTTATTAAAATTTGACAAAAATCTTGTCTACATCCAAGAAAATTGAAGTTATTTTCATCTAAATTTACTCAAATATAGATCCTACAACAAAAATACTCAACAAAATCCAAAAAAATCGAAGTTGATTTCAAATGATTTTATTAAAATTTGACAAAAATCTTGTCTACATACAAGAAAATTGAAGTTATTTTCATCTAAATTTAGTCAAATATAGATCCTACAACCAAAATACGCAACAAAATCCAAAACAATCGAAGTTGATTTCAAATAAATTTATTAAAATTTGACATTTCCAACTAAATTTTTTTTCATAATCCAACAAAATTGAAGTTATTTTCATCTAAATTTACTCAAATATAGATTCTACAACCAAAATACGCAACAAAATCCAAAATAATCGAAGTTGATTTCAAATAAATTTAATAAAACTTGATACTTCCAACTAAATTTTTTTTCATAATCCAACAAAATTAAATTTATTTTCATCTAAATTTACTCAAATATGGATCCTACAACAAAAATACTCAACAAAATCCAAAATAATCGAAGTTGATTTCAAATAAATTTAATAAAACTTGATACTTCCAACTAAATTTTTTTTCACAATCCAACAAAATTGAAGTTATTTTCATCTAAATTTAATCAAATATAGATCCTACAACAAAAATACTCGACAAAATCCAAAAAAATCGAAGTTGATTTCATATGAATTTATTAAAATTTGACACTTCCATCTAAAATTTTTTTTATAATCCAACAAAATTGAAGTTATTTTCATCTAAATTTAGTCAAATATAGATCCTACAACCAAAATACTCATCAAAATCCAAAAAAATCGAAGTTGATTTCAAATGAATTTATTAAAATTTGACAAAAATCTTGTCTACATCCAAGAAAATTGAAGTTATTTTCATCTAAATTTACTCAAATATAGATCCTACAACAAAAATACTCAACAAAATCCAAAAAAATCGAAGTTGATTTCAAATGATTTTATTAAAATTTGACAAAAATCTTGTCTACATACAAGAAAATTGAAGTTATTTTCATCTAAATTTAGTCAAATATAGATCCTACAACCAAAATAGTCATCAAAATCCAAAAAATCGAAGTTGATTTCAAATAAATTTATTAAAATTTGACATTTCCAACTAAATTTTTTTTCAGAATCCAACAAAATTGAAGTTATTTTCATCTAAATTTACTCAAATATAGACCCTACAACAAAAATACTCAACAAAATCCAAAAAAATCGAAGTTGATTTCAAATAAATTTATTAAAATTTGACACTTCCAACTAAATTTTTTTTCATAATCCAACAAAATTAAATATATTTTCATCTAAATTTACTCAAATATGGATCCTACAACAAAAATACTCAACAAAATCCAAAATAATCGAAGTTGATTTCAAATAAATTTAATAAAACTTGATACTTCCAACTAAAATTTTTTTCACAATCCAACAAAATTGAAGTTATTTTCATCTAAATTTAATCAAATATAGATCCTACCACAAAAATACTCAACAAAATCCAAAAAAATCGAAGTTGATTTCAAATGATTTTATTAAAATTTGACAAAAATCTTGTCTACATACAAGAAAATTGAAGTTATTTTCATCTAAATTTAGTCAAATATAGATCCTACAACCAAAATACGCAACAAAATCCAAAATAATCGAAGTTGATTTCAAATAAATTTATTAAAATTTGACATTTCCAACTAAATTTTTTTTCATAATCCAACAAAATTGAAGTTATTTTCATCTAAATTTACTCAAATATAGATCCTACAACCAAAATACGCAACAAAATCCAAAATAATCGAAGTTGATTTCAAATAAATTTATTAAAATTTGACACTTCCAACTAAATTTTTTTTCATAATCCAACAAAATTAAATTTATTTTCATCTAAATTTACTCAAATATGGATCCTACAACAAAAATACTCAACAAAATCCAAAATAATCGAAGTTGATTTCAAATAAATTTAATAAAACTTGATACTTCCAACTAAAATTTTTTTCACAATCCAACAAAATTGAAGTTATTTTCATCTAAATTTAATCAAATATAGATCCTACAACAAAAATACTCGACAAAATCCAAAAAAATCGAAGTTGATTTCATATGAATTTATTAAAATTGGACACTTCCAACTAAAATTTTTTTTATAATCCAACAAAATTGAAGTTATTTTCATCTAAATTTAGTCAAATATAGATCCTACAACCAAAATACTCATCAAAATCCAAAAAAATCGAAGTTGATTTCAAATGAATTTATTAAAATTTGACAAAAATCTTGTCTACATCCAAGAAAATTGAAGTTATTTTCATCTAAATTTACTCAAATATAGATCCTACAACAAAAATACTCAACAAAATCCAAAAAAATCGAAGTTGATTTCAAATGATTTTATTAAAATTTGACAAAAATCTTGTCTACATACAAGAAAATTGAAGTTATTTTCATCTAAATTTAGTCAAATATAGATCCTACAACCAAAATAGTCATCAAAATCCAAAAAATCGAAGTTGATTTCAAATAAATTTATTAAAATTTGACATTTCCAACTAAATTTTTTTTCAGAATCCAACAAAATTGAAGTTATTTTCATCTAAATTTACTCAAATATAGACCCTACAACAAAAATACTCAACAAAATCCAAAAAAATCGAAGTTGATTTCAAATAAATTTATTAAAATTTGACACTTCCAACTAAATTTTTTTTCATAATCCAACAAAATTAAATATATTTTCATCTAAATTTACTCAAATATGGATCCTACAACAAAAATACTCAACAAAATCCAAAATAATCGAAGTTGATTTCAAATAAATTTAATAAAACTTGATACTTCCAACTAAAATTTTTTTCACAATCCAACAAAATTGAAGTTATTTTCATCTAAATTTAATCAAATATAGATCCTACCACAAAAATACTCAACAAAATCCAAAAAAATCGAAGTTGATTTCAAATGATTTTATTAAAATTTGACAAAAATCTTGTCTACATCCAAGAAAATTGAAGTTATTTTCATCTAAATTTAGTCAAATATAGATCCTACAACCAAAATAGTCATCAAAATCCAAAAAATCGAAGTTGATTTCAAATAAATTTATTAAAATTTGACATTTCCAACTAAATTTTTTTTCAGAATCCAACAAAATTGAAGTTATTTTCATCTAAATTTACTCAAATATAGACCCTACAACAAAAATACTCAACAAAATCCAAAAAAATCGAAGTTGATTTCAAATAAATTTATTAAAATTTGACACTTCCAACTAAATTTTTTTTCATAATCCAACAAAATTAAATTTATTTTCATCTAAATTTACTCAAATATGGATCCTACAACAAAAATACTCAACAAAATCCAAAAAAATCGAAGTTGATTTCAAATAAATTTATTAAAATTTGACACTTCCAACTAAATTTTTTTTCATAATCCAACAAAATTAAATTTATTTTCATCTAAATTTACTCAAATATGGATCCTACAACAAAAATACTCAACAAAATCCAAAATAATCGAAGTTGATTTCAAATAAATTTAATAAAACTTGATACTTCCAACTAAAATTTTTTTCACAATCCAACAAAATTGAAGTTATTTTCATCTAAATTTAATCAAATATAGATCCTACAACAAAAATACTCGACAAAATCCAAAAAAATCGAAGTTGATTTCATATGAATTTATTAAAATTGGACACTTCCAACTAAAATTTTTTTTATAATCCAACAAAATTGAAGTTATTTTCATCTAAATTTAGTCAAATATAGATCCTACAACCAAAATACTCATCAAAATCCAAAAAAATCGAAGTTGATTTCAAATGAATTTATTAAAATTTGACAAAAATCTTGTCTACATCCAAGAAAATTGAAGTTATTTTCATCTAAATTTACTCAAATATAGATCCTACAACAAAAATACTCAACAAAATCCAAAAAAATCGAAGTTGATTTCAAATGATTTTATTAAAATTTGACAAAAATCTTGTCTACATACAAGAAAATTGAAGTTATTTTCATCTAAATTTAGTCAAATATAGATCCTACAACCAAAATAGTCATCAAAATCCAAAAAATCGAAGTTGATTTCAAATAAATTTATTAAAATTTGACATTTCCAACTAAATTTTTTTTCAGAATCCAACAAAATTGAAGTTATTTTCATCTAAATTTACTCAAATATAGACCCTACAACAAAAATACTCAACAAAATCCAAAAAAATCGAAGTTGATTTCAAATAAATTTATTAAAATTTGACACTTCCAACTAAATTTTTTTTCATAATCCAACAAAATTAAATTTATTTTCATCTAAATTTACTCAAATATGGATCCTACAACAAAAATACTCAACAAAATCCAAAATAATCGAAGTTGATTTCAAATAAATTTAATAAAACTTGTTACTTCCAACTAAAATTTTTTTCACAATCCAACAAAATTGAAGTTATTTTCATCTAAATTTAATCAAATATAGATCCTACCACAAAAATACTCAACAAAATCCAAAAAAATCGAAGTTGATTTCAAATGATTTTATTAAAATTTGACAAAAATCTTGTCTACATCCAAGAAAATTGAAGTTATTTTCATCTAAATTTACTCAAATATAGATCCTACAACAAAAATACTCAACAAAATCCAAAAAAATCGAAGTTGATTTCAAATGAATTTATTAAAATTTCACAAAAATCTTGTCTACATCCAAGAAAATTGAAGTTATTTTCATCTAAATTTACTCAAATATAGATCCTACAACAAAAATACTCAACAAAATCCAAAAAAATCGAAGTTGATTTCAAATGATTTTATTAGAATTTGACAAAAATCTTGTCTACATACAAGAAAATTGAAGTTATTTTCATCTAAATTTAGTCAAATATAGTTCCTACAACCAAAACACGCAACAAAATCCAAAATAATCGAAGTTGATTTCAAATAAATTTATTAAAATTTGACATTTCCAACTAAATTTTTTTTCATAATCCAACATAATTGAAGTTATTTTCATCTAAATTTACTCAAATATAGATCCTACAACCAAAATACGCAACAAAATCCAAAATAATCGAAGTTGATTTCAAATAAATTTATTAAAATTTGACACTTCCAACTAAATTTTTTTTCATAATCCAACAAAATTAAATTTGTTTTCATCTAAATTTACTCAAATATGGATCCTACAACAAAAATACTCATCAAAATCCAAAATAATCGAAGTTGATTTCAAATAAATTTAATAAAACTTGATACTTCCAACTAAAATTTTTTTCACAATCCAACAAAATTGAAGTTATTTTCATCTAAATTTAATCAAATATAGATCCTACAACAAAAATACTCCACAAAATCCAAAAAATCGAAGTTGATTTCATATGAATTTATTAAAATTTGACACTTCCAACTAAAATTTTTTTTATAATCCAACAAAATTGAAGTTATTTTCATCTAAATTTAGTCAAATATAGATCCTACAACCAAAATACTCATCAAAATCCAAAAAAATCGAAGTTGATTTCAAATGAATTTATTAAAATTTGACAAAAATCTTGTCTACATCCAAGAAAATTGAAGTTATTTTCATCTAAATTTACTCAAATATAGATCCTACAACAAAAATACTCAACAAAATCCAAAAAAATCGAAGTTGATTTCAAATGATTTTATTAAAATTTGACAAAAATCTTGTCTACATACAAGAAAATTGAAGTTATTTTCATCTAAATTTAGTCAAATATAGATCCTACAACCAAAATAGTCATCAAAATCCAAAAAATCGAAGTTGATTTCAAATAAATTTATTAAAATTTGACATTTCCAACTAAATTTTTTTTCAGAATCCAACAAAATTGAAGTTATTTTCATCTAATTTTACTCAAATATAGACCCTACAACAAAAATACTCAACAAAATCCAAAAAAATCGAAGTTGATTTCAAATAAATTTATTAAAATTTGACACTTCCAACTAAATTTTTTTTCATAATCCAACAAAATTAAATTTATTTTCATCTAAATTTACTCAAATATGGATCCTACAACAAAAATACTCAACAAAATCCAAAATAATCGAAGTTGATTTCAAATAAATTTAATAAAACTTGATACTTCCAACTAAAATTTTTTTCACAATCCAACAAAATTGAAGTTATTTTCATCTAAATTTAATCAAATATAGATCCTACAACAAAAATACTCGACAAAATCCAAAAAAATCGAAGTTGATTTCATATGAATTTATTAAAATTGGACACTTCCAACTAAATTTTTTTTTATAATCCAACAAAATTGAAGTTATTTTCATCTAAATTTAGTCAAATATAGATCCTACAACCAAAATACTCATCAAAATCCAAAAAAATCGAAGTTGATTTCAAATGAATTTATTAAAATTTGACAAAAATCTTGTCTACATCCAAGAAAATTGAAGTTATTTTCATCTAAATTTACTCAAATATAGATCCTACAACAAAAATACTCAACAAAATCCAAAAAATCGAAGTTGATTTCAAATGATTTTATTAGAATTTGACAAAAATCTTGTCTACATACAAGAAAATTGAAGTTATTTTCATCTAAATTTAGTCAAATATAGTTCCTACAACCAAAATACGCTACAAAATCCAAAATAATCGAAGTTGATTTCAAATAAATTTATTAAAATTTGACATTTCCAACTAAATTTTTTTTCATAATCCAACATAATTGAAGTTATTTTCATCTAAATTTACTCAAATATAGATCCTACAACCAAAATACGCAACAAAATCCAAAATAATCGAAGTTGATTTCAAATAAATTTATTAAAATTTGACATTTCCAACTAAATTTTTTTTCATAATCCAACAAAATTAAATTTGTTTTCATCTAAATTTACTCAAATATGGATCCTACAACAAAAATACTCATCAAAATCCAAAATAATCGAAGTTGATTTCAAATAAATTTAATAAAACTTGATACTTCCAACTAAAATTTTTTTCACAATCCAACAAAATTGAAGTTATTTTCATCTAAATTTAATCAAATATAGATCCTACAACAAAAATACTCCACAAAATCCAAAAAATCGAAGTTGATTTCATATGAATTTATTAAAATTTGACACTTCCAACTAAAATTTTTTTTATAATCCAACAAAATTGAAGTTATTTTCATCTAAATTTAGTCAAATATAGATCCTACAACCAAAATACTCATCAAAATCCAAAAAAATCGAAGTTGATTTCAAATGAATTTATTAAAATTTGACAAAAATCTTGTCTACATCCAAGAAAATTGAAGTTATTTTCATCTAAATTTACTCAAATATAGATCCTACAACAAAAATACTCAACAAAATCCAAAAAAATCGAAGTTGATTTCAAATGATTTTATTAAAATTTGACAAAAATCTTGTCTACATACAAGAAAATTGAAGTTATTTTCATCTAAATTTAGTCAAATATAGATCCTACAACCAAAATAGTCATCAAAATCCAAAAAATCGAAGTTGATTTCAAATAAATTTATTAAAATTTGACATTTCCAACTAAATTTTTTTTCAGAATCCAACAAAATTGAAGTTATTTTCATCTAATTTTACTCAAATATAGACCCTACAACAAAAATACTCAACAAAATCCAAAAAAATCGAAGTTGATTTCAAATAAATTTATTAAAATTTGACACTTCCAACTAAATTTTTTTTCATAATCCAACAAAATTAAATTTATTTTCATCTAAATTTACTCAAATATGGATCCTACAACAAAAATACTCAACAAAATCCAAAATAATCGAAGTTGATTTCAAATAAATTTAATAAAACTTGATACTTCCAACTAAAATTTTTTTCACAATCCAATAAAATTGAAGTTATTTTCATCTAAATTTAATCAAATATAGATCCTACAACAAAAATACTCGACAAAATCCAAAAAAATCGAAGTTGATTTCATATGAATTTATTAAAATTGGACACTTCCAACTAAATTTTTTTTTATAATCCAACAAAATTGAAGTTATTTTCATCTAAATTTAGTCAAATATAGATCCTACAACCAAAATACTCATCAAAATCCAAAAAAATCGAAGTTGATTTCAAATGAATTTATTAAAATTTGACAAAAATCTTGTCTACATCCAAGAAAATTGAAGTTATTTTCATCTAAATTTACTCAAATATAGATCCTACAACAAAAATACTCAACAAAATCCAAAAAATCGAAGTTGATTTCAAATGATTTTATTAAAATTTGACAAAAATCTTGTCTACATACAAGAAAATTGAAGTTATCTTCATCTAAATTTAGTCAAATATAGATCCTACAACCAAAATAGTCATCAAAATCCAAAAAATCGAAGTTGATTTCAAATAAATTTATTAAAATTTGACATTTCAAACTAAATTTTTTTTCAGAATCCAACAAAATTGAAGTTATTTTCATCTAAATTTACTCAAATATAGACCCTACAACAAAAATACTCAACAAAATCCAAAAAAATCGAAGTTGATTTCAAATAAATTTATTAAAATTTGACACTTCCAACTAAATTTTTTTTCATAATCCAACAAAATTAAATTTATTTTCATCTAAATTTACTCAAATATGGATCCTACAACAAAAATACTCAACAAAATCCAAAAAAATCGAAGTTGATTTCAAATGATTTTATTAAAATTTGACAAAAATCTTGTCTACATACAAGAAAATTGAAGTTATTTTCATCTAAATTTAGTCAAATATAGATCCTACAACAAAAATACTCAACAAAATCCAAAATAATCGAAGTTGATTTCAAATAAATTTAATAAAACTTGTTACTTCCAACTAAAATTTTTTTCACAATCCAACAAAATTGAAGTTATTTTCATCTAAATTTAATCAAATATAGATCCTACCACAAAAATACTCAACAAAATCCAAAAAAATCGAAGTTGATTTCAAATGATTTTATTAAAATTTGACAAAAATCTTGTCTACATCCAAGAAAATTGAAGTTATTTTCATCTAAATTTACTCAAATATAGATCCTACAACAAAAATACTCAACAAAATCCAAAAAAATCGAAGTTGATTTCAAATGAATTTATTAAAATTGCACAAAAATCTTGTCTACATCCAAGAAAATTGAAGTTATTTTCATCTAAATTTACTCAAATATAGATCCTACAACAAAAATACTCAACAAAATCCAAAAAAATCGAAGTTGATTTCAAATGATTTTATTAAAATTTGACAAAAATCTTGTCTACATACAAGAAAATTGAAGTTATTTTCATCTAAATTTAGTCAAATATAGATCCTACAACCAAAATACGCAACAAAATCCAAAATAATCGAAGTTGATTTCAAATAAATTTATTAAAATTTGACATTTCCAACTAAATTTTTTTTCATAATCCAACAAAATTGAAGTTATTTTCATTTAAATTTACTCAAATATAGATCCTACAACCAAAATACGCAACAAAATCCAAAATAATCGAAGTTGATTTCAAATAAATTTATTAAAATTTGACATTTCCAACTAAATTTTTTTTCATAATCCAACAAAATTAAATTTGTTTTCATCTAAATTTATTCAAATATGGATCCTACAACAAAAATACTCATCAAAATCCAAAATAATCGAAGTTGATTTCAAATAAATTTAATAAAACTTGATACTTCCAACTAAAATTTTTTTCACAATCCAACAAAATTGAAGTTATTTTCATCTAAATTTAATCAAATATAGATCCTACAACAAAAATACTCGACAAAATCCAAAAAAATCGAAGTTGATTTCATACGAATTTATTAAAATTTGACACTTCCAACTAAAATTTTTTTTATAATCCAACAAAATTGAAGTTATTTTCATCTAAATTTAGTCAAATATAGATCCTACAACCAAAATACTCATCAAAATCCAAAAAAATCGAAGTTGATTTCAAATGAATTTATTAAAATTTGACAAAAATCTTGTCTACATCCAAGAAAATTGTAGTTATTTTCATCTAAATTTACTCAAATATAGATCCTACAACAAAAATACTCAACAAAATCCAAAAAAATCGAAGTTGATTTCAAATGATTTTATTAAAATTTGACAAAAATCTTGTCTACATCCAAGAAAATTGAAGTTATTTTCATCTAAATTTAGTCAAATATAGATCCTACAACCAAAATAGTCATCAAAATCCAAAAAATCGAAGTTGATTTCAAATAAATTTATTAAAATTTGACATTTCCAACTAAATTTTTTTTCATAATCCAACAAAATTAAATTTATTTTCATCTAAATTTACTCAAATATGGATCCTACAACAAAAATACTCATCAAAATCCAAAATAATCGAAGTTGATTTCAAATAAATTTAATAAAACTTGATACTTCCAACTAAAATTTTTTTCACAATCCAACAAAATTGAAGTTATTTTCATCTAAATTTAATCAAATATAGATCCTACAACAAAAATACTCGACAAAATCCAAAAAAATCGAAGTTGATTTCATATGAATTTATTAAAATTGGACACTTCCAACTAAAATTTTTTTTATAATCCAACAAAATTGAAGTTATTTTCATCTAAATTTAATCAAATATAGATCCTACAACAAAAATACTCGACAAAATCCAAAAAAATCGAAGTTGATTTCAAATAAATTTATTAAAATTTGACACTTCCAACTAAATTTTTTTTCATAATCCAACAAAATTAAATTTATTTTCATCTAAATTTACTCAAATATGGATCCTACAACAAAAATACTCAACAAAATCCAAAATAATCGAAGTTGATTTCAAATAAATTTATTAAAATTTGACACTTCCAACTAAATTTTTTTTCATAATCCAACAAAATTAAATTTATTTTCATCTAAATTTACTCAAATATAGACCCTACAACAAAAATACTCAACAAAATCCAAAAAAATCGAAGTTGATTTCAAATAAATTTATTAAAATTTGACACTTCCAACTAAATTTTTTTTCATAATCCAACAAAATTAAATTTATTTTCATCTAAATTTACTCAAATATGGATCCTACAACAAAAATACTCAACAAAATCCAAAAAAATCGAAGTTGATTTCAAATAAATTTATTAAAATTTGACACTTCCAACTAAATTTTTTTTCATAATCCAACAAAATTAAATTTATTTTCATCTAAATTTACTCAAATATGGATCCTACAACAAAAATACTCAACAAAATCCAAAATAATCGAAGTTGATTTCAAATAAATTTAATAAAACTTGATACTTCCAACTAAAATTTTTTTCACAATCCAACAAAATTGAAGTTATTTTCATCTAAATTTAATCAAATATAGATCCTACAACAAAAATACTCGACAAAATCCAAAAAAATCGAAGTTGATTTCATATGAATTTATTAAAATTGGACACTTCCAACTAAAATTTTTTTTATAATCCAACAAAATTGAAGTTATTTTCATCTAAATTTAGTCAAATATAGATCCTACAACCAAAATACTCATCAAAATCCAAAAAAATCGAAGTTGATTTCAAATGAATTTATTAAAATTTGACAAAAATCTTGTCTACATCCAAGAAAATTGAAGTTATTTTCATCTAAATTTACTCAAATATAGATCCTACAACAAAAATACTCAACAAAATCCAAAAAAATCGAAGTTGATTTCAAATGATTTTATTAAAATTTGACAAAAATCTTGTCTACATACAAGAAAATTGAAGTTATTTTCATCTAAATTTAGTCAAATATAGATCCTACAACCAAAATAGTCATCAAAATCCAAAAAATCGAAGTTGATTTCAAATAAATTTATTAAAATTTGACATTTCCAACTAAATTTTTTTTCAGAATCCAACAAAATTGAAGTTATTTTCATCTAAATTTACTCAAATATAGACCCTACAACAAAAATACTCAACAAAATCCAAAAAAATCGAAGTTGATTTCAAATAAATTTATTAAAATTTGACACTTCCAACTAAATTTTTTTTCATAATCCAACAAAATTAAATTTATTTTCATCTAAATTTACTCAAATATGGATCCTACAACAAAAATACTCAACAAAATCCAAAATAATCGAAGTTGATTTCAAATAAATTTAATAAAACTTGATACTTCCAACTAAAATTTTTTTCACAATCCAACAAAATTGAAGTTATTTTCATCTAAATTTAATCAAATATAGATCCTACCACAAAAATACTCAACAAAATCCAAAAAAATCGAAGTTGATTTCAAATGATTTTATTAAAATTTGACAAAAATCTTGTCTACATCCAAGAAAATTGAAGTTATTTTCATCTAAATTTAGTCAAATATAGATCCTACAACCAAAATAGTCATCAAAATCCAAAAAATCGAAGTTGATTTCAAATAAATTTATTAAAATTTGACATTTCCAACTAAATTTTTTTTCAGAATCCAACAAAATTGAAGTTATTTTCATCTAAATTTACTCAAATATAGACCCTACAACAAAAATACTCAACAAAATCCAAAAAAATCGAAGTTGATTTCAAATAAATTTATTAAAATTTGACACTTCCAACTAAATTTTTTTTCATAATCCAACAAAATTAAATTTATTTTCATCTAAATTTACTCAAATATGGATCCTACAACAAAAATACTCAACAAAATCCAAAAAAATCGAAGTTGATTTCAAATAAATTTATTAAAATTTGACACTTCCAACTAAATTTTTTTTCATAATCCAACAAAATTAAATTTATTTTCATCTAAATTTACTCAAATATGGATCCTACAACAAAAATACTCAACAAAATCCAAAATAATCGAAGTTGATTTCAAATAAATTTAATAAAACTTGATACTTCCAACTAAAATTTTTTTCACAATCCAACAAAATTGAAGTTATTTTCATCTAAATTTAATCAAATATAGATCCTACAACAAAAATACTCGACAAAATCCAAAAAAATCGAAGTTGATTTCATATGAATTTATTAAAATTGGACACTTCCAACTAAAATTTTTTTTATAATCCAACAAAATTGAAGTTATTTTCATCTAAATTTAGTCAAATATAGATCCTACAACCAAAATACTCATCAAAATCCAAAAAAATCGAAGTTGATTTCAAATGAATTTATTAAAATTTGACAAAAATCTTGTCTACATCCAAGAAAATTGAAGTTATTTTCATCTAAATTTACTCAAATATAGATCCTACAACAAAAATACTCAACAAAATCCAAAAAAATCGAAGTTGATTTCAAATGATTTTATTAAAATTTGACAAAAATCTTGTCTACATACAAGAAAATTGAAGTTATTTTCATCTAAATTTAGTCAAATATAGATCCTACAACCAAAATAGTCATCAAAATCCAAAAAATCGAAGTTGATTTCAAATAAATTTATTAAAATTTGACATTTCCAACTAAATTTTTTTTCAGAATCCAACAAAATTGAAGTTATTTTCATCTAAATTTACTCAAATATAGACCCTACAACAAAAATACTCAACAAAATCCAAAAAAATCGAAGTTGATTTCAAATAAATTTATTAAAATTTGACACTTCCAACTAAATTTTTTTTCATAATCCAACAAAATTAAATTTATTTTCATCTAAATTTACTCAAATATGGATCCTACAACAAAAATACTCAACAAAATCCAAAATAATCGAAGTTGATTTCAAATAAATTTAATAAAACTTGTTACTTCCAACTAAAATTTTTTTCACAATCCAACAAAATTGAAGTTATTTTCATCTAAATTTAATCAAATATAGATCCTACCACAAAAATACTCAACAAAATCCAAAAAAATCGAAGTTGATTTCAAATGATTTTATTAAAATTTGACAAAAATCTTGTCTACATCCAAGAAAATTGAAGTTATTTTCATCTAAATTTACTCAAATATAGATCCTACAACAAAAATACTCAACAAAATCCAAAAAAATCGAAGTTGATTTCAAATGAATTTATTAAAATTTGACAAAAATCTTGTCTACATCCAAGAAAATTGAAGTTATTTTCATCTAAATTTACTCAAATATAGATCCTACAACAAAAATACTCAACAAAATCCAAAAAAATCGAAGTTGATTTCAAATGATTTTATTAAAATTTGACAAAAATCTTGTCTACATACAAGAAAATTGAAGTTATTTTCATCTAAATTTAGTCAAATATAGATCCTACAACCAAAATAGTCATCAAAATCCAAAAAATCGAAGTTGATTTCAAATAAATTTATTAAAATTTGACATTTCCAACTAAATTTTTTTTCAGAATCCAACAAAATTGAAGTTATTTTCATCTAATTTTACTCAAATATAGACCCTACAACAAAAATACTCAACAAAATCCAAAAAAATCGAAGTTGATTTCAAATAAATTTATTAAAATTTGACACTTCCAACTAAATTTTTTTTCATAATCCAACAAAATTAAATTTATTTTCATCTAAATTTACTCAAATATGGATCCTACAACAAAAATACTCAACAAAATCCAAAATAATCGAAGTTGATTTCAAATAAATTTAATAAAACTTGATACTTCCAACTAAAATTTTTTTCACAATCCAACAAAATTGAAGTTATTTTCATCTAAATTTAATCAAATATAGATCCTACAACAAAAATACTCGACAAAATCCAAAAAAATCGAAGTTGATTTCATATGAATTTATTAAAATTGGACACTTCCAACTAAATTTTTTTTTATAATCCAACAAAATTGAAGTTATTTTCATCTAAATTTAATCAAATATAGATCCTACAACAAAAATACTCCACAAAATCCAAAAAATCGAAGTTGATTTCATATGAATTTATTAAAATTTGACACTTCCAACTAAAATTTTTTTTATAATCCAACAAAATTGAAGTTATTTTCATCTAAATTTAGTCAAATATAGATCCTACAACCAAAATACTCATCAAAATCCAAAAAAATCGAAGTTGATTTCAAATGAATTTATTAAAATTTGACAAAAATCTTGTCTACATCCAAGAAAATTGAAGTTATTTTCATCTAAATTTACTCAAATATAGATCCTACAACAAAAATACTCAACAAAATCCAAAAAAATCGAAGTTGATTTCAAATGATTTTATTAAAATTTGACAAAAATCTTGTCTACATACAAGAAAATTGAAGTTATTTTCATCTAAATTTAGTCAAATATAGATCCTACAACCAAAATAGTCATCAAAATCCAAAAAATCGAAGTTGATTTCAAATAAATTTATTAAAATTTGACATTTCCAACTAAATTTTTTTTCAGAATCCAACAAAATTGAAGTTATTTTCATCTAATTTTACTCAAATATAGACCCTACAACAAAAATACTCAACAAAATCCAAAAAAATCGAAGTTGATTTCAAATAAATTTATTAAAATTTGACACTTCCAACTAAATTTTTTTTCATAATCCAACAAAATTAAATTTATTTTCATCTAAATTTACTCAAATATGGATCCTACAACAAAAATACTCAACAAAATCCAAAATAATCGAAGTTGATTTCAAATAAATTTAATAAAACTTGATACTTCCAACTAAAATTTTTTTCACAATCCAATAAAATTGAAGTTATTTTCATCTAAATTTAATCAAATATAGATCCTACAACAAAAATACTCGACAAAATCCAAAAAAATCGAAGTTGATTTCATATGAATTTATTAAAATTGGACACTTCCAACTAAATTTTTTTTTATAATCCAACAAAATTGAAGTTATTTTCATCTAAATTTAGTCAAATATAGATCCTACAACCAAAATACTCATCAAAATCCAAAAAAATCGAAGTTGATTTCAAATGAATTTATTAAAATTTGACAAAAATCTTGTCTACATCCAAGAAAATTGAAGTTATTTTCATCTAAATTTACTCAAATATAGATCCTACAACAAAAATACTCAACAAAATCCAAAAAATCGAAGTTGATTTCAAATGATTTTATTAAAATTTGACAAAAATCTTGTCTACATACAAGAAAATTGAAGTTATCTTCATCTAAATTTAGTCAAATATAGATCCTACAACCAAAATAGTCATCAAAATCCAAAAAATCGAAGTTGATTTCAAATAAATTTATTAAAATTTGACATTTCAAACTAAATTTTTTTTCAGAATCCAACAAAATTGAAGTTATTTTCATCTAAATTTACTCAAATATAGACCCTACAACAAAAATACTCAACAAAATCCAAAAAAATCGAAGTTGATTTCAAATAAATTTATTAAAATTTGACACTTCCAACTAAATTTTTTTTCATAATCCAACAAAATTAAATTTATTTTCATCTAAATTTACTCAAATATGGATCCTACAACAAAAATACTCAACAAAATCCAAAAAAATCGAAGTTGATTTCAAATGATTTTATTAAAATTTGACAAAAATCTTGTCTACATACAAGAAAATTGAAGTTATTTTCATCTAAATTTAGTCAAATATAGATCCTACAACAAAAATACTCAACAAAATCCAAAATAATCGAAGTTGATTTCAAATAAATTTAATAAAACTTGTTACTTCCAACTAAAATTTTTTTCACAATCCAACAAAATTGAAGTTATTTTCATCTAAATTTAATCAAATATAGATCCTACCACAAAAATACTCAACAAAATCCAAAAAAATCGAAGTTGATTTCAAATGATTTTATTAAAATTTGACAAAAATCTTGTCTACATCCAAGAAAATTGAAGTTATTTTCATATAAATTTACTCAAATATAGATCCTACAACAAAAATACTCAACAAAATCCAAAAAAATCGAAGTTGATTTCAAATGAATTTATTAAAATTGCACAAAAATCTTGTCTACATCCAAGAAAATTGAAGTTATTTTCATCTAAATTTACTCAAATATAGATCCTACAACAAAAATACTCAACAAAATCCAAAAAAATCGAAGTTGATTTCAAATGATTTTATTAAAATTTGACAAAAATCTTGTCTACATCCAAGAAAATTGAAGTTATTTTCATCTAAATTTAGTCAAATATAGATCCTACAACCAAAATAGTCATCAAAATCCAAAAAATCGAAGTTGATTTCAAATAAATTTATTAAAATTTGACATTTCCAACTAAATTTTTTTTCATAATCCAACAAAATTAAATTTATTTTCATCTAAATTTACTCAAATATGGATCCTACAACAAAAATACTCATCAAAATCCAAAATAATCGAAGTTGATTTCAAATAAATTTAATAAAACTTGATACTTCCAACTAAAATTTTTTTCACAATCCAACAAAATTGAAGTTATTTTCATCTAAATTTAATCAAATATAGATCCTACAACAAAAATACTCGACAAAATCCAAAAAAATCGAAGTTGATTTCATATGAATTTATTAAAATTGGACACTTCCAACTAAAATTTTTTTTATAATCCAACAAAATTGAAGTTATTTTCATCTAAATTTAATCAAATATAGATCCTACAACAAAAATACTCGACAAAATCCAAAAAAATCGAAGTTGATTTCAAATAAATTTATTAAAATTTGACACTTCCAACTAAATTTTTTTTCATAATCCAGCAAAATTAAATTTATTTTCATCTAAATTTACTCAAATATGGATCCTACAACAAAAATACTCAACAAAATCCAAAATAATCGAAGTTGATTTCAAATAAATTTAATAAAACTTGTTACTTCCAACTAAAATTTTTTTCACAATCCAACAAAATTGAAGTTATTTTCATCTAAATTTAATCAAATATAGATCCTACCACAAAAATACTCAACAAAATCCAAAAAAATCGAAGTTGATTTCAAATGATTTTATTAAAATTTGACAAAAATCTTGTCTACATCCAAGAAAATTGAAGTTATTTTCATCTAAATTTACTCAAATATAGATCCTACAACAAAAATACTCAACAAAATCCAAAAAAATCGAAGTTGATTTCAAATGATTTTATTAAAATTTGACAAAAATCTTGTCTACATACAAGAAAATTGAAGTTATTTTCATCTAAATTTATTCAAATATAGACCCTACAACAAAAATACTCAACAAAATCCAAAAAAATCGAAGTTGATTTCAAATAAATTTATTAAAATTTGACACTTCCAACTAAATTTTTTTTCATAATCCAACAAAATTAAATTTATTTTCATCTAAATTTACTCAAATATGGATCCTACAACAAAAATACTCAACAAAATCCAAAATAATCGAAGTTGATTTCAAATGAATTTATTAAAATTTCACAAAAATCTTGTCTACATCCAAGAAAATTGAAGTTATTTTCATCTAAATTTACTCAAATATAGACCCTACAACAAAAATACTCAACAAAATCCAAAAAAATCGAAGTTGATTTCAAATAAATTTATTAAAATTTGACACTTCCAACTAAATTTTTTTTCATAATCCAACAAAATTAAATTTATTTTCATCTAAATTTACTCAAATATGGATCCTACAACAAAAATACTCATCAAAATCCAAAATAATCGAAGTTGATTTCAAATAAATTTAATAAAACTTGATACTTCCAACTAAAATTTTTTTCACAATCCAACAAAATTGAAGTTATTTTCATCTAAATTTAATCAAATATAGATCCTACAACAAAAATACTCGACAAAATCCAAAAAAATCGAAGTTGATTTCATATGAATTTATTAAAATTGGACACTTCCAACTAAAATTTTTTTTATAATCCAACAAAATTGAAGTTATTTTCATCTAAATTTAGTCAAATATAGATCCTACAACCAAAATACTCATCAAAATCCAAAAAAATCGAAGTTGATTTCAAATGAATTTATTAAAATTTGACAAAAATCTTGTCTACATCCAAGAAAATTGAACTTATTTTCATCTAAATTTACTCAAATATAGATCCTACAACAAAACTACTCAACAAAATCCAAAAAAATCGAAGTTGATTTCAAATGATTTTATTAAAATTTGACAAAAATCTTGTCTACATACAAGAAAATTGAAGTTATTTTCATCTAAATTTAGTCAAATATAGATCCTACAACCAAAATAGTCATCAAAATCCAAAAAATCGAAGTTGATTTCAAATAAATTTATTAAAATTTGACATTTCCAACTAAATTTTTTTTCAGAATCCAACAAAATTGAAGTTATTTTCATCTAAATTTACTCAAATATAGACCCTACAACAAAAATACTCAACAAAATCCAAAAAAATCGAAGTTGATTTCAAATAAATTTATTAAAATTTGACACTTCCAACTAAATTTTTTTTCATAATCCAACAAAATTAAATTTATTTTCATCTAAATTTACTCAAATATGGATCCTACAACAAAAATACTCAACAAAATCCAAAATAATCGAAGTTGATTTCAAATAAATTTAATAAAACTTGTTACTTCCAACTAAAATTTTTTTCACAATCCAACAAAATTGAAGTTATTTTCATCTAAATTTAATCAAATATAGATCCTACCACAAAAATACTCAACAAAATCCAAAAAAATCGAAGATGATTTCAAATGATTTTATTAAAATTTGACAAAAATCTTGTCTACATCCAAGAAAATTGAAGTTATTTTCATCTAAATTTACTCAAATATAGATCCTACAACATAAATACTCAACAAAATCCAAAAAAATCGAAGTTGATTTCAAATGAATTTATTAAAATTTCACAAAAATCTTGTCTACATCCAAGAAAATTGAAGTTATTTTCATCTAAATTTAGTCAAATATAGATCCTACAACCAAAATAGTCATCAAAATCCAAAAAATCGAAGTTGATTTCAAATAAATTTATTAAAATTTGACATTTCCAACTAAATTTTTTTTCATAATCCAACAAAATTGAAGTTATTTTCATCTAAATTTACTCAAATATAGATCCTACAACCAAAATACGCAACAAAATCCAAAATAATCGAAGTTGATTTCAAATGAATTTATTAAAATTTGACATTTCCAACTAAATTTTTTTTCATAATCCAACAAAATTAAATTTGTTTTCATCTAAATTTACTCAAATATGGATCCTACAACAAAAATACTCATCAAAATCCAAAATAATCGAAGTTGATTTCAAATAAATTTAATAAAACTTGATACTTCCAACTAAAATTTTTTTCACAATCCAACAAAATTGAAGTTATTTTCATCTAAATTTAATCAAATATAGATCCTACAACAAAAATACTCGACAAAATCCAAAAAAATCGAAGTTGATTTCATATGAATTTATTAAAATTTGACACTTCCAACTAAAATTTTTTTTATAATCCAACAAAATTGAAGTTATTTTCATCTAAATTTAGTCAAATATAGATCCTACAACCAAAATACTCATCAAAATCCAAAAAAATCGAAGTTGATTTCAAATGAATTTATTAAAATTTGACAAAAATCTTGTCTACATCCAAGAAAATTGAAGTTATTTTCATCTAAATTTACTCAAATATAGATCCTACAACAAAAATACTCAACAAAATCCAAAAAAATCGAAGTTGATTTCAAATGATTTTATTAAAATTTGACAAAAATCTTGTCTACATACAAGAAAATTGAAGTTATTTTCATCTAAATTTAGTCAAATATAGATCCTACAACCAAAATAGTCATCAAAATCCAAAAAATCGAAGTTGATTTCAAATAAATTTATTAAAATTTGACATTTCCAACTAAATTTTTTTTCAGAATCCAACAAAATTGAAGTTATTTTCATCTAAATTTAATCAAATATAGATCCTACAACAAAAATACTCGACAAAATCCAAAAAAATCGAAGTTGATTTCATATGAATTTATTAAAATTGGACACTTCCAACTAAAATTTTTTTTATAATCCAACAAAATTGAAGTTATTTTCATCTAAATTTAGTCAAATATAGATCCTACAACCAAAATACTCATCAAAATCCAAAAAAATCGAAGTTGATTTCAAATGAATTTATTAAAATTTGACAAAAATCTTGTCTACATCCAAGAAAATTGAAGTTATTTTCATCTAAATTTACTCAAATATAGATCCTACAACAAAAATACTCAACAAAATCCAAAAAAATCGAAGTTGATTTCAAATGATTTTATTAAAATTTGACAAAAATCTTGTCTACATACAAGAAAATTGAAGTTATTTTCATCTAAATTTAGTCAAATATAGATCCTACAACCAAAATAGTCATCAAAATCCAAAAAATCGAAGTTGATTTCAAATAAATTTATTAAAATTTGACATTTCCAACTAAATTTTTTTTCAGAATCCAACAAAATTGAAGTTATTTTCATCTAAATTTACTCAAATATAGACCCTACAACAAAAATACTCAACAAAATCCAAAAAAATCGAAGTTGATTTCAAATAAATTTATTAAAATTTGACACTTCCAACTAAATTTTTTTTCATAATCCAACAAAATTAAATATATTTTCATCTAAATTTACTCAAATATGGATCCTACAACAAAAATACTCAACAAAATCCAAAATAATCGAAGTTGATTTCAAATAAATTTAATAAAACTTGATACTTCCAACTAAAATTTTTTTCACAATCCAACAAAATTGAAGTTATTTTCATCTAAATTTAATCAAATATAGATCCTACCACAAAAATACTCAACAAAATCCAAAAAAATCGAAGTTGATTTCAAATGATTTTATTAAAATTTGACAAAAATCTTGTCTACATCCAAGAAAATTGAAGTTATTTTCATCTAAATTTAGTCAAATATAGATCCTACAACCAAAATAGTCATCAAAATCCAAAAAATCGAAGTTGATTTCAAATAAATTTATTAAAATTTGACATTTCCAACTAAATTTTTTTTCAGAATCCAACAAAATTGAAGTTATTTTCATCTAAATTTACTCAAATATAGACCCTACAACAAAAATACTCAACAAAATCCAAAAAAATCGAAGTTGATTTCAAATAAATTTATTAAAATTTGACACTTCCAACTAAATTTTTTTTCATAATCCAACAAAATTAAATTTATTTTCATCTAAATTTACTCAAATATGGATCCTACAACAAAAATACTCAACAAAATCCAAAAAAATCGAAGTTGATTTCAAATAAATTTATTAAAATTTGACACTTCCAACTAAATTTTTTTTCATAATCCAACAAAATTAAATTTATTTTCATCTAAATTTACTCAAATATGGATCCTACAACAAAAATACTCAACAAAATCCAAAATAATCGAAGTTGATTTCAAATAAATTTAATAAAACTTGATACTTCCAACTAAAATTTTTTTCACAATCCAACAAAATTGAAGTTATTTTCATCTAAATTTAATCAAATATAGATCCTACAACAAAAATACTCGACAAAATCCAAAAAAATCGAAGTTGATTTCATATGAATTTATTAAAATTGGACAAAAATCTTGTCTACATCCAAGAAAATTGAACTTATTTTCATCTAAATTTACTCAAATATAGATCCTACAACAAAACTACTCAACAAAATCCAAAAAAATCGAAGTTGATTTCAAATGATTTTATTAAAATTTGACAAAAATCTTGTCTACATACAAGAAAATTGAAGTTATTTTCATCTAAATTTAGTCAAATATAGATCCTAAAACCAAAATAGTCATCAAAATCCAAAAAATCGAAGTTGATTTCAAATAAATTTATTAAAATTTGACATTTCCAACTAAATTTTTTTTCAGAATCCAACAAAATTGAAGTTATTTTCATCTAAATTTACTCAAATATAGATCCTACAACCAAAATACGCAACAAAATCCAAAATAATCGAAGTTGATTTCAAATGAATTTATTAAAATTTGACATTTCCAACTAAATTTTTTTTCATAATCCAACAAAATTAAATTTGTTTTCATCTAAATTTACTCAAATATGGATCCTACAACAAAAATACTCATCAAAATCCAAAATAATCGAAGTTGATTTCAAATAAATTTAATAAAACTTGATACTTCCAACTAAAATTTTTTTCACAATCCAACAAAATTGAAGTTATTTTCATCTAAATTTAATCAAATATAGATCCTACAACAAAAATACTCGACAAAATCCAAAAAAATCGAAGTTGATTTCATATGAATTTATTAAAATTTGACACTTCCAACTAAAATTTTTTTTATAATCCAACAAAATTGAAGTTATTTTCATCTAAATTTAGTCAAATATAGATCCTACAACCAAAATACTCATCAAAATCCAAAAAAATCGAAGTTGATTTCAAATGAATTTATTAAAATTTGACAAAAATCTTGTCTACATCCAAGAAAATTGAAGTTATTTTCATCTAAATTTACTCAAATATAGATCCTACAACAAAAATACTCAACAAAATCCAAAAAAATCGAAGTTGATTTCAAATGATTTTATTAAAATTTGACAAAAATCTTGTCTACATACAAGAAAATTGAAGTTATTTTCATCTAAATTTAGTCAAATATAGATCCTACAACCAAAATAGTCATCAAAATCCAAAAAATCGA
This sequence comes from Andrena fulva, assembly GCA_946251845.1. Lineage (NCBI taxonomy): Eukaryota > Metazoa > Arthropoda > Insecta > Hymenoptera > Andrenidae > Andrena > Andrena fulva. The sequence continues at coordinate 3,548,386 of CAMITZ010000243.1, forward strand.
AGTTGATTTCAAATAAATTTATTAAAATTTGACATTTCCAACTAAATTTTTTTTCAGAATCCAACAAAATTGAAGTTATTTTCATCTAAATTTAATCAAATATAGATCCTACAACAAAAATACTCGACAAAATCCAAAAAAATCGAAGTTGATTTCATATGAATTTATTAAAATTGGACACTTCCAACTAAAATTTTTTTTATAATCCAACAAAATTGAAGTTATTTTCATCTAAATTTAGTCAAATATAGATCCTACAACCAAAATACTCATCAAAATCCAAAAAAATCGAAGTTGATTTCAAATGAATTTATTAAAATTTGACAAAAATCTTGTCTACATCCAAGAAAATTGAAGTTATTTTCATCTAAATTTACTCAAATATAGATCCTACAACAAAAATACTCAACAAAATCCAAAAAAATCGAAGTTGATTTCAAATGATTTTATTAAAATTTGACAAAAATCTTGTCTACATACAAGAAAATTGAAGTTATTTTCATCTAAATTTAGTCAAATATAGATCCTACAACCAAAATAGTCATCAAAATCCAAAAAATCGAAGTTGATTTCAAATAAATTTATTAAAATTTGACATTTCCAACTAAATTTTTTTTCAGAATCCAACAAAATTGAAGTTATTTTCATCTAAATTTACTCAAATATAGACCCTACAACAAAAATACTCAACAAAATCCAAAAAAATCGAAGTTGATTTCAAATAAATTTATTAAAATTTGACACTTCCAACTAAATTTTTTTTCATAATCCAACAAAATTAAATATATTTTCATCTAAATTTACTCAAATATGGATCCTACAACAAAAATACTCAACAAAATCCAAAATAATCGAAGTTGATTTCAAATAAATTTAATAAAACTTGATACTTCCAACTAAAATTTTTTTCACAATCCAACAAAATTGAAGTTATTTTCATCTAAATTTAATCAAATATAGATCCTACCACAAAAATACTCAACAAAATCCAAAAAAATCGAAGTTGATTTCAAATGATTTTATTAAAATTTGACAAAAATCTTGTCTACATCCAAGAAAATTGAAGTTATTTTCATCTAAATTTAGTCAAATATAGATCCTACAACCAAAATAGTCATCAAAATCCAAAAAATCGAAGTTGATTTCAAATAAATTTATTAAAATTTGACATTTCCAACTAAATTTTTTTTCAGAATCCAACAAAATTGAAGTTATTTTCATCTAAATTTACTCAAATATAGACCCTACAACAAAAATACTCAACAAAATCCAAAAAAATCGAAGTTGATTTCAAATAAATTTATTAAAATTTGACACTTCCAACTAAATTTTTTTTCATAATCCAACAAAATTAAATTTATTTTCATCTAAATTTACTCAAATATGGATCCTACAACAAAAATACTCAACAAAATCCAAAAAAATCGAAGTTGATTTCAAATAAATTTATTAAAATTTGACACTTCCAACTAAATTTTTTTTCATAATCCAACAAAATTAAATTTATTTTCATCTAAATTTACTCAAATATGGATCCTACAACAAAAATACTCAACAAAATCCAAAATAATCGAAGTTGATTTCAAATAAATTTAATAAAACTTGATACTTCCAACTAAAATTTTTTTCACAATCCAACAAAATTGAAGTTATTTTCATCTAAATTTAATCAAATATAGATCCTACAACAAAAATACTCGACAAAATCCAAAAAAATCGAAGTTGATTTCATATGAATTTATTAAAATTGGACACTTCCAACTAAAATTTTTTTTATAATCCAACAAAATTGAAGTTATTTTCATCTAAATTTAGTCAAATATAGATCCTACAACCAAAATACTCATCAAAATCCAAAAAAATCGAAGTTGATTTCAAATGAATTTATTAAAATTTGACAAAAATCTTGTCTACATCCAAGAAAATTGAAGTTATTTTCATCTAAATTTACTCAAATATAGATCCTACAACAAAAATACTCAACAAAATCCAAAAAAATCGAAGTTGATTTCAAATGATTTTATTAAAATTTGACAAAAATCTTGTCTACATACAAGAAAATTGAAGTTATTTTCATCTAAATTTAGTCAAATATAGATCCTACAACCAAAATAGTCATCAAAATCCAAAAAATCGAAGTTGATTTCAAATAAATTTATTAAAATCTGACATTTCCAACTAAATTTTTTTTCAGAATCCAACAAAATTGAAGTTATTTTCATCTAAATTTACTCAAATATAGACCCTACAACAAAAATACTCAACAAAATCCAAAAAAATCGAAGTTGATTTCAAATAAATTTATTAAAATTTGACACTTCCAACTAAATTTTTTTTCATAATCCAACAAAATTAAATTTATTTTCATCTAAATTTACTCAAATATGGATCCTACAACAAAAATACTCAACAAAATCCAAAATAATCGAAGTTGATTTCAAATAAATTTAATAAAACTTGTTACTTCCAACTAAAATTTTTTTCACAATCCAACAAAATTGAAGTTATTTTCATCTAAATTTAATCAAATATAGATCCTACCACAAAAATACTCAACAAAATCCAAAAAAATCGAAGTTGATTTCAAATGATTTTATTAAAATTTGACAAAAATCTTGTCTACATCCAAGAAAATTGAAGTTATTTTCATCTAAATTTACTCAAATATAGATCCTACAACAAAAATACTCAACAAAATCCAAAAAAATCGAAGATGATTTCAAATGAATTTATTAAAATTTCACAAAAATCTTGTCTACATCCAAGAAAATTGAAGTTATTTTCATCTAAATTTACTCAAATATAGATCCTACAACAAAAATACTCAACAAAATCCAAAAAAATCGAAGTTGATTTCAAATGATTTTATTAGAATTTGACAAAAATCTTGTCTACATACAAGAAAATTGAAGTTATTTTCATCTAAATTTAGTCAAATATAGTTCCTACAACCAAAATACGCAACAAAATCCAAAATAATCGAAGTTGATTTCAAATAAATTTATTAAAATTTGACATTTCCAACTAAATTTTTTTTCATAATCCAACAAAATTAAATTTGTTTTCATCTAAATTTACTCAAATATGTATCCTACAACAAAAATACTCATCAAAATCCAAAATAATCGAAGTTGATTTCAAATAAATTTAATAAAACTTGATACTTCCAACTAAAATTTTTTTCACAATCCAACAAAATTGAAGTTATTTTCATCTAAATTTAATCAAATATAGATCCTACAACAAAAATACTCCACAAAATCCAAAAAATCGAAGTTGAGTTCATATGAATTTATTAAAATTTGACACTTCCAACTAAAATTTTTTTTATAATCCAACAAAATTGAAGTTATTTTCATCTAAATTTAGTCAAATATAGATCCTACAACCAAAATACTCATCAAAATCCAAAAAAATCGAAGTTGATTTCAAATGAATTTATTAAAATTTGACAAAAATCTTGTCTACATCCAAGAAAATTGAAGTTATTTTCATCTAAATTTACTCAAATATAGATCCTACAACAAAAATACTCAACAAAATCCAAAAAAATCGAAGTTGATTTCAAATGATTTTATTAAAATTTGACAAAAATCTTGTCTACATACAAGAAAATTGAAGTTATTTTCATCTAAATTTAGTCAAATATAGATCCTACAACCAAAATAGTCATCAAAATCCAAAAAATCGAAGTTGATTTCAAATAAATTTATTAAAATTTGACATTTCCAACTAAATTTTTTTTCAGAATCCAACAAAATTGAAGTTATTTTCATCTAATTTTACTCAAATATAGACCCTACAACAAAAATACTCAACAAAATCCAAAAAAATCGAAGTTGATTTCAAATAAATTTATTAAAATTTGACACTTCCAACTAAATTTTTTTTCATAATCCAACAAAATTAAATTTATTTTCATCTAAATTTACTCAAATATGGATCCTACAACAAAAATACTCAACAAAATCCAAAATAATCGAAGTTGATTTCAAATAAATTTAATAAAACTTGATACTTCCAACTAAAATTTTTTTCACAATCCAACAAAATTGAAGTTATTTTCATCTAAATTTAATCAAATATAGATCCTACAACAAAAATACTCGACAAAATCCAAAAAAATCGAAGTTGATTTCATATGAATTTATTAAAATTGGACACTTCCAACTAAATTTTTTTTTATAATCCAACAAAATTGAAGTTATTTTCATCTAAATTTAGTCAAATATAGATCCTACAACCAAAATACTCATCAAAATCCAAAAAAATCGAAGTTGATTTCAAATGAATTTATTAAAATTTGACAAAAATCTTGTCTACATCCAAGAAAATTGAAGTTATTTTCATCTAAATTTACTCAAATATAGATCCTACAACAAAAATACTCAACAAAATCCAAAAAATCGAAGTTGATTTCAAATGATTTTATTAGAATTTGACAAAAATCTTGTCTACATACAAGAAAATTGAAGTTATTTTCATCTAAATTTAGTCAAATATAGTTCCTACAACCAAAATACGCTACAAAATCCAAAATAATCGAAGTTGATTTCAAATAAATTTATTAAAATTTGACATTTCCAACTAAATTTTTTTTCATAATCCAACATAATTGAAGTTATTTTCATCTAAATTTACTCAAATATAGATCCTACAACCAAAATACGCAACAAAATCCAAAATAATCGAAGTTGATTTCAAATAAATTTATTAAAATTTGACATTTCCAACTAAATTTTTTTTCATAATCCAACAAAATTAAATTTGTTTTCATCTAAATTTACTCAAATATGGATCCTACAACAAAAATACTCATCAAAATCCAAAATAATCGAAGTTGATTTCAAATAAATTTAATAAAACTTGATACTTCCAACTAAAATTTTTTTCACAATCCAACAAAATTGAAGTTATTTTCATCTAAATTTAATCAAATATAGATCCTACAACAAAAATACTCCACAAAATCCAAAAAATCGAAGTTGATTTCATATGAATTTATTAAAATTTGACACTTCCAACTAAAATTTTTTTTATAATCCAACAAAATTGAAGTTATTTTCATCTAAATTTAGTCAAATATAGATCCTACAACCAAAATACTCATCAAAATCCAAAAAAATCGAAGTTGATTTCAAATGAATTTATTAAAATTTGACAAAAATCTTGTCTACATCCAAGAAAATTGAAGTTATTTTCATCTAAATTTACTCAAATATAGATCCTACAACAAAAATACTCAACAAAATCCAAAAAAATCGAAGTTGATTTCAAATGATTTTATTAAAATTTGACAAAAATCTTGTCTACATACAAGAAAATTGAAGTTATTTTCATCTAAATTTAGTCAAATATAGATCCTACAACCAAAATAGTCATCAAAATCCAAAAAATCGAAGTTGATTTCAAATAAATTTATTAAAATTTGACATTTCCAACTAAATTTTTTTTCAGAATCCAACAAAATTGAAGTTATTTTCATCTAATTTTACTCAAATATAGACCCTACAACAAAAATACTCAACAAAATCCAAAAAAATCGAAGTTGATTTCAAATAAATTTATTAAAATTTGACACTTCCAACTAAATTTTTTTTCATAATCCAACAAAATTAAATTTATTTTCATCTAAATTTACTCAAATATGGATCCTACAACAAAAATACTCAACAAAATCCAAAATAATCGAAGTTGATTTCAAATAAATTTAATAAAACTTGATACTTCCAACTAAAATTTTTTTCACAATCCAACAAAATTGAAGTTATTTTCATCTAAATTTAATCAAATATAGATCCTACAACAAAAATACTCGACAAAATCCAAAAAAATCGAAGTTGATTTCATATGAATTTATTAAAATTGGACACTTCCAACTAAAATTTTTTTTATAATCCAACAAAATTGAAGTTATTTTCATCTAAATTTAGTCAAATATAGATCCTACAACCAAAATACTCATCAAAATCCAAAAAAATCGAAGTTGATTTCAAATGAATTTATTAAAATTTGACAAAAATCTTGTCTACATCCAAGAAAATTGAAGTTATTTTCATCTAAATTTACTCAAATATAGATCCTACAACAAAAATACTCAACAAAATCCAAAAAAATCGAAGTTGATTTCAAATGATTTTATTAAAATTTGACAAAAATCTTGTCTACATACAAGAAAATTGAAGTTATTTTCATCTAAATTTAGTCAAATATAGATCCTACAACCAAAATAGTCATCAAAATCCAAAAAATCGAAGTTGATTTCAAATAAATTTATTAAAATTTGACATTTCCAACTAAATTTTTTTTCAGAATCCAACAAAATTGAAGTTATTTTCATCTAAATTTACTCAAATATAGACCCTACAACAAAAATACTCAACAAAATCCAAAAAAATCGAAGTTGATTTCAAATAAATTTATTAAAATTTGACACTTCCAACTAAATTTTTTTTCATAATCCAACAAAATTAAATTTATTTTCATCTAAATTTACTCAAATATGGATCCTACAACAAAAATACTCAACAAAATCCAAAATAATCGAAGTTGATTTCAAATAAATTTAATAAAACTTGTTACTTCCAACTAAAATTTTTTTCACAATCCAACAAAATTGAAGTTATTTTCATCTAAATTTAATCAAATATAGATCCTACCACAAAAATACTCAACAAAATCCAAAAAAATCGAAGTTGATTTCAAATGATTTTATTAAAATTTGACAAAAATCTTGTCTACATCCAAGAAAATTGAAGTTATTTTCATCTAAATTTACTCAAATATAGATCCTACAACAAAAATACTCAACAAAATCCAAAAAAATCGAAGATGATTTCAAATGAATTTATTAAAATTTCACAAAAATCTTGTCTACATCCAAGAAAATTGAAGTTATTTTCATCTAAATTTACTCAAATATAGATCCTACAACAAAAATACTCAACAAAATCCAAAAAAATCGAAGTTGATTTCAAATGATTTTATTAGAATTTGACAAAAATCTTGTCTACATACAAGAAAATTGAAGTTATTTTCATCTAAATTTAGTCAAATATAGTTCCTACAACCAAAATACGCAACAAAATCCAAAATAATCGAAGTTGATTTCAAATAAATTTATTAAAATTTGACATTTCCAACTAAATTTTTTTTCATAATCCAACATAATTGAAGTTATTTTCATCTAAATTTACTCAAATATAGATCCTACAACCAAAATACGCAACAAAATCCAAAATAATCGAAGTTGATTTCAAATAAATTTATTAAAATTTGACATTTCCAACTAAATTTTTTTTCATAATCCAACAAAATTAAATTTGTTTTCATCTAAATTTACTCAAATATGTATCCTACAACAAAAATACTCATCAAAATCCAAAATAATCGAAGTTGATTTCAAATAAATTTAATAAAACTTGATACTTCCAACTAAAATTTTTTTCACAATCCAACAAAATTGAAGTTATTTTCATCTAAATTTAATCAAATATAGATCCTACAACAAAAATACTCCACAAAATCCAAAAAATCGAAGTTGATTTCATATGAATTTATTAAAATTTGACACTTCCAACTAAAATTTTTTTTATAATCCAACAAAATTGATGTTATTTTCATCTAAATTTAGTCAAATATAGATCCTACAACCAAAATACTCATCAAAATCCAAAAAAATCGAAGTTGATTTCAAATGAATTTATTAAAATTTGACAAAAATCTTGTCTACATCCAAGAAAATTGAAGTTATTTTCATCTAAATTTACTCAAATATAGATCCTACAACAAAAATACTCAACAAAATCCAAAAAAATCGAAGTTGATTTCAAATGATTTTATTAAAATTTGACAAAAATCTTGTCTACATACAAGAAAATTGAAGTTATTTTCATCTAAATTTAGTCAAATATAGATCCTACAACCAAAATAGTCATCAAAATCCAAAAAATCGAAGTTGATTTCAAATAAATTTATTAAAATTTGACATTTCCAACTAAATTTTTTTTCAGAATCCAACAAAATTGAAGTTATTTTCATCTAATTTTACTCAAATATAGACCCTACAACAAAAATACTCAACAAAATCCAAAAAAATCGAAGTTGATTTCAAATAAATTTATTAAAATTTGACACTTCCAACTAAATTTTTTTTCATAATCCAACAAAATTAAATTTATTTTCATCTAAATTTACTCAAATATGGATCCTACAACAAAAATACTCAACAAAATCCAAAATAATCGAAGTTGATTTCAAATAAATTTAATAAAACTTGATACTTCCAACTAAAATTTTTTTCACAATCCAACAAAATTGAAGTTATTTTCATCTAAATTTAATCAAATATAGATCCTACAACAAAAATACTCGACAAAATCCAAAAAAATCGAAGTTGATTTCATATGAATTTATTAAAATTGGACACTTCCAACTAAAATTTTTTTTATAATCCAACAAAATTGAAGTTATTTTCATCTAAATTTAGTCAAATATAGATCCTACAACCAAAATACTCATCAAAATCCAAAAAAATCGAAGTTGATTTCAAATGAATTTATTAAAATTTGACAAAAATCTTGTCTACATCCAAGAAAATTGAAGTTATTTTCATCTAAATTTACTCAAATATAGATCCTACAACAAAAATACTCAACAAAATCCAAAAAAATCGAAGTTGATTTCAAATGATTTTATTAAAATTTGACAAAAATCTTGTCTACATACAAGAAAATTGAAGTTATTTTCATCTAAATTTAGTCAAATATAGATCCTACAACCAAAATAGTCATCAAAATCCAAAAAATCGAAGTTGATTTCAAATAAATTTATTAAAATTTGACATTTCCAACTAAATTTTTTTTCAGAATCCAACAAAATTGAAGTTATTTTCATCTAAATTTACTCAAATATAGACCCTACAACAAAAATACTCAACAAAATCCAAAAAAATCGAAGTTGATTTCAAATAAATTTATTAAAATTTGACACTTCCAACTAAATTTTTTTTCATAATCCAACAAAATTAAATTTATTTTCATCTAAATTTACTCAAATATGGATCCTACAACAAAAATACTCAACAAAATCCAAAATAATCGAAGTTGATTTCAAATAAATTTAATAAAACTTGTTACTTCCAACTAAAATTTTTTTCACAATCCAACAAAATTGAAGTTATTTTCATCTAAATTTAATCAAATATAGATCCTACCACAAAAATACTCAACAAAATCCAAAAAAATCGAAGTTGATTTCAAATGATTTTATTAAAATTTGACAAAAATCTTGTCTACATCCAAGAAAATTGAAGTTATTTTCATCTAAATTTACTCAAATATAGATCCTACAACAAAAATACTCAACAAAATCCAAAAAAATCGAAGATGATTTCAAATGAATTTATTAAAATTTCACAAAAATCTTGTCTACATCCAAGAAAATTGAAGTTATTTTCATCTAAATTTACTCAAATATAGATCCTACAACAAAAATACTCAACAAAATCCAAAAAAATCGAAGTTGATTTCAAATGATTTTATTAGAATTTGACAAAAATCTTGTCTACATACAAGAAAATTGAAGTTATTTTCATCTAAATTTAGTCAAATATAGTTCCTACAACCAAAATACGCAACAAAATCCAAAATAATCGAAGTTGATTTCAAATAAATTTATTAAAATTTGACATTTCCAACTAAATTTTTTTTCATAATCCAACATAATTGAAGTTATTTTCATCTAAATTTACTCAAATATAGATCCTACAACCAAAATACGCAACAAAATCCAAAATAATCGAAGTTGATTTCAAATAAATTTATTAAAATTTGACATTTCCAACTAAATTTTTTTTCATAATCCAACAAAATTAAATTTGTTTTCATCTAAATTTACTCAAATATGTATCCTACAACAAAAATACTCATCAAAATCCAAAATAATCGAAGTTGATTTCAAATAAATTTAATAAAACTTGATACTTCCAACTAAAATTTTTTTCACAATCCAACAAAATTGAAGTTATTTTCATCTAAATTTAATCAAATATAGATCCTACAACAAAAATACTCCACAAAATCCAAAAAATCGAAGTTGATTTCATATGAATTTATTAAAATTTGACACTTCCAACTAAAATTTTTTTTATAATCCAACAAAATTGAAGTTATTTTCATCTAAATTTAGTCAAATATAGATCCTACAACCAAAATACTCATCAAAATCCAAAAAAATCGAAGTTGATTTCAAATGAATTTATTAAAATTTGACAAAAATCTTGTCTACATCCAAGAAAATTGAAGTTATTTTCATCTAAATTTACTCAAATATAGATCCTACAACAAAAATACTCAACAAAATCCAAAAAAATCGAAGTTGATTTCAAATGATTTTATTAAAATTTGACAAAAATCTTGTCTACATACAAGAAAATTGAAGTTATTTTCATCTAAATTTAGTCAAATATAGATCCTACAACCAAAATAGTCATCAAAATCCAAAAAATCGAAGTTGATTTCAAATAAATTTATTAAAATTTGACATTTCCAACTAAATTTTTTTTCAGAATCCAACAAAATTGAAGTTATTTTCATCTAATTTTACTCAAATATAGACCCTACAACAAAAATACTCAACAAAATCCAAAAAAATCGAAGTTGATTTCAAATAAATTTATTAAAATTTGACACTTCCAACTAAATTTTTTTTCATAATCCAACAAAATTAAATTTATTTTCATCTAAATTTACTCAAATATGGATCCTACAACAAAAATACTCAACAAAATCCAAAATAATCGAAGTTGATTTCAAATAAATTTAATAAAACTTGATACTTCCAACTAAAATTTTTTTCACAATCCAACAAAATTGAAGTTATTTTCATCTAAATTTAATCAAATATAGATCCTACAACAAAAATACTCGACAAAATCCAAAAAAATCGAAGTTGATTTCATATGAATTTATTAAAATTGGACACTTCCAACTAAATTTTTTTTTATAATCCAACAAAATTGAAGTTATTTTCATCTAAATTTAGTCAAATATAGATCCTACAACCAAAATACTCATCAAAATCCAAAAAAATCGAAGTTGATTTCAAATGAATTTATTAAAATTTGACAAAAATCTTGTCTACATCCAAGAAAATTGAAGTTATTTTCATCTAAATTTACTCAAATATAGATCCTACAACAAAAATACTCAACAAAATCCAAAAAATCGAAGTTGATTTCAAATGATTTTATTAGAATTTGACAAAAATCTTGTCTACATACAAGAAAATTGAAGTTATTTTCATCTAAATTTAGTCAAATATAGTTCCTACAACCAAAATACGCTACAAAATCCAAAATAATCGAAGTTGATTTCAAATAAATTTATTAAAATTTGACATTTCCAACTAAATTTTTTTTCATAATCCAACATAATTGAAGTTATTTTCATCTAAATTTACTCAAATATAGATCCTACAACCAAAATACGCAACAAAATCCAAAATAATCGAAGTTGATTTCAAATAAATTTATTAAAATTTGACATTTCCAACTAAATTTTTTTTCATAATCCAACAAAATTAAATTTGTTTTCATCTAAATTTACTCAAATATGGATCCTACAACAAAAATACTCATCAAAATCCAAAATAATCGAAGTTGATTTCAAATAAATTTAATAAAACTTGATACTTCCAACTAAAATTTTTTTCACAATCCAACAAAATTGAAGTTATTTTCATCTAAATTTAATCAAATATAGATCCTACAACAAAAATACTCCACAAAATCCAAAAAATCGAAGTTGATTTCATATGAATTTATTAAAATTTGACACTTCCAACTAAAATTTTTTTTATAATCCAACAAAATTGAAGTTATTTTCATCTAAATTTAGTCAAATATAGATCCTACAACCAAAATACTCATCAAAATCCAAAAAAATCGAAGTTGATTTCAAATGAATTTATTAAAATTTGACAAAAATCTTGTCTACATCCAAGAAAATTGAAGTTATTTTCATCTAAATTTACTCAAATATAGATCCTACAACAAAAATACTCAACAAAATCCAAAAAAATCGAAGTTGATTTCAAATGATTTTATTAAAATTTGACAAAAATCTTGTCTACATACAAGAAAATTGAAGTTATTTTCATCTAAATTTAGTCAAATATAGATCCTACAACCAAAATAGTCATCAAAATCCAAAAAATCGAAGTTGATTTCAAATAAATTTATTAAAATTTGACATTTCCAACTAAATTTTTTTTCAGAATCCAACAAAATTGAAGTTATTTTCATCTAATTTTACTCAAATATAGACCCTACAACAAAAATACTCAACAAAATCCAAAAAAATCGAAGTTGATTTCAAATAAATTTATTAAAATTTGACACTTCCAACTAAATTTTTTTTCATAATCCAACAAAATTAAATTTATTTTCATCTAAATTTACTCAAATATGGATCCTACAACAAAAATACTCAACAAAATCCAAAATAATCGAAGTTGATTTCAAATAAATTTAATAAAACTTGATACTTCCAACTAAAATTTTTTTCACAATCCAACAAAATTGAAGTTATTTTCATCTAAATTTAATCAAATATAGATCCTACAACAAAAATACTCGACAAAATCCAAAAAAATCGAAGTTGATTTCATATGAATTTATTAAAATTGGACACTTCCAACTAAATTTTTTTTTATAATCCAACAAAATTGAAGTTATTTTCATCTAAATTTAGTCAAATATAGATCCTACAACCAAAATACTCATCAAAATCCAAAAAAATCGAAGTTGATTTCAAATGAATTTATTAAAATTTGACAAAAATCTTGTCTACATCCAAGAAAATTGAAGTTATTTTCATCTAAATTTACTCAAATATAGATCCTACAACAAAAATACTCAACAAAATCCAAAAAATCGAAGTTGATTTCAAATGATTTTATTAGAATTTGACAAAAATCTTGTCTACATACAAGAAAATTGAAGTTATTTTCATCTAAATTTAGTCAAATATAGTTCCTACAACCAAAATACGCTACAAAATCCAAAATAATCGAAGTTGATTTCAAATAAATTTATTAAAATTTGACATTTCCAACTAAATTTTTTTTCATAATCCAACATAATTGAAGTTATTTTCATCTAAATTTACTCAAATATAGATCCTACAACCAAAATACGCAACAAAATCCAAAATAATCGAAGTTGATTTCAAATAAATTTATTAAAATTTGACATTTCCAACTAAATTTTTTTTCATAATCCAACAAAATTAAATTTGTTTTCATCTAAATTTACTCAAATATGGATCCTACAACAAAAATACTCATCAAAATCCAAAATAATCGAAGTTGATTTCAAATAAATTTAATAAAACTTGATACTTCCAACTAAAATTTTTTTCACAATCCAACAAAATTGAAGTTATTTTCATCTAAATTTAATCAAATATAGATCCTACAACAAAAATACTCCACAAAATCCAAAAAATCGAAGTTGATTTCATATGAATTTATTAAAATTTGACACTTCCAACTAAAATTTTTTTTATAATCCAACAAAATTGAAGTTATTTTCATCTAAATTTAGTCAAATATAGATCCTACAACCAAAATACTCATCAAAATCCAAAAAAATCGAAGTTGATTTCAAATGAATTTATTAAAATTTGACAAAAATCTTGTCTACATCCAAGAAAATTGAAGTTATTTTCATCTAAATTTACTCAAATATAGATCCTACAACAAAAATACTCAACAAAATCCAAAAAAATCGAAGTTGATTTCAAATGATTTTATTAAAATTTGACAAAAATCTTGTCTACATACAAGAAAATTGAAGTTATTTTCATCTAAATTTAGTCAAATATAGATCCTACAACCAAAATAGTCATCAAAATCCAAAAAATCGAAGTTGATTTCAAATAAATTTATTAAAATTTGACATTTCCAACTAAATTTTTTTTCAGAATCCAACAAAATTGAAGTTATTTTCATCTAATTTTACTCAAATATAGACCCTACAACAAAAATACTCAACAAAATCCAAAAAAATCGAAGTTGATTTCAAATAAATTTATTAAAATTTGACACTTCCAACTAAATTTTTTTTCATAATCCAACAAAATTAAATTTATTTTCATCTAAATTTACTCAAATATGGATCCTACAACAAAAATACTCAACAAAATCCAAAATAATCGAAGTTGATTTCAAATAAATTTAATAAAACTTGATACTTCCAACTAAAATTTTTTTCACAATCCAACAAAATTGAAGTTATTTTCATCTAAATTTAATCAAATATAGATCCTACAACAAAAATACTCGACAAAATCCAAAAAAATCGAAGTTGATTTCATATGAATTTATTAAAATTGGACACTTCCAACTAAAATTTTTTTTATAATCCAACAAAATTGAAGTTATTTTCATCTAAATTTAGTCAAATATAGATCCTACAACCAAAATACTCATCAAAATCCAAAAAAATCGAAGTTGATTTCAAATGAATTTATTAAAATTTGACAAAAATCTTGTCTACATCCAAGAAAATTGAAGTTATTTTCATCTAAATTTACTCAAATATAGATCCTACAACAAAAATACTCAACAAAATCCAAAAAAATCGAAGTTGATTTCAAATGATTTTATTAAAATTTGACAAAAATCTTGTCTACATACAAGAAAATTGAAGTTATTTTCATCTAAATTTAGTCAAATATAGATCCTACAACCAAAATAGTCATCAAAATCCAAAAAATCGAAGTTGATTTCAAATAAATTTATTAAAATTTGACATTTCCAACTAAATTTTTTTTCAGAATCCAACAAAATTGAAGTTATTTTCATCTAAATTTACTCAAATATAGACCCTACAACAAAAATACTCAACAAAATCCAAAAAAATCGAAGTTGATTTCAAATAAATTTATTAAAATTTGACACTTCCAACTAAATTTTTTTTCATAATCCAACAAAATTAAATTTATTTTCATCTAAATTTACTCAAATATGGATCCTACAACAAAAATACTCAACAAAATCCAAAATAATCGAAGTTGATTTCAAATAAATTTAATAAAACTTGTTACTTCCAACTAAAATTTTTTTCACAATCCAACAAAATTGAAGTTATTTTCATCTAAATTTAATCAAATATAGATCCTACCACAAAAATACTCAACAAAATCCAAAAAAATCGAAGTTGATTTCAAATGATTTTATTAAAATTTGACAAAAATCTTGTCTACATCCAAGAAAATTGAAGTTATTTTCATCTAAATTTACTCAAATATAGATCCTACAACAAAAATACTCAACAAAATCCAAAAAAATCGAAGATGATTTCAAATGAATTTATTAAAATTTCACAAAAATCTTGTCTACATCCAAGAAAATTGAAGTTATTTTCATCTAAATTTACTCAAATATAGATCCTACAACAAAAATACTCAACAAAATCCAAAAAAATCGAAGTTGATTTCAAATGATTTTATTAGAATTTGACAAAAATCTTGTCTACATACAAGAAAATTGAAGTTATTTTCATCTAAATTTAGTCAAATATAGTTCCTACAACCAAAATACGCAACAAAATCCAAAATAATCGAAGTTGATTTCAAATAAATTTATTAAAATTTGACATTTCCAACTAAATTTTTTTTCATAATCCAACATAATTGAAGTTATTTTCATCTAAATTTACTCAAATATAGATCCTACAACCAAAATACGCAACAAAATCCAAAATAATCGAAGTTGATTTCAAATAAATTTATTAAAATTTGACATTTCCAACTAAATTTTTTTTCATAATCCAACAAAATTAAATTTGTTTTCATCTAAATTTACTCAAATATGTATCCTACAACAAAAATACTCATCAAAATCCAAAATAATCGAAGTTGATTTCAAATAAATTTAATAAAACTTGATACTTCCAACTAAAATTTTTTTCACAATCCAACAAAATTGAAGTTATTTTCATCTAAATTTAATCAAATATAGATCCTACAACAAAAATACTCCACAAAATCCAAAAAATCGAAGTTGATTTCATATGAATTTATTAAAATTTGACACTTCCAACTAAAATTTTTTTTATAATCCAACAAAATTGATGTTATTTTCATCTAAATTTAGTCAAATATAGATCCTACAACCAAAATACTCATCAAAATCCAAAAAAATCGAAGTTGATTTCAAATGAATTTATTAAAATTTGACAAAAATCTTGTCTACATCCAAGAAAATTGAAGTTATTTTCATCTAAATTTACTCAAATATAGATCCTACAACAAAAATACTCAACAAAATCCAAAAAAATCGAAGTTGATTTCAAATGATTTTATTAAAATTTGACAAAAATCTTGTCTACATACAAGAAAATTGAAGTTATTTTCATCTAAATTTAGTCAAATATAGATCCTACAACCAAAATAGTCATCAAAATCCAAAAAATCGAAGTTGATTTCAAATAAATTTATTAAAATTTGACATTTCCAACTAAATTTTTTTTCAGAATCCAACAAAATTGAAGTTATTTTCATCTAATTTTACTCAAATATAGACCCTACAACAAAAATACTCAACAAAATCCAAAAAAATCGAAGTTGATTTCAAATAAATTTATTAAAATTTGACACTTCCAACTAAATTTTTTTTCATAATCCAACAAAATTAAATTTATTTTCATCTAAATTTACTCAAATATGGATCCTACAACAAAAATACTCAACAAAATCCAAAATAATCGAAGTTGATTTCAAATAAATTTAATAAAACTTGATACTTCCAACTAAAATTTTTTTCACAATCCAACAAAATTGAAGTTATTTTCATCTAAATTTAATCAAATATAGATCCTACAACAAAAATACTCGACAAAATCCAAAAAAATCGAAGTTGATTTCATATGAATTTATTAAAATTGGACACTTCCAACTAAATTTTTTTTTATAATCCAACAAAATTGAAGTTATTTTCATCTAAATTTAGTCAAATATAGATCCTACAACCAAAATACTCATCAAAATCCAAAAAAATCGAAGTTGATTTCAAATGAATTTATTAAAATTTGACAAAAATCTTGTCTACATCCAAGAAAATTGAAGTTATTTTCATCTAAATTTACTCAAATATAGATCCTACAACAAAAATACTCAACAAAATCCAAAAAATCGAAGTTGATTTCAAATGATTTTATTAGAATTTGACAAAAATCTTGTCTACATACAAGAAAATTGAAGTTATTTTCATCTAAATTTAGTCAAATATAGTTCCTACAACCAAAATACGCTACAAAATCCAAAATAATCGAAGTTGATTTCAAATAAATTTATTAAAATTTGACATTTCCAACTAAATTTTTTTTCATAATCCAACATAATTGAAGTTATTTTCATCTAAATTTACTCAAATATAGATCCTACAACCAAAATACGCAACAAAATCCAAAATAATCGAAGTTGATTTCAAATAAATTTATTAAAATTTGACATTTCCAACTAAATTTTTTTTCATAATCCAACAAAATTAAATTTGTTTTCATCTAAATTTACTCAAATATGGATCCTACAACAAAAATACTCATCAAAATCCAAAATAATCGAAGTTGATTTCAAATAAATTTAATAAAACTTGATACTTCCAACTAAAATTTTTTTCACAATCCAACAAAATTGAAGTTATTTTCATCTAAATTTAATCAAATATAGATCCTACAACAAAAATACTCCACAAAATCCAAAAAATCGAAGTTGATTTCATATGAATTTATTAAAATTTGACACTTCCAACTAAAATTTTTTTTATAATCCAACAAAATTGAAGTTATTTTCATCTAAATTTAGTCAAATATAGATCCTACAACCAAAATACTCATCAAAATCCAAAAAAATCGAAGTTGATTTCAAATGAATTTATTAAAATTTGACAAAAATCTTGTCTACATCCAAGAAAATTGAAGTTATTTTCATCTAAATTTACTCAAATATAGATCCTACAACAAAAATACTCAACAAAATCCAAAAAAATCGAAGTTGATTTCAAATGATTTTATTAAAATTTGACAAAAATCTTGTCTACATACAAGAAAATTGAAGTTATTTTCATCTAAATTTAGTCAAATATAGATCCTACAACCAAAATAGTCATCAAAATCCAAAAAATCGAAGTTGATTTCAAATAAATTTATTAAAATTTGACATTTCCAACTAAATTTTTTTTCAGAATCCAACAAAATTGAAGTTATTTTCATCTAATTTTACTCAAATATAGACCCTACAACAAAAATACTCAACAAAATCCAAAAAAATCGAAGTTGATTTCAAATAAATTTATTAAAATTTGACACTTCCAACTAAATTTTTTTTCATAATCCAACAAAATTAAATTTATTTTCATCTAAATTTACTCAAATATGGATCCTACAACAAAAATACTCAACAAAATCCAAAATAATCGAAGTTGATTTCAAATAAATTTAATAAAACTTGATACTTCCAACTAAAATTTTTTTCACAATCCAACAAAATTGAAGTTATTTTCATCTAAATTTAATCAAATATAGATCCTACAACAAAAATACTCGACAAAATCCAAAAAAATCGAAGTTGATTTCATATGAATTTATTAAAATTGGACACTTCCAACTAAAATTTTTTTTATAATCCAACAAAATTGAAGTTATTTTCATCTAAATTTAGTCAAATATAGATCCTACAACCAAAATACTCATCAAAATCCAAAAAAATCGAAGTTGATTTCAAATGAATTTATTAAAATTTGACAAAAATCTTGTCTACATCCAAGAAAATTGAAGTTATTTTCATCTAAATTTACTCAAATATAGATCCTACAACAAAAATACTCAACAAAATCCAAAAAAATCGAAGTTGATTTCAAATGATTTTATTAAAATTTGACAAAAATCTTGTCTACATACAAGAAAATTGAAGTTATTTTCATCTAAATTTAGTCAAATATAGATCCTACAACCAAAATAGTCATCAAAATCCAAAAAATCGAAGTTGATTTCAAATAAATTTATTAAAATTTGACATTTCCAACTAAATTTTTTTTCAGAATCCAACAAAATTGAAGTTATTTTCATCTAAATTTACTCAAATATAGACCCTACAACAAAAATACTCAACAAAATCCAAAAAAATCGAAGTTGATTTCAAATAAATTTATTAAAATTTGACACTTCCAACTAAATTTTTTTTCATAATCCAACAAAATTAAATTTATTTTCATCTAAATTTACTCAAATATGGATCCTACAACAAAAATACTCAACAAAATCCAAAATAATCGAAGTTGATTTCAAATAAATTTAATAAAACTTGTTACTTCCAACTAAAATTTTTTTCACAATCCAACAAAATTGAAGTTATTTTCATCTAAATTTAATCAAATATAGATCCTACCACAAAAATACTCAACATAATCCAAAAAAATCGAAGTTGATTTCAAATGATTTTATTAAAATTTGACAAAAATCTTGTCTACATCCAAGAAAATTGAAGTTATTTTCATCTAAATTTACTCAAATATAGATCCTACAACAAAAATACTCAACAAAATCCAAAAAAATCGAAGATGATTTCAAATGAATTTATTAAAATTTCACAAAAATCTTGTCTACATCCAAGAAAATTGAAGTTATTTTCATCTAAATTTACTCAAATATAGATCCTACAACAAAAATACTCAACAAAATCCAAAAAAATCGAAGTTGATTTCAAATGATTTTATTAGAATTTGACAAAAATCTTGTCTACATACAAGAAAATTGAAGTTATTTTCATCTAAATTTAGTCAAATATAGTTCCTACAACCAAAATACGCAACAAAATCCAAAAAAATCGAAGTTGATTTCAAATAAATTTATTAAAATTTGACATTTCCAACTAAATTTTTTTTCATAATCCAACATAATTGAAGTTATTTTCATCTAAATTTACTCAAATATAGATCCTACAACCAAAATACGCAACAAAATCCAAAATAATCGAAGTTGATTTCAAATAAATTTATTAAAATTTGACATTTCCAACTAAATTTTTTTTCATAATCCAACAAAATTAAATTTGTTTTCATCTAAATTTACTCAAATATGTATCCTACAACAAAAATACTCATCAAAATCCAAAATAATCGAAGTTGATTTCAAATAAATTTAATAAAACTTGATACTTCCAACTAAAATTTTTTTCACAATCCAACAAAATTGAAGTTATTTTCATCTAAATTTAATCAAATATAGATCCTACAACAAAAATACTCCACAAAATCCAAAAAATCGAAGTTGATTTCATATGAATTTATTAAAATTTGACACTTCCAACTAAAATTTTTTTTATAATCCAACAAAATTGAAGTTATTTTCATCTAAATTTAGTCAAATATAGATCCTACAACCAAAATACTCATCAAAATCCAAAAAAATCGAAGTTGATTTCAAATGAATTTATTAAAATTTGACAAAAATCTTGTCTACATCCAAGAAAATTGAAGTTATTTTCATCTAAATTTACTCAAATATAGATCCTACAACAAAAATACTCAACAAAATCCAAAAAAATCGAAGTTGATTTCAAATGATTTTATTAAAATTTGACAAAAATCTTGTCTACATACAAGAAAATTGAAGTTATTTTCATCTAAATTTAGTCAAATATAGATCCTACAACCAAAATAGTCATCAAAATCCAAAAAATCGAAGTTGATTTCAAATAAATTTATTAAAATTTGACATTTCCAACTAAATTTTTTTTCAGAATCCAACAAAATTGAAGTTATTTTCATCTAATTTTACTCAAATATAGACCCTACAACAAAAATACTCAACAAAATCCAAAAAAATCGAAGTTGATTTCAAATAAATTTATTAAAATTTGACACTTCCAACTAAATTTTTTTTCATAATCCAACAAAATTAAATTTATTTTCATCTAAATTTACTCAAATATGGATCCTACAACAAAAATACTCAACAAAATCCAAAATAATCGAAGTTGATTTCAAATAAATTTAATAAAACTTGATACTTCCAACTAAAATTTTTTTCACAATCCAACAAAATTGAAGTTATTTTCATCTAAATTTAATCAAATATAGATCCTACAACAAAAATACTCGACAAAATCCAAAAAAATCGAAGTTGATTTCATATGAATTTATTAAAATTGGACACTTCCAACTAAATTTTTTTTTATAATCCAACAAAATTGAAGTTATTTTCATCTAAATTTAGTCAAATATAGATCCTACAACCAAAATACTCATCAAAATCCAAAAAAATCGAAGTTGATTTCAAATGAATTTATTAAAATTTGACAAAAATCTTGTCTACATCCAAGAAAATTGAAGTTATTTTCATCTAAATTTACTCAAATATAGATCCTACAACAAAAATACTCAACAAAATCCAAAAAATCGAAGTTGATTTCAAATGATTTTATTAGAATTTGACAAAAATCTTGTCTACATACAAGAAAATTGAAGTTATTTTCATCTAAATTTAGTCAAATATAGTTCCTACAACCAAAATACGCTACAAAATCCAAAATAATCGAAGTTGATTTCAAATAAATTTATTAAAATTTGACATTTCCAACTAAATTTTTTTTCATAATCCAACATAATTGAAGTTATTTTCATCTAAATTTACTCAAATATAGATCCTACAACCAAAATACGCAACAAAATCCAAAATAATCGAAGTTGATTTCAAATAAATTTATTAAAATTTGACATTTCCAACTAAATTTTTTTTCATAATCCAACAAAATTAAATTTGTTTTCATCTAAATTTACTCAAATATGGATCCTACAACAAAAATACTCATCAAAATCCAAAATAATCGAAGTTGATTTCAAATAAATTTAATAAAACTTGATACTTCCAACTAAAATTTTTTTCACAATCCAACAAAATTGAAGTTATTTTCATCTAAATTTAATCAAATATAGATCCTACAACAAAAATACTCCACAAAATCCAAAAAATCGAAGTTGATTTCATATGAATTTATTAAAATTTGACACTTCCAACTAAAATTTTTTTTATAATCCAACAAAATTGAAGTTATTTTCATCTAAATTTAGTCAAATATAGATCCTACAACCAAAATACTCATCAAAATCCAAAAAAATCGAAGTTGATTTCAAATGAATTTATTAAAATTTGACAAAAATCTTGTCTACATCCAAGAAAATTGAAGTTATTTTCATCTAAATTTACTCAAATATAGATCCTACAACAAAAATACTCAACAAAATCCAAAAAAATCGAAGTTGATTTCAAATGATTTTATTAAAATTTGACAAAAATCTTGTCTACATACAAGAAAATTGAAGTTATTTTCATCTAAATTTAGTCAAATATAGATCCTACAACCAAAATAGTCATCAAAATCCAAAAAATCGAAGTTGATTTCAAATAAATTTATTAAAATTTGACATTTCCAACTAAATTTTTTTTCAGAATCCAACAAAATTGAAGTTATTTTCATCTAATTTTACTCAAATATAGACCCTACAACAAAAATACTCAACAAAATCCAAAAAAATCGAAGTTGATTTCAAATAAATTTATTAAAATTTGACACTTCCAACTAAATTTTTTTTCATAATCCAACAAAATTAAATTTATTTTCATCTAAATTTACTCAAATATGGATCCTACAACAAAAATACTCAACAAAATCCAAAATAATCGAAGTTGATTTCAAATAAATTTAATAAAACTTGATACTTCCAACTAAAATTTTTTTCACAATCCAACAAAATTGAAGTTATTTTCATCTAAATTTAATCAAATATAGATCCTACAACAAAAATACTCGACAAAATCCAAAAAAATCGAAGTTGATTTCATATGAATTTATTAAAATTGGACACTTCCAACTAAATTTTTTTTTATAATCCAACAAAATTGAAGTTATTTTCATCTAAATTTAGTCAAATATAGATCCTACAACCAAAATACTCATCAAAATCCAAAAAAATCGAAGTTGATTTCAAATGAATTTATTAAAATTTGACAAAAATCTTGTCTACATCCAAGAAAATTGAAGTTATTTTCATCTAAATTTACTCAAATATAGATCCTACAACAAAAATACTCAACAAAATCCAAAAAATCGAAGTTGATTTCAAATGATTTTATTAGAATTTGACAAAAATCTTGTCTACATACAAGAAAATTGAAGTTATTTTCATCTAAATTTAGTCAAATATAGTTCCTACAACCAAAATACGCTACAAAATCCAAAATAATCGAAGTTGATTTCAAATAAATTTATTAAAATTTGACATTTCCAACTAAATTTTTTTTCATAATCCAACATAATTGAAGTTATTTTCATCTAAATTTACTCAAATATAGATCCTACAACCAAAATACGCAACAAAATCCAAAATAATCGAAGTTGATTTCAAATAAATTTATTAAAATTTGACATTTCCAACTAAATTTTTTTTCATAATCCAACAAAATTAAATTTGTTTTCATCTAAATTTACTCAAATATGGATCCTACAACAAAAATACTCATCAAAATCCAAAATAATCGAAGTTGATTTCAAATAAATTTAATAAAACTTGATACTTCCAACTAAAATTTTTTTCACAATCCAACAAAATTGAAGTTATTTTCATCTAAATTTAATCAAATATAGATCCTACAACAAAAATACTCCACAAAATCCAAAAAATCGAAGTTGATTTCATATGAATTTATTAAAATTTGACACTTCCAACTAAAATTTTTTTTATAATCCAACAAAATTGAAGTTATTTTCATCTAAATTTAGTCAAATATAGATCCTACAACCAAAATACTCATCAAAATCCAAAAAAATCGAAGTTGATTTCAAATGAATTTATTAAAATTTGACAAAAATCTTGTCTACATCCAAGAAAATTGAAGTTATTTTCATCTAAATTTACTCAAATATAGATCCTACAACAAAAATACTCAACAAAATCCAAAAAAATCGAAGTTGATTTCAAATGATTTTATTAAAATTTGACAAAAATCTTGTCTACATACAAGAAAATTGAAGTTATTTTCATCTAAATTTAGTCAAATATAGATCCTACAACCAAAATAGTCATCAAAATCCAAAAAATCGAAGTTGATTTCAAATAAATTTATTAAAATTTGACATTTCCAACTAAATTTTTTTTCAGAATCCAACAAAATTGAAGTTATTTTCATCTAATTTTACTCAAATATAGACCCTACAACAAAAATACTCAACAAAATCCAAAAAAATCGAAGTTGATTTCAAATAAATTTATTAAAATTTGACACTTCCAACTAAATTTTTTTTCATAATCCAACAAAATTAAATTTATTTTCATCTAAATTTACTCAAATATGGATCCTACAACAAAAATACTCAACAAAATCCAAAATAATCGAAGTTGATTTCAAATAAATTTAATAAAACTTGATACTTCCAACTAAAATTTTTTTCACAATCCAACAAAATTGAAGTTATTTTCATCTAAATTTAATCAAATATAGATCCTACAACAAAAATACTCGACAAAATCCAAAAAAATCGAAGTTGATTTCATATGAATTTATTAAAATTGGACACTTCCAACTAAAATTTTTTTTATAATCCAACAAAATTGAAGTTATTTTCATCTAAATTTAGTCAAATATAGATCCTACAACCAAAATACTCATCAAAATCCAAAAAAATCGAAGTTGATTTCAAATGAATTTATTAAAATTTGACAAAAATCTTGTCTACATCCAAGAAAATTGAAGTTATTTTCATCTAAATTTACTCAAATATAGATCCTACAACAAAAATACTCAACAAAATCCAAAAAAATCGAAGTTGATTTCAAATGATTTTATTAAAATTTGACAAAAATCTTGTCTACATACAAGAAAATTGAAGTTATTTTCATCTAAATTTAGTCAAATATAGATCCTACAACCAAAATAGTCATCAAAATCCAAAAAATCGAAGTTGATTTCAAATAAATTTATTAAAATTTGACATTTCCAACTAAATTTTTTTTCAGAATCCAACAAAATTGAAGTTATTTTCATCTAAATTTACTCAAATATAGACCCTACAACAAAAATACTCAACAAAATCCAAAAAAATCGAAGTTGATTTCAAATAAATTTATTAAAATTTGACACTTCCAACTAAATTTTTTTTCATAATCCAACAAAATTAAATTTATTTTCATCTAAATTTACTCAAATATGGATCCTACAACAAAAATACTCAACAAAATCCAAAATAATCGAAGTTGATTTCAAATAAATTTAATAAAACTTGTTACTTCCAACTAAAATTTTTTTCACAATCCAACAAAATTGAAGTTATTTTCATCTAAATTTAATCAAATATAGATCCTACCACAAAAATACTCAACAAAATCCAAAAAAATCGAAGTTGATTTCAAATGATTTTATTAAAATTTGACAAAAATCTTGTCTACATCCAAGAAAATTGAAGTTATTTTCATCTAAATTTACTCAAATATAGATCCTACAACAAAAATACTCAACAAAATCCAAAAAAATCGAAGATGATTTCAAATGAATTTATTAAAATTTCACAAAAATCTTGTCTACATCCAAGAAAATTGAAGTTATTTTCATCTAAATTTACTCAAATATAGATCCTACAACAAAAATACTCAACAAAATCCAAAAAAATCGAAGTTGATTTCAAATGATTTTATTAGAATTTGACAAAAATCTTGTCTACATACAAGAAAATTGAAGTTATTTTCATCTAAATTTAGTCAAATATAGTTCCTACAACCAAAATACGCAACAAAATCCAAAATAATCGAAGTTGATTTCAAATAAATTTATTAAAATTTGACATTTCCAACTAAATTTTTTTTCATAATCCAACATAATTGAAGTTATTTTCATCTAAATTTACTCAAATATAGATCCTACAACCAAAATACGCAACAAAATCCAAAATAATCGAAGTTGATTTCAAATAAATTTATTAAAATTTGACATTTCCAACTAAATTTTTTTTCATAATCCAACAAAATTAAATTTGTTTTCATCTAAATTTACTCAAATATGTATCCTACAACAAAAATACTCATCAAAATCCAAAATAATCGAAGTTGATTTCAAATAAATTTAATAAAACTTGATACTTCCAACTAAAATTTTTTTCACAATCCAACAAAATTGAAGTTATTTTCATCTAAATTTAATCAAATATAGATCCTACAACAAAAATACTCCACAAAATCCAAAAAATCGAAGTTGATTTCATATGAATTTATTAAAATTTGACACTTCCAACTAAAATTTTTTTTATAATCCAACAAAATTGAAGTTATTTTCATCTAAATTTAGTCAAATATAGATCCTACAACCAAAATACTCATCAAAATCCAAAAAAATCGAAGTTGATTTCAAATGAATTTATTAAAATTTGACAAAAATCTTGTCTACATCCAAGAAATTTGAAGTTATTTTCATCTAAATTTACTCAAATATAGATCCTACAACAAAAATACTCAACAAAATCCAAAAAAATCGAAGTTGATTTCAAATGATTTTATTAAAATTTGACAAAAATCTTGTCTACATACAAGAAAATTGAAGTTATTTTCATCTAAATTTAGTCAAATATAGATCCTACAACCAAAATAGTCATCAAAATCCAAAAAATCGAAGTTGATTTCAAATAAATTTATTAAAATTTGACATTTCCAACTAAATTTTTTTTCAGAATCCAACAAAATTGAAGTTATTTTCATCTAATTTTACTCAAATATAGACCCTACAACAAAAATACTCAACAAAATCCAAAAAAATCGAAGTTGATTTCAAATAAATTTATTAAAATTTGACACTTCCAACTAAATTTTTTTTCATAATCCAACAAAATTAAATTTATTTTCATCTAAATTTACTCAAATATGGATCCTACAACAAAAATACTCAACAAAATCCAAAATAATCGAAGGTGATTTCAAATAAATTTAATAAAACTTGATACTTCCAACTAAAATTTTTTTCACAATCCAACAAAATTGAAGTTATTTTCATCTAAATTTAATCAAATATAGATCCTACAACAAAAATACTCGACAAAATCCAAAAAAATCGAAGTTGATTTCATATGAATTTATTAAAATTGGACACTTCCAACTAAATTTTTTTTTATAATCCAACAAAATTGAAGTTATTTTCATCTAAATTTAGTCAAATATAGATCCTACAACCAAAATACTCATCAAAATCCAAAAAAATCGAAGTTGATTTCAAATGAATTTATTAAAATTTGACAAAAATCTTGTCTACATCCAAGAAAATTGAAGTTATTTTCATCTAAATTTACTCAAATATAGATCCTACAACAAAAATACTCAACAAAATCCAAAAAATCGAAGTTGATTTCAAATGATTTTATTAGAATTTGACAAAAATCTTGTCTACATACAAGAAAATTGAAGTTATTTTCATCTAAATTTAGTCAAATATAGTTCCTACAACCAAAATACGCTACAAAATCCAAAATAATCGAAGTTGATTTCAAATAAATTTATTAAAATTTGACATTTCCAACTAAATTTTTTTTCATAATCCAACATAATTGAAGTTATTTTCATCTAAATTTACTCAAATATAGATCCTACAACCAAAATACGCAACAAAATCCAAAATAATCGAAGTTGATTTCAAATAAATTTATTAAAATTTGACATTTCCAACTAAATTTTTTTTCATAATCCAACAAAATTAAATTTGTTTTCATCTAAATTTACTCAAATATGGATCCTACAACAAAAATACTCATCAAAATCCAAAATAATCGAAGTTGATTTCAAATAAATTTAATAAAACTTGATACTTCCAACTAAAATTTTTTTCACAATCCAACAAAATTGAAGTTATTTTCATCTAAATTTAATCAAATATAGATCCTACAACAAAAATACTCCACAAAATCCAAAAAATCGAAGTTGATTTCATATGAATTTATTAAAATTTGACACTTCCAACTAAAATTTTTTTTATAATCCAACAAAATTGAAGTTATTTTCATCTAAATTTAGTCAAATATAGATCCTACAACCAAAATACTCATCAAAATCCAAAAAAATCGAAGTTGATTTCAAATGAATTTATTAAAATTTGACAAAAATCTTGTCTACATCCAAGAAAATTGAAGTTATTTTCATCTAAATTTACTCAAATATAGATCCTACAACAAAAATACTCAACAAAATCCAAAAAAATCGAAGTTGATTTCAAATGATTTTATTAAAATTTGACAAAAATCTTGTCTACATACAAGAAAATTGAAGTTATTTTCATCTAAATTTAGTCAAATATAGATCCTACAACCAAAATAGTCATCAAAATCCAAAAAATCGAAGTTGATTTCAAATAAATTTATTAAAATTTGACATTTCCAACTAAATTTTTTTTCAGAATCCAACAAAATTGAAGTTATTTTCATCTAATTTTACTCAAATATAGACCCTACAACAAAAATACTCAACAAAATTCAAAATAATCGAAGTTGATTTCAAATAAATTTAATAAAACTTGATACTTCCAACTAAAATTTTTTTCACAATCCAACAAAATTGAAGTTATTTTCATCTAAATTTAATCAAATATAGATCCTACAACAAAAATACTCGACAAAATCCAAAAAAATCGAAGTTGATTTCATATGAATTTATTAAAATTGGACACTTCCAACTAAATTTTTTTTTATAATCCAACAAAATTGAAGTTATTTTCATCTAAATTTAGTCAAATATAGATCCTACAACCAAAATACTCATCAAAATCCAAAAAAATCGAAGTTGATTTCAAATGAATTTATTAAAATTTGACAAAAATCTTGTCTACATCCAAGAAAATTGAAGTTATTTTCATCTAAATTTACTCAAATATAGATCCTACAACAAAAATACTCAACAAAATCCAAAAAATCGAAGTTGATTTCAAATGATTTTATTAGAATTTGACAAAAATCTTGTCTACATACAAGAAAATTGAAGTTATTTTCATCTAAATTTAGTCAAATATAGTTCCTACAACCAAAATACGCTACAAAATCCAAAATAATCGAAGTTGATTTCAAATAAATTTATTAAAATTTGACATTTCCAACTAAATTTTTTTTCATAATCCAACATAATTGAAGTTATTTTCATCTAAATTTACTCAAATATAGATCCTACAACCAAAATACGCAACAAAATCCAAAATAATCGAAGTTGATTTCAAATAAATTTATTAAAATTTGACATTTCCAACTAAATTTTTTTTCATAATCCAACAAAATTAAATTTGTTTTCATCTAAATTTACTCAAATATGGATCCTACAACAAAAATACTCATCAAAATCCAAAATAATCGAAGTTGATTTCAAATAAATTTAATAAAACTTGATACTTCCAACTAAAATTTTTTTCACAATCCAACAAAATTGAAGTTATTTTCATCTAAATTTAATCAAATATAGATCCTACAACAAAAATACTCCACAAAATCCAAAAAATCGAAGTTGATTTCATATGAATTTATTAAAATTTGACACTTCCAACTAAAATTTTTTTTATAATCCAACAAAATTGAAGTTATTTTCATCTAAATTTAGTCAAATATAGATCCTACAACCAAAATACTCATCAAAATCCAAAAAAATCGAAGTTGATTTCAAATGAATTTATTAAAATTTGACAAAAATCTTGTCTACATCCAAGAAAATTGAAGTTATTTTCATCTAAATTTACTCAAATATAGATCCTACAACAAAAATACTCAACAAAATCCAAAAAAATCGAAGTTGATTTCAAATGATTTTATTAAAATTTGACAAAAATCTTGTCTACATACAAGAAAATTGAAGTTATTTTTATCTAAATTTAGTCAAATATAGATCCTACAACCAAAATAGTCATCAAAATCCAAAAAATCGAAGTTGATTTCAAATAAATTTATTAAAATTGGACACTTCCAACTAAAATTTTTTTTATAATCCAACAAAATTGAAGTTATTTTCATCTAAATTTACTCAAATATAGACCCTACAACAAAAATACTCAACAAAATCCAAAAAAATCGAAGTTGATTTCAAATAAATTTATTAAAATTTGACACTTCCAACTAAATTTTTTTTCATAATCCAACAAAATTAAATTTATTTTCATCTAAATTTACTCAAATATGGATCCTACAACAAAAATACTCAACAAAATCCAAAATAATCGAAGTTGATTTCAAATAAATTTAATAAAACTTGTTACTTCCAACTAAAATTTTTTTCACAATCCAACAAAATTGAAGTTATTTTCATCTAAATTTAATCAAATATAGATCCTACCACAAAAATACTCAACAAAATCCAAAAAAATCGAAGTTGATTTCAAATGATTTTATTAAAATTTGACAAAAATCTTGTCTACATCCAAGAAAATTGAAGTTATTTTCATCTAAATTTACTCAAATATAGATCCTACAACAAAAATACTCAACAAAATCCAAAAAAATCGAAGATGATTTCAAATGAATTTATTAAAATTTCACAAAAATCTTGTCTACATCCAAGAAAATTGAAGTTATTTTCATCTAAATTTACTCAAATATAGATCCTACAACAAAAATACTCAACAAAATCCAAAAAAATCGAAGTTGATTTCAAATGATTTTATTAGAATTTGACAAAAATCTTGTCTACATACAAGAAAATTGAAGTTATTTTCATCTAAATTTAGTCAAATATAGTTCCT
The DNA here is from genome assembly GCA_946251845.1 of Andrena fulva. Lineage (NCBI taxonomy): Eukaryota > Metazoa > Arthropoda > Insecta > Hymenoptera > Andrenidae > Andrena > Andrena fulva. The sequence goes on from CAMITZ010000243.1 coordinate 3,579,188, forward strand.
ACAACCAAAATACGCAACAAAATCCAAAATAATCGAAGTTGATTTCAAATAAATTTATTAAAATTTGACATTTCCAACTAAATTTTTTTTCATAATCCAACATAATTGAAGTTATTTTCATCTAAATTTACTCAAATATAGATCCTACAACCAAAATACGCAACAAAATCCAAAATAATCGAAGTTGATTTCAAATAAATTTATTAAAATTTGACATTTCCAACTAAATTTTTTTTCATAATCCAACAAAATTAAATTTGTTTTCATCTAAATTTACTCAAATATGTATCCTACAACAAAAATACTCATCAAAATCCAAAATAATCGAAGTTGATTTCAAATAAATTTAATAAAACTTGATACTTCCAACTAAAATTTTTTTCACAATCCAACAAAATTGAAGTTATTTTCATCTAAATTTAATCAAATATAGATCCTACAACAAAAATACTCCACAAAATCCAAAAAATCGAAGTTGATTTCATATGAATTTATTAAAATTTGACACTTCCAACTAAAATTTTTTTTATAATCCAACAAAATTGAAGTTATTTTCATCTAAATTTAGTCAAATATAGATCCTACAACCAAAATACTCATCAAAATCCAAAAAAATCGAAGTTGATTTCAAATGAATTTATTAAAATTTGACAAAAATCTTGTCTACATCCAAGAAAATTGAAGTTATTTTCATCTAAATTTACTCAAATATAGATCCTACAACAAAAATACTCAACAAAATCCAAAAAAATCGAAGTTGATTTCAAATGATTTTATTAAAATTTGACAAAAATCTTGTCTACATACAAGAAAATTGAAGTTATTTTCATCTAAATTTAGTCAAATATAGATCCTACAACCAAAATAGTCATCAAAATCCAAAAAATCGAAGTTGATTTCAAATAAATTTATTAAAATTTGACATTTCCAACTAAATTTTTTTTCAGAATCCAACAAAATTGAAGTTATTTTCATCTAATTTTACTCAAATATAGACCCTACAACAAAAATACTCAACAAAATCCAAAAAAATCGAAGTTGATTTCAAATAAATTTATTAAAATTTGACACTTCCAACTAAATTTTTTTTCATAATCCAACAAAATTAAATTTATTTTCATCTAAATTTACTCAAATATGGATCCTACAACAAAAATACTCAACAAAATCCAAAATAATCGAAGTTGATTTCAAATAAATTTAATAAAACTTGATACTTCCAACTAAAATTTTTTTCACAATCCAACAAAATTGAAGTTATTTTCATCTAAATTTAATCAAATATAGATCCTACAACAAAAATACTCGACAAAATCCAAAAAAATCGAAGTTGATTTCATATGAATTTATTAAAATTGGACACTTCCAACTAAATTTTTTTTTATAATCCAACAAAATTGAAGTTATTTTCATCTAAATTTAGTCAAATATAGATCCTACAACCAAAATACTCATCAAAATCCAAAAAAATCGAAGTTGATTTCAAATGAATTTATTAAAATTTGACAAAAATCTTGTCTACATCCAAGAAAATTGAAGTTATTTTCATCTAAATTTACTCAAATATAGATCCTACAACAAAAATACTCAACAAAATCCAAAAAATCGAAGTTGATTTCAAATGATTTTATTAGAATTTGACAAAAATCTTGTCTACATACAAGAAAATTGAAGTTATTTTCATCTAAATTTAGTCAAATATAGTTCCTACAACCAAAATACGCTACAAAATCCAAAATAATCGAAGTTGATTTCAAATAAATTTATTAAAATTTGACATTTCCAACTAAATTTTTTTTCATAATCCAACATAATTGAAGTTATTTTCATCTAAATTTACTCAAATATAGATCCTACAACCAAAATACGCAACAAAATCCAAAATAATCGAAGTTGATTTCAAATAAATTTATTAAAATTTGACATTTCCAACTAAATTTTTTTTCATAATCCAACAAAATTAAATTTGTTTTCATCTAAATTTACTCAAATATGGATCCTACAACAAAAATACTCATCAAAATCCAAAATAATCGAAGTTGATTTCAAATAAATTTAATAAAACTTGATACTTCCAACTAAAATTTTTTTCACAATCCAACAAAATTGAAGTTATTTTCATCTAAATTTAATCAAATATAGATCCTACAACAAAAATACTCCACAAAATCCAAAAAATCGAAGTTGATTTCATATGAATTTATTAAAATTTGACACTTCCAACTAAAATTTTTTTTATAATCCAACAAAATTGAAGTTATTTTCATCTAAATTTAGTCAAATATAGATCCTACAACCAAAATACTCATCAAAATCCAAAAAAATCGAAGTTGATTTCAAATGAATTTATTAAAATTTGACAAAAATCTTGTCTACATCCAAGAAAATTGAAGTTATTTTCATCTAAATTTACTCAAATATAGATCCTACAACAAAAATACTCAACAAAATCCAAAAAAATCGAAGTTGATTTCAAATGATTTTATTAAAATTTGACAAAAATCTTGTCTACATACAAGAAAATTGAAGTTATTTTTATCTAAATTTAGTCAAATATAGATCCTACAACCAAAATAGTCATCAAAATCCAAAAAATCGAAGTTGATTTCAAATAAATTTATTAAAATTGGACACTTCCAACTAAAATTTTTTTTATAATCCAACAAAATTGAAGTTATTTTCATCTAAATTTACTCAAATATAGACCCTACAACAAAAATACTCAACAAAATCCAAAAAAATCGAAGTTGATTTCAAATAAATTTATTAAAATTTGACACTTCCAACTAAATTTTTTTTCATAATCCAACAAAATTAAATTTATTTTCATCTAAATTTACTCAAATATGGATCCTACAACAAAAATACTCAACAAAATCCAAAATAATCGAAGTTGATTTCAAATAAATTTAATAAAACTTGTTACTTCCAACTAAAATTTTTTTCACAATCCAACAAAATTGAAGTTATTTTCATCTAAATTTAATCAAATATAGATCCTACCACAAAAATACTCAACAAAATCCAAAAAAATCGAAGTTGATTTCAAATGATTTTATTAAAATTTGACAAAAATCTTGTCTACATCCAAGAAAATTGAAGTTATTTTCATCTAAATTTACTCAAATATAGATCCTACAACAAAAATACTCAACAAAATCCAAAAAAATCGAAGATGATTTCAAATGAATTTATTAAAATTTCACAAAAATCTTGTCTACATCCAAGAAAATTGAAGTTATTTTCATCTAAATTTACTCAAATATAGATCCTACAACAAAAATACTCAACAAAATCCAAAAAAATCGAAGTTGATTTCAAATGATTTTATTAGAATTTGACAAAAATCTTGTCTACATACAAGAAAATTGAAGTTATTTTCATCTAAATTTAGTCAAATATAGTTCCTACAACCAAAATACGCAACAAAATCCAAAATAATCGAAGTTGATTTCAAATAAATTTATTAAAATTTGACATTTCCAACTAAATTTTTTTTCATAATCCAACATAATTGAAGTTATTTTCATCTAAATTTACTCAAATATAGATCCTACAACCAAAATACGCAACAAAATCCAAAATAATCGAAGTTGATTTCAAATAAATTTATTAAAATTTGACATTTCCAACTAAATTTTTTTTCATAATCCAACAAAATTAAATTTGTTTTCATCTAAATTTACTCAAATATGTATCCTACAACAAAAATACTCATCAAAATCCAAAATAATCGAAGTTGATTTCAAATAAATTTAATAAAACTTGATACTTCCAACTAAAATTTTTTTCACAATCCAACAAAATTGAAGTTATTTTCATCTAAATTTAATCAAATATAGATCCTACAACAAAAATACTCCACAAAATCCAAAAAATCGAAGTTGATTTCATATGAATTTATTAAAATTTGACACTTCCAACTAAAATTTTTTTTATAATCCAACAAAATTGAAGTTATTTTCATCTAAATTTAGTCAAATATAGATCCTACAACCAAAATACTCATCAAAATCCAAAAAAATCGAAGTTGATTTCAAATGAATTTATTAAAATTTGACAAAAATCTTGTCTACATCCAAGAAAATTGAAGTTATTTTCATCTAAATTTACTCAAATATAGATCCTACAACAAAAATACTCAACAAAATCCAAAAAAATCGAAGTTGATTTCAAATGATTTTATTAAAATTTGACAAAAATCTTGTCTACATACAAGAAAATTGAAGTTATTTTCATCTAAATTTAGTCAAATATAGATCCTACAACCAAAATAGTCATCAAAATCCAAAAAATCGAAGTTGATTTCAAATAAATTTATTAAAATTTGACATTTCCAACTAAATTTTTTTTCAGAATCCAACAAAATTGAAGTTATTTTCATCTAATTTTACTCAAATATAGACCCTACAACAAAAATACTCAACAAAATCCAAAAAAATCGAAGTTGATTTCAAATAAATTTATTAAAATTTGACACTTCCAACTAAATTTTTTTTCATAATCCAACAAAATTAAATTTATTTTCATCTAAATTTACTCAAATATGGATCCTACAACAAAAATACTCAACAAAATCCAAAATAATCGAAGTTGATTTCAAATAAATTTAATAAAACTTGATACTTCCAACTAAAATTTTTTTCACAATCCAACAAAATTGAAGTTATTTTCATCTAAATTTAATCAAATATAGATCCTACAACAAAAATACTCGACAAAATCCAAAAAAATCGAAGTTGATTTCATATGAATTTATTAAAATTGGACACTTCCAACTAAATTTTTTTTTATAATCCAACAAAATTGAAGTTATTTTCATCTAAATTTAGTCAAATATAGATCCTACAACCAAAATACTCATCAAAATCCAAAAAAATCGAAGTTGATTTCAAATGAATTTATTAAAATTTGACAAAAATCTTGTCTACATCCAAGAAAATTGAAGTTATTTTCATCTAAATTTACTCAAATATAGATCCTACAACAAAAATACTCAACAAAATCCAAAAAATCGAAGTTGATTTCAAATGATTTTATTAGAATTTGACAAAAATCTTGTCTACATACAAGAAAATTGAAGTTATTTTCATCTAAATTTAGTCAAATATAGTTCCTACAACCAAAATACGCTACAAAATCCAAAATAATCGAAGTTGATTTCAAATAAATTTATAAAAATTTGACATTTCCAACTAAATTTTTTTTCATAATCCAACATAATTGAAGTTATTTTCATCTAAATTTACTCAAATATAGATCCTACAACCAAAATACGCAACAAAATCCAAAATAATCGAAGTTGATTTCAAATAAATTTATTAAAATTTGACATTTCCAACTAAATTTTTTTTCATAATCCAACAAAATTAAATTTGTTTTCATCTAAATTTACTCAAATATGGATCCTACAACAAAAATACTCATCAAAATCCAAAATAATCGAAGTTGATTTCAAATAAATTTAATAAAACTTGATACTTCCAACTAAAATTTTTTTCACAATCCAACAAAATTGAAGTTATTTTCATCTAAATTTAATCAAATATAGATCCTACAACAAAAATACTCCACAAAATCCAAAAAATCGAAGTTGATTTCATATGAATTTATTAAAATTTGACACTTCCAACTAAAATTTTTTTTATAATCCAACAAAATTGAAGTTATTTTCATCTAAATTTAGTCAAATATAGATCCTACAACCAAAATACTCATCAAAATCCAAAAAAATCGAAGTTGATTTCAAATGAATTTATTAAAATTTGACAAAAATCTTGTCTACATCCAAGAAAATTGAAGTTATTTTCATCTAAATTTACTCAAATATAGATCCTACAACAAAAATACTCAACAAAATCCAAAAAAATCGAAGTTGATTTCAAATGATTTTATTAAAATTTGACAAAAATCTTGTCTACATACAAGAAAATTGAAGTTATTTTCATCTAAATTTAGTCAAATATAGATCCTACAACCAAAATAGTCATCAAAATCCAAAAAATCGAAGTTGATTTCAAATAAATTTATTAAAATTTGACATTTCCAACTAAATTTTTTTTCAGAATCCAACAAAATTGAAGTTATTTTCATCTAATTTTACTCAAATATAGACCCTACAACAAAAATACTCAACAAAATCCAAAAAAATCGAAGTTGATTTCAAATAAATTTATTAAAATTTGACACTTCCAACTAAATTTTTTTTCATAATCCAACAAAATTAAATTTATTTTCATCTAAATTTACTCAAATATGGATCCTACAACAAAAATACTCAACAAAATCCAAAATAATCGAAGTTGATTTCAAATAAATTTAATAAAACTTGATACTTCCAACTAAAATTTTTTTCACAATCCAACAAAATTGAAGTTATTTTCATCTAAATTTAATCAAATATAGATCCTACAACAAAAATACTCGACAAAATCCAAAAAAATCGAAGTTGATTTCATATGAATTTATTAAAATTGGACACTTCCAACTAAATTTTTTTTTATAATCCAACAAAATTGAAGTTATTTTCATCTAAATTTAGTCAAATATAGATCCTACAACCAAAATACTCATCAAAATCCAAAAAAATCGAAGTTGATTTCAAATGAATTTATTAAAATTTGACAAAAATCTTGTCTACATCCAAGAAAATTGAAGTTATTTTCATCTAAATTTACTCAAATATAGATCCTACAACAAAAATACTCAACAAAATCCAAAAAATCGAAGTTGATTTCAAATGATTTTATTAGAATTTGACAAAAATCTTGTCTACATACAAGAAAATTGAAGTTATTTTCATCTAAATTTAGTCAAATATAGTTCCTACAACCAAAATACGCTACAAAATCCAAAATAATCGAAGTTGATTTCAAATAAATTTATTAAAATTTGACATTTCCAACTAAATTTTTTTTCATAATCCAACATAATTGAAGTTATTTTCATCTAAATTTACTCAAATATAGATCCTACAACCAAAATACGCAACAAAATCCAAAATAATCGAAGTTGATTTCAAATAAATTTATTAAAATTTGACATTTCCAACTAAATTTTTTTTCATAATCCAACAAAATTAAATTTGTTTTCATCTAAATTTACTCAAATATGGATCCTACAACAAAAATACTCATCAAAATCCAAAATAATCGAAGTTGATTTCAAATAAATTTAATAAAACTTGATACTTCCAACTAAAATTTTTTTCACAATCCAACAAAATTGAAGTTATTTTCATCTAAATTTAATCAAATATAGATCCTACAACAAAAATACTCGACAAAATCCAAAAAAATCGAAGTTGATTTCATATGAATTTATTAAAATTGGACACTTCCAACTAAATTTTTTTTTATAATCCAACAAAATTGAAGTTATTTTCATCTAAATTTAGTCAAATATAGATCCTACAACCAAAATACTCATCAAAATCCAAAAAAATCGAAGTTGATTTCAAATGAATTTATTAAAATTTGACAAAAATCTTGTCTACATCCAAGAAAATTGAAGTTATTTTCATCTAAATTTACTCAAATATAGATCCTACAACAAAAATACTCAACAAAATCCAAAAAATCGAAGTTGATTTCAAATGATTTTATTAGAATTTGACAAAAATCTTGTCTACATACAAGAAAATTGAAGTTATTTTCATCTAAATTTAGTCAAATATAGTTCCTACAACCAAAATACGCTACAAAATCCAAAATAATCGAAGTTGATTTCAAATAAATTTATTAAAATTTGACATTTCCAACTAAATTTTTTTTCATAATCCAACATAATTGAAGTTATTTTCATCTAAATTTACTCAAATATAGATCCTACAACCAAAATACGCAACAAAATCCAAAATAATCGAAGTTGATTTCAAATAAATTTATTAAAATTTGACATTTCCAACTAAATTTTTTTTCATAATCCAACAAAATTAAATTTGTTTTCATCTAAATTTACTCAAATATGGATCCTACAACAAAAATACTCATCAAAATCCAAAATAATCGAAGTTGATTTCAAATAAATTTAATAAAACTTGATACTTCCAACTAAAATTTTTTTCACAATCCAACAAAATTGAAGTTATTTTCATCTAAATTTAATCAAATATAGATCCTACAACAAAAATACTCGACAAAATCCAAAAAATCGAAGTTGATTTCATATGAATTTATTAAAATTTGACACTTCCAACTAAAATTTTTTTTATAATCCAACAAAATTGAAGTTATTTTCATCTAAATTTAGTCAAATATAGATCCTACAACCAAAATACTCATCAAAATCCAAAAAAATCGAAGTTGATTTCAAATGAATTTATTAAAATTTGACAAAAATCTTGTCTACATCCAAGAAAATTGAAGTTATTTTCATCTAAATTTACTCAAATATAGATCCTACAACAAAAATACTCAACAAAATCCAAAAAAATCGAAGTTGATTTCAAATGATTTTATTAAAATTTGACAAAAATCTTGTCTACATACAAGAAAATTGAAGTTATTTTCATCTAAATTTAGTCAAATATAGTTCCTACAACCAAAATACGCTACAAAATCCAAAATAATCGAAGTTGATTTCAAATAAATTTATAAAAATTTGACATTTCCAACTAAATTTTTTTTCATAATCCAACATAATTGAAGTTATTTTCATCTAAATTTACTCAAATATAGATCCTACAACCAAAATACGCAACAAAATCCAAAATAATCGAAGTTGATTTCAAATAAATTTATTAAAATTTGACATTTCCAACTAAATTTTTTTTCATAATCCAACAAAATTAAATTTGTTTTCATCTAAATTTACTCAAATATGGATCCTACAACAAAAATACTCATCAAAATCCAAAATAATCGAAGTTGATTTCAAATAAATTTAATAAAACTTGATACTTCCAACTAAAATTTTTTTCACAATCCAACAAAATTGAAGTTATTTTCATCTAAATTTAATCAAATATAGATCCTACAACAAAAATACTCCACAAAATCCAAAAAATCGAAGTTGATTTCATATGAATTTATTAAAATTTGACACTTCCAACTAAAATTTTTTTTATAATCCAACAAAATTGAAGTTATTTTCATCTAAATTTAGTCAAATATAGATCCTACAACCAAAATACTCATCAAAATCCAAAAAAATCGAAGTTGATTTCAAATGAATTTATTAAAATTTGACAAAAATCTTGTCTACATCCAAGAAAATTGAAGTTATTTTCATCTAAATTTACTCAAATATAGATCCTACAACAAAAATACTCAACAAAATCCAAAAAAATCGAAGTTGATTTCAAATGATTTTATTAAAATTTGACAAAAATCTTGTCTACATACAAGAAAATTGAAGTTATTTTCATCTAAATTTAGTCAAATATAGATCCTACAACCAAAATAGTCATCAAAATCCAAAAAATCGAAGTTGATTTCAAATAAATTTATTAAAATTTGACATTTCCAACTAAATTTTTTTTCAGAATCCAACAAAATTGAAGTTATTTTCATCTAATTTTACTCAAATATAGACCCTACAACAAAAATACTCAACAAAATCCAAAAAAATCGAAGTTGATTTCAAATAAATTTATTAAAATTTGACACTTCCAACTAAATTTTTTTTCATAATCCAACAAAATTAAATTTATTTTCATCTAAATTTACTCAAATATGGATCCTACAACAAAAATACTCAACAAAATCCAAAATAATCGAAGTTGATTTCAAATAAATTTAATAAAACTTGATACTTCCAACTAAAATTTTTTTCACAATCCAACAAAATTGAAGTTAGTTTCATCTAAATTTAATCAAATATAGATCCTACAACAAAAATACTCGACAAAATCCAAAAAAATCGAAGTTGATTTCATATGAATTTATTAAAATTGGACACTTCCAACTAAATTTTTTTTTATAATCCAACAAAATTGAAGTTATTTTCATCTAAATTTAGTCAAATATAGATCCTACAACCAAAATACTCATCAAAATCCAAAAAAATCGAAGTTGATTTCAAATGAATTTATTAAAATTTGACAAAAATCTTGTCTACATCCAAGAAAATTGAAGTTATTTTCATCTAAATTTACTCAAATATAGATCCTACAACAAAAATACTCAACAAAATCCAAAAAATCGAAGTTGATTTCAAATGATTTTATTAGAATTTGACAAAAATCTTGTCTACATACAAGAAAATTGAAGTTATTTTCATCTAAATTTAGTCAAATATAGTTCCTACAACCAAAATACGCTACAAAATCCAAAATAATCGAAGTTGATTTCAAATAAATTTATTAAAATTTGACATTTCCAACTAAATTTTTTTTCATAATCCAACATAATTGAAGTTATTTTCATCTAAATTTACTCAAATATAGATCCTACAACCAAAATACGCAACAAAATCCAAAATAATCGAAGTTGATTTCAAATAAATTTATTAAAATTTGACATTTCCAACTAAATTTTTTTTCATAATCCAACAAAATTAAATTTGTTTTCATCTAAATTTACTCAAATATGGATCCTACAACAAAAATACTCATCAAAATCCAAAATAATCGAAGTTGATTTCAAATAAATTTAATAAAACTTGATACTTCCAACTAAAATTTTTTTCACAATCCAACAAAATTGAAGTTATTTTCATCTAAATTTAATCAAATATAGATCCTACAACAAAAATACTCCACAAAATCCAAAAAATCGAAGTTGATTTCATATGAATTTATTAAAATTTGACACTTCCAACTAAAATTTTTTTTATAATCCAACAAAATTGAAGTTATTTTCATCTAAATTTAGTCAAATATAGATCCTACAACCAAAATACTCATCAAAATCCAAAAAAATCGAAGTTGATTTCAAATGAATTTATTAAAATTTGACAAAAATCTTGTCTACATCCAAGAAAATTGAAGTTATTTTCATCTAAATTTACTCAAATATAGATCCTACAACAAAAATACTCAACAAAATCCAAAAAAATCGAAGTTGATTTCAAATGATTTTATTAAAATTTGACAAAAATCTTGTCTACATACAAGAAAATTGAAGTTATTTTCATCTAAATTTAGTCAAATATAGATCCTACAACCAAAATAGTCATCAAAATCCAAAAAATCGAAGTTGATTTCAAATAAATTTATTAAAATTTGACATTTCCAACTAAATTTTTTTTCAGAATCCAACAAAATTGAAGTTATTTTCATCTAATTTTACTCAAATATAGACCCTACAACAAAAATACTCAACAAAATCCAAAAAAATCGAAGTTGATTTCAAATAAATTTATTAAAATTTGACACTTCCAACTAAATTTTTTTTCATAATCCAACAAAATTAAATTTATTTTCATCTAAATTTACTCAAATATGGATCCTACAACAAAAATACTCAACAAAATCCAAAATAATCGAAGTTGATTTCAAATAAATTTAATAAAACTTGATACTTCCAACTAAAATTTTTTTCACAATCCAACAAAATTGAAGTTATTTTCATCTAAATTTAATCAAATATAGATCCTACAACAAAAATACTCGACAAAATCCAAAAAAATCGAAGTTGATTTCATATGAATTTATTAAAATTGGACACTTCCAACTAAAATTTTTTTTATAATCCAACAAAATTGAAGTTATTTTCATCTAAATTTAGTCAAATATAGATCCTACAACCAAAATACTCATCAAAATCCAAAAAAATCGAAGTTGATTTCAAATGAATTTATTAAAATTTGACAAAAATCTTGTCTACATCCAAGAAAATTGAAGTTATTTTCATCTAAATTTACTCAAATATAGATCCTACAACAAAAATACTCAACAAAATCCAAAAAAATCGAAGTTGATTTCAAATGATTTTATTAAAATTTGACAAAAATCTTGTCTACATACAAGAAAATTGAAGTTATTTTCATCTAAATTTAGTCAAATATAGATCCTACAACCAAAATAGTCATCAAAATCCAAAAAATCGAAGTTGATTTCAAATAAATTTATTAAAATTTGACATTTCCAACTAAATTTTTTTTCAGAATCCAACAAAATTGAAGTTATTTTCATCTAAATTTACTCAAATATAGACCCTACAACAAAAATACTCAACAAAATCCAAAAAAATCGAAGTTGATTTCAAATAAATTTATTAAAATTTGACACTTCCAACTAAATTTTTTTTCATAATCCAACAAAATTAAATTTATTTTCATCTAAATTTACTCAAATATGGATCCTACAACAAAAATACTCAACAAAATCCAAAATAATCGAAGTTGATTTCAAATAAATTTAATAAAACTTGTTACTTCCAACTAAAATTTTTTTCACAATCCAACAAAATTGAAGTTATTTTCATCTAAATTTAATCAAATATAGATCCTACCACAAAAATACTCAACAAAATCCAAAAAAATCGAAGTTGATTTCAAATGATTTTATTAAAATTTGACAAAAATCTTGTCTACATCCAAGAAAATTGAAGTTATTTTCATCTAAATTTACTCAAATATAGATCCTACAACAAAAATACTCAACAAAATCCAAAAAAATCGAAGATGATTTCAAATGAATTTATTAAAATTTCACAAAAATCTTGTCTACATCCAAGAAAATTGAAGTTATTTTCATCTAAATTTACTCAAATATAGATCCTACAACAAAAATACTCAACAAAATCCAAAAAAATCGAAGTTGATTTCAAATGATTTTATTAGAATTTGACAAAAATCTTGTCTACATACAAGAAAATTGAAGTTATTTTCATCTAAATTTAGTCAAATATAGTTCCTACAACCAAAATACGCAACAAAATCCAAAATAATCGAAGTTGATTTCAAATAAATTTATTAAAATTTGACATTTCCAACTAAATTTTTTTTCATAATCCAACATAATTGAAGTTATTTTCATCTAAATTTACTCAAATATAGATCCTACAACCAAAATACGCAACAAAATCCAAAATAATCGAAGTTGATTTCAAATAAATTTATTAAAATTTGGCATTTCCAACTAAATTTTTTTTCATAATCCAACAAAATTAAATTTGTTTTCATCTAAATTTACTCAAATATGTATCCTACAACAAAAATACTCATCAAAATCCAAAATAATCGAAGTTGATTTCAAATAAATTTAATAAAACTTGATACTTCCAACTAAAATTTTTTTCACAATCCAACAAAATTGAAGTTATTTTCATCTAAATTTAATCAAATATAGATCCTACAACAAAAATACTCCACAAAATCCAAAAAATCGAAGTTGATTTCATATGAATTTATTAAAATTTGACACTTCCAACTAAAATTTTTTTTATAATCCAACAAAATTGAAGTTATTTTCATCTAAATTTAGTCAAATATAGATCCTACAACCAAAATACTCATCAAAATCCAAAAAAATCGAAGTTGATTTCAAATGAATTTATTAAAATTTGACAAAAATCTTGTCTACATCCAAGAAAATTGAAGTTATTTTCATCTAAATTTACTCAAATATAGATCCTACAACAAAAATACTCAACAAAATCCAAAAAAATCGAAGTTGATTTCAAATGATTTTATTAAAATTTGACAAAAATCTTGTCTACATACAAGAAAATTGAAGTTATTTTCATCTAAATTTAGTCAAATATAGATCCTACAACCAAAATAGTCATCAAAATCCAAAAAATCGAAGTTGATTTCAAATAAATTTATTAAAATTTGACATTTCCAACTAAATTTTTTTTCAGAATCCAACAAAATTGAAGTTATTTTCATCTAATTTTACTCAAATATAGACCCTACAACAAAAATACTCAACAAAATCCAAAAAAATCGAAGTTGATTTCAAATAAATTTATTAAAATTTGACACTTCCAACTAAATTTTTTTTCATAATCCAACAAAATTAAATTTATTTTCATCTAAATTTACTCAAATATGGATCCTACAACAAAAATACTCAACAAAATCCAAAATAATCGAAGTTGATTTCAAATAAATTTAATAAAACTTGATACTTCCAACTAAAATTTTTTTCACAATCCAACAAAATTGAAGTTATTTTCATCTAAATTTAATCAAATATAGATCCTACAACAAAAATACTCGACAAAATCCAAAAAAATCGAAGTTGATTTCATATGAATTTATTAAAATTGGACACTTCCAACTAAATTTTTTTTTATAATCCAACAAAATTGAAGTTATTTTCATCTAAATTTAGTCAAATATAGATCCTACAACCAAAATACTCATCAAAATCCAAAAAAATCGAAGTTGATTTCAAATGAATTTATTAAAATTTGACAAAAATCTTGTCTACATCCAAGAAAATTGAAGTTATTTTCATCTAAATTTACTCAAATATAGATCCTACAACAAAAATACTCAACAAAATCCAAAAAATCGAAGTTGATTTCAAATGATTTTATTAGAATTTGACAAAAATCTTGTCTACATACAAGAAAATTGAAGTTATTTTCATCTAAATTTAGTCAAATATAGTTCCTACAACCAAAATACGCTACAAAATCCAAAATAATCGAAGTTGATTTCAAATAAATTTATTAAAATTTGACATTTCCAACTAAATTTTTTTTCATAATCCAACATAATTGAAGTTATTTTCATCTAAATTTACTCAAATATAGATCCTACAACCAAAATACGCAACAAAATCCAAAATAATCGAAGTTGATTTCAAATAAATTTATTAAAATTTGACATTTCCAACTAAATTTTTTTTCATAATCCAACAAAATTAAATTTGTTTTCATCTAAATTTACTCAAATATGGATCCTACAACAAAAATACTCATCAAAATCCAAAATAATCGAAGTTGATTTCAAATAAATTTAATAAAACTTGATACTTCCAACTAAAATTTTTTTCACAATCCAACAAAATTGAAGTTATTTTCATCTAAATTTAATCAAATATAGATCCTACAACAAAAATACTCCACAAAATCCAAAAAATCGAAGTTGATTTCATATGAATTTATTAAAATTTGACACTTCCAACTAAAATTTTTTTTATAATCCAACAAAATTGAAGTTATTTTCATCTAAATTTAGTCAAATATAGATCCTACAACCAAAATACTCATCAAAATCCAAAAAAATCGAAGTTGATTTCAAATGAATTTATTAAAATTTGACAAAAATCTTGTCTACATCCAAGAAAATTGAAGTTATTTTCATCTAAATTTACTCAAATATAGATCCTACAACAAAAATACTCAACAAAATCCAAAAAAATCGAAGTTGATTTCAAATGATTTTATTAAAATTTGACAAAAATCTTGTCTACATACAAGAAAATTGAAGTTATTTTCATCTAAATTTAGTCAAATATAGTTCCTACAACCAAAATACGCTACAAAATCCAAAATAATCGAAGTTGATTTCAAATAAATTTATAAAAATTTGACATTTCCAACTAAATTTTTTTTCATAATCCAACATAATTGAAGTTATTTTCATCTAAATTTACTCAAATATAGATCCTACAACCAAAATACGCAACAAAATCCAAAATAATCGAAGTTGATTTCAAATAAATTTATTAAAATTTGACATTTCCAACTAAATTTTTTTTCATAATCCAACAAAATTAAATTTGTTTTCATCTAAATTTACTCAAATATGGATCCTACAACAAAAATACTCATCAAAATCCAAAATAATCGAAGTTGATTTCAAATAAATTTAATAAAACTTGATACTTCCAACTAAAATTTTTTTCACAATCCAACAAAATTGAAGTTATTTTCATCTAAATTTAATCAAATATAGATCCTACAACAAAAATACTCCACAAAATCCAAAAAATCGAAGTTGATTTCATATGAATTTATTAAAATTTGACACTTCCAACTAAAATTTTTTTTATAATCCAACAAAATTGAAGTTATTTTCATCTAAATTTAGTCAAATATAGATCCTACAACCAAAATACTCATCAAAATCCAAAAAAATCGAAGTTGATTTCAAATGAATTTATTAAAATTTGACAAAAATCTTGTCTACATCCAAGAAAATTGAAGTTATTTTCATCTAAATTTACTCAAATATAGATCCTACAACAAAAATACTCAACAAAATCCAAAAAAATCGAAGTTGATTTCAAATGATTTTATTAAAATTTGACAAAAATCTTGTCTACATACAAGAAAATTGAAGTTATTTTCATCTAAATTTAGTCAAATATAGATCCTACAACCAAAATAGTCATCAAAATCCAAAAAATCGAAGTTGATTTCAAATAAATTTATTAAAATTTGACATTTCCAACTAAATTTTTTTTCAGAATCCAACAAAATTGAAGTTATTTTCATCTAATTTTACTCAAATATAGACCCTACAACAAAAATACTCAACAAAATCCAAAAAAATCGAAGTTGATTTCAAATAAATTTATTAAAATTTGACACTTCCAACTAAATTTTTTTTCATAATCCAACAAAATTAAATTTATTTTCATCTAAATTTACTCAAATATGGATCCTACAACAAAAATACTCAACAAAATCCAAAATAATCGAAGTTGATTTCAAATAAATTTAATAAAACTTGATACTTCCAACTAAAATTTTTTTCACAATCCAACAAAATTGAAGTTATTTTCATCTAAATTTAATCAAATATAGATCCTACAACAAAAATACTCGACAAAATCCAAAAAAATCGAAGTTGATTTCATATGAATTTATTAAAATTGGACACTTCCAACTAAATTTTTTTTTATAATCCAACAAAATTGAAGTTATTTTCATCTAAATTTAGTCAAATATAGATCCTACAACCAAAATACTCATCAAAATCCAAAAAAATCGAAGTTGATTTCAAATGAATTTATTAAAATTTGACAAAAATCTTGTCTACATCCAAGAAAATTGAAGTTATTTTCATCTAAATTTACTCAAATATAGATCCTACAACAAAAATACTCAACAAAATCCAAAAAATCGAAGTTGATTTCAAATGATTTTATTAGAATTTGACAAAAATCTTGTCTACATACAAGAAAATTGAAGTTATTTTCATCTAAATTTAGTCAAATATAGTTCCTACAACCAAAATACGCTACAAAATCCAAAATAATCGAAGTTGATTTCAAATAAATTTATTAAAATTTGACATTTCCAACTAAATTTTTTTTCATAATCCAACATAATTGAAGTTATTTTCATCTAAATTTACTCAAATATAGATCCTACAACCAAAATACGCAACAAAATCCAAAATAATCGAAGTTGATTTCAAATAAATTTATTAAAATTTGACATTTCCAACTAAATTTTTTTTCATAATCCAACAAAATTAAATTTGTTTTCATCTAAATTTACTCAAATATGGATCCTACAACAAAAATACTCATCAAAATCCAAAATAATCGAAGTTGATTTCAAATAAATTTAATAAAACTTGATACTTCCAACTAAAATTTTTTTCACAATCCAACAAAATTGAAGTTATTTTCATCTAAATTTAATCAAATATAGATCCTACAACAAAAATACTCCACAAAATCCAAAAAATCGAAGTTGATTTCATATGAATTTATTAAAATTTGACACTTCCAACTAAAATTTTTTTTATAATCCAACAAAATTGAAGTTATTTTCATCTAAATTTAGTCAAATATAGATCCTACAACCAAAATACTCATCAAAATCCAAAAAAATCGAAGTTGATTTCAAATGAATTTATTAAAATTTGACAAAAATCTTGTCTACATCCAAGAAAATTGAAGTTATTTTCATCTAAATTTACTCAAATATAGATCCTACAACAAAAATACTCAACAAAATCCAAAAAAATCGAAGTTGATTTCAAATGATTTTATTAAAATTTGACAAAAATCTTGTCTACATACAAGAAAATTGAAGTTATTTTCATCTAAATTTAGTCAAATATAGATCCTACAACCAAAATAGTCATCAAAATCCAAAAAATCGAAGTTGATTTCAAATAAATTTATTAAAATTTGACATTTCCAACTAAATTTTTTTTCAGAATCCAACAAAATTGAAGTTATTTTCATCTAATTTTACTCAAATATAGACCCTACAACAAAAATACTCAACAAAATCCAAAAAAATCGAAGTTGATTTCAAATAAATTTATTAAAATTTGACACTTCCAACTAAATTTTTTTTCATAATCCAACAAAATTAAATTTATTTTCATCTAAATTTACTCAAATATGGATCCTACAACAAAAATACTCAACAAAATCCAAAATAATCGAAGTTGATTTCAAATAAATTTAATAAAACTTGATACTTCCAACTAAAATTTTTTTCACAATCCAACAAAATTGAAGTTATTTTCATCTAAATTTAATCAAATATAGATCCTACAACAAAAATACTCGACAAAATCCAAAAAAATCGAAGTTGATTTCATATGAATTTATTAAAATTGGACACTTCCAACTAAAATTTTTTTTATAATCCAACAAAATTGAAGTTATTTTCATCTAAATTTAGTCAAATATAGATCCTACAACCAAAATACTCATCAAAATCCAAAAAAATCGAAGTTGATTTCAAATGAATTTATTAAAATTTGACAAAAATCTTGTCTACATCCAAGAAAATTGAAGTTATTTTCATCTAAATTTACTCAAATATAGATCCTACAACAAAAATACTCAACAAAATCCAAAAAAATCGAAGTTGATTTCAAATGATTTTATTAAAATTTGACAAAAATCTTGTCTACATACAAGAAAATTGAAGTTATTTTCATCTAAATTTAGTCAAATATAGATCCTACAACCAAAATAGTCATCAAAATCCAAAAAATCGAAGTTGATTTCAAATAAATTTATTAAAATTTGACATTTCCAACTAAATTTTTTTTCAGAATCCAACAAAATTGAAGTTATTTTCATCTAAATTTACTCAAATATAGACCCTACAACAAAAATACTCAACAAAATCCAAAAAAATCGAAGTTGATTTCAAATAAATTTATTAAAATTTGACACTTCCAACTAAATTTTTTTTCATAATCCAACAAAATTAAATTTATTTTCATCTAAATTTACTCAAATATGGATCCTACAACAAAAATACTCAACAAAATCCAAAATAATCGAAGTTGATTTCAAATAAATTTAATAAAACTTGTTACTTCCAACTAAAATTTTTTTCACAATCCAACAAAATTGAAGTTATTTTCATCTAAATTTAATCAAATATAGATCCTACCACAAAAATACTCAACAAAATCCAAAAAAATCGAAGTTGATTTCAAATGATTTTATTAAAATTTGACAAAAATCTTGTCTACAACCAAGAAAATTGAAGTTATTTTCATCTAAATTTACTCAAATATAGATCCTACAACAAAAATACTCAACAAAATCCAAAAAAATCGAAGATGATTTCAAATGAATTTATTAAAATTTCACAAAAATCTTGTCTACATCCAAGAAAATTGAAGTTATTTTCATCTAAATTTACTCAAATATAGATCCTACAACAAAAATACTCAACAAAATCCAAAAAAATCGAAGTTGATTTCAAATGATTTTATTAGAATTTGACAAAAATCTTGTCTACATACAAGAAAATTGAAGTTATTTTCATCTAAATTTAGTCAAATATAGTTCCTACAACCAAAATACGCAACAAAATCCAAAATAATCGAAGTTGATTTCAAATAAATTTATTAAAATTTGACATTTCCAACTAAATTTTTTTTCATAATCCAACATAATTGAAGTTATTTTCATCTAAATTTACTCAAATATAGATCCTACAACCAAAATACGCAACAAAATCCAAAATAATCGAAGTTGATTTCAAATAAATTTATTAAAATTTGACATTTCCAACTAAATTTTTTTTCATAATCCAACAAAATTAAATTTGTTTTCATCTAAATTTACTCAAATATGTATCCTACAACAAAAATACTCATCAAAATCCAAAATAATCGAAGTTGATTTCAAATAAATTTAATAAAACTTGATACTTCCAACTAAAATTTTTTTCACAATCCAACAAAATTGAAGTTATTTTCATCTAAATTTAATCAAATATAGATCCTACAACAAAAATACTCCACAAAATCCAAAAAATCGAAGTTGATTTCATATGAATTTATTAAAATTTGACACTTCCAACTAAAATTTTTTTTATAATCCAACAAAATTGAAGTTATTTTCATCTAAATTTAGTCAAATATAGATCCTACAACCAAAATACTCATCAAAATCCAAAAAAATCGAAGTTGATTTCAAATGAATTTATTAAAATTTGACAAAAATCTTGTCTACATCCAAGAAAATTGAAGTTATTTTCATCTAAATTTACTCAAATATAGATCCTACAACAAAAATACTCAACAAAATCCAAAAAAATCGAAGTTGATTTCAAATGATTTTATTAAAATTTGACAAAAATCTTGTCTACATACAAGAAAATTGAAGTTATTTTCATCTAAATTTAGTCAAATATAGATCCTACAACCAAAATAGTCATCAAAATCCAAAAAATCGAAGTTGATTTCAAATAAATTTATTAAAATTTGACATTTCCAACTAAATTTTTTTTCAGAATCCAACAAAATTGAAGTTATTTTCATCTAATTTTACTCAAATATAGACCCTACAACAAAAATACTCAACAAAATCCAAAAAAATCGAAGTTGATTTCAAATAAATTTATTAAAATTTGACACTTCCAACTAAATTTTTTTTCATAATCCAACAAAATTAAATTTATTTTCATCTAAATTTACTCAAATATGGATCCTACAACAAAAATACTCAACAAAATCCAAAATAATCGAAGTTGATTTCAAATAAATTTAATAAAACTTGATACTTCCAACTAAAATTTTTTTCACAATCCAACAAAATTGAAGTTATTTTCATCTAAATTTAATCAAATATAGATCCTACAACAAAAATACTCGACAAAATCCAAAAAAATCGAAGTTGATTTCATATGAATTTATTAAAATTGGACACTTCCAACTAAATTTTTTTTTATAATCCAACAAAATTGAAGTTATTTTCATCTAAATTTAGTCAAATATAGATCCTACAACCAAAATACTCATCAAAATCCAAAAAAATCGAAGTTGATTTCAAATGAATTTATTAAAATTTGACAAAAATCTTGTCTACATCCAAGAAAATTGAAGTTATTTTCATCTAAATTTACTCAAATATAGATCCTACAACAAAAATACTCAACAAAATCCAAAAAATCGAAGTTGATTTCAAATGATTTTATTAGAATTTGACAAAAATCTTGTCTACATACAAGAAAATTGAAGTTATTTTCATCTAAATTTAGTCAAATATAGTTCCTACAACCAAAATACGCTACAAAATCCAAAATAATCGAAGTTGATTTCAAATAAATTTATTAAAATTTGACATTTCCAACTAAATTTTTTTTCATAATCCAACATAATTGAAGTTATTTTCATCTAAATTTACTCAAATATAGATCCTACAACCAAAATACGCAACAAAATCCAAAATAATCGAAGTTGATTTCAAATAAATTTATTAAAATTTGACATTTCCAACTAAATGTTTTTTCATAATCCAACAAAATTAAATTTGTTTTCATCTAAATTTACTCAAATATGGATCCTACAACAAAAATACTCATCAAAATCCAAAATAATCGAAGTTGATTTCAAATAAATTTAATAAAACTTGATACTTCCAACTAAAATTTTTTTCACAATCCAACAAAATTGAAGTTATTTTCATCTAAATTTAATCAAATATAGATCCTACAACAAAAATACTCCACAAAATCCAAAAAATCGAAGTTGATTTCATATGAATTTATTAAAATTTGACACTTCCAACTAAAATTTTTTTTATAATCCAACAAAATTGAAGTTATTTTCATCTAAATTTAGTCAAATATAGATCCTACAACCAAAATACTCATCAAAATCCAAAAAAATCGAAGTTGATTTCAAATGAATTTATTAAAATTTGACAAAAATCTTGTCTACATCCAAGAAAATTGAAGTTATTTTCATCTAAATTTACTCAAATATAGATCCTACAACAAAAATACTCAACAAAATCCAAAAAAATCGAAGTTGATTTCAAATGATTTTATTAAAATTTGACAAAAATCTTGTCTACATACAAGAAAATTGAAGTTATTTTCATCTAAATTTAGTCAAATATAGATCCTACAACCAAAATAGTCATCAAAATCCAAAAAATCGAAGTTGATTTCAAATAAATTTATTAAAATTTGACATTTCCAACTAAATTTTTTTTCAGAATCCAACAAAATTGAAGTTATTTTCATCTAATTTTACTCAAATATAGACCCTACAACAAAAATACTCTACAAAATCCAAAAAAATCGAAGTTGATTTCAAATAAATTTATTAAAATTTGACACTTCCAACTAAATTTTTTTTCATAATCCAACAAAATTAAATTTATTTTCATCTAAATTTACTCAAATATGGATCCTACAACAAAAATACTCAACAAAATCCAAAATAATCGAAGTTGATTTCAAATAAATTTAATAAAACTTGATACTTCCAACTAAAATTTTTTTCACAATCCAACAAAATTGAAGTTATTTTCATCTAAATTTAATCAAATATAGATCCTACAACAAAAATACTCGACAAAATCCAAAAAAATCGAAGTTGATTTCATATGAATTTATTAAAATTGGACACTTCCAACTAAAATTTTTTTTATAATCCAACAAAATTGAAGTTATTTTCATCTAAATTTAGTCAAATATAGATCCTACAACCAAAATACTCATCAAAATCCAAAAAAATCGAAGTTGATTTCAAATGAATTTATTAAAATTTGACAAAAATCTTGTCTACATCCAAGAAAATTGAAGTTATTTTCATCTAAATTTACTCAAATATAGATCCTACAACAAAAATACTCAACAAAATCCAAAAAAATCGAAGTTGATTTCAAATGATTTTATTAAAATTTGACAAAAATCTTGTCTACATACAAGAAAATTGAAGTTATTTTCATCTAAATTTAGTCAAATATAGATCCTACAACCAAAATAGTCATCAAAATCCAAAAAATCGAAGTTGATTTCAAATAAATTTATTAAAATTTGACATTTCCAACTAAATTTTTTTTCAGAATCCAACAAAATTGAAGTTATTTTCATCTAAATTTACTCAAATATAGACCCTACAACAAAAATACTCAACAAAATCCAAAAAAATCGAAGTTGATTTCAAATAAATTTATTAAAATTTGACACTTCCAACTAAATTTTTTTTCATAATCCAACAAAATTAAATTTATTTTCATCTAAATTTACTCAAATATGGATCCTACAACAAAAATACTCAACAAAATCCAAAATAATCGAAGTTGATTTCAAATAAATTTAATAAAACTTGTTACTTCCAACTAAAATTTTTTTCACAATCCAACAAAATTGAAGTTATTTTCATCTAAATTTAATCAAATATAGATCCTACCACAAAAATACTCAACAAAATCCAAAAAAATCGAAGTTGATTTCAAATGATTTTATTAAAATTTGACAAAAATCTTGTCTACATCCAAGAAAATTGAAGTTATTTTCATCTAAATTTACTCAAATATAGATCCTACAACAAAAATACTCAACAAAATCCAAAAAAATCGAAGATGATTTCAAATGAATTTATTAAAATTTCACAAAAATCTTGTCTACATCCAAGAAAATTGAAGTTATTTTCATCTAAATTTACTCAAATATAGATCCTACAACAAAAATACTCAACAAAATCCAAAAAAATCGAAGTTGATTTCAAATGATTTTATTAGAATTTGACAAAAATCTTGTCTACATACAAGAAAATTGAAGTTATTTTCATCTAAATTTAGTCAAATATAGTTCCTACAACCAAAATACGCAACAAAATCCAAAATAATCGAAGTTGATTTCAAATAAATTTATTAAAATTTGACATTCCCAACTAAATTTTTTTTCATAATCCAACATAATTGAAGTTATTTTCATCTAAATTTACTCAAATATAGATCCTACAACCAAAATTCGCAACAAAATCCAAAATAATCGAAGTTGATTTCAAATAAATTTATTAAAATTTGACATTTCCAACTAAATTTTTTTTCATAATCCAACAAAATTAAATTTGTTTTCATCTAAATTTACTCAAATATGTATCCTACAACAAAAATACTCATCAAAATCCAAAATAATCGAAGTTGATTTCAAATAAATTTAATAAAACTTGATACTTCCAACTAAAATTTTTTTCACAATCCAACAAAATTGAAGTTATTTTCATCTAAATTTAATCAAATATAGATCCTACAACAAAAATACTCCACAAAATCCAAAAAATCGAAGTTGATTTCATATGAATTTATTAAAATTTGACACTTCCAACTAAAATTTTTTTTATAATCCAACAAAATTGAAGTTATTTTCATCTAAATTTAGTCAAATATAGATCCTACAACCAAAATACTCATCAAAATCCAAAAAAATCGAAGTTGATTTCAAATGAATTTATTAAAATTTGACAAAAATCTTGTCTACATCCAAGAAAATTGAAGTTATTTTCATCTAAATTTACTCAAATATAGATCCTACAACAAAAATACTCAACAAAATCCAAAAAAATCGAAGTTGATTTCAAATGATTTTATTAAAATTTGACAAAAATCTTGTCTACATACAAGAAAATTGAAGTTATTTTCATCTAAATTTAGTCAAATATAGATCCTACAACCAAAATAGTCATCAAAATCCAAAAAATCGAAGTTGATTTCAAATAAATTTATTAAAATTTGACATTTCCAACTAAATTTTTTTTCAGAATCCAACAAAATTGAAGTTATTTTCATCTAATTTTACTCAAATATAGACCCTACAACAAAAATACTCAACAAAATCCAAAAAAATCGAAGTTGATTTCAAATAAATTTATTAAAATTTGACACTTCCAACTAAATTTTTTTTCATAATCCAACAAAATTAAATTTATTTTCATCTAAATTTACTCAAATATGGATCCTACAACAAAAATACTCAACAAAATCCAAAATAATCGAAGTTGATTTCAAATAAATTTAATAAAACTTGATACTTCCAACTAAAATTTTTTTCACAATCCAACAAAATTGAAGTTATTTTCATCTAAATTTAATCAAATATAGATCCTACAACAAAAATACTCGACAAAATCCAAAAAAATCGAAGTTGATTTCATATGAATTTATTAAAATTGGACACTTCCAACTAAATTTTTTTTTATAATCCAACAAAATTGAAGTTATTTTCATCTAAATTTAGTCAAATATAGATCCTACAACCAAAATACTCATCAAAATCCAAAAAAATCGAAGTTGATTTCAAATGAATTTATTAAAATTTGACAAAAATCTTGTCTACATCCAAGAAAATTGAAGTTATTTTCATCTAAATTTACTCAAATATAGATCCTACAACAAAAATACTCAACAAAATCCAAAAAATCGAAGTTGATTTCAAATGATTTTATTAGAATTTGACAAAAATCTTGTCTACATACAAGAAAATTGAAGTTATTTTCATCTAAATTTAGTCAAATATAGTTCCTACAACCAAAATACGCTACAAAATCCAAAATAATCGAAGTTGATTTCAAATAAATTTATTAAAATTTGACATTTCCAACTAAATTTTTTTTCATAATCCAACATAATTGAAGTTATTTTCATCTAAATTTACTCAAATATAGATCCTACAACCAAAATACGCAACAAAATCCAAAATAATCGAAGTTGATTTCAAATAAATTTATTAAAATTTGACATTTCCAACTAAATTTTTTTTCATAATCCAACAAAATTAAATTTGTTTTCATCTAAATTTACTCAAATATGGATCCTACAACAAAAATACTCATCAAAATCCAAAATAATCGAAGTTGATTTCAAATAAATTTAATAAAACTTGATACTTCCAACTAAAATTTTTTTCACAATCCAACAAAATTGAAGTTATTTTCATCTAAATTTAATCAAATATAGATCCTACAACAAAAATACTCCACAAAATCCAAAAAATCGAAGTTGATTTCATATGAATTTATTAAAATTTGACACTTCCAACTAAAATTTTTTTTATAATCCAACAAAATTGAAGTTATTTTCATCTAAATTTAGTCAAATATAGATCCTACAACCAAAATACTCATCAAAATCCAAAAAAATCGAAGTTGATTTCAAATGAATTTATTAAAATTTGACAAAAATCTTGTCTACATCCAAGAAAATTGAAGTTATTTTCATCTAAATTTACTCAAATATAGATCCTACAACAAAAATACTCAACAAAATCCAAAAAAATCGAAGTTGATTTCAAATGATTTTATTAAAATTTGACAAAAATCTTGTCTACATACAAGAAAATTGAAGTTATTTTCATCTAAATTTAGTCAAATATAGATCCTACAACCAAAATAGTCATCAAAATCCAAAAAATCGAAGTTGATTTCAAATAAATTTATTAAAATTTGACATTTCCAACTAAATTTTTTTTCAGAATCCAACAAAATTGAAGTTATTTTCATCTAATTTTACTCAAATATAGACCCTACAACAAAAATACTCAACAAAATCCAAAAAAATCGAAGTTGATTTCAAATAAATTTATTAAAATTTGACACTTCCAACTAAATTTTTTTTCATAATCCAACAAAATTAAATTTATTTTCATCTAAATTTACTCAAATATGGATCCTACAACAAAAATACTCAACAAAATCCAAAATAATCGAAGTTGATTTCAAATAAATTTAATAAAACTTGATACTTCCAACTAAAATTTTTTTCACAATCCAACAAAATTGAAGTTATTTTCATCTAAATTTAATCAAATATAGATCCTACAACAAAAATACTCGACAAAATCCAAAAAAATCGAAGTTGATTTCATATGAATTTATTAAAATTGGACACTTCCAACTAAAATTTTTTTTATAATCCAACAAAATTGAAGTTATTTTCATCTAAATTTAGTCAAATATAGATCCTACAACCAAAATACTCATCAAAATCCAAAAAAATCGAAGTTGATTTCAAATGAATTTATTAAAATTTGACAAAAATCTTGTCTACATCCAAGAAAATTGAAGTTATTTTCATCTAAATTTACTCAAATATAGATCCTACAACAAAAATACTCAACAAAATCCAAAAAAATCGAAGTTGATTTCAAATGATTTTATTAAAATTTGACAAAAATCTTGTCTACATACAAGAAAATTGAAGTTATTTTCATCTAAATTTAGTCAAATATAGATCCTACAACCAAAATAGTCATCAAAATCCAAAAAATCGAAGTTGATTTCAAATAAATTTATTAAAATTTGACATTTCCAACTAAATTTTTTTTCAGAATCCAACAAAATTGAAGTTATTTTCATCTAAATTTACTCAAATATAGACCCTACAACAAAAATACTCAACAAAATCCAAAAAAATCGAAGTTGATTTCAAATAAATTTATTAAAATTTGACACTTCCAACTAAATT
This sequence comes from Andrena fulva, assembly GCA_946251845.1. Taxonomy (NCBI): domain Eukaryota; kingdom Metazoa; phylum Arthropoda; class Insecta; order Hymenoptera; family Andrenidae; genus Andrena; species Andrena fulva. Next base: position 3,606,729 of record CAMITZ010000243.1, read on the forward strand.
TTTTTTCATAATCCAACAAAATTAAATTTATTTTCATCTAAATTTACTCAAATATGGATCCTACAACAAAAATACTCAACAAAATCCAAAATAATCGAAGTTGATTTCAAATAAATTTAATAAAACTTGTTACTTCCAACTAAAATTTTTTTCACAATCCAACAAAATTGAAGTTATTTTCATCTAAATTTAATCAAATATAGATCCTACCACAAAAATACTCAACAAAATCCAAAAAAATCGAAGTTGATTTCAAATGATTTTATTAAAATTTGACAAAAATCTTGTCTACATCCAAGAAAATTGAAGTTATTTTCATCTAAATTTACTCAAATATAGATCCTACAACAAAAATACTCAACAAAATCCAAAAAAATCGAAGATGATTTCAAATGAATTTATTAAAATTTCACAAAAATCTTGTCTACATCCAAGAAAATTGAAGTTATTTTCATCTAAATTTACTCAAATATAGATCCTACAACAAAAATACTCAACAAAATCCAAAAAAATCGAAGTTGATTTCAAATGATTTTATTAGAATTTGACAAAAATCTTGTCTACATACAAGAAAATTGAAGTTATTTTCATCTAAATTTAGTCAAATATAGTTCCTACAACCAAAATACGCAACAAAATCCAAAATAATCGAAGTTGATTTCAAATAAATTTATTAAAATTTGACATTTCCAACTAAATTTTTTTTCATAATCCAACATAATTGAAGTTATTTTCATCTAAATTTACTCAAATATAGATCCTACAACCAAAATACGCAACAAAATCCAAAATAATCGAAGTTGATTTCAAATAAATTTATTAAAATTTGACATTTCCAACTAAATTTTTTTTCATAATCCAACAAAATTAAATTTGTTTTCATCTAAATTTACTCAAATATGTATCCTACAACAAAAATACTCATCAAAATCCAAAATAATCGAAGTTGATTTCAAATAAATTTAATAAAACTTGATACTTCCAACTAAAATTTTTTTCACAATCCAACAAAATTGAAGTTATTTTCATCTAAATTTAATCAAATATAGATCCTACAACAAAAATACTCCACAAAATCCAAAAAATCGAAGTTGATTTCATATGAATTTATTAAAATTTGACACTTCCAACTAAAATTTTTTTTATAATCCAACAAAATTGAAGTTATTTTCATCTAAATTTAGTCAAATATAGATCCTACAACCAAAATACTCATCAAAATCCAAAAAAATCGAAGTTGATTTCAAATGAATTTATTAAAATTTGACAAAAATCTTGTCTACATCCAAGAAAATTGAAGTTATTTTCATCTAAATTTACTCAAATATAGATCCTACAACAAAAATACTCAACAAAATCCAAAAAAATCGAAGTTGATTTCAAATGATTTTATTAAAATTTGACAAAAATCTTGTCTACATACAAGAAAATTGAAGTTATTTTCATCTAAATTTAGTCAAATATAGATCCTACAACCAAAATAGTCATCAAAATCCAAAAAATCGAAGTTGATTTCAAATAAATTTATTAAAATTTGACATTTCCAACTAAATTTTTTTTCAGAATCCAACAAAATTGAAGTTATTTTCATCTAATTTTACTCAAATATAGACCCTACAACAAAAATACTCAACAAAATCCAAAAAAATCGAAGTTGATTTCAAATAAATTTATTAAAATTTGACACTTCCAACTAAATTTTTTTTCATAATCCAACAAAATTAAATTTATTTTCATCTAAATTTACTCAAATATGGATCCTACAACAAAAATACTCAACAAAATCCAAAATAATCGAAGTTGATTTCAAATAAATTTAATAAAACTTGATACTTCCAACTAAAATTTTTTTCACAATCCAACAAAATTGAAGTTATTTTCATCTAAATTTAATCAAATATAGATCCTACAACAAAAATACTCGACAAAATCCAAAAAAATCGAAGTTGATTTCATATGAATTTATTAAAATTGGACACTTCCAACTAAATTTTTTTTTATAATCCAACAAAATTGAAGTTATTTTCATCTAAATTTAGTCAAATATAGATCCTACAACCAAAATACTCATCAAAATCCAAAAAAATCGAAGTTGATTTCAAATGAATTTATTAAAATTTGACAAAAATCTTGTCTACATCCAAGAAAATTGAAGTTATTTTCATCTAAATTTACTCAAATATAGATCCTACAACAAAAATACTCAACAAAATCCAAAAAATCGAAGTTGATTTCAAATGATTTTATTAGAATTTGACAAAAATCTTGTCTACATACAAGAAAATTGAAGTTATTTTCATCTAAATTTAGTCAAATATAGTTCCTACAACCAAAATACGCTACAAAATCCAAAATAATCGAAGTTGATTTCAAATAAATTTATTAAAATTTGACATTTCCAACTAAATTTTTTTTCATAATCCAACATAATTGAAGTTATTTTCATCTAAATTTACTCAAATATAGATCCTACAACCAAAATACGCAACAAAATCCAAAATAATCGAAGTTGATTTCAAATAAATTTATTAAAATTTGACATTTCCAACTAAATTTTTTTTCATAATCCAACAAAATTAAATTTGTTTTCATCTAAATTTACTCAAATATGGATCCTACAACAAAAATACTCATCAAAATCCAAAATAATCGAAGTTGATTTCAAATAAATTTAATAAAACTTGATACTTCCAACTAAAATTTTTTTCACAATCCAACAAAATTGAAGTTATTTTCATCTAAATTTAATCAAATATAGATCCTACAACAAAAATACTCCACAAAATCCAAAAAATCGAAGTTGATTTCATATGAATTTATTAAAATTTGACACTTCCAACTAAAATTTTTTTTATAATCCAACAAAATTGAAGTTATTTTCATCTAAATTTAGTCAAATATAGATCCTACAACCAAAATACTCATCAAAATCCAAAAAAATCGAAGTTGATTTCAAATGAATTTATTAAAATTTGACAAAAATCTTGTCTACATCCAAGAAAATTGAAGTTATTTTCATCTAAATTTACTCAAATATAGATCCTACAACAAAAATACTCAACAAAATCCAAAAAAATCGAAGTTGATTTCAAATGATTTTATTAAAATTTGACAAAAATCTTGTCTACATACAAGAAAATTGAAGTTATTTTCATCTAAATTTAGTCAAATATAGATCCTACAACCAAAATAGTCATCAAAATCCAAAAAATCGAAGTTGATTTCAAATAAATTTATTAAAATTTGACATTTCCAACTAAATTTTTTTTCAGAATCCAACAAAATTGAAGTTATTTTCATCTAATTTTACTCAAATATAGACCCTACAACAAAAATACTCAACAAAATCCAAAAAAATCGAAGTTGATTTCAAATAAATTTATTAAAATTTGACACTTCCAACTAAATTTTTTTTCATAATCCAACAAAATTAAATTTATTTTCATCTAAATTTACTCAAATATGGATCCTACAACAAAAATACTCAACAAAATCCAAAATAATCGAAGTTGATTTCAAATAAATTTAATAAAACTTGATACTTCCAACTAAAATTTTTTTCACAATCCAACAAAATTGAAGTTATTTTCATCTAAATTTAATCAAATATAGATCCTACAACAAAAATACTCGACAAAATCCAAAAAAATCGAAGTTGATTTCATATGAATTTATTAAAATTGGACACTTCCAACTAAATTTTTTTTTATAATCCAACAAAATTGAAGTTATTTTCATCTAAATTTAGTCAAATATAGATCCTACAACCAAAATACTCATCAAAATCCAAAAAAATCGAAGTTGATTTCAAATGAATTTATTAAAATTTGACAAAAATCTTGTCTACATCCAAGAAAATTGAAGTTATTTTCATCTAAATTTACTCAAATATAGATCCTACAACAAAAATACTCAACAAAATCCAAAAAATCGAAGTTGATTTCAAATGATTTTATTAGAATTTGACAAAAATCTTGTCTACATACAAGAAAATTGAAGTTATTTTCATCTAAATTTAGTCAAATATAGTTCCTACAACCAAAATACGCTACAAAATCCAAAATAATCGAAGTTGATTTCAAATAAATTTATTAAAATTTGACATTTCCAACTAAATTTTTTTTCATAATCCAACATAATTGAAGTTATTTTCATCTAAATTTACTCAAATATAGATCCTACAACCAAAATACGCAACAAAATCCAAAATAATCGAAGTTGATTTCAAATAAATTTATTAAAATTTGACATTTCCAACTAAATTTTTTTTCATAATCCAACAAAATTAAATTTGTTTTCATCTAAATTTACTCAAATATGGATCCTACAACAAAAATACTCATCAAAATCCAAAATAATCGAAGTTGATTTCAAATAAATTTAATAAAACTTGATACTTCCAACTAAAATTTTTTTCACAATCCAACAAAATTGAAGTTATTTTCATCTAAATTTAATCAAATATAGATCCTACAACAAAAATACTCCACAAAATCCAAAAAATCGAAGTTGATTTCATATGAATTTATTAAAATTTGACACTTCCAACTAAAATTTTTTTTATAATCCAACAAAATTGAAGTTATTTTCATCTAAATTTAGTCAAATATAGATCCTACAACCAAAATACTCATCAAAATCCAAAAAAATCGAAGTTGATTTCAAATGAATTTATTAAAATTTGACAAAAATCTTGTCTACATCCAAGAAAATTGAAGTTATTTTCATCTAAATTTACTCAAATATAGATCCTACAACAAAAATACTCAACAAAATCCAAAAAAATCGAAGTTGATTTCAAATGATTTTATTAAAATTTGACAAAAATCTTGTCTACATACAAGAAAATTGAAGTTATTTTCATCTAAATTTAGTCAAATATAGATCCTACAACCAAAATAGTCATCAAAATCCAAAAAATCGAAGTTGATTTCAAATAAATTTATTAAAATTTGACATTTCCAACTAAATTTTTTTTCAGAATCCAACAAAATTGAAGTTATTTTCATCTAATTTTACTCAAATATAGACCCTACAACAAAAATACTCAACAAAATCCAAAAAAATCGAAGTTGATTTCAAATAAATTTATTAAAATTTGACACTTCCAACTAAATTTTTTTTCATAATCCAACAAAATTAAATTTATTTTCATCTAAATTTACTCAAATATGGATCCTACAACAAAAATACTCAACAAAATCCAAAATAATCGAAGTTGATTTCAAATAAATTTAATAAAACTTGATACTTCCAACTAAAATTTTTTTCACAATCCAACAAAATTGAAGTTATTTTCATCTAAATTTAATCAAATATAGATCCTACAACAAAAATACTCGACAAAATCCAAAAAAATCGAAGTTGATTTCATATGAATTTATTAAAATTGGACACTTCCAACTAAAATTTTTTTTATAATCCAACAAAATTGAAGTTATTTTCATCTAAATTTAGTCAAATATAGATCCTACAACCAAAATACTCATCAAAATCCAAAAAAATCGAAGTTGATTTCAAATGAATTTATTAAAATTTGACAAAAATCTTGTCTACATCCAAGAAAATTGAAGTTATTTTCATCTAAATTTACTCAAATATAGATCCTACAACAAAAATACTCAACAAAATCCAAAAAAATCGAAGTTGATTTCAAATGATTTTATTAAAATTTGACAAAAATCTTGTCTACATACAAGAAAATTGAAGTTATTTTCATCTAAATTTAGTCAAATATAGATCCTACAACCAAAATAGTCATCAAAATCCAAAAAATCGAAGTTGATTTCAAATAAATTTATTAAAATTTGACATTTCCAACTAAATTTTTTTTCAGAATCCAACAAAATTGAAGTTATTTTCATCTAAATTTACTCAAATATAGACCCTACAACAAAAATACTCAACAAAATCCAAAAAAATCGAAGTTGATTTCAAATAAATTTATTAAAATTTGACACTTCCAACTAAATTTTTTTTCATAATCCAACAAAATTAAATTTATTTTCATCTAAATTTACTCAAATATGGATCCTACAACAAAAATACTCAACAAAATCCAAAATAATCGAAGTTGATTTCAAATAAATTTAATAAAACTTGTTACTTCCAACTAAAATTTTTTTCACAATCCAACAAAATTGAAGTTATTTTCATCTAAATTTAATCAAATATAGATCCTACCACAAAAATACTCAACAAAATCCAAAAAAATCGAAGTTGATTTCAAATGATTTTATTAAAATTTGACAAAAATCTTGTCTACATCCAAGAAAATTGAAGTTATTTTCATCTAAATTTACTCAAATATAGATCCTACAACAAAAATACTCAACAAAATCCAAAAAAATCGAAGATGATTTCAAATGAATTTATTAAAATTTCACAAAAATCTTGTCTACATCCAAGAAAATTGAAGTTATTTTCATCTAAATTTACTCAAATATAGATCCTACAACAAAAATACTCAACAAAATCCAAAAAAATCGAAGTTGATTTCAAATGATTTTATTAGAATTTGACAAAAATCTTGTCTACATACAAGAAAATTGAAGTTATTTTCATCTAAATTTAGTCAAATATAGTTCCTACAACCAAAATACGCAACAAAATCCAAAATAATCGAAGTTGATTTCAAATAAATTTATTAAAATTTGACATTTCCAACTAAATTTTTTTTCATAATCCAACATAATTGAAGTTATTTTCATCTAAATTTACTCAAATATAGATCCTACAACCAAAATACGCAACAAAATCCAAAATAATCGAAGTTGATTTCAAATAAATTTATTAAAATTTGACATTTCCAACTAAATTTTTTTTCATAATCCAACAAAATTAAATTTGTTTTCATCTAAATTTACTCAAATATGTATCCTACAACAAAAATACTCATCAAAATCCAAAATAATCGAAGTTGATTTCAAATAAATTTAATAAAACTTGATACTTCCAACTAAAATTTTTTTCACAATCCAACAAAATTGAAGTTATTTTCATCTAAATTTAATCAAATATAGATCCTACAACAAAAATACTCCACAAAATCCAAAAAATCGAAGTTGATTTCATATGAATTTATTAAAATTTGACACTTCCAACTAAAATTTTTTTTATAATCCAACAAAATTGAAGTTATTTTCATCTAAATTTAGTCAAATATAGATCCTACAACCAAAATACTCATCAAAATCCAAAAAAATCGAAGTTGATTTCAAATGAATTTATTAAAATTTGACAAAAATCTTGTCTACATCCAAGAAAATTGAAGTTATTTTCATCTAAATTTACTCAAATATAGATCCTACAACAAAAATACTCAACAAAATCCAAAAAAATCGAAGTTGATTTCAAATGATTTTATTAAAATTTGACAAAAATCTTGTCTACATACAAGAAAATTGAAGTTATTTTCATCTAAATTTAGTCAAATATAGATCCTACAACCAAAATAGTCATCAAAATCCAAAAAATCGAAGTTGATTTCAAATAAATTTATTAAAATTTGACATTTCCAACTAAATTTTTTTTCAGAATCCAACAAAATTGAAGTTATTTTCATCTAATTTTACTCAAATATAGACCCTACAACAAAAATACTCAACAAAATCCAAAAAAATCGAAGTTGATTTCAAATAAATTTATTAAAATTTGACACTTCCAACTAAATTTTTTTTCATAATCCAACAAAATTAAATTTATTTTCATCTAAATTTACTCAAATATGGATCCTACAACAAAAATACTCAACAAAATCCAAAATAATCGAAGTTGATTTCAAATAAATTTAATAAAACTTGATACTTCCAACTAAAATTTTTTTCACAATCCAACAAAATTGAAGTTATTTTCATCTAAATTTAATCAAATATAGATCCTACAACAAAAATACTCGACAAAATCCAAAAAAATCGAAGTTGATTTCATATGAATTTATTAAAATTGGACACTTCCAACTAAATTTTTTTTTATAATCCAACAAAATTGAAGTTATTTTCATCTAAATTTAGTCAAATATAGATCCTACAACCAAAATACTCATCAAAATCCAAAAAAATCGAAGTTGATTTCAAATGAATTTATTAAAATTTGACAAAAATCTTGTCTACATCCAAGAAAATTGAAGTTATTTTCATCTAAATTTACTCAAATATAGATCCTACAACAAAAATACTCAACAAAATCCAAAAAATCGAAGTTGATTTCAAATGATTTTATTAGAATTTGACAAAAATCTTGTCTACATACAAGAAAATTGAAGTTATTTTCATCTAAATTTAGTCAAATATAGTTCCTACAACCAAAATACGCTACAAAATCCAAAATAATCGAAGTTGATTTCAAATAAATTTATTAAAATTTGACATTTCCAACTAAATTTTTTTTCATAATCCAACATAATTGAAGTTATTTTCATCTAAATTTACTCAAATATAGATCCTACAACCAAAATACGCAACAAAATCCAAAATAATCGAAGTTGATTTCAAATAAATTTATTAAAATTTGACATTTCCAACTAAATTTTTTTTCATAATCCAACAAAATTAAATTTGTTTTCATCTAAATTTACTCAAATATGGATCCTACAACAAAAATACTCATCAAAATCCAAAATAATCGAAGTTGATTTCAAATAAATTTAATAAAACTTGATACTTCCAACTAAAATTTTTTTCACAATCCAACAAAATTGAAGTTATTTTCATCTAAATTTAATCAAATATAGATCCTACAACAAAAATACTCCACAAAATCCAAAAAATCGAAGTTGATTTCATATGAATTTATTAAAATTTGACACTTCCAACTAAAATTTTTTTTATAATCCAACAAAATTGAAGTTATTTTCATCTAAATTTAGTCAAATATAGATCCTACAACCAAAATACTCATCAAAATCCAAAAAAATCGAAGTTGATTTCAAATGAATTTATTAAAATTTGACAAAAATCTTGTCTACATCCAAGAAAATTGAAGTTATTTTCATCTAAATTTACTCAAATATAGATCCTACAACAAAAATACTCAACAAAATCCAAAAAAATCGAAGTTGATTTCAAATGATTTTATTAAAATTTGACAAAAATCTTGTCTACATACAAGAAAATTGAAGTTATTTTCATCTAAATTTAGTCAAATATAGATCCTACAACCAAAATAGTCATCAAAATCCAAAAAATCGAAGTTGATTTCAAATAAATTTATTAAAATTTGACATTTCCAACTAAATTTTTTTTCAGAATCCAACAAAATTGAAGTTATTTTCATCTAATTTTACTCAAATATAGACCCTACAACAAAAATACTCAACAAAATCCAAAAAAATCGAAGTTGATTTCAAATAAATTTATTAAAATTTGACACTTCCAACTAAATTTTTTTTCATAATCCAACAAAATTAAATTTATTTTCATCTAAATTTACTCAAATATGGATCCTACAACAAAAATACTCAACAAAATCCAAAATAATCGAAGTTGATTTCAAATAAATTTAATAAAACTTGATACTTCCAACTAAAATTTTTTTCACAATCCAACAAAATTGAAGTTATTTTCATCTAAATTTAATCAAATATAGATCCTACAACAAAAATACTCGACAAAATCCAAAAAAATCGAAGTTGATTTCATATGAATTTATTAAAATTGGACACTTCCAACTAAATTTTTTTTTATAATCCAACAAAATTGAAGTTATTTTCATCTAAATTTAGTCAAATATAGATCCTACAACCAAAATACTCATCAAAATCCAAAAAAATCGAAGTTGATTTCAAATGAATTTATTAAAATTTGACAAAAATCTTGTCTACATCCAAGAAAATTGAAGTTATTTTCATCTAAATTTACTCAAATATAGATCCTACAACAAAAATACTCAACAAAATCCAAAAAATCGAAGTTGATTTCAAATGATTTTATTAGAATTTGACAAAAATCTTGTCTACATACAAGAAAATTGAAGTTATTTTCATCTAAATTTAGTCAAATATAGTTCCTACAACCAAAATACGCTACAAAATCCAAAATAATCGAAGTTGATTTCAAATAAATTTATTAAAATTTGACATTTCCAACTAAATTTTTTTTCATAATCCAACATAATTGAAGTTATTTTCATCTAAATTTACTCAAATATAGATCCTACAACCAAAATACGCAACAAAATCCAAAATAATCGAAGTTGATTTCAAATAAATTTATTAAAATTTGACATTTCCAACTAAATTTTTTTTCATAATCCAACAAAATTAAATTTGTTTTCATCTAAATTTACTCAAATATGGATCCTACAACAAAAATACTCATCAAAATCCAAAATAATCGAAGTTGATTTCAAATAAATTTAATAAAACTTGATACTTCCAACTAAAATTTTTTTCACAATCCAACAAAATTGAAGTTATTTTCATCTAAATTTAATCAAATATAGATCCTACAACAAAAATACTCCACAAAATCCAAAAAATCGAAGTTGATTTCATATGAATTTATTAAAATTTGACACTTCCAACTAAAATTTTTTTTATAATCCAACAAAATTGAAGTTATTTTCATCTAAATTTAGTCAAATATAGATCCTACAACCAAAATACTCATCAAAATCCAAAAAAATCGAAGTTGATTTCAAATGAATTTATTAAAATTTGACAAAAATCTTGTCTACATCCAAGAAAATTGAAGTTATTTTCATCTAAATTTACTCAAATATAGATCCTACAACAAAAATACTCAACAAAATCCAAAAAAATCGAAGTTGATTTCAAATGATTTTATTAAAATTTGACAAAAATCTTGTCTACATACAAGAAAATTGAAGTTATTTTCATCTAAATTTAGTCAAATATAGATCCTACAACCAAAATAGTCATCAAAATCCAAAAAATCGAAGTTGATTTCAAATAAATTTATTAAAATTTGACATTTCCAACTAAATTTTTTTTCAGAATCCAACAAAATTGAAGTTATTTTCATCTAATTTTACTCAAATATAGACCCTACAACAAAAATACTCAACAAAATCCAAAAAAATCGAAGTTGATTTCAAATAAATTTATTAAAATTTGACACTTCCAACTAAATTTTTTTTCATAATCCAACAAAATTAAATTTATTTTCATCTAAATTTACTCAAATATGGATCCTACAACAAAAATACTCAACAAAATCCAAAATAATCGAAGTTGATTTCAAATAAATTTAATAAAACTTGATACTTCCAACTAAAATTTTTTTCACAATCCAACAAAATTGAAGTTATTTTCATCTAAATTTAATCAAATATAGATCCTACAACAAAAATACTCGACAAAATCCAAAAAAATCGAAGTTGATTTCATATGAATTTATTAAAATTGGACACTTCCAACTAAAATTTTTTTTATAATCCAACAAAATTGAAGTTATTTTCATCTAAATTTAGTCAAATATAGATCCTACAACCAAAATACTCATCAAAATCCAAAAAAATCGAAGTTGATTTCAAATGAATTTATTAAAATTTGACAAAAATCTTGTCTACATCCAAGAAAATTGAAGTTATTTTCATCTAAATTTACTCAAATATAGATCCTACAACAAAAATACTCAACAAAATCCAAAAAAATCGAAGTTGATTTCAAATGATTTTATTAAAATTTGACAAAAATCTTGTCTACATACAAGAAAATTGAAGTTATTTTCATCTAAATTTAGTCAAATATAGATCCTACAACCAAAATAGTCATCAAAATCCAAAAAATCGAAGTTGATTTCAAATAAATTTATTAAAATTTGACATTTCCAACTAAATTTTTTTTCAGAATCCAACAAAATTGAAGTTATTTTCATCTAAATTTACTCAAATATAGACCCTACAACAAAAATACTCAACAAAATCCAAAAAAATCGAAGTTGATTTCAAATAAATTTATTAAAATTTGACACTTCCAACTAAATTTTTTTTCATAATCCAACAAAATTAAATTTATTTTCATCTAAATTTACTCAAATATGGATCCTACAACAAAAATACTCAACAAAATCCAAAATAATCGAAGTTGATTTCAAATAAATTTAATAAAACTTGTTACTTCCAACTAAAATTTTTTTCACAATCCAACAAAATTGAAGTTATTTTCATCTAAATTTAATCAAATATAGATCCTACCACAAAAATACTCAACAAAATCCAAAAAAATCGAAGTTGATTTCAAATGATTTTATTAAAATTTGACAAAAATCTTGTCTACATCCAAGAAAATTGAAGTTATTTTCATCTAAATTTACTCAAATATAGATCCTACAACAAAAATACTCAACAAAATCCAAAAAAATCGAAGATGATTTCAAATGAATTTATTAAAATTTCACAAAAATCTTGTCTACATCCAAGAAAATTGAAGTTATTTTCATCTAAATTTACTCAAATATAGATCCTACAACAAAAATACTCAACAAAATCCAAAAAAATCGAAGTTGATTTCAAATGATTTTATTAGAATTTGACAAAAATCTTGTCTACATACAAGAAAATTGAAGTTATTTTCATCTAAATTTAGTCAAATATAGTTCCTACAACCAAAATACGCAACAAAATCCAAAATAATCGAAGTTGATTTCAAATAAATTTATTAAAATTTGACATTTCCAACTAAATTTTTTTTCATAATCCAACATAATTGAAGTTATTTTCATCTAAATTTACTCAAATATAGATCCTACAACCAAAATACGCAACAAAATCCAAAATAATCGAAGTTGATTTCAAATAAATTTATTAAAATTTGACATTTCCAACTAAATTTTTTTTCATAATCCAACAAAATTAAATTTGTTTTCATCTAAATTTACTCAAATATGTATCCTACAACAAAAATACTCATCAAAATCCAAAATAATCGAAGTTGATTTCAAATAAATTTAATAAAACTTGATACTTCCAACTAAAATTTTTTTCACAATCCAACAAAATTGAAGTTATTTTCATCTAAATTTAATCAAATATAGATCCTACAACAAAAATACTCCACAAAATCCAAAAAATCGAAGTTGATTTCATATGAATTTATTAAAATTTGACACTTCCAACTAAAATTTTTTTTATAATCCAACAAAATTGAAGTTATTTTCATCTAAATTTAGTCAAATATAGATCCTACAACCAAAATACTCATCAAAATCCAAAAAAATCGAAGTTGATTTCAAATGAATTTATTAAAATTTGACAAAAATCTTGTCTACATCCAAGAAAATTGAAGTTATTTTCATCTAAATTTACTCAAATATAGATCCTACAACAAAAATACTCAACAAAATCCAAAAAAATCGAAGTTGATTTCAAATGATTTTATTAAAATTTGACAAAAATCTTGTCTACATACAAGAAAATTGAAGTTATTTTCATCTAAATTTAGTCAAATATAGATCCTACAACCAAAATAGTCATCAAAATCCAAAAAATCGAAGTTGATTTCAAATAAATTTATTAAAATTTGACATTTCCAACTAAATTTTTTTTCAGAATCCAACAAAATTGAAGTTATTTTCATCTAATTTTACTCAAATATAGACCCTACAACAAAAATACTCAACAAAATCCAAAAAAATCGAAGTTGATTTCAAATAAATTTATTAAAATTTGACACTTCCAACTAAATTTTTTTTCATAATCCAACAAAATTAAATTTATTTTCATCTAAATTTACTCAAATATGGATCCTACAACAAAAATACTCAACAAAATCCAAAATAATCGAAGTTGATTTCAAATAAATTTAATAAAACTTGATACTTCCAACTAAAATTTTTTTCACAATCCAACAAAATTGAAGTTATTTTCATCTAAATTTAATCAAATATAGATCCTACAACAAAAATACTCGACAAAATCCAAAAAAATCGAAGTTGATTTCATATGAATTTATTAAAATTGGACACTTCCAACTAAATTTTTTTTTATAATCCAACAAAATTGAAGTTATTTTCATCTAAATTTAGTCAAATATAGATCCTACAACCAAAATACTCATCAAAATCCAAAAAAATCGAAGTTGATTTCAAATGAATTTATTAAAATTTGACAAAAATCTTGTCTACATCCAAGAAAATTGAAGTTATTTTCATCTAAATTTACTCAAATATAGATCCTACAACAAAAATACTCAACAAAATCCAAAAAATCGAAGTTGATTTCAAATGATTTTATTAGAATTTGACAAAAATCTTGTCTACATACAAGAAAATTGAAGTTATTTTCATCTAAATTTAGTCAAATATAGTTCCTACAACCAAAATACGCTACAAAATCCAAAATAATCGAAGTTGATTTCAAATAAATTTATTAAAATTTGACATTTCCAACTAAATTTTTTTTCATAATCCAACATAATTGAAGTTATTTTCATCTAAATTTACTCAAATATAGATCCTACAACCAAAATACGCAACAAAATCCAAAATAATCGAAGTTGATTTCAAATAAATTTATTAAAATTTGACATTTCCAACTAAATTTTTTTTCATAATCCAACAAAATTAAATTTGTTTTCATCTAAATTTACTCAAATATGGATCCTACAACAAAAATACTCATCAAAATCCAAAATAATCGAAGTTGATTTCAAATAAATTTAATAAAACTTGATACTTCCAACTAAAATTTTTTTCACAATCCAACAAAATTGAAGTTATTTTCATCTAAATTTAATCAAATATAGATCCTACAACCAAAATACTCATCAAAATCCAAAAAAATCGAAGTTGATTTCAAATGAATTTATTAAAATTTGACAAAAATCTTGTCTACATCCAAGAAAATTGAAGTTATTTTCATCTAAATTTACTCAAATATAGATCCTACAACAAAAATACTCAACAAAATCCAAAAAAATCGAAGTTGATTTCAAATGATTTTATTAAAATTTGACAAAAATCTTGTCTACATACAAGAAAATTGAAGTTATTTTCATCTAAATTTAGTCAAATATAGATCCTACAACCAAAATAGTCATCAAAATCCAAAAAATCGAAGTTGATTTCAAATAAATTTATTAAAATTTGACATTTCCAACTAAATTTTTTTTCAGAATCCAACAAAATTGAAGTTATTTTCATCTAATTTTACTCAAATATAGACCCTACAACAAAAATACTCAACAAAATCCAAAAAAATCGAAGTTGATTTCAAATAAATTTATTAAAATTTGACACTTCCAACTAAATTTTTTTTCATAATCCAACAAAATTAAATTTATTTTCATCTAAATTTACTCAAATATGGATCCTACAACAAAAATACTCAACAAAATCCAAAATAATCGAAGTTGATTTCAAATAAATTTAATAAAACTTGATACTTCCAACTAAAATTTTTTTCACAATCCAACAAAATTGAAGTTATTTTCATCTAAATTTAATCAAATATAGATCCTACAACAAAAATACTCGACAAAATCCAAAAAAATCGAAGTTGATTTCATATGAATTTATTAAAATTGGACACTTCCAACTAAATTTTTTTTTATAATCCAACAAAATTGAAGTTATTTTCATCTAAATTTAGTCAAATATAGATCCTACAACCAAAATACTCATCAAAATCCAAAAAAATCGAAGTTGATTTCAAATGAATTTATTAAAATTTGACAAAAATCTTGTCTACATCCAAGAAAATTGAAGTTATTTTCATCTAAATTTACTCAAATATAGATCCTACAACAAAAATACTCAACAAAATCCAAAAAATCGAAGTTGATTTCAAATGATTTTATTAGAATTTGACAAAAATCTTGTCTACATACAAGAAAATTGAAGTTATTTTCATCTAAATTTAGTCAAATATAGTTCCTACAACCAAAATACGCTACAAAATCCAAAATAATCGAAGTTGATTTCAAATAAATTTATTAAAATTTGACATTTCCAACTAAATTTTTTTTCATAATCCAACATAATTGAAGTTATTTTCATCTAAATTTACTCAAATATAGATCCTACAACCAAAATACGCAACAAAATCCAAAATAATCGAAGTTGATTTCAAATAAATTTATTAAAATTTGACATTTCCAACTAAATTTTTTTTCATAATCCAACAAAATTAAATTTGTTTTCATCTAAATTTACTCAAATATGGATCCTACAACAAAAATACTCATCAAAATCCAAAATAATCGAAGTTGATTTCAAATAAATTTAATAAAACTTGATACTTCCAACTAAAATTTTTTTCACAATCCAACAAAATTGAAGTTATTTTCATCTAAATTTAATCAAATATAGATCCTACAACAAAAATACTCCACAAAATCCAAAAAATCGAAGTTGATTTCATATGAATTTATTAAAATTTGACACTTCCAACTAAAATTTTTTTTATAATCCAACAAAATTGAAGTTATTTTCATCTAAATTTAGTCAAATATAGATCCTACAACCAAAATACTCATCAAAATCCAAAAAAATCGAAGTTGATTTCAAATGAATTTATTAAAATTTGACAAAAATCTTGTCTACATCCAAGAAAATTGAAGTTATTTTCATCTAAATTTACTCAAATATAGATCCTACAACAAAAATACTCAACAAAATCCAAAAAAATCGAAGTTGATTTCAAATGATTTTATTAAAATTTGACAAAAATCTTGTCTACATACAAGAAAATTGAAGTTATTTTCATCTAAATTTAGTCAAATATAGATCCTACAACCAAAATAGTCATCAAAATCCAAAAAATCGAAGTTGATTTCAAATAAATTTATTAAAATTTGACATTTCCAACTAAATTTTTTTTCAGAATCCAACAAAATTGAAGTTAT
The DNA here is from genome assembly GCA_946251845.1 of Andrena fulva. Taxonomy (NCBI): domain Eukaryota; kingdom Metazoa; phylum Arthropoda; class Insecta; order Hymenoptera; family Andrenidae; genus Andrena; species Andrena fulva. Next base: position 3,623,533 of record CAMITZ010000243.1, read on the forward strand.
TTTCATCTAATTTTACTCAAATATAGACCCTACAACAAAAATACTCAACAAAATCCAAAAAAATCGAAGTTGATTTCAAATAAATTTATTAAAATTTGACACTTCCAACTAAATTTTTTTTCATAATCCAACAAAATTAAATTTATTTTCATCTAAATTTACTCAAATATGGATCCTACAACAAAAATACTCAACAAAATCCAAAATAATCGAAGTTGATTTCAAATAAATTTAATAAAACTTGATACTTCCAACTAAAATTTTTTTCACAATCCAACAAAATTGAAGTTATTTTCATCTAAATTTAATCAAATATAGATCCTACAACAAAAATACTCGACAAAATCCAAAAAAATCGAAGTTGATTTCATATGAATTTATTAAAATTGGACACTTCCAACTAAAATTTTTTTTATAATCCAACAAAATTGAAGTTATTTTCATCTAAATTTAGTCAAATATAGATCCTACAACCAAAATACTCATCAAAATCCAAAAAAATCGAAGTTGATTTCAAATGAATTTATTAAAATTTGACAAAAATCTTGTCTACATCCAAGAAAATTGAAGTTATTTTCATCTAAATTTACTCAAATATAGATCCTACAACAAAAATACTCAACAAAATCCAAAAAAATCGAAGTTGATTTCAAATGATTTTATTAAAATTTGACAAAAATCTTGTCTACATACAAGAAAATTGAAGTTATTTTCATCTAAATTTAGTCAAATATAGATCCTACAACCAAAATAGTCATCAAAATCCAAAAAATCGAAGTTGATTTCAAATAAATTTATTAAAATTTGACATTTCCAACTAAATTTTTTTTCAGAATCCAACAAAATTGAAGTTATTTTCATCTAAATTTACTCAAATATAGACCCTACAACAAAAATACTCAACAAAATCCAAAAAAATCGAAGTTGATTTCAAATAAATTTATTAAAATTTGACACTTCCAACTAAATTTTTTTTCATAATCCAACAAAATTAAATTTATTTTCATCTAAATTTACTCAAATATGGATCCTACAACAAAAATACTCAACAAAATCCAAAATAATCGAAGTTGATTTCAAATAAATTTAATAAAACTTGTTACTTCCAACTAAAATTTTTTTCACAATCCAACAAAATTGAAGTTATTTTCATCTAAATTTAATCAAATATAGATCCTACCACAAAAATACTCAACAAAATCCAAAAAAATCGAAGTTGATTTCAAATGATTTTATTAAAATTTGACAAAAATCTTGTCTACATCCAAGAAAATTGAAGTTATTTTCATCTAAATTTACTCAAATATAGATCCTACAACAAAAATACTCAACAAAATCCAAAAAAATCGAAGATGATTTCAAATGAATTTATTAAAATTTCACAAAAATCTTGTCTACATCCAAGAAAATTGAAGTTATTTTCATCTAAATTTACTCAAATATAGATCCTACAACAAAAATACTCAACAAAATCCAAAAAAATCGAAGTTGATTTCAAATGATTTTATTAGAATTTGACAAAAATCTTGTCTACATACAAGAAAATTGAAGTTATTTTCATCTAAATTTAGTCAAATATAGTTCCTACAACCAAAATACGCAACAAAATCCAAAATAATCGAAGTTGATTTCAAATAAATTTATTAAAATTTGACATTTCCAACTAAATTTTTTTTCATAATCCAACATAATTGAAGTTATTTTCATCTAAATTTACTCAAATATAGATCCTACAACCAAAATACGCAACAAAATCCAAAATAATCGAAGTTGATTTCAAATAAATTTATTAAAATTTGACATTTCCAACTAAATTTTTTTTCATAATCCAACAAAATTAAATTTGTTTTCATCTAAATTTACTCAAATATGTATCCTACAACAAAAATACTCATCAAAATCCAAAATAATCGAAGTTGATTTCAAATAAATTTAATAAAACTTGATACTTCCAACTAAAATTTTTTTCACAATCCAACAAAATTGAAGTTATTTTCATCTAAATTTAATCAAATATAGATCCTACAACAAAAATACTCCACAAAATCCAAAAAATCGAAGTTGATTTCATATGAATTTATTAAAATTTGACACTTCCAACTAAAATTTTTTTTATAATCCAACAAAATTGAAGTTATTTTCATCTAAATTTAGTCAAATATAGATCCTACAACCAAAATACTCATCAAAATCCAAAAAAATCGAAGTTGATTTCAAATGAATTTATTAAAATTTGACAAAAATCTTGTCTACATCCAAGAAAATTGAAGTTATTTTCATCTAAATTTACTCAAATATAGATCCTACAACAAAAATACTCAACAAAATCCAAAAAAATCGAAGTTGATTTCAAATGATTTTATTAAAATTTGACAAAAATCTTGTCTACATACAAGAAAATTGAAGTTATTTTCATCTAAATTTAGTCAAATATAGATCCTACAACCAAAATAGTCATCAAAATCCAAAAAATCGAAGTTGATTTCAAATAAATTTATTAAAATTTGACATTTCCAACTAAATTTTTTTTCAGAATCCAACAAAATTGAAGTTATTTTCATCTAATTTTACTCAAATATAGACCCTACAACAAAAATACTCAACAAAATCCAAAAAAATCGAAGTTGATTTCAAATAAATTTATTAAAATTTGACACTTCCAACTAAATTTTTTTTCATAATCCAACAAAATTAAATTTATTTTCATCTAAATTTACTCAAATATGGATCCTACAACAAAAATACTCAACAAAATCCAAAATAATCGAAGTTGATTTCAAATAAATTTAATAAAACTTGATACTTCCAACTAAAATTTTTTTCACAATCCAACAAAATTGAAGTTATTTTCATCTAAATTTAATCAAATATAGATCCTACAACAAAAATACTCGACAAAATCCAAAAAAATCGAAGTTGATTTCATATGAATTTATTAAAATTGGACACTTCCAACTAAATTTTTTTTTATAATCCAACAAAATTGAAGTTATTTTCATCTAAATTTAGTCAAATATAGATCCTACAACCAAAATACTCATCAAAATCCAAAAAAATCGAAGTTGATTTCAAATGAATTTATTAAAATTTGACAAAAATCTTGTCTACATCCAAGAAAATTGAAGTTATTTTCATCTAAATTTACTCAAATATAGATCCTACAACAAAAATACTCAACAAAATCCAAAAAATCGAAGTTGATTTCAAATGATTTTATTAGAATTTGACAAAAATCTTGTCTACATACAAGAAAATTGAAGTTATTTTCATCTAAATTTAGTCAAATATAGTTCCTACAACCAAAATACGCTACAAAATCCAAAATAATCGAAGTTGATTTCAAATAAATTTATTAAAATTTGACATTTCCAACTAAATTTTTTTTCATAATCCAACATAATTGAAGTTATTTTCATCTAAATTTACTCAAATATAGATCCTACAACCAAAATACGCAACAAAATCCAAAATAATCGAAGTTGATTTCAAATAAATTTATTAAAATTTGACATTTCCAACTAAATTTTTTTTCATAATCCAACAAAATTAAATTTGTTTTCATCTAAATTTACTCAAATATGGATCCTACAACAAAAATACTCATCAAAATCCAAAATAATCGAAGTTGATTTCAAATAAATTTAATAAAACTTGATACTTCCAACTAAAATTTTTTTCACAATCCAACAAAATTGAAGTTATTTTCATCTAAATTTAATCAAATATAGATCCTACAACAAAAATACTCCACAAAATCCAAAAAATCGAAGTTGATTTCATATGAATTTATTAAAATTTGACACTTCCAACTAAAATTTTTTTTATAATCCAACAAAATTGAAGTTATTTTCATCTAAATTTAGTCAAATATAGATCCTACAACCAAAATACTCATCAAAATCCAAAAAAATCGAAGTTGATTTCAAATGAATTTATTAAAATTTGACAAAAATCTTGTCTACATCCAAGAAAATTGAAGTTATTTTCATCTAAATTTACTCAAATATAGATCCTACAACAAAAATACTCAACAAAATCCAAAAAAATCGAAGTTGATTTCAAATGATTTTATTAAAATTTGACAAAAATCTTGTCTACATACAAGAAAATTGAAGTTATTTTCATCTAAATTTAGTCAAATATAGATCCTACAACCAAAATAGTCATCAAAATCCAAAAAATCGAAGTTGATTTCAAATAAATTTATTAAAATTTGACATTTCCAACTAAATTTTTTTTCAGAATCCAACAAAATTGAAGTTATTTTCATCTAATTTTACTCAAATATAGACCCTACAACAAAAATACTCAACAAAATCCAAAAAAATCGAAGTTGATTTCAAATAAATTTATTAAAATTTGACACTTCCAACTAAATTTTTTTTCATAATCCAACAAAATTAAATTTATTTTCATCTAAATTTACTCAAATATGGATCCTACAACAAAAATACTCAACAAAATCCAAAATAATCGAAGTTGATTTCAAATAAATTTAATAAAACTTGATACTTCCAACTAAAATTTTTTTCACAATCCAACAAAATTGAAGTTATTTTCATCTAAATTTAATCAAATATAGATCCTACAACAAAAATACTCGACAAAATCCAAAAAAATCGAAGTTGATTTCATATGAATTTATTAAAATTGGACACTTCCAACTAAATTTTTTTTTATAATCCAACAAAATTGAAGTTATTTTCATCTAAATTTAGTCAAATATAGATCCTACAACCAAAATACTCATCAAAATCCAAAAAAATCGAAGTTGATTTCAAATGAATTTATTAAAATTTGACAAAAATCTTGTCTACATCCAAGAAAATTGAAGTTATTTTCATCTAAATTTACTCAAATATAGATCCTACAACAAAAATACTCAACAAAATCCAAAAAAATCGAAGTTGATTTCAAATGATTTTATTAAAATTTGACAAAAATCTTGTCTACATACAAGAAAATTGAAGTTATTTTCATCTAAATTTAGTCAAATATAGATCCTACAACCAAAATAGTCATCAAAATCCAAAAAATCGAAGTTGATTTCAAATAAATTTATTAAAATTTGACATTTCCAACTAAATTTTTTTTCAGAATCCAACAAAATTGAAGTTATTTTCATCTAAATTTACTCAAATATAGACCCTACAACAAAAATACTCAACAAAATCCAAAAAAATCGAAGTTGATTTCAAATAAATTTATTAAAATTTGACACTTCCAACTAAATTTTTTTTCATAATCCAACAAAATTAAATTTATTTTCATCTAAATTTACTCAAATATGGATCCTACAACAAAAATACTCAACAAAATCCAAAATAATCGAAGTTGATTTCAAATAAATTTAATAAAACTTGTTACTTCCAACTAAAATTTTTTTCACAATCCAACAAAATTGAAGTTATTTTCATCTAAATTTAATCAAATATAGATCCTACCACAAAAATACTCAACAAAATCCAAAAAAATCGAAGTTGATTTCAAATGATTTTATTAAAATTTGACAAAAATCTTGTCTACATCCAAGAAAATTGAAGTTATTTTCATCTAAATTTACTCAAATATAGATCCTACAACAAAAATACTCAACAAAATCCAAAAAAATCGAAGATGATTTCAAATGAATTTATTAAAATTTCACAAAAATCTTGTCTACATCCAAGAAAATTGAAGTTATTTTCATCTAAATTTACTCAAATATAGATCCTACAACAAAAATACTCAACAAAATCCAAAAAAATCGAAGTTGATTTCAAATGATTTTATTAGAATTTGACAAAAATCTTGTCTACATACAAGAAAATTGAAGTTATTTTCATCTAAATTTAGTCAAATATAGTTCCTACAACCAAAATACGCAACAAAATCCAAAATAATCGAAGTTGATTTCAAATAAATTTATTAAAATTTGACATTTCCAACTAAATTTTTTTTCATAATCCAACATAATTGAAGTTATTTTCATCTAAATTTACTCAAATATAGATCCTACAACCAAAATACGCAACAAAATCCAAAATAATCGAAGTTGACTTCAAATAAATTTATTAAAATTTGACATTTCCAACTAAATTTTTTTTCATAATCCAACAAAATTAAATTTGTTTTCATCTAAATTTACTCAAATATGTATCCTACAACAAAAATACTCATCAAAATCCAAAATAATCGAAGTTGATTTCAAATAAATTTAATAAAACTTGATACTTCCAACTAAAATTTTTTTCACAATCCAACAAAATTGAAGTTATTTTCATCTAAATTTAATCAAATATAGATCCTACAACAAAAATACTCCACAAAATCCAAAAAATCGAAGTTGATTTCATATGAATTTATTAAAATTTGACACTTCCAACTAAAATTTTTTTTATAATCCAACAAAATTGAAGTTATTTTCATCTAAATTTAGTCAAATATAGATCCTACAACCAAAATACTCATCAAAATCCAAAAAAATCGAAGTTGATTTCAAATGAATTTATTAAAATTTGACAAAAATCTTGTCTACATCCAAGAAAATTGAAGTTATTTTCATCTAAATTTACTCAAATATAGATCCTACAACAAAAATACTCAACAAAATCCAAAAAAATCGAAGTTGATTTCAAATGATTTTATTAAAATTTGACAAAAATCTTGTCTACATACAAGAAAATTGAAGTTATTTTCATCTAAATTTAGTCAAATATAGATCCTACAACCAAAATAGTCATCAAAATCCAAAAAATCGAAGTTGATTTCAAATAAATTTATTAAAATTTGACATTTCCAACTAAATTTTTTTTCAGAATCCAACAAAATTGAAGTTATTTTCATCTAATTTTACTCAAATATAGACCCTACAACAAAAATACTCAACAAAATCCAAAAAAATCGAAGTTGATTTCAAATAAATTTATTAAAATTTGACACTTCCAACTAAATTTTTTTTCATAATCCAACAAAATTAAATTTATTTTCATCTAAATTTACTCAAATATGGATCCTACAACAAAAATACTCAACAAAATCCAAAATAATCGAAGTTGATTTCAAATAAATTTAATAAAACTTGATACTTCCAACTAAAATTTTTTTCACAATCCAACAAAATTGAAGTTATTTTCATCTAAATTTAATCAAATATAGATCCTACAACAAAAATACTCGACAAAATCCAAAAAAATCGAAGTTGATTTCATATGAATTTATTAAAATTGGACACTTCCAACTAAATTTTTTTTTATAATCCAACAAAATTGAAGTTATTTTCATCTAAATTTAGTCAAATATAGATCCTACAACCAAAATACTCATCAAAATCCAAAAAAATCGAAGTTGATTTCAAATGAATTTATTAAAATTTGACAAAAATCTTGTCTACATCCAAGAAAATTGAAGTTATTTTCATCTAAATTTACTCAAATATAGATCCTACAACAAAAATACTCAACAAAATCCAAAAAATCGAAGTTGATTTCAAATGATTTTATTAGAATTTGACAAAAATCTTGTCTACATACAAGAAAATTGAAGTTATTTTCATCTAAATTTAGTCAAATATAGTTCCTACAACCAAAATACGCTACAAAATCCAAAATAATCGAAGTTGATTTCAAATAAATTTATTAAAATTTGACATTTCCAACTAAATTTTTTTTCATAATCCAACATAATTGAAGTTATTTTCATCTAAATTTACTCAAATATAGATCCTACAACCAAAATACGCAACAAAATCCAAAATAATCGAAGTTGATTTCAAATAAATTTATTAAAATTTGACATTTCCAACTAAATTTTTTTTCATAATCCAACAAAATTAAATTTGTTTTCATCTAAATTTACTCAAATATGGATCCTACAACAAAAATACTCATCAAAATCCAAAATAATCGAAGTTGATTTCAAATAAATTTAATAAAACTTGATACTTCCAACTAAAATTTTTTTCACAATCCAACAAAATTGAAGTTATTTTCATCTAAATTTAATCAAATATAGATCCTACAACAAAAATACTCCACAAAATCCAAAAAATCGAAGTTGATTTCATATGAATTTATTAAAATTTGACACTTCCAACTAAAATTTTTTTTATAATCCAACAAAATTGAAGTTATTTTCATCTAAATTTAGTCAAATATAGATCCTACAACCAAAATACTCATCAAAATCCAAAAAAATCGAAGTTGATTTCAAATGAATTTATTAAAATTTGACAAAAATCTTGTCTACATCCAAGAAAATTGAAGTTATTTTCATCTAAATTTACTCAAATATAGATCCTACAACAAAAATACTCAACAAAATCCAAAAAAATCGAAGTTGATTTCAAATGATTTTATTAAAATTTGACAAAAATCTTGTCTACATACAAGAAAATTGAAGTTATTTTCATCTAAATTTAGTCAAATATAGATCCTACAACCAAAATAGTCATCAAAATCCAAAAAATCGAAGTTGATTTCAAATAAATTTATTAAAATTTGACATTTCCAACTAAATTTTTTTTCAGAATCCAACAAAATTGAAGTTATTTTCATCTAATTTTACTCAAATATAGACCCTACAACAAAAATACTCAACAAAATCCAAAAAAATCGAAGTTGATTTCAAATAAATTTATTAAAATTTGACACTTCCAACTAAATTTTTTTTCATAATCCAACAAAATTAAATTTATTTTCATCTAAATTTACTCAAATATGGATCCTACAACAAAAATACTCAACAAAATCCAAAATAATCGAAGTTGATTTCAAATAAATTTAATAAAACTTGATACTTCCAACTAAAATTTTTTTCACAATCCAACAAAATTGAAGTTATTTTCATCTAAATTTAATCAAATATAGATCCTACAACAAAAATACTCGACAAAATCCAAAAAAATCGAAGTTGATTTCATATGAATTTATTAAAATTGGACACTTCCAACTAAATTTTTTTTTATAATCCAACAAAATTGAAGTTATTTTCATCTAAATTTAGTCAAATATAGATCCTACAACCAAAATACTCATCAAAATCCAAAAAAATCGAAGTTGATTTCAAATGAATTTATTAAAATTTGACAAAAATCTTGTCTACATCCAAGAAAATTGAAGTTATTTTCATCTAAATTTACTCAAATATAGATCCTACAACAAAAATACTCAACAAAATCCAAAAAATCGAAGTTGATTTCAAATGATTTTATTAGAATTTGACAAAAATCTTGTCTACATACAAGAAAATTGAAGTTATTTTCATCTAAATTTAGTCAAATATAGTTCCTACAACCAAAATACGCTACAAAATCCAAAATAATCGAAGTTGATTTCAAATAAATTTATTAAAATTTGACATTTCCAACTAAATTTTTTTTCATAATCCAACATAATTGAAGTTATTTTCATCTAAATTTACTCAAATATAGATCCTACAACCAAAATACGCAACAAAATCCAAAATAATCGAAGTTGATTTCAAATAAATTTATTAAAATTTGACATTTCCAACTAAATTTTTTTTCATAATCCAACAAAATTAAATTTGTTTTCATCTAAATTTACTCAAATATGGATCCTACAACAAAAATACTCATCAAAATCCAAAATAATCGAAGTTGATTTCAAATAAATTTAATAAAACTTGATACTTCCAACTAAAATTTTTTTCACAATCCAACAAAATTGAAGTTATTTTCATCTAAATTTAATCAAATATAGATCCTACAACAAAAATACTCCACAAAATCCAAAAAATCGAAGTTGATTTCATATGAATTTATTAAAATTTGACACTTCCAACTAAAATTTTTTTTATAATCCAACAAAATTGAAGTTATTTTCATCTAAATTTAGTCAAATATAGATCCTACAACCAAAATACTCATCAAAATCCAAAAAAATCGAAGTTGATTTCAAATGAATTTATTAAAATTTGACAAAAATCTTGTCTACATCCAAGAAAATTGAAGTTATTTTCATCTAAATTTACTCAAATATAGATCCTACAACAAAAATACTCAACAAAATCCAAAAAAATCGAAGTTGATTTCAAATGATTTTATTAAAATTTGACAAAAATCTTGTCTACATACAAGAAAATTGAAGTTATTTTCATCTAAATTTAGTCAAATATAGATCCTACAACCAAAATAGTCATCAAAATCCAAAAAATCGAAGTTGATTTCAAATAAATTTATTAAAATTTGACATTTCCAACTAAATTTTTTTTCAGAATCCAACAAAATTGAAGTTATTTTCATCTAATTTTACTCAAATATAGACCCTACAACAAAAATACTCAACAAAATCCAAAAAAATCGAAGTTGATTTCAAATAAATTTATTAAAATTTGACACTTCCAACTAAATTTTTTTTCATAATCCAACAAAATTAAATTTATTTTCATCTAAATTTACTCAAATATGGATCCTACAACAAAAATACTCAACAAAATCCAAAATAATCGAAGTTGATTTCAAATAAATTTAATAAAACTTGATACTTCCAACTAAAATTTTTTTCACAATCCAACAAAATTGAAGTTATTTTCATCTAAATTTAATCAAATATAGATCCTACAACAAAAATACTCGACAAAATCCAAAAAAATCGAAGTTGATTTCATATGAATTTATTAAAATTGGACACTTCCAACTAAAATTTTTTTTATAATCCAACAAAATTGAAGTTATTTTCATCTAAATTTAGTCAAATATAGATCCTACAACCAAAATACTCATCAAAATCCAAAAAAATCGAAGTTGATTTCAAATGAATTTATTAAAATTTGACAAAAATCTTGTCTACATCCAAGAAAATTGAAGTTATTTTCATCTAAATTTACTCAAATATAGATCCTACAACAAAAATACTCAACAAAATCCAAAAAAATCGAAGTTGATTTCAAATGATTTTATTAAAATTTGACAAAAATCTTGTCTACATACAAGAAAATTGAAGTTATTTTCATCTAAATTTAGTCAAATATAGATCCTACAACCAAAATAGTCATCAAAATCCAAAAAATCGAAGTTGATTTCAAATAAATTTATTAAAATTTGACATTTCCAACTAAATTTTTTTTCAGAATCCAACAAAATTGAAGTTATTTTCATCTAAATTTACTCAAATATAGACCCTACAACAAAAATACTCAACAAAATCCAAAAAAATCGAAGTTGATTTCAAATAAATTTATTAAAATTTGACACTTCCAACTAAATTTTTTTTCATAATCCAACAAAATTAAATTTATTTTCATCTAAATTTACTCAAATATGGATCCTACAACAAAAATACTCAACAAAATCCAAAATAATCGAAGTTGATTTCAAATAAATTTAATAAAACTTGTTACTTCCAACTAAAATTTTTTTCACAATCCAACAAAATTGAAGTTATTTTCATCTAAATTTAATCAAATATAGATCCTACCACAAAAATACTCAACAAAATCCAAAAAAATCGAAGTTGATTTCAAATGATTTTATTAAAATTTGACAAAAATCTTGTCTACATCCAAGAAAATTGAAGTTATTTTCATCTAAATTTACTCAAATATAGATCCTACAACAAAAATACTCAACAAAATCCAAAAAAATCGAAGATGATTTCAAATGAATTTATTAAAATTTCACAAAAATCTTGTCTACATCCAAGAAAATTGAAGTTATTTTCATCTAAATTTACTCAAATATAGATCCTACAACAAAAATACTCAACAAAATCCAAAAAAATCGAAGTTGATTTCAAATGATTTTATTAGAATTTGACAAAAATCTTGTCTACATACAAGAAAATTGAAGTTATTTTCATCTAAATTTAGTCAAATATAGTTCCTACAACCAAAATACGCAACAAAATCCAAAATAATCGAAGTTGATTTCAAATAAATTTATTAAAATTTGACATTTCCAACTAAATTTTTTTTCATAATCCAACATAATTGAAGTTATTTTCATCTAAATTTACTCAAATATAGATCCTACAACCAAAATACGCAACAAAATCCAAAATAATCGAAGTTGATTTCAAATAAATTTATTAAAATTTGACATTTCCAACTAAATTTTTTTTCATAATCCAACAAAATTAAATTTGTTTTCATCTAAATTTACTCAAATATGTATCCTACAACAAAAATACTCATCAAAATCCAAAATAATCGAAGTTGATTTCAAATAAATTTAATAAAACTTGATACTTCCAACTAAAATTTTTTTCACAATCCAACAAAATTGAAGTTATTTTCATCTAAATTTAATCAAATATAGATCCTACAACAAAAATACTCCACAAAATCCAAAAAATCGAAGTTGATTTCATATGAATTTATTAAAATTTGACACTTCCAACTAAATTTTTTTTCATAATCCAACAAAATTAAATTTATTTTCATCTAAATTTACTCAAATATGGATCCTACAACAAAAATACTCAACAAAATCCAAAATAATCGAAGTTGATTTCAAATAAATTTAATAAAACTTGATACTTCCAACTAAAATTTTTTTCACAATCCAACAAAATTGAAGTTATTTTCATCTAAATTTAATCAAATATAGATCCTACAACAAAAATACTCGACAAAATCCAAAAAAATCGAAGTTGATTTCATATGAATTTATTAAAATTGGACACTTCCAACTAAATTTTTTTTTATAATCCAACAAAATTGAAGTTATTTTCATCTAAATTTAGTCAAATATAGATCCTACAACCAAAATACTCATCAAAATCCAAAAAAATCGAAGTTGATTTCAAATGAATTTATTAAAATTTGACAAAAATCTTGTCTACATCCAAGAAAATTGAAGTTATTTTCATCTAAATTTACTCAAATATAGATCCTACAACAAAAATACTCAACAAAATCCAAAAAATCGAAGTTGATTTCAAATGATTTTATTAGAATTTGACAAAAATCTTGTCTACATACAAGAAAATTGAAGTTATTTTCATCTAAATTTAGTCAAATATAGTTCCTACAACCAAAATACGCTACAAAATCCAAAATAATCGAAGTTGATTTCAAATAAATTTATTAAAATTTGACATTTCCAACTAAATTTTTTTTCATAATCCAACATAATTGAAGTTATTTTCATCTAAATTTACTCAAATATAGATCCTACAACCAAAATACGCAACAAAATCCAAAATAATCGAAGTTGATTTCAAATAAATTTATTAAAATTTGACATTTCCAACTAAATTTTTTTTCATAATCCAACAAAATTAAATTTGTTTTCATCTAAATTTACTCAAATATGGATCCTACAACAAAAATACTCATCAAAATCCAAAATAATCGAAGTTGATTTCAAATAAATTTAATAAAACTTGATACTTCCAACTAAAATTTCTTTCACAATCCAACAAAATTGAAGTTATTTTCATCTAAATTTAATCAAATATAGATCCTACAACAAAAATACTCCACAAAATCCAAAAAATCGAAGTTGATTTCATATGAATTTATTAAAATTTGACACTTCCAACTAAAATTTTTTTTATAATCCAACAAAATTGAAGTTATTTTCATCTAAATTTAGTCAAATATAGATCCTACAACCAAAATACTCATCAAAATCCAAAAAAATCGAAGTTGATTTCAAATGAATTTATTAAAATTTGACAAAAATCTTGTCTACATCCAAGAAAATTGAAGTTATTTTCATCTAAATTTACTCAAATATAGATCCTACAACAAAAATACTCAACAAAATCCAAAAAAATCGAAGTTGATTTCAAATGATTTTATTAAAATTTGACAAAAATCTTGTCTACATACAAGAAAATTGAAGTTATTTTCATCTAAATTTAGTCAAATATAGATCCTACAACCAAAATAGTCATCAAAATCCAAAAAATCGAAGTTGATTTCAAATAAATTTATTAAAATTTGACATTTCCAACTAAATTTTTTTTCAGAATCCAACAAAATTGAAGTTATTTTCATCTAATTTTACTCAAATATAGACCCTACAACAAAAATACTCAACAAAATCCAAAAAAATCGAAGTTGATTTCAAATAAATTTATTAAAATTTGACACTTCCAACTAAATTTTTTTTCATAATCCAACAAAATTAAATTTATTTTCATCTAAATTTACTCAAATATGGATCCTACAACAAAAATACTCAACAAAATCCAAAATAATCGAAGTTGATTTCAAATAAATTTAATAAAACTTGATACTTCCAACTAAAATTTTTTTCACAATCCAACAAAATTGAAGTTATTTTCATCTAAATTTAATCAAATATAGATCCTACAACAAAAATACTCGACAAAATCCAAAAAAATCGAAGTTGATTTCATATGAATTTATTAAAATTGGACACTTCCAACTAAAATTTTTTTTATAATCCAACAAAATTGAAGTTATTTTCATCTAAATTTAGTCAAATATAGATCCTACAACCAAAATACTCATCAAAATCCAAAAAAATCGAAGTTGATTTCAAATGAATTTATTAAAATTTGACAAAAATCTTGTCTACATCCAAGAAAATTGAAGTTATTTTCATCTAAATTTACTCAAATATAGATCCTACAACAAAAATACTCAACAAAATCCAAAAAAATCGAAGTTGATTTCAAATGATTTTATTAAAATTTGACAAAAATCTTGTCTACATACAAGAAAATTGAAGTTATTTTCATCTAAATTTAGTCAAATATAGATCCTACAACCAAAATAGTCATCAAAATCCAAAAAATCGAAGTTGATTTCAAATAAATTTATTAAAATTTGACATTTCCAACTAAATTTTTTTTCAGAATCCAACAAAATTGAAGTTATTTTCATCTAAATTTACTCAAATATAGACCCTACAACAAAAATACTCAACAAAATCCAAAAAAATCGAAGTTGATTTCAAATAAATTTATTAAAATTTGACACTTCCAACTAAATTTTTTTTCATAATCCAACAAAATTAAATTTATTTTCATCTAAATTTACTCAAATATGGATCCTACAACAAAAATACTCAACAAAATCCAAAATAATCGAAGTTGATTTCAAATAAATTTAATAAAACTTGTTACTTCCAACTAAAATTTTTTTCACAATCCAACAAAATTGAAGTTATTTTCATCTAAATTTAATCAAATATAGATCCTACCACAAAAATACTCAACAAAATCCAAAAAAATCGAAGTTGATTTCAAATGATTTTATTAAAATTTGACAAAAATCTTGTCTACATCCAAGAAAATTGAAGTTATTTTCATCTAAATTTACTCAAATATAGATCCTACAACAAAAATACTCAACAAAATCCAAAAAAATCGAAGATGATTTCAAATGAATTTATTAAAATTTCACAAAAATCTTGTCTACATCCAAGAAAATTGAAGTTATTTTCATCTAAATTTACTCAAATATAGATCCTACAACAAAAATACTCAACAAAATCCAAAAAAATCGAAGTTGATTTCAAATGATTTTATTAGAATTTGACAAAAATCTTGTCTACATACAAGAAAATTGAAGTTATTTTCATCTAAATTTAGTCAAATATAGTTCCTACAACCAAAATACGCAACAAAATCCAAAATAATCGAAGTTGATTTCAAATAAATTTATTAAAATTTGACATTTCCAACTAAATTTTTTTTCATAATCCAACATAATTGAAGTTATTTTCATCTAAATTTACTCAAATATAGATCCTACAACCAAAATACGCAACAAAATCCAAAATAATCGAAGTTGATTTCAAATAAATTTATTAAAATTTGACATTTCCAACTAAATTTTTTTTCATAATCCAACAAAATTAAATTTGTTTTCATCTAAATTTACTCAAATATGTATCCTACAACAAAAATACTCGTCAAAATCCAAAATAATCGAAGTTGATTTCAAATAAATTTAATAAAACTTGATACTTCCAACTAAAATTTTTTTCACAATCCAACAAAATTGAAGTTATTTTCATCTAAATTTAATCAAATATAGATCCTACAACAAAAATACTCCACAAAATCCAAAAAATCGAAGTTGATTTCATATGAATTTATTAAAATTTGACACTTCCAACTAAAATTTTTTTTATAATCCAACAAAATTGAAGTTATTTTCATCTAAATTTAGTCAAATATAGATCCTACAACCAAAATACTCATCAAAATCCAAAAAAATCGAAGTTGATTTCAAATGAATTTATTAAAATTTGACAAAAATCTTGTCTACATCCAAGAAAATTGAAGTTATTTTCATCTAAATTTACTCAAATATAGATCCTACAACAAAAATACTCAACAAAATCCAAAAAAATCGAAGTTGATTTCAAATGATTTTATTAAAATTTGACAAAAATCTTGTCTACATACAAGAAAATTGAAGTTATTTTCATCTAAATTTAGTCAAATATAGATCCTACAACCAAAATAGTCATCAAAATCCAAAAAATCGAAGTTGATTTCAAATAAATTTATTAAAATTTGACATTTCCAACTAAATTTTTTTTCAGAATCCAACAAAATTGAAGTTATTTTCATCTAATTTTACTCAAATATAGACCCTACAACAAAAATATTCAACAAAATCCAAAAAAATCGAAGTTGATTTCAAATAAATTTATTAAAATTTGACACTTCCAACTAAATTTTTTTTCATAATCCAACAAAATTAAATTTATTTTCATCTAAATTTACTCAAATATGGATCCTACAACAAAAATACTCAACAAAATCCAAAATAATCGAAGTTGATTTCAAATAAATTTAATAAAACTTGATACTTCCAACTAAAATTTTTTTCACAATCCAACAAAATTGAAGTTATTTTCATCTAAATTTAATCAAATATAGATCCTACAACAAAAATACTCGACAAAATCCAAAAAAATCGAAGTTGATTTCATATGAATTTATTAAAATTGGACACTTCCAACTAAATTTTTTTTTATAATCCAACAAAATTGAAGTTATTTTCATCTAAATTTAGTCAAATATAGATCCTACAACCAAAATACTCATCAAAATCCAAAAAAATCGAAGTTGATTTCAAATGAATTTATTAAAATTTGACAAAAATCTTGTCTACATCCAAGAAAATTGAAGTTATTTTCATCTAAATTTACTCAAATATAGATCCTACAACAAAAATACTCAACAAAATCCAAAAAATCGAAGTTGATTTCAAATGATTTTATTAGAATTTGACAAAAATCTTGTCTACATACAAGAAAATTGAAGTTATTTTCATCTAAATTTAGTCAAATATAGTTCCTACAACCAAAATACGCTACAAAATCCAAAATAATCGAAGTTGATTTCAAATAAATTTATTAAAATTTGACATTTCCAACTAAATTTTTTTTCATAATCCAACATAATTGAAGTTATTTTCATCTAAATTTACTCAAATATAGATCCTACAACCAAAATACGCAACAAAATCCAAAATAATCGAAGTTGATTTCAAATAAATTTATTAAAATTTGACATTTCCAACTAAATTTTTTTTCATAATCCAACAAAATTAAATTTGTTTTCATCTAAATTTACTCAAATATGGATCCTACAACAAAAATACTCATCAAAATCCAAAATAATCGAAGTTGATTTCAAATAAATTTAATAAAACTTGATACTTCCAACTAAAATTTTTTTCACAATCCAACAAAATTGAAGTTATTTTCATCTAAATTTAATCAAATATAGATCCTACAACAAAAATACTCCACAAAATCCAAAAAATCGAAGTTGATTTCATATGAATTTATTAAAATTTGACACTTCCAACTAAAATTTTTTTTATAATCCAACAAAATTGAAGTTATTTTCATCTAAATTTAGTCAAATATAGATCCTACAACCAAAATACTCATCAAAATCCAAAAAAATCGAAGTTGATTTCAAATGAATTTATTAAAATTTGACAAAAATCTTGTCTACATCCAAGAAAATTGAAGTTATTTTCATCTAAATTTACTCAAATATAGATCCTACAACAAAAATACTCAACAAAATCCAAAAAAATCGAAGTTGATTTCAAATGATTTTATTAAAATTTGACAAAAATCTTGTCTACATACAAGAAAATTGAAGTTATTTTCATCTAAATTTAGTCAAATATAGATCCTACAACCAAAATAGTCATCAAAATCCAAAAAATCGAAGTTGATTTCAAATAAATTTATTAAAATTTGACATTTCCAACTAAATTTTTTTTCAGAATCCAACAAAATTGAAGTTATTTTCATCTAATTTTACTCAAATATAGACCCTACAACAAAAATACTCAACAAAATCCAAAAAAATCGAAGTTGATTTCAAATAAATTTATTAAAATTTGACACTTCCAACTAAATTTTTTTTCATAATCCAACAAAATTAAATTTATTTTCATCTAAATTTACTCAAATATGGATCCTACAACAAAAATACTCAACAAAATCCAAAATAATCGAAGTTGATTTCAAATAAATTTAATAAAACTTGATACTTCCAACTAAAATTTTTTTCACAATCCAACAAAATTGAAGTTATTTTCATCTAAATTTAATCAAATATAGATCCTACAACAAAAATACTCGACAAAATCCAAAAAAATCGAAGTTGATTTCATATGAATTTATTAAAATTGGACACTTCCAACTAAAATTTTTTTTATAATCCAACAAAATTGAAGTTATTTTCATCTAAATTTAGTCAAATATAGATCCTACAACCAAAATACTCATCAAAATCCAAAAAAATCGAAGTTGATTTCAAATGAATTTATTAAAATTTGACAAAAATCTTGTCTACATCCAAGAAAATTGAAGTTATTTTCATCTAAATTTACTCAAATATAGATCCTACAACAAAAATACTCAACAAAATCCAAAAAAATCGAAGTTGATTTCAAATGATTTTATTAAAATTTGACAAAAATCTTGTCTACATACAAGAAAATTGAAGTTATTTTCATCTAAATTTAGTCAAATATAGATCCTACAACCAAAATAGTCATCAAAATCCAAAAAATCGAAGTTGATTTCAAATAAATTTATTAAAATTTGACATTTCCAACTAAATTTTTTTTCAGAATCCAACAAAATTGAAGTTATTTTCATCTAAATTTACTCAAATATAGACCCTACAACAAAAATACTCAACAAAATCCAAAAAAATCGAAGTTGATTTCAAATAAATTTATTAAAATTTGACACTTCCAACTAAATTTTTTTTCATAATCCAACAAAATTAAATTTATTTTCATCTAAATTTACTCAAATATGGATCCTACAACAAAAATACTCAACAAAATCCAAAATAATCGAAGTTGATTTCAAATAAATTTAATAAAACTTGTTACTTCCAACTAAAATTTTTTTCACAATCCAACAAAATTGAAGTTATTTTCATCTAAATTTAATCAAATATAGATCCTACCACAAAAATACTCAACAAAATCCAAAAAAATCGAAGTTGATTTCAAATGATTTTATTAAAATTTGACAAAAATCTTGTCTACATCCAAGAAAATTGAAGTTATTTTCATCTAAATTTACTCAAATATAGATCCTACAACAAAAATACTCAACAAAATCCAAAAAAATCGAAGATGATTTCAAATGAATTTATTAAAATTTCACAAAAATCTTGTCTACATCCAAGAAAATTGAAGTTATTTTCATCTAAATTTACTCAAATATAGATCCTACAACAAAAATACTCAACAAAATCCAAAAAAATCGAAGTTGATTTCAAATGATTTTATTAGAATTTGACAAAAATCTTGTCTACATACAAGAAAATTGAAGTTATTTTCATCTAAATTTAGTCAAATATAGTTCCTACAACCAAAATACGCAACAAAATCCAAAATAATCGAAGTTGATTTCAAATAAATTTATTAAAATTTGACATTTCCAACTAAATTTTTTTTCATAATCCAACATAATTGAAGTTATTTTCATCTAAATTTACTCAAATATAGATCCTACAACCAAAATACGCAACAAAATCCAAAATAATCGAAGTTGATTTCAAATAAATTTATTAAAATTTGACATTTCCAACTAAATTTTTTTTCATAATCCAACAAAATTAAATTTGTTTTCATCTAAATTTACTCAAATATGTATCCTACAACAAAAATACTCATCAAAATCCAAAATAATCGAAGTTGATTTCAAATAAATTTAATAAAACTTGATACTTCCAACTAAAATTTTTTTCACAATCCAACAAAATTGAAGTTATTTTCATCTAAATTTAATCAAATATAGATCCTACAACAAAAATACTCCACAAAATCCAAAAAATCGAAGTTGATTTCATATGAATTTATTAAAATTTGACACTTCCAACTAAAATTTTTTTTATAATCCAACAAAATTGAAGTTATTTTCATCTAAATTTAGTCAAATATAGATCCTACAACCAAAATACTCATCAAAATCCAAAAAAATCGAAGTTGATTTCAAATGAATTTATTAAAATTTGACAAAAATCTTGTCTACATCCAAGAAAATTGAAGTTATTTTCATCTAAATTTACTCAAATATAGATCCTACAACAAAAATACTCAACAAAATCCAAAAAAATCGAAGTTGATTTCAAATGATTTTATTAAAATTTGACAAAAATCTTGTCTACATACAAGAAAATTGAAGTTATTTTCATCTAAATTTAGTCAAATATAGATCCTACAACCAAAATAGTCATCAAAATCCAAAAAATCGAAGTTGATTTCAAATAAATTTATTAAAATTTGA
Source organism: Andrena fulva (assembly GCA_946251845.1). Taxonomy (NCBI): domain Eukaryota; kingdom Metazoa; phylum Arthropoda; class Insecta; order Hymenoptera; family Andrenidae; genus Andrena; species Andrena fulva. The sequence continues at coordinate 3,644,243 of CAMITZ010000243.1, forward strand.
CATTTCCAACTAAATTTTTTTTCAGAATCCAACAAAATTGAAGTTATTTTCATCTAATTTTACTCAAATATAGACCCTACAACAAAAATACTCAACAAAATCCAAAAAAATCGAAGTTGATTTCAAATAAATTTATTAAAATTTGACACTTCCAACTAAATTTTTTTTCATAATCCAACAAAATTAAATTTATTTTCATCTAAATTTACTCAAATATGGATCCTACAACAAAAATACTCAACAAAATCCAAAATAATCGAAGTTGATTTCAAATAAATTTAATAAAACTTGATACTTCCAACTAAAATTTTTTTCACAATCCAACAAAATTGAAGTTATTTTCATCTAAATTTAATCAAATATAGATCCTACAACAAAAATACTCGACAAAATCCAAAAAAATCGAAGTTGATTTCATATGAATTTATTAAAATTGGACACTTCCAACTAAATTTTTTTTTATAATCCAACAAAATTGAAGTTATTTTCATCTAAATTTAGTCAAATATAGATCCTACAACCAAAATACTCATCAAAATCCAAAAAAATCGAAGTTGATTTCAAATGAATTTATTAAAATTTGACAAAAATCTTGTCTACATCCAAGAAAATTGAAGTTATTTTCATCTAAATTTACTCAAATATAGATCCTACAACAAAAATACTCAACAAAATCCAAAAAATCGAAGTTGATTTCAAATGATTTTATTAGAATTTGACAAAAATCTTGTCTACATACAAGAAAATTGAAGTTATTTTCATCTAAATTTAGTCAAATATAGTTCCTACAACCAAAATACGCTACAAAATCCAAAATAATCGAAGTTGATTTCAAATAAATTTATTAAAATTTGACATTTCCAACTAAATTTTTTTTCATAATCCAACATAATTGAAGTTATTTTCATCTAAATTTACTCAAATATAGATCCTACAACCAAAATACGCAACAAAATCCAAAATAATCGAAGTTGATTTCAAATAAATTTATTAAAATTTGACATTTCCAACTAAATTTTTTTTCATAATCCAACAAAATTAAATTTGTTTTCATCTAAATTTACTCAAATATGGATCCTACAACAAAAATACTCATCAAAATCCAAAATAATCGAAGTTGATTTCAAATAAATTTAATAAAACTTGATACTTCCAACTAAAATTTTTTTCACAATCCAACAAAATTGAAGTTATTTTCATCTAAATTTAATCAAATATAGATCCTACAACAAAAATACTCCACAAAATCCAAAAAATCGAAGTTGATTTCATATGAATTTATTAAAATTTGACACTTCCAACTAAAATTTTTTTTATAATCCAACAAAATTGAAGTTATTTTCATCTAAATTTAGTCAAATATAGATCCTACAACCAAAATACTCATCAAAATCCAAAAAAATCGAAGTTGATTTCAAATGAATTTATTAAAATTTGACAAAAATCTTGTCTACATCCAAGAAAATTGAAGTTATTTTCATCTAAATTTACTCAAATATAGATCCTACAACAAAAATACTCAACAAAATCCAAAAAAATCGAAGTTGATTTCAAATGATTTTATTAAAATTTGACAAAAATCTTGTCTACATACAAGAAAATTGAAGTTATTTTCATCTAAATTTAGTCAAATATAGATCCTACAACCAAAATAGTCATCAAAATCCAAAAAATCGAAGTTGATTTCAAATAAATTTATTAAAATTTGACATTTCCAACTAAATTTTTTTTCAGAATCCAACAAAATTGAAGTTATTTTCATCTAATTTTACTCAAATATAGACCCTACAACAAAAATACTCAACAAAATCCAAAAAAATCGAAGTTGATTTCAAATAAATTTATTAAAATTTGACACTTCCAACTAAATTTTTTTTCATAATCCAACAAAATTAAATTTATTTTCATCTAAATTTACTCAAATATGGATCCTACAACAAAAATACTCAACAAAATCCAAAATAATCGAAGTTGATTTCAAATAAATTTAATAAAACTTGATACTTCCAACTAAAATTTTTTTCACAATCCAACAAAATTGAAGTTATTTTCATCTAAATTTAATCAAATATAGATCCTACAACAAAAATACTCGACAAAATCCAAAAAAATCGAAGTTGATTTCATATGAATTTATTAAAATTGGACACTTCCAACTAAAATTTTTTTTATAATCCAACAAAATTGAAGTTATTTTCATCTAAATTTAGTCAAATATAGATCCTACAACCAAAATACTCATCAAAATCCAAAAAAATCGAAGTTGATTTCAAATGAATTTATTAAAATTTGACAAAAATCTTGTCTACATCCAAGAAAATTGAAGTTATTTTCATCTAAATTTACTCAAATATAGATCCTACAACAAAAATACTCAACAAAATCCAAAAAAATCGAAGTTGATTTCAAATGATTTTATTAAAATTTGACAAAAATCTTGTCTACATACAAGAAAATTGAAGTTATTTTCATCTAAATTTAGTCAAATATAGATCCTACAACCAAAATAGTCATCAAAATCCAAAAAATCGAAGTTGATTTCAAATAAATTTATTAAAATTTGACATTTCCAACTAAATTTTTTTTCAGAATCCAACAAAATTGAAGTTATTTTCATCTAAATTTACTCAAATATAGACCCTACAACAAAAATACTCAACAAAATCCAAAAAAATCGAAGTTGATTTCAAATAAATTTATTAAAATTTGACACTTCCAACTAAATTTTTTTTCATAATCCAACAAAATTAAATTTATTTTCATCTAAATTTACTCAAATATGGATCCTACAACAAAAATACTCAACAAAATCCAAAATAATCGAAGTTGATTTCAAATAAATTTAATAAAACTTGTTACTTCCAACTAAAATTTTTTTCACAATCCAACAAAATTGAAGTTATTTTCATCTAAATTTAATCAAATATAGATCCTACCACAAAAATACTCAACAAAATCCAAAAAAATCGAAGTTGATTTCAAATGATTTTATTAAAATTTGACAAAAATCTTGTCTACATCCAAGAAAATTGAAGTTATTTTCATCTAAATTTACTCAAATATAGATCCTACAACAAAAATACTCAACAAAATCCAAAAAAATCGAAGATGATTTCAAATGAATTTATTAAAATTTCACAAAAATCTTGTCTACATCCAACAAAATTAAATTTATTTTCATCTAAATTTACTCAAATATGGATCCTACAACAAAAATACTCAACAAAATCCAAAATAATCGAAGTTGATTTCAAATAAATTTAATAAAACTTGATACTTCCAACTAAAATTTTTTTCACAATCCAACAAAATTGAAGTTATTTTCATCTAAATTTAATCAAATATAGATCCTACAACAAAAATACTCGACAAAATCCAAAAAAATCGAAGTTGATTTCATATGAATTTATTAAAATTGGACACTTCCAACTAAAATTTTTTTTATAATCCAACAAAATTGAAGTTATTTTCATCTAAATTTAGTCAAATATAGATCCTACAACCAAAATACTCATCAAAATCCAAAAAAATCGAAGTTGATTTCAAATGAATTTATTAAAATTTGACAAAAATCTTGTCTACATCCAAGAAAATTGAAGTTATTTTCATCTAAATTTACTCAAATATAGATCCTACAACAAAAATACTCAACAAAATCCAAAAAAATCGAAGTTGATTTCAAATGATTTTATTAAAATTTGACAAAAATCTTGTCTACATACAAGAAAATTGAAGTTATTTTCATCTAAATTTAGTCAAATATAGATCCTACAACCAAAATAGTCATCAAAATCCAAAAAATCGAAGTTGATTTCAAATAAATTTATTAAAATTTGACATTTCCAACTAAATTTTTTTTCAGAATCCAACAAAATTGAAGTTATTTTCATCTAAATTTACTCAAATATAGACCCTACAACAAAAATACTCAACAAAATCCAAAAAAATCGAAGTTGATTTCAAATAAATTTATTAAAATTTGACACTTCCAACTAAATTTTTTTTCATAATCCAACAAAATTAAATTTATTTTCATCTAAATTTACTCAAATATGGATCCTACAACAAAAATACTCAACAAAATCCAAAATAATCGAAGTTGATTTCAAATAAATTTAATAAAACTTGTTACTTCCAACTAAAATTTTTTTCACAATCCAACAAAATTGAAGTTATTTTCATCTAAATTTAATCAAATATAGATCCTACCACAAAAATACTCAACAAAATCCAAAAAAATCGAAGTTGATTTCAAATGATTTTATTAAAATTTGACAAAAATCTTGTCTACATCCAAGAAAATTGAAGTTATTTTCATCTAAATTTACTCAAATATAGATCCTACAACAAAAATACTCAACAAAATCCAAAAAAATCGAAGATGATTTCAAATGAATTTATTAAAATTTCACAAAAATCTTGTCTACATCCAAGAAAATTGAAGTTATTTTCATCTAAATTTACTCAAATATAGATCCTACAACAAAAATACTCAACAAAATCCAAAAAAATCGAAGTTGATTTCAAATGATTTTATTAGAATTTGACAAAAATCTTGTCTACATACAAGAAAATTGAAGTTATTTTCATCTAAATTTAGTCAAATATAGTTCCTACAACCAAAATACGCAACAAAATCCAAAATAATCGAAGTTGATTTCAAATAAATTTATTAAAATTTGACATTTCCAACTAAATTTTTTTTCATAATCCAACATAATTGAAGTTATTTTCATCTAAATTTACTCAAATATAGATCCTACAACCAAAATACGCAACAAAATCCAAAATAATCGAAGTTGATTTCAAATAAATTTATTAAAATTTGACATTTCCAACTAAATTTTTTTTCATAATCCAACAAAATTAAATTTGTTTTCATCTAAATTTACTCAAATATGTATCCTACAACAAAAATACTCATCAAAATCCAAAATAATCGAAGTTGATTTCAAATAAATTTAATAAAACTTGATACTTCCAACTAAAATTTTTTTCACAATCCAACAAAATTGAAGTTATTTTCATCTAAATTTAATCAAATATAGATCCTACAACAAAAATACTCCACAAAATCCAAAAAATCGAAGTTGATTTCATATGAATTTATTAAAATTTGACACTTCCAACTAAAATTTTTTTTATAATCCAACAAAATTGAAGTTATTTTCATCTAAATTTAGTCAAATATAGATCCTACAACCAAAATACTCATCAAAATCCAAAAAAATCGAAGTTGATTTCAAATGAATTTATTAAAATTTGACAAAAATCTTGTCTACATCCAAGAAAATTGAAGTTATTTTCATCTAAATTTACTCAAATATAGATCCTACAACAAAAATACTCAACAAAATCCAAAAAAATCGAAGTTGATTTCAAATGATTTAATTAAAATTTGACAAAAATCTTGTCTACATACAAGAAAATTGAAGTTATTTTCATCTAAATTTAGTCAAATATAGATCCTACAACCAAAATAGTCATCAAAATCCAAAAAATCGAAGTTGATTTCAAATAAATTTATTAAAATTTGACATTTCCAACTAAATTTTTTTTCAGAATCCAACAAAATTGAAGTTATTTTCATCTAATTTTACTCAAATATAGACCCTACAACAAAAATACTCAACAAAATCCAAAAAAATCGAAGTTGATTTCAAATAAATTTATTAAAATTTGACACTTCCAACTAAATTTTTTTTCATAATCCAACAAAATTAAATTTATTTTCATCTAAATTTACTCAAATATGGATCCTACAACAAAAATACTCAACAAAATCCAAAATAATCGAAGTTGATTTCAAATAAATTTAATAAAACTTGATACTTCCAACTAAAATTTTTTTCACAATCCAACAAAATTGAAGTTATTTTCATCTAAATTTAATCAAATATAGATCCTACAACAAAAATACTCGACAAAATCCAAAAAAATCGAAGTTGATTTCATATGAATTTATTAAAATTGGACACTTCCAACTAAAATTTTTTTTATAATCCAACAAAATTGAAGTTATTTTCATCTAAATTTAGTCAAATATAGATCCTACAACCAAAATACTCATCAAAATCCAAAAAAATCGAAGTTGATTTCAAATGAATTTATTCAAATTTGACAAAAATCTTGTCTACATCCAAGAAAATTGAAGTTATTTTCATCTAAATTTACTCAAATATAGATCCTACAACAAAAATACTCAACAAAATCCAAAAAAATCGAAGTTGATTTCAAATGATTTTATTAAAATTTGACAAAAATCTTGTCTACATACAAGAAAATTGAAGTTATTTTCATCTAAATTTAGTCAAATATAGATCCTACAACCAAAATAGTCATCAAAATCCAAAAAATCGAAGTTGATTTCAAATAAATTTATTAAAATTTGACATTTCCAACTAAATTTTTTTTCAGAATCCAACAAAATTGAAGTTATTTTCATCTAAATTTACTCAAATATAGACCCTACAACAAAAATACTCAACAAAATCCAAAAAAATCGAAGTTGATTTCAAATAAATTTATTAAAATTTGACACTTCCAACTAAATTTTTTTTCATAATCCAACAAAATTAAATTTATTTTCATCTAAATTTACTCAAATATGGATCCTACAACAAAAATACTCAACAAAATCCAAAATAATCGAAGTTGATTTCAAATAAATTTAATAAAACTTGTTACTTCCAACTAAAATTTTTTTCACAATCCAACAAAATTGAAGTTATTTTCATCTAAATTTAATCAAATATAGATCCTACCACAAAAATACTCAACAAAATCCAAAAAAATCGAAGTTGATTTCAAATGATTTTATTAAAATTTGACAAAAATCTTGTCTACATCCAAGAAAATTGAAGTTATTTTCATCTAAATTTACTCAAATATAGATCCTACAACAAAAATACTCAACAAAATCCAAAAAAATCGAAGATGATTTCAAATGAATTTATTAAAATTTCACAAAAATCTTGTCTACATCCAAGAAAATTGAAGTTATTTTCATCTAAATTTACTCAAATATAGATCCTACAACAAAAATACTCAACAAAATCCAAAAAAATCGAAGTTGATTTCAAATGATTTTATTAGAATTTGACAAAAATCTTGTCTACATACAAGAAAATTGAAGTTATTTTCATCTAAATTTAGTCAAATATAGTTCCTACAACCAAAATACGCAACAAAATCCAAAATAATCGAAGTTGATTTCAAATAAATTTATTAAAATTTGACATTTCCAACTAAATTTTTTTTCATAATCCAACATAATTGAAGTTATTTTCATCTAAATTTACTCAAATATAGATCCTACAACCAAAATACGCAACAAAATCCAAAATAATCGAAGTTGATTTCAAATAAATTTATTAAAATTTGACATTTCCAACTAAATTTTTTTTCATAATCCAACAAAATTAAATTTGTTTTCATCTAAATTTACTCAAATATGTATCCTACAACAAAAATACTCATCAAAATCCAAAATAATCGAAGTTGATTTCAAATAAATTTAATAAAACTTGATACTTCCAACTAAAATTTTTTTCACAATCCAACAAAATTGAAGTTATTTTCATCTAAATTTAATCAAATATAGATCCTACAACAAAAATACTCCACAAAATCCAAAAAATCGAAGTTGATTTCATATGAATTTATTAAAATTTGACACTTCCAACTAAAATTTTTTTTATAATCCAACAAAATTGAAGTTATTTTCATCTAAATTTAGTCAAATATAGATCCTACAACCAAAATACTCATCAAAATCCAAAAAAATCGAAGTTGATTTCAAATGAATTTATTAAAATTTGACAAAAATCTTGTCTACATCCAAGAAAATTGAAGTTATTTTCATCTAAATTTACTCAAATATAGATCCTACAACAAAAATACTCAACAAAATCCAAAAAAATCGAAGTTGATTTCAAATGATTTTATTAAAATTTGACAAAAATCTTGTCTACATACAAGAAAATTGAAGTTATTTTCATCTAAATTTAGTCAAATATAGATCCTACAACCAAAATAGTCATCAAAATCCAAAAAATCGAAGTTGATTTCAAATAAATTTATTAAAATTTGACATTTCCAACTAAATTTTTTTTCAGAATCCAACAAAATTGAAGTTATTTTCATCTAATTTTACTCAAATATAGACCCTACAACAAAAATACTCAACAAAATCCAAAAAAATCGAAGTTGATTTCAAATAAATTTATTAAAATTTGACACTTCCAACTAAATTTTTTTTCATAATCCAACAAAATTAAATTTATTTTCATCTAAATTTACTCAAATATGGATCCTACAACAAAAATACTCAACAAAATCCAAAATAATCGAAGTTGATTTCAAATAAATTTAATAAAACTTGATACTTCCAACTAAAATTTTTTTCACAATCCAACAAAATTGAAGTTATTTTCATCTAAATTTAATCAAATATAGATCCTACAACAAAAATACTCGACAAAATCCAAAAAAATCGAAGTTGATTTCATATGAATTTATTAAAATTGGACACTTCCAACTAAATTTTTTTTTATAATCCAACAAAATTGAAGTTATTTTCATCTAAATTTAGTCAAATATAGATCCTACAACCAAAATACTCATCAAAATCCAAAAAAATCGAAGTTGATTTCAAATGAATTTATTAAAATTTGACAAAAATCTTGTCTACATCCAAGAAAATTGAAGTTATTTTCATCTAAATTTACTCAAATATAGATCCTACAACAAAAATACTCAACAAAATCCAAAAAATCGAAGTTGATTTCAAATGATTTTATTAGAATTTGACAAAAATCTTGTCTACATACAAGAAAATTGAAGTTATTTTCATCTAAATTTAGTCAAATATAGTTCCTACAACCAAAATACGCTACAAAATCCAAAATAATCGAAGTTGATTTCAAATAAATTTAATAAAACTTGATACTTCCAACTAAAATTTTTTTCACAATCCAACAAAATTGAAGTTATTTTCATCTAAATTTACTCAAATATAGATCCTACAACCAAAATACGCAACAAAATCCAAAATAATCGAAGTTGATTTCAAATAAATTTATTAAAATTTGACATTTCCAACTAAATTTTTTTTCATAATCCAACAAAATTAAATTTGTTTTCATCTAAATTTACTCAAATATGGATCCTACAACAAAAATACTCATCAAAATCCAAAATAATCGAAGTTGATTTCAAATAAATTTAATAAAACTTGATACTTCCAACTAAAATTTTTTTCACAATCCAACAAAATTGAAGTTATTTTCATCTAAATTTAATCAAATATAGATCCTACAACAAAAATACTCCACAAAATCCAAAAAATCGAAGTTGATTTCATATGAATTTATTAAAATTTGACACTTCCAACTAAAATTTTTTTTATAATCCAACAAAATTGAAGTTATTTTCATCTAAATTTAGTCAAATATAGATCCTACAACCAAAATACTCATCAAAATCCAAAAAAATCGAAGTTGATTTCAAATGAATTTATTAAAATTTGACAAAAATCTTGTCTACATCCAAGAAAATTGAAGTTATTTTCATCTAAATTTACTCAAATATAGATCCTACAACAAAAATACTCAACAAAATCCAAAAAAATCGAAGTTGATTTCAAATGATTTTATTAAAATTTGACAAAAATCTTGTCTACATACAAGAAAATTGAAGTTATTTTCATCTAAATTTAGTCAAATATAGATCCTACAACCAAAATAGTCATCAAAATCCAAAAAATCGAAGTTGATTTCAAATAAATTTATTAAAATTTGACATTTCCAACTAAATTTTTTTTCAGAATCCAACAAAATTGAAGTTATTTTCATCTAATTTTACTCAAATATAGACCCTACAACAAAAATACTCAACAAAATCCAAAAAAATCGAAGTTGATTTCAAATAAATTTATTAAAATTTGACACTTCCAACTAAATTTTTTTTCATAATCCAACAAAATTAAATTTATTTTCATCTAAATTTACTCAAATATGGATCCTACAACAAAAATACTCAACAAAATCCAAAATAATCGAAGTTGATTTCAAATAAATTTAATAAAACTTGATACTTCCAACTAAAATTTTTTTCACAATCCAACAAAATTGAAGTTATTTTCATCTAAATTTAATCAAATATAGATCCTACAACAAAAATACTCGACAAAATCCAAAAAAATCGAAGTTGATTTCATATGAATTTATTAAAATTGGACACTTCCAACTAAAATTTTTTTTATAATCCAACAAAATTGAAGTTATTTTCATCTAAATTTAGTCAAATATAGATCCTACAACCAAAATACTCATCAAAATCCAAAAAAATCGAAGTTGATTTCAAATGAATTTATTAAAATTTGACAAAAATCTTGTCTACATCCAAGAAAATTGAAGTTATTTTCATCTAAATTTACTCAAATATAGATCCTACAACAAAAATACTCAACAAAATCCAAAAAAATCGAAGTTGATTTCAAATGATTTTATTAAAATTTGACAAAAATCTTGTCTACATACAAGAAAATTGAAGTTATTTTCATCTAAATTTAGTCAAATATAGATCCTACAACCAAAATAGTCATCAAAATCCAAAAAATCGAAGTTGATTTCAAATAAATTTATTAAAATTTGACATTTCCAACTAAATTTTTTTTCAGAATCCAACAAAATTGAAGTTATTTTCATCTAAATTTACTCAAATATAGACCCTACAACAAAAATACTCAACAAAATCCAAAAAAATCGAAGTTGATTTCAAATAAATTTATTAAAATTTGACACTTCCAACTAAATTTTTTTTCATAATCCAACAAAATTAAATTTATTTTCATCTAAATTTACTCAAATATGGATCCTACAACAAAAATACTCAACAAAATCCAAAATAATCGAAGTTGATTTCAAATAAATTTAATAAAACTTGTTACTTCCAACTAAAATTTTTTTCACAATCCAACAAAATTGAAGTTATTTTCATCTAAATTTAATCAAATATAGATCCTACCACAAAAATACTCAACAAAATCCAAAAAAATCGAAGTTGATTTCAAATGATTTTATTAAAATTTGACAAAAATCTTGTCTACATCCAAGAAAATTGAAGTTATTTTCATCTAAATTTACTCAAATATAGATCCTACAACAAAAATACTCAACAAAATCCAAAAAAATCGAAGATGATTTCAAATGAATTTATTAAAATTTCACAAAAATCTTGTCTACATCCAAGAAAATTGAAGTTATTTTCATCTAAATTTACTCAAATATAGATCCTACAACAAAAATACTCAATAAAATCCAAAAAAATCGAAGTTGATTTCAAATGATTTTATTAGAATTTGACAAAAATCTTGTCTACATACAAGAAAATTGAAGTTATTTTCATCTAAATTTAGTCAAATATAGTTCCTACAACCAAAATACGCAACAAAATCCAAAATAATCGAAGTTGATTTCAAATAAATTTATTAAAATTTGACATTTCCAACTAAATTTTTTTTCATAATCCAACATAATTGAAGTTATTTTCATCTAAATGTACTCAAATATAGATCCTACAACCAAAATACGCAACAAAATCCAAAATAATCGAAGTTGATTTCAAATAAATTTATTAAAATTTGACATTTCCAACTAAATTTTTTTTCATAATCCAACAAAATTAAATTTGTTTTCATCTAAATTTACTCAAATATGTATCCTACAACAAAAATACTCATCAAAATCCAAAATAATCGAAGTTGATTTCAAATAAATTTAATAAAACTTGATACTTCCAACTAAAATTTTTTTCACAATCCAACAAAATTGAAGTTATTTTCATCTAAATTTAATCAAATATAGATCCTACAACAAAAATACTCCACAAAATCCAAAAAATCGAAGTTGATTTCATATGAATTTATTAAAATTTGACACTTCCAACTAAAATTTTTTTTATAATCCAACAAAATTGAAGTTATTTTCATCTAAATTTAGTCAAATATAGATCCTACAACCAAAATACTCATCAAAATCCAAAAAAATCGAAGTTGATTTCAAATGAATTTATTAAAATTTGACAAAAATCTTGTCTACATCCAAGAAAATTGAAGTTATTTTCATCTAAATTTACTCAAATATAGATCCTACAACAAAAATACTCAACAAAATCCAAAAAAATCGAAGTTGATTTCAAATGATTTTATTAAAATTTGACAAAAATCTTGTCTACATACAAGAAAATTGAAGTTATTTTCATCTAAATTTAGTCAAATATAGATCCTACAACCAAAATAGTCATCAAAATCCAAAAAATCGAAGTTGATTTCAAATAAATTTATTAAAATTTGACATTTCCAACTAAATTTTTTTTCAGAATCCAACAAAATTGAAGTTATTTTCATCTAATTTTACTCAAATATAGACCCTACAACAAAAATACTCAACAAAATCCAAAAAAATCGAAGTTGATTTCAAATAAATTTATTAAAATTTGACACTTCCAACTAAATTTTTTTTCATAATCCAACAAAATTAAATTTATTTTCATCTAAATTTACTCAAATATGGATCCTACAACAAAAATACTCAACAAAATCCAAAATAATCGAAGTTGATTTCAAATAAATTTAATAAAACTTGATACTTCCAACTAAAATTTTTTTCACAATCCAACAAAATTGAAGTTATTTTCATCTAAATTTAATCAAATATAGATCCTACAACAAAAATACTCGACAAAATCCAAAAAAATCGAAGTTGATTTCATATGAATTTATTAAAATTGGACACTTCCAACTAAATTTTTTTTTATAATCCAACAAAATTGAAGTTATTTTCATCTAAATTTAGTCAAATATAGATCCTACAACCAAAATACTCATCAAAATCCAAAAAAATCGAAGTTGATTTCAAATGAATTTATTAAAATTTGACAAAAATCTTGTCTACATCCAAGAAAATTGAAGTTATTTTCATCTAAATTTACTCAAATATAGATCCTACAACAAAAATACTCAACAAAATCCAAAAAATCGAAGTTGATTTCAAATGATTTTATTAGAATTTGACAAAAATCTTGTCTACATACAAGAAAATTGAAGTTATTTTCATCTAAATTTAGTCAAATATAGTTCCTACAACCAAAATACGCTACAAAATCCAAAATAATCGAAGTTGATTTCAAATAAATTTATTAAAATTTGACATTTCCAACTAAATTTTTTTTCATAATCCAACATAATTGAAGTTATTTTCATCTAAATTTACTCAAATATAGATCCTACAACCAAAATACGCAACAAAATCCAAAATAATCGAAGTTGATTTCAAATAAATTTATTAAAATTTGACATTTCCAACTAAATTTTTTTTCATAATCCAACAAAATTAAATTTGTTTTCATCTAAATTTACTCAAATATGGATCCTACAACAAAAATACTCATCAAAATCCAAAATAATCGAAGTTGATTTCAAATAAATTTAATAAAACTTGATACTTCCAACTAAAATTTTTTTCACAATCCAACAAAATTGAAGTTATTTTCATCTAAATTTAATCAAATATAGATCCTACAACAAAAATACTCCACAAAATCCAAAAAATCGAAGTTGATTTCATATGAATTTATTAAAATTTGACAAAAATCTTGTCTACATCCAAGAAAATTGAAGTTATTTTCATCTAAATTTACTCAAATATAGATCCTACAACAAAAATACTCAACAAAATCCAAAAAAATCGAAGTTGATTTCAAATGATTTTATTAAAATTTGACAAAAATCTTGTCTACATACAAGAAAATTGAAGTTATTTTCATCTAAATTTAGTCAAATATAGATCCTACAACCAAAATAGTCATCAAAATCCAAAAAATCGAAGTTGATTTCAAATAAATTTATTAAAATTTGACATTTCCAACTAAATTTTTTTTCAGAATCCAACAAAATTGAAGTTATTTTCATCTAATTTTACTCAAATATAGACCCTACAACAAAAATACTCAACAAAATCCAAAAAAATCGAAGTTGATTTCAAATAAATTTATTAAAATTTGACACTTCCAACTAAATTTTTTTTCATAATCCAACAAAATTAAATTTATTTTCATCTAAATTTACTCAAATATGGATCCTACAACAAAAATACTCAACAAAATCCAAAATAATCGAAGTTGATTTCAAATAAATTTAATAAAACTTGATACTTCCAACTAAAATTTTTTTCACAATCCAACAAAATTGAAGTTATTTTCATCTAAATTTAATCAAATATAGATCCTACAACAAAAATACTCGACAAAATCCAAAAAAATCGAAGTTGATTTCATATGAATTTATTAAAATTGGACACTTCCAACTAAATTTTTTTTTATAATCCAACAAAATTGAAGTTATTTTCATCTAAATTTAGTCAAATATAGATCCTACAACCAAAATACTCATCAAAATCCAAAAAAATCGAAGTTGATTTCAAATGAATTTATTAAAATTTGACAAAAATCTTGTCTACATCCAAGAAAATTGAAGTTATTTTCATCTAAATTTACTCAAATATAGATCCTACAACAAAAATACTCAACAAAATCCAAAAAATCGAAGTTGATTTCAAATGATTTTATTAGAATTTGACAAAAATCTTGTCTACATACAAGAAAATTGAAGTTATTTTCATCTAAATTTAGTCAAATATAGTTCCTACAACCAAAATACGCTACAAAATCCAAAATAATCGAAGTTGATTTCAAATAAATTTATTAAAATTTGACATTTCCAACTAAATTTTTTTTCATAATCCAACATAATTGAAGTTATTTTCATCTAAATTTACTCAAATATAGATCCTACAACCAAAATACGCAACAAAATCCAAAATAATCGAAGTTGATTTCAAATAAATTTAATAAAACTTGATACTTCCAACTAAAATTTCTTTCACAATCCAACAAAATTGAAGTTATTTTCATCTAAATTTACTCAAATATGGATCCTACAACAAAAATACTCAACAAAATCCAAAATAATCGAAGTTGATTTCAAATAAATTTAATAAAACTTGATACTTCCAACTAAAATTTTTTTCACAATCCAACAAAATTGAAGTTATTTTCATCTAAATTTAATCAAATATAGATCCTACAACAAAAATACTCGACAAAATCCAAAAAAATCGAAGTTGATTTCATATGAATTTATTAAAATTGGACACTTCCAACTAAATTTTTTTTTATAATCCAACAAAATTGAAGTTATTTTCATCTAAATTTAGTCAAATATAGATCCTACAACCAAAATACTCATCAAAATCCAAAAAAATCGAAGTTGATTTCAAATGAATTTATTAAAATTTGACAAAAATCTTGTCTACATCCAAGAAAATTGAAGTTATTTTCATCTAAATTTACTCAAATATAGATCCTACAACAAAAATACTCAACAAAATCCAAAAAATCGAAGTTGATTTCAAATGATTTTATTAGAATTTGACAAAAATCTTGTCTACATACAAGAAAATTGAAGTTATTTTCATCTAAATTTAGTCAAATATAGTTCCTACAACCAAAATACGCTACAAAATCCAAAATAATCGAAGTTGATTTCAAATAAATTTATTAAAATTTGACATTTCCAACTAAATTTTTTTTCATAATCCAACATAATTGAAGTTATTTTCATCTAAATTTACTCAAATATAGATCCTACAACCAAAATACGCAACAAAATCCAAAATAATCGAAGTTGATTTCAAATAAATTTATTAAAATTTGACATTTCCAACTAAATTTTTTTTCATAATCCAACAAAATTAAATTTGTTTTCATCTAAATTTACTCAAATATGGATCCTACAACAAAAATACTCATCAAAATCCAAAATAATCGAAGTTGATTTCATATGAATTTATTAAAATTTGACACTTCCAACTAAAATTTTTTTTATAATCCAACAAAATTGAAGTTATTTTCATCTAAATTTAGTCAAATATAGATCCTACAACCAAAATACTCATCAAAATCCAAAAAAATCGAAGTTGATTTCAAATGAATTTATTAAAATTTGACAAAAATCTTGTCTACATCCAAGAAAATTGAAGTTATTTTCTTCTAAATTTACTCAAATATAGATCCTACAACAAAAATACTCAACAAAATCCAAAAAAATCGAAGTTGATTTCAAATGATTTTATTAAAATTTGACAAAAATCTTGTCTACATACAAGAAAATTGAAGTTATTTTCATCTAAATTTAGTCAAATATAGATCCTACAACCAAAATAGTCATCAAAATCCAAAAAATCGAAGTTGATTTCAAATAAATTTATTAAAATTTGACATTTCCAACTAAATTTTTTTTCAGAATCCAACAAAATTGAAGTTATTTTCATCTAATTTTACTCAAATATAGACCCTACAACAAAAATACTCAACAAAATCCAAAAAAATCGAAGTTGATTTCAAATAAATTTATTAAAATTTGACACTTCCAACTAAATTTTTTTTCATAATCCAACAAAATTAAATTTATTTTCATCTAAATTTACTCAAATATGGATCCTACAACAAAAATACTCAACAAAATCCAAAATAATCGAAGTTGATTTCAAATAAATTTAATAAAACTTGATACTTCCAACTAAAATTTTTTTCACAATCCAACAAAATTGAAGTTATTTTCATCTAAATTTAATCAAATATAGATCCTACAACAAAAATACTCGACAAAATCCAAAAAAATCGAAGTTGATTTCATATGAATTTATTAAAATTGGACACTTCCAACTAAAATTTTTTTTATAATCCAACAAAATTGAAGTTATTTTCATCTAAATTTAGTCAAATATAGATCCTACAACCAAAATACTCATCAAAATCCAAAAAAATCGAAGTTGATTTCAAATGAATTTATTAAAATTTGACAAAAATCTTGTCTACATCCAAGAAAATTGAAGTTATTTTCATCTAAATTTACTCAAATATAGATCCTACAACAAAAATACTCAACAAAATCCAAAAAAATCGAAGTTGATTTCAAATGATTTTATTAAAATTTGACAAAAATCTTGTCTACATACAAGAAAATTGAAGTTATTTTCATCTAAATTTAGTCAAATATAGATCCTACAACCAAAATAGTCATCAAAATCCAAAAAATCGAAGTTGATTTCAAATAAATTTATTAAAATTTGACATTTCCAACTAAATTTTTTTTCAGAATCCAACAAAATTGAAGTTATTTTCATCTAAATTTACTCAAATATAGACCCTACAACAAAAATACTCAACAAAATCCAAAAAAATCGAAGTTGATTTCAAATAAATTTATTAAAATTTGACACTTCCAACTAAATTTTTTTTCATAATCCAACAAAATTAAATTTATTTTCATCTAAATTTACTCAAATATGGATCCTACAACAAAAATACTCAACAAAATCCAAAATAATCGAAGTTGATTTCAAATAAATTTAATAAAACTTGTTACTTCCAACTAAAATTTTTTTCACAATCCAACAAAATTGAAGTTATTTTCATCTAAATTTAATCAAATATAGATCCTACCACAAAAATACTCAACAAAATCCAAAAAAATCGAAGTTGATTTCAAATGATTTTATTAAAATTTGACAAAAATCTTGTCTACATCCAAGAAAATTGAAGTTATTTTCATCTAAATTTACTCAAATATAGATCCTACAACAAAAATACTCAACAAAATCCAAAAAAATCGAAGATGATTTCAAATGAATTTATTAAAATTTCACAAAAATCTTGTCTACATCCAAGAAAATTGAAGTTATTTTCATCTAAATTTACTCAAATATAGATCCTACAACAAAAATACTCAACAAAATCCAAAAAAATCGAAGTTGATTTCAAATGATTTTATTAGAATTTGACAAAAATCTTGTCTACATACAAGAAAATTGAAGTTATTTTCATCTAAATTTAGTCAAATATAGTTCCTACAACCAAAATACGCAACAAAATCCAAAATAATCGAAGTTGATTTCAAATAAATTTATTAAAATTTGACATTTCCAACTAAATTTTTTTTCATAATCCAACATAATTGAAGTTATTTTCATCTAAATTTACTCAAATATAGATCCTACAACCAAAATACGCAACAAAATCCAAAATAATCGAAGTTGATTTCAAATAAATTTATTAAAATTTGACATTTCCAACTAAATTTTTTTTCATAATCCAACAAAATTAAATTTGTTTTCATCTAAATTTACTCAAATATGTATCCTACAACAAAAATACTCATCAAAATCCAAAATAATCGAAGTTGATTTCAAATAAATTTAATAAAACTTGATACTTCCAACTAAAATTTTTTTCACAATCCAACAAAATTGAAGTTATTTTCATCTAAATTTAATCAAATATAGATCCTACAACAAAAATACTCCACAAAATCCAAAAAATCGAAGTTGATTTCATATGAATTTATTAAAATTTGACACTTCCAACTAAAATTTTTTTTATAATCCAACAAAATTGAAGTTATTTTCATCTAAATTTAGTCAAATATAGATCCTACAACCAAAATACTCATCAAAATCCAAAAAAATCGAAGTTGATTTCAAATGAATTTATTAAAATTTGACAAAAATCTTGTCTACATCCAAGAAAATTGAAGTTATTTTCATCTAAATTTACTCAAATATAGATCCTACAACAAAAATACTCAACAAAATCCAAAAAAATCGAAGTTGATTTCAAATGATTTTATTAAAATTTGACAAAAATCTTGTCTACATACAAGAAAATTGAAGTTATTTTCATCTAAATTTAGTCAAATATAGATCCTACAACCAAAATAGTCATCAAAATCCAAAAAATTGAAGTTGATTTCAAATAAATTTATTAAAATTTGACATTTCCAACTAAATTTTTTTTCAGAATCCAACAAAATTGAAGTTATTTTCATCTAATTTTACTCAAATATAGACCCTACAACAAAAATACTCAACAAAATCCAAAAAAATCGAAGTTGATTTCAAATAAATTTATTAAAATTTGACACTTCCAACTAAATTTTTTTTCATAATCCAACAAAATTAAATTTATTTTCATCTAAATTTACTCAAATATGGATCCTACAACAAAAATACTCAACAAAATCCAAAATAATCGAAGTTGATTTCAAATAAATTTAATAAAACTTGATACTTCCAACTAAAATTTTTTTCACAATCCAACAAAATTGAAGTTATTTTCATCTAAATTTAATCAAATATAGATCCTACAACAAAAATACTCGACAAAATCCAAAAAAATCGAAGTTGATTTCATATGAATTTATTAAAATTGGACACTTCCAACTAAATTTTTTTTTATAATCCAACAAAATTGAAGTTATTTTCATCTAAATTTAGTCAAATATAGATCCTACAACCAAAATACTCATCAAAATCCAAAAAAATCGAAGTTGATTTCAAATGAATTTATTAAAATTTGACAAAAATCTTGTCTACATCCAAGAAAATTGAAGTTATTTTCATCTAAATTTACTCAAATATAGATCCTACAACAAAAATACTCAACAAAATCCAAAAAATCGAAGTTGATTTCAAATGATTTTATTAGAATTTGACAAAAATCTTGTCTACATACAAGAAAATTGAAGTTATTTTCATCTAAATTTAGTCAAATATAGTTCCTACAACCAAAATACGCTACAAAATCCAAAATAATCGAAGTTGATTTCAAATAAATTTATTAAAATTTGACATTTCCAACTAAATTTTTTTTCATAATCCAACATAATTGAAGTTATTTTCATCTAAATTTACTCAAATATAGATCCTACAACCAAAATACGCAACAAAATCCAAAATAATCGAAGTTGATTTCAAATAAATTTATTAAAATTTGACATTTCCAACTAAATTTTTTTTCATAATCCAACAAAATTAAATTTGTTTTCATCTAAATTTACTCAAATATGGATCCTACAACAAAAATACTCATCAAAATCCAAAATAATCGAAGTTGATTTCAAATAAATTTAATAAAACTTGATACTTCCAACTAAAATTTTTTTCACAATCCAACAAAATTGAAGTTATTTTCATCTAAATTTAATCAAATATAGATCCTACAACAAAAATACTCCACAAAATCCAAAAAATCGAAGTTGATTTCATATGAATTTATTAAAATTTGACACTTCCAACTAAAATTTTTTTTATAATCCAACAAAATTGAAGTTATTTTCATCTAAATTTAGTCAAATATAGATCCTACAACCAAAATACTCATCAAAATCCAAAAAAATCGAAGTTGATTTCAAATGAATTTATTAAAATTTGACAAAAATCTTGTCTACATCCAAGAAAATTGAAGTTATTTTCATCTAAATTTACTCAAATATAGATCCTACAACAAAAATACTCAACAAAATCCAAAAAAATCGAAGTTGATTTCAAATGATTTTATTAAAATTTGACAAAAATCTTGTCTACATACAAGAAAATTGAAGTTATTTTCATCTAAATTTAGTCAAATATAGATCCTACAACCAAAATAGTCATCAAAATCCAAAAAATCGAAGTTGATTTCAAATAAATTTATTAAAATTTGACATTTCCAACTAAATTTTTTTTCAGAATCCAACAAAATTGAAGTTATTTTCATCTAATTTTACTCAAATATAGACCCTACAACAAAAATACTCAACAAAATCCAAAAAAATCGAAGTTGATTTCAAATAAATTTATTAAAATTTGACACTTCCAACTAAATTTTTTTTCATAATCCAACAAAATTAAATTTATTTTCATCTAAATTTACTCAAATATGGATCCTACAACAAAAATACTCAACAAAATCCAAAATAATCGAATGATTTCAAATAAATTTAATAAAACTTGATACTTCCAACTAAAATTTTTTTCACAATCCAACAAAATTGAAGTTATTTTCATCTAAATTTAATCAAATATAGATCCTACAACAAAAATACTCGACAAAATCCAAAAAAAATCGAAGTTGATTTCATATGAATTTATTAAAATTGGACACTTCCAACTAAATTTTTTTTTATAATCCAACAAAATTGAAGTTATTTTCATCTAAATTTAGTCAAATATAGATCCTACAACCAAAATACTCATCAAAATCCAAAAAAATCGAAGTTGATTTCAAATGAATTTATTAAAATTTGACAAAAATCTTGTCTACATCCAAGAAAATTGAAGTTATTTTCATCTAAATTTACTCAAATATAGATCCTACAACAAAAATACTCAACAAAATCCAAAAAATCGAAGTTGATTTCAAATGATTTTATTAGAATTTGACAAAAATCTTGTCTACATACAAGAAAATTGAAGTTATTTTCATCTAAATTTAGTCAAATATAGTTCCTACAACCAAAATACGCTACAAAATCCAAAATAATCGAAGTTGATTTCAAATAAATTTATTAAAATTTGACATTTCCAACTAAATTTTTTTTTCATAATCCAACATAATTGAAGTTATTTTCATCTAAATTTACTCAAATATAGATCCTACAACCAAAATACGCAACAAAATCCAAAATAATCGAAGTTGATTTCAAATAAATTTATTAAAATTTGACATTTCCAACTAAATTTTTTTTCATAATCCAACAAAATTAAATTTGTTTTCATCTAAATTTACTCAAATATGGATCCTACAACAAAAATACTCATCAAAATCCAAAATAATCGAAGTTGATTTCAAATAAATTTAATAAAACTTGATACTTCCAACTAAAATTTTTTTCACAATCCAACAAAATTGAAGTTATTTTCATCTAAATTTAATCAAATATAGATCCTGCAACAAAAATACTCCACAAAATCCAAAAAATCGAAGTTGATTTCATATGAATTTATTAAAATTTGACACTTCCAACTAAAATTTTTTTTATAATCCAACAAAATTGAAGTTATTTTCATCTAAATTTAGTCAAATATAGATCCTACAACCAAAATACTCATCAAAATCCAAAAAAATCGAAGTTGATTTCAAATGAATTTATTAAAATTTGACAAAAATCTTGTCTACATCCAAGAAAATTGAAGTTATTTTCATCTAAATTTACTCAAATATAGATCCTACAACAAAAATACTCAACAAAATCCAAAAAAATCGAAGTTGATTTCAAATGATTTTATTAAAATTTGACAAAAATCTTGTCTACATACAAGAAAATTGAAGTTATTTTCATCTAAATTTAGTCAAATATAGATCCTACAACCAAAATAGTCATCAAAATCCAAAAAATCGAAGTTGATTTCAAATAAATTTATTAAAATTTGACATTTCCAACTAAATTTTTTTTCAGAATCCAACAAAATTGAAGTTATTTTCATCTAATTTTACTCAAATATAGACCCTACAACAAAAATACTCAACAAAATCCAAAAAAATCGAAGTTGATTTCAAATAAATTTATTAAAATTTGACACTTCCAACTAAATTTTTTTTCATAATCCAACAAAATTAAATTTATTTTCATCTAAATTTACTCAAATATGGATCCTACAACAAAAATACTCAACAAAATCCAAAATAATCGAAGTTGATTTCAAATAAATTTAATAAAACTTGATACTTCCAACTAAAATTTTTTTCACAATCCAACAAAATTGAAGTTATTTTCATCTAAATTTAATCAAATATAGATCCTACAACAAAAATACTCGACAAAATCCAAAAAAATCGAAGTTGATTTCATATGAATTTATTAAAATTGGACACTTCCAACTAAAATTTTTTTTATAATCCAACAAAATTGAAGTTATTTTCATCTAAATTTAGTCAAATATAGATCCTACAACCAAAATACTCATCAAAATCCAAAAAAATCGAAGTTGATTTCAAATGAATTTATTAAAATTTGACAAAAATCTTGTCTACATCCAAGAAAATTGAAGTTATTTTCATCTAAATTTACTCAAATATAGATCCTACAACAAAAATACTCAACAAAATCCAAAAAAATCGAAGTTGATTTCAAATGATTTTATTAAAATTTGACAAAAATCTTGTCTACATACAAGAAAATTGAAGTTATTTTCATCTAAATTTAGTCAAATATAGATCCTACAACCAAAATAGTCATCAAAATCCAAAAAATCGAAGTTGATTTCAAATAAATTTATTAAAATTTGACATTTCCAACTAAATTTTTTTTCAGAATCCAACAAAATTGAAGTTATTTTCATCTAAATTTACTCAAATATAGACCCTACAACAAAAATACTCAACAAAATCCAAAAAAATCGAAGTTGATTTCAAATAAATTTATTAAAATTTGACACTTCCAACTAAATTTTTTTTCATAATCCAACAAAATTAAATTTATTTTCATCTAAATTTACTCAAATATGGATCCTACAACAAAAATACTCAACAAAATCCAAAATAATCGAAGTTGATTTCAAATAAATTTAATAAAACTTGTTACTTCCAACTAAAATTTTTTTCACAATCCAACAAAATTGAAGTTATTTTCATCTAAATTTAATCAAATATAGATCCTACCACAAAAATACTCAACAAAATCCAAAAAAATCGAAGTTGATTTCAAATGATTTTATTAAAATTTGACAAAAATCTTGTCTACATCCAAGAAAATTGAAGTTATTTTCATCTAAATTTACTCAAATATAGATCCTACAACAAAAATACTCAACAAAATCCAAAAAAATCGAAGATGATTTCAAATGAATTTATTAAAATTTCACAAAAATCTTGTCTACATCCAAGAAAATTGAAGTTATTTTCATCTAAATTTACTCAAATATAGATCCTACAACAAAAATACTCAACAAAATCCAAAAAAATCGAAGTTGATTTCAAATGATTTTATTAGAATTTGACAAAAATCTTGTCTACATACAAGAAAATTGAAGTTATTTTCATCTAAATTTAGTCAAATATAGTTCCTACAACCAAAATACGCAACAAAATCCAAAATAATCGAAGTTGATTTCAAATAAATTTATTAAAATTTGACATTTCCAACTAGATTTTTTTTCATAATCCAACATAATTGAAGTTATTTTCATCTAAATTTACTCAAATATAGATCCTACAACCAAAATACGCAACAAAATCCAAAATAATCGAAGTTGATTTCAAATAAATTTATTAAAATTTGACATTTCCAACTAAATTTTTTTTCATAATCCAACAAAATTAAATTTGTTTTCATCTAAATTTACTCAAATATGTATCCTACAACAAAAATACTCATCAAAATCCAAAATAATCGAAGTTGATTTCAAATAAATTTAATAAAACTTGATACTTCCAACTAAAATTTTTTTCACAATCCAACAAAATTGATGTTATTTTCATCTAAATTTAATCAAATATAGATCCTACAACAAAAATACTCCACAAAATCCAAAAAATCGAAGTTGATTTCATATGAATTTATTAAAATTTGACACTTCCAACTAAAATTTTTTTTATAATCCAACAAAATTGAAGTTATTTTCATCTAAATTTAGTCAAATATAGATCCTACAACCAAAATACTCATCAAAATCCAAAAAAATCGAAGTTGATTTCAAATGAATTTATTAAAATTTGACAAAAATCTTGTCTACATCCAAGAAAATTGAAGTTATTTTCATCTAAATTTACTCAAATATAGATCCTACAACAAAAATACTCAACAAAATCCAAAAAAATCGAAGTTGATTTCAAATGATTTTATTAAAATTTGACAAAAATCTTGTCTACATACAAGAAAATTGAAGTTATTTTCATCTAAATTTAGTCAAATATAGATCCTACAACCAAAATAGTCATCAAAATCCAAAAAATCGAAGTTGATTTCAAATAAATTTATTAAAATTTGACATTTCCAACTAAATTTTTTTTCAGAATCCAACAAAATTGAAGTTATTTTCATCTAATTTTACTCAAATATAGACCCTACAACAAAAATACTCAACAAAATCCAAAAAAATCGAAGTTGATTTCAAATAAATTTATTAAAATTTGACACTTCCAACTAAATTTTTTTTCATAATCCAACAAAATTAAATTTATTTTCATCTAAATTTACTCAAATATGGATCCTACAACAAAAATACTCATCAAAATCCAAAATAATCGAAGTTGATTTCAAATAAATTTAATAAAACTTGATACTTCCAACTAAAATTTTTTTCACAATCCAACAAAATTGAAGTTATTTTCATCTAAATTTAATCAAATATAGATCCTACAACAAAAATACTCGACAAAATCCAAAAAAATCGAAGTTGATTTCATATGAATTTATTAAAATTTGACACTTCCAACTAAATTTTTTTTTATAATCCAACAAAATTGAAGTTATTTTCATCTAAATTTAGTCAAATATAGATCCTACAACCAAAATACTCATCAAAATCCAAAAAAATCGAAGTTGATTTCAAATGAATTTATTAAAATTTGACAAAAATCTTGTCTACATCCAAGAAAATTGAAGTTATTTTCATCTAAATTTACTCAAATATAGATCCTACAACAAAAATACTCAACAAAATCCAAAAAAATCGAAGTTGATTTCAAATGATTTTATTAAAATTTGACAAAAATCTTGTCTACATACAAGAAAATTGAAGTTATTTTCATCTAAATTTAGTCAAATATAGATCCTACAACCAAAATAGTCATCAAAATCCAAAAAATCGAAGTTGATTTCAAATAAATTTATTAAAATTTGACATTTCCAACTAAATTTTTTTTCAGAATCCAACAAAATTGAAGTTATTTTCATCTAATTTTACTCAAATATAGACCCTACAACAAAAATACTCAACAAAATCCAAAAAAATCGAAGTTGATTTCAAATAAATTTATTAAAATTTGACACTTCCAACTAAATTTTTTTTCATAATCCAACAAAATTAAATTTATTTTCATCTAAATTTACTCAAATATGGATCCTACAACAAAAATACTCAACAAAATCCAAAATAATCGAAGTTGATTTCAAATAAATTTAATAAAACTTGATACTTCCAACTAAAATTTTTTTCACAATCCAACAAAATTGAAGTTATTTTCATCTAAATTTAATCAAATATAGATCCTACAACAAAAATACTCGACAAAATCCAAAAAAATCGAAGTTGATTTCATATGAATTTATTAAAATTGGACACTTCCAACTAAATTTTTTTTTATAATCCAACAAAATTGAAGTTATTTTCATCTAAATTTAGTCAAATATAGATCCTACAACCAAAATACTCATCAAAATCCAAAAAAATCGAAGTTGATTTCAAATGAATTTATTAAAATTTGACAAAAATCTTGTCTACATCCAAGAAAATTGAAGTTATTTTCATCTAAATTTACTCAAATATAGATCCTACAACAAAAATACTCAACAAAATCCAAAAAATCGAAGTTGATTTCAAATGATTTTATTAGAATTTGACAAAAATCTTGTCTACATACAAGAAAATTGAAGTTATTTTCATCTAAATTTAGTCAAATATAGTTCCTACAACCAAAATACGCTACAAAATCCAAAATAATCGAAGTTGATTTCAAATAAATTTAATAAAACTTGATACTTCCAACTAAAATTTTTTTCACAATCCAACAAAATTGAAGTTATTTTCATCTAAATTTACTCAAATATAGATCCTACAACCAAAATACGCAACAAAATCCAAAATAATCGAAGTTGATTTCAAATAAATTTATTAAAATTTGACATTTCCAACTAAATTTTTTTTCATAATCCAACAAAATTAAATTTGTTTTCATCTAAATTTACTCAAATATGGATCCTACAACAAAAATACTCATCAAAATCCAAAATAATCGAAGTTGATTTCAAATAAATTTAATAAAACTTGATACTTCCAACTAAAATTTTTTTCACAATCCAACAAAATTGAAGTTATTTTCATCTAAATTTAATCAAATATAGATCCTACAACAAAAATACTCCACAAAATCCAAAAAATCGAAGTTGATTTCATATGAATTTATTAAAATTTGACACTTCCAACTAAAATTTTTTTTATAATCCAACAAAATTGAAGTTATTTTCATCTAAATTTAGTCAAATATAGATCCTACAACCAAAATACTCATCAAAATCCAAAAAAATCGAAGTTGATTTCAAATGAATTTATTAAAATTTGACAAAAATCTTGTCTACATCCAAGAAAATTGAAGTTATTTTCATCTAAATTTACTCAAATATAGATCCTACAACAAAAATACTCAACAAAATCCAAAAAAATCGAAGTTGATTTCAAATGATTTTATTAAAATTTGACAAAAATCTTGTCTACATACAAGAAAATTGAAGTTATTTTCATCTAAATTTAGTCAAATATAGATCCTACAACCAAAATAGTCATCAAAATCCAAAAAATCGAAGTTGATTTCAAATAAATTTATTAAAATTTGACATTTCCAACTAAATTTTTTTTCAGAATCCAACAAAATTGAAGTTATTTTCATCTAATTTTACTCAAATATAGACCCTACAACAAAAATACTCAACAAAATCCAAAAAAATCGAAGTTGATTTCAAATAAATTTATTAAAATTTGACACTTCCAACTAAATTTTTTTTCATAATCCAACAAAATTAAATTTATTTTCATCTAAATTTACTCAAATATGGATCCTACAACAAAAATACTCAACAAAATCCAAAATAATCGAAGTTGATTTCAAATAAATTTAATAAAACTTGATACTTCCAACTAAAATTTTTTTCACAATCCAACAAAATTGAAGTTATTTTCATCTAAATTTAATCAAATATAGATCCTACAACAAAAATACTCGACAAAATCCAAAAAAATCGAAGTTGATTTCATATGAATTTATTAAAATTGGACACTTCCAACTAAAATTTTTTTTATAATCCAACAAAATTGAAGTTATTTTCATCTAAATTTAGTCAAATATAGATCCTACAACCAAAATACTCATCAAAATCCAAAAAAATCGAAGTTGATTTCAAATGAATTTATTAAAATTTGACAAAAATCTTGTCTACATCCAAGAAAATTGAAGTTATTTTCATCTAAATTTACTCAAATATAGATCCTACAACAAAAATACTCAACAAAATCCAAAAAAATCGAAGTTGATTTCAAATGATTTTATTAAAATTTGACAAAAATCTTGTCTACATACAAGAAAATTGAAGTTATTTTCATCTAAATTTAGTCAAATATAGATCCTACAACCAAAATAGTCATCAAAATCCAAAAAATCGAAGTTGATTTCAAATAAATTTATTAAAATTTGACATTTCCAACTAAATTTTTTTTCAGAATCCAACAAAATTGAAGTTATTTTCATCTAAATTTACTCAAATATAGACCCTACAACAAAAATACTCAACAAAATCCAAAAAAATCGAAGTTGATTTCAAATAAATTTATTAAAATTTGACACTTCCAACTAAATTTTTTTTCATAATCCAACAAAATTAAATTTATTTTCATCTAAATTTACTCAAATATGGATCCTACAACAAAAATACTCAACAAAATCCAAAATAATCGAAGTTGATTTCAAATAAATTTAATAAAACTTGTTACTTCCAACTAAAATTTTTTTCACAATCCAACAAAATTGAAGTTATTTTCATCTAAATTTAATCAAATATAGATCCTACCACAAAAATACTCAACAAAATCCAAAAAAATCGAAGTTGATTTCAAATGATTTTATTAAAATTTGACAAAAATCTTGTCTACATCCAAGAAAATTGAAGTTATTTTCATCTAAATTTACTCAAATATAGATCCTACAACAAAAATACTCAACAAAATCCAAAAAAATCGAAGATGATTTCAAATGAATTTATTAAAATTTCACAAAAATCTTGTCTACATCCAAGAAAATTGAAGTTATTTTCATCTAAATTTACTCAAATATAGATCCTACAACAAAAATACTCAATAAAATCCAAAAAAATCGAAGTTGATTTCAAATGATTTTATTAGAATTTGACAAAAATCTTGTCTACATACAAGAAAATTGAAGTTATTTTCATCTAAATTTAGTCAAATATAGTTCCTACAACCAAAATACGCAACAAAATCCAAAATAATCGAAGTTGATTTCAAATAAATTTATTAAAATTTGACATTTCCAACTAAATTTTTTTTCATAATCCAACATAATTGAAGTTATTTTCATCTAAATGTACTCAAATATAGATCCTACAACCAAAATACGCAACAAAATCCAAAATAATCGAAGTTGATTTCAAATAAATTTATTAAAATTTGACATTTCCAACTAAATTTTTTTTCATAATCCAACAAAATTAAATTTGTTTTCATCTAAATTTACTCAAATATGTATCCTACAACAAAAATACTCATCAAAATCCAAAATAATCGAAGTTGATTTCAAATAAATTTAATAAAACTTGATACTTCCAACTAAAATTTTTTTCACAATCCAACAAAATTGAAGTTATTTTCATCTAAATTTAATCAAATATAGATCCTACAACAAAAATACTCCACAAAATCCAAAAAATCGAAGTTGATTTCATATGAATTTATTAAAATTTGACACTTCCAACTAAAATTTTTTTTATAATCCAACAAAATTGAAGTTATTTTCATCTAAATTTAGTCAAATATAGATCCTACAACCAAAATACTCATCAAAATCCAAAAAAATCGAAGTTGATTTCAAATGAATTTATTAAAATTTGACAAAAATCTTGTCTACATCCAAGAAAATTGAAGTTATTTTCATCTAAATTTACTCAAATATAGATCCTACAACAAAAATACTCAACAAAATCCAAAAAAATCGAAGTTGATTTCAAATGATTTTATTAAAATTTGACAAAAATCTTGTCTACATACAAGAAAATTGAAGTTATTTTCATCTAAATTTAGTCAAATATAGATCCTACAACCAAAATAGTCATCAAAATCCAAAAAATCGAAGTTGATTTCAAATAAATTTATTAAAATTTGACATTTCCAACTAAATTTTTTTTCAGAATCCAACAAAATTGAAGTTATTTTCATCTAATTTTACTCAAATATAGACCCTACAACAAAAATACTCAACAAAATCCAAAAAAATCGAAGTTGATTTCAAATAAATTTATTAAAATTTGACACTTCCAACTAAATTTTTTTTCATAATCCAACAAAATTAAATTTATTTTCATCTAAATTTACTCAAATATGGATCCTACAACAAAAATACTCAACAAAATCCAAAATAATCGAAGTTGATTTCAAATAAATTTAATAAAACTTGATACTTCCAACTAAAATTTTTTTCACAATCCAACAAAATTGAAGTTATTTTCATCTAAATTTAATCAAATATAGATCCTACAACAAAAATACTCGACAAAATCCAAAAAAATCGAAGTTGATTTCATATGAATTTATTAAAATTGGACACTTCCAACTAAATTTTTTTTTATAATCCAACAAAATTGAAGTTATTTTCATCTAAATTTAGTCAAATATAGATCCTACAACCAAAATACTCATCAAAATCCAAAAAAATCGAAGTTGATTTCAAATGAATTTATTAAAATTTGACAAAAATCTTGTCTACATCCAAGAAAATTGAAGTTATTTTCATCTAAATTTACTCAAATATAGATCCTACAACAAAAATACTCAACAAAATCCAAAAAATCGAAGTTGATTTCAAATGATTTTATTAGAATTTGACAAAAATCTTGTCTACATACAAGAAAATTGAAGTTATTTTCATCTAAATTTAGTCAAATATAGTTCCTACAACCAAAATACGCTACAAAATCCAAAATAATCGAAGTTGATTTCAAATAAATTTATTAAAATTTGACATTTCCAACTAAATTTTTTTTCATAATCCAACATAATTGAAGTTATTTTCATCTAAATTTACTCAAATATAGATCCTACAACCAAAATACGCAACAAAATCCAAAATAATCGAAGTTGATTTCAAATAAATTTATTAAAATTTGACATTTCCAACTAAATTTTTTTTCATAATCCAACAAAATTAAATTTGTTTTCATCTAAATTTACTCAAATATGGATCCTACAACAAAAATACTCATCAAAATCCAAAATAATCGAAGTTGATTTCAAATAAATTTAATAAAACTTGATACTTCCAACTAAAATTTTTTTCACAATCCAACAAAATTGAAGTTATTTTCATCTAAATTTAATCAAATATAGATCCTACAACAAAAATACTCCACAAAATCCAAAAAATCGAAGTTGATTTCATATGAATTTATTAAAATTTGACACTTCCAACTAAAATTTTTTTTATAATCCAACAAAATTGAAGTTATTTTCATCTAAATTTAGTCAAATATAGATCCTACAACCAAAATACTCATCAAAATCCAAAAAAATCGAAGTTGATTTCAAATGAATTTATTAAAATTTGACAAAAATCTTGTCTACATCCAAGAAAATTGAAGTTATTTTCATCTAAATTTACTCAAATATAGATCCTACAACAAAAATACTCAACAAAATCCAAAAAAATCGAAGTTGATTTCAAATGATTTTATTAAAATTTGACAAAAATCTTGTCTACATACAAGAAAATTGAAGTTATTTTCATCTAAATTTAGTCAAATATAGATCCTACAACCAAAATAGTCATCAAAATCCAAAAAATCGAAGTTGATTTCAAATAAATTTATTAAAATTTGACATTTCCAACTAAATTTTTTTTCAGAATCCAACAAAATTGAAGTTATTTTCATCTAATTTTACTCAAATATAGACCCTACAACAAAAATACTCAACAAAATCCAAAAAAATCGAAGTTGATTTCAAATAAATTTATTAAAATTTGACACTTCCAACTAAATTTTTTTTCATAATCCAACAAAATTAAATTTATTTTCATCTAAATTTACTCAAATATGGATCCTACAACAAAAATACTCAACAAAATCCAAAATAATCGAAGTTGATTTCAAATAAATTTAATAAAACTTGATACTTCCAACTAAAATTTTTTTCACAATCCAACAAAATTGAAGTTATTTTCATCTAAATTTAATCAAATATAGATCCTACAACAAAAATACTCGACAAAATCCAAAAAAATCGAAGTTGATTTCATATGAATTTATTAAAATTGGACACTTCCAACTAAATTTTTTTTTATAATCCAACAAAATTGAAGTTATTTTCATCTAAATTTAGTCAAATATAGATCCTACAACCAAAATACTCATCAAAATCCAAAAAAATCGAAGTTGATTTCAAATGAATTTATTAAAATTTGACAAAAATCTTGTCTACATCCAAGAAAATTGAAGTTATTTTCATCTAAATTTACTCAAATATAGATCCTACAACAAAAATACTCAACAAAATCCAAAAAATCGAAGTTGATTTCAAATGATTTTATTAGAATTTGACAAAAATCTTGTCTACATACAAGAAAATTGAAGTTATTTTCATCTAAATTTAGTCAAATATAGTTCCTACAACCAAAATACGCTACAAAATCCAAAATAATCGAAGTTGATTTCAAATAAATTTATTAAAATTTGACATTTCCAACTAAATTTTTTTTCATAATCCAACATAATTGAAGTTATTTTCATCTAAATTTACTCAAATATAGATCCTACAACCAAAATACGCAACAAAATCCAAAATAATCGAAGTTGATTTCAAATAAATTTAATAAAACTTGATACTTCCAACTAAAATTTCTTTCACAATCCAACAAAATTGAAGTTATTTTCATCTAAATTTACTCAAATATGGATCCTACAACAAAAATACTCAACAAAATCCAAAATAATCGAAGTTGATTTCAAATAAATTTAATAAAACTTGATACTTCCAACTAAAATTTTTTTCACAATCCAACAAAATTGAAGTTATTTTCATCTAAATTTAATCAAATATAGATCCTACAACAAAAATACTCGACAAAATCCAAAAAAATCGAAGTTGATTTCATATGAATTTATTAAAATTGGACACTTCCAACTAAATTTTTTTTTATAATCCAACAAAATTGAAGTTATTTTCATCTAAATTTAGTCAAATATAGATCCTACAACCAAAATACTCATCAAAATCCAAAAAAATCGAAGTTGATTTCAAATGAATTTATTAAAATTTGACAAAAATCTTGTCTACATCCAAGAAAATTGAAGTTATTTTCATCTAAATTTACTCAAATATAGATCCTACAACAAAAATACTCAACAAAATCCAAAAAATCGAAGTTGATTTCAAATGATTTTATTAGAATTTGACAAAAATCTTGTCTACATACAAGAAAATTGAAGTTATTTTCATCTAAATTTAGTCAAATATAGTTCCTACAACCAAAATACGCTACAAAATCCAAAATAATCGAAGTTGATTTCAAATAAATTTATTAAAATTTGACATTTCCAACTAAATTTTTTTTCATAATCCAACATAATTGAAGTTATTTTCATCTAAATTTACTCAAATATAGATCCTACAACCAAAATACGCAACAAAATCCAAAATAATCGAAGTTGATTTCAAATAAATTTATTAAAATTTGACATTTCCAACTAAATTTTTTTTCATAATCCAACAAAATTAAATTTGTTTTCATCTAAATTTACTCAAATATGGATCCTACAACAAAAATACTCATCAAAATCCAAAATAATCGAAGTTGATTTCATATGAATTTATTAAAATTTGACACTTCCAACTAAAATTTTTTTTATAATCCAACAAAATTGAAGTTATTTTCATCTAAATTTAGTCAAATATAGATCCTACAACCAAAATACTCATCAAAATCCAAAAAAATCGAAGTTGATTTCAAATGAATTTATTAAAATTTGACAAAAATCTTGTCTACATCCAAGAAAATTGAAGTTATTTTCTTCTAAATTTACTCAAATATAGATCCTACAACAAAAATACTCAACAAAATCCAAAAAAATCGAAGTTGATTTCAAATGATTTTATTAAAATTTGACAAAAATCTTGTCTACATACAAGAAAATTGAAGTTATTTTCATCTAAATTTAGTCAAATATAGATCCTACAACCAAAATAGTCATCAAAATCCAAAAAATCGAAGTTGATTTCAAATAAATTTATTAAAATTTGACATTTCCAACTAAATTTTTTTTCAGAATCCAACAAAATTGAAGTTATTTTCATCTAATTTTACTCAAATATAGACCCTACAACAAAAATACTCAACAAAATCCAAAAAAATCGAAGTTGATTTCAAATAAATTTATTAAAATTTGACACTTCCAACTAAATTTTTTTTCATAATCCAACAAAATTAAATTTATTTTCATCTAAATTTACTCAAATATGGATCCTACAACAAAAATACTCAACAAAATCCAAAATAATCGAAGTTGATTTCAAATAAATTTAATAAAACTTGATACTTCCAACTAAAATTTTTTTCACAATCCAACAAAATTGAAGTTATTTTCATCTAAATTTAATCAAATATAGATCCTACAACAAAAATACTCGACAAAATCCAAAAAAATCGAAGTTGATTTCATATGAATTTATTAAAATTGGACACTTCCAACTAAAATTTTTTTTATAATCCAACAAAATTGAAGTTATTTTCATCTAAATTTAGTCAAATATAGATCCTACAACCAAAATACTCATCAAAATCCAAAAAAATCGAAGTTGATTTCAAATGAATTTATTAAAATTTGACAAAAATCTTGTCTACATCCAAGAAAATTGAAGTTATTTTCATCTAAATTTACTCAAATATAGATCCTACAACAAAAATACTCAACAAAATCCAAAAAAATCGAAGTTGATTTCAAATGATTTTATTAAAATTTGACAAAAATCTTGTCTACATACAAGAAAATTGAAGTTATTTTCATCTAAATTTAGTCAAATATAGATCCTACAACCAAAATAGTCATCAAAATCCAAAAAATCGAAGTTGATTTCAAATAAATTTATTAAAATTTGACATTTCCAACTAAATTTTTTTTCAGAATCCAACAAAATTGAAGTTATTTTCATCTAAATTTACTCAAATATAGACCCTACAACAAAAATACTCAACAAAATCCAAAAAAATCGAAGTTGATTTCAAATAAATTTATTAAAATTTGACACTTCCAACTAAATTTTTTTTCATAATCCAACAAAATTAAATTTATTTTCATCTAAATTTACTCAAATATGGATCCTACAACAAAAATACTCAACAAAATCCAAAATAATCGAAGTTGATTTCAAATAAATTTAATAAAACTTGTTACTTCCAACTAAAATTTTTTTCACAATCCAACAAAATTGAAGTTATTTTCATCTAAATTTAATCAAATATAGATCCTACCACAAAAATACTCAACAAAATCCAAAAAAATCGAAGTTGATTTCAAATGATTTTATTAAAATTTGACAAAAATCTTGTCTACATCCAAGAAAATTGAAGTTATTTTCATCTAAATTTACTCAAATATAGATCCTACAACAAAAATACTCAACAAAATCCAAAAAAATCGAAGATGATTTCAAATGAATTTATTAAAATTTCACAAAAATCTTGTCTACATCCAAGAAAATTGAAGTTATTTTCATCTAAATTTACTCAAATATAGATCCTACAACAAAAATACTCAACAAAATCCAAAAAAATCGAAGTTGATTTCAAATGATTTTATTAGAATTTGACAAAAATCTTGTCTACATACAAGAAAATTGAAGTTATTTTCATCTAAATTTAGTCAAATATAGTTCCTACAACCAAAATACGCAACAAAATCCAAAATAATCGAAGTTGATTTCAAATAAATTTATTAAAATTTGACATTTCCAACTAAATTTTTTTTCATAATCCAACATAATTGAAGTTATTTTCATCTAAATTTACTCAAATATAGATCCTACAACCAAAATACGCAACAAAATCCAAAATAATCGAAGTTGATTTCAAATAAATTTATTAAAATTTGACATTTCCAACTAAATTTTTTTTCATAATCCAACAAAATTAAATTTGTTTTCATCTAAATTTACTCAAATATGTATCCTACAACAAAAATACTCATCAAAATCCAAAATAATCGAAGTTGATTTCAAATAAATTTAATAAAACTTGATACTTCCAACTAAAATTTTTTTCACAATCCAACAAAATTGAAGTTATTTTCATCTAAATTTAATCAAATATAGATCCTACAACAAAAATACTCCACAAAATCCAAAAAATCGAAGTTGATTTCATATGAATTTATTAAAATTTGACACTTCCAACTAAAATTTTTTTTATAATCCAACAAAATTGAAGTTATTTTCATCTAAATTTAGTCAAATATAGATCCTACAACCAAAATACTCATCAAAATCCAAAAAAATCGAAGTTGATTTCAAATGAATTTATTAAAATTTGACAAAAATCTTGTCTACATCCAAGAAAATTGAAGTTATTTTCATCTAAATTTACTCAAATATAGATCCTACAACAAAAATACTCAACAAAATCCAAAAAAATCGAAGTTGATTTCAAATGATTTTATTAAAATTTGACAAAAATCTTGTCTACATACAAGAAAATTGAAGTTATTTTCATCTAAATTTAGTCAAATATAGATCCTACAACCAAAATAGTCATCAAAATCCAAAAAATTGAAGTTGATTTCAAATAAATTTATTAAAATTTGACATTTCCAACTAAATTTTTTTTCAGAATCCAACAAAATTGAAGTTATTTTCATCTAATTTTACTCAAATATAGACCCTACAACAAAAATACTCAACAAAATCCAAAAAAATCGAAGTTGATTTCAAATAAATTTATTAAAATTTGACACTTCCAACTAAATTTTTTTTCATAATCCAACAAAATTAAATTTATTTTCATCTAAATTTACTCAAATATGGATCCTACAACAAAAATACTCAACAAAATCCAAAATAATCGAAGTTGATTTCAAATAAATTTAATAAAACTTGATACTTCCAACTAAAATTTTTTTCACAATCCAACAAAATTGAAGTTATTTTCATCTAAATTTAATCAAATATAGATCCTACAACAAAAATACTCGACAAAATCCAAAAAAATCGAAGTTGATTTCATATGAATTTATTAAAATTGGACACTTCCAACTAAATTTTTTTTTATAATCCAACAAAATTGAAGTTATTTTCATCTAAATTTAGTCAAATATAGATCCTACAACCAAAATACTCATCAAAATCCAAAAAAATCGAAGTTGATTTCAAATGAATTTATTAAAATTTGACAAAAATCTTGTCTACATCCAAGAAAATTGAAGTTATTTTCATCTAAATTTACTCAAATATAGATCCTACAACAAAAATACTCAACAAAATCCAAAAAATCGAAGTTGATTTCAAATGATTTTATTAGAATTTGACAAAAATCTTGTCTACATACAAGAAAATTGAAGTTATTTTCATCTAAATTTAGTCAAATATAGTTCCTACAACCAAAATACGCTACAAAATCCAAAATAATCGAAGTTGATTTCAAATAAATTTATTAAAATTTGACATTTCCAACTAAATTTTTTTTCATAATCCAACATAATTGAAGTTATTTTCATCTAAATTTACTCAAATATAGATCCTACAACCAAAATACGCAACAAAATCCAAAATAATCGAAGTTGATTTCAAATAAATTTATTAAAATTTGACATTTCCAACTAAATTTTTTTTCATAATCCAACAAAATTAAATTTGTTTTCATCTAAATTTACTCAAATATGGATCCTACAACAAAAATACTCATCAAAATCCAAAATAATCGAAGTTGATTTCAAATAAATTTAATAAAACTTGATACTTCCAACTAAAATTTTTTTCACAATCCAACAAAATTGAAGTTATTTTCATCTAAATTTAATCAAATATAGATCCTACAACAAAAATACTCCACAAAATCCAAAAAATCGAAGTTGATTTCATATGAATTTATTAAAATTTGACACTTCCAACTAAAATTTTTTTTATAATCCAACAAAATTGAAGTTATTTTCATCTAAATTTAGTCAAATATAGATCCTACAACCAAAATACTCATCAAAATCCAAAAAAATCGAAGTTGATTTCAAATGAATTTATTAAAATTTGACAAAAATCTTGTCTACATCCAAGAAAATTGAAGTTATTTTCATCTAAATTTACTCAAATATAGATCCTACAACAAAAATACTCAACAAAATCCAAAAAAATCGAAGTTGATTTCAAATGATTTTATTAAAATTTGACAAAAATCTTGTCTACATACAAGAAAATTGAAGTTATTTTCATCTAAATTTAGTCAAATATAGATCCTACAACCAAAATAGTCATCAAAATCCAAAAAATCGAAGTTGATTTCAAATAAATTTATTAAAATTTGACATTTCCAACTAAATTTTTTTTCAGAATCCAACAAAATTGAAGTTATTTTCATCTAATTTTACTCAAATATAGACCCTACAACAAAAATACTCAACAAAATCCAAAAAAATCGAAGTTGATTTCAAATAAATTTATTAAAATTTGACACTTCCAACTAAATTTTTTTTCATAATCCAACAAAATTAAATTTATTTTCATCTAAATTTACTCAAATATGGATCCTACAACAAAAATACTCAACAAAATCCAAAATAATCGAAGTTGATTTCAAATAAATTTAATAAAACTTGATACTTCCAACTAAAATTTTTTTCACAATCCAACAAAATTGAAGTTATTTTCATCTAAATTTAATCAAATATAGATCCTACAACAAAAATACTCGACAAAATCCAAAAAAATCGAAGTTGATTTCATATGAATTTATTAAAATTGGACACTTCCAACTAAATTTTTTTTTATAATCCAACAAAATTGAAGTTATTTTCATCTAAATTTAGTCAAATATAGATCCTACAACCAAAATACTCATCAAAATCCAAAAAAATCGAAGTTGATTTCAAATGAATTTATTAAAATTTGACAAAAATCTTGTCTACATCCAAGAAAATTGAAGTTATTTTCATCTAAATTTACTCAAATATAGATCCTACAACAAAAATACTCAACAAAATCCAAAAAATCGAAGTTGATTTCAAATGATTTTATTAGAATTTGACAAAAATCTTGTCTACATACAAGAAAATTGAAGTTATTTTCATCTAAATTTAGTCAAATATAGTTCCTACAACCAAAATACGCTACAAAATCCAAAATAATCGAAGTTGATTTCAAATAAATTTATTAAAATTTGACATTTCCAACTAAATTTTTTTTCATAATCCAACATAATTGAAGTTATTTTCATCTAAATTTACTCAAATATAGATCCTACAACCAAAATACGCAACAAAATCCAAAATAATCGAAGTTGATTTCAAATAAATTTATTAAAATTTGACATTTCCAACTAAATTTTTTTTCATAATCCAACAAAATTAAATTTGTTTTCATCTAAATTTACTCAAATATGGATCCTACAACAAAAATACTCATCAAAATCCAAAATAATCGAAGTTGATTTCAAATAAATTTAATAAAACTTGATACTTCCAACTAAAATTTTTTTCACAATCCAACAAAATTGAAGTTATTTTCATCTAAATTTAATCAAATATAGATCCTGCAACAAAAATACTCCACAAAATCCAAAAAATCGAAGTTGATTTCATATGAATTTATTAAAATTTGACACTTCCAACTAAAATTTTTTTTATAATCCAACAAAATTGAAGTTATTTTCATCTAAATTTAGTCAAATATAGATCCTACAACCAAAATACTCATCAAAATCCAAAAAAATCGAAGTTGATTTCAAATGAATTTATTAAAATTTGACAAAAATCTTGTCTACATCCAAGAAAATTGAAGTTATTTTCATCTAAATTTACTCAAATATAGATCCTACAACAAAAATACTCAACAAAATCCAAAAAAATCGAAGTTGATTTCAAATGATTTTATTAAAATTTGACAAAAATCTTGTCTACATACAAGAAAATTGAAGTTATTTTCATCTAAATTTAGTCAAATATAGATCCTACAACCAAAATAGTCATCAAAATCCAAAAAATCGAAGTTGATTTCAAATAAATTTATTAAAATTTGACATTTCCAACTAAATTTTTTTTCAGAATCCAACAAAATTGAAGTTATTTTCATCTAATTTTACTCAAATATAGACCCTACAACAAAAATACTCAACAAAATCCAAAAAAATCGAAGTTGATTTCAAATAAATTTATTAAAATTTGACACTTCCAACTAAATTTTTTTTCATAATCCAACAAAATTAAATTTATTTTCATCTAAATTTACTCAAATATGGATCCTACAACAAAAATACTCAACAAAATCCAAAATAATCGAAGTTGATTTCAAATAAATTTAATAAAACTTGATACTTCCAACTAAAATTTTTTTCACAATCCAACAAAATTGAAGTTATTTTCATCTAAATTTAATCAAATATAGATCCTACAACAAAAATACTCGACAAAATCCAAAAAAATCGAAGTTGATTTCATATGAATTTATTAAAATTGGACACTTCCAACTAAAATTTTTTTTATAATCCAACAAAATTGAAGTTATTTTCATCTAAATTTAGTCAAATATAGATCCTACAACCAAAATACTCATCAAAATCCAAAAAAATCGAAGTTGATTTCAAATGAATTTATTAAAATTTGACAAAAATCTTGTCTACATCCAAGAAAATTGAAGTTATTTTCATCTAAATTTACTCAAATATAGATCCTACAACAAAAATACTCAACAAAATCCAAAAAAATCGAAGTTGATTTCAAATGATTTTATTAAAATTTGACAAAAATCTTGTCTACATACAAGAAAATTGAAGTTATTTTCATCTAAATTTAGTCAAATATAGATCCTACAACCAAAATAGTCATCAAAATCCAAAAAATCGAAGTTGATTTCAAATAAATTTATTAAAATTTGACATTTCCAACTAAATTTTTTTTCAGAATCCAACAAAATTGAAGTTATTTTCATCTAAATTTACTCAAATATAGACCCTACAACAAAAATACTCAACAAAATCCAAAAAAATCGAAGTTGATTTCAAATAAATTTATTAAAATTTGACACTTCCAACTAAATTTTTTTTCATAATCCAACAAAATTAAATTTATTTTCATCTAAATTTACTCAAATATGGATCCTACAACAAAAATACTCAACAAAATCCAAAATAATCGAAGTTGATTTCAAATAAATTTAATAAAACTTGTTACTTCCAACTAAAATTTTTTTCACAATCCAACAAAATTGAAGTTATTTTCATCTAAATTTAATCAAATATAGATCCTACCACAAAAATACTCAACAAAATCCAAAAAAATCGAAGTTGATTTCAAATGATTTTATTAAAATTTGACAAAAATCTTGTCTACATCCAAGAAAATTGAAGTTATTTTCATCTAAATTTACTCAAATATAGATCCTACAACAAAAATACTCAACAAAATCCAAAAAAATCGAAGTTGATTTCAAATGAATTTATTAAAATTTGACAAAAATCTTGTCTACATCCAAGAAAATTGAAGTTATTTTCATCTAAATTTAGTCAAATATAGTTCCTACAACCAAAATACGCAACAAAATCCAAAATAATCGAAGTTGATTTCAAATAAATTTATTAAAATTTGACATTTCCAACTAGATTTTTTTTCATAATCCAACATAATTGAAGTTATTTTCATCTAAATTTACTCAAATATAGATCCTACAACCAAAATACGCAACAAAATCCAAAATAATCGAAGTTGATTTCAAATAAATTTATTAAAATTTGACATTTCCAACTAAATTTTTTTTCATAATCCAACAAAATTAAATTTGTTTTCATCTAAATTTACTCAAATATGTATCCTACAACAAAAATACTCATCAAAATCCAAAATAATCGAAGTTGATTTCAAATAAATTTAATAAAACTTGATACTTCCAACTAAAATTTTTTTCACAATCCAACAAAATTGATGTTATTTTCATCTAAATTTAATCAAATATAGATCCTACAACAAAAATACTCCACAAAATCCAAAAAATCGAAGTTGATTTCATATGAATTTATTAAAATTTGACACTTCCAACTAAAATTTTTTTTATAATCCAACAAAATTGAAGTTATTTTCATCTAAATTTAGTCAAATATAGATCCTACAACCAAAATACTCATCAAAATCCAAAAAAATCGAAGTTGATTTCAAATGAATTTATTAAAATTTGACAAAAATCTTGTCTACATCCAAGAAAATTGAAGTTATTTTCATCTAAATTTACTCAAAT
This sequence comes from Andrena fulva, assembly GCA_946251845.1. Classification (NCBI taxonomy): domain Eukaryota; kingdom Metazoa; phylum Arthropoda; class Insecta; order Hymenoptera; family Andrenidae; genus Andrena; species Andrena fulva. Next base: position 3,686,536 of record CAMITZ010000243.1, read on the forward strand.
ATAGATCCTACAACAAAAATACTCAACAAAATCCAAAAAAATCGAAGTTGATTTCAAATGATTTTATTAAAATTTGACAAAAATCTTGTCTACATACAAGAAAATTGAAGTTATTTTCATCTAAATTTAGTCAAATATAGATCCTACAACCAAAATAGTCATCAAAATCCAAAAAATCGAAGTTGATTTCAAATAAATTTATTAAAATTTGACATTTCCAACTAAATTTTTTTTCAGAATCCAACAAAATTGAAGTTATTTTCATCTAATTTTACTCAAATATAGACCCTACAACAAAAATACTCAACAAAATCCAAAAAAATCGAAGTTGATTTCAAATGATTTTATTAAAATTTGACAAAAATCTTGTCTACATACAAGAAAATTGAAGTTATTTTCATCTAAATTTAGTCAAATATAGATCCTACAACCAAAATAGTCATCAAAATCCAAAAAATCGAAGTTGATTTCAAATAAATTTATTAAAATTTGACATTTCCAACTAAATTTTTTTTCAGAATCCAACAAAATTGAAGTTATTTTCATCTAATTTTACTCAAATATAGACCCTACAACAAAAATACTCAACAAAATCCAAAAAAATCGAAGTTGATTTCAAATAAATTTATTAAAATTTGACACTTCCAACTAAATTTTTTTTCATAATCCAACAAAATTAAATTTATTTTCATCTAAATTTACTCAAATATGGATCCTACAACAAAAATACTCAACAAAATCCAAAATAATCGAAGTTGATTTCAAATAAATTTAATAAAACTTGATACTTCCAACTAAAATTTTTTTCACAATCCAACAAAATTGAAGTTATTTTCATCTAAATTTAATCAAATATAGATCCTACAACAAAAATACTCGACAAAATCCAAAAAAATCGAAGTTGATTTCATATGAATTTATTAAAATTGGACACTTCCAACTAAATTTTTTTTTATAATCCAACAAAATTGAAGTTATTTTCATCTAAATTTAGTCAAATATAGATCCTACAACCAAAATACTCATCAAAATCCAAAAAAATCGAAGTTGATTTCAAATGAATTTATTAAAATTTGACAAAAATCTTGTCTACATCCAAGAAAATTGAAGTTATTTTCATCTAAATTTACTCAAATATAGATCCTACAACAAAAATACTCAACAAAATCCAAAAAATCGAAGTTGATTTCAAATGATTTTATTAGAATTTGACAAAAATCTTGTCTACATACAAGAAAATTGAAGTTATTTTCATCTAAATTTAGTCAAATATAGTTCCTACAACCAAAATACGCTACAAAATCCAAAATAATCGAAGTTGATTTCAAATAAATTTATTAAAATTTGACATTTCCAACTAAATTTTTTTTCATAATCCAACATAATTGAAGTTATTTTCATCTAAATTTACTCAAATATAGATCCTACAACCAAAATACGCAACAAAATCCAAAATAATCGAAGTTGATTTCAAATAAATTTATTAAAATTTGACATTTCCAACTAAATTTTTTTTCATAATCCAACAAAATTAAATTTGTTTTCATCTAAATTTACTCAAATATGGATCCTACAACAAAAATACTCATCAAAATCCAAAATAATCGAAGTTGATTTCAAATAAATTTAATAAAACTTGATACTTCCAACTAAAATTTTTTTCACAATCCAACAAAATTGAAGTTATTTTCATCTAAATTTAATCAAATATAGATCCTACAACAAAAATACTCCACAAAATCCAAAAAATCGAAGTTGATTTCATATGAATTTATTAAAATTTGACACTTCCAACTAAAATTTTTTTTATAATCCAACAAAATTGAAGTTATTTTCATCTAAATTTAGTCAAATATAGATCCTACAACCAAAATACTCATCAAAATCCAAAAAAATCGAAGTTGATTTCAAATGAATTTATTAAAATTTGACAAAAATCTTGTCTACATCCAAGAAAATTGAAGTTATTTTCATCTAAATTTACTCAAATATAGATCCTACAACAAAAATACTCAACAAAATCCAAAAAAATCGAAGTTGATTTCAAATGATTTTATTAAAATTTGACAAAAATCTTGTCTACATACAAGAAAATTGAAGTTATTTTCATCTAAATTTAGTCAAATATAGATCCTACAACCAAAATAGTCATCAAAATCCAAAAAATCGAAGTTGATTTCAAATAAATTTATTAAAATTTGACATTTCCAACTAAATTTTTTTTCAGAATCCAACAAAATTGAAGTTATTTTCATCTAATTTTACTCAAATATAGACCCTACAACAAAAATACTCAACAAAATCCAAAAAAATCGAAGTTGATTTCAAATAAATTTATTAAAATTTGACACTTCCAACTAAATTTTTTTTCATAATCCAACAAAATTAAATTTATTTTCATCTAAATTTACTCAAATATGGATCCTACAACAAAAATACTCAACAAAATCCAAAATAATCGAAGTTGATTTCAAATAAATTTAATAAAACTTGATACTTCCAACTAAAATTTTTTTCACAATCCAACAAAATTGAAGTTATTTTCATCTAAATTTAATCAAATATAGATCCTACAACAAAAATACTCGACAAAATCCAAAAAAATCGAAGTTGATTTCATATGAATTTATTAAAATTGGACACTTCCAACTAAATTTTTTTTTATAATCCAACAAAATTGAAGTTATTTTCATCTAAATTTAGTCAAATATAGATCCTACAACCAAAATACTCATCAAAATCCAAAAAAATCGAAGTTGATTTCAAATGAATTTATTAAAATTTGACAAAAATCTTGTCTACATCCAAGAAAATTGAAGTTATTTTCATCTAAATTTACTCAAATATAGATCCTACAACAAAAATACTCAACAAAATCCAAAAAATCGAAGTTGATTTCAAATGATTTTATTAGAATTTGACAAAAATCTTGTCTACATACAAGAAAATTGAAGTTATTTTCATCTAAATTTAGTCAAATATAGTTCCTACAACCAAAATACGCTACAAAATCCAAAATAATCGAAGTTGATTTCAAATAAATTTATTAAAATTTGACATTTCCAACTAAATTTTTTTTCATAATCCAACATAATTGAAGTTATTTTCATCTAAATTTACTCAAATATAGATCCTACAACCAAAATACGCAACAAAATCCAAAATAATCGAAGTTGATTTCAAATAAATTTATTAAAATTTGACATTTCCAACTAAATTTTTTTTCATAATCCAACAAAATTAAATTTGTTTTCATCTAAATTTACTCAAATATGGATCCTACAACAAAAATACTCATCAAAATCCAAAATAATCGAAGTTGATTTCAAATAAATTTAATAAAACTTGATACTTCCAACTAAAATTTTTTTCACAATCCAACAAAATTGAAGTTATTTTCATCTAAATTTAATCAAATATAGATCCTACAACAAAAATACTCCACAAAATCCAAAAAATCGAAGTTGATTTCATATGAATTTATTAAAATTTGACACTTCCAACTAAAATTTTTTTTATAATCCAACAAAATTGAAGTTATTTTCATCTAAATTTAGTCAAATATAGATCCTACAACCAAAATACTCATCAAAATCCAAAAAAATCGAAGTTGATTTCAAATGAATTTATTAAAATTTGACAAAAATCTTGTCTACATCCAAGAAAATTGAAGTTATTTTCATCTAAATTTACTCAAATATAGATCCTACAACAAAAATACTCAACAAAATCCAAAAAAATCGAAGTTGATTTCAAATGATTTTATTAAAATTTGACAAAAATCTTGTCTACATACAAGAAAATTGAAGTTATTTTCATCTAAATTTAGTCAAATATAGATCCTACAACCAAAATAGTCATCAAAATCCAAAAAATCGAAGTTGATTTCAAATAAATTTATTAAAATTTGACATTTCCAACTAAATTTTTTTTCAGAATCCAACAAAATTGAAGTTATTTTCATCTAATTTTACTCAAATATAGACCCTACAACAAAAATACTCAACAAAATCCAAAAAAATCGAAGTTGATTTCAAATAAATTTATTAAAATTTGACACTTCCAACTAAATTTTTTTTCATAATCCAACAAAATTAAATTTATTTTCATCTAAATTTACTCAAATATGGATCCTACAACAAAAATACTCAACAAAATCCAAAATAATCGAAGTTGATTTCAAATAAATTTAATAAAACTTGATACTTCCAACTAAAATTTTTTTCACAATCCAACAAAATTGAAGTTATTTTCATCTAAATTTAATCAAATATAGATCCTACAACAAAAATACTCGACAAAATCCAAAAAAATCGAAGTTGATTTCATATGAATTTATTAAAATTGGACACTTCCAACTAAAATTTTTTTTATAATCCAACAAAATTGAAGTTATTTTCATCTAAATTTAGTCAAATATAGATCCTACAACCAAAATACTCATCAAAATCCAAAAAAATCGAAGTTGATTTCAAATGAATTTATTAAAATTTGACAAAAATCTTGTCTACATCCAAGAAAATTGAAGTTATTTTCATCTAAATTTACTCAAATATAGATCCTACAACAAAAATACTCAACAAAATCCAAAAAAATCGAAGTTGATTTCAAATGATTTTATTAAAATTTGACAAAAATCTTGTCTACATACAAGAAAATTGAAGTTATTTTCATCTAAATTTAGTCAAATATAGATCCTACAACCAAAATAGTCATCAAAATCCAAAAAATCGAAGTTGATTTCAAATAAATTTATTAAAATTTGACATTTCCAACTAAATTTTTTTTCAGAATCCAACAAAATTGAAGTTATTTTCATCTAAATTTACTCAAATATAGACCCTACAACAAAAATACTCAACAAAATCCAAAAAAATCGAAGTTGATTTCAAATAAATTTATTAAAATTTGACACTTCCAACTAAATTTTTTTTCATAATCCAACAAAATTAAATTTATTTTCATCTAAATTTACTCAAATATGGATCCTACAACAAAAATACTCAACAAAATCCAAAATAATCGAAGTTGATTTCAAATAAATTTAATAAAACTTGTTACTTCCAACTAAAATTTTTTTCACAATCCAACAAAATTGAAGTTATTTTCATCTAAATTTAATCAAATATAGATCCTACCACAAAAATACTCAACAAAATCCAAAAAAATCGAAGTTGATTTCAAATGATTTTATTAAAATTTGACAAAAATCTTGTCTACATCCAAGAAAATTGAAGTTATTTTCATCTAAATTTACTCAAATATAGATCCTACAACAAAAATACTCAACAAAATCCAAAAAAATCGAAGATGATTTCAAATGAATTTATTAAAATTTCACAAAAATCTTGTCTACATCCAAGAAAATTGAAGTTATTTTCATCTAAATTTACTCAAATATAGATCCTACAACAAAAATACTCAACAAAATCCAAAATAATCGAAGTTGATTTCAAATAAATTTAATAAAACTTGATACTTCCAACTAAAATTTTTTTCACAATCCAACAAAATTGAAGTTATTTTCATCTAAATTTAATCAAATATAGATCCTACAACAAAAATACTCGACAAAATCCAAAAAAATCGAAGTTGATTTCATATGAATTTATTAAAATTGGACACTTCCAACTAAATTTTTTTTTATAATCCAACAAAATTGAAGTTATTTTCATCTAAATTTAGTCAAATATAGATCCTACAACCAAAATACTCATCAAAATCCAAAAAAATCGAAGTTGATTTCAAATGAATTTATTAAAATTTGACAAAAATCTTGTCTACATCCAAGAAAATTGAAGTTATTTTCATCTAAATTTACTCAAATATAGATCCTACAACAAAAATACTCAACAAAATCCAAAAAATCGAAGTTGATTTCAAATGATTTTATTAGAATTTGACAAAAATCTTGTCTACATACAAGAAAATTGAAGTTATTTTCATCTAAATTTAGTCAAATATAGTTCCTACAACCAAAATACGCTACAAAATCCAAAATAATCGAAGTTGATTTCAAATAAATTTATTAAAATTTGACATTTCCAACTAAATTTTTTTTCATAATCCAACAAAATTAAATTTGTTTTCATCTAAATTTACTCAAATATGGATCCTACAACAAAAATACTCATCAAAATCCAAAATAATCGAAGTTGATTTCAAATAAATTTAATAAAACTTGATACTTCCAACTAAAATTTTTTTCACAATCCAACAAAATTGAAGTTATTTTCATCTAAATTTAATCAAATATAGATCCTACAACAAAAATACTCCACAAAATCCAAAAAATCGAAGTTGATTTCATATGAATTTATTAAAATTTGACACTTCCAACTAAAATTTTTTTTATAATCCAACAAAATTGAAGTTATTTTCATCTAAATTTAGTCAAATATAGATCCTACAACCAAAATACTCATCAAAATCCAAAAAAATCGAAGTTGATTTCAAATGAATTTATTAAAATTTGACAAAAATCTGGTCTACATCCAAGAAAATTGAAGTTATTTTCATCTAAATTTACTCAAATATAGATCCTACAACAAAAATACTCAACAAAATCCAAAAAAATCGAAGTTGATTTCAAATGATTTTATTAAAATTTGACAAAAATCTTGTCTACATACAAGAAAATTGAAGTTATTTTCATCTAAATTTAGTCAAATATAGATCCTACAACCAAAATAGTCATCAAAATCCAAAAAATCGAAGTTGATTTCAAATAAATTTATTAAAATTTGACATTTCCAACTAAATTTTTTTTCAGAATCCAACAAAATTGAAGTTATTTTCATCTAATTTTACTCAAATATAGACCCTACAACAAAAATACTCAACAAAATCCAAAAAAATCGAAGTTGATTTCAAATAAATTTATTAAAATTTGACACTTCCAACTAAATTTTTTTTCATAATCCAACAAAATTAAATTTATTTTCATCTAAATTTACTCAAATATGGATCCTACAACAAAAATACTCAACAAAATCCAAAATAATCGAAGTTGATTTCAAATAAATTTAATAAAACTTGATACTTCCAACTAAAATTTTTTTCACAATCCAACAAAATTGAAGTTATTTTCATCTAAATTTAATCAAATATAGATCCTACAACAAAAATACTCGACAAAATCCAAAAAAATCGAAGTTGATTTCATATGAATTTATTAAAATTGGACACTTCCAACTAAAATTTTTTTTATAATCCAACAAAATTGAAGTTATTTTCATCTAAATTTAGTCAAATATAGATCCTACAACCAAAATACTCATCAAAATCCAAAAAAATCGAAGTTGATTTCAAATGAATTTATTAAAATTTGACAAAAATCTTGTCTACATCCAAGAAAATTGAAGTTATTTTCATCTAAATTTACTCAAATATAGATCCTACAACAAAAATACTCAACAAAATCCAAAAAAATCGAAGTTGATTTCAAATGATTTTATTAAAATTTGACAAAAATCTTGTCTACATACAAGAAAATTGAAGTTATTTTCATCTAAATTTAGTCAAATATAGATCCTACAACCAAAATAGTCATCAAAATCCAAAAAATCGAAGTTGATTTCAAATAAATTTATTAAAATTTGACATTTCCAACTAAATTTTTTTTCAGAATCCAACAAAATTGAAGTTATTTTCATCTAAATTTACTCAAATATAGACCCTACAACAAAAATACTCAACAAAATCCAAAAAAATCGAAGTTGATTTCAAATAAATTTATTAAAATTTGACACTTCCAACTAAATTTTTTTTCATAATCCAACAAAATTAAATTTATTTTCATCTAAATTTACTCAAATATGGATCCTACAACAAAAATACTCAACAAAATCCAAAATAATCGAAGTTGATTTCAAATAAATTTAATAAAACTTGTTACTTCCAACTAAAATTTTTTTCACAATCCAACAAAATTGAAGTTATTTTCATCTAAATTTAATCAAATATAGATCCTACCACAAAAATACTCAACAAAATCCAAAAAAATCGAAGTTGATTTCAAATGATTTTATTAAAATTTGACAAAAATCTTGTCTACATCCAAGAAAATTGAAGTTATTTTCATCTAAATTTACTCAAATATAGATCCTACAACAAAAATACTCAACAAAATCCAAAAAAATCGAAGATGATTTCAAATGAATTTATTAAAATTTCACAAAAATCTTGTCTACATCCAAGAAAATTGAAGTTATTTTCATCTAAATTTACTCAAATATAGATCCTACAACAAAAATACTCAACAAAATCCAAAAAAATCGAAGTTGATTTCAAATGATTTTATTAGAATTTGACAAAAATCTTGTCTACATACAAGAAAATTGAAGTTATTTTCATCTAAATTTAGTCAAATATAGTTCCTACAACCAAAATACGCAACAAAATCCAAAATAATCGAAGTTGATTTCAAATAAATTTATTAAAATTTGACATTTCCAACTAAATTTTTTTTCATAATCCAACATAATTGAAGTTATTTTCATCTAAATTTACTCAAATATAGATCCTACAACCAAAATACGCAACAAAATCCAAAATAATCGAAGTTGATTTCAAATAAATTTATTAAAATTTGACATTTCCAACTAAATTTTTTTTCATAATCCAACAAAATTAAATTTGTTTTCATCTAAATTTACTCAAATATGTATCCTACAACAAAAATACTCATCAAAATCCAAAATAATCGAAGTTGATTTCAAATAAATTTAATAAAACTTGATACTTCCAACTAAAATTTTTTTCACAATCCAACAAAATTGAAGTTATTTTCATCTAAATTTAATCAAATATAGATCCTACAACAAAAATACTCCACAAAATCCAAAAAATCGAAGTTGATTTCATATGAATTTATTAAAATTTGACACTTCCAACTAAAATTTTTTTTATAATCCAACAAAATTGAAGTTATTTTCATCTAAATTTAGTCAAATATAGATCCTACAACCAAAATACTCATCAAAATCCAAAAAAATCGAAGTTGATTTCAAATGAATTTATTAAAATTTGACAAAAATCTTGTCTACATCCAAGAAAATTGAAGTTATTTTCATCTAAATTTACTCAAATATAGATCCTACAACAAAAATACTCAACAAAATCCAAAAAAATCGAAGTTGATTTCAAATGATTTTATTAAAATTTGACAAAAATCTTGTCTACATACAAGAAAATTGAAGTTATTTTCATCTAAATTTAGTCAAATATAGATCCTACAACCAAAATAGTCATCAAAATCCAAAAAATCGAAGTTGATTTCAAATAAATTTATTAAAATTTGACATTTCCAACTAAATTTTTTTTCAGAATCCAACAAAATTGAAGTTATTTTCATCTAATTTTACTCAAATATAGACCCTACAACAAAAATACTCAACAAAATCCAAAAAAATCGAAGTTGATTTCAAATAAATTTATTAAAATTTGACACTTCCAACTAAATTTTTTTTCATAATCCAACAAAATTAAATTTATTTTCATCTAAATTTACTCAAATATGGATCCTACAACAAAAATACTCAACAAAATCCAAAATAATCGAAGTTGATTTCAAATAAATTTAATAAAACTTGATACTTCCAACTAAAATTTTTTTCACAATCCAACAAAATTGAAGTTATTTTCATCTAAATTTAATCAAATATAGATCCTACAACAAAAATACTCGACAAAATCCAAAAAAATCGAAGTTGATTTCATATGAATTTATTAAAATTGGACACTTCCAACTAAATTTTTTTTTATAATCCAACAAAATTGAAGTTATTTTCATCTAAATTTAGTCAAATATAGATCCTACAACCAAAATACTCATCAAAATCCAAAAAAATCGAAGTTGATTTCAAATGAATTTATTAAAATTTGACAAAAATCTTGTCTACATCCAAGAAAATTGAAGTTATTTTCATCTAAATTTACTCAAATATAGATCCTACAACAAAAATACTCAACAAAATCCAAAAAATCGAAGTTGATTTCAAATGATTTTATTAGAATTTGACAAAAATCTTGTCTACATACAAGAAAATTGAAGTTATTTTCATCTAAATTTAGTCAAATATAGTTCCTACAACCAAAATACGCTACAAAATCCAAAATAATCGAAGTTGATTTCAAATAAATTTATTAAAATTTGACATTTCCAACTAAATTTTTTTTCATAATCCAACATAATTGAAGTTATTTTCATCTAAATTTACTCAAATATAGATCCTACAACCAAAATACGCAACAAAATCCAAAATAATCGAAGTTGATTTCAAATAAATTTATTAAAATTTGACATTTCCAACTAAATTTTTTTTCATAATCCAACAAAATTAAATTTGTTTTCATCTAAATTTACTCAAATATGGATCCTACAACAAAAATACTCATCAAAATCCAAAATAATCGAAGTTGATTTCAAATAAATTTAATAAAACTTGATACTTCCAACTAAAATTTTTTTCACAATCCAACAAAATTGAAGTTATTTTCATCTAAATTTAATCAAATATAGATCCTACAACAAAAATACTCCACAAAATCCAAAAAATCGAAGTTGATTTCATATGAATTTATTAAAATTTGACACTTCCAACTAAAATTTTTTTTATAATCCAACAAAATTGAAGTTATTTTCATCTAAATTTAGTCAAATATAGATCCTACAACCAAAATACTCATCAAAATCCAAAAAAATCGAAGTTGATTTCAAATGAATTTATTAAAATTTGACAAAAATCTTGTCTACATCCAAGAAAATTGAAGTTATTTTCATCTAAATTTACTCAAATATAGATCCTACAACAAAAATACTCAACAAAATCCAAAAAAATCGAAGTTGATTTCAAATGATTTTATTAAAATTTGACAAAAATCTTGTCTACATACAAGAAAATTGAAGTTATTTTCATCTAAATTTAGTCAAATATAGATCCTACAACCAAAATAGTCATCAAAATCCAAAAAATCGAAGTTGATTTCAAATAAATTTATTAAAATTTGACATTTCCAACTAAATTTTTTTTCAGAATCCAACAAAATTGAAGTTATTTTCATCTAATTTTACTCAAATATAGACCCTACAACAAAAATACTCAACAAAATCCAAAAAAATCGAAGTTGATTTCAAATAAATTTATTAAAATTTGACACTTCCAACTAAATTTTTTTTCATAATCCAACAAAATTAAATTTATTTTCATCTAAATTTACTCAAATATGGATCCTACAACAAAAATACTCAACAAAATCCAAAATAATCGAAGTTGATTTCAAATAAATTTAATAAAACTTGATACTTCCAACTAAAATTTTTTTCACAATCCAACAAAATTGAAGTTATTTTCATCTAAATTTAATCAAATATAGATCCTACAACAAAAATACTCGACAAAATCCAAAAAAATCGAAGTTGATTTCATATGAATTTATTAAAATTGGACACTTCCAACTAAATTTTTTTTTATAATCCAACAAAATTGAAGTTATTTTCATCTAAATTTAGTCAAATATAGATCCTACAACCAAAATACTCATCAAAATCCAAAAAAATCGAAGTTGATTTCAAATGAATTTATTAAAATTTGACAAAAATCTTGTCTACATCCAAGAAAATTGAAGTTATTTTCATCTAAATTTACTCAAATATAGATCCTACAACAAAAATACTCAACAAAATCCAAAAAATCGAAGTTGATTTCAAATGATTTTATTAGAATTTGACAAAAATCTTGTCTACATACAAGAAAATTGAAGTTATTTTCATCTAAATTTAGTCAAATATAGTTCCTACAACCAAAATACGCTACAAAATCCAAAATAATCGAAGTTGATTTCAAATAAATTTATTAAAATTTGACATTTCCAACTAAATTTTTTTTCATAATCCAACATAATTGAAGTTATTTTCATCTAAATTTACTCAAATATAGATCCTACAACCAAAATACGCAACAAAATCCAAAATAATCGAAGTTGATTTCAAATAAATTTATTAAAATTTGACATTTCCAACTAAATTTTTTTTCATAATCCAACAAAATTAAATTTGTTTTCATCTAAATTTACTCAAATATGGATCCTACAACAAAAATACTCATCAAAATCCAAAATAATCGAAGTTGATTTCAAATAAATTTAATAAAACTTGATACTTCCAACTAAAATTTTTTTCACAATCCAACAAAATTGAAGTTATTTTCATCTAAATTTAATCAAATATAGATCCTACAACAAAAATACTCCACAAAATCCAAAAAATCGAAGTTGATTTCATATGAATTTATTAAAATTTGACACTTCCAACTAAAATTTTTTTTATAATCCAACAAAATTGAAGTTATTTTCATCTAAATTTAGTCAAATATAGATCCTACAACCAAAATACTCATCAAAATCCAAAAAAATCGAAGTTGATTTCAAATGAATTTATTAAAATTTGACAAAAATCTTGTCTACATCCAAGAAAATTGAAGTTATTTTCATCTAAATTTACTCAAATATAGATCCTACAACAAAAATACTCAACAAAATCCAAAAAAATCGAAGTTGATTTCAAATGATTTTATTAAAATTTGACAAAAATCTTGTCTACATACAAGAAAATTGAAGTTATTTTCATCTAAATTTAGTCAAATATAGATCCTACAACCAAAATAGTCATCAAAATCCAAAAAATCGAAGTTGATTTCAAATAAATTTATTAAAATTTGACATTTCCAACTAAATTTTTTTTCAGAATCCAACAAAATTGAAGTTATTTTCATCTAATTTTACTCAAATATAGACCCTACAACAAAAATACTCAACAAAATCCAAAAAAATCGAAGTTGATTTCAAATAAATTTATTAAAATTTGACACTTCCAACTAAATTTTTTTTCATAATCCAACAAAATTAAATTTATTTTCATCTAAATTTACTCAAATATGGATCCTACAACAAAAATACTCAACAAAATCCAAAATAATCGAAGTTGATTTCAAATAAATTTAATAAAACTTGATACTTCCAACTAAAATTTTTTTCACAATCCAACAAAATTGAAGTTATTTTCATCTAAATTTAATCAAATATAGATCCTACAACAAAAATACTCGACAAAATCCAAAAAAATCGAAGTTGATTTCATATGAATTTATTAAAATTGGACACTTCCAACTAAAATTTTTTTTATAATCCAACAAAATTGAAGTTATTTTCATCTAAATTTAGTCAAATATAGATCCTACAACCAAAATACTCATCAAAATCCAAAAAAATCGAAGTTGATTTCAAATGAATTTATTAAAATTTGACAAAAATCTTGTCTACATCCAAGAAAATTGAAGTTATTTTCATCTAAATTTACTCAAATATAGATCCTACAACAAAAATACTCAACAAAATCCAAAAAAATCGAAGTTGATTTCAAATGATTTTATTAAAATTTGACAAAAATCTTGTCTACATACAAGAAAATTGAAGTTATTTTCATCTAAATTTAGTCAAATATAGATCCTACAACCAAAATAGTCATCAAAATCCAAAAAATCGAAGTTGATTTCAAATAAATTTATTAAAATTTGACATTTCCAACTAAATTTTTTTTCAGAATCCAACAAAATTGAAGTTATTTTCATCTAAATTTACTCAAATATAGACCCTACAACAAAAATACTCAACAAAATCCAAAAAAATCGAAGTTGATTTCAAATAAATTTATTAAAATTTGACACTTCCAACTAAATTTTTTTTCATAATCCAACAAAATTAAATTTATTTTCATCTAAATTTACTCAAATATGGATCCTACAACAAAAATACTCAACAAAATCCAAAATAATCGAAGTTGATTTCAAATAAATTTAATAAAACTTGTTACTTCCAACTAAAATTTTTTTCACAATCCAACAAAATTGAAGTTATTTTCATCTAAATTTAATCAAATATAGATCCTACCACAAAAATACTCAACAAAATCCAAAAAAATCGAAGTTGATTTCAAATGATTTTATTAAAATTTGACAAAAATCTTGTCTACATCCAAGAAAATTGAAGTTATTTTCATCTAAATTTACTCAAATATAGATCCTACAACAAAAATACTCAACAAAATCCAAAAAAATCGAAGATGATTTCAAATGAATTTATTAAAATTTCACAAAAATCTTGTCTACATCCAAGAAAATTGAAGTTATTTTCATCTAAATTTACTCAAATATAGATCCTACAACAAAAATACTCAACAAAATCCAAAAAAATCGAAGTTGATTTCAAATGATTTTATTAGAATTTGACAAAAATCTTGTCTACATACAAGAAAATTGAAGTTATTTTCATCTAAATTTAGTCAAATATAGTTCCTACAACCAAAATACGCAACAAAATCCAAAATAATCGAAGTTGATTTCAAATAAATTTATTAAAATTTGACATTTCCAACTAAATTTTTTTTCATAATCCAACATAATTGAAGTTATTTTCATCTAAATTTACTCAAATATAGATCCTACAACCAAAATACGCAACAAAATCCAAAATAATCGAAGTTGATTTCAAATAAATTTATTAAAATTTGACATTTCCAACTAAATTTTTTTTCATAATCCAACAAAATTAAATTTGTTTTCATCTAAATTTACTCAAATATGTATCCTACAACAAAAATACTCATCAAAATCCAAAATAATCGAAGTTGATTTCAAATAAATTTAATAAAACTTGATACTTCCAACTAAAATTTTTTTCACAATCCAACAAAATTGAAGTTATTTTCATCTAAATTTAATCAAATATAGATCCTACAACAAAAATACTCCACAAAATCCAAAAAATCGAAGTTGATTTCATATGAATTTATTAAAATTTGACACTTCCAACTAAAATTTTTTTTATAATCCAACAAAATTGAAGTTATTTTCATCTAAATTTAGTCAAATATAGATCCTACAACCAAAATACTCATCAAAATCCAAAAAAATCGAAGTTGATTTCAAATGAATTTATTAAAATTTGACAAAAATCTTGTCTACATCCAAGAAAATTGAAGTTATTTTCATCTAAATTTACTCAAATATAGATCCTACAACAAAAATACTCAACAAAATCCAAAAAAATCGAAGTTGATTTCAAATGATTTTATTAAAATTTGACAAAAATCTTGTCTACATACAAGAAAATTGAAGTTATTTTCATCTAAATTTAGTCAAATATAGATCCTACAACCAAAATAGTCATCAAAATCCAAAAAATCGAAGTTGATTTCAAATAAATTTATTAAAATTTGACATTTCCAACTAAATTTTTTTTCAGAATCCAACAAAATTGAAGTTATTTTCATCTAATTTTACTCAAATATAGACCCTACAACAAAAATACTCAACAAAATCCAAAAAAATCGAAGTTGATTTCAAATAAATTTATTAAAATTTGACACTTCCAACTAAATTTTTTTTCATAATCCAACAAAATTAAATTTATTTTCATCTAAATTTACTCAAATATGGATCCTACAACAAAAATACTCAACAAAATCCAAAATAATCGAAGTTGATTTCAAATAAATTTAATAAAACTTGATACTTCCAACTAAAATTTTTTTCACAATCCAACAAAATTGAAGTTATTTTCATCTAAATTTAATCAAATATAGATCCTACAACAAAAATACTCGACAAAATCCAAAAAAATCGAAGTTGATTTCATATGAATTTATTAAAATTGGACACTTCCAACTAAATTTTTTTTTATAATCCAACAAAATTGAAGTTATTTTCATCTAAATTTAGTCAAATATAGATCCTACAACCAAAATACTCATCAAAATCCAAAAAAATCGAAGTTGATTTCAAATGAATTTATTAAAATTTGACAAAAATCTTGTCTACATCCAAGAAAATTGAAGTTATTTTCATCTAAATTTACTCAAATATAGATCCTACAACAAAAATACTCAACAAAATCCAAAAAATCGAAGTTGATTTCAAATGATTTTATTAGAATTTGACAAAAATCTTGTCTACATACAAGAAAATTGAAGTTATTTTCATCTAAATTTAGTCAAATATAGTTCCTACAACCAAAATACGCTACAAAATCCAAAATAATCGAAGTTGATTTCAAATAAATTTATTAAAATTTGACATTTCCAACTAAATTTTTTTTCATAATCCAACATAATTGAAGTTATTTTCATCTAAATTTACTCAAATATAGATCCTACAACCAAAATACGCAACAAAATCCAAAATAATCGAAGTTGATTTCAAATAAATTTATTAAAATTTGACATTTCCAACTAAATTTTTTTTCATAATCCAACAAAATTAAATTTGTTTTCATCTAAATTTACTCAAATATGGATCCTACAACAAAAATACTCATCAAAATCCAAAATAATCGAAGTTGATTTCAAATAAATTTAATAAAACTTGATACTTCCAACTAAAATTTTTTTCACAATCCAACAAAATTGAAGTTATTTTCATCTAAATTTAATCAAATATAGATCCTACAACAAAAATACTCCACAAAATCCAAAAAATCGAAGTTGATTTCATATGAATTTATTAAAATTTGACACTTCCAACTAAAATTTTTTTTATAATCCAACAAAATTGAAGTTATTTTCATCTAAATTTAGTCAAATATAGATCCTACAACCAAAATACTCATCAAAATCCAAAAAAATCGAAGTTGATTTCAAATGAATTTATTAAAATTTGACAAAAATCTTGTCTACATCCAAGAAAATTGAAGTTATTTTCATCTAAAGCGGCCTACAGACGGTCCATTTTATTGCGCAATATTGAATATTGCACAATATATTGACCGTCTGTGGATCATATTGGAAGATTGTACAATAATAGTGAAGGGTTGCACGATAATATTGAAAAGTTGTACAATATATTGTGAGAATGAAGAAGAAAATCTGCCCCTAGACGCTCAATATATTGTTCAATATTCATATTGCACAATAATATTGACCGTCTGTGGATCATATTGGAAGATTGTACAATATATTGTGAGAATCAAAACGGTTTGGATATTTCTTGTGCAATATTGAATATTGCACAATAATATCGACCGTCTGTGGATCATATTGAAAGGTTGCACAATATATTGTGTGAATCAAAACGGTTTGGATATTTATTGTACAAAATGGAATAGACAGCATCGTGTGTGGTCAGTACTGCGCAATATCAGTTCAGTTTTGACCAGAGTTGTCAGGCAATTGATTAAGTGATTGCTTTTTCCGACATATATTTTATATTTTATTTCATTACACAGGGTGTTCGAGGGAAGAGTAAACACCTTGATATTTCCTAACGTATTGGAGATAAAAAAAATTGTTTATATGCAATTGCATGGTTCGAGGGGGCAAATTTATTATCGCAGACGATTCTTTTCTTCTATTATTATTTTAAGAGATAGGATGGTTAAGTTCGGGTTTTTAAATGGAACAATGTTTTTTGGAGATCTTTTGATAGTGCGTTTCAAGACAAATTCAATAACCTATAATGTATACACCTTATTTCAACTGGTTTTCCAAATATCGCGGTTGAAAATTTACTGATTAAAACTGAAAGAAAACCCGCTCGAATAGGAAGCACCGGGGGTGGTGTTGTTCGCGCCAAGAACGTGAGGCCCACCTTCTCTCCCATGGAATACGTCAACGCGTGCTTTTGTTTTGAAATTCGACCGCGTCTTTATACTCCAGAGATAAGGGATCCGTCTTTAATTTGAAGGGACCACGCGCAGTCAGCGAACTACCCCTTTTCTGCCTGTGTTTCTCCACGAGGTGTATTGATGGTGGAGAATACTTTTTAATTACTATATGCCATCGGGACAAAGGCGGGCTCAGAGCGAGGCGACAATTCATTCGTTCTTTACGATCCATAATTTATTATTTTTTCCAATAACGTTTCGACAACATCTGTATGCCAAATTTCTAAAGGCCAATAAAAAACGTGGTGACATTATTCAGTCTGAGTTAATCCGTACGGACAAATAGGGTTGGACGAGACCACCACCGTTTGTCATGTGACTCGTTGCAGGGCCCGGTGTATAATTTATAATCCTGTGCTGCATTAAATAACATTATGTTACACCTTGTTTATTTCTTCTGAACAAATGATATCGTATTATGAATACAATAATGTATGCCCATGCATGAAACAATACCCCTGAAAACACACATTGGAAACACTCAGGGATCGGAGGGCGCCGGCTGACGCTGATGGAGAGGGAAACACGTACAGGAGCGGTGGTTATGTGTGCATGAACTGCGCCTGCGTCAGTCACGCACACATTACCACCGCTCCTGTACGTGTTCCCCCTCAATCAGCGTCAGCCGGCGCCCTCCGATCCCTGGAAACACCGTTCCTCGAAGAGGGGGGACCTTTCCTCTATGAATTCGTCGGCGGAGGAGGACCCCTCTCCTTGTTGACGAAGTAGAGGTAGAAAATGCCACATCTGGTTCCCAAAAACTGACCAGGCTGATCGGTCGGAGCGTCTTGGCAGGGTCGCGGTTTATGGCCGTATTGTCCGTGAGTCGGCGGTAGACAACGGTACATACGGGTCCGAAGTTACCGTATGCACTACCCACCGACAGAGCAATATACGGATTAACTTAGACCGAACAATGTCACCACGTTTTTTATTGGCCTTTAGAAATTTGGCAAACAGATGTTGTCGAAACGTTATTGGAAAAAATAATAAATTATGGATCGTAAAGAACGAATGAATTGTCGCCTCGCTCTGAGCCCGCTTTTGTCCCGATGCCATGTAGTAATTAAAAAGTATTCTCCACCATCAATACACCTCGTGGAGAAATACAGGCAGAAAAGGGGTAGTTCGCTGACTGCGCGTGATTCCGCCTGCGTCGTCCCCTCTTCAAATTATAGACGGATCCCTTATCTCTCGAGTATCACCACACGCTCGAATTTCAAAACAGCAACTCGACGGGTGCAAGAAAAGGTGGGCCATAGGGAGGAGATATTAGTATGAAGAGGTGTAAACTTCGCGTCTGCAAGGAATGCAGGTCCGATTGGTCATAATATAATCTCCTTCTTACGGCTTACCTTCTCCCACAGCGCAGTACGCCAGCGCGTGCTTTTCGTCTCATATTCGGGAGCGTGTAGGGTAGATGTCCCAATTACCGTGCCCTGTACCTATTACCGTACCTTTATACTTAAAGAAGCCGTACAAAAAAACTCACATACATAAACAAGGAAATAAATTTTTTTAATTAAGTTAAACTATTAATGTATGTGTTGCAAACGAGTAGGATGCATTTTTAAACAATTAAAGCTTCTTTAAGTATAAAGGCACGGTTATAGGGACAGGGCACGGTAATTGGGACATCTACCCTATATACTCCAGGGATATCTTCAAAATGAAAAGACTGTTGTACTTTAAATTATTTTTTCCGTGTGAGTTGATCACGCCACTCTGTCGCTCATTTTAATAGCGGTCGCGACAGCGAATCGTATGGTTGTAAGCAAGGACCTATTAGACGCGTACCAGATGAGTAAATATTTTTCTATGTTTATTTTTTGGTCTATTTTGATTATTTAACGTCGATATTATTGATTGATTCATTCGTATGGATCAAATGACATTTAAGAACATGGTGTAATAGTGTTTATCGTTTCAATTGTAGGGGAGTTACGGGACAAAAGGAAACGATAGGGAAATAAAAGGATGTTTAATGAAATACTCTGATCGTTCGTCGAGACAATTCCGCGATTCCGCACGTTCACACGTTCACACCGCACGCGATCCGCGAGAAGAAGGACGCCTCGCCGGGCACGCATGCTGGTCAAGCTGCCCGTTGACTCGTCTCTACGCGACGATTGTCCTTTGTTTTAGGCCACGGCGGCAAAATCTCCTACACAATATACCTACCTATGTATAAGCAAAATAGTCTCTCAAATTTATTTGTGTGTATTACTATAGACGGAGAAGCCGTTTTGTAAATTGTTTTAGGGCTGGCAAGAGTACAATAAACCTCACTTGGTCGTCAGCTGCGTACCTGATGACCGCGGACCAGGTTTGGGGCAAATTTTTACCGTTCGGCACCGTACGCGGTTTTCTGATTCACCGGAACCGCGGCCCGGGAAAAACCCTAATTTTTCCCTTTCCTTCTGCGATTGACAGTTCTTCCGTCCTCATCCCCTCTGTTCGGACATGACTAATCAGAAAACTCATTTCAACCCCCGTTTTTCGGTATGCAAACCAATAGCGACGTTTTAGTGTCCACTTGCGAAGAAAGCTTGCAGGGCAAGATCAGTTCATAGCAATCACAGCAAGCGATCAAGTAGTAGTAAATAGTGAAATACCTTCGGTGTGTGCATACATTATTCGGCTCCAGGAGTGGAAAAACTTGGATATTTTGTGCTACCAGTGCGTTCGACTTCAATCGTAAGTATTGAAAGTTATTAATGGTTTTTTAAATGCTACTTCTATGTATTTACAGTGTCGGAACAAAATATTGGGGCGCTTTTAAAACAGAATAACGTGTTTAAAATTGGTCGGAACGACTTGAGTGTTCTTGAGAAGCTGCAAGGATTAGTTTTGAAAAAATGCAATTTGTCGGAATAGTGAAGGTCGCGTTTTCAACTTCTTTATCTCAGCCTGTAATGAAATTTTAAAAATCCCGTTTGTAGATTCAAATAAGTTGTTTACCTACATGCTGAAGAGTTCATCGAAATCGGTTGATGCGGAAGCAAGCGACAGGCATCGAAATACCTATGTAAAATCTTTAGGTTTATTGCATTTATAGGCCGAAAACCGTATTTTCCATTACTTTTATTTGTTTCTGGCTCATAGCTACGTTACCGGGTAACGCCTTCCTGAGACGCTCAAAATAACACCAAATTTCACGTTTCTTTTTTATGATACTATGATGTTGAAAATTATTTCTATACATCGTATTGTTGCGTCGTCGTGTCAATTCGGCGCACATTATACCACATTCACTTAGGTATACGGAACGTAAACAGAAATGGATAACTCAAAACGATATAACGATATTTAATCAATAAGGAACTATAAGTTGGGGAACAGTTATTCTGGGTTGTATCCGTCTACGCGCAGTGGTGGCTGGACTCAGGGTGCGTTCCGATTTTCGCAGTGAGTGCAGAAATCGCAGCGGTTCATGCGGTCTTGAAATTTAAAAATGCTACTATGGAAAAAGAGACGTTGTTTACAATAACCTCGATACTATTAAATAATAGTGATAATAAAATCAGCAGCTGTGATTCGTCTGATGAAAGCGAAAATGAAGATGATATTAACTTGCCATTTAGAATCAGAATTAATATACATATCATTAATTGTGAACAAAACACTCGGACAGATTATGTTTGCCTAAAAATGACAGATTATGGAGAACATTGTGGAGGTTATTCCGGGATATTCGATAATAAGTATGTAATTATACATTTCTATTAAAAAAAAACATCACATGAAGTTTCTTCGGAATAATAACGTAAAAAAGTGGCATTGTAATCACGAGAGAATTTATTGTTTTTATTACTTTTCATTAAATTGTATCAGCTATTTCCAGTAGAGAAATTCAAATAATCAAAGATTGGAAAAACAAATACGCATGCGCGCGCGCAGTGACTGCTTCACCTCTGAAATTCTGCGTTTGCTGCACGCTCGCTGCACCGAAAGTAGCATCGTATTGGTGGAAAGTGAGAGAAATTCTAGGGAATCGTACGATGCCACCAATACGATGCCACCAATTTCATGCACTCACTGCGAAAATCGGAACGCACCCTCAGAATCACAGCTTGACAGGCGATCGTTCCGATCGCCTTCTTCTCGCTTGTCCTCTGTCAATGTCGCGTGCACCGGCGGGCCATGGATTCTCACCCATAGGGTGTTGCAACAGTATGTTCAAAGCATTCATTAATGAATATATTGTATAAATATTGTACGGAAATATTAAAAGTGGCCGAGTTATATGTTGGCCCGCGTATTACATCCGCGTGAGCGGTGTATCAAATTATGACGCCCAGGTTCGTCTCAAATTGGAAAGACCATAACTCTATTGTTCATTGATAAAATATCTAAATTGTAGCATACCAATTTGAGGGAAAAAAATTATTGCACAAATGAGAGCAAGATGAAAATTAATATTAATTGTTCACATAACAAAGCGAAGGTAAAACATTCATTACAAACAAATAGGTTGTCGCAACAACAAAATCATAAAAAAGAAACGTGAAATTTGGTGTTATTTTGAGCGTCTCAGGAAGGCGTTACCCGGTAACGTAGCTATGAGCCAGAAACAAATAAAAGTAATGGAAAATACGGGTTTCGGCCTATAAATGCAATAAACCTAAAGATTTTACATAGGTATTTCGATGCCTGTCGCTTGCTTCCGCATCAACCGATTTCGATGAACTCTTCAGCATGTAGGTAAACAACTTATTTGAATCTACAAACGGGATTTTTAAATTTTCATTACAGGCTGAGATAAAGAAGTTGAAAACGCGACCTTCACTATTCCGACAAATTGCATTTTTTCAAAACTAATCCTTGCAGCTTCTCAAGAACACTCAAGTCGTTCCGACCAATTTTAAACACGTTATTCTGTTTTAAAAGCGCCCCAATACTTTCCTCCAACACTGTATGTATATTTGTATGTGTTACCCAACAAATTAAATAATATTTTGAACATTAACATCCCTATTTATTTTATTAACTGTTATTAACATAGATATTATGTGTTTCATTATGGAAGATGTGTACGAGAACAAAAGAGGAGGAAAGAAAATTTTTACTCGAGGTAATAGAGATGTACCGTTCCCTACCCGCATTGTGGAAGATCAGGAGCAAAATTTACAGCGACAAGGACGCGAGGACGAAACAATACGCGCAGCTGCTGCAGAAATATAGGGAAAAATATCCGACGGCGGATAAAGAGGATTTAGTTAAACGAATAAATTCATTAAGGACTAATTTTCGAAAGGAGGTGAAGCGGTTGAAGCACTGCACCAGAAGTGGTGCAGGAACAGAGGAGGCCATTGAACCCACATTGTGGTATTTTAACGAAATCAAATTTTTATTACCTGAAGAGGAGCCATGCGAATCACAAAATACAATAGAAATCGCAGAATGCGATGAGGATGGTGAGGAAGAGATAGAGGTTACTGAACCAATTAATGCCACCTGTGTAAGTAGTTATTTATTTATTCATTCATTTCATGGTAGTTATCATTCATCCATATTAGTTATTTATTTATTCCGTTTTTATTATACAAAGTTATCTTGCCATGGAACGTGGCCCTCATTATTAAAGAAATCGCGGTATTTATCTCTGATGGCTTTTGCATTTGTGGATGAATTTCTGGAGTGAGAAATTTGCAGTGCTGTTGGCTGATCATTTGTTCTCCATGTTCCTTCCCTGATATGTCCTGACTCCAAGTCTTCAGTA
The DNA here is from genome assembly GCA_946251845.1 of Andrena fulva. Taxonomy (NCBI): domain Eukaryota; kingdom Metazoa; phylum Arthropoda; class Insecta; order Hymenoptera; family Andrenidae; genus Andrena; species Andrena fulva. Next base: position 3,709,973 of record CAMITZ010000243.1, read on the forward strand.
TCTACAGAGCCCCTTGAAATGTACGCTTGCGCCCGGTTTCTACTTAAATAATTGTGTAGATAGCAACATGCTAAGACAATTATTCGAGTTTTCTCAGGAGATAGCGCAATAGGTCGCTGAAAAACACCGAATCTGGCAACTAAAATCCCAAACGCATTTTCTACCACACGGCGGGCACGACTCAGTCGATAATTAAAGATTCGTTCTTCCAAAGTTAATCCTGTTTGGCTGTAAGGTTTCATGAAATTCTCTGTCAGTGCAAAAGCATCGTCACCAAGAAAAACAAATGGTAATTTGTTTCCGCTATTTGCCAATGTAGTAGGTTCTGGGATTTTAAGTAACTTGTCTGACAATGCTTTTCCAAATGCCGTGTATCCCAAAACGCCTCCGTCCGATATTCGCCCATTTATACCGGCATCCGCCATAATAAATTCATAATTGGAATTCACTACTGCCATTAGTACAATACTAAAAAATTTTTTATAATTGTAGTATAAAGACCCCGTATGTGGTGGTTTCTTTATTGCCACATGCTTTCCATCAACTGCTCCCAAACAATTTGGGAAATTCCATTTATCACTAAATCCATTCGCGATAATTTTCCATTCACTTTCTGATTTTGGGATCTGCAATTTTAAAATACAGTTATTAGTCACACAAAGGTGCAATATCTTTATTAAAAACTACTTATTTATTCACAGCATGAAAATGAACCTCCAAAAAAGAAAAGCAAAAAAGATGACGCTCAGGAGCTAATTTCGTTGGCAAGGAAACGCCTTGAAAGAAAGGAAAGCGAGTTCGATAAGATTGCTGCAGCATGGGCCATAGACCTGGCCAAAATGGCGCCGGACCAACAATTATTTGCTAAGAAGGCCATAAACGATATTTTGTTTGAAGGCCAAATGGGCACTTTACATCGGGATTCCGTACATATTAACAAAGTTAATCGTACGTCCACCCCATACAGTGCCACTAGTATGGAATCCAGCCCCATTATTACCCGTATAGACTATAATTATGATGCACAACACGAGTCCATGCCGCAGCCATCAACTAGTCAATCTCCTTTTTTTTACCCATTTATAACGCAATAAATATTAAATAATTTTGAATCACTAATATTTTTTTCTTACCTTTATGTAATCCTTCAGGCTGTGTATTAAAGCTGTGCAAGTTTCCATAACAATTATACCTATTGATTGTGGAGATATGGCACTAATAAATTTTAAGTCCTCAAAAGTATTCCCAGTAGCAAGGTACCGTAGTGTGATTGACAATCGCTGGCTTGGAGGAATACAAGCTCGCATAGTAGTATTTCTTTTCTCAATTCGAGGCGTAATCATTTTTAGCAGGTCATCAAATAATGCACCGTCTAGTCGCAGAAAGTTTCGAAAATCGTTTGGTTCACTTAGTCTTAGGTCGTTTAATAAGTTTTCATGAGTGTACTCAGTTCTTCTTTTGTACCACTCCTTCATCCATTTGCGCTTTTTCTTCGACTTCTTCATTTCCAAGCTCACAGCCAGGGCAATGGCCACACAACCAGCTTCCGTGTCACTCAACATGTTCACTCCACAAGAATCAAACGTTAACTGAACGCGGGCCGTTTTACCGTCAGCAGCCCCTAGACGCTCAATATATTGTGCAATATTGAATATTGCACAATATTATTGACCGTGTGGGGCACCCACCATAAATATTGTGCAATATATTGCGCAGTAAAATGGACCGTCTATAGGCCGCTTAAATTTACTCAAATATAGATCCTACAACGAAAATACTCAACAAAATCCAAAAAAATCGAAGTTGATTTCAAATGATTTTATTAAAATTTGACAAAAATCTTGTCTACATACAAGAAAATTGAAGTTATTTTCATCTAAATTTAGTCAAATATAGATCCTACAACCAAAATAGTCATCAAAATCCAAAAAATCGAAGTTGATTTCAAATAAATTTATTAAAATTTGACATTTCCAACTAAATTTTTTTTCAGAATCCAACAAAATTGAAGTTATTTTCATCTAATTTTACTCAAATATAGACCCTACAACAAAAATACTCAACAAAATCCAAAAAAATCGAAGTTGATTTCAAATAAATTTATTAAAATTTGACACTTCCAACTAAATTTTTTTTCATAATCCAACAAAATTAAATTTATTTTCATCTAAATTTACTCAAATATGGATCCTACAACAAAAATACTCAACAAAATCCAAAATAATCGAAGTTGATTTCAAATAAATTTAATAAAACTTGATACTTCCAACTAAAATTTTTTTCACAATCCAACAAAATTGAAGTTATTTTCATCTAAATTTAATCAAATATAGATCCTACAACAAAAATACTCGACAAAATCCAAAAAAATCGAAGTTGATTTCATATGAATTTATTAAAATTGGACACTTCCAACTAAATTTTTTTTTATAATCCAACAAAATTGAAGTTATTTTCATCTAAATTTAGTCAAATATAGATCCTACAACCAAAATACTCATCAAAATCCAAAAAAATCGAAGTTGATTTCAAATGAATTTATTAAAATTTGACAAAAATCTTGTCTACATCCAAGAAAATTGAAGTTATTTTCATCTAAATTTACTCAAATATAGATCCTACAACAAAAATACTCAACAAAATCCAAAAAATCGAAGTTGATTTCAAATGATTTTATTAGAATTTGACAAAAATCTTGTCTACATACAAGAAAATTGAAGTTATTTTCATCTAAATTTAGTCAAATATAGTTCCTACAACCAAAATACGCTACAAAATCCAAAATAATCGAAGTTGATTTCAAATAAATTTATTAAAATTTGACATTTCCAACTAAATTTTTTTTCATAATCCAACATAATTGAAGTTATTTTCATCTAAATTTACTCAAATATAGATCCTACAACCAAAATACGCAACAAAATCCAAAATAATCGAAGTTGATTTCAAATAAATTTATTAAAATTTGACATTTCCAACTAAATTTTTTTTCATAATCCAACAAAATTAAATTTGTTTTCATCTAAATTTACTCAAATATGGATCCTACAACAAAAATACTCATCAAAATCCAAAATAATCGAAGTTGATTTCAAATAAATTTAATAAAACTTGATACTTCCAACTAAAATTTTTTTCACAATCCAACAAAATTGAAGTTATTTTCATCTAAATTTAATCAAATATAGATCCTACAACAAAAATACTCCACAAAATCCAAAAAATCGAAGTTGATTTCATATGAATTTATTAAAATTTGACACTTCCAACTAAAATTTTTTTTATAATCCAACAAAATTGAAGTTATTTTCATCTAAATTTAGTCAAATATAGATCCTACAACCAAAATACTCATCAAAATCCAAAAAAATCGAAGTTGATTTCAAATGAATTTATTAAAATTTGACAAAAATCTTGTCTACATCCAAGAAAATTGAAGTTATTTTCATCTAAATTTACTCAAATATAGATCCTACAACAAAAATACTCAACAAAATCCAAAAAAATCGAAGTTGATTTCAAATGATTTTATTAAAATTTGACAAAAATCTTGTCTACATACAAGAAAATTGAAGTTATTTTCATCTAAATTTAGTCAAATATAGATCCTACAACCAAAATAGTCATCAAAATCCAAAAAATCGAAGTTGATTTCAAATAAATTTATTAAAATTTGACATTTCCAACTAAATTTTTTTTCAGAATCCAACAAAATTGAAGTTATTTTCATCTAATTTTACTCAAATATAGACCCTACAACAAAAATACTCAACAAAATCCAAAAAAATCGAAGTTGATTTCAAATAAATTTATTAAAATTTGACACTTCCAACTAAATTTTTTTTCATAATCCAACAAAATTAAATTTATTTTCATCTAAATTTACTCAAATATGGATCCTACAACAAAAATACTCAACAAAATCCAAAATAATCGAAGTTGATTTCAAATAAATTTAATAAAACTTGATACTTCCAACTAAAATTTTTTTCACAATCCAACAAAATTGAAGTTATTTTCATCTAAATTTAATCAAATATAGATCCTACAACAAAAATACTCGACAAAATCCAAAAAAATCGAAGTTGATTTCATATGAATTTATTAAAATTGGACACTTCCAACTAAAATTTTTTTTATAATCCAACAAAATTGAAGTTATTTTCATCTAAATTTAGTCAAATATAGATCCTACAACCAAAATACTCATCAAAATCCAAAAAAATCGAAGTTGATTTCAAATGAATTTATTAAAATTTGACCAAAATCTTGTCTACATCCAAGAAAATTGAAGTTATTTTCATCTAAATTTACTCAAATATAGATCCTACAACAAAAATACTCAACAAAATCCAAAAAAATCGAAGTTGATTTCAAATGATTTTATTAAAATTTGACAAAAATCTTGTCTACATACAAGAAAATTGAAGTTATTTTCATCTAAATTTAGTCAAATATAGATCCTACAACCAAAATAGTCATCAAAATCCAAAAAATCGAAGTTGATTTCAAATAAATTTATTAAAATTTGACATTTCCAACTAAATTTTTTTTCAGAATCCAACAAAATTGAAGTTATTTTCATCTAAATTTACTCAAATATAGACCCTACAACAAAAATACTCAACAAAATCCAAAAAAATCGAAGTTGATTTCAAATAAATTTATTAAAATTTGACACTTCCAACTAAATTTTTTTTCATAATCCAACAAAATTAAATTTATTTTCATCTAAATTTACTCAAATATGGATCCTACAACAAAAATACTCAACAAAATCCAAAATAATCGAAGTTGATTTCAAATAAATTTAATAAAACTTGTTACTTCCAACTAAAATTTTTTTCACAATCCAACAAAATTGAAGTTATTTTCATCTAAATTTAATCAAATATAGATCCTACCACAAAAATACTCAACAAAATCCAAAAAAATCGAAGTTGATTTCAAATGATTTTATTAAAATTTGACAAAAATCTTGTCTACATCCAAGAAAATTGAAGTTATTTTCATCTAAATTTACTCAAATATAGATCCTACAACAAAAATACTCAACAAAATCCAAAAAAATCGAAGATGATTTCAAATGAATTTATTAAAATTTCACAAAAATCTTGTCTACATCCAAGAAAATTGAAGTTATTTTCATCTAAATTTACTCAAATATAGATCCTACAACAAAAATACTCAACAAAATCCAAAAAAATCGAAGTTGATTTCAAATGATTTTATTAGAATTTGACAAAAATCTTGTCTACATACAAGAAAATTGAAGTTATTTTCATCTAAATTTAGTCAAATATAGTTCCTACAACCAAAATACGCAACAAAATCCAAAATAATCGAAGTTGATTTCAAATAAATTTATTAAAATTTGACATTTCCAACTAAATTTTTTTTCATAATCCAACATAATTGAAGTTATTTTCATCTAAATTTACTCAAATATAGATCCTACAACCAAAATACGCAACAAAATCCAAAATAATCGAAGTTGATTTCAAATAAATTTATTAAAATTTGACATTTCCAACTAAATTTTTTTTCATAATCCAACAAAATTAAATTTGTTTTCATCTAAATTTACTCAAATATGTATCCTACAACAAAAATACTCATCAAAATCCAAAATAATCGAAGTTGATTTCAAATAAATTTAATAAAACTTGATACTTCCAACTAAAATTTTTTTCACAATCCAACAAAATTGAAGTTATTTTCATCTAAATTTAATCAAATATAGATCCTACAACAAAAATACTCCACAAAATCCAAAAAATCGAAGTTGATTTCATATGAATTTATTAAAATTTGACACTTCCAACTAAAATTTTTTTTATAATCCAACAAAATTGAAGTTATTTTCATCTAAATTTAGTCAAATATAGATCCTACAACCAAAATACTCATCAAAATCCAAAAAAATCGAAGTTGATTTCAAATGAATTTATTAAAATTTGACAAAAATCTTGTCTACATCCAAGAAAATTGAAGTTATTTTCATCTAAATTTACTCAAATATAGATCCTACAACAAAAATACTCAACAAAATCCAAAAAAATCGAAGTTGATTTCAAATGATTTTATTAAAATTTGACAAAAATCTTGTCTACATACAAGAAAATTGAAGTTATTTTCATCTAAATTTAGTCAAATATAGATCCTACAACCAAAATAGTCATCAAAATCCAAAAAATCGAAGTTGATTTCAAATAAATTTATTAAAATTTGACATTTCCAACTAAATTTTTTTTCAGAATCCAACAAAATTGAAGTTATTTTCATCTAATTTTACTCAAATATAGACCCTACAACAAAAATACTCAACAAAATCCAAAAAAATCGAAGTTGATTTCAAATAAATTTATTAAAATTTGACACTTCCAACTAAATTTTTTTTCATAATCCAACAAAATTAAATTTATTTTCATCTAAATTTACTCAAATATGGATCCTACAACAAAAATACTCAACAAAATCCAAAATAATCGAAGTTGATTTCAAATAAATTTAATAAAACTTGATACTTCCAACTAAAATTTTTTTCACAATCCAACAAAATTGAAGTTATTTTCATCTAAATTTAATCAAATATAGATCCTACAACAAAAATACTCGACAAAATCCAAAAAAATCGAAGTTGATTTCATATGAATTTATTAAAATTGGACACTTCCAACTAAATTTTTTTTTATAATCCAACAAAATTGAAGTTATTTTCATCTAAATTTAGTCAAATATAGATCCTACAACCAAAATACTCATCAAAATCCAAAAAAATCGAAGTTGATTTCAAATGAATTTATTAAAATTTGACAAAAATCTTGTCTACATCCAAGAAAATTGAAGTTATTTTCATCTAAATTTACTCAAATATAGATCCTACAACAAAAATACTCAACAAAATCCAAAAAATCGAAGTTGATTTCAAATGATTTTATTAGAATTTGACAAAAATCTTGTCTACATACAAGAAAATTGAAGTTATTTTCATCTAAATTTAGTCAAATATAGTTCCTACAACCAAAATACGCTACAAAATCCAAAATAATCGAAGTTGATTTCAAATAAATTTATTAAAATTTGACATTTCCAACTAAATTTTTTTTCATAATCCAACATAATTGAAGTTATTTTCATCTAAATTTACTCAAATATAGATCCTACAACCAAAATACGCAACAAAATCCAAAATAATCGAAGTTGATTTCAAATAAATTTATTAAAATTTGACATTTCCAACTAAATTTTTTTTCATAATCCAACAAAATTAAATTTGTTTTCATCTAAATTTACTCAAATATGGATCCTACAACAAAAATACTCATCAAAATCCAAAATAATCGAAGTTGATTTCAAATAAATTTAATAAAACTTGATACTTCCAACTAAAATTTTTTTCACAATCCAACAAAATTGAAGTTATTTTCATCTAAATTTAATCAAATATAGATCCTACAACAAAAATACTCCACAAAATCCAAAAAATCGAAGTTGATTTCATATGAATTTATTAAAATTTGACACTTCCAACTAAAATTTTTTTTATAATCCAACAAAATTGAAGTTATTTTCATCTAAATTTAGTCAAATATAGATCCTACAACCAAAATACTCATCAAAATCCAAAAAAATCGAAGTTGATTTCAAATGAATTTATTAAAATTTGACAAAAATCTTGTCTACATCCAAGAAAATTGAAGTTATTTTCATCTAAATTTACTCAAATATAGATCCTACAACAAAAATACTCAACAAAATCCAAAAAAATCGAAGTTGATTTCAAATGATTTTATTAAAATTTGACAAAAATCTTGTCTACATACAAGAAAATTGAAGTTATTTTCATCTAAATTTAGTCAAATATAGATCCTACAACCAAAATAGTCATCAAAATCCAAAAAATCGAAGTTGATTTCAAATAAATTTATTAAAATTTGACATTTCCAACTAAATTTTTTTTCAGAATCCAACAAAATTGAAGTTATTTTCATCTAATTTTACTCAAATATAGACCCTACAACAAAAATACTCAACAAAATCCAAAAAAATCGAAGTTGATTTCAAATAAATTTATTAAAATTTGACACTTCCAACTAAATTTTTTTTCATAATCCAACAAAATTAAATTTATTTTCATCTAAATTTACTCAAATATGGATCCTACAACAAAAATACTCAACAAAATCCAAAATAATCGAAGTTGATTTCAAATAAATTTAATAAAACTTGATACTTCCAACTAAAATTTTTTTCACAATCCAACAAAATTGAAGTTATTTTCATCTAAATTTAATCAAATATAGATCCTACAACAAAAATACTCGACAAAATCCAAAAAAATCGAAGTTGATTTCATATGAATTTATTAAAATTGGACACTTCCAACTAAAATTTTTATTATAATCCAACAAAATTGAAGTTATTTTCATCTAAATTTAGTCAAATATAGATCCTACAACCAAAATACTCATCAAAATCCAAAAAAATCGAAGTTGATTTCAAATGAATTTATTAAAATTTGACAAAAATCTTGTCTACATCCAAGAAAATTGAAGTTATTTTCATCTAAATTTACTCAAATATAGATCCTACAACAAAAATACTCAACAAAATCCAAAAAAATCGAAGTTGATTTCAAATGATTTTATTAAAATTTGACAAAAATCTTGTCTACATACAAGAAAATTGAAGTTATTTTCATCTAAATTTAGTCAAATATAGATCCTACAACCAAAATAGTCATCAAAATCCAAAAAATCGAAGTTGATTTCAAATAAATTTATTAAAATTTGACATTTCCAACTAAATTTTTTTTCAGAATCCAACAAAATTGAAGTTATTTTCATCTAAATTTACTCAAATATAGACCCTACAACAAAAATACTCAACAAAATCCAAAAAAATCGAAGTTGATTTCAAATAAATTTATTAAAATTTGACACTTCCAACTAAATTTTTTTTCATAATCCAACAAAATTAAATTTATTTTCATCTAAATTTACTCAAATATGGATCCTACAACAAAAATACTCAACAAAATCCAAAATAATCGAAGTTGATTTCAAATAAATTTAATAAAACTTGTTACTTCCAACTAAAATTTTTTTCACAATCCAACAAAATTGAAGTTATTTTCATCTAAATTTAATCAAATATAGATCCTACCACAAAAATACTCAACAAAATCCAAAAAAATCGAAGTTGATTTCAAATGATTTTATTAAAATTTGACAAAAATCTTGTCTACATCCAAGAAAATTGAAGTTATTTTCATCTAAATTTACTCAAATATAGATCCTACAACAAAAATACTCAACAAAATCCAAAAAAATCGAAGATGATTTCAAATGAATTTATTAAAATTTCACAAAAATCTTGTCTACATCCAAGAAAATTGAAGTTATTTTCATCTAAATTTACTCAAATATAGATCCTACAACAAAAATACTCAACAAAATCCAAAAAAATCGAAGTTGATTTCAAATGATTTTATTAGAATTTGACAAAAATCTTGTCTACATACAAGAAAATTGAAGTTATTTTCATCTAAATTTAGTCAAATATAGTTCCTACAACCAAAATACGCAACAAAATCCAAAATAATCGAAGTTGATTTCAAATAAATTTATTAAAATTTGACATTTCCAACTAAATTTTTTTTCATAATCCAACATAATTGAAGTTATTTTCATCTAAATTTACTCAAATATAGATCCTACAACCAAAATACGCAACAAAATCCAAAATAATCGAAGTTGATTTCAAATAAATTTATTAAAATTTGACATTTCCAACTAAATTTTTTTTCATAATCCAACAAAATTAAATTTGTTTTCATCTAAATTTACTCAAATATGTATCCTACAACAAAAATACTCATCAAAATCCAAAATAATCGAAGTTGATTTCAAATAAATTTAATAAAACTTGATACTTCCAACTAAAATTTTTTTCACAATCCAACAAAATTGAAGTTATTTTCATCTAAATTTAATCAAATATAGATCCTACAACAAAAATACTCCACAAAATCCAAAAAATCGAAGTTGATTTCATATGAATTTATTAAAATTTGACACTTCCAACTAAAATTTTTTTTATAATCCAACAAAATTGAAGTTATTTTCATCTAAATTTAGTCAAATATAGATCCTACAACCAAAATACTCATCAAAATCCAAAAAAATCGAAGTTGATTTCAAATGAATTTATTAAAATTTGACAAAAATCTTGTCTACATCCAAGAAAATTGAAGTTATTTTCATCTAAATTTACTCAAATATAGATCCTACAACAAAAATACTCAACAAAATCCAAAAAAATCGAAGTTGATTTCAAATGATTTTATTAAAATTTGACAAAAATCTTGTCTACATACAAGAAAATTGAAGTTATTTTCATCTAAATTTAGTCAAATATAGATCCTACAACCAAAATAGTCATCAAAATCCAAAAAATCGAAGTTGATTTCAAATAAATTTATTAAAATTTGACATTTCCAACTAAATTTTTTTTCAGAATCCAACAAAATTGAAGTTATTTTCATCTAATTTTACTCAAATATAGACCCTACAACAAAAATACTCAACAAAATCCAAAAAAATCGAAGTTGATTTCAAATAAATTTATTAAAATTTGACACTTCCAACTAAATTTTTTTTCATAATCCAACAAAATTAAATTTATTTTCATCTAAATTTACTCAAATATGGATCCTACAACAAAAATACTCAACAAAATCCAAAATAATCGAAGTTGATTTCAAATAAATTTAATAAAACTTGATACTTCCAACTAAAATTTTTTTCACAATCCAACAAAATTGAAGTTATTTTCATCTAAATTTAATCAAATATAGATCCTACAACAAAAATACTCGACAAAATCCAAAAAAATCGAAGTTGATTTCATATGAATTTATTAAAATTGGACACTTCCAACTAAATTTTTTTTTATAATCCAACAAAATTGAAGTTATTTTCATCTAAATTTAGTCAAATATAGATCCTACAACCAAAATACTCATCAAAATCCAAAAAAATCGAAGTTGATTTCAAATGAATTTATTAAAATTTGACAAAAATCTTGTCTACATCCAAGAAAATTGAAGTTATTTTCATCTAAATTTACTCAAATATAGATCCTACAACAAAAATACTCAACAAAATCCAAAAAATCGAAGTTGATTTCAAATGATTTTATTAGAATTTGACAAAAATCTTGTCTACATACAAGAAAATTGAAGTTATTTTCATCTAAATTTAGTCAAATATAGTTCCTACAACCAAAATACGCTACAAAATCCAAAATAATCGAAGTTGATTTCAAATAAATTTATTAAAATTTGACATTTCCAACTAAATTTTTTTTCATAATCCAACATAATTGAAGTTATTTTCATCTAAATTTACTCAAATATAGATCCTACAACCAAAATACGCAACAAAATCCAAAATAATCGAAGTTGATTTCAAATAAATTTATTAAAATTTGACATTTCCAACTAAATTTTTTTTCATAATCCAACAAAATTAAATTTGTTTTCATCTAAATTTACTCAAATATGGATCCTACAACAAAAATACCCATCAAAATCCAAAATAATCGAAGTTGATTTCAAATAAATTTAATAAAACTTGATACTTCCAACTAAAATTTTTTTCACAATCCAACAAAATTGAAGTTATTTTCATCTAAATTTAATCAAATATAGATCCTACAACAAAAATACTCCACAAAATCCAAAAAATCGAAGTTGATTTCATATGAATTTATTAAAATTTGACACTTCCAACTAAAATTTTTTTTATAATCCAACAAAATTGAAGTTATTTTCATCTAAATTTAGTCAAATATAGATCCTACAACCAAAATACTCATCAAAATCCAAAAAAATCGAAGTTGATTTCAAATGAATTTATTAAAATTTGACAAAAATCTTGTCTACATCCAAGAAAATTGAAGTTATTTTCATCTAAATTTACTCAAATATAGATCCTACAACAAAAATACTCAACAAAATCCAAAAAAATCGAAGTTGATTTCAAATGATTTTATTAAAATTTGACAAAAATCTTGTCTACATACAAGAAAATTGAAGTTATTTTCATCTAAATTTAGTCAAATATAGATCCTACAACCAAAATAGTCATCAAAATCCAAAAAATCGAAGTTGATTTCAAATAAATTTATTAAAATTTGACATTTCCAACTAAATTTTTTTTCAGAATCCAACAAAATTGAAGTTATTTTCATCTAATTTTACTCAAATATAGACCCTACAACAAAAATACTCAACAAAATCCAAAAAAATCGAAGTTGATTTCAAATAAATTTATTAAAATTTGACACTTCCAACTAAATTTTTTTTCATAATCCAACAAAATTAAATTTATTTTCATCTAAATTTACTCAAATATGGATCCTACAACAAAAATACTCAACAAAATCCAAAATAATCGAAGTTGATTTCAAATAAATTTAATAAAACTTGATACTTCCAACTAAAATTTTTTTCACAATCCAACAAAATTGAAGTTATTTTCATCTAAATTTAATCAAATATAGATCCTACAACAAAAATACTCGACAAAATCCAAAAAAATCGAAGTTGATTTCATATGAATTTATTAAAATTGGACACTTCCAACTAAATTTTTTTTTATAATCCAACAAAATTGAAGTTATTTTCATCTAAATTTAGTCAAATATAGATCCTACAACCAAAATACTCATCAAAATCCAAAAAAATCGAAGTTGATTTCAAATGAATTTATTAAAATTTGACAAAAATCTTGTCTACATCCAAGAAAATTGAAGTTATTTTCATCTAAATTTACTCAAATATAGATCCTACAACAAAAATACTCAACAAAATCCAAAAAATCGAAGTTGATTTCAAATGATTTTATTAGAATTTGACAAAAATCTTGTCTACATACAAGAAAATTGAAGTTATTTTCATCTAAATTTAGTCAAATATAGTTCCTACAACCAAAATACGCTACAAAATCCAAAATAATCGAAGTTGATTTCAAATAAATTTATTAAAATTTGACATTTCCAACTAAATTTTTTTTCATAATCCAACATAATTGAAGTTATTTTCATCTAAATTTACTCAAATATAGATCCTACAACCAAAATACGCAACAAAATCCAAAATAATCGAAGTTGATTTCAAATAAATTTATTAAAATTTGACATTTCCAACTAAATTTTTTTTCATAATCCAACAAAATTAAATTTGTTTTCATCTAAATTTACTCAAATATGGATCCTACAACAAAAATACTCATCAAAATCCAAAATAATCGAAGTTGATTTCAAATAAATTTAATAAAACTTGATACTTCCAACTAAAATTTTTTTCACAATCCAACAAAATTGAAGTTATTTTCATCTAAATTTAATCAAATATAGATCCTACAACAAAAATACTCCACAAAATCCAAAAAATCGAAGTTGATTTCATATGAATTTATTAAAATTTGACACTTCCAACTAAAATTTTTTTTATAATCCAACAAAATTGAAGTTATTTTCATCTAAATTTAGTCAAATATAGATCCTACAACCAAAATACTCATCAAAATCCAAAAAAATCGAAGTTGATTTCAAATGAATTTATTAAAATTTGACAAAAATCTTGTCTACATCCAAGAAAATTGAAGTTATTTTCATCTAAATTTACTCAAATATAGATCCTACAACAAAAATACTCAACAAAATCCAAAAAAATCGAAGTTGATTTCAAATGATTTTATTAAAATTTGACAAAAATCTTGTCTACATACAAGAAAATTGAAGTTATTTTCATCTAAATTTAGTCAAATATAGATCCTACAACCAAAATAGTCATCAAAATCCAAAAAATCGAAGTTGATTTCAAATAAATTTATTAAAATTTGACATTTCCAACTAAATTTTTTTTCAGAATCCAACAAAATTGAAGTTATTTTCATCTAATTTTACTCAAATATAGACCCTACAACAAAAATACTCAACAAAATCCAAAAAAATCGAAGTTGATTTCAAATAAATTTATTAAAATTTGACACTTCCAACTAAATTTTTTTTCATAATCCAACAAAATTAAATTTATTTTCATCTAAATTTACTCAAATATGTATCCTACAACAAAAATACTCAACAAAATCCAAAATAATCGAAGTTGATTTCAAATAAATTTAATAAAACTTGATACTTCCAACTAAAATTTTTTTCACAATCCAACAAAATTGAAGTTATTTTCATCTAAATTTAATCAAATATAGATCCTACAACAAAAATACTCGACAAAATCCAAAAAAATCGAAGTTGATTTCATATGAATTTATTAAAATTGGACACTTCCAACTAAAATTTTTTTTATAATCCAACAAAATTGAAGTTATTTTCATCTAAATTTAGTCAAATATAGATCCTACAACCAAAATACTCATCAAAATCCAAAAAAATCGAAGTTGATTTCAAATGAATTTATTAAAATTTGACAAAAATCTTGTCTACATCCAAGAAAATTGAAGTTATTTTCATCTAAATTTACTCAAATATAGATCCTACAACAAAAATACTCAACAAAATCCAAAAAAATCGAAGTTGATTTCAAATGATTTTATTAAAATTTGACAAAAATCTTGTCTACATACAAGAAAATTGAAGTTATTTTCATCTAAATTTAGTCAAATATAGATCCTACAACCAAAATAGTCATCAAAATCCAAAAAATCGAAGTTGATTTCAAATAAATTTATTAAAATTTGACATTTCCAACTAAATTTTTTTTCAGAATCCAACAAAATTGAAGTTATTTTCATCTAAATTTACTCAAATATAGACCCTACAACAAAAATACTCAACAAAATCCAAAAAAATCGAAGTTGATTTCAAATAAATTTATTAAAATTTGACACTTCCAACTAAATTTTTTTTCATAATCCAACAAAATTAAATTTATTTTCATCTAAATTTACTCAAATATGGATCCTACAACAAAAATACTCAACAAAATCCAAAATAATCGAAGTTGATTTCAAATAAATTTAATAAAACTTGTTACTTCCAACTTAAATTTTTTTCACAATCCAACAAAATTGAAGTTATTTTCATCTAAATTTAATCAAATATAGATCCTACCACAAAAATACTCAACAAAATCCAAAAAAATCGAAGTTGATTTCAAATGATTTTATTAAAATTTGACAAAAATCTTGTCTACATCCAAGAAAATTGAAGTTATTTTCATCTAAATTTACTCAAATATAGATCCTACAACAAAAATACTCAACAAAATCCAAAAAAATCGAAGATGATTTCAAATGAATTTATTAAAATTTCACAAAAATCTTGTCTACATCCAAGAAAATTGAAGTTATTTTCATCTAAATTTACTCAAATATAGATCCTACAACAAAAATACTCAACAAAATCCAAAAAAATCGAAGTTGATTTCAAATGATTTTATTAGAATTTGACAAAAATCTTGTCTACATACAAGAAAATTGAAGTTATTTTCATCTAAATTTAGTCAAATATAGTTCCTACAACCAAAATACGCAACAAAATCCAAAATAATCGAAGTTGATTTCAAATAAATTTATTAAAATTTGACATTTCCAACTAAATTTTTTTTCATAATCCAACATAATTGAAGTTATTTTCATCTAAATTTACTCAAATATAGATCCTACAACCAAAATACGCAACAAAATCCAAAATAATCGAAGTTGATTTCAAATAAATTTATTAAAATTTGACATTTCCAACTAAATTTTTTTTCATAATCCAACAAAATTAAATTTGTTTTCATCTAAATTTACTCAAATATGTATCCTACAACAAAAATACTCATCAAAATCCAAAATAATCGAAGTTGATTTCAAATAAATTTAATAAAACTTGATACTTCCAACTAAAATTTTTTTCACAATCCAACAAAATTGAAGTTATTTTCATCTAAATTTAATCAAATATAGATCCTACAACAAAAATACTCCACAAAATCCAAAAAATCGAAGTTGATTTCATATGAATTTATTAAAATTTGACACTTCCAACTAAAATTTTTTTTATAATCCAACAAAATTGAAGTTATTTTCATCTAAATTTAGTCAAATATAGATCCTACAACCAAAATACTCATCAAAATCCAAAAAAATCGAAGTTGATTTCAAATGAATTTATTAAAATTTGACAAAAATCTTGTCTACATCCAAGAAAATTGAAGTTATTTTCATCTAAATTTACTCAAATATAGATCCTACAACAAAAATACTCAACAAAATCCAAAAAAATCGAAGTTGATTTCAAATGATTTTATTAAAATTTGACAAAAATCTTGTCTACATACAAGAAAATTGAAGTTATTTTCATCTAAATTTAGTCAAATATAGATCCTACAACCAAAATAGTCATCAAAATCCAAAAAATCGAAGTTGATTTCAAATAAATTTATTAAAATTTGACATTTCCAACTAAATTTTTTTTCAGAATCCAACAAAATTGAAGTTATTTTCATCTAATTTTACTCAAATATAGACCCTACAACAAAAATACTCAACAAAATCCAAAAAAATCGAAGTTGATTTCAAATAAATTTATTAAAATTTGACACTTCCAACTAAATTTTTTTTCATAATCCAACAAAATTAAATTTATTTTCATCTAAATTTACTCAAATATGGATCCTACAACAAAAATACTCAACAAAATCCAAAATAATCGAAGTTGATTTCAAATAAATTTAATAAAACTTGATACTTCCAACTAAAATTTTTTTCACAATCCAACAAAATTGAAGTTATTTTCATCTAAATTTAATCAAATATAGATCCTACAACAAAAATACTCGACAAAATCCAAAAAAATCGAAGTTGATTTCATATGAATTTATTAAAATTGGACACTTCCAACTAAATTTTTTTTTATAATCCAACAAAATTGAAGTTATTTTCATCTAAATTTAGTCAAATATAGATCCTACAACCAAAATACTCATCAAAATCCAAAAAAATCGAAGTTGATTTCAAATGAATTTATTAAAATTTGACAAAAATCTTGTCTACATCCAAGAAAATTGAAGTTATTTTCATCTAAATTTACTCAAATATAGATCCTACAACAAAAATACTCAACAAAATCCAAAAAATCGAAGTTGATTTCAAATGATTTTATTAGAATTTGACAAAAATCTTGTCTACATACAAGAAAATTGAAGTTATTTTCATCTAAATTTAGTCAAATATAGTTCCTACAACCAAAATACGCTACAAAATCCAAAATAATCGAAGTTGATTTCAAATAAATTTATTAAAATTTGACATTTCCAACTAAATTTTTTTTCATAATCCAACATAATTGAAGTTATTTTCATCTAAATTTACTCAAATATAGATCCTACAACCAAAATACGCAACAAAATCCAAAATAATCGAAGTTGATTTCAAATAAATTTATTAAAATTTGACATTTCCAACTAAATTTTTTTTCATAATCCAACAAAATTAAATTTGTTTTCATCTAAATTTACTCAAATATGGATCCTACAACAAAAATACTCATCAAAATCCAAAATAATCGAAGTTGATTTCAAATAAATTTAATAAAACTTGATACTTCCAACTAAAATTTTTTTCACAATCCAACAAAATTGAAGTTATTTTCATCTAAATTTAATCAAATATAGATCCTACAACAAAAATACTCCACAAAATCCAAAAAATCGAAGTTGATTTCATATGAATTTATTAAAATTTGACACTTCCAACTAAAATTTTTTTTATAATCCAACAAAATTGAAGTTATTTTCATCTAAATTTAGTCAAATATAGATCCTACAACCAAAATACTCATCAAAATCCAAAAAAATCGAAGTTGATTTCAAATGAATTTATTAAAATTTGACAAAAATCTTGTCTACATCCAAGAAAATTGAAGTTATTTTCATCTAAATTTACTCAAATATAGATCCTACAACAAAAATACTCAACAAAATCCAAAAAAATCGAAGTTGATTTCAAATGATTTTATTAAAATTTGACAAAAATCTTGTCTACATACAAGAAAATTGAAGTTATTTTCATCTAAATTTAGTCAAATATAGATCCTACAACCAAAATAGTCATCAAAATCCAAAAAATCGAAGTTGATTTCAAATAAATTTATTAAAATTTGACATTTCCAACTAAATTTTTTTTCAGAATCCAACAAAATTGAAGTTATTTTCATCTAATTTTACTCAAATATAGACCCTACAACAAAAATACTCAACAAAATCCAAAAAAATCGAAGTTGATTTCAAATAAATTTATTAAAATTTGACACTTCCAACTAAATTTTTTTTCATAATCCAACAAAATTAAATTTATTTTCATCTAAATTTACTCAAATATGGATCCTACAACAAAAATACTCAACAAAATCCAAAATAATCGAAGTTGATTTCAAATAAATTTAATAAAACTTGATACTTCCAACTAAAATTTTTTTCACAATCCAACAAAATTGAAGTTATTTTCATCTAAATTTAATCAAATATAGATCCTACAACAAAAATACTCGACAAAATCCAAAAAAATCGAAGTTGATTTCATATGAATTTATTAAAATTGGACACTTCCAACTAAAATTTTTTTTATAATCCAACAAAATTGAAGTTATTTTCATCTAAATTTAGTCAAATATAGATCCTACAACCAAAATACTCATCAAAATCCAAAAAAATCGAAGTTGATTTCAAATGAATTTATTAAAATTTGACAAAAATCTTGTCTACATCCAAGAAAATTGAAGTTATTTTCATCTAAATTTACTCAAATATAGATCCTACAACAAAAATACTCAACAAAATCCAAAAAAATCGAAGTTGATTTCAAATGATTTTATTAAAATTTGACAAAAATCTTGTCTACATACAAGAAAATTGAAGTTATTTTCATCTAAATTTAGTCAAATATAGATCCTACAACCAAAATAGTCATCAAAATCCAAAAAATCGAAGTTGATTTCAAATAAATTTATTAAAATTTGACATTTCCAACTAAATTTTTTTTCAGAATCCAACAAAATTGAAGTTATTTTCATCTAAATTTACTCAAATATAGACCCTACAACAAAAATACTCAACAAAATCCAAAAAAATCGAAGTTGATTTCAAATAAATTTATTAAAATTTGACACTTCCAACTAAATTTTTTTTCATAATCCAACAAAATTAAATTTATTTTCATCTAAATTTACTCAAATATGGATCCTACAACAAAAATACTCAACAAAATCCAAAATAATCGAAGTTGATTTCAAATAAATTTAATAAAACTTGTTACTTCCAACTAAAATTTTTTTCACAATCCAACAAAATTGAAGTTATTTTCATCTAAATTTAATCAAATATAGATCCTACCACAAAAATACTCAACAAAATCCAAAAAAATCGAAGTTGATTTCAAATGATTTTATTAAAATTTGACAAAAATCTTGTCTACATCCAAGAAAATTGAAGTTATTTTCATCTAAATTTACTCAAATATAGATCCTACAACAAAAATACTCAACAAAATCCAAAAAAATCGAAGATGATTTCAAATGAATTTATTAAAATTTCACAAAAATCTTGTCTACATCCAAGAAAATTGAAGTTATTTTCATCTAAATTTACTCAAATATAGATCCTACAACAAAAATACTCAACAAAATCCAAAAAAATCGAAGTTGATTTCAAATGATTTTATTAGAATTTGACAAAAATCTTGTCTACATACAAGAAAATTGAAGTTATTTTCATCTAAATTTAGTCAAATATAGTTCCTACAACCAAAATACGCAACAAAATCCAAAATAATCGAAGTTGATTTCAAATAAATTTATTAAAATTTGACATTTCCAACTAAATTTTTTTTCATAATCCAACATAATTGAAGTTATTTTCATCTAAATTTACTCAAATATAGATCCTACAACCAAAATACGCAACAAAATCCAAAATAATCGAAGTTGATTTCAAATAAATTTATTAAAATTTGACATTTCCAACTAAATTTTTTTTCATAATCCAACAAAATTAAATTTGTTTTCATCTAAATTTACTCAAATATGTATCCTACAACAAAAATACTCATCAAAATCCAAAATAATCGAAGTTGATTTCAAATAAATTTAATAAAACTTGATACTTCCAACTAAAATTTTTTTCACAATCCAACAAAATTGAAGTTATTTTCATCTAAATTTAATCAAATATAGATCCTACAACAAAAATACTCCACAAAATCCAAAAAATCGAAGTTGATTTCATATGAATTTATTAAAATTTGACACTTCCAACTAAAATTTTTTTTATAATCCAACAAAATTGAAGTTATTTTCATCTAAATTTAGTCAAATATAGATCCTACAACCAAAATACTCATCAAAATCCAAAAAAATCGAAGTTGATTTCAAATGAATTTATTAAAATTTGACAAAAATCTTGTCTACATCCAAGAAAATTGAAGTTATTTTCATCTAAATTTACTCAAATATAGATCCTACAACAAAAATACTCAACAAAATCCAAAAAAATCGAAGTTGATTTCAAATGATTTTATTAAAATTTGACAAAAATCTTGTCTACATACAAGAAAATTGAAGTTATTTTCATCTAAATTTAGTCAAATATAGATCCTACAACCAAAATAGTCATCAAAATCCAAAAAATCGAAGTTGATTTCAAATAAATTTATTAAAATTTGACATTTCCAACTAAATTTTTTTTCAGAATCCAACAAAATTGAAGTTATTTTCATCTAATTTTACTCAAATATAGACCCTACAACAAAAATACTCAACAAAATCCAAAAAAATCGAAGTTGATTTCAAATAAATTTATTAAAATTTGACACTTCCAACTAAATTTTTTTTCATAATCCAACAAAATTAAATTTATTTTCATCTAAATTTACTCAAATATGGATCCTACAACAAAAATACTCAACAAAATCCAAAATAATCGAAGTTGATTTCAAATAAATTTAATAAAACTTGATACTTCCAACTAAAATTTTTTTCACAATCCAACAAAATTGAAGTTATTTTCATCTAAATTTAATCAAATATAGATCCTACAACAAAAATACTCGACAAAATCCAAAAAAATCGAAGTTGATTTCATATGAATTTATTAAAATTGGACACTTCCAACTAAATTTTTTTTTATAATCCAACAAAATTGAAGTTATTTTCATCTAAATTTAGTCAAATATAGATCCTACAACCAAAATACTCATCAAAATCCAAAAAAATCGAAGTTGATTTCAAATGAATTTATTAAAATTTGACAAAAATCTTGTCTACATCCAAGAAAATTGAAGTTATTTTCATCTAAATTTACTCAAATATAGATCCTACAACAAAAATACTCAACAAAATCCAAAAAATCGAAGTTGATTTCAAATGATTTTATTAGAATTTGACAAAAATCTTGTCTACATACAAGAAAATTGAAGTTATTTTCATCTAAATTTAGTCAAATATAGTTCCTACAACCAAAATACGCTACAAAATCCAAAATAATCGAAGTTGATTTCAAATAAATTTATTAAAATTTGACATTTCCAACTAAATTTTTTTTCATAATCCAACATAATTGAAGTTATTTTCATCTAAATTTACTCAAATATAGATCCTACAACCAAAATACGCAACAAAATCCAAAATAATCGAAGTTGCTTTCAAATAAATTTATTAAAATTTGACATTTCCAACTAAATTTTTTTTCATAATCCAACAAAATTAAATTTGTTTTCATCTAAATTTACTCAAATATGGATCCTACAACAAAAATACTCATCAAAATCCAAAATAATCGAAGTTGATTTCAAATAAATTTAATAAAACTTGATACTTCCAACTAAAATTTTTTTCACAATCCAACAAAATTGAAGTTATTTTCATCTAAATTTAATCAAATATAGATCCTACAACAAAAATACTCCACAAAATCCAAAAAATCGAAGTTGATTTCATATGAATTTATTAAAATTTGACACTTCCAACTAAAATTTTTTTTATAATCCAACAAAATTGAAGTTATTTTCATCTAAATTTAGTCAAATATAGATCCTACAACCAAAATACTCATCAAAATCCAAAAAAATCGAAGTTGATTTCAAATGAATTTATTAAAATTTGACAAAAATCTTGTCTACATCCAAGAAAATTGAAGTTATTTTCATCTAAATTTACTCAAATATAGATCCTACAACAAAAATACTCAACAAAATCCAAAAAAATCGAAGTTGATTTCAAATGATTTTATTAAAATTTGACAAAAATCTTGTCTACATACAAGAAAATTGAAGTTATTTTCATCTAAATTTAGTCAAATATAGATCCTACAACCAAAATAGTCATCAAAATCCAAAAAATCGAAGTTGATTTCAAATAAATTTATTAAAATTTGACATTTCCAACTAAATTTTTTTTCAGAATCCAACAAAATTGAAGTTATTTTCATCTAATTTTACTCAAATATAGACCCTACAACAAAAATACTCAACAAAATCCAAAAAAATCGAAGTTGATTTCAAATAAATTTATTAAAATTTGACACTTCCAACTAAATTTTTTTTCATAATCCAACAAAATTAAATTTATTTTCATCTAAATTTACTCAAATATGGATCCTACAACAAAAATACTCAACAAAATCCAAAATAATCGAAGTTGATTTCAAATAAATTTAATAAAACTTGATACTTCCAACTAAAATTTTTTTCACAATCCAACAAAATTGAAGTTATTTTCATCTAAATTTAATCAAATATAGATCCTACAACAAAAATACTCGACAAAATCCAAAAAAATCGAAGTTGATTTCATATGAATTTATTAAAATTGGACACTTCCAACTAAATTTTTTTTTATAATCCAACAAAATTGAAGTTATTTTCATCTAAATTTAGTCAAATATAGATCCTACAACCAAAATACTCATCAAAATCCAAAAAAATCGAAGTTGATTTCAAATGAATTTATTAAAATTTGACAAAAATCTTGTCTACATCCAAGAAAATTGAAGTTATTTTCATCTAAATTTACTCAAATATAGATCCTACAACAAAAATACTCAACAAAATCCAAAAAATCGAAGTTGATTTCAAATGATTTTATTAGAATTTGACAAAAATCTTGTCTACATACAAGAAAATTGAAGTTATTTTCATCTAAATTTAGTCAAATATAGTTCCTACAACCAAAATACGCTACAAAATCCAAAATAATCGAAGTTGATTTCAAATAAATTTATTAAAATTTGACATTTCCAACTAAATTTTTTTTCATAATCCAACATAATTGAAGTTATTTTCATCTAAATTTACTCAAATATAGATCCTACAACCAAAATACGCAACAAAATCCAAAATAATCGAAGTTGATTTCAAATAAATTTATTAAAATTTGACATTTCCAACTAAATTTTTTTTCATAATCCAACAAAATTAAATTTGTTTTCATCTAAATTTACTCAAATATGGATCCTACAACAAAAATACTCATCAAAATCCAAAATAATCGAAGTTGATTTCAAATAAATTTAATAAAACTTGATACTTCCAACTAAAATTTTTTTCACAATCCAACAAAATTGAAGTTATTTTCATCTAAATTTAATCAAATATAGATCCTACAACAAAAATACTCCACAAAATCCAAAAAATCGAAGTTGATTTCATATGAATTTATTAAAATTTGACACTTCCAACTAAAATTTTTTTTATAATCCAACAAAATTGAAGTTATTTTCATCTAAATTTAGTCAAATATAGATCCTACAACCAAAATACTCATCAAAATCCAAAAAAATCGAAGTTGATTTCAAATGAATTTATTAAAATTTGACAAAAATCTTGTCTACATCCAAGAAAATTGAAGTTATTTTCATCTAAATTTACTCAAATATAGATCCTACAACAAAAATACTCAACAAAATCCAAAAAAATCGAAGTTGATTTCAAATGATTTTATTAAAATTTGACAAAAATCTTGTCTACATACAAGAAAATTGAAGTTATTTTCATCTAAATTTAGTCAAATATAGATCCTACAACCAAAATAGTCATCAAAATCCAAAAAATCGAAGTTGATTTCAAATAAATTTATTAAAATTTGACATTTCCAACTAAATTTTTTTTCAGAATCCAACAAAATTGAAGTTATTTTCATCTAATTTTACTCAAATATAGACCCTACAACAAAAATACTCAACAAAATCCAAAAAAATCGAAGTTGATTTCAAATAAATTTATTAAAATTTGACACTTCCAACTAAATTTTTTTTCATAATCCAACAAAATTAAATTTATTTTCATCTAAATTTACTCAAATATGGATCCTACAACAAAAATACTCAACAAAATCCAAAATAATCGAAGTTGATTTCAAATAAATTTAATAAAACTTGATACTTCCAACTAAAATTTTTTTCACAATCCAACAAAATTGAAGTTATTTTCATCTAAATTTAATCAAATATAGATCCTACAACAAAAATACTCGACAAAATCCAAAAAAATCGAAGTTGATTTCATATGAATTTATTAAAATTGGACACTTCCAACTAAAATTTTTTTTATAATCCAACAAAATTGAAGTTATTTTCATCTAAATTTAGTCAAATATAGATCCTACAACCAAAATACTCATCAAAATCCAAAAAAATCGAAGTTGATTTCAAATGAATTTATTAAAATTTGACAAAAATCTTGTCTACATCCAAGAAAATTGAAGTTATTTTCATCTAAATTTACTCAAATATAGATCCTACAACAAAAATACTCAACAAAATCCAAAAAAATCGAAGTTGATTTCAAATGATTTTATTAAAATTTGACAAAAATCTTGTCTACATACAAGAAAATTGAAGTTATTTTCATCTAAATTTAGTCAAATATAGATCCTACAACCAAAATAGTCATCAAAATCCAAAAAATCGAAGTTGATTTCAAATAAATTTATTAAAATTTGACATTTCCAACTAAATTTTTTTTCAGAATCCAACAAAATTGAAGTTATTTTCATCTAATTTTACTCAAATATAGACCCTACAACAAAAATACTCAACAAAATCCAAAAAAATCGAAGTTGATTTCAAATAAATTTATTAAAATTTGACACTTCCAACTAAATTTTTTTTCATAATCCAACAAAATTAAATTTATTTTCATCTAAATTTACTCAAATATGGATCCTACAACAAAAATACTCAACAAAATCCAAAATAATCGAAGTTGATTTCAAATAAATTTAATAAAACTTGTTACTTCCAACTAAAATTTTTTTCACAATCCAACAAATTTGAAGTTATTTTCATCTAAATTTAATCAAATATAGATCCTACCACAAAAATACTCAACAAAATCCAAAAAAATCGAAGTTGATTTCAAATGATTTTATTAAAATTTGACAAAAATCTTGTCTACATCCAAGAAAATTGAAGTTATTTTCATCTAAATTTACTCAAATATAGATCCTACAACAAAAATACTCAACAAAATCCAAAAAAATCGAAGATGATTTCAAATGAATTTATTAAAATTTCACAAAAATCTTGTCTACATCCAAGAAAATTGAAGTTATTTTCATCTAAATTTACTCAAATATAGATCCTACAACAAAAATACTCAACAAAATCCAAAAAAATCGAAGTTGATTTCAAATGATTTTATTAGAATTTGACAAAAATCTTGTCTACATACAAGAAAATTGAAGTTATTTTCATCTAAATTTAGTCAAATATAGTTCCTACAACCAAAATACGCAACAAAATCCAAAATAATCGAAGTTGATTTCAAATAAATTTATTAAAATTTGACATTTCCAACTAAATTTTTTTTCATAATCCAACATAATTGAAGTTATTTTCATCTAAATTTACTCAAATATAGATCCTACAACCAAAATACGCAACAAAATCCAAAATAATCGAAGTTGATTTCAAATAAATTTATTAAAATTTGACATTTCCAACTAAATTTTTTTTCATAATCCAACAAAATTAAATTTGTTTTCATCTAAATTTACTCAAATATGTATCCTACAACAAAAATACTCATCAAAATCCAAAATAATCGAAGTTGATTTCAAATAAATTTAATAAAACTTGATACTTCCAACTAAAATTTTTTTCACAATCCAACAAAATTGAAGTTATTTTCATCTAAATTTAATCAAATATAGATCCTACAACAAAAATACTCCACAAAATCCAAAAAATCGAAGTTGATTTCATATGAATTTATTAAAATTTGACACTTCCAACTAAAATTTTTTTTATAATCCAACAAAATTGAAGTTATTTTCATCTAAATTTAGTCAAATATAGATCCTACAACCAAAATACTCATCAAAATCCAAAAAAATCGAAGTTGATTTCAAATGAATTTATTAAAATTTGACAAAAATCTTGTCTACATCCAAGAAAATTGAAGTTATTTTCATCTAAATTTACTCAAATATAGATCCTACAACAAAAATACTCAACAAAATCCAAAAAAATCGAAGTTGATTTCAAATGATTTTATTAAAATTTGACAAAAATCTTGTCTACATACAAGAAAATTGAAGTTATTTTCATCTAAATTTAGTCAAATATAGATCCTACAACCAAAATAGTCATCAAAATCCAAAAAATCGAAGTTGATTTCAAATAAATTTATTAAAATTTGACATTTCCAACTAAATTTTTTTTCAGAATCCAACAAAATTGAAGTTATTTTCATCTAATTTTACTCAAATATAGACCCTACAACAAAAATACTCAACAAAATCCAAAAAAATCGAAGTTGATTTCAAATAAATTTATTAAAATTTGACACTTCCAACTAAATTTTTTTTCATAATCCAACAAAATTAAATTTATTTTCATCTAAATTTACTCAAATATGGATCCTACAACAAAAATACTCAACAAAATCCAAAATAATCGAAGTTGATTTCAAATAAATTTAATAAAACTTGATACTTCCAACTAAAATTTTTTTCACAATCCAACAAAATTGAAGTTATTTTCATCTAAATTTAATCAAATATAGATCCTACAACAAAAATACTCGACAAAATCCAAAAAAATCGAAGTTGATTTCATATGAATTTATTAAAATTGGACACTTCCAACTAAATTTTTTTTTATAATCCAACAAAATTGAAGTTATTTTCATCTAAATTTAGTCAAATATAGATCCTACAACCAAAATACTCATCAAAATCCAAAAAAATCGAAGTTGATTTCAAATGAATTTATTAAAATTTGACAAAAATCTTGTCTACATCCAAGAAAATTGAAGTTATTTTCATCTAAATTTACTCAAATATAGATCCTACAACAAAAATACTCAACAAAATCCAAAAAATCGAAGTTGATTTCAAATGATTTTATTAGAATTTGACAAAAATCTTGTCTACATACAAGAAAATTGAAGTTATTTTCATCTAAATTTAGTCAAATATAGTTCCTACAACCAAAATACGCTACAAAATCCAAAATAATCGAAGTTGATTTCAAATAAATTTATTAAAATTTGACATTTCCAACTAAATTTTTTTTCATAATCCAACATAATTGAAGTTATTTTCATCTAAATTTACTCAAATATAGATCCTACAACCAAAATACGCAACAAAATCCAAAATAATCGAAGTTGATTTCAAATAAATTTATTAAAATTTGACATTTCCAACTAAATTTTTTTTCATAATCCAACAAAATTAAATTTGTTTTCATCTAAATTTACTCAAATATGGATCCTACAACAAAAATACTCATCAAAATCCAAAATAATCGAAGTTGATTTCAAATAAATTTAATAAAACTTGATACTTCCAACTAAAATTTTTTTCACAATCCAACAAAATTGAAGTTATTTTCATCTAAATTTAATCAAATATAGATCCTACAACAAAAATACTCCACAAAATCCAAAAAATCGAAGTTGATTTCATATGAATTTATTAAAATTTGACACTTCCAACTAAAATTTTTTTTATAATCCAACAAAATTGAAGTTATTTTCATCTAAATTTAGTCAAATATAGATCCTACAACCAAAATACTCATCAAAATCCAAAAAAATCGAAGTTGATTTCAAATGAATTTATTAAAATTTGACAAAAATCTTGTCTACATCCAAGAAAATTGAAGTTATTTTCATCTAAATTTACTCAAATATAGATCCTACAACAAAAATACTCAACAAAATCCAAAAAAATCGAAGTTGATTTCAAATGATTTTATTAAAATTTGACAAAAATCTTGTCTACATACAAGAAAATTGAAGTTATTTTCATCTAAATTTAGTCAAATATAGATCCTACAACCAAAATAGTCATCAAAATCCAAAAAATCGAAGTTGATTTCAAATAAATTTATTAAAATTTGACATTTCCAACTAAATTTTTTTTCAGAATCCAACAAAATTGAAGTTATTTTCATCTAATTTTACTCAAATATAGACCCTACAACAAAAATACTCAACAAAATCCAAAAAAATCGAAGTTGATTTCAAATAAATTTATTAAAATTTGACACTTCCAACTAAATTTTTTTTCATAATCCAACAAAATTAAATTTATTTTCATCTAAATTTACTCAAATATGGATCCTACAACAAAAATACTCAACAAAATCCAAAATAATCGAAGTTGATTTCAAATAAATTTAATAAAACTTGATACTTCCAACTAAAATTTTTTTCACAATCCAATAAAATTGAAGTTATTTTCATCTAAATTTAATCAAATATAGATCCTACAACAAAAATACTCGACAAAATCCAAAAAAATCGAAGTTGATTTCATATGAATTTATTAAAATTGGACACTTCCAACTAAATTTTTTTTTATAATCCAACAAAATTGAAGTTATTTTCATCTAAATTTAGTCAAATATAGATCCTACAACCAAAATACTCATCAAAATCCAAAAAAATCGAAGTTGATTTCAAATGAATTTATTAAAATTTGACAAAAATCTTGTCTACATCCAAGAAAATTGAAGTTATTTTCATCTAAATTTACTCAAATATAGATCCTACAACAAAAATACTCAACAAAATCCAAAAAATCGAAGTTGATTTCAAATGATTTTATTAAAATTTGACAAAAATCTTGTCTACATACAAGAAAATTGAAGTTATCTTCATCTAAATTTAGTCAAATATAGATCCTACAACCAAAATAGTCATCAAAATCCAAAAAATCGAAGTTGATTTCAAATAAATTTATTAAAATTTGACATTTCAAACTAAATTTTTTTTCAGAATCCAACAAAATTGAAGTTATTTTCATCTAAATTTACTCAAATATAGACCCTACAACAAAAATACTCAACAAAATCCAAAAAAATCGAAGTTGATTTCAAATAAATTTATTAAAATTTGACACTTCCAACTAAATTTTTTTTCATAATCCAACAAAATTAAATTTATTTTCATCTAAATTTACTCAAATATGGATCCTACAACAAAAATACTCAACAAAATCCAAAAAAATCGAAGTTGATTTCAAATGATTTTATTAAAATTTGACAAAAATCTTGTCTACATACAAGAAAATTGAAGTTATTTTCATCTAAATTTAGTCAAATATAGATCCTACAACAAAAATACTCAACAAAATCCAAAATAATCGAAGTTGATTTCAAATAAATTTAATAAAACTTGTTACTTCCAACTAAAATTTTTTTCACAATCCAACAAAATTGAAGTTATTTTCATCTAAATTTAATCAAATATAGATCCTACCACAAAAATACTCAACAAAATCCAAAAAAATCGAAGTTGATTTCAAATGATTTTATTAAAATTTGACAAAAATCTTGTCTACATCCAAGAAAATTGAAGTTATTTTCATCTAAATTTACTCAAATATAGATCCTACAACAAAAATACTCAACAAAATCCAAAAAAATCGAAGTTGATTTCAAATGAATTTATTAAAATTGCACAAAAATCTTGTCTACATCCAAGAAAATTGAAGTTATTTTCATCTAAATTTACTCAAATATAGATCCTACAACAAAAATACTCAACAAAATCCAAAAAAATCGAAGTTGATTTCAAATGATTTTATTAAAATTTGACAAAAATCTTGTCTACATACAAGAAAATTGAAGTTATTTTTATCTAAATTTAGTCAAATATAGATCCTACAACCAAAATACGCAACAAAATCCAAAATAATCGAAGTTGATTTCAAATAAATTTATTAAAATTTGACATTTCCAACTAAATTTTTTTTCATAATCCAACAAAATTGAAGTTATTTTCATTTAAATTTACTCAAATATAGATCCTACAACCAAAATACGCAACAAAATCCAAAATAATCGAAGTTGATTTCAAATAAATTTATTAAAATTTGACATTTCCAACTAAATTTTTTTTCATAATCCAACAAAATTAAATTTGTTTTCATCTAAACTTACTCAAATATGGATCCTACAACAAAAATACTCATCAAAATCCAAAATAATCGAAGTTGATTTCAAATAAATTTAATAAAACTTGATACTTCCAACTAAAATTTTTTTCACAATCCAACAAAATTGAAGTTATTTTCATCTAAATTTAATCAAATATAGATCCTACAACAAAAATACTCGACAAAATCCAAAAAAATCGAAGTTGATTTCATATGAATTTATTAAAATTTGACACTTCCAACTAAAATTTTTTTTATAATCCAACAAAATTGAAGTTATTTTCATCTAAATTTAGTCAAATATAGATCCTACAACCAAAAT
Source organism: Andrena fulva (assembly GCA_946251845.1). NCBI lineage: Eukaryota > Metazoa > Arthropoda > Insecta > Hymenoptera > Andrenidae > Andrena > Andrena fulva. The sequence goes on from CAMITZ010000243.1 coordinate 3,740,751, forward strand.
ACTCATCAAAATCCAAAAAAATCGAAGTTGATTTCAAATGAATTTATTAAAATTTGACAAAAATCTTGTCTACATCCAAGAAAATTGTAGTTATTTTCATCTAAATTTACTCAAATATAGATCCTACAACAAAAATACTCAACAAAATCCAAAAAAATCGAAGTTGATTTCAAATGATTTTATTAAAATTTGACAAAAATCTTGTCTACATCCAAGAAAATTGAAGTTATTTTCATCTAAATTTAGTCAAATATAGATCCTACAACCAAAATAGTCATCAAAATCCAAAAAATCGAAGTTGATTTCAAATAAATTTATTAAAATTTGACATTTCCAACTAAATTTTTTTTCATAATCCAACAAAATTAAATTTATTTTCATCTAAATTTACTCAAATATGGATCCTACAACAAAAATACTCATCAAAATCCAAAATAATCGAAGTTGATTTCAAATAAATTTAATAAAACTTGATACTTCCAAATAAAATTTTTTTCACAATCCAACAAAATTGAAGTTATTTTCATCTAAATTTAATCAAATATAGATCCTACAACAAAAATACTCGACAAAATCCAAAAAAATCGAAGTTGATTTCATATGAATTTATTAAAATTGGACACTTCCAACTAAAATTTTTTTTATAATCCAACAAAATTGAAGTTATTTTCATCTAAATTTAATCAAATATAGATCCTACAACAAAAATACTCGACAAAATCCAAAAAAATCGAAGTTGATTTCAAATAAATTTATTAAAATTTGACACTTCCAACTAAATTTTTTTTCATAATCCAACAAAATTAAATTTATTTTCATCTAAATTTACTCAAATATGGATCCTACAACAAAAATACTCAACAAAATCCAAAATAATCGAAGTTGATTTCAAATAAATTTAATAAAACTTGTTACTTCCAACTAAAATTTTTTTCACAATCCAACAAAATTGAAGTTATTTTCATCTAAATTTAATCAAATATAGATCCTACCACAAAAATACTCAACAAAATCCAAAAAAATCGAAGTTGATTTCAAATGATTTTATTAAAATTTGACAAAAATCTTGTCTACATCCAAGAAAATTGAAGTTATTTTCATCTAAATTTACTCAAATATAGATCCTACAACAAAAATACTCAACAAAATCCAAAAAAATCGAAGTTGATTTCAAATGATTTTATTAAAATTTGACAAAAATCTTGTCTACATACAAGAAAATTGAAGTTATTTTCATCTAAATTTAGTCAAATATAGATCCTACAACCAAAATAGTCATCAAAATCCAAAAAATCGAAGTTGATTTCAAATAAATTTATTAAAATTTGACATTTCCAACTAAAATTTTTTTCAGAATCCAACAAAATTGAAGTTATTTTCATCTAAATTTATTCAAATATAGACCCTACAACAAAAATACTCAACAAAATCCAAAAAAATCGAAGTTGATTTCAAATAAATTTATTAAAATTTGACACTTCCAACTAAATTTTTTTTCATAATCCAACAAAATTAAATTTATTTTCATCTAAATTTACTCAAATATGGATCCTACAACAAAAATACTCAACAAAATCCAAAATAATCGAAGTTGATTTCAAATGAATTTATTAAAATTTCACAAAAATCTTGTCTACATCCAAGAAAATTGAAGTTATTTTCATCTAAATTTACTCAAATATAGACCCTACAACAAAAATACTCAACAAAATCCAAAAAAATCGAAGTTGATTTCAAATAAATTTATTAAAATTTGACACTTCCAACTAAATTTTTTTTCATAATCCAACAAAATTAAATTTATTTTCATCTAAATTTACTCAAATATGGATCCTACAACAAAAATACTCATCAAAATCCAAAATAATCGAAGTTGATTTCAAATAAATTTAATAAAACTTGATACTTCCAACTAAAATTTTTTTCACAATCCAACAAAATTGAAGTTATTTTAATCTAAATTTAATCAAATATAGATCCTACAACAAAAATACTCGACAAAATCCAAAAAAATCGAAGTTGATTTCATATGAATTTATTAAAATTGGACACTTCCAACTAAAATTTTTTTTATAATCCAACAAAATTGAAGTTATTTTCATCTAAATTTAGTCAAATATAGATCCTACAACCAAAATACTCATCAAAATCCAAAAAAATCGAAGTTGATTTCAAATGAATTTATTAAAATTTGACAAAAATCTTGTCTACATCCAAGAAAATTGAACTTATTTTCATCTAAATTTACTCAAATATAGATCCTACAACAAAACTACTCAACAAAATCCAAAAAAATCGAAGTTGATTTCAAATGATTTTATTAAAATTTGACAAAAATCTTGTCTACATGCAAGAAAATTGAAGTTATTTTCATCTAAATTTAGTCAAATATAGATCCTACAACCAAAATAGTCATCAAAATCCAAAAAATCGAAGTTGATTTCAAATAAATTTATTAAAATTTGACATTTCCAACTAAATTTTTTTTCAGAATCCAACAAAATTGAAGTTATTTTCATCTAAATTTACTCAAATATAGACCCTACAACAAAAATACTCAACAAAATCCAAAAAAATCGAAGTTGATTTCAAATAAATTTATTAAAATTTGACACTTCCAACTAAATTTTTTTTCATAATCCAACAAAATTAAATTTATTTTCATCTAAATTTACTCAAATATGGATCCTACAACAAAAATACTCAACAAAATCCAAAATAATCGAAGTTGATTTCAAATAAATTTAATAAAACTTGTTACTTCCAACTAAAATTTTTTTCACAATCCAACAAAATTGAAGTTATTTTCATCTAAATTTAATCAAATATAGATCCTACCACAAAAATACTCAACAAAATCCAAAAAAATCGAAGATGATTTCAAATGATTTTATTAAAATTTGACAAAAATCTTGTCTACATCCAAGAAAATTGAAGTTATTTTCATCTAAATTTACTCAAATATAGATCCTACAACATAAATACTCAACAAAATCAAAAAAAATCGAAGTTGATTTCAAATGAATTTATTAAAATTTCACAAAAATCTTGTCTACATCCAAGAAAATTGAAGTTATTTTCATCTAAATTTAGTCAAATATAGATCCTACAACCAAAATAGTCAACAAAATCCAAAAAATCGAAGTTGATTTCAAATAAATTTATTAAAATTTGACATTTCCAACTAAATTTTTTTTCATAATCCAACAAAATTGAAGTTATTTTCATCTAAATTTACTCAAATATAGATCCTACAACCAAAATACGCAACAAAATCCAAAATAATCGAAGTTGATTTCAAATGAATTTATTAAAATTTGACATTTCCAACTAAATTTTTTTTCATAATCCAACAAAATTAAATTTGTTTTCATCTAAATTTACTCAAATATGGATCCTACAACAAAAATACTCATCAAAATCCAAAATAATCGAAGTTGATTTCAAATAAATTTAATAAAACTTGATACTTCCAACTAAAATTTTTTTCACAATCCAACAAAATTGAAGTTATTTTCATCTAAATTTAATCAAATATAGATCCTACAACAAAAATACTCGACAAAATCCAAAAAAATCGAAGTTGATTTCATATGAATTTATTAAAATTTGACACTTCCAACTAAAATTTTTTTTATAATCCAACAAAATTGAAGTTATTTTCATCTAAATTTAGTCAAATATAGATCCTACAACCAAAATACTCATCAAAATCCAAAAAAATCGAAGTTGATTTCAAATGAATTTATTAAAATTTGACAAAAATCTTGTCTACATCCAAGAAAATTGAAGTTATTTTCATCTAAATTTACTCAAATATAGATCCTACAACAAAAATACTCAACAAAATCCAAAAAAATCGAAGTTGATTTCAAATGATTTTATTAAAATTTGACAAAAATCTTGTCTACATACAAGAAAATTGAAGTTATTTTCATCTAAATTTAGTCAAATATAGATCCTACAACCAAAATAGTCATCAAAATCCAAAAAATCGAAGTTGATTTCAAATAAATTTATTAAAATTTGACATTTCCAACTAAATTTTTTTTCAGAATCCAACAAAATTGAAGTTATTTTCATCTAAATTTACTCAAATATAGACCCTACAACAAAAATACTCAACAAAATCCAAAAAAATCGAAGTTGATTTCAAATAAATTTATTAAAATTTGACACTTCCAACTAAATTTTTTTTCATAATCCAACAAAATTAAATTTATTTTCATCTAAATTTACTCAAATATGGATCCTACAACAAAAATACTCAACAAAATCCAAAATAATCCAAGTTGATTTCAAATAAATTTAATAAAATTTGATACTTCCAACTAAAATTTTTTTCACAATCCAACAAAATTGAAGTTATTTTCATCTAAATTTAATCAAATATAGATCCTACAACAAAAATACTCTACAAAATCCAAAAAAATCGAAGTTGATTTCATATGAATTTATTAAAATTGGGCACTTCCAACTAAAATTTTTTTTATAATCCAACAAAATTGAAGTTATTTTCATCTAAATTTAATCAAATATAGATCCTACAACCAAAATACTCATCAAAATAAAAAAAAATCGAAGTTGATTTCAAATGAATTTATTAAAATTTGACAAAAATCATGTCTACATCCAAGAAAATTGAAGTTATTTGCATCTAAATTTACTCAAATATAGATCCTACAACAAAAATACTCAACAAAATCCAAAAAAATCGAAGTTGATTTCAAATGATTTTATTAAAATTTGACAAAAATCTTGTCTACATACAAGAAAATTGAAGTTATTTTCATCTAAATTTAGTCAAATATAGATCCTACAACCAAAATAGTCATCAAAATCCAAAAAATCGAAGTTGATTTCAAATAAATTTATTAAAATTTGACATTTCCAACTAAATTTTTTTTCAGAATCCAACAAAATTGAAGTTATTTTCATCTAAATTTATTCAAATATAGACCCTACAACAAAAATACTCAACAAAATCCAAAAAAATTGAAGTTGATTTCAAATAAATTTATTAAAATTTGACACTTCCAACTAAATTTTTTTTCATAATCCAACAAAATTAAATTTATTTTCATCTAAATTTACTCAAATATGGATCCTACAACAAAAATACTCAACAAAATCCAAAATAATCGAAGTTGATTTCAAATGAATTTATTAAAATTTCACAAAAATCTTGTCTACATCCAAGAAAATTGAAGTTATTTTCATCTAAATTTACTCAAATATAGATCCTACAACAAAAATACTCAACAAAATCCAAAAAAATAGAAGTTGATTTCAAATGATTTTATTAAAATTTGACAAAAATCTTGTCTACATACAAGAAAATTGAAGTTATTTTCATCTAAATTTAGTCAAATATAGATCCTACAACCAAAATACGCAACAAAATCCAAAATAATCGAAGTTGATTTCAAATAAATTTATTAAAATTTGACATTTCCAACTAAATTTTTTTTCATAATCCAACAAAATTGAAGTTATTTTCATCTAAATTTACTCAAATATGGATCCTACAACCAAAATACGCAACAAAATCCAAAATAATCGAAGTTGATTTCAAATAAATTTATTAAAATTTGACATTTCCAACTAAATTTTTTTTCATAATCCAACAAAATTAAATTTGTTTTCATCTAAATTTACTCAAATATGGATCCTACAACAAAAATACTCATCAAAATCCAAAATAATCGAAGTTGATTTCAAATAAATTTAATAAAACTTGATACTTCCAACTAAAATTTTTTTTACAATCTAACAAAATTGAAGTTATTTTCATCTAAGTTTAATCAAATATAGATCCTACAACAAAAATACTCGACAAAATCCAAAAAAATCGAAGTTGATTTCATATGAATTTATTACAATTTGACACTTCCAACTAAAATTTTTTTTATAATCCAACAAAATTGAAGTTATTTTCATCTAAATTTAGTCAAATATAGATCCTACAACCAAAATACTCATCAAAATCCAAAAAAATCGAAGTTGATTTCAAATGAATTTATTAAAATTTGACAAAAATCTTGTCTACATCCAAGAAAATTGAAGTTATTTTCATCTAAATTTACTCAAATATAGATCCTACAACAAAAATACTCAACAAAATCCCAAAAAATCGAAGTTGATTTCAAATGATTTTATTAAAATTTGACAAAAATCTTGTCTACATACAAGAAAATTGAAGTTATTTTCATCTAAATTTAGTCAAATATAGATCCTACAACCAAAATAGTCATCAAAATCCTAAAAAATCGAAGTTGATTTCAAATAAATTTATTAAAATTTGACATTTCCAACTAAATTTTTTTTCATAATCCAACAAAATTAAATTTATTTTCATCTAAATTTACTCAAATATGGATCCTACAACAAAAATACTCAACAAAATCCAAAATAATCGAAGTTGATTTCAAATAAATTTAATAAAACTTGTTACTTCCAACTAAAATTTTTTTCACAATCCAACAAAATTGAAGTTATTTTCATCTAAATTTAATCAAATATAGATCCTACCACAAAAATACTCAACAAAATCCAAAAAAATCGAAGTTGATTTCAAATGATTTTATTAAAATTTGACAAAAATCTTGTCTACATCCAAGAAAATTGAAGTTATTTTCATCTAAATTTACTCAAATATAGATCCAACAACAAAAATACTCAACAAAATCCAAAAAAATCGAAGTTGATTTCAAATGAATTTATTAAAATTTCACAAAAATCTTGTCTACATCCAAGAAAATTGAAGTTATTTTCATCTAAATTTACTCAAATATAGATCCTACAACAAAAATACTCAACAAAATCCAAAAAAGTCGAAGTTGATTTCAAATGATTTTATTAAAATTTGACAAAAATCTTGTCTACATACAAGAAAATTGAAGTTATTTTCATCTAAATTTAGTCAAATATAGATCCTACAACCAAAATACGCAACAAAATCCAAAATAATCGAAGTTGATTTCAAATAAATTTATTAAAATTTGACATTTCCAACTAAATTTTTTTTCATAATCCAACAAAATTGAAGTTATTTTCATCTAAATTTACTCAAATATAGATCCTACAGCCAAAATACGCAACAAAATCCAAAATAATCGAAGTTGATTTCAAATAAATTTATTAAAATTTGACATTTCCAACTAAATTTTTTTTCATAATCCAACAAAATTAAATTTGTTTTCATCTAAATTTACTCAAATATGGATCCTACAACAAAAATACTCATCAAAATCCAAAATAATCGAAGTTGATTTCAAATAAATTTAATAAAACTTGATACTTCCAACTAAAATTTTTTTCACAATCCAACAAAATTGAAGTTATTTTCATCTAAATTTAATCAAATATAGATCCTACAACAAAAATACTCGACAAAATCCAAAAAAATCGAAGTTGATTTCATATGAATTTATTATAATTTGACAAAAATCTTGTCTACATCCAAGAAAATTGAAGTTATTTTCATCTAAATTTAATCAAATATAGATCCTACAACAAAAATACTCGACAAAATCCAAAAAAATCGAAGTTGATTTCATATGAATTTATTAAAATTTGACACTTCCAACTAAAATTTTTTTTATAATCCAACAAAATTGAAGTTATTTTCATCTAAATTTAGTCAAATATAGATCCTACAACCAAAATACTCATCAAAATCCAAAAAAATCGAAGTTGATTTCAAATGAATTTATTAAAATTTGACAAAAATCTTGTCTACATCCAAGAAAATTGAAGTTATTTTCATCTAAATTTACTCAAATATAGATCCTACAACAAAAATACTCAACAAAATCCAAAAAAATCGAAGTTGATTTCAAATGATTTTATTAAAATTTGACAAAAATCTTGTCTACATACAAGAAAATTGAAGTTATTTTCATCTAAATTTAGTCAAATATAGATCCTACAACCAAAATAGTCATCAAAATCCAAAAAATCGAAGTTGATTTCAAATAAATTTATTAAAATTTGACATTTCCAACTAAATTTTTTTTCAGAATCCAACAAAATTGAAGTTATTTTCATCTAAATTTACTCAAATATAGACCCTACAACAAAAATACTCAACAAAATCCAAAAAAATCGAAGCTGATTTCAAATAAATTTATTAAAATTTGACACTTCCAACTAAATTTTTTTTCATAATCCAACAAAATTAAATTTATTTTCATCTAAATTTACTCAAATATGGATCCTACAACAAAAATACTCAACAAAATCCAAAATAATCCAAGTTGATTTCAAATAAATTTAATAAAACTTGATACTTCCAACTAAAATTTTTTTCACAATCCAACAAAATTGAAGTTATTTTCATCTAAATTTAATCAAATATAGATCCTACAACAAAAATACTCGACAAAATCCAAAAAAATCGAAGTTGATTTCATATGAATTTATTAAAATTGGGCACTTCCAACTAAAATTTTTTTTATAATCCAACAAAATTGAAGTTATTTTCATCTAAATTTAGTCAAATATAGATCCTACAACCAAAATACTCATCAAAATGAAAAAAAATCGAAGTTGATTTCAAATGAATTTATTAAAATTTGACAAAAATCTTGTCTACATCCAAGAAAATTGAAGTTATTTTCATCTAAATTTACTCAAATATAGATCCTACAACAAAAATACTCAACAAAATCCAAAAAAATCGAAGTTGATTTCAAATGATTTTATTAAAATTTGACAAAAATCTTGTCTACATACAAGAAAATTGAAGTTATTTTCATCTAAATTTAGTCAAATATAGATCCTACAACCAAAATAGTCATCAAAATCCAAAAAATCGAAGTTGATTTCAAATAAATTTATTAAAATTTGACATTTCCAACTAAATTTTTTTTCAGAATCCAACAAAATTGAAGTTATTTTCATCTAAATTTAGTCAAATATAGATCCTACAACCAAAATAGTCATCAAAATCCAAAAAATCGAAGTTGATTTCAAATAAATTTATTAAAATTTGACATTTCCAACTAAATTTTTTTTCATAATCCAACAAAATTAAATTTATTTTCATCTAAATTTACTCAAATATGGATCCTACAACAAAAATACTCAACAAAATCCAAAATAATCGAAGTTGATTTCAAATAAATTTAATAAAACTTGTTACTTCCAACTAAAATTTTTTTCACAATCCAACAAAATTGAAGTTATTTTCATCTAAATTTAATCAAATATAGATCCTACCACAAAAATACTCAACAAAATCCAAAAAAATCGAAGTTGATTTCAAATGATTTTATTAAAATTTGACAAAAATCTTGTCTACATCCAAGAAAATTGAAGTTATTTTCATCTAAATTTACTCAAATATAGATCCTACAACAAAAATACTCAACAAAATCCAAAAAAATCGAAGTTGATTTCAAATGAATTTATTAAAATTTCACAAAAATCTTGTCTACATCCAAGAAAATTGAAGTTATTTTCATCTAAATTTACTCAAATATAGATCCTACAACAAAAATACTCAACAAAATCCAAAAAAGTCGAAGTTGATTTCAAATGATTTTATTAAAATTTGACAAAAATCTTGTCTACATACAAGAAAATTGAAGTTATTTTCATCTAAATTTAGTCAAATATAGATCCTACAACCAAAATACGCAACAAAATCCAAAATAATCGAAGTTGATTTCAAATAAATTTATTAAAATTTGACATTTCCAACTAAATTTTTTTTCATAATCCAACAAAATTGAAGTTATTTTCATCTAAATTTACTCAAATATAGATCCTACAGCCAAAATACGCAACAAAATCCAAAATAATCGAAGTTGATTTCAAATAAATTTATTAAAATTTGACATTTCCAACTAAATTTTTTTTCATAATCCAACAAAATTAAATTTGTTTTCATCTAAATTTACTCAAATATGGATCCTACAACAAAAATACTCATCAAAATCCAAAATAATCGAAGTTGATTTCAAATAAATTTAATAAAACTTGATACTTCCAACTAAAATTTTTTTCACAATCCAACAAAATTGAAGTTATTTTCATCTAAATTTAATCAAATATAGATCCTACAACAAAAATACTCGACAAAATCCAAAAAAATCGAAGTTGATTTCATATGAATTTATTAAAATTTGACAAAAATCTTGTCTACATCCAAGAAAATTGAAGTTATTTTCATCTAAATTTAATCAAATATAGATCCTACAACAAAAATACTCGACAAAATCCAAAAAAATCGAAGTTGATTTCATATGAATTTATTAAAATTTGACACTTCCAACTAAAATTTTTTTTATAATCCAACAAAATTGAAGTTATTTTCATCTAAATTTAGTCAAATATAGATCCTACAACCAAAATACTCATCAAAATCCAAAAAAATCGAAGTTGATTTCAAATGAATTTATTAAAATTTGACAAAAATCTTGTCTACATCCAAGAAAATTGAAGTTATTTTCATCTAAATTTACTCAAATATAGATCCTACAACAAAAATACTCAACAAAATCCAAAAAAATCGAAGTTGATTTCAAATGATTTTATTAAAATTTGACAAAAATCTTGTCTACATACAAGAAAATTGAAGATATTTTCATCTAAATTTAGTCAAATATAGATCCTACAACCAAAATAGTCATCAAAATCCAAAAAATCGAAGTTGATTTCAAATAAATTTATTAAAATTTGACATTTCCAACTAAATTTTTTTTCAGAATCCAACAAAATAGAAGTTATTTTCATCTAAATTTACTCAAATATAGACCCTACAACAAAAATACTCAACAAAATCCAAAAAAATCGAAGTTGATTTCAAATAAATTTATTAAAATTTGACACTTCCAACTAAATTTTTTTTCATAATCCAACAAAATTAAATTTATTTTCATCTAAATTTACTCAAATATGGATCCTACATCAAAAATACTCAACAAAATCCAAAATAATCCAAGTTGATTTCAAATAAATTTAATAAAACTTGATACTTCCAACTAAAATTTTTTTCACAATCCAACAAAATTGAAGTTATTTTCATCTAAATTTAATCAAATATAGATCCTACAACAAAAATACTCGACAAAATCCAAAAAAATCGAAGTTGATTTCATATGAATTTATTAAAATTGGGCACTTCCAACTAAAATTTTTTTTATAATCCAACAAAATTGAAGTTATTTTCATCTAAATTTAGTCAAATATAGATCCTACAACCAAAATACTCATCAAAATAAAAAAAAATCGAAGTTGATTTCAAATGAATTTATTAAAATTTGACAAAAATCTTGTCTACATCCAAGAAAATTGAAGTTATTTTCATCTAAATTTACTCAAATATAGATCCTACAACAAAAATACTCAACAAAATCCAAAAAAATCGAAGTTGATTTCAAATGATTTTATTAAAATTTGACAAAAATCTTGTCTACATACAAGAAAATTGAAGTTATTTTCATCTAAATTTAGTCAAATATAGATCCTACAACCAAAATAGTCATCAAAATCCAAAAAATCGAAGTTGATTTCAAATAAATTTATTAAAATTTGACATTTCCAACTAAATTTTTTTTCAGAATCCAACAAAATTGAAGTTATTTTCATCTAAATTTAGTCAAATATAGATCCTACAACCAAAATAGTCATCAAAATCCAAAAAATCGAAGTTGATTTCAAATAAATTTATTAAAATTTGACATTTCGAACTAAATTTTTTTTCATAATCCAACAAAATTAAATTTATTTTCATCTAAATTTACTCAAATATGGATCCTACAACAAAAATACTCAACAAAATCCAAAATAATCGAAGTTGATTTCAAATGAATTTATTAAAATTTGACAAAAATCTTGTCTACATCCAAGAAAATTGAAGTTATTTTCATCTAAATTTACTCAAATATAGATCCTACAACAAAAATACTCAACAAAATCCAAAAAAATCGAAGTTGATTTCAAATGATTTTATTAAAATTTGACAAAAATCTTGTCTACATACAAGAAAATTGAAGTTATTTTCATCTAAATTTAGTCAAATATAGATCCTACAACCAAAATAGTCATCAAAATCCAAAAAATCGAAGTTGATTTCAAATAAATTTATTAAAATTTGACATTTCCAACTAAATTTTTTTTCAGAATCCAACAAAATTGAAGTTATTTTCATCTAAATTTAGTCAAATATAGATCCTACAACCAAAATAGTCATCAAAATCCAAAAAATCGAAGTTGATTTCAAATAAATTTATTAAAATTTGACATTTCCAACTAAATTTTTTTTCATAATCCAACAAAATTAAATTTATTTTCATCTAAATTTACTCAAATATGGATCCTACAACAAAAATACTCAACAAAATCCAAAATAATCGAAGTTGATTTCAAATAAATTTAATAAAACTTGTTACTTCCAACTAAAATTTTTTTCACAATCCAACAAAATTGAAGTTATTTTCATCTAAATTTAATCAAATATAGATCCTACCACAAAAATACTCAACAAAATCCAAAAAAATCGAAGTTGATTTCAAATGATTTTATTAAAATTTGACAAAAATCTTGTCTACATCCAAGAAAATTGAAGTTATTTTCATCTAAATTTACTCAAATATAGATCCTACAACAAAAATACTCAACAAAATCCAAAAAAATCGAAGTTGATTTCAAATGAATTTATTAAAATTTCACAAAAATCTTGTCTACATCCAAGAAAATTGAAGTTATTTTCATCTAAATTTACTCAAATATAGATCCTACAACAAAAATACTCAACAAAATCCAAAAAAGTCGAAGTTGATTTCAAATGATTTTATTAAAATTTGACAAAAATCTTGTCTACATACAAGAAAATTGAAGTTATTTTCATCTAAATTTAGTCAAATATAGATCCTACAACCAAAATACGCAACAAAATCCAAAATAATCGAAGTTGATTTCAAATAAATTTATTAAAATTTGACATTTCCAACTAAATTTTTTTTCATAATCCAACAAAATTGAAGTTATTTTCATCTAAATTTACTCAAATATAGATCCTACAGCCAAAATACGCAACAAAATCCAAAATAATCGAAGTTGATTTCAAATAAATTTATTAAAATTTGACATTTCCAACTAAATTTTTTTTCATAATCCAACAAAATTAAATTTGTTTTCATCTAAATTTACTCAAATATGGATCCTACAACAAAAATACTCATCAAAATCCAAAATAATCGAAGTTGATTTCAAATAAATTTAATAAAACTTGATACTTCCAACTAAAATTTTTTTCACAATCCAACAAAATTGAAGTTATTTTCATCTAAATTTAATCAAATATAGATCCTACAACAAAAATACTCGACAAAATCCAAAAAAATCGAAGTTGATTTCATATGAATTTATTAAAATTTGACAAAAATCTTGTCTACATCCAAGAAAATTGAAGTTATTTTCATCTAAATTTAATCAAATATAGATCCTACAACAAAAATACTCGACAAAATCCAAAAAAATCGAAGTTGATTTCATATGAATTTATTAAAATTTGACACTTCCAACTAAAATTTTTTTTATAATCCAACAAAATTGAAGTTATTTTCATCTAAATTTAGTCAAATATAGATCCTACAACCAAAATACTCATCAAAATCCAAAAAAATCGAAGTTGATTTCAAATGAATTTATTAAAATTTGACAAAAATCTTGTCTACATCCAAGAAAATTGAAGTTATTTTCATCTAAATTTACTCAAATATAGATCCTACAACAAAAATACTCAACAAAATCCAAAAAAATCGAAGTTGATTTCAAATGATTTTATTAAAATTTGACAAAAATCTTGTCTACATACAAGAAAATTGAAGATATTTTCATCTAAATTTAGTCAAATATAGATCCTACAACCAAAATAGTCATCAAAATCCAAAAAATCGAAGTTGATTTCAAATAAATTTATTAAAATTTGACATTTCCAACTAAATTTTTTTTCAGAATCCAACAAAATAGAAGTTATTTTCATCTAAATTTACTCAAATATAGACCCTACAACAAAAATACTCAACAAAATCCAAAAAAATCGAAGTTGATTTCAAATAAATTTATTAAAATTTGACACTTCCAACTAAATTTTTTTTCATAATCCAACAAAATTAAATTTATTTTCATCTAAATTTACTCAAATATGGATCCTACATCAAAAATACTCAACAAAATCCAAAATAATCCAAGTTGATTTCAAATAAATTTAATAAAACTTGATACTTCCAACTAAAATTTTTTTCACAATCCAACAAAATTGAAGTTATTTTCATCTAAATTTAATCAAATATAGATCCTACAACAAAAATACTCGACAAAATCCAAAAAAATCGAAGTTGATTTCATATGAATTTATTAAAATTGGGCACTTCCAACTAAAATTTTTTTTATAATCCAACAAAATTGAAGTTATTTTCATCTAAATTTAGTCAAATATAGATCCTACAACCAAAATACTCATCAAAATAAAAAAAAATCGAAGTTGATTTCAAATGAATTTATTAAAATTTGACAAAAATCTTGTCTACATCCAAGAAAATTGAAGTTATTTTCATCTAAATTTACTCAAATATAGATCCTACAACAAAAATACTCAACAAAATCCAAAAAAATCGAAGTTGATTTCAAATGATTTTATTAAAATTTGACAAAAATCTTGTCTACATACAAGAAAATTGAAGTTATTTTCATCTAAATTTAGTCAAATATAGATCCTACAACCAAAATAGTCATCAAAATCCAAAAAATCGAAGTTGATTTCAAATAAATTTATTAAAATTTGACATTTCCAACTAAATTTTTTTTCAGAATCCAACAAAATTGAAGTTATTTTCATCTAAATTTAGTCAAATATAGATCCTACAACCAAAATAGTCATCAAAATCCAAAAAATCGAAGTTGATTTCAAATAAATTTATTAAAATTTGACATTTCCAACTAAATTTTTTTTCATAATCCAACAAAATTAAATTTATTTTCATCTAAATTTACTCAAATATGGATCCTACAACAAAAATACTCAACAAAATCCAAAATAATCGAAGTTGATTTCAAATAAATTTAATAAAACTTGTTACTTCCAACTAAAATTTTTTTCACAATCCAACAAAATTGAAGTTATTTTCATCTAAATTTAATCAAATATAGATCCTACCACAAAAATACTCAACAAAATCCAAAAAAATCGAAGTTGATTTCAAATGATTTTATTAAAATTTGACAAAAATCTTGTCTACATCCAAGAAAATTGAAGTTATTTTCATCTAAATTTACTCAAATATAGATCCTACAACAAAAATACTCAACAAAATCCAAAAAAATCGAAGTTGATTTCAAATGAATTTATTAAAATTTCACAAAAATCTTGTCTACATCCAAGAAAATTGAAGTTATTTTCATCTAAATTTACTCAAATATAGATCCTACAACAAAAATACTCAACAAAATCCAAAAAAGTCGAAGTTGATTTCAAATGATTTTATTAAAATTTGACAAAAATCTTGTCTACATACAAGAAAATTGAAGTTATTTTCATCTAAATTTAGTCAAATATAGATCCTACATCAAAAATACTCAACAAAATCCAAAATAATCCAAGTTGATTTCAAATAAATTTAATAAAACTTGATACTTCCAACTAAAATTTTTTTCACAATCCAACAAAATTGAAGTTATTTTCATCTAAATTTAATCAAATATAGATCCTACAACAAAAATACTCGACAAAATCCAAAAAAATCGAAGTTGATTTCATATGAATTTATTAAAATTGGGCACTTCCAACTAAAATTTTTTTTATAATCCAACAAAATTGAAGTTATTTTCATCTAAATTTAGTCAAATATAGATCCTACAACCAAAATACTCATCAAAATAAAAAAAAATCGAAGTTGATTTCAAATGAATTTATTAAAATTTGACAAAAATCTTGTCTACATCCAAGAAAATTGAAGTTATTTTCATCTAAATTTACTCAAATATAGATCCTACAACAAAAATACTCAACAAAATCCAAAAAAATCGAAGTTGATTTCAAATGATTTTATTAAAATTTGACAAAAATCTTGTCTACATACAAGAAAATTGAAGTTATTTTCATCTAAATTTAGTCAAATATAGATCCTACAACCAAAATAGTCATCAAAATCCAAAAAATCGAAGTTGATTTCAAATAAATTTATTAAAATTTGACATTTCCAACTAAATTTTTTTTCAGAATCCAACAAAATTGAAGTTATTTTCATCTAAATTTAGTCAAATATAGATCCTACAACCAAAATAGTCATCAAAATCCAAAAAATCGAAGTTGATTTCAAATAAATTTATTAAAATTTGACATTTCCAACTAAATTTTTTTTCATAATCCAACAAAATTAAATTTATTTTCATCTAAATTTACTCAAATATGGATCCTACAACAAAAATACTCAACAAAATCCAAAATAATCGAAGTTGATTTCAAATAAATTTAATAAAACTTGTTACTTCCAACTAAAATTTTTTTCACAATCCAACAAAATTGAAGTTATTTTCATCTAAATTTAATCAAATATAGATCCTACCACAAAAATACTCAAGAAAATCCAAAATAATCGAAGTTGATTCCATATGAATTTATTAAAATTTGACACTTCCAACTAAAATTTTTTTTATAATCCAACAAAATTGAAGTTATTTTCATCTAAATTTAGTCAAATATAGATCCTACAACCAAAATACTCATCAAAATCCAAAAAAATCGAAGTTGGTTACAAATGAATTTATTAAAATTTGACAAAAATCTTGTCTACATCCAAGAAAATTGAAGTTATTTTCATCTAAATTTACTCAAATATAGATCCTACAACAAAAATACTCAACAAAATCCAAAAAAATCGAAGTTGATTTCAAATGATTTTATTAAAATTTGGCAAAAATCTTGTCTACATACAAGAAAATTGAAGTTATTTTCATCTAAATTTAGTCAAATATAGATCCTACAACCAAAATAGTCATCAAAATCCAAAAAATCGAAGTTGATTTCAAATAAATTTATTAAAATTTGACATTTCCAACTAAATTTTTTTTCAGAATCCAACAAAATTGAAGTTATTTTCATCTAAATTTACTCAAATATAGATCCTACAACAAAAATACTCAACAAAATCCAAAAAAATCGAAGTTGATTTCAAATGATTTTATTAAAATTTGACAAAAATCTTGTCTACATCCAAGATAATTGAAGTTATTTTCATCTAAATTTACTCAAATATAGATCCTACAACAAAAATACTCAACAAAATCCAAAAAAATCGAAGTTGATTTCAAATGATTTTATTAAAATTTGACAAAAATCTTGTCTACATACAAGAAAATTGAAGTTATTTTCATCTAAATTTAGTCAAATATAGATCCTACAACCAAAATAGTCATCAAAATCCAAAAAATCGAAGTTGATTTCAAATAAATTTATTAAAATTTGACATTTCCAACTAAATTTTTTTTCAGAATCCAACAAAATTGAAGTTATTTTCATCTAAATTTACTCAAATATAGACCCTACAACAAAAATACTCAACAAAATCCAAAAAAATCGAAGTTGATTTCAAATAAATTTATTAAAATTTGACACTTCCAACTAAATTTTTTTTCATAATCCAACAAAATTAAATTTATTTTCATCTAAATTTACTCAAATATGGATCCTACAACAAAAATACTCAACAAAATCCAAAATAATCCAAGTTGATTTCAAATAAATTTAATAAAACTTGATACTTCCAACTAAAATTTTTTTCACAATCCAACAAAATTGAAGTTATTTTCATCTAAATTTAATCAAATATAGATCCTACAACAAAAATACTCGACAAAATCCAAAAAAATCGAAGTTGATTTCATATGAATTTATTAAAATTGGGCACTTCCAACTAAAATTTTTTTTATAATCCAACAAAATTGAAGTTATTTTCATCTAAATTTAGTCAAATATAGATCCTACAACCAAAATACTCATCAAAATAAAAAAAAATCGAAGTTGATTTCAATTGAATTTATTAAAATTTGACAAAAATCTTGTCTACATCCAAGAAAATTGAAGTTATTTTCATCTAAATTTACTCAAATATAGATCCTACAACAAAAATACTCAACAAAATCCAAAAAAATCGAAGTTGATTTCAAATGATTTTATTAAAATTTGACAAAAATCTTGTCTACATACAAGAAAATTGAAGTTATTTTCATCTAAATTTAGTCAAATATAGATCCTACAACCAAAATAGTCATCAAAATCCAAAAAATCGAAGTTGATTTCAAATAAATTTATTAAAATTTGACATTTCCAACTAAATTTTTTTTCAGAATCCAACAAAATTGAAGTTATTTTCATCTAAATTTAGTCAAATATAGATCCTACAACCAAAATAGTCATCAAAATCCAAAAAATCGAAGTTGATTTAAAATAAATTTATTAAAATTTGACATTTCCAACTAAATTTTTTTTCATAATCCAACAAAATTAAATTTATTTTCATCTAAATTTACTCAAATATGGATCCTACAACAAAAATACTCAACAAAATCAAAAATAATCGAAGTTGATTTCAAATAAATTTAATAAAACTTGTTACTTCCAACTAAAATTTTTTTCACAATCCAACAAAATTGAAGTTATTTTCATCTAAATTTAATCAAATATAGATCCTACCACAAAAATACTCAACAAAATCCAAAAAAATCGAAGTTGATTTCAAATGATTTTATTAAAATTTGACAAAAATCTTGTCTACATCCAAGAAAATTGAAGTTATTTTCATCTAAATTTACTCAAATATAGATCCTACAACAAAAATACTCAACAAAATCCAAAAAAATCGAAGTTGATTTCAAATGAATTTATTAAAATTTCACAAAATTCTTGTCTACATCCAAGAAAATTGAAGTTATTTTCATCTAAATTTACTCAAATATAGATCCTACAACAAAAATACTCAACAAAATCCAAAAAAGTCGAAGTTGATTTCAAATGATTTTATTAAAATTTGACAAAAATCTTGTCTACATACAAGAAAATTGAAGTTATTTTCATCTAAATTTAGTCAAATATAGATCCTACAACCAAAATACGCAACAAAATCCAAAATAATCGAAGTTGATTTCAAATAAATTTATTAAAATTTGACATTTCCAACTAAATTTTTTTTCAGAATCCAACAAAATAGAAGTTATTTTCATCTAAATTTACTCAAATATAGACCCTACAACAAAAATACTCAACAAAATCCAAAAAAATCGAAGTTGATTTCAAATAAATTTATTAAAATTTGACACTTCCAACTAAATTTTTTTTCATAATCCAACAAAATTAAATTTATTTTCATCTAAATTTACTCAAATATGGATCCTACAACAAAAATACTCAACAAAATCCAAAATAATCCAAGTTGATTTCAAATAAATTTAATAAAACTTGATACTTCCAACTAAAATTTTTTTCACAATCCAACAAAATTGAAGTTATTTTCATCTAAATTTAATCAAATATAGATCCTACCACAAAAATACTCAACAAAATCCAAAATAATCGAAGTTGATTCCATATGAATTTATTAAAATTTGACACTTCCAACTAAAATTTTTTTTACAATCCAACAAAATTGAAGTTATTTTCATCTAAATTTAGTCAAATATAGATCCTACAACCAAAATACTCATCAAAATCCAAAAAAATCGAAGTTGATTTCAAATGAATTTATTAAAATTTGACAAAAATCTTGTCTACATCCAAGAAAATTGAAGTTATTTTCATCTAAATTTACTCAAATATAGATCCTACAACAAAAATACTCAACAAAATCCAAAAAAATCGAAGTTGATTTCAAATGATTTTATTAAAATTTGGCAAAAATCTTGTCTACATACAAGAAAATTGAAGTTATTTTCATCTAAATTTAGTCAAATATAGATCCTACAACCAAAATAGTCATCAAAATAAAAAAAATCGAAGTTGATTTCAAATAAATTTATTAAAATTTGACATTTCCAACTAAATTTTTTTCAGAATCCAACAAAATTGAAGTTATTTTCATCTAAATTTACTCAAATATAGACCCTACAACAAAAATACTCAACAAAATCCAAAAAAATCGAAGTTGATTTCAAATAAATTTATTAAAATTTGACACTTCCAACTAAATTTTTTTTCATAATCCAACAAAATTAAATTTATTTTCATCTAAATTTAGTCAAATATAGATCCTACAACCAAAATACTCATCAAAATAAAAAAAAATCGAAGTTGATTTCAAATGAATTTATTAAAATTTGACAAAAATCTTGTCTACATCCAACAAAATTGAAGTTATTTTCATCTAAATTTATTCAAATATAGACCCTACAACAAAAATACTCAACAAAATCCAAAAAAATCGAAGTTGATTTCAAATAAATTTATTAAAATTTGACACTTCCAACTAAATTTTTTTTCATAATCCAACAAAATTAAATTTATTTTCATCTAAATTTACTCAAATATGGATCCTACAACAAAAATACTCAATAAAATCCAAAATAATCGAAGTTGATTTCAAATGAATTTATTAAAATTTCACAAAAATCTTGTCTACATCCAAGAAAATTGAAGTTATTTTCATCTAAATTTACTCAAATATAGACCCTATAACAAAAATACTCAACAAAATCCAAAAAAATCGAAGTTGATTTCAAATAAATTTATTAAAATTTGACACTTCCAACTAAATTTTTTTTCATAATCCAACAAAATTAAATTTATTTTCATCTAAATTTACTCAAATATGGATCCTACAACAAAAATACTCATCAAAATCCAAAATAATCGAAGTTGATTTCAAATAAATTTAATAAAACTTGATACTTCCAACTAAAATTTTTTTCACAATCCAACAAAATTGAAGTTATTTTCATCTAAATTTAATCAAATATAGATCCTACAACAAAAATACTCGACAAAATCCAAAAAAATCGAAGTTGATTTCATATGAATTTATTAAAATTGGACACTTCCAACTAAAATTTTTTTTATAATCCAACAAAATTGAAGTTATTTTCATCTAAATTTAGTCAAATATAGATCCTACAACCAAAATACTCATCAAAATCCAAAAAAATCGAAGTTGATTTCAAATGAATTTATTAAAATTTGACAAAAATCTTGTCTACATCCAAGAAAATTGAACTTATTTTCATCTAAATTTACTCAAATATAGATCCTACAACAAAACTACTCAACAAAATCCAAAAAAATCGAAGTTGATTTCAAATGATTTTATTAAAATTTGACAAAAATCTTGTCTACATACAAGAAAATTGAAGTTATTTTCATCTAAATTTAGTCAAATATAGATCCTACAACCAAAATAGTCATCAAAATCCAAAAAATCGAAGTTGATTTCAAATAAATTTATTAAAATTTGACATTTCCAACTAAATTTTTTTTCAGAATCCAACAAAATTGAAGTTATTTTCATCTAAATTTACTCAAATATAGACCCTACAACAAAAATACTCAACAAAATCCAAAAAAATCGAAGTTGATTTCAAATAAATTTATTAAAATTTGACACTTCCAACTAAATTTTTTTTCATAATCCAACAAAATTAAATTTATTTTCATCTAAATTTACTCAAATATGGATCCTACAACAAAAATACTCAACAAAATCCAAAATAATCGAAGTTGATTTCAAATAAATTTAATAAAACTTGTTACTTCCAACTAAAATTTTTTTCACAATCCAACAAAATTGAAGTTATTTTCATCTAAATTTAATCAAATATAGATCCTACCACAAAAATACTCAACAAAATCCAAAAAAATCGAAGATGATTTCAAATGATTTTATTAAAATTTGACAAAAATCTTGTCTACATCCAAGAAAATTGAAGTTATTTTCATCTATATTTACTCAAATATAGATCCTACAACATAAATACTCAACAAAATCCAAAAAAATCGAAGTTGATTTCAAATGAATTTATTAAAATTTCACAAAAATCTTGTCTACATCCAAGAAAATTGAAGTTATTTTCATCTAAATTTAGTCAAATATAGATCCTACAACCAAAATAGTCATCAAAATCCAAAAAATCGAAGTTGATTTCAAATAAATTTATTAAAATTTGACATTTCCAACTAAATTTTTTTTCATAATCCAACAAAATTGAAGTTATTTTCATCTAAATTTACTCAAATATAGATCCTACAACCAAAATACGCAACAAAATCCAAAATAATCGAAGTTGATTTCAAATGAATTTATTAAAATTTGACATTTCCAACTAAATTTTTTTTCATAATCCAACAAAATTAAATTTGTTTTCATCTAAATTTACTCAAATATGGATCCTACAACAAAAATACTCATCAAAATCCAAAATAATCGAAGTTGATTTCAAATAAATTTAATAAAACTTGATACTTCCAACTAAAATTTTTTTCACAATCCAACAAAATTGAAGTTATTTTCATCTAAATTTAATCAAATATAGATCCTACAACAAAAATACTCGACAAAATCCAAAAAAATCGAAGTTGATTTCAAATGAATTTATTAAAATTTGACACTTCCAACTAAAATTTTTTTTATAATCCAACAAAATTGAAGTTATTTTCATCTAAATTTAGTCAAATATAGATCCTACAACCAAAATACTCATCAAAATCAAAAAAATCGAAGTTGATTTCAAATGAATTTATTAAAATTTGACAAAAATCTTGTCTACATCCAAGAAAATTGAAGTTATTTTCATCTAAATTTACTCAAATATAGATCCTACAACAAAAATACTCAACAAAATCCAAAAAAATCGAAGTTGATTTCAAATGATTTTATTAAAATTTGACAAAAATCTTGTCTACATACAAGAAAATTGAAGTTATTTTCATCTAAATTTAGTCAAATATAGATCCTACAACCAAAATAGTCATCAAAATCCAAAAAATCGAAGTTGATTTCAAATAAATTTATTAAAATTTGACATTTCCAACTAAATTTTTTTTCAGAATCCAACAAAATTGAAGTTATTTTCATCTAAATTTACTCAAATATAGACCCTACAACAAAAATACTCAACAAAATCCAAAAAAATCGAAGTTGATTTCAAATAAATTTATTAAAATTTGACACTTCCAACTAAATTTTTTTTCATAATCCAACAAAATTAAATTTATTTTCATCTAAATTTACTCAAATATGGATCCTACAACAAAAATACTCAACAAAATCCAAAATAATCCAAGTTGATTTCAAATAAATTTAATAAAACTTGATACTTCCAACTAAAATTTTTTTCACAATCCAACAAAATTGAAGTTATTTTCATCTAAATTTAATCAAATATAGATCCTACAACAAAAATACTCTACAAAATCCAAAAAAATCGAAGTTGATTTCATATGAATTTATTAAAATTGGGCACTTCCAACTAAAATTTTTTTTATAATCCAACAAAATTGAAGTTATTTTCATCTAAATTTAATCAAATATAGATCCTACAACCAAAATACTCATCAAAATAAAAAAAAATCGAAGTTGATTTCAAATGAATTTATTAAAATTTGACAAAAATCATGTCTACATCCAAGAAAATTGAAGTTATTTGCATCTAAATTTACTCAAATATAGATCCTACAACAAAAATACTCAACAAAATCCAAAAAAATCGAAGTTGATTTCAAATGATTTTATTAAAATTTGACAAAAATCTTGTCTACATACAAGAAAATTGAAGTTATTTTCATCTAAATTTAGTCAAATATAGATCCTACAACCAAAATAGTCATCAAAATCCAAAAAATCGAAGTTGATTTCAAATAAATTTATTAAAATTTGACATTTCCAACTAAATTTTTTTTCAGAATCCAACAAAATTGAAGTTATTTTCATCTAAATTTATTCAAATATAGACCCTACAACAAAAATACTCAACAAAATCCAAAAAAATCGAAGTTGATTTCAAATAAATTTATTAAAATTTGACACTTCCAACTAAATTTTTTTTCATAATCCAACAAAATTAAATTTATTTTCATCTAAATTTACTCAAATATGGATCCTACAACAAAAATACTCAACAAAATCCAAAATAATCGAAGTTGATTTCAAATGAATTTATTAAAATTTCACAAAAATCTTGTCTACATCCAAGAAAATTGAAGTTATTTTCATCTAAATTTACTCAAATATAGATCCTACAACAAAAATACTCAACAAAATCCAAAAAAATAGAAGTTGATTTCAAATGATTTTATTAAAATTTGACAAAAATCTTGTCTACATACAAGAAAATTGAAGTTATTTTCATCTAAATTTAGTCAAATATAGATCCTACAACCAAAATACGCAACAAAATCCAAAATAATCGAAGTTGATTTCAAATAAATTTATTAAAATTTGACATTTCCAACTAAATTTTTTTTCATAATCCAACAAAATTGAAGTTATTTTCATCTAAATTTACTCAAATATGGATCCTACAACCAAAATACGCAACAAAATCCAAAATAATCGAAGTTGATTTCAAATAAATTTATTAAAATTTGACATTTCCAACTAAATTTTTTTTCATAATCCAACAAAATTAAATTTGTTTTCATCTAAATTTACTCAAATATGGATCCTACAACAAAAATACTCATCAAAATCCAAAATAATCGAAGTTGATTTCAAATAAATTTAATAAAACTTGATACTTCCAACTAAAATTTTTTTTACAATCTAACAAAATTGAAGTTATTTCCATCTAAGTTTAATCAAATATAGATCCTACAACAAAAATACTCGACAAAATCCAAAAAAATCGAAGTTGATTTCATATGAATTTATTACAATTTGACACTTCCAACTAAAATTTTTTTTATAATCCAACAAAATTGAAGTTATTTTCATCTAAATTTAGTCAAATATAGATCCTACAACCAAAATACTCATCAAAATCCAAAAAAATCGAAGTTGATTTCAAATGAATTTATTAAAATTTGACAAAAATCTTGTCTACATCCAAGAAAATTGAAGTTATTTTCATCTAAATTTACTCAAATATAGATCCTACAACAAAAATACTCAACAAAATCCCAAAAAATCGAAGTTGATTTCAAATGATTTTATTAAAATTTGACAAAAATCTTGTCTACATACAAGAAAATTGAAGTTATTTTCATCTAAATTTAGTCAAATATAGATCCTACAACCAAAATAGTCATCAAAATCCTAAAAAATCGAAGTTGATTTCAAATAAATTTATTAAAATTTGACATTTCCAACTAAATTTTTTTTCATAATCCAACAAAATTAAATTTATTTTCATCTAAATTTACTCAAATATGGATCCTACAACAAAAATACTCAACAAAATCCAAAATAATCGAAGTTGATTTCAAATAAATTTAATAAAACTTGTTACTTCCAACTAAAATTTTTTTCACAATCCAACAAAATTGAAGTTATTTTCATCTAAATTTAATCAAATATAGATCCTACCACAAAAATACTCAACAAAATCCAAAAAAATCGAAGTTGATTTCAAATGATTTTATTAAAATTTGACAAAAATCTTGTCTACATCCAAGAAAATTGAAGTTATTTTCATCTAAATTTACTCAAATATAGATCCTACAACAAAAATACTCAACAAAATCCAAAAAAATCGAAGTTGATTTCAAATGAATTTATTAAAATTTCACAAAAATCTTGTCTACATCCAAGAAAATTGAAGTTATTTTCATCTAAATTTACTCAAATATAGATCCTACAACAAAAATACTCAACAAAATCCAAAAAAGTCGAAGTTGATTTCAAATGATTTTATTAAAATTTGACAAAAATCTTGTCTACATACAAGAAAATTGAAGTTATTTTCATCTAAATTTAGTCAAATATAGATCCTACAACCAAAATACGCAACAAAATCCAAAATAATCGAAGTTGATTTCAAATAAATTTATTAAAATTTGACATTTCCAACTAAATTTTTTTTCATAATCCAACAAAATTGAAGTTATTTTCATCTAAATTTACTCAAATATAGATCCTACAGCCAAAATACGCAACAAAATCCAAAATAATCGAAGTTGATTTCAAATAAATTTATTAAAATTTGACATTTCCAACTAAATTTTTTTTCATAATCCAACAAAATTAAATTTGTTTTCATCTAAATTTACTCAAATATGGATCCTACAACAAAAATACTCATCAAAATCCAAAATAATCGAAGTTGATTTCAAATAAATTTAATAAAACTTGATACTTCCAACTAAAATTTTTTTCACAATCCAACAAAATTGAAGTTATTTTCATCTAAATTTAATCAAATATAGATCCTACAACAAAAATACTCATCAAAATCCAAAATAATCGAAGTTGATTTCAAATAAATTTAATAAAACTTGATACTTCCAACTAAAATTTTTTTCACAATCCAACAAAATTGAAGTTATTTTCATCTAAATTTAGTCAAATATAGATCCTACAACCAAAATACTCATCAAAATCCAAAAAAATCGAAGTTGATTTCAAATGAATTTATTAAAATTTGACAAAAATCTTGTCTACATCCAAGAAAATTGAAGTTATTTTCATCTAAATTTACTCAAATATAGATCCTACAACAAAAATACTCAACAAAATCCAAAAAAATCGAAGTTGATTTCAAATGATTTTATTAAAATTTGACAAAAATCTTGTCTACATACAAGAAAATTGAAGATATTTTCATCTAAATTTAGTCAAATATAGATCCTACAACCAAAATAGTCATCAAAATCCAAAAAATCGAAGTTGATTTCAAATAAATTTATTAAAATTTGACATTTCCAACTAAATTTTTTTTCAGAATCCAACAAAATAGAAGTTATTTTCATCTAAATTTACTCAAATATAGACCCTACAACAAAAATACTCAACAAAATCCAAAATAATCCAAGTTGATTTCAAATAAATTTAATAAAACTTGATACTTCCAACTAAAATTTTTTTCACAATCCAACAAAATTGAAGTTATTTTCATCTAAATTTAATCAAATATAGATCCTACAACAAAAATACTCGACAAAATCCAAAAAAATCGAAGTTGATTTCATATGAATTTATTAAAATTGGGCACTTCCAACTAAAATTTTTTTTATAATCCAACAAAATTGAAGTTATTTTCATCTAAATTTAGTCAAATATAGATCCTACAACCAAAATACTCATCAAAATAAAAAAAAATCGAAGTTGATTTCAAATGAATTTATTAAAATTTGACAAAAATCTTGTCTACATCCAAGAAAATTGAAGTTATTTTCATCTAAATTTACTCAAATATAGATCCTACAACAAAAATACTCAACAAAATCCAAAAAAATCGAAGTTGATTTCAAATGATTTTATTAAAATTTGACAAAAATCTTGTCTACATACAAGAAAATTGAAGTTATTTTCATCTAAATTTAGTCAAATATAGATCCTACAACCAAAATAGTCATCAAAATCCAAAAAATCGAAGTTGATTTCAAATAAATTTATTAAAATTTGACATTTCCAACTAAATTTTTTTTCAGAATCCAACAAAATTGAAGTTATTTTCATCTAAATTTAGTCAAATATAGATCCTACAACCAAAATAGTCATCAAAATCCAAAAAATCGAAGTTGATTTCAAATAAATTTATTAAAATTTGACATTTCCAACTAAATTTTTTTTCATAATCCAACAAAATTAAATTTATTTTCATCTAAATTTACTCAAATATGGATCCTACAACAAAAATACTCAACAAAATCCAAAATAATCGAAGTTGATTTCAAATAAATTTAATAAAACTTGTTACTTCCAACTAAAATTTTTTTCACAATCCAACAAAATTGAAGTTATTTTCATCTAAATTTAATCAAATATAGATCCTACCACAAAAATACTCAAGAAAATCCAAAATAATCGAAGTTGATTCCATATGAATTTATTAAAATTTGACACTTCCAACTAAATTTTTTTTTATAATCCAACAAAATTGAAGTTATTTTCATCTAAATTTAGTCAAATATAGATCCTACAACCAAAATACTCATCAAAATCCAAAAAAATCGAAGTTGGTTTCAAATGAATTTATTAAAATTTGACAAAAATCTTGTCTACATCCAAGAAAATTGAAGTTATTTTCATCTAAATTTACTCAAATATAGATCCTACAACAAAAATACTCAACAAAATCCAAAAAAATTGAAGTTGATTTCAAATGATTTTATTAAAATTTGGCAAAAATCTTGTCTACATACAAGAAAATTGAAGTTATTTTCATCTAAATTTAGTCAAATATAGATCCTACAACCAAAATAGTCATCAAAATCCAAAAAATCGAAGTTGATTTCAAATAAATTTATTAAAATTTGACATTTCCAACTAAATTTTTTTTCAGAATCCAACAAAATTGAAGTTATTTTCATCTAAATTTACTCAAATATAGATCCTACAACAAAAATACTCAACAAAATCCAAAAAAATCGAAGTTGATTTCAAATGATTTTATTAAAATTTGACAAAAATCTTGTCTACATCCAAGATAATTGAAGTTATTTTCATCTAAATTTACTCAAATATAGATCCTACAACAAAAATACTCAACAAAATCCAAAAAAATCGAAGTTGATTTCAAATGATTTTATTAAAATTTGACAAAAATCTTGTCTACATACAAGAAAATTGAAGTTATTTTCATCTAAATTTAGTCAAATATAGATCCTACAACCAAAATAGTCATCAAAATCCAAAAAATCGAAGTTGATTTCAAATAAATTTATTAAAATTTGACATTTCCAACTAAATTTTTTTTCAGAATCCAACAAAATTGAAGTTATTTTCATCTAAATTTACTCAAATATAGACCCTACAACAAAAATACTCAACAAAATCCAAAAAAATCGAAGTTGATTTCAAATAAATTTATTAAAATTTGACACTTCCAACTAAATTTTTTTTCATAATCCAACAAAATTAAATTTATTTTCATCTAAATTTACTCAAATATGGATCCTACAACAAAAATACTCAACAAAATCCAAAATAATCCAAGTTGATTTCAAATAAATTTAATAAAACTTGATACTTCCAACTAAAATTTTTTTCACAATCCAACAAAATTGAAGTTATTTTCATCTAAATTTAATCAAATATAGATCCTACAACAAAAATACTCGACAAAATCCAAAAAAATCGAAGTTGATTTCATATGAATTTATTAAAATTGGGCACTTCCAACTAAAATTTTTTTTATAATCCAACAAAATTGAAGTTATTTTCATCTAAATTTAGTCAAATATAGATCCTACAACCAAAATACTCATCAAAATAAAAAAAAATCGAAGTTGATTTCAAATGAATTTATTAAAATTTGACAAAAATCTTGTCTACATCCAAGAAAATTGAAGTTATTTTCATCTAAATTTACTCAAATATAGATCCTACAACAAAAATACTCAACAAAATCCAAAAAAATCGAAGTTGATTTCAAATGATTTTATTAAAATTTGACAAAAATCTTGTCTACATACAAGAAAATTGAAGTTATTTTCATCTAAATTTAGTCAAATATAGATCCTACAACCAAAATAGTCATCAAAATCCAAAAAATCGAAGTTGATTTCAAATAAATTTATTAAAATTTGACATTTCCAACTAAATTTTTTTTCAGAATCCAACAAAATTGAAGTTATTTTCATCTAAATTTAGTCAAATATAGATCCTACAACCAAAATAGTCATCAAAATCCAAAAAATCGAAGTTGATTTCAAATAAATTTATTAAAATTTGACATTTCCAACTAAATTTTTTTTCATAATCCAACAAAATTAAATTTATTTTCATCTAAATTTACTCAAATATGGATCCTACAACAAAAATACTCAACAAAATCAAAAATAATCGAAGTTGATTTCAAATAAATTTAATAAAACTTGTTACTTCCATCTAAAATTTTTTTCACAATCCAACAAAATTGAAGTTATTTTCATCTAAATTTAATCAAATATAGATCCTACCACAAAAATACTCAACAAAATCCAAAAAAATCGAAGTTGATTTCAAATGATTTTATTAAAATTTGACAAAAATCTTGTCTACATCCAAGAAAATTGAAGTTATTTTCATCTAAATTTACTCAAATATAGATCCTACAACAAAAATACTCAACAAAATCCAAAAAAATCGAAGTTGATTTCAAATGAATTTATTAAAATTTCACAAAAATCTTGTCTACATCCAAGAAAATTGAAGTTATTTTCATCTAAATTTACTCAAATATAGATCCTACAACAAAAATACTCAACAAAATCCAAAAAAGTCGAAGTTGATTTCAAATGATTTTATTAAAATTTGACAAAAATCTTGTCTACATACAAGAAAATTGAAGTTATTTTCATCTAAATTTAGTCAAATATAGATCCTACAACCAAAATACGCAACAAAATCCAAAATAATCGAAGTTGATTTCAAATAAATTTATTAAAATTTGACATTTCCAACTAAATTTTTTTTCAGAATCCAACAAAATAGAAGTTATTTTCATCTAAATTTACTCAAATATAGACCCTACAACAAAAATACTCAACAAAATCCAAAAAAATCGAAGTTGATTTCAAATAAATTTATTAAAATTTGACACTTCCAACTAAATTTTTTTTCATAATCCAACAAAATTAAATTTATTTTCATCTAAATTTACTCAAATATGGATCCTACAACAAAAATACTCAACAAAATCCAAAATAATCCAAGTTGATTTCAAATAAATTTAATAAAACTTGATACTTCCAACTAAAATTTTTTTCACAATCCAACAAAATTGAAGTTATTTTCATCTAAATTTAATCAAATATAGATCCTACCACAAAAATACTCAACAAAATCCAAAATAATCGAAGTTGATTCCATATGAATTTATTAAAATTTGACACTTCCAACTAAAATTTTTTTTACAATCCAACAAAATTGAAGTTATTTTCATCTAAATTTAGTCAAATATAGATCCTACAACCAAAATACTCATCAAAATCCAAAAAAATCGAAGTTGATTTCAAATGAATTTATTAAAATTTGACAAAAATCTTGTCTACATCCAAGAAAATTGAAGTTATTTTCATCTAAATTTACTCAAATATAGATCCTACAACAAAAATACTCAACAAAATCCAAAAAAATCGAAGTTGATTTCAAATGATTTTATTAAAATTTGGCAAAAATCTTGTCTACATACAAGAAAATTGAAGTTATTTTCATCTAAATTTAGTCAAATATAGATCCTACAACCAAAATAGTCATCAAAATCCAAAAAATCGAAGTTGATTTCAAATAAATTTATTAAAATTTGACATTTCCAACTAAATTTTTTTTCAGAATCCAACAAAATTGAAGTTATTTTCATCTAAATTTACTCAAATATAGACCCTACAACAAAAATACTCAACAAAATCCAAAAAAATCGAAGTTGATTTCAAATAAATTTATTAAAATTTGACACTTCCAACTAAATTTTTTTTCATAATCCAACAAAATTAAATTTATTTTCATCTAAATTTAGTCAAATATAGATCCTACAACCAAAATACTCATCAAAATAAAAAAAAATCGAAGTTGATTTCAAATGAATTTATTAAAATTTGACAAAAATCTTGTCTACATCCAACAAAATTGAAGTTATTTTCATCTAAATTTATTCAAATATAGACCCTACAACAAAAATACTCAACAAAATCCAAAAAAATCGAAGTTGATTTCAAATAAATTTATTAAAATTTGACACTTCCAACTAAATTTTTTTTCATAATCCAACAAAATTAAATTTATTTTCATCTAAATTTACTCAAATATGGATCCTACAACAAAAATACTCAACAAAATCCAAAATAATCGAAGTTGATTTCAAATGAATTTATTAAAATTTCACAAAAATCTTGTCTACATCCAAGAAAATTGAAGTTATTTTCATCTAAATTTACTCAAATATAGACCCTACAACAAAAATACTCAACAAAATCAAAAAAAATCGAAGTTGATTTCAAATAAATTTATTAAAATTTGACACTTCCAACTAAATTTTTTTTCATAATCCAACAAAATTAAATTTATTTTCATCTAAATTTACTCAAATATGGATCCTACAACAAAAATACTCATCAAAATCCAAAATAATCGAAGTTGATTTCAAATAAATTTAATAAAACTTGATACTTCCAACTAAAATTTTTTTCACAATCCAACAAAATTGAAGTTATTTTCATCTAAATTTAATCAAATATAGATCCTACAACAAAAATACTCGACAAAATCCAAAAAAATCGAAGTTGATTTCATATGAATTTATTAAAATTGGACACTTCCAACTAAAATTTTTTTTATAATCCAACAAAATTGAAGTTATTTTCATCTAAATTTAGTCAAATATAGATCCTACAACCAAAATACTCATCAAAATCCAAAAAAATCGAAGTTGATTTCAAATGAATTTATTAAAATTTGACAAAAATCTTGTCTACATCCAAGAAAATTGAACTTATTTTCATCTAAATTTACTCAAATATAGATCCTACAACAAAACTACTCAACAAAATCCAAAAAAATCGAAGTTGATTTCAAATGATTTTATTAAAATTTGACAAAAATCTTGTCTACATACAAGAAAATTGAAGTTATTTTCATCTAAATTTAGTCAAATATAGATCCTACAACCAAAATAGTCATCAAAATCCAAAAAATCGAAGTTGATTTCAAATAAATTTATTAAAATTTGACATTTCCAACTAAATTTTTTTTCAGAATCCAACAAAATTGAAGTTATTTTCATCTAAATTTACTCAAATATAGACCCTACAACAAAAATACTCAACAAAATCCAAAAAAATCGAAGTTGATTTCAAATAAATTTATTAAAATTTGACACTTCCAACTAAATTTTTTTTCATAATCCAACAAAATTAAATTTATTTTCATCTAAATTTACTCAAATATGGATCCTACAACAAAAATACTCAACAAAATCCAAAATAATCGAAGTTGATTTCAAATAAATTTAATAAAACTTGTTACTTCCAACTAAAATTTTTTTCACAATCCAACAAAATTGAAGTTATTTTCATCTAAATTTAATCAAATATAGATCCTACCACAAAAATACTCAACAAAATCCAAAAAAATCGAAGATGATTTCAAATGATTTTATTAAAATTTGACAAAAATCTTGTCTACATCCAAGAAAATTGAAGTTATTTTCATCTAAATTTACTCAAATATAGATCCTACAACATAAATACTCAACAAAATCCAAAAAAATCGAAGTTGATTTCAAATGAATTTATTAAAATTTCACAAAAATCTTGTCTACATCCAAGAAAATTGAAGTTATTTTCATCTAAATTTAGTCAAATATAGATCCTACAACCAAAATAGTCATCAAAATCCAAAAAATCGAAGTTGATTTCAAATAAATTTATTAAAATTTGACATTTCCAACTAAATTTTTTTTCATAATCCAACAAAATTGAAGTTATTTTCATCTAAATTTACTCAAATATAGATCCTACAACCAAAATACGCAACAAAATCCAAAATAATCGAAGTTGATTTCAAATGAATTTATTAAAATTTGACATTTCCAACTAAATTTTTTTTCATAATCCAACAAAATTAAATTTGTTTTCATCTAAATTTACTCAAATATGGATCCTACAACAAAAATACTCATCAAAATCCAAAATAATCGAAGTTGATTTCAAATAAATTTAATAAAACTTGATACTTCCAACTAAAATTTTTTTCACAATCCAACAAAATTGAAGTTATTTTCATCTAAATTTAATCAAATATAGATCCTACAACAAAAATACTCGACAAAATCCAAAAAAATCGAAGTTGATTTCATATGAATTTATTAAAATTTGACACTTCCAACTAAAATTTTTTTTATAATCCAACAAAATTGAAGTTATTTTCATCTAAATTTAGTCAAATATAGATCCTACAACCAAAATACTCATCAAAATCAAAAAAATCGAAGTTGATTTGAAATGAATTTATTAAAATTTGACAAAAATCTTGTCTACATCCAAGAAAATTGAAGTTATTTTCATCTAAATTTACTCAAATATAGATCCTACAACAAAAATACTCAACAAAATCCAAAAAAATCGAAGTTGATTTCAAATGATTTTATTAAAATTTGACAAAAATCTTGTCTACATACAAGAAAATTGAAGTTATTTTCATCTAAATTTAGTCAAATATAGATCCTACAACCAAAATAGTCATCAAAATCCAAAAAATCGAAGTTGATTTCAAATAAATTTATTAAAATTTGACATTTCCAACTAAATTTTTTTTCAGAATCCAACAAAATTGAAGTTATTTTCATCTAAATTTACTCAAATATAGACCCTACAACAAAAATACTCAACAAAATCCAAAAAAATCGAAGTTGATTTCAAATAAATTTATTAAAATTTGACACTTCCAACTAAATTTTTTTTCATAATCCAACAAAATTAAATTTATTTTCATCTAAATTTACTCAAATATGGATCCTACAACAAAAATACTCAACAAAATCCAAAATAATCCAAGTTGATTTCAAATAAATTTAATAAAACTTGATACTTCCAACTAAAATTTTTTTCACAATCCAACAAAATTGAAGTTATTTTCATCTAAATTTAATCAAATATAGATCCTACAACAAAAATACTCTACAAAATCCAAAAAAATCGAAGTTGATTTCATATGAATTTATTAAAATTGGGCACTTCCAACTAAAATTTTTTTTATAATCCAACAAAATTGAAGTTATTTTCATCTAAATTTAATCAAATATAGATCCTACAACCAAAATACTCATCAAAATAAAAAAAAATCGAAGTTGATTTCAAATGAATTTATTAAAATTTGACAAAAATCATGTCTACATCCAAGAAAATTGAAGTTATTTGCATCTAAATTTACTCAAATATAGATCCTACAACAAAAATACTCAACAAAATCCAAAAAAATCGAAGTTGATTTCAAATGATTTTATTAAAATTTGACAAAAATCTTGTCTACATACAAGAAAATTGAAGTTATTTTCATCTAAATTTAGTCAAATATAGATCCTACAACCAAAATAGTCATCAAAATCCAAAAAATCGAAGTTGATTTCAAATAAATTTATTAAAATTTGACATTTCCAACTAAATTTTTTTTCAGAATCCAACAAAATTGAAGTTATTTTCATCTAAATTTATTCAAATATAGACCCTACAACAAAAATACTCAACAAAATCCAAAAAAATCGAAGTTGATTTCAAATAAATTTATTAAAATTTGACACTTCCAACTAAATTTTTTTTCATAATCCAACAAAATTAAATTTATTTTCATCTAAATTTACTCAAATATGGATCCTACAACAAAAATACTCAACAAAATCCAAAATAATCGAAGTTGATTTCAAATGAATTTATTAAAATTTCACAAAAATCTTGTCTACATCCAAGAAAATTGAAGTTATTTTCATCTAAATTTACTCAAATATAGATCCTACAACAAAAATACTCAACAAAATCCAAAAAAATAGAAGTTGATTTCAAATGATTTTATTAAAATTTGACAAAAATCTTGTCTACATACAAGAAAATTGAAGTTATTTTCATCTAAATTTAGTCAAATATAGATCCTACAACCAAAATACGCAACAAAATCCAAAATAATCGAAGTTGATTTCAAATAAATTTATTAAAATTTGACATTTCCAACTAAATTTTTTTTCATAATCCAACAAAATTGAAGTTATTTTCATCTAAATTTACTCAAATATGGATCCTACAACCAAAATACGCAACAAAATCCAAAATAATCGAAGTTGATTTCAAATAAATTTATTAAAATTTGACATTTCCAACTAAATTTTTTTTCATAATCCAACAAAATTAAATTTGTTTTCATCTAAATTTACTCAAATATGGATCCTACAACAAAAATACTCATCAAAATCCAAAATAATCGAAGTTGATTTCAAATAAATTTAATAAAACTTGATACTTCCAACTAAAATTTTTTTTACAATCTAACAAAATTGAAGTTATTTTCATCTAAGTTTAATCAAATATAGATCCTACAACAAAAATACTCGACAAAATCCAAAAAAATCGAAGTTGATTTCATATGAATTTATTACAATTTGACACTTCCAACTAAAATTTTTTTTATAATCCAACAAAATTGAAGTTATTTTCATCTAAATTTAGTCAAATATAGATCCTACAACCAAAATACTCATCAAAATCCAAAAAAATCGAAGTTGATTTCAAATGAATTTATTAAAATTTGACAAAAATCTTGTCTACATCCAAGAAAATTGAAGTTATTTTCATCTAAATTTACTCAAATATAGATCCTACAACAAAAATACTCAACAAAATCCCAAAAAATCGAAGTTGATTTCAAATGATTTTATTAAAATTTGACAAAAATCTTGTCTACATACAAGAAAATTGAAGTTATTTTCATCTAAATTTAGTCAAATATAGATCCTACAACCAAAATAGTCATCAAAATCCTAAAAAATCGAAGTTGATTTCAAATAAATTTATTAAAATTTGACATTTCCAACTAAATTTTTTTTCATAATCCAACAAAATTAAATTTATTTTCATCTAAATTTACTCAAATATGGATCCTACAACAAAAATACTCAACAAAATCCAAAATAATCGAAGTTGATTTCAAATAAATTTAATAAAACTTGTTACTTCCAACTAAAATTTTTTTCACAATCCAACAAAATTGAAGTTATTTTCATCTAAATTTAATCAAATATAGATCCTACCACAAAAATACTCAACAAAATCCAAAAAAATCGAAGTTGATTTCAAATGATTTTATTAAAATTTGACAAAAATCTTGTCTACATCCAAGAAAATTGAAGTTATTTTCATCTAAATTTACTCAAATATAGATCCTACAACAAAAATACTCAACAAAATCCAAAAAAATCGAAGTTGATTTCAAATGAATTTATTAAAATTTCACAAAAATCTTGTCTACATCCAAGAAAATTGAAGTTATTTTCATCTAAATTTACTCAAATATAGATCCTACAACAAAAATACTCAACAAAATCCAAAAAAGTCGAAGTTGATTTCAAATGATTTTATTAAAATTTGACAAAAATCTTGTCTACATACAAGAAAATTGAAGTTATTTTCATCTAAATTTAGTCAAATATAGATCCTACAACCAAAATACGCAACAAAATCCAAAATAATCGAAGTTGATTTCAAATAAATTTATTAAAATTTGACATTTCCAACTAAATTTTTTTTCATAATCCAACAAAATTGAAGTTATTTTCATCTAAATTTACTCAAATATAGATCCTACAGCCAAAATACGCAACAAAATCCAAAATAATCGAAGTTGATTTCAAATAAATTTATTAAAATTTGACATTTCCAACTAAATTTTTTTTCATAATCCAACAAAATTAAATTTGTTTTCATCTAAATTTACTCAAATATGGATCCTACAACAAAAATACTCATCAAAATCCAAAATAATCGAAGTTGATTTCATATGAATTTATTAAAATTTGACAAAAATCTTGTCTACATCCAAGAAAATTGAAGTTATTTTCATCTAAATTTAATCAAATATAGATCCTACAACAAAAATACTCGACAAAATCCAAAAAAATCGAAGTTGATTTCATATGAATTTATTAAAATTTGACACTTCCAACTAAAATTTTTTTTATAATCCAACAAAATTGAAGTTATTTTCATCTAAATTTAGTCAAATATAGATCCTACAACCAAAATACTCATCAAAATCCAAAAAAATCGAAGTTGATTTCAAATGAATTTATTAAAATTTGACAAAAATCTTGTCTACATCCAAGAAAATTGAAGTTATTTTCATCTAAATTTACTCAAATATAGATCCTACAACAAAAATACTCAACAAAATCCAAAAAAATCGAAGTTGATTTCAAATGATTTTATTAAAATTTGACAAAAATCTTGTCTACATACAAGAAAATTGAAGTTATTTTCATCTAAATTTAGTCAAATATAGATCCTACAACCAAAATAGTCATCAAAATCCAAAAAATCGAAGTTGATTTCAAATAAATTTATTAAAATTTGACATTTCCAACTAAATTTTTTTTCAGAATCCAACAAAATTGAAGTTATTTTCATCTAAATTTACTCAAATATAGACCCTACAACAAAAATACTCAACAAAATCCAAAAAAATCGAAGTTGATTTCAAATAAATTTATTAAAATTTGACACTTCCAACTAAATTTTTTTTCATAATCCAACAAAATTAAATTTATTTTCATCTAAATTTACTCAAATATGGATCCTACAACAAAAATACTCAACAAAATCCAAAATAATCCAAGTTGATTTCAAATAAATTTAATAAAACTTGATACTTCCAACTAAAATTTTTTTTATAATCCAACAAAATTGAAGTTATTTTCATCTAAATTTAGTCAAATATAGATCCTACAACCAAAATACTCATCAAAATCCAAAAAAATCGAAGTTGATTTCAAATGAATTTATTAAAATTTGACAAAAATCTTGTCTACATCCAAGAAAATTGAAGTTATTTTCATCTAAATTTACTCAAATATAGATCCTACAACAAAAATACTCAACAAAATCCCAAAAAATCGAAGTTGATTTCAAATGATTTTATTAAAATTTGACAAAAATCTTGTCTACATACAAGAAAATTGAAGTTATTTTCATCTAAATTTAGTCAAATATAGATCCTACAACCAAAATAGTCATCAAAATCCTAAAAAATCGAAGTTGATTTCAAATAAATTTATTAAAATTTGACATTTCCAACTAAATTTTTTTTCATAATCCAACAAAATTAAATTTATTTTCATCTAAATTTACTCAAATATGGATCCTACAACAAAAATACTCAACAAAATCCAAAATAATCGAAGTTGATTTCAAATAAATTTAATAAAACTTGTTACTTCCAACTAAAATTTTTTTCACAATCCAACAAAATTGAAGTTATTTTCATCTAAATTTAATCAAATATAGATCCTACCACAAAAATACTCAACAAAATCCAAAAAAATCGAAGTTGATTTCAAATGATTTTATTAAAATTTGACAAAAATCTTGTCTACATCCAAGAAAATTGAAGTTATTTTCATCTAAATTTACTCAAATATAGATCCTACAACAAAAATACTCAACAAAATCCAAAAAAATCGAAGTTGATTTCAAATGAATTTATTAAAATTTCACAAAAATCTTGTCTACATCCAAGAAAATTGAAGTTATTTTCATCTAAATTTACTCAAATATAGATCCTACAACAAAAATACTCAACAAAATCCAAAAAAGTCGAAGTTGATTTCAAATGATTTTATTAAAATTTGACAAAAATCTTGTCTACATACAAGAAAATTGAAGTTATTTTCATCTAAATTTAGTCAAATATAGATCCTACAACCAAAATACGCAACAAAATCCAAAATAATCGAAGTTGATTTCAAATAAATTTATTAAAATTTGACATTTCCAACTAAATTTTTTTTCATAATCCAACAAAATTGAAGTTATTTTCATCTAAATTTACTCAAATATAGATCCTACAGCCAAAATACGCAACAAAATCCAAAATAATCGAAGTTGATTTCAAATAAATTTATTAAAATTTGACATTTCCAACTAAATTTTTTTTCATAATCCAACAAAATTAAATTTGTTTTCATCTAAATTTACTCAAATATGGATCCTACAACAAAAATACTCATCAAAATCCAAAATAATCGAAGTTGATTTCAAATAAATTTAATAAAACTTGATACTTCCAACTAAAATTTTTTTCACAATCCAACAAAATTGAAGTTATTTTCATCTAAATTTAATCAAATATAGATCCTACAACAAAAATACTCGACAAAATCCAAAAAAATCGAAGTTGATTTCATATGAATTTATTAAAATTTGACAAAAATCTTGTCTACATCCAAGAAAATTGAAGTTATTTTCATCTAAATTTAATCAAATATAGATCCTACAACAAAAATACTCGACAAAATCCAAAAAAATCGAAGTTGATTTCATATGAATTTATTAAAATTTGACACTTCCAACTAAAATTTTTTTTATAATCCAACAAAATTGAAGTTATTTTCATCTAAATTTAGTCAAATATAGATCCTACAACCAAAATACTCATCAAAATCCAAAAAAATCGAAATTGATTTCAAATGAATTTATTAAAATTTGACAAAAATCTTGTCTACATCCAAGAAAATTGAAGTTATTTTCATCTAAATTTACTCAAATATAGATCCTACAACAAAAATACTCAACAAAATCCAAAAAAATCGAAGTTGATTTCAAATGATTTTATTAAAATTTGACAAAAATCTTGTCTACATACAAGAAAATTGAAGATATTTTCATCTAAATTTAGTCAAATATAGATCCTACAACCAAAATAGTCATCAAAATCCAAAAAATCGAAGTTGATTTCAAATAAATTTATTAAAATTTGACATTTCCAACTAAATTTTTTTTCAGAATCCAACAAAATAGAAGTTATTTTCATCTAAATTTACTCAAATATAGACCCTACAACAAAAATACTCAACAAAATCCAAAAAAATCGAAGTTGATTTCAAATAAATTTATTAAAATTTGACACTTCCAACTAAATTTTTTTTCATAATCCAACAAAATTAAATTTATTTTCATCTAAATTTACTCAAATATGGATCCTACAACAAAAATACTCAACAAAATCCAAAATAATCCAAGTTGATTTCAAATAAATTTAATAAAACTTGATACTTCCAACTAAAATTTTTTTCACAATCCAACAAAATTGAAGTTATTTTCATCTAAATTTAATCAAATATAGATCCTACAACAAAAATACTCGACAAAATCC
The DNA here is from genome assembly GCA_946251845.1 of Andrena fulva. Classification (NCBI taxonomy): domain Eukaryota; kingdom Metazoa; phylum Arthropoda; class Insecta; order Hymenoptera; family Andrenidae; genus Andrena; species Andrena fulva. The sequence continues at coordinate 3,781,724 of CAMITZ010000243.1, forward strand.
AAAAAAATCGAAGTTGATTTCATATGAATTTATTAAAATTGGGCACTTCCAACTAAAATTTTTTTTATAATCCAACAAAATTGAAGTTATTTTCATCTAAATTTACTCAAATATAGATCCTACAACAAAAATACTCAACAAAATCCAAAAAAATCGAAGTTGATTTCAAATGATTTTATTAAAATTTGACAAAAATCTTGTCTACATACAAGAAAATTGAAGTTATTTTCATCTAAATTTAGTCAAATATAGATCCTACAACCAAAATAGTCATCAAAATCCAAAAAATCGAAGTTGATTTCAAATAAATTTATTAAAATTTGACATATCCAACTAAATTTTTTTTCAGAATCCAACAAAATTGAAGTTATTTTCATCTAAATTTAGTCAAATATAGATCCTACAACCAAAATAGTCATCAAAATCCAAAAAATCGAAGTTGATTTCAAATAAATTTATTAAAATTTGACATTTCCAACTAAATTTTTTTTCATAATCCAACAAAATTAAATTTATTTTCATCTAAATTTACTCAAATATGGATCCTACAACAAAAATACTCAACAAAATAAAAAATAATCGAAGTTGATTTCAAATAAATTTAATAAAACTTGTTACTTCCAACTAAAATTTTTTTCACAATCCAACAAAATTGAAGTTATTTTCATCTAAATTTAATCAAATATAGATCCTACCACAAAAATACTCAACAAAATCCAAAAAAATCGAAGTTGATTTCAAATGATTTTATTAAAATTTGACAAAAATCTTGTCTACATCCAAGAAAATTGAAGTTATTTTCATCTAAATTTACTCAAATATAGATCCTACAACAAAAATACTCAACAAAATCCAAAAAAATCGAAGTTGATTTCAAATGAATTTATTAAAATTTCACAAAAATCTTGTCTACATCCAAGAAAATTGAAGTTATTTTCATCTAAATTTACTCAAATATAGATCCTACAACAAAAATACTCAACAAAATCCAAAAAAGTCGAAGTTGATTTCAAATGATTTTATTAAAATTTGACAAAAATCTTGTCTACATACAAGAAAATTGAAGTTATTTTCATCTAAATTTAGTCAAATATAGATCCTACAACCAAAATACGCAACAAAATCCAAAATAATCGAAGTTGATTTCAAATAAATTTATTAAAATTTGACATTTCCAACTAAATTTTTTTTCAGAATCCAACAAAATAGAAGTTATTTTCATCTAAATTTACTCAAATATAGACCCTACAACAAAAATACTCAACAAAATCCAAAAAAATCGAAGTTGATTTCAAATAAATTTATTAAAATTTGACACTTCCAACTAAATTTTTTTTCATAATCCAACAAAATTAAATTTATTTTCATCTAAATTTACTCAAATATGGATCCTACAACAAAAATACTCAACAAAATCCAAAATAATCCAAGTTGATTTCAAATAAATTTAATAAAACTTGATACTTCCAACTAAAATTTTTTTCACAATCCAACAAAATTGAAGTTATTTTCATCTAAATTTAATCAAATATAGATCCTACCACAAAAATACTCAACAAAATCCAAAATAATCGAAGTTGATTCCATATGAATTTATTAAAATTTGACACTTCCAACTAAAATTTTTTTTATAATCCAACAAAATTGAAGTTATTTTCATCTAAATTTAGTCAAATATAGATCCTACAACCAAAATACTCATCAAAATCCAAAAAAATCGAAGTTGATTTCAAATGAATTTATTAAAATTTGACAAAAATCTTGTCTACATCCAAGAAAATTGAAGTTATTTTCATCTAAATTTACTCAAATATAGATCCTACAACAAAAATACTCAACAAAATCCAAAAAAATCGAAGTTGATTTCAAATGATTTTATTAAAATTTGGCAAAAATCTTGTCTACATACAAGAAAATTGAAGTTATTTTCATCTAAATTTAGTCAAATATAGATCCTACAACCAAAATAGTCATCAAAATCCAAAAAATCGAAGTTGATTTCAAATAAATTTATTAAAATTTGACATTTCCAACTAAATTTTTTTTCAGAATCCAACAAAATTGAAGTTATTTTCATCTAAATTTACTCAAATATAGACCCTACAACAAAAATACTCAACAAAATCCAAAAAAATCGAAGTTGATTTCAAATAAATTTATTAAAATTTGACACTTCCAACTAAATTTTTTTTCATAATCCAACAAAATTAAATTTATTTTCATCTAAATTTAGTCAAATATAGATCCTACAACCAAAATACTCATCAAAATAAAAAAAAATCGAAGTTGATTTCAAATGAATTTATTAAAATTTGACAAAAATCTTGTCTACATCCAAGAAAATTGAAGTTATTTTCATCTAAATTTACTCAAATATAGATCCTACAACAAAAATACTCAACAAAATCCAAAAAAATCGAAGTTGATTTCAAATGATTTTTTTTTTTTTTTTTTTTTTTTTTTTGTTTGTAAACGGGAAAGAGATCCCTTTAGTGTACAGGAGTGAGAGGGTGCATGTTATAAAATAATTTGAGTGAGAAACACCAGTAATCGAAATCAACCGCAAACAGTAAAGTGTAAGAGCTAAAAATAGAGAAAAGACGAAGGATGTCACAGTACATTATTTAGAATATTATTCAGATGACGTTTGAGTGCAGAATGAGATATAGTGAAAAGATCAAAAGAGCCAGTATACTTATTAGCTACTTCACAAATACGATTAATTGGATCAGAGTAGCCAAAATTCGACTTATAAGAAGTCGTGTAAAACAGTCTGGCATCCCTGAACTGCCTAGGCGGAATATGAAAATTGATGGAACACAATATCTGTGGACAGTTAACTAGACCATTGACGATCTTGTGAATAAAAAGTAAATCAGATCCAATTCTGCGTATCTGTAAAGTAGGAATATTAAAAGATTGCATGAGTGGTACATAGTTATGATCGCGCCTCGCCATACGTTGACCAGTTTTATATGCAGCATATCTCAGGAATCTATGTTGTATCTTCTCCAGGAGATAAATATATTTTGAATGCTGGGGTGACCAGATAGTAGAGGCATATTCAAGTCGCGATCTAACAAGTGAGAAATACAAGAGTTTGAGGGAACTCAGATTCCTGAAATCGGCTGTGTTACGCATAACGAAACCTAACATCCTCGCGGCATCCTTAGCGACATTACGATAGTGATTGGAGAAGTTGAGTACTGAGGTAAAGCGGATTTTATTAAAATTTGACAAAAATCTTGTCTACATCCAAGAAAATTGAAGTTATTTTCATCTAAATTTACTCAAATATAGATCCTACAACAAAAATACTCAACAAAATCCAAAAAAATCGAAGTTGATTTCAAATGAATTTATTAAAATTTCACAAAAATCTTGTCTACATCCAAGAAAATTGAAGTTATTTTCATCTAAATTTACTCAAATATAGATCCTACAACAAAAATACTCAACAAAATCCAAAAAAATCGAAGTTGATTTCAAATGATTTTATTAAAATTTGACAAAAATCTTGTCTACATACAAGAAAATTGAAGTTATTTTCATCTAAATTTAGTCAAATATAGATCCTACAACCAAAATACGCAACAAAATCCAAAATAATCGAAGTTGATTTCAAATAAATTTATTAAAATTTGACATTTCCAACTAAATTTTTTTTCATAATCCAACAAAATTGAAGTTATTTTCATCTAAATTTACTCAAATATAGATCCTACCACCAAAATACGCAACAAAATCCAAAATAATCGAAGTTGATTTCAAATAAATTTATTAAAATTTGACATTTCCAACTAAATTTTTTTTCATAATCCAACAAAATTAAATTTGTTTTCATCTAAATTTACTCAAATATGGATCCTACAACAAAAATACTCATCAAAATCCAAAATAATCGAAGTTGATTTCAAATAAATTTAATAAAACTTGATACTTCCAACTAAAATTTTTTTCACAATCCAACAAAATTGAAGTTATTTTCATCTAAACTTAATCAAATATAGATCCTACAACAAAAATACTCGACAAAATCCAAAAAAATCGAAGTTGATTTCATATGAATTTATTAAAATTTGACACTTCCAACTAAAATTTTTTTTATAATCCAACAAAATTGAAGTTATTTTCATCTACATTTAGTCAAATATAGATCCTACAACCAAAATACTCATCAAAATCCAAAAAAATCGAAGTTGATTTCAAATGAATTTATTAAAATTTGACAAAAATCTTGTCTACATCCAAGAAAATTGAAGTTATTTTCATCTAAATTTACTCAAATATAGATCCTACAACAAAAATACTCAACAAAATCCAAAAAAATCGAAGTTGATTTCAAATGATTTTATTAAAATTTGACAAAAATCTTGTCTACATACAAGAAAATTGAAGTTATTTTCATCTAAATTTAGTCAAATATAGATCCTACAACCAAAATACGCAACAAAATCCAAAATAATCGAAGTTGATTTCAAATAAATTTATTAAAATTTGACATTTCCAACTAAATTTTTTTTCATAATCCAACAAAATTGAAGTTATTTTCATCTAAATTTACTCAAATATAGATCCTACCACCAAAATACGCAACAAAATCCAAAATAATCGAAGTTGATTTCAAATAAATTTATTAAAATTTGACATTTCCAACTAAATTTTTTTTCATAATCCAACAAAATTAAATTTGTTTTCATCTAAATTTACTCAAATATGGATCCTACAACAAAAATACTCATCAAAATCCAAAATAATCGAAGTTGATTTCAAATAAATTTAATAAAACTTGATACTTCCAACTAAAATTTTTTTCACAATCCAACAAAATTGAAGTTATTTTCATCTAAACTTAATCAAATATAGATCCTACAACAAAAATACTCGACAAAATCCAAAAAAATCGAAGTTGATTTCATATGAATTTATTAAAATTTGACACTTCCAACTAAAATTTTTTTCACAATCCAACAAAATTGAAGTTATTTTCATCTAAATTTAATCAAATATAGATCCTACCACAAAAATACTCAACAAAATCCAAAAAAATCGAAGTTGATTTCAAATGATTTTATTAAAATTTGACAAAAATCTTGTCTACATCCAAGAAAATTGAAGTTATTTTCATCTAAATTTACTCAAATATAGATCCTACAACAAAAATACTCAACAAAATCCAAAAAAATCGAAGTTGATTTCAAATGAATTTAATAAAATTTCACAAAAATTTTGTCTACATCCAAGAAAATTGAAGTTATTTTCATCTAAATTTACTCAAATATAGATCCTACAACAAAAATACTCAACAAAATCCAAAAAAATCGAAGTTGATTTCAAATGATTTTATTAAAATTTGACAAAAATCTTGTCTATATACAAGAAAATTGAAGTTATTTTCATCTAAATTTAGTCAAATATAGATCCTACAACCAAAATACGCAACAAAATCCAAAATAATCGAAGTTGATTTCAAATAAATTTATTAAAATTTGACATTTCCAACTAAATTTTTTTTCATAATCCAACAAAATTGAAGTTATTTTCATCTAAATTTACTCAAATATAGATCCTACAACCAAAATACGCAACAAAATCCAAAATAATCGAAGTTGATTTCAAATAAATTTATTAAAATTTGACATTTCCAACTAAATTTTTTTTCATAATCCAACAAAATTAAATTTGTTTTCATCTAAATTTACTCAAATATGGATCCTACAACAAAAATACTCATCAAAATCCAAAATAATCGAAGTTGATTTCAAATAAATTTAATAAAACTTGATACTTCCAACTAAAATTTTTTTCACAATCCAACAAAATTGAAGTTATTTTCATCTAAATTTAATCAAATATAGATCCTACAACAAAAATACTCGACAAAATCCAAAAAAATCGAAGTTGATTTCATATGAATTTATTAAAATTTGACAAAAATCTTGTCTACATCCAAGAAAATTGAAGTTATTTTCATCTAAATTTACTCAAATATAGATCCTACAACAAAAATACTCAACAAAATCCAAAAAAATCGAAGTTGATTTCAAATGATTTTATTAAAATTTGACAAAAATCTTGTCTACATACAAGAAAATTGAAGTTATTTTCATCTAAATTTAGTCAAATATAGATCCTACAACCAAAATAGTCATCAAAATCCAAAAAATCGAAGTTGATTTCAAATAAATTTATTAAAATTTGACATTTCCAACTAAATTTTTTTTCAGAATCCAACAAAATTGAAGTTATTTTCATCTAAATTTACTCAAATATAGACCCTACAACAAAAATACTCAACAAAATCCAAAAAAATCGAAGTTGATTTCAAATAAAGTTATTAAAATTTGACACTTCCAACTAAATTTTTTTTCATAATCCAACAAAATTAAATTTATTTTCATCTAAATTTACTCAAATATGGATCCTACAACAAAAATACTCAACAAAATCCAAAAAAATCGAAGTTGATTTCAAATGATTTTATTAAAATTTGACAAAAATCTTGTCTACATCCAAGAAAATTGAAGTTATTTTCATCTAAATTTACTCAAATATAGATCCTACAACAAAAATACTCAACAAAATCCAAAAAAATCGAAGTTGATTTCAAATGAATTTAATAAAATTTCACAAAAATTTTGTCTACATCCAAGAAAATTGAAGTTATTTTCATCTAAATTTACTCAAATATAGATCCTACAACAAAAATACTCAACAAAATCCAAAAAAATCGAAGTTGATTTCAAATGATTTTATTAAAATTTGACAAAAATCTTGTCTATATACAAGAAAATTGAAGTTATTTTCATCTAAATTTAGTCAAATATAGATCCTACAACCAAAATACGCAACAAAATCCAAAATAATCGAAGTTGATTTCAAATAAATTTATTAAAATTTGACATTTCCAACTAAATTTTTTTTCATAATCCAACAAAATTGAAGTTATTTTCATCTAAATTTACTCAAATATAGATCCTACAACCAAAATACGCAACAAAATCCAAAATAATCGAAGTTGATTTCAAATAAATTTATTAAAATTTGACATTTCCAACTAAATTTTTTTTCATAATCCAACAAAATTAAATTTGTTTTCATCTAAATTTACTCAAATATGGATCCTACAACAAAAATACTCATCAAAATCCAAAATAATCGAAGTTGATTTCAAATAAATTTAATAAAACTTGATACTTCCAACTAAAATTTTTTTCACAATCCAACAAAATTGAAGTTATTTTCATCTAAATTTAATCAAATATAGATCCTACAACAAAAATACTCGACAAAATCCAAAAAAATCGAAGTTGATTTCATATGAATTTATTAAAATTTGACAAAAATCTTGTCTACATCCAAGAAAATTGAAGTTATTTTCATCTAAATTTACTCAAATATAGATCCTACAACAAAAATACTCAACAAAATCCAAAAAAATCGAAGTTGATTTCAAATGATTTTATTAAAATTTGACAAAAATCTTGTCTACATACAAGAAAATTGAAGTTATTTTCATCTAAATTTAGTCAAATATAGATCCTACAACCAAAATAGTCATCAAAATCCAAAAAATCGAAGTTGATTTCAAATAAATTTATTAAAATTTGACATTTCCAACTAAATTTTTTTTCAGAATCCAACAAAATTGAAGTTATTTTCATCTAAATTTACTCAAATATAGACCCTACAACAAAAATACTCAACAAAATCCAAAAAAATCGAAGTTGATTTCAAATAAAGTTATTAAAATTTGACACTTCCAACTAAATTTTTTTTCATAATCCAACAAAATTAAATTTATTTTCATCTAAATTTACTCAAATATGGATCCTACAACAAAAATACTCAACAAAATCCAAAAAAATCGAAGTTGATTTCAAATGATTTTATTAAAATTTGACAAAAATCTTGTCTACATCCAAGAAAATTGAAGTTATTTTCATCTAAATTTACTCAAATATAGATCCTACAACAAAAATACTCAACAAAATCCAAAAAAATCGAAGTTGATTTCAAATGAATTTAATAAAATTTCACAAAAATTTTGTCTACATCCAAGAAAATTGAAGTTATTTTCATCTAAATTTACTCAAATATAGATCCTACAACAAAAATACTCAACAAAATCCAAAAAAATCGAAGTTGATTTCAAATGATTTTATTAAAATTTGACAAAAATCTTGTCTATATACAAGAAAATTGAAGTTATTTTCATCTAAATTTAGTCAAATATAGATCCTACAACCAAAATACGCAACAAAATCCAAAATAATCGAAGTTGATTTCAAATAAATTTATTAAAATTTGACATTTCCAACTAAATTTTTTTTCATAATCCAACAAAATTGAAGTTATTTTCATCTAAATTTACTCAAATATAGATCCTACAACCAAAATACGCAACAAAATCCAAAATAATCGAAGTTGATTTCAAATAAATTTATTAAAATTTGACATTTCCAACTAAATTTTTTTTCATAATCCAACAAAATTAAATTTGTTTTCATCTAAATTTACTCAAATGTGGATCCTACAACAAAAATACTCATCAAAATCCAAAATAATCGAAGTTGATTTCAAATAAATTTAATAAAACTTGATACTTCCAACTAAAATTTTTTTCACAATCCAACAAAATTGAAGTTATTTTCATCTAAATTTAATCAAATATAGATCCTACAACAAAAATACTCGACAAAATCCAAAAAAATCGAAGTTGATTTCATATGAATTTATTAAAATTTGACAAAAATCTTGTCTACATCCAAGAAAATTGAAGTTATTTTCATCTAAATTTACTCAAATATAGATCCTACAACAAAAATACTCAACAAAATCCAAAAAAATCGAAGTTGATTTCAAATGATTTTATTAAAATTTGACAAAAATCTTGTCTACATACAAGAAAATTGAAGTTATTTTCATCTAAATTTAGTCAAATATAGATCCTACAACCAAAATAGTCATCAAAATCCAAAAAATCGAAGTTGATTTCAAATAAATTTATTAAAATTTGACATTTCCAACTAAATTTTTTTTCAGAATCCAACAAAATTGAAGTTATTTTCATCTAAATTTACTCAAATATAGACCCTACAACAAAAATACTCAACAAAATCCAAAAAAATCGAAGTTGATTTCAAATAAAGTTATTAAAATTTGACACTTCCAACTAAATTTTTTTTCATAATCCAACAAAATTAAATTTATTTTCATCTAAATTTACTCAAATATGGATCCTACAACAAAAATACTCAACAAAATCCAAAATAATCGAAGTTGATTTCAAATAAATTTAATAAAACTTGATACTTCCAACTAAAATTTTTTTCACAATCCAACAAAATTGAAGTTATTTTCATCTAAATTTAATCAAATATAGATCCTACAACAAAAATACTAGACAAAATCCAAAAAAATCGAAGTTGATTTCATATGAATTTATTAAAATTGGACACTTCCAACTAAAATTTTTTTTATAATCCAACAAAATTGAAGTTATTTTCATCTAAATTTAGTCAAATATAGATCCTACAACCAAAATACTCATCAAAATCCAAAAAAATCGAAGTTGATTTCAAATGATTTTATTAAAATTTGACAAAAATCTTGTCTACATACAAGAAAATTGAAGTTATTTTCATCTAAATTTAGTCAAATATAGATCCTACAACCAAAATAGTCATCAAAATCCGAAAAATCGAAGTTGATTTCAAATAAATTTATTAAAATTTGACATTTCCAACTATATTTTTTTTCAGAATCCAACAAAATTGAAGTTATTTTCATCTAAATTTACTCAAATATAGACCCTACAACAAAAATACTCAACAAAATCCAAAAAAATCGAAGTTGATTTCAAATAAATTTATTAAAATTTGACACTTCCAACTAAATTTTTTTTCATAATCCAACAAAATTAAATTTATTTTCATCTAAATTTACTCAAATATGGATCCTACAACAAAAATACTCAACAAAATCCAAAATAATCGAAGTTGATTTCAAATAAATTTAATAAAACTTGTTACTTCCAACTAAAATTTTTTTCACAATCCAACAAAATTGAAGTTATTTTCATCTAAATTTAATCAAATATAGATCCTACCACAAAAATACTCAACAAAATCCAAAAAAATCGAAGTTGATTTCAAATGATTTTATTAAAATTTGACAAAAATCTTGTCTACATACAAGAAAATTGAAGTTATTTTCATCTAAATTTAGTCAAATATAGATCCTACAACCAAAATACGCAACAAAATCCAAAATAATCGAAGTTGATTTCAAATAAATTTATTAAAATTTGACATTTCCAACTAAATTTTTTTTCATAATCCAACAAAATTAAATTTGTTTTCATCTAAATTTACTCAAATATGGATCCTACAACAAAAATACTCATCAAAATCCAAAATAATCGAAGTTGATTTCAAATAAATTTAATAAAACTTGATACTTCCAAATAAAATTTTTTTTATAATCCAACAAAATTGAAGTGATTTTCATCTAAATTTAGTCAAATATAGATCCTACAACCAAAATACGCAACAAAATCCAAAATAATCGAAGTTGATTTCAAATAAATTTATTAAAATTTGACATTTCCAACTAAATTTTTTTTCATAATCCAACAAAATTGAAGTTATTTTCATCTAAATTTAATCAAATATAGATCCTACAACAAAAATATTCGACAAAATCCAAAAAAATCGAAGTTGATTTCATATGAATTTATTAAAATTTGACACTTCCAACTAAAATTTTTTTTATAATCCAACAAAATTGAAGTTATTTTCATCTAAATTTAGTCAAATATAGATCCTACAACCAAAATACTCATCAAAATCCAAAAAAATCGAAGTTGATTTCAAATGATTTTATTAAAATTTGACAAAAATCTTGTCTACATACAAGAAAATTGAAGTTATTTTCATCTAAATTTAGTCAAATATAGATCCTACAACCAAAATAGTCATCAAAATCCAAAAAATCGAAGTTGATTTCAAATAAATTTATTAAAATTTGACATTTCCAACTAAATTTTTTTTCAGAATCCAACAAAATTGAAGTTATTTTCATCTAAATTTACTCAAATATAGACCCTACAACAAAAATACTCAACAAAATCCAAAAAAATCGAAGTTGATTTCAAATAAATTTATTAAAATTTGACACTTCCAACTAATTTTTTTTTCATAATCCAACAAAATTAAATTTATTTTCATCTAAATTTACTCAAATATGGATCCTACAACAAAAATACTCAACAAAATCCAAAATAATCGAAGTTGATTTCAAATAAATTTAATAAAACTTGATACTTCCAACTAAAATTTTTTTCACAATCCAACAAAATTGAAGTTATTTTCATCTAAATTTAATCAAATATAGATCCTACAACAAAAATACTCGACAAAATCCAAAAAAATCGAAGTTGATTTCATATGAATTTATTAAAATTGGACACTTCCAACTAAAATTTTTTTTATAATCCAACAAAATTGAAGTTATTTTCATCTAAATTTAGTCAAATATAGATCCTACAACCAAAATACTCATCAAAATCCAAAAAAATCGAAGTTGATTTCAAATGAATTTATTAAAATTTGACAAAAATCTTGTCTACATCCAAGAAAATTGAAGTTATTTTCATCTAAATTTACTCAAATATAGATCCTACAACAAAAATACTCAACAAAATCCAAAAAAATCGAAGTTGATTTCAAATGATTTTATTAAAATTTGACAAAAATCTTGTCTACATACAAGAAAATTGAAGTTATTTTCATCTAAATTTAGTCAAATATAGATCCTACAACCAAAATAGTCATCAAAATCCAAAAAATCGAAGTTGATTTCAAATAAATTTATTAAAATTTGACATTTCCAACTAAATTTTTTTTCAGAATCCAACAAAATTGAAGTTATTTTCATCTAAATTTACTCAAATATAGACCCTACAACAAAAATACTCAACAAAATCCAAAAAAATCGAAGTTGATTTCAAATAAATTTATTAAAATTTGACACTTCCAACTAAATTTTTTTTCATAATCCAACAAAATTAAATTTATTTTCATCTAAATTTACTCAAATATGGATCCTACAACAAAAATACTCAACAAAATCCAAAATAATCGAAGTTGATTTCAAATAAATTTAATAAAACTTGTTACTTCCAACTAAAATTTTTTTCACAATCCAACAAAATTGAAGTTATTTTCATCTAAATTTAATCAAACATAGATCCTACCACAAAAATACTCAACAAAATCCAAAAAAATCGAAGTTGATTTCAAATGATTTTATTAAAATTTGACAAAAATCTTGTCTACATCCAAGAAAATTGAAGTTATTTTCATCTAAATTTACTCAAATATAGATCCTACAACAAAAATACTCAACAAAATCCAAAAAAATCGAAGTTGATTTCAAATGAATTTATTAAAATTTCACAAAAATCTTGTCTACATGCAAGAAAATTGAAGTTATTTTCATCTAAATTTACGCAAATATAGATCCTACAACAAAAATACTCAACAAAATCCAAAAAAATCGAAGTTGATTTCAAATGATTTTATTAAAATTTGACAAAAATCTTGTCTACATACAAGAAAATTGAAGTTATTTTCATCTAAATTTAGTCAAATATAGATCCTACAACCAAAATACGCAACAAAATCCAAAATAATCGAAGTTGATTTCAAATAAATTTATTAAAATTGGACATTTCCAACTAAATTTTTTTTCATAATCCAACAAAATTGAAGTTATTTTCATCTAAATTTACTCAAATATAGATCCTACAACCAAAATACGCAACAAAATCCAAAATAATCGAAGTTGATTTCAAATAAATTTATTAAAATTTGACATTTCCAACTAAATTTTTTTTCATAATCCAACAAAATTAAATTTGTTTTCATCTAAATTTACTCAAATATGGATCCTACAACAAAAATACTCATCAAAATCCAAAATAATCGAAGTTGATTTCAAATAAATTTAATAAAACTTGATACTTCCAACTAAAATTTTTTTCACAATCCAACAAAATTGAAGTTATTTTCATCTAAATTTAATCAAATATAGATCCTACAACAAAAATACTCGACAAAATCCAAAAAAATCGAAGTTGATTTCATATGAATTTATTAAAATTTGACACTTCCAACTAAAATTTTTTTTATAATCCAACAAAATTGAAGTTATTTTCATCTAAATTTAGTCAAATATAGATCCTACAACCAAAATACTCATCAAAATCCAAAAAAATCGAAGTTGATTTCAAATGAATTTATTAAAATTTGACAAAAATCTTGTCTACATCCAAGAAAATTGAAGTCATTTTCATCTAAATTTACTCAAATATAGATCCTACAATAAAAATACTCAACAAAATCCAAAAAAATCGAAGTTGATTTCAAATGATTTTATTAAAATTTGACAAAAATCTTGTCTACATCCAAGAAAATTGAAGTTATTTTCATCTAAATTTACTCAAATATAGTTCCTACAACAAAAATACTCAACAAAATCCAAAAAAATCGAAGTTGATTTCAAATGAATTTATTAAAATTTCACAAAAATCTTGTCTACATCCAAGAAAATTTAAGTTATTTTCATCTAAATTTACTCAAATATAGATCCTACAACAAAAATACTCAACAAAATCCAAAAAAATCGAAGTTGATTTCATATGAATTTATTAAAATTTGACACTTCCAACTAAAATTTTTTTTATAATCCAACAAAATTGAAGTTATTTTCATCTAAATTTAGTCAAATATAGATCCTACAACCAAAATACTCATCAAAATCCAAAAAAATCGAAGTTGATTTCAAATGAATTTATTAAAATTTGACAAAAATCTTGTCTACATACAAGAAAATTGAAGTTATTTTCATCTAAATTTAGTCAAATATAGATCCTACAACCAAAATACGCAACAAAATCCAAAATAATCGAAGTTGATTTCAAATAAATTTATTAAAATTTGACATTTCCAACTAAATTTTTTTTCATAATCCAACAAAATTGAAGTTATTTTCATCTAAATTTACTCAAATATAGATCCTACAACCAAAATACGCAACAAAATCCAAAATAATCGAAGTTGATTTCATATGAATTTATTAAAATTTGACACTTCCAACTAAAATTTTTTTTATAATCCAACAAAATTGAAGTTATTTTCATCTAAATTTAGTCAAATATAGATCCTACAACCAAAATACTCATCAAAATCCAAAAAAATCGAAGTTGATTTCAAATGAATTTATTAAAATTTGACAAAAATCTTGTCTACATACAAGAAAATTGAAGTTATTTTCATCTAAATTTAGTCAAATATAGATCCTACAACCAAAATAGTCATCAAAATCCAAAAAATCGAAGTTGATTTCAAATAAATTTATTAAAATTTGACATTTCCAACTAAATTTTTTTTCAGAATCCAACAAAATTGAAGTTATTTTCATCTAAATTTACTCAAATATAGACCCTACAACCAAAATAGTCATCAAAATCCAAAAAATCGAAGTTGATTTCAAATAAATTTATTAAAATTTGACATTTCCAACTAAATTTTTTTTCAGAATCCAACAAAATTGAAGTTATTTTCATCTAAATTTACTCAAATATAGACCCTACAACAAAAATACTCAACAAAATCCAAAAAAATCGAAGTTGATTTCAAATAAATTTATTAAAATTTGACACTTCCAACTAAATTTTTTTTCATAATCCAACAAAATTAAATTTATTTTCATCTAAATTTACTCAAATATGGATCCTACAACAAAAATACTCAACAAAATCCAAAATAATCGAAGTTGATTTCAAATAAATTTAATAAAACTTGTTACTTCCAACTAAAATTTTTTTCACAATCCAACAAAATTGAAGTTATTTTCATCTAAATTTAATAAAACATAGATCCTACCACAAAAATACTCAACAAAATCCAAAAAAATCGAAGTTGATTTCAAATGATTTTATTAAAATTTGACAAAAATCTTGTCTACATCCAAGAAAATTGAAGTTATTTTCATCTAAATTTACTCAAATATAGATCCTACAACAAAAATACTCAACAAAATCCAAAAAAATCGAAGTTGATTTCAAATGAATTTATTAAAATTTCACAAAAATCTTGTCTACATGCAAGAAAATTGAAGTTATTTTCATCTAAATTTACGCAAATATAGATCCTACAACAAAAATACTCAACAAAATCCAAAAAAATCGAAGTTGATTTCAAATGATTTTATTAAAATTTGACAAAAATCTTGTCTACATACAAGAAAATTGAAGTTATTTTCATCTAAATTTAGTCAAATATAGATCCTACAACCAAAATACGCAACAAAATCCAAAATAATCGAAGTTGATTTCAAATAAATTTATTAAAATTTGACATTTCCAACTAAATTTTTTTTCATAATCCAACAAAATTGAAGTTATTTTCATCTAAATTTACTCAAATATAGATCCTACAACCAAAATACGCAACAAAATCCAAAATAATCGAAGTTGATTTCAAATAAATTTATTAAAATTTGACATTTCCAACTAAATTTTTTTTCATAATCCAACAAAATTAAATTTGTTTTCATCTAAATTTACTCAAATATGGATCCTACAACAAAAATACTCATCAAAATCCAAAATAATCGAAGTTGATTTCAAATAAATTTAATAAAACTTGATACTTCCAACTAAAATTTTTTTCACAATCCAACAAAATTGAAGTTATTTTCATCTAAATTTAATCAAATATAGATCCTACAACAAAAATACTCGACAAAATCCAAAAAAATCGAAGTTGATTTCATATGAATTTATTAAAATTTGACACTTCCAACTAAAATTTTTTTTATAATCCAACAAAATTGAAGTTATTTTCATCTAAATTTAGTCAAATATAGATCCTACAACCAAAATACTCATCAAAATCCAAAAAAATCGAAGTTGATTTCAAATGAATTTATTAAAATTTGACAAAAATCTTGTCTACATCCAAGAAAATTGAAGTCATTTTCATCTAAATTTACTCAAATATAGATCCTACAATAAAAATACTCAACAAAATCCAAAAAAATCGAAGTTGATTTCAAATGATTTTATTAAAATTTGACAAAAATCTTGTCTACATCCAAGAAAATTGAAGTTATTTTCATCTAAATTTACTCAAATATAGTTCCTACAACAAAAATACTCAACAAAATCCAAAAAAATCGAAGTTGATTTCAAATGAATTTATTAAAATTTCACAAAAATCTTGTCTACATCCAAGAAAATTTAAGTTATTTTCATCTAAATTTACTCAAATATAGATCCTACAACAAAAATACTCAACAAAATCCAAAAAAATCGAAGTTGATTTCATATGAATTTATTAAAATTTGACACTTCCAACTAAAATTTTTTTTATAATCCAACAAAATTGAAGGTATTTTCATCTAAATTTAGTCAAATATAGATCCTACAACCAAAATACTCATCAAAATCCAAAAAAATCGAAGTTGATTTCAAATGAATTTATTAAAATTTGACAAAAATCTTGTCTACATACAAGAAAATTGAAGTTATTTTCATCTAAATTTAGTCAAATATAGATCCTACAACCAAAATACGCAACAAAATCCAAAATAATCGAAGTTGATTTCAAATAAATTTATTAAAATTTGACATTTCCAACTAAATTTTTTTTCATAATCCAACAAAATTGAAGTTATTTTCATCTAAATTTACTCAAATATAGATCCTACAACCAAAATACGCAACAAAATCCAAAATAATCGAAGTTGATTTCATATGAATTTATTAAAATTTGACACTTCCAACTAAAATTTTTTTTATAATCCAACAAAATTGAAGTTATTTTCATCTAAATTTAGTCAAATATAGATCCTACAACCAAAATACTCATCAAAATCCAAAAAAATCGAAGTTGATTTCAAATGAATTTATTAAAATTTGACAAAAATCTTGTCTACATACAAGAAAATTGAAGTTATTTTCATCTAAATTTAGTCAAATATAGATCCTACAACCAAAATAGTCATCAAAATCCAAAAAATCGAAGTTGATTTCAAATAAATTTATTAAAATTTGACATTTCCAACTAAATTTTTTTTCAGAATCCAACAAAATTGAAGTTATTTACATCTAAATTTACTCAAATATAGACCCTACAACCAAAATAGTCATCAAAATCCAAAAAATCGAAGTTGATTTCAAATAAATTTATTAAAATATGACATTTCCAACTAAATTTTTTTTCAGAATCCAACAAAATTGAAGTTATTTTCATCTAAATTTACTCAAATATAGACCCTACAACAAAAATACTCAACAAAATCCAAAAAAATCGAAGTTGATTTCAAATAAATTTATTAAAATTTGACACTTCCAACTAAATTTTTTTTCATAATCCAACAAAATTAAATTTATTTTCATCTAAATTTACTCAAATATGGATCCTACAACAAAAATACTCAACAAAATCCAAAATAATCGAAGTTGATTTCAAATAAATTTAATAAAACTTGTTACTTCCAACTAAAATTTTTTTCACAATCCAACAAAATTGAAGTTATTTTCATCTAAATTTAATCAAATATAGATCCTACCACAAAAATACTCAACAAAATCCAAAAAAATCGAAGTTGATTTCAAATGATTTTATTAAAATTTGACAAAAATCTTGTCTACATCCAAGAAAATTGAAGTTATTTTCATCTAAATTTACTCAAATATAGATCCTACAACAAAAATACTCAACAAAATCCAAAAAAATCGAAGTTGATTTCAAATGAATTTATTAAAATTTCACAAAAATCTTGTCTACATCCAAGAAAATTGAAGTTATTTTCATCTAAATTTACTCAAATATAGATCCTACAACAAAAATACTCAACAAAATCCTAAAAAATCGAAGTTGATTTCAAATGATTTTATTAAAATTTGACAAAAATCTTGTCTACATACAAGAAAATTGAAGTTATTTTCATCTAAATTTAGTCAAATATAGATCCTACAACCAAAATACGCAACAAAATCCAAAATAATCGAAGTTGATTTCAAATAAATTTATTAAAATTTGACATTTCCAACTAAATTTTTTTTCATAATCCAACAAAATTGAAGTTATTTTCATCTAAATTTACTCAAATATAGATCCTACAACCAAAATACGCAACAAAATCCAAAATAATCGAAGTTGATTTCAAATAAATTTATTAAAATTTGACATTTCCAACTAAATTTTTTTTCATAATCCAACAAAATTAAATTTGTTTTCATCTAAATTTACTCAAATATGGATCCTACAACAAAAATACTCATCAAAATCCAAAATAATCGAAGTTGATTTCAAATAAATTTAATAAAACTTGATACTTCCAACTAAAATTTTTTTCACAATCCAACAAAATTGAAGTTATTTTCATCTAAATTTAATCAAATATAGATCCTACAACAAAAATACTCGACAAAATCCAAAAAAATCGAAGTTGATTTCATATGAATTTATTAAAATTTGACACTTCCAACTAAAATTTTTTTTATAATCCAACAAAATTGAAGTTATTTTCATCTAAATTTAGTCAAATATAGATCCTACAACCAAAATACTCATCAAAATCCAAAAAAATCGAAGTTGATTTCAAATGAATTTATTAAAATTTGACAAAAATCTTGTCTACATCCAAGAAAATTGAAGTTATTTTCATCTAAATTTACTCAAATATAGTTCCTACAACAAAAATACTCAACAAAATCAAAAAAAATCGAAGTTGATTTCAAATGAATTTATTAAAATTTCACAAAAATCTTGTCTACATCCAAGAAAATTTAAGTTATTTTCATCTAAATTTACTCAAATATAGATCCTACAACAAAAATACTAAACAAAATCCAAAAAAATCGAAGTTGATTTCATATGAATTTATTAAAATTTGACACTTCCAACTAAAATTTTTTTTATAATCCAACAAAATTGAAGTTATTTTCATCTAAATTTAGTCAAATATAGATCCTACAACCAAAATACTCATCAAAATCCAAAAAAATCGAAGTTGATTTCAAATGAATTTATTAAAATTTGACAAAAATCTTGTCTACATACAAGAAAATTGAAGTTATTTTCATCTAAATTTAGTCAAATATAGATCCTACAACCAAAATACGCAACAAAATCCAAAATAATCGAAGTTGATTTCAAATAAATTTATTAAAATTTGACATTTCCAACTAAATTTTTTTTCATAATCCAACAAAATTGAAGTTATTTTCATCTAAATTTACTCAAATATAGATCCTACAACCAAAATACGCAACAAAATCCAAAATAATCGAAGTTGATTTCATATGAATTTATTAAAATTTGACACTTCCAACTAAAATTTTTTTTATAATCCAACAAAATTGAAGTTATTTTCATCTAAATTTAGTCAAATATAGATCCTACAACCAAAATAGTCATCAAAATCCAAAAAATCGAAGTTGATTTCAAATAAATTTATTAAAATTTGACATTTCCAACTAAATTTTTTTTCAGAATCCAACAAAATTGAAGTTATTTTCATCTAAATTTACTCAAATATAGACCCTACAACCAAAATAGTCATCAAAATCCAAAAAATCGAAGTTGATTTCAAATAAATTTATTAAAATTTGACATTTCCAACTAAATTTTTTTTCAGAATCCAACAAAATTGAAGTTATTTTCATCTAAATTTACTCAAATATAGACCCTACAACAAAAATACTCAACAAAATCCAAAAAAATCGAAGTTGATTTCAAATAAATTTATTAAAATTTGACACTTCCAACTAAATTTTTTTTCATAATCCAACAAAATTAAATTTATTTTCATCTAAATTTACTCAAATATGGATCCTACAACAAAAATACTCAACAAAATCCAAAATAATCGAAGTTGATTTCAAATAAATTTAATAAAACTTGTTACTTCCAACTAAAATTTTTTTCACAATCCAACAAAATTGAAGTTATTTTCATCTAAATTTAATCAAACATAGATCCTACCACAAAAATACTCAACAAAATCCAAAAAAATCGAAGTTGATTTCAAATGATTTTATTAAAATTTGACAAAAATCTTGTCTACATCCAAGAAAATTGTAGTTATTTTCATCTAAATTTACTCAAATATAGATCCTACAACAAAAATACTCAACAAAATCCAAAAAAATCGAAGTTGATTTCAAATGAATTTATTAAAATTTCACAAAAATCTTGTCTACATGCAAGAAAATTGAAGTTATTTTCATCTAAATTTACGCAAATATAGATCCTACAACAAAAATACTCAACAAAATCCAAAAAAATCGAAGTTGATTTCAAATGATTTTATTAAAATTTGACAAAAATCTTGTCTACATACAAGAAAATTGAAGTTATTTTCATCTAAATTTAGTCAAATATAGATCCTACAACCAAAATACGCAACAAAATCCAAAATAATCGAAGTTGATTTCAAATAAATTTATTAAAATTTGACATTTCCAACTAAATTTTTTTTCATAATCCAACAAAATTGAAGTTATTTTCATCTAAATTTACTCAAATATAGATCCTACAACCAAAATACGCAACAAAATCCAAAATAATCGAAGTTGATTTCAAATAAATTTATTAAAATTTGACATTTCCAACTAAATTTTTTTTCATAATCCAACAAAATTAAATTTGTTTTCATCTAAATTTACTCAAATATGGATCCTACAACAAAAATACTCATCAAAATCCAAAATAATCGAAGTTGATTTCAAATAAATTTAATAAAACTTGATACTTCCAACTAAAATTTTTTTCACAATCCAACAAAATTGAAGTTATTTTCATCTAAATTTAATCAAATATAGATCCTACAACAAAAATACTCGACAAAATCCAAAAAAATCGAAGTTGATTTCATATGAATTTATTAAAATTTGACACTTCCAACTAAAATTTTTTTTATAATCCAACAAAATTGAAGTTATTTTCATCTAAATTTAGTCAAATATAGATCCTACAACCAAAATACTCATCAAAATCCAAAAAAATCGAAGTTGATTTCAAATGAATTTATTAAAATTTGACAAAAATCTTGTCTACATCCAAGAAAATTGAAGTCATTTTCATCTAAATTTACTCAAATATAGATCCTACAATAAAAATACTCAACAAAATCCAAAAAAATCGAAGTTGATTTCAAATGATTTTATTAAAATTTGACAAAAATCTTGTCTACATCCAAGAAAATTGAAGTTATTTTCATCTAAATTTACTCAAATATAGTTCCTACAACAAAAATACTCAACAAAATCCAAAAAAATCGAAGTTGATTTCAAATGAATTTATTAAAATTTCACAAAAATCTTGTCTACATCCAAGAAAATTTAAGTTATTTTCATCTAAATTTACTCAAATATAGATCCTACAACAAAAATACTCAACAAAATCCAAAAAAATCGAAGTTGATTTCATATGAATTTATTAAAATTTGACACTTCCAACTAAAATTTTTTTTATAATCCAACAAAATTGAAGTTATTTTCATCTAAATTTAGTCAAATATAGATCCTACAACCAAAATACTCATCAAAATCCAAAAAAATCGAAGTTGATTTCAAATGAATTTATTAAAATTTGACAAAAATCTTGTCTACATACAAGAAAATTGAAGTTATTTTCATCTAAATTTAGTCAAATATAGATCCTACAACCAAAATACGCAACAAAATCCAAAATAATCGAAGTTGATTTCAAATAAATTTATTAAAATTTGACATTTCCAACTAAATTTTTTTTCATAATCCAACAAAATTGAAGTTATTTTCATCTAAATTTACTCAAATATAGATCCTACAACCAAAATACGCAACAAAATCCAAAATAATCGAAGTTGATTTCATATGAATTTATTAAAATTTGACACTTCCAACTAAAATTTTTTTTATAATCCAACAAAATTGAAGTTATTTTCATCTAAATTTAGTCAAATATAGATCCTACAACCAAAATACTCATCAAAATCCAAAAAAATCGAAGTTGATTTCAAATGAATTTATTAAAATTTGACAAAAATCTTGTCTACATACAAGAAAATTGAAGTTATTTTCATCTAAATTTAGTCAAATATAGATCCTACAACCAAAATAGTCATCAAAATCCAAAAAATCGAAGTTGATTTCAAATAAACTTATTAAAATTTGACATTTCCAACTAAATTTTTTTTCAGAATCCAACAAAATTGAAGTTATTTACATCTAAATTTACTCAAATATAGACCCTACAACCAAAATAGTCATCAAAATCCAAAAAATCGAAGTTGATTTCAAATAAATTTATTAAAATATGACATTTCCAACTAAATTTTTTTTCAGAATCCAACAAAATTGAAGTTATTTTCATCTAAATTTACTCAAATATAGACCCTACAACAAAAATACTCAACAAAATCCAAAAAAATCGAAGTTGATTTCAAATAAATTTATTAAAATTTGACACTTCCAACTAAATTTTTTTTCATAATCCAACAAAATTAAATTTATTTTCATCTAAATTTACTCAAATATGGATCCTACAACAAAAATACTCAACAAAATCCAAAATAATCGAAGTTGATTTCAAATAAATTTAATAAAACTTGTTACTTCCAACTAAAATTTTTTTCACAATCCAACAAAATTGAAGTTATTTTCATCTAAATTTAATCAAATATAGATCCTACCACAAAAATACTCAACAAAATCCAAAAAAATCGAAGTTGATTTCAAATGATTTTATTAAAATTTGACAAAAATCTTGTCTACATCCAAGAAAATTGAAGTTATTTTCATCTAAATTTACTCAAATATAGATCCTACAACAAAAATACTCAACAAAATCCAAAAAAATCGAAGTTGATTTCAAATGAATTTATTAAAATTTCACAAAAATCTTGTCTACATCCAAGAAAATTGAAGTTATTTTCATCTAAATTTACTCAAATATAGATCCTACAACAAAAATACTCAACAAAATCCTAAAAAATCGAAGTTGATTTCAAATGATTTTATTAAAATTTGACAAAAATCTTGTCTACATACAAGAAAATTGAAGTTATTTTCATCTAAATTTAGTCAAATATAGATCCTACAACCAAAATACGCAACAAAATCCAAAATAATCGAAGTTGATTTCAAATAAATTTATTAAAATTTGACATTTCCAACTAAATTTTTTTTCATAATCCAACAAAATTGAAGTTATTTTCATCTAAATTTACTCAAATATAGATCCTACAACCAAAATACGCAACAAAATCCAAAATAATCGAAGTTGATTTCAAATAAATTTATTAAAATTTGACATTTCCAACTAAATTTTTTTTCATAATCCAACAAAATTAAATTTGTTTTCATCTAAATTTACTCAAATATGGATCCTACAACAAAAATACTCATCAAAATCCAAAATAATCGAAGTTGAGTTCAAATAAATTTAATAAAACTTGATACTTCCAACTAAAATTTTTTTCACAATCCAACAAAATTGAAGTTATTTTCATCTAAATTTAATCAAATATAGATCCTACAACAAAAATACTCGACAAAATCCAAAAAAATCGAAGTTGATTTCATATGAATTTATTAAAATTTGACACTTCCAACTAAAATTTTTTTTATAATCCAACAAAATTGAAGTTATTTTCATCTAAATTTAGTCAAATATAGATCCTACAACCAAAATACGCAACAAAATCCAAAATAATCGAAGTTGATTTCAAATAAATTTATTAAAATTTGACATTTCCAACTAAATTTTTTTTCATAATCCAACAAAATTGAAGTTATTTTCATCTAAATTTACTCAAATATAGATCCTACAACCAAAATACGCAACAAAATCCAAAATAATCGAAGTTGATTTCAAATAAATTTATTAAAATTTGACATTTCCAACTAAATTTTTTTTCATAATCCAACAAAATTAAATTTGTTTTCATCTAAATTTACTCAAATATGGATCCTACAACAAAAATACTCATCAAAATCCAAAATAATCGAAGTTGATTTCAAATAAATTTAATAAAACTTGATACTTCCAACTAAAATTTTTTTCACAATCCAACAAAATTGAAGTTATTTTCATCTAAATTTAATCAAATATAGATCCTACAACAAAAATACTCGACAAAATCCAAAAAAATCGAAGTTGATTTCATATGAATTTATTAAAATTTGACACTTCCAACTAAAATTTTTTTTATAATCCAACAAAATTGAAGTTATTTTCATCTAAATTTAGTCAAATATAGATCCTACAACCAAAATACTCATCAAAATCCAAAAAAATCGAAGTTGATTTCAAATGAATTTATTAAAATTTGACAAAAATCTTGTCTACATCCAAGAAAATTGAAGTTATTTTCATCTAAATTTACTCAAATATAGATCCTACAACCAAAATAGTCATCAAAATCCAAAAAATCGAAGTTGATTTCAAATAAATTTATTAAAATTTGACATTTCCAACTAAATTTTTTTTCAGAATCCAACAAAATTGAAGTTATTTTCATCTAAATTTACTCAAATATAGACCCTACAACAAAA
Source organism: Andrena fulva (assembly GCA_946251845.1). Lineage (NCBI taxonomy): Eukaryota > Metazoa > Arthropoda > Insecta > Hymenoptera > Andrenidae > Andrena > Andrena fulva. The sequence goes on from CAMITZ010000243.1 coordinate 3,806,343, forward strand.
AAACTCAACAAAATCCAAAAAAATCGAAGTTGATTTCAAATAAATTTATTAAAATTTGACACTTCCAACTAAATTTTTTTTCATAATCCAACAAAATTAAATTTATTTTCATCTAAATTTACTCAAATATGGATCCTACAACAAAAATACTCAACAAAATCCAAAATAATCGAAGTTGATTTCAAATAAATTGAATAAAACTTGTTACTTCCAACTAAAATTTTTTTCACAATCCAACAAAATTGAAGTTATTTTCATCTAAATTTAATCAAATATAGATCCTACCACAAAAATACTCAACAAAATCCAAAAAAATCGAAGTTGATTACAAATGATTTTATTAAAATTTGACAAAAATCTTGTCTACATCCAAGAAAATTGAAGGTATTTTCATCTAAATTTACTCAAATATAGATCCTACAACAAAAATACTCAACAAAATCCAAAAAAATCGAAGTTGATTTCAAATGAATTTATTAAAATTTCACAAAAATCTTGTCTACATCCAAGAAAATTGAAGTCATTTTCATCTAAATTTACTCAAATATAGATCCTACAACAAAAATACTCAACAAAATCCAAAAAAATCGAAGTTGATTTCAAATGATTTTATTAAAATTTGACAAAAATCTTGTCTACATCCAAGAAAATTGAAGTTATTTTCATCTAAATTTACTCAAATATAGATCCTACAACAAAAATACTCAACAAAATCCAAAAAAATCGAAGTTGATTTCAAATGAATTTATTAAAATGTCACAAAAATCTTGTCTACATCTAAGAAAATTTAAGTTATTTTCATCTAAATTTACTCAAATATAGATCCTACAACAAAAATACTCAACAAAATCCAAAAAAATCGAAGTTGATTTCAAATGATTTTATTAAAATTTGACAAAAATCTTGTCTACATACAAGAAAATTGAAGTTATTTTCATCTAAATTTAGTCAAATATAGATCCTACAACCAAAATACGCAACAAAATCCAAAATAATCGAAGTTGATTTCAAATAAATTTATTAAAATTTGACATTTCCAACTAAATTTTTTTTCATAATCCAACAAAATTGAAGTTATTTTCATCTAAATTTACTCAAATATAGATCCTACAACCAAAATACGCCACAAAATCCAAAATAATCGAAGTTGATTTCAAATAAATTTATTAAAATTTGACATTTCCAACTAAATTTTTTTTCAGAATCCAACAAAATTGAAGTTATTTTCATCTAAATTTAATCAAATATAGATCCTACCACAAAAATACTCAACAAAATCCAAAAAAAATCGAAGTTGATTTCAAATGATTTTATTAAAATTTGACAAAAATCTTGTCTACATCCAAGAAAATTGAAGTTATTTTCATCTAAATTTACTCAAATATAGATCCTACAACAAAAATACTCAACAAAATCCAAAAAAATCGAAGTTGATTTCAAATGATTTTATTAAAATTTGACAAAAATCTTGTCTACATACAAGAAAATTGAAGTTATTTTCATCTAAATTTAGTCAAATATAGATCCTACAACCAAAATACGCAACAAAATCCAAAATAATCGAAGTTGATTTCAAATAAATTTATTAAAATTTGACATTTCCAACTAAATTTTTTTTCATAATCCAACAAAATTGAAGTTATTTTCATCTAAATTTACTCAAATATAGATCCTACAACCAAAATACGCAACAAAATCCAAAATAATCGAAGTTGATTTCAAATAAATTTAATAAAACTTGATACTTCCAACTAAAATTTTTTTCATAATCCAACAAAATTGAAGTTATTTTCATCTAAATTTAATCAAATATAGATCCTACAACAAAAATACTCGACAAAATCCAAAAAAATCGAAGTTGATTTCATATGAATTTATTAAAATTTGACACTTCCAACTAAAATTTTTTTTATAATCCAACAAAATTGAAGTTATTTTCATCTAAATTTAGTCAAATATAGATCCTACAACCAAAATACTCATCAAAATCCAAAAAAATCGAAGTTGATTTCAAATGAATTTATTAAAATTTGACAAAAATCTTGTCTACATCCAAGAAAATTGAAGTTATTTTCATCTAAATTTACTCAAATATAGATCCTACAACAAAAATACTCAACAAAATCCAAAAAAAAAAAGTTGATTTCAAATGATTTTATTAAAATTTGACAAAAATCTTGTCTACATACAAGAAAATTGAAGTTATTTTCATCTAAATTTAGTCAAATATAGATCCTACAACCAAAATAGTCATCAAAATCCAAAAAATCGAAGTTGATTTCAAATAAATTTATTAAAATTTGACATTTCCAACTAAATTTTTTTTCAGAATCCAACAAAATTGAAGTTATTTTCATCTAAATTTACTCAAATATAGACCCTACAACAAAAATACTCAACAAAATCCAAAAAAATCGAAGTTGATTTCAAATAAATTTATTAAAATTTGACACTTCCAACTAAATTTTTTTTCATAATCCAACAAAATTAAATTTATTTTCATCTAAATTTACTCAAATATGGATCCTACAACAAAAATACTCAACAAAATCCAAAATAATCGAAGTTGATTTCAAATAAATTTAATAAAACTTGTTACTTCCAACTAAATTTTTTTTCACAATCCAACAAAATTGAAGTTATTTTCATCTAAATTTCATCAAATATAGATCCTACCACAAAAATACTCAACAAAATCCAAAAAAAATCGAAGTTGATTTCAAATGATTTTATTAAAATTTGACAAAAATCTTGTCTACATCCAAGAAAATTGAAGTTATTTTCATCTAAATTTACTCAAATATAGATCCTACAACAAAAATACTCAACAAAATCCAAAAAAATCGAAGTTGATTTCAAATGATTTTATTAAAATTTGACAAAAATCTTGTCTACATACAAGAAAATTGAAGTTATTTTCATCTAAATTTAGTCAAATATAGATCCTACAACCAAAATACGCAACAAAATCCAAAATAATCGAAGTTGATTTCAAATAAATTTATTAAAATTTGACATTTCCAACTAAATTTTTTTTCATAATCCAACAAAATTGAAGTTATTTTCATCTAAATTTACTCAAATATAGATCCTACAACCAAAATACGCAACAAAATCCAAAATAATCGAAGTTGATTTCAAATAAATTTAATAAAACTTGATACTTCCAACTAAAATTTTTTTCACAATCCAACAAAATTGAAGTTATTTTCATCTAAATTTAATCAAATATAGATCCTACAACAAAAATACTCGACAAAATCCAAAAAAATCGAAGTTGATTTCATATGAATTTATTAAAATTTGACACTTCCAACTAAAATTTTTTTTATAATCCAACAAAATTGAAGTTATTTTCATCTAAATTTAGTCAAATATAGATCCTACAACCAAAATACTCATCAAAATCCAAAAAAATCGAAGTTGATTTCAAATGAATTTATTAAAATTTGACAAAAATCTTGTCTACATCCAAGAAAATTGAAGTTATTTTCATCTAAATTTACTCAAATATAGATCCTACAACAAAAATACTCAACAAAATCCAAAAAAATCGAAGTTGATTTCAAATGATTTTATTAAAATTTGACAAAAATCTTGTCTACATACAAGAAAATTGAAGTTATTTTCATCTAAATTTAGTCAAATATAGATCCTACAACCAAAATAGTCATCAAAATCCAAAAAATCGAAGTTGATTTCAAATAAATTTATTAAAATTTGACATTTCCAACTAAATTTTTTTTCAGAATCCAACAAAATTGAAGTTATTTTCATCTAAATTTACTCAAATATAGACCCTACAACAAAAATACTCAACAAAATCCAAAAAAATCGAAGTTGATTTCAAATAAATTTATTAAAATTTGACACTTCCAACTAAATTTTTTTTCATAATCCAACAAAATTAAATTTATTTTCATCTAAATTTACTGAAATATGGATCCTACAACAAAAATACTCAACAAAATCCAAAATAATCGAAGTTGATTTCAAATAAATTTAATAAAACTTGATACTTCCAACTAAAATTTTTTTCACAATCCAACAAAATTGAAGTTATTTTCATCTAAATTTAATCAAATATAGATCCTACAACAAAAATACTCGGCAAAATCCAAAAAAATCGAAGTTGATTTCATATGAATTTATTAAAATTGGACACTTCCAACTAAAATTTTTTTTATAATCCAACGAAATTGAAGTTATTTTCATCTAAATTTAGTCAAATATAGATCCTACAACCAAAATACTCATCAAAATCCAAAAAAATCGAAGTTGATTTCAAATGAATTTAATAAAATTTGACAAAAATCTTGTCTACATCCAAGAAAATTGAAGTTATTTTCATCTAAATTTACTCAAATATAGATCCTACAACAAAAATACTCAACAAAATCCAAAAAAATCGAAGTTGATTTCAAATGATTTTATTAAAATTTGACAAAAATCTTGTCTACATACAAGAAAATTGAAGTTATTTTCATCTAAATTTAGTCAAATATAGATCCTACAACCAAAATAGTCATCAAAATCCAAAAAATCGAAGTTGATTTCAAATAAATTTATTAAAATTTGACATTTCCAACTAAATTTTTTTTCAGAATCCCACAAAATTGAAGTTATTTTCATCTAAATTTACTCAAATATAGACCCTACAACAAAAATACTCAACAAAATCCAAAAAAATCGAAGTTGATTTCAAATAAATTTATTAAAATTTGACACTTCCAACTAAATTTTTTTTCATAATCCAACAAAATTAAATTTATTTTCATCTAAATTTACTCAAATATGGATCCTACAACAAAAATACTCAACAAAATCCAAAATAATCGAAGCTGATTTCAAATAAATTTAATAAAACTTGTTACTTCCAACTAAAATTTTTTTCACAATCCAACAAAATTGAAGTTATTTTCATCTAAATTTAATCAAATATAGATCCTACCACAAAAATACTCAACAAAATCCAAAAAAATCGAAGTTGATTTCAAATGATTTTATTAAAATTTGACAAAAATCTTGTCTACATCCAAGAAAATTGAAGTTATTTTCATCTAAATTTACTCAAATATAGATCCTACAACAAAAATACTCAACAAAATCCAAAAAAATCGAAGTTGATTTCAAATGAATTTATTAAAATTTCACAAAAATCTTGTCTACATCCAAGAAAATTGAAGTTATTTTCATCTAAATTTACTCAAATATAGATCCTACAACAAAAATACTCAACAAAATCCAAAAAAATCGAAGTTGATTTCAAATGATTTTATTAAAATTTGACAAAAATCTTGTCTACATACAAGAAAATTGAAGTTATTTTCATCTAAATTTAGTCAAATATAGATCCTACAACCAAAATACGCAACAAAATCCAAAATAATCGAAGTTGATTTCAAATAAATTTATTAAAATTTGACATTTCCAACTAAATTTTTTTTCATAATCCAACAAAATTGAAGTTATTTTCATCTAAATTTACTCAAATATAGATCCTACAACCAAAATACGCAACAAAATCCAAAATAATCGAAGTTGATTTCAAATAATTTTATTAAAATTTGACATTTCCAACTAAATTTTTTTTCATAATCCAACAAAATTAAATTTGTTTTCATCTAAATTTACTCAAATATGGATCCTACAACAAAAATACTCATCAAAATCCAAAATAATCGAAGTTGATTTCAAATAAATTTAATAAAACTTGATACTTCCAACTAAAATTTTTTTCACAATCCAACAAAATTGAAGTTATTTTCATCTAAATTTAATCAAATATAGATCCTACAACAAAAATACTCGACAAAATCCAAAAAAATCGAAGTTGATTTCATATGAATTTATTAAAATTTGACACTTCCAACTAAATTTTTTTTTATAATCCAACGAAATTGAAGTTATTTTCATCTAAATTTAGTCAAATATAGATCCTACAACCAAAATACTCATCAAAATCCAAAAAAATCGAAGTTGATTTCAAATGAATTTAATAAAATTTGACAAAAATCTTGTCTACATCCAAGAAAATTGAAGTTATTTTCATCTAAATTTACTCAAATATAGATCCTACAACAAAAATACTCAACAAAATCCAAAAAAATCGAAGTTGATTTCAAATGATTTTATTAAAATTTGACAAAAATCTTGTCTACATACAAGAAAATTGAAGTTATTTTCATCTAAATTTAGTCAAATATAGATCCTACAACCAAAATAGTCATCAAAATCCAAAAAATCGAAGTTGATTTCAAATAAATTTATTAAAATTTGACATTTCCAACTAAATTTTTTTTCAGAATCCCACAAAATTGAAGTTATTTTCATCTAAATTTACTCAAATATAGACCCTACAACAAAAATACTCAACAAAATCCAAAAAAATCGAAGTTGATTTCAAATAAATTTATTAAAATTTGACACTTCCAACTAAATTTTTTTTCATAATCCAACAAAATTAAATTTATTTTCATCTAAATTTACTCAAATATGGATCCTACAACAAAAATACTCAACAAAATCCAAAATAATCGAAGTTGATTTCAAATAAATTTAATAAAACTTGTTACTTCCAACTAAAATTTTTTTCACAATCCAACAAAATTGAAGTTATTTTCATCTAAATTTAATCAAATATGGATCCTACCACAAAAATACTCAACAAAATCCAAAAAAATCGAAGTTGATTTCAAATGATTTTATTAAAATTTGACAAAAATCTTGTCTACATCCAAGAAAATTGAAGTTATTTTCATCTAAATTTACTCAAATATAGATCCTACAACAAAAATACTCAACAAAATCCAAAAAAATCGAAGTTGATTTCAAATGAATTTATTAAAATTTCACAAAAATCTTGTCTACATCCAAGAAAATTGAAGTTATTTTCATCTAAATTTACTCAAATATAGATCCTACAACAAAAATACTCAACAAAATCCAAAAAAATCGAAGTTGATTTCAAGTGAATTTATTAAAATTTGACAAAAATCTTGTCTACATCCAAGAAAATTGAAGTTATTTTCATCTAAATTTACTCAAATATAGATCCTACAACAAAAATACTCAACAAAATCGAAAAAAATCGAAGTTGATTTCAAATGATTTTATTAAAATTTGACAAAAATCTTGTCTACATACAAGAAAATTGAAGTTATTTTCATCTAAATTTAGTCAAATATAGATCCTACAACCAAAATAGTCATCAAAATCCAAAAAATCGAAGTTGATTTCAAATAAATTTATTAAAATTTGACATTTCCAACTAAATTTTTTTTCAGAATCCCACAAAATTGAAGTTATTTTCATCTAAATTTACTCAAATATAGACCCTACAACAAAAATACTCAACAAAATCCAAAAAAATCGAAGTTGATTTCAAATAAATTTATTAAAATTTGACACTTCCAACTAAATTTTTTTTCATAATCCAACAAAATTAAATTTATTTTCATCTAAATTTACTCAAATATGGATCCTACAACAAAAATACTCAACAAAATCCAAAATAATCGAAGTTGATTTCAAATAAATTTAATAAAACTTGTTACTTCCAACTAAAATTTTTTTCACAATCCAACAAAATTGAAGTTATTTTCATCTAAATTTAATCAAATATAGATCCTACCACAAAAATACTCAACAAAATCCAAAAAAATCGAAGTTGATTTCAAATGATTTTATTAAAATTTGACAAAAATCTTGTCTACATCCAAGAAAATTGAAGTTATTTTCATCTAAATTTACTCAAATATAGATCCTACAACAAAAATACTCAACAAAATCCAAAAAAATCGAAGTTGATTTCAAATGAATTTATTAAAATTTCACAAAAATCTTGTCTACATCCAAGAAAATTGAAGTTATTTTCATCTAAATTTACTCAAATATAGATCCTACAACAAAAATACTCAACAAAATCCAAAAAAATCGAAGTTGATTTCAAATGATTTTATTAAAATTTGACAAAAATCTTGTCTACATACAAGAAAATTGAAGTTATTTTCATCCAAATTTAGTCAAATATAGATCCTACAACCAAAATACGCAACAAAATCCAAAATAATCGAAGTTGATTTCAAATAAATTTAATAAAACTTGTTACTTCCAACTAAAATTTTTTTCACAATCCAACAAAATTGAAGTTAATTTCATCTAAATTTAATCAAATATAGATCCTACCACAAAAATACTCAACAAAATCCAAAAAAATCGAAGTTGATTTCAAATGATTTTATTAAAATTTGACAAAAATCTTGTCTACATCCAAGAAAATTGAAGTTATTTTCATCTAAATTTACTCAAATATAGATCCTACAACAAAAATACTCAACAAAATCCAAAAAAATCGAAGTTGATTTCAAATGAATTTATTAAAATTTCACAAAAATCTTGTCTACATCCAAGAAAATTGAAGTTATTTTCATCTAAATTTACTCAAATATAGATCCTACAACAAAAATACGCAACAAAATCCAAAATAATCGAAGTTGATTTCAAATAAATTTAATAAAACTTGTTACTTCCAACTAAAATTTTTTTCACAATCCAACAAAATTGAAGTTAATTTCATCTAAATTTAATCAAATATAGATCCTACCACAAAAATACTCAACAAAATCCAAAAAAATCGAAGTTGATTTCAAATGATTTTATTAAAATTTGACAAAAATCTTGTCTACATCCAAGAAAATTGAAGTTATTTTCATCTAAATTTACTCAAATATAGATCCTACAACAAAAATACTCAACAAAATCCAAAAAAATCGAAGTTGATTTCAAATGAATTTATTAAAATTTCACAAAAATCTTGTCTACATCCAAGAAAATTGAAGTTATTTTCATCTAAATTTACTCAAATATAGATCCTACAACAAAAATACTCAACAAAATCCAAAAAAATCGAAGTTGATTTCAAATGATTTTATTAAAATTTGACAAAAATCTTGTCTACATACAAGAAAATTGAAGTTATTTTCATCTAAATTTACTCAAATATAGATCCTACAACCAAAATACGCAACAAAATCCAAAATAATCGAAGTTGATTTCAAATAAATTTAATAAAACTTGATACTTCCAACTAAAATTTTTTTCACTATCCAACAAAATTGAAGTTATTTTCATCTAAATTTAATCAAATATAGATCCTACAACAAAAATACTCGACAAAATCCAAAAAAATCGAAGTTGATTTCATATGAATTTATTAAAATTTGACACTCCCAACTAAAATTTTTTTTATAATCCAACAAAATTGAAGTTATTTTCATCTAAATTTAGTCAAATATAGATCCTACAACCAAAATACTCATCAAAATCCAAAAAAATCGAAGTTGATTTCAAATGAATTTATTAAAATTTGACAAAAATCTTGTCTACATCCAAGAAAATTGAAGTTATTTTCATCTAAATTTACTCAAATATAGATCCTACAACAAAAATACTCAACAAAATCCAAAAAAATCGAAGTTGATTTCAAATGATTTTATTAAAATTTGACATTTCCAACTAAATTTTTTTTCAGAACCCAACAAAATTGAAGTTATTTTCATCTAAATTTACTCAAATATAGACCCTACAACAAAAATACTCAACAAAATCCAAAAAAATCGAAGTTGATTTCAAATAAATTTATTAAAATTTGACACTTCCAACTAAATTTTTTTTCATAATCCAACAAAATTAAATTTATTTTCATCTAAATTTACTCAAATATGGATCCTACAACAAAAATACTCAACAAAATCCAAAATAATCGAAGTTGATTTCAAATAAATTTAATAAAACTTGATACTTCCAACTAAAATTTTTTTCACAATCCAACAAAATTGAAGTTATTTTCATCTAAATTTAATCAAATATAGATCCTACAACAAAAATACTCGACAAAATCCAAAAAAATCGAAGTTGATTTCATATGAATTTAATAAAATTGGACACTTCCAACTAAAATTTTTTTTATAATCCAACAAAAGTTATTTTCATCTAAATTTAGTCAAATATAGATCCTACAACCAAAATACTCATCAAAATCCAAAAAAATCGAAGTTGATTTCAAATGAATTTATTAAAATTTGACAAAAATCTTGTCTACATCCAAGAAAATTGAAGTTATTTTCATCTAAATTTACTCAAATATAGATCCTACAACTAAAATACTCAACAAAATCCAAAAAAATCGAAGTTGATTTCAAATGATTTTATTAAAATTTGACAAAAATCTTGTCTACATACAAGAAAATTGAAGTTATTTTCATCTAAATTTAGTCAAATATAGATCCTACAACCAAAATAGTCATCAAAATCCAAAAAATCGAAGTTGATTTCAAATAAATTTATTAAAATTTGACATTTCCAACTAAATTTTTTTTCAGAATCCCACAAAATTGAAGTTATTTTCATCTAAATTTACTCAAATATAGACCCTACAACAAAAATACTCAACAAAATCCAAAAAAATCGAAGTTGATTTCAAATAAATTTATTAAAATTTGACACTTCCAACTAAATTTTTTTTCATAATCCAACAAAATTAAATTTATTTTCATCTAAATTTACTCAAATATGGATCCTACAACAAAAATACTCAACAAAATCCAAAATAATCGAAGTTGATTTCAAATAAATTTAATAAAACTTGTTACTTCCAACTAAAATTTTTTTCACAATCCAACAAAATTGAAGTTATTTTCATCTAAATTTAATCAAATATAGATCCTACCACAAAAATACTCAACAAAATCCAAAAAAATCGAAGTTGATTTCAAATGATTTTATTAAAATTTAACAAAAATCTTGTCTACATCCAAGAAAATTGAAGTTATTTTCATCTAAATTTACTCAAATATAGATCCTACAACAAAAATACTCAACAAAATCCAAAAAAATCGAAGTTGATTTCAAATGAATTTATTAAAATTTCACAAAAATCTTCTCTACATCCAAGAAAATTGAAGTTATTTTCATCTAAATTTACTCAAATCTAGATCCTACAACAAAAATACTCAACAAAATCCAAAAAAATCGAAGTTGATTTCAAATGATTTTATTAAAATTTGACAAAAATCTTGTCTACATACAAGAAAATTGAAGTTATTTTCATCAAAATTTAGTCAAATATAGATCCTACAACCAAAATACGCAACAAAATCCAAAATAATCGAAGTTGATTTCAAATAAATTTATTAAAATTTGACATTTCCAACTAAATTTTTTTTCATAATCCAACAAAATTGAAGTTATTTTCATCTAAATTTACTCAAATATAGATCCTACAACAAAAATACTCAACAAAATCCAAAAAAATCGAAGTTGATTTCAAATGAATTTATTAAAATTTGACAAAAATCTTGTCTACATCCAAGAAAATTGAAGTTATTTTCATCTAAATTTACTCAAATATAGATCCTACAACAAAAATACTCATCAAAATCCAAAATAATCGAAGTTGATTTCAAATAAATTTAATAAAACTTGATACTTCCAACTAAAATTTTTTTCACAATCCAACAAAATTGAAGTTATTTTCATCTAAATTTAATCAAATATAGATCCTACAACAAAAATACTCGACAAAATCCAAAAAAATCGAAGTTGATTTCATATGAATTTATTAAAATTGGACACTTCCAACTAAAATTTTTTTTATAATCCAACAAAATTGAAGTTATTTTCATCTAAATTTAGTCAAATATAGATCCTACAACCAAAATACTCATCAAAATCCAAAAAAATCGAAGTTGATTTCAAATGAATTTATTAAAATTTGACAAAAATCTTGTCTACATCCAAGAAAATTGAAGTTATTTTCATCTAAATTTACTCAAATATAGATCCTACAACAAAAATACTCAACAAAATCCAAAAAAATCGAAGTTGATTTCAAATGATTTTATTAAAATTTGACAAAAATCTTGTCTACATACAAGAAAATTGAAGTTATTTTCATCTAAATTTAGTCAAATATAGATCCTACAACCAAAATAGTCATCAAAATCCAAAAAATCGAAGTTGATTTCAAATAAATTTATTAAAATTTGACATTTCCAACTAAATTTTTTTTCAGAATCCAACAAAATTGAAGTTATTTTCATCTAAATTTACTCAAATATAGACCCTACAACAAAAATACTCAACAAAATCCAAAAAAATCGAAGTTGATTTCAAATAAATTTATTAAAATTTGACACTTCCAACTAAATTTTTTTTCATAATCCAACAAAATTAAATTTATTTTCATCTAAATTTACTCAAATATGGATCCTACAACAAAAATACTCAACAAAATCCAAAATAATCGAAGTTGATTTCAAATAAATTTAATAAAACTTGTTACTTCCAACTAAAATTTTTTTCACAATCCAACAAAATTGAAGTTATTTTCATCTAAATTTAATCAAATATAGATCCTACCACAAAAATACTCAACAAAATCCAAAAAAATCGAAGTTGATTTCAAATGATTTTATTAAAATTTGACAAAAATCTTGTCTACATCCAAGAAAATTGAAGTTATTTTCATCTAAATTTACTCAAATATAGATCCTACAACAAAAATACTCAACAAAATCCAAAAAAATCGAAGTTGATTTCAAATGAATTTATTAAAATTTCACAAAAATCTTGTCTACATCCAAGAAAATTGAAGTTATTTTCATCTAAATTTAGTCAAATATAGATCCTACAACCAAAATAGTCATCAAAATCCAAAAAATCGAAGTTGATTTCAAATAAATTTATTAAAATTTGACATTTCCAACTAAATTTTTTTTCATAATCCAACAAAATTGAAGTTATTTTCATCTAAATTTACTCAAATATAGATCCTACAACCAAAATACGCAACAAAATCCAAAATAATCGAAGTTGATTTCAAATAAATTTATTAAAATTTGACATTTCCAACTAAACTTTTTTTCATAATCCAACAAAATTAAATTTGTTTTCATCTAAATTTACTCAAATATGGATCCTACAACAAAAATACTCATCAGAATCCAAAATAATCGAAGTTGATTTCAAATAAATTTAATAAAACTTGATACTTCCAACTAAAATTTTTTTCACAATCCAACAAAATTGAAGTTATTTTCATCTAAATTTAATCAAATATAGATCCTACAACAAAAATACTCGACAAAATCCAAAAAAATCGAAGTTGATTTCATATGAATTTATTAAAATTTGACACTTCCAACTAAAATTTTTTTTATAATCCAACAAAATTGAAGTTATTTTCATCTAAATTTAGTCAAATATAGATCCTACAACCAAAATAGTCATCAAAATCCAAAAAATCGAAGTTGATTTCAAATAAATTTATTAAAATTTGACATTTCCAACTAAATTTTTTTTCAGAATCCAACAAAATTGAAGTTATTTTCATCTAAATTTACTCAAATATAGACCCTACAACAAAAATACTCAACAAAATCCAAAAAAATCGAAGTTGATTTCAAATAAATTTATTAAAATTTGACACTTCCAACTTAATTTTTTTTCATAATCCAACAAAATTATATTTATTTTCATCTAAATTTACTCAAATATGGATCCTACAACAAAAATACTCAACATAATCCAAAATAATCGAAGTTGATTTCAAATAAATTTAATAAAACTTGTTACTTCCAACTAAAATTTTTTTCACAATCCAACAAAATTGAAGTTATTTTCATCTAAATTTAATCAAATATAGATCCTACCACAAAAATACTCAACAAAATCCAAAAAAATCGAAGTTGATTTCAAATGATTTTATTAAAATTTGACAAAAATCTTGTCTACATCCAAGAAAATTGAAGTTATTTTCATCTAAATTTACTCAAATATAGATCCTACAACAAAAATACTCAACAAAATCCAAAAAAATCGAAGTTGATTTCAAATGAATTTATTAAAATTTCACAAAAATCTTGTCTACATCCAAGAAAATTGAAGTTATTTTCATCTAAATTTACTCAAATATAGATCCTACAACAAAAATACTCAACAAAATCCAAAAAAATCGAAGTTGATTTCAAATGATTTTATTAAAATTTGACAAAAATCTTGTCTACATACAAGAAAATTGAAGTTATTTTCATCTAAATTTAGTCAAATATAGATCCTACAACAAAAATACTCAACAAAATCCAAAAAAATCGAAGTTGATTTCAAATGATTTTATTAAAATTTGACAAAAATCTTGTCTACATACAAGAAAATTGAAGTTATTTTCATCTAAATTTAGTCAAATATAGATCCTACAACCAAAATAGTCATCAAAATCCAAAAAATCGAAGTTGATTTCAAATAAATTTATTAAAATTTGACATTTCCAACTAAATTTTTTTTCAGAATCCCACAAAATTGAAGTTATTTTCATCTAAATTTACTCAAATACAGACCCTACAACAAAAATACTCAACAAAATCCAAAAAAATCGAAGTTGATTTCAAATAAATTTATTAAAATTTGACACTTCCAACTAAATTTTTTTTCATAATCCAACAAAATTAAATTTATTTTGATCTAAATTTACTCAAATATGGATCCTACAACAAAAATACTCAACAAAATCCAAAATAATCGAAGTTGATTTCAAATAAATTTAATAAAACTTGTTACTTCCAACTAAAATTTTTTTCACAATCCAACAAAATTGAAGTTATTTTCATCTAAATTTAATCAAATATAGATCCTACCACAAAAATACTCAACAAAATCCAAAAAAATCGAAGTTGATTTCAAATGATTTTATTAAAATTTGACAAAAATCTTGTCTACATCCAAGAAAATTGAAGTTATTTTCATCTAAATTTACTCAAATATAGATCCTACAACAAAAATACTCAACAAAATCCAAAAAAATCGAAGTTGATTTCAAATGAATTTATTAAAATTTCACAAAAATCTTGTCTACATCCAAGAAAATTGAAGTTATTTTCATCTAAATTTACTCAAATATAGATCCTACAACAAAAATACTCAACAAAATCCAAAAAAATCGAAGTTGATTTCAAATGATTTTATTAAAATTTGACAAAAATCTTGTCTACATACAAGAAAATTGAAGTTATTTTCATCTAAATTTAGTCAAATATAGATCCTACAACCAAAATACGCAACAAAATCCAAAATAATCGAAGTTGATTTCAAATAAATTTATTAAAATTTGACATTTCCAACTAAATTTTTTTTCATAATCCAACAAAATTGAAGTTATTTTCATCTAAATTTACTCAAATATAGATCCTACAACCAAAATACGCAACAAAATCCAAAATAATCGAAGTTGATTTCAAATAAATTTATTAAAATTGGCATTTCCAACTAAATTTTTTTTCATAATCCAACAAAATTAAATTTGTTTTCATCTAAATTTACTCAAATATGGATCCTACAACAAAAATACTCATCAAAATCCAAAATAATCGAAGTTGATTTCAAATAAATTTAATAAAACTTGATACTTCCAACTAAAATTTTTTTCACAATCCAACAAAATTGAAGTTATTTTCATCTAAATTTAATCAAATATAGATCCTACAACAAAAATACTCGACAAAATCCAAAAAAATCGAAGTTGATTTCATATGAATTTATTAAAATTTGACACTTCCAACTAAAATTTTTTTTATAATCCAACAAGATTGAAGTTATTTTCATCTAAATTTAGTCAAATATAGATCCTACAACCAAAATACTCATCAAAATCCAAAAAAATCGAAGTTGATTTCAAATGAATTTATTAAAATTTGACAAAAATCTTGTCTACATCCAAAAAATTGAAGTTATTTTCATCTAAATTTACTCAAATATAGATCCTACAACAAAAATACTCAACAAAATCCAAAAAAATCGAAGTTGATTTCAAATGATTTTATTAAAATTTGACAAAAATCTTGTCTACATACAAGAAAATTGAAGTTATTTTCATCTAAATTTAGTCAAATATAGATCCTACAACCAAAATAGTCATCAAAATCCAAAAAATCGAAGTTGATTTCAAATAAATTTATTAAAATTTGACATTTCCAACTATATTTTTTTTCAGAATCCAACAAAATTGAAGTTATTTTCATCTAAATTTACTCAAATATAGACCCTACAACAAAAATACTCGACAAAATCCAAAAAAATCGAAGTTGATTTCATATGAATTTATTAAAATTTGACACTTCCAACTAAAATTTTTTTTATAATCCAACAAAATTGAAGTTATTTTCATCTAAATTTAGTCAAATATAGATCCTACAACCAAATTACTCATCAAAATCCAAAAAAATCGAAGTTGATTTCAAATGAATTTATTAAAATTTGACAAAAATCTTGTCTACATCCAAGAAAATTGAAGTTATTTTCATCTAAATTTACTCAAATATAGATCCTACAACAAAAATACTCATTAAAATCCAAAATAATCGAAGTTGATTTCAAATAAATTTAATAAAACTTGATACTTCCAACTAAAATTTTTTTCACAATCCAACAAAATTGAAGTTATTTTCATCTAAATTTAATCAAATATAGATCCTACAACAAAAATACACGACAAAATCCAAAAAAATCGAAGTTGATTTCATATGAATTTATTAAAATTGGACACTTCCAACTAAAATTTTTTTTATAATCCAACAAAATTGAAGTTATTTTCATCTAAATTTAGTCAAATATAGATCCTACAACCAAAATACTCATCAAAATCCAAAAAAATCGAAGTTGATTTCAAATGAATTTATTAAAATTTGACAAAAATCTTGTCCACATCCAAGAAAATTGAAGTTATTTTCATCTAAATTTACTCAAATATAGATCCTACAACAAAAATACTCAACAAAATCCAAAAAAATCGAAGTTGATTTCAAATGATTTTATTAAAATTTGACAAAAATCTTGTCTACATACAAGAAAATTGAAGTTATTTTCATCTAAATTTAGTCAAATATAGATCCTACAACCAAAATAGTCATCAAAATCCAAAAAATCGAAGTTGATTTCAAATAAATTTATTAAAATTTGACATTTCCAACTAAATTTTTTTTCAGAATCCCACAAAATTGAAGTTATTTTCATCTAAATTTACTCAAATACAGACCCTACAACAAAAATACTCAACAAAATCCAAAAAAATCGAAGTTGATTTCAAATAAATTTATTAAAATTTGACACTTCCAACTAAATTTTTTTTCATAATCCAACAAAATTAAATTTATTTTCATCTAAATTTACTCAAATATGGATCCTACAACAAAAATACTCAACAAAATCCAAAATAATCGAAGTTGATTTCAAATAAATTTAATAAAACTTGTTACTTCCAACTAAAATTTTTTTCACAATCCAACAAAATTGAAGTTATTTTCATCTAAATTTAATCAAATATAGATCCTACCACAAAAATACTCAACAAAATCCAAAAAAATCGAAGTTGATTTCAAATGATTTTATTAAAATTTGACAAAAATCTTGTCTACATCCAAGAAAATTGAAGTTATTTTCATCTAAATTTACTCAAATATAGATCCTACAACAAAAATACTCAACAAAATCCAAAAAAATCGAAGTTGATTTCTATTGAATTTATTAAAATTTCACAAAAATCTTGTCTACATCCAAGAAAATTGAAGTTATTTTCATCTAAATTTACTCAAATATAGATCCTACAACAAAAATACTCAACAAAATCCAAAAAAATCGAAGTTGATTTCAAATGATTTTATTAAAATTTGACAAAAATCTTGTCTACATACAAGAAAATTGAAGTTATTTTCATCTAAATTTAGTCAAATATAGATCCTACAACCAAAATACGCAACAAAATCCAAAATAATCGAAGTTGATTTCAAATAAATTTATTAAAATTTGACATTTCCAACTAAATTTTTTTTCATAATCCAACAAAATTGAAGTTATTTTCATCTAAATTTACTCAAATATAGATCCTACAACCAAAATACGCAACAAAATCCAAAATAATCGAAGTTGATTTCAAATAATTTTATTAAAATTTGACATTTCCAACTAAATTTTTTTTCATAATCCAACAAAATTAAATTTGTTTTCATCTAAATTTACTCAAATATGGATCCTACAACAAAAATACTCATCAAAATCCAAAATAATCGAAGTTGATTTCAAATAAATTTAATAAAACTTGATACTTCCAACTAAAATTTTTTTCACAATCCAACAAAATTGAAGTTATTTTCATCTAAATTTAATCAAATATAGATCCTACAACAAAAATACTCGACAAAATCCAAAAAAATCGAAGTTGATTTCATATGAATTTATTAAAATTTGACACTTCCAACTAAATTTTTTTTTATAATCCAACAAAATTGAAGTTATTTTCATCTAAATTTAGTCAAATATAGATCCTACAACCAAAATACTCATCAAAATCCAAAAAAATCGAAGTTGATTTCAAATGAATTTATTAAAATTTGACAAAAATCTTGTCTACATCCAAGAAAATTGAAGTTATTTTCATCTAAATTTACTCAAATATAGATCCTACAACAAAAATACTCAACAAAATCCAAAAAAATCGAAGTTGATTTCAAATGATTATATTAAAATTTGACAAAAATCTTGTCTACATACAAGAAAATTGAAGTTATTTTCATCTAAATTTAGTCAAATATAGATCCTACAACCAAAATAGTCATCAAAATCCAAAAAATCGAAGTTGATTTCAAATAAATTTATTAAAATTTGACATTTCCAACTAAATTTTTTTTCAGAACCCACAAAATTGAAGTTATTTTCATCTAAATTTACTCAAATATAGACCCTACAACAAAAATACTCAACAAAATCCAAAAAAATCGAAGTTGATTTCAAATAAATTTATTAAAATTTGACACTTCCAACTTAATTTTTTTTCATAATCCAACAAAATTAAATTTATTTTCATCTAAATTTACTCAAATATGGATCCTACAACAAAAATACTCAACATAATCCAAAATAATCGAAGTTGATTTCAAATAAATTTAATAAAACTTGTTACTTCCAACTAAAATTTTTTTCACAATCCAACAAAATTGAGTTATTTTCATCTAAATTTAATCAAATATAGATCCTACCACAAAAATACTCAACAAAATCCAAAAAAATCGAAGTTGATTTCAAATGATTTTATTAAAATTTGACAAAAATCTTGTCTACATCCAAGAAAATTGAAGTTATTTTCATCTAAATTTACTCAAATATAGATCCTACAACAAAAATACTCAACAAAATCCAAAAAAATCGAAGTTGATTTCAAATGAATTTATTAAAATTTCACAAAAATCTTGTCTACATCCAAGAAAATTGAAGTTATTTTCATCTAAATTTACTCAAATATAGATCCTACAACAAAAATACTCAACAAAATCCAAAAAAATCGAAGTTGATTTCAAATGATTTTATTAAAATTTGACAAAAATCTTGTCTACATACAAGAAAATTGAAGTTATTTTCATCTAAATTTAGTCAAATATAGATCCTACAACAAAAATACTCAACAAAATCCAAAAAAATCGAAGTTGATTTCAAATGATTTTATTAAAATTTGACAAAAATCTTGTCTACATACAAGAAAATTGAAGTTATTTTCATCTAAATTTAGTCAAATATAGATCCTACAACCAAAATAGTCATCAAAATCCAAAAAATCGAAGTTGATTTCAAATAAATTTATTAAAATTTGACATTTCCAACTAAATTTTTTTTCAGAATCCCACAAAATTGAAGTTATTTTCATCTAAATTTACTCAAATACAGACCCTACAACAAAAATACTCAACAAAATCCAAAAAAATCGAAGTTGATTTCAAATAAATTTAATAAAACTTGTTACTTCCAACTAAAATTTTTTTCACAATCCAACAAAATTGAAGTTATTTTCATCTAAATTTAATCAAATATAGATCCTACCACAAAAATACTCAACAAAATCCAAAAAAATCGAAGTTGATTTCAAATGATTTTATTAAAATTTGACAAAAATCTTGTCTACATCCAAGAAAATTGAAGTTATTTTCATCTAAATTTACTCAAATATAGATCCTACAACAAAAATACTCAACAAAATCCAAAAAAATCGAAGTTGATTTCAAATGAATTTATTAAAATTTCACAAAAATCTTGTCTACATCCAAGAAAATTGAAGTTATTTTCATCTAAATTTACTCAAATATAGATCCTACAACAAAAATACTCAACAAAATCCAAAAAAATCGAAGTTGATTTCAAATGATTTTATTAAAATTTGACAAAAATCTTGTCTACATACAAGAAAATTGAAGTTATTTTCATCTAAATTTAGTCAAATATAGATCCTACAACCAAAATAGTCATCAAAATCCAAAAAATCGAAGTTGATTTCAAATAAATTTATTAAAATTTGACATTTCCAACTAAATTTTTTTTCAGAATCCAACAAAATTGAAGTTATTTTCATCTAAATTTACTCAAATATAGACCCTACAACAAAAATACTCAACAAAATCCAAAAAAATCGAAGTTGATTTCAAATAAATTTAATAAAACTTGTTACTTCCAACTAAAATTTTTTTCACAATCCAACAAAATTGAAGTTATTTTCATCTAAATTTAATTAAATATAGATCCTACCACAAAAATACTCAACAAAATCCAAAAAAATCGAAGTTGATTTCAAATGATTTTATTAAAATTTGACAAAAATCTTGTCTACATCCAAGAAAATTGAAGTTATTTTCATCTAAATTTACTCAAATATAGATCCTACAACAAAAATACTCAACAAAATCCAAAAAAATCGAAGTTGATTTCAAATGAATTTATTAAAATTTCACAAAAATCTTGTCTACATCCAAGAAAATTGAAGTTATTTTCATCTAAATTTAGTCAAATATAGATCCTACAACCAAAATAGTCATCAAAATCCAAAAAATCGAAGTTGATTTCAAATAAATTTATTAAAATTTGACATTTCCAACTAAATTTTTTTTCATAATCCAACAAAATTGAAGTTATTTTCATCTAAATTTACTCAAATATAGATCCTACAACCAAAATACGCAACAAAATCCAAAATAATCGAAGTTGATTTCAAATAAATTTATTAAAATTTGACATTTCCAACTAAACTTTTTTTCATAATCCAACAAAATTAAATTTGTTTTCATCTAAATTTACTCAAATATGGATCCTACAACAAAAATACTCATCAAAATCCAAAATAATCGAAGTTGATTTCAAATAAATTTAATAAAACTTGATACTTCCAACTAAAATTTTTTTCACAATCCAACAAAATTGAAGTTATTTTCATCTAAATTTAATCAAATATAGATCCTACAACAAAAATACTCGACAAAATCCAAAAAAATCGAAGTTGATTTCATATGAATTTATTAAAATTTGACACTTCCAACTAAAATTTTTTTTATAATCCAACAAAATTGAAGTTATTTTCATCTAAATTTAGTCAAATATAGATCCTACAACCAAAATACTCATCAAAATCCAAAAAAATCGAAGTTGATTTCAAATGAATTTATTAAAATTTGACAAAAATCTTGTCTACATCCAAAAAATTGAAGTTATTTTCGTCTAAATTTACTCAAATATAGATCCTACAACAAAAATACTCAACAAAATCCAAAAAAATCGAAGTTGATTTCAAATGATTTTATTAAAATTTGACAAAAATCATGTCTACATACAAGAAAATTGAAGTTATTTTCATCTAAATTTAGTCAAATATAGATCCTACAACCAAAATAGTCATCAAAATCCAAAAAATCGAAGTTGATTTCAAATAAATTTATTAAAATTTGACATTTCCAACTAAATTTTTTTTCAGAATCCAACAAAATTGAAGTTATTTTCATCTAAATTTACTCAAATATAGACCCTACAACAAAAATACTCAACAAAATCCAAAAAAATCGAAGTTGATTTCAAATAAATTTATTAAAATTTGACACTTCCAACTAAATTTTTTTTCATAATCCAACAAAATTAAATTTATTTTCATCTAAATTTACCCAAATATGGATCCTACAACAAAAATACTCAACAAAATCCAAAATAATCGAAGTTGATTTCAAATAAATTTAATAAAACTTGTTACTTCCAACTAAAATTTTTTTCACAATCCAACAAAATTGAAGTTATTTTCATCTAAATTTAATCAAATATAGATCCTACCACAAAAATACTCAACAAAATCCAAAAAAATCGAAGTTGATTTCAAATGATTTTATTAAAATTTGACAAAAATCTTGTCTACATCCAAGAAAATTGAAGTTATTTTCATCTAAATTTACTCAAATATAGATCCTACAACAAAAATACTCAACAAAATCCAAAAAAATCGAAGTTGATTTCTATTGAATTTATTAAAATTTCACAAAAATCTTGTCTACATCCAAGAAAATTGAAGTTATTTTCATCTAAATTTACTCAAATATAGATCCTACAACAAAATCCAAAAAAATCGAAGTTGATTTCATATGAATTTATTAAAATTTGACACTTCCAACTAAATTTTTTTTTATAATCCAACAAAATTGAAGTTATTTTCATCTAAATTTAGTCAAATATAGATCCTACAACCAAAATACTCATCAAAATCCAAAAAAATCGAAGTTGATTTCAAATGAATTTATTAAAATTTGACAAAAATCTTGTCTACATCCAAGAAAATTGAAGTTATTTTCATCTAAATTTACTCAAATATAGATCCTACAACAAAAATACTCAACAAAATCCAAAAAAATCGAAGTTGATTTCAAATGATTATATTAAAATTTGACAAAAATCTTGTCTACATACAAGAAAATTGAAGTTATTTTCATCTAAATTTAGTCAAATATAGATCCTACAACCAAAATAGTCATCAAAATCCAAAAAATCGAAGTTGATTTCAAATAAATTTATTAAAATTTGACATTTCCAACTAAATTTTTTTTCAGAATCCAACAAAATTGAAGTTATTTTCATCTAAATTTACTCAAATATAGACCCTACAACAAAAATACTCAACAAAATCCAAAAAAATCGAAGTTGATTTCAAATAAATTTATTAAAATTTGACACTTCCAACTTAATTTTTTTTCATAATCCAACAAAATTAAATTTATTTTCATCTAAATTTACTCAAATATGGATCCTACAACAAAAATACTCAACATAATCCAAAATAATCGAAGTTGATTTCAAATAAATTTAATAAAACTTGTTACTTCCAACTAAAATTTTTTTCACAATCCAACAAAATTGAAGTTATTTTCATCTAAATTTAGTCAAATATAGATCCTACAACCAAAATACGCAACAAAATCCAAAATAATCGAAGTTGATTTCAAATAAATTTATTAAAATTTGACATTTCCAACTAAATTTTTTTTCATAATCCAACAAAATTGAAGTTATTTTCATCTAAATTTACTCAAATATAGATCCTACAACCAAAATACGCAACAAAATCCAAAATAATCGAAGTTGATTTCAAATAAATTTATTAAAATTGGCATTTCCAACTAAATTTTTTTTCATAATCCAACAAAATTAAATTTGTTTTCATCTAAATTTACTCAAATATGGATCCTACAACAAAAATACTCATCAAAATCCAAAATAATCGAAGTTGATTTCAAATAAATTTAATAAAACTTGATACTTCCAACTAAAATTTTTTTCACAATCCAACAAAATTGAAGTTATTTTCATCTAAATTTAATCAAATATAGATCCTACAACAAAAATACTCGACAAAATCCAAAAAAATCGAAGTTGATTTCATATGAATTTATTAAAATTTGACACTTCCAACTAAAATTTTTTTTATAATCCAACAAAATTGAAGTTATTTTCATCTAAATTTAGTCAAATATAGATCCTACAACCAAAATACTCATCAAAATCCAAAAAAATCGAAGTTGATTTCAAATGAATTTATTAAAATTTGACAAAAATCTTGTCTACATCCAAAAAATTGAAGTTATTTTCATCTAAATTTACTCAAATATAGATCCTACAACAAAAATACTCAACAAAATCCAAAAAAATCGAAGTTGATTTCAAATGATTTTATTAAAATTTGACAAAAATCTTGTCTACATACAAGAAAATTGAAGTTATTTTCATCTAAATTTAGTCAAATATAGATCCTACAACCAAAATAGTCATCAAAATCCAAAAAATCGAAGTTGATTTCAAATAAATTTATTAAAATTTGACATTTCCAACTAAATTTTTTTTCAGAATCCAACAAAATTGAAGTTATTTTCATCTAAATTTACTCAAATATAGACCCTACAACAAAAATACTCAACAAAATCCAAAAAAATCGAAGTTGATTTCAAATAAATTTATTAAAATTTGACACTTCCAACTAAATTTTTTTTCATAATCCAACAAAATTAAATTTATTTTCATCTAAATTTACTCAAATATGGATCCTACAACAAAAATACTCAACAAAATCCAAAATAATCGAAGTTGATTTCAAATAAATTTAATAAAACTTGTTACTTCCAACTAAAATTTTTTTCACAATCCAACAAAATTGAAGTTATTTTCATCTAAATTTAATCAAATATAGATCCTACCACAAAAATACTCAACAAAATCCAAAAAAATCGAAGTTGATTTCAAATGATTTTATTAAAATTTGACAAAAATCTTGTCTACATCCAAGAAAATTGAAGTTATTTTCATCTAAATTTACTCAAATATAGATCCTACAACAAAAATACTCAACAAAATCCAAAAAAAATCGAAGTTGATTTCAATTGAATTTATTAAAATTTCACAAAAATCTTGTCTACATCCAAGAAAATTGAAGTTATTTTCATCTAAATTTACTCAAATATAGATCCTACAACAAAAATACTCAACAAAATCCAAAAAAATCGAAGTTGATTTCAAATGATTTTATTAAAATTTGACAAAAATCTTGTCTACATACAAGAAAATTGAAGTTATTTTCATCTAAATTTAGTCAAATATAGATCCTACAACCAAAATACGCAACAAAATCCAAAATAATCGAAGTTGATTTCAAATAAATTTATTAAAATTTGACATTTCCAACTAAATTTTTTTTCATAATCCAACAAAATTGAAGTTATTTTCATCTAAATTTACTCAAATATAGATCCTACAACCAAAATACGCAACAAAATCCAAAATACTCGAAGTTGATTTCAAATAAATTTATTAAAATTTGACATTTCCAACTAATTTTTTTTTCATAATCCAACAAAATTAAATTTGTTTCCATCTAAATTTACTCAAATATGGATCCTACAACAAAAATACTCATCAAAATCCAAAATAATCGAAGTTGATTTCAAATAAATTTAATAAAACTTGATACTTCAAACTAAAATTTTTTTCACAATCCAACAAAATTGAAGTTATTTTCATCTAAATTTAATCAAATATAGATCCTACAACAAAAATACTCGACAAAATCCAAAAAAATCGAAGTTGATTTCATATGAATTTATTAAAATTGGACACTTCCAACTAAAATTTTTTTTATAATCCAACAAAATTGACGTTATTTTCATCTAAATTTAGTCAAATATAGATCCTACAACCAAAATACTCATCAAAATCCAAAAAAATCGAAGTTGATTTCAAATGAATTTATTAAAATTTGACAAAAATCTTGTCTACATCCAAAAAATTGAAGTTATTTTCATCTAAATTTACTCAAATATAGATCCTACAACAAAAATACTCAACAAAATCCAAAAAAATCGAAGTTGATTTCAAATGATTTTATTAAAATTTGACAAAAATCTTGTCTACATACAAGAAAATTGAAGTTATTTTCATCAAAATTTAGTCAAATATAGATCCTACAACCAAAATAGTCATCAAAATCCAAAAAATCGAAGTTGATTTCAAATAAATTTATTAAAATTTGACATTTCCAACTAAATTTTTTTTCAGAATCCAACAAAATTGAAGTTATTTTCATCTAAATTTACTCAAATATAGATCCTACAACCAAAATACGCAACAAAATCCAAAATAATCGAAGTTGATTTCAAATAATTTTATTAAAATATGACATTTCCAACTAAATTTTTTTTCATAATCCAACAAAATTAAATTTGTTTTCATCTAAATCTACTCAAATATGGATCCTACAACAAAAATACTCAACAAAATCCAAAATAATCGAAGTTGATTTCAAATAAATTTAATAAAACTTGTTACTTCCAACTAAAATTTTTTTCACAATCCAACAAAATTGAAGTTATTTTCATCTAAATTTAATCAAATATAGATCCTACCACAAAAATACTCAACAAAATCCAAAAAAATCGAAGTTGATTTCAAATGATTTTATTAAAATTTGACAAAAATCTTGTCTACATCCAAGAAAATTGAAGTTATTTTCATCTAAATTTACTCAAATATAGATCCTACAACAAAAATACTCAACAAAATCCAAAAAAAATCGAAGTTGATTTCAATTGAATTTATTAAAATTTCACAAAAATCTTGTCTACATCCAAGAAAATTGAAGTTATTTTCATCTAAATTTACTCAAATATAGATCCTACAACAAAAATACTCAACAAAATCCAAAAAAATCGAAGTTGATTTCAAATGATTTTATTAAAATTTGACAAAAATCTTGTCTACATACAAGAAAATTGAAGTTATTTTCATCTAAATTTAGTCAAATATAGATCCTACAACCAAAATACGCAACAAAATCCAAAATAATCGAAGTTGATTTCAAATAAATTTATTAAAATTTGACATTTCCAACTAAATTTTTTTTCATAATCCAACAAAATTGAAGTTATTTTCATCTAAATTTACTCAAATATAGATCCTACAACCAAAATACGCAACAAAATCCAAAATAAACGAAGTTGATTTCAAATAAATTTATTAAAATTTGACATTTCCAACTAATTTTTTTTTCATAATCCAACAAAATTAAATTTGTTTCCATCTAAATTTACTCAAATATGGATCCTACAACAAAAATACTCATCAAAATCCAAAATAATCGAAGTTGATTTCAAATAAATTTAATAAAACTTGATACTTCAAACTAAAATTTTTTTCACAATCCAACAAAATTGAAGTTATTTTCATCTAAATTTAATCAAATATAGATCCTACAACAAAAATACTCGACAAAATCCAAAAAAATCGAAGTTGATTTCATATGAATTTATTAAAATTGGACACTTCCAACTAAAATTTTTTTTATAATCCAACAAAATTGAAGTTATTTTCATCTAAATTTAGTCAAATATAGATCCTACAACCAAAATACTCATCAAAATCCAAAAAAATCGTAGTTGATTTCAAATGAATTTATTAAAATTTGACAAAAATCTTGTCTACATCCAAGAAAATTGAAGTTATTTTCATCTAAATTTACTCAAATATAGATCCTACAACAAAAATACTCAACAAAATCCAAAAAAATCGAAGTTGATTTCAAATGATTTTATTAAAATTTGACAAAAATCTTGTCTACATACAAGAAAATTGAAGATATTTTCATCTAAATTTAGTCAAATATAGATCCTACAAACAAAATAGTCATCAAAATCCAAAAAATCGAAGTTGATTTCAAATAAATTTATTAAAATTTGACATTTCCAACTAAATTTTTTTTCAGAATCCAACAAAATTGAAGTTATTTTCGTCTAAATTTACTCAAATATAGACCCTACAACAAAAATACTCAACAAAATCCAAAAAAATCGAAGTTGATTTCAAATAAATTTATTAAAATTTGACACTTCCAACTAAATTTTTTTTCATAATCCAACAAAATTAAATTTATTTTCATCTAAATTTACTCAAATATGGATCCTACAACAAAAATACTCAACAAAATCCAAAATAATCGAAGTTGATTTCAAATAAATTTAATAAAACTTGTTACTTCCAACTAAAATTTTTTTCACAATCCAACAAAATTGAAGTTATTTTCATCTAAATTTAATCAAATATAGATCCTACCACAAAAATACTCAACAAAATCCAAAAAAATCGAAGTTGATTTCAAATGATTTAATTAAAATTTGACAAAAATCTTGTCTACATCCAAGAAAATTGAAGTTATTTTCATCTAAATTTACTCAAATATAGATCCTACAACAAAAATACTCAACAAAATCCAAAAAAATCGAAGTTGATTTCAAATGAATTTATTAAAATTTCACAAAAATCTTGTCTACATCCAAGAAAATTGAAGTTATTTTCATCTAAATTTACTCAAATATAGATCCTACAACAAAAATACTCAACAAAATCAAAAAAAATCGAAGTTGATTTCAAATGATTTTATTAAAATTTGACAAAAATCTTGTCTACATACAAGAAAATTGAAGTTATTTCCATCTAAATTTAGCCAAATATAGATCCTACAACCAAAATACGCAACAAAATCCAAAATAATCGAAGTTGATTTCAAATAAATTTATTAAAATTTGACATTTCCAACTAAATTTTTTGTCATAATCCAACAAAATTGAAGTTATTTTCATCTAAATTTACTCAAATATAGATCCTACAACAAAAATACTCAACAAAATCCGAAAAAAATCGAAGTTGATTTCAATTGAATTTATTAAAATTTCACAAAAATCTTGTCTACATCCAAGAAAATTGAAGTTATTTTCATCTAAATTTACTCAAATATAGATCCTACAACAAAAATACTCAACAAAATCCAAAAAAATCGAAGTTGATTTCAAATGATTTTATTAAAATTTGACAAAAATCTTGTCTACATACAAGAAAATTGAAGTTATTTTCATCTAAATTTAGTCAAATATAGATCCTACAACCAAAATACGCAACAAAATCCAAAATAATCAAAGTTGATTTCAAATAAATTTATTAAAATTTGACATTTCCAACTAAATTTTTTTTCATAATCCAACAAAATTAAATTTATTTTCATCTAAATTTACTCATATATGGATCCTACAACAAAAATACTCAACAAAATCCAAAATAATCGAAGTTGATTTCAAATAAATTTAATAAAACTTGTTACTTTCAACTAAAATTTTTTTCACAATCCAACAAAATTGAAGTTATTTTCATCTAAATTTAATCAAATATAGATCCTACCACAAAAATACTCAACAAAATCCAAAAAAATCGAAGTTGATTTCAAATGATTTTATTAAAATTTGACAAAAATCTTGTCTACATCCAAGAAAATTGAAGTTATTTTCATCTAAATTTACTCAAATATAGATCCTACAACAAAAATACTCAACAAAATCCAAAAAAATCGAAGTTGATTTCAAATGAATTTATTAAAATTTCACAAAAATCTTGTCTACATCCAAGAAAATTGAAGTTATTTTCATCTAAATTTACTCAAATATAGATCCTACAACAAAAATACTCAACAAAATCCAAAAAAATCGAAGTTGATTTCAAATGATTTTATTAAAATTTGACAAAAATCTTGTCTACATACAAGAAAATTGAAGTTATTTTCATCTAAATTTAGTCAAATATAGATCCTACAACCAAAATACGCAACAAAATCCAAAATAATCGAAGTTGATTTCAAATAAATTTATTAAAATTTGACATTTCCAACTAAATTTTTTTTCATAATCCAACAAAATTGAAGTTATTTTCATCTAAATTTACTCAAATATAGATCCTACAACAAAAATACTCAACAAAATCCAAAAAAAATCGAAGTTGATTTCAATTGAATTTATTAAAATTTCACAAAAATCTTGTCTACATCCAAGAAAATTGAAGTTATTTTCATCTAAATATACTCAAATATAGATCCTACAACAAAAATACTCAACAAAATCTAAAAAAATCGAAGTTGATTTCAAATGATTTTATTAAAATTTGACCAAAATCTTGTCTACATACAAGAAAATTGAAGTTATTTTCATCTAAATTTAGTCAAATATAGATCCTACAACCAAAATACGCAACAAAATCCAAAATAATCGAAGTTGATTTCAAATAAATTTATTAAAATTTCGCATTTCCAACTAAATTTTTTTTCATAATCCAACAAAATTGAAGTTATTTTCATCTAAATTTACTCAAATATGGATCCTACAACCAAAATACGCAACAAAATCCAAAATAATCGAAGTTGATTTCAAATAAATTTATTAAAATTTGACATTTCCAACTAATTTTTTTTTCATAATCCAACAAAATTAAATTTGTTTTCATCTAAATTTACTCAAATATGGATCCTACAACAAAAATACTCATCAAAATCCAAAATAATCGAAGTTGATTTCAAATAAATTTAATAAAACTTGATACTTCAAACTAAAATTTTTTTCACAATCCAACAAAATTGAAGTTATTTTCATCTAAATTTAATCAAATATAGATCCTACAACAAAAATACTCGACAAAATCCAAAAAAATCGAAGTTGATTTCATATGAATTTATTAAAATTGGACACTTCCAACTAAAATTTTTTTTATAATCCAACAAAATTGAAGTTATTTTCATCTAAATTTAGTCAAATATAGATCCTACAACCAAAATACTCATCAAAATCCAAAAAAATCGTAGTTGATTTCAAATGAATTTATTAAAATTTGACAAAAATCTTGTCTACATCCAAGAAAATTGAAGTTATTTTCATCTAAATTTACTCAAATATAGACCCTACAACAAAAATACTCAACAAAATCCAAAAAAATCGAAGTTGATTTCAAATGATTTTATTAAAATTTGACAAAAATCTTGTCTACATACAAGAAAATTGAAGTTATTTTCATCTAAATTTAGTCAAATATAGATCCTACAAACAAAATAGTCATCAAAATCCAAAAAATCGAAGTTGATTTCAAATAAATTTATTAAAATTTGACATTTCCAACTAAATTTTTTTTCAGAATCCAACAAAATTGAAGTTATTTTCATCTAAATTTACTCAAATATAGACCCTACAACAAAAATACTCAACAAAATCCAAAAAAATCGAAGTTGATTTCAAATAAATTTATTAAAATTTGACACTTCCAACTAAATTTTTTTTCATAATCCAACAAAATTAAATTTATTTTCATCTAAATTTACTCAAATATGGATCCTACAACAAAAATACTCAACAAAATCCAAAATAATCGAAGTTGATTTCAAATAAATTTAATAAAACTTGTTACTTCCAACTAAAATTTTTTTCACAATCCAACAAAATTGAAGTTATTTTCATCTGAATTTAATCAAATACAGATCCTACCACAAAAATACTCAACAAAATCCAAAAAAATCGAAGTTGATTTCAAATGATTTTATTAAAATTTGACAAAAATCTTGTCTACATCCAAGAAAATTGAAGTTATTTTCATCTAAATTTACTCAAATATAGATCCTACAACAAAAATACTCAACAAAATCCAAAAAAATCGAAGTTGATTTCAAATGAATTTATTAAAATTTCACAAAAATCTTGTCTACATCCAAGAAAATTGAAGTTATTTTCATCTAAATTTACTCAAATATAGATCCTACAACAAAAATACACAACAAAATCAAAAAAAATCGAAGTTGATTTCAAATGATTTTATTAAAATTTGACAAAAATCTTGTCTACATACAAGAAAATTGAAGTTATTTTCATCTAAATTTAGTCAAATATAGATCCTACAACCAAAATACGCAACAAAATCCAAAATAATCGAAGTTCATTTCAAATAAATTTATTAAAATTTGACATTTCCAACTAAATTTTTTTTCATAATCCAACAAAATTGAAGTTATTTTCATCTAAATTTACTCAAATATAGATCCTACAACAAAAATACTCAACAAAATCCAAAAAAAATCGAAGTTGATTTCAATTGAATTTATTAAAATTTCACAAAAATCTTGTCTACATCCAAGAAAATTGAAGTTATTTTCATCTAAATTTACTCAAATATAGATCCTACAACAAAAATACTCAACAAAATCCAAAAAAATCGAAGTTGATTTCAAATGATTTTATTAAAATTTGACAAAAATCTTGTCTACATACAAGAAAATTGATGTTATTTTCATCTAAATTTAGTCAAATATAGATCCTACAACCAAAATACGCAACAAAATCCAAAATAATCGAAGTTGATTTCAAATGATTTTATTAAAATTTGACAAAAATCTTCTCTACATCCAAGAAAATTGAAGTTATTTTCATCTAAATTTACTCAAATATAGATCCTACAACAAAAATACTCAACAAAATCCAAAAAAATCGAAGTTGATTTCAAATGAATTTATTAAAATTTCACAAAAATCTTGTCTACATCCAAGAAAATTGAAGTTATTTTCATCTAAATTTACTCAAATATAGACCCTACAACAAAAATACTCAACAAAATTCAAAAAAATCGAAGTTGATTTCAAATGATTTTATTAAAATTTGACAAAAATCTTGTCTACATACAAGAAAATTGAAGTTATTTTCATCTAAATTTAGTCAAATATAGATCCTACAACCAAAATACGCAACAAAATCTAAAATAATCGAAGTTGATTTCAAATAAATTTATTAAAATTTGACATTTCCAACTAAATTTTTTTTCATAATCCAACAAAATTGAAGTTATTTTCATCTAAATTTACTCAAATATAGATCCTACAACCGAAATACGCAACAAAATCCAAAATAATCGAAGTTGATTTCAAATAATTTTATTAAAATATGACATTTCCAACTAAATTTTTTTTCATAATCCAACAAAATTAAATTTGTTTTCATCTAAATCTACTCAAATATGGATCCTACAACAAAAATACTCATCAAAATCCAAAATAATCGAAGTTGATTTCAAATAAATTTAATAAAACTTGATACTTCCAACTAAAATTTTTTTCACAATCCAACAAAATTGAAGTTATTTTCATCTAAATTTAATCAAATATAGATCCTACAACAAAAATACTCGACAAAATCCAAAAAAAACGAAGTTGATTTCATATGAATTTATTAAAATTTGACACTTCCAACTAAATTTTTTTTTATAATCCAACAAAATTGAAGTTATTTTCATCTAAATTTAGTCAAATATAGATCCTACAACCAAAATACTCATCAAAATCCAATAAAATCGAAGTTGATTTCAAATGAATTTATTAAAATTTGACAAAAATCTTGTCTACATCCAAGAAAATTGAAGTTATTTTCATCTAAATTTACTCAAATATAGATCCTACAACAAAAATACTCAACAAAATCCAAAAAAATCGAAGTTGATTTCAAATGATTATATTAAAATTTGACAAAAATCTTGTCTACATACAAGAAAATTGAAGTTATTTTCATCTAAATTTAGTCAAATATAGATCCTACAACCAAAATAGTCATCAAAATCCAAAAAATCGAAGTTGATTTCAAATAAATTTATTAAAATTTGACATTTCCAACTAAATTTTTTTTCAGAATCCAACAAAATTGAAGTTATTTTCATCTAAATTTACTCAAATATAGACCCTACAACAAAAATACTCAACAAAATCCAAAAAAATCGAAGTTGATTTCAAATAAATTTATTAAAATTTGACACTTCCAACTAAATTTTTTTTCATAATCCAACAAAATTAAATTTATTTTCATCTAAATTTACTCAAATATGGATCCTACAACAAAAATACTCAACAAAATCCAAAATAATCGAAGTTGATTTCAAATAAATTTAATAAAACTTGTTACTTCCAACTAAAATTTTTTTCACAATCCAAGAAAATTGAAGTTATTTTCATCTAAATTTACTCAAATATAGATCCTACAACAAAAATACTCAACAAAATCCAAAAAAATCGAAGTTGATTTCAAATGAATTTATTAAAATTTCACAAAAATCTTGTCTACATCCAAGAAAATTGAAGTTATTTTCATCTAAATTTACTCAAATATAGATCCTACAACAAAAATACATAACAAAATCCAAAAAAATCGAAGTTGATTTCAAATGATTTTATTAAAATTTGACAAAAATCTTGTCTACATACAAGAAAATTGAAGTTATTTTCATCTAAATTTAGTCAAATATAGATCCTACAACCAAAATACGCAACAAAATCCAAAATAATCGAAGTTGATTTCAAATAAATTTATTAAAATTTGACATTTCCAACTAAATTTTTTTTCATAATCCAACAAAATTGAAGTTATTTTCATCTAAATTTAGTCAAATATAGATCCTACAACCAAAATAGTCATCAAAATCCAAAAAATCGAAGTTGATTTCAAATAAATTTATTAAAATTTGACATTTCCAACTAAATTTTTTTTCAGAATCCAACAAAATTGAAGTTATTTTCATCTAAATTTACTCAAATATAGACCCTACAACAAAAATACTCAACAAAATCCAAAAAAATCGAAGTTGATTTCAAATAAATTTATTAAAATTTGACACTTCCAACTAAACTTTTTTTCATAATCCAACAAAATTAAATTTATTTTCATCTAAATTTACTCAAATATGGATCCTACAACAAAAATACTCAACAAAATCCAAAATAATCGAAGTTGATTTCAAATAAATTTATTAAAATTTGACACTTCCAACTAAATTTTTTTTCATAATCCAACAAAATTAAATTTATTTTCATCTAAATTTACTCAAATATGGATCCTACAACAAAAATACTCAACAAAATCCAAAATAATCGAAGTTGATTTCAAATAAATTTAATAAAACTTGTTACTTCCAACTAAAATTTTTTTCACAATCCAACAAAATTGAAGTTATTTTCATCTAAATTTAATCAAATATAGATCCTACCACAAAAATACTCAACAAAATCCAAAAAAATCGAAGTTGATTTCAAATGATTTTATTAAAATTTGACAAAAATCTTGTCTACATCCAAGAAAATTGAAGTTATTTTCATCTAAATTTACTCAAATATAGATCCTACAACAAAAATACTCAACAAAATCCAAAAAAAATCGAAGTTGATTTCAAATGAATTTATTAAAATTTCACAAAAATCTTGTCTACATCCAAGAAAATTGAAGTTATTTTCATCTAAATTTACTCAAATATAGATCCTACAACAAAAATACTCAACAAAATCCAAAAAAATCGAAGTTGATTTCAAATAAATTTATTAAAATTTGACATTTCCAACTAAATTTTTTTTCATAATCCAACAAAATTGAAGTTATTTTCATCTAAATTTACTCAAATATAGATCCTACAACCAAAATACGCAACAAAATCCAAAATAATCGAAGTTGATTTCAAATAATTTTATTAAAATTTGACATTTCCAACTAAATTTTTTTTCATAATCCAACAAAATTAAATTTGTTTTCATCTAAATTTACTCAAATATGGATCCTACAACAAAAATACTCATCAAAATCCAAAATAATCGAAGTTGATTTCAAATAAATTTAATAAAACTTGATACTTCCAACTAAAATTTTTTTCACAATCCAACAAAATTGAAGTTATTTTCATCTAAATTTAATCAAATATAGATCCTACAACAAAAATACTCGACAAAATCCAAAAAAATCGAAGTTGATTTCATATGAATTTATTAAAATTTGACACTTCCAACTAAATTTTTTTTTATAATCCAACAAAATTGAAGTTATTTTCATCTAAATTTAGTCAAATATAGATCCTACAACCAAAATACTCATCAAAATCCAAAAAAATCGAAGTTGATTTCAAATGAATTTATTAAAATTTGACAAAAATCTTGTCTACATCCAAGAAAATTGAAGTTATTTTCATCTAAATTTACTCAAATATAGATCCTACAAAAAAATACTCAACAAAATCCAAAAAAATCGAAGTTGATTTCAAATGATTATATTAAAATTTGACAAAAATCTTGTCTACATACAAGAAAATTGAAGTTATTTTCATCTAAATTTAGTCAAATATAGATCCTACAACCAAAATAGTCATCAAAATCCAAAAAATCGAAGTTGATTTCAAATAAATTTATTAAAATTTGACATTTCCAACTAAATTTTTTTTCAGAATCCAACAAAATTGAAGTTATTTTCATCTAAATTTACTCAAATATAGACCCTACAACAAAAATACTCAACAAAATCCAAAAAAATCGAAGTTGATTTCAAATAAATTTATTAAAATTTGACACTTCCAACTAAATTTTTTTTCATAATCCAACAAAATTAAATTTATTTTCATCTAAATTTACTCAAATATGGATCCTACAACAAAAATACTCAACAAAATCCAAAATAATCGAAGTTGATTTCAAATAAATTTAATAAAACTTGTTACTTCCAACTAAAATTTTTTTCACAATCCAACAAAATTGAAGTTATTTTCATCTAAATTTAATCAAATATAGATCCTACCACAAAAATACTCAACAAAATCCAAAAAAATCCAAGTTGATTTCAAATGATTTTATTAAAATTTGACAAAAATCTTGTCTACATCCAAGAAAATTGAAGTTATTTTCATCTAAATTTACTCAAATATAGATCCTACAACAAAAATACTCAACAAAATCCAAAAAAATCGAAGTTGATTTCAAATGAATTTATTAAAATTTCACAAAAATCTTGTCTACATCCAAGAAAAGTGAAGTTATTTTCATCTAAATTTACTCAAATATAGATCCTACAACAAAAATACTCATCAAAATCCAAAAAAATCGAAGTTGATTTCAAATGATTTTATTAAAATTTGACAAAAATCTTGTCTACATACAAGAAAATTGAAGTTATTTTCATCTAAATTTAGTCAAATATAGATCCTACAACCAAAATACGCAACAAAATCCAAAATAATCGAAGTTGATTTCAAATAAATTTATTAAAATTTGACATTTCCAACTAAATTTTTTTTCATAATCCAACAAAATTGAAGTTATTTTCATCTAAATTTACTCAAATATAGATCCTACAACCAAAATACGCAACAAAATCCAAAATAATCGAAGTTGATTTCAAATAAATTTATTAAAATTTGACATTTCCAACTAAATTTTTTTTCATAATCCAACAAAATTAAATTTGTTTTCATCTAAATTTACTCAAATATGGATCCTACAACAAAAATACTCATCAAAATCCAAAATAATCGAAGTTGATTTCAAATAAATTTAATAAAACTTGATACTTCCAACTAAAATTTTTTTCACAATCCAACAAAATTGAAGTTATTTTCATCTAAATTTAATCAAATATAGATCCTACCACAAAAATACTCAACAAAATCCAAAAAAATCGAAGTTGATTTCAAATGATTTTATTAAAATTTGACAAAAATCTTGTCTACATCCAAGAAAATTGAAGTTATTTTCATCTAAATTTACTCAAATATAGATCCTACAACAAAAATACTCAACAAAATCCAAAAAAAATCGAAGTTGATTTCAAATGAATTTATTAAAATTTCACAAAAATCTTGTCTACATCCAAGAAAATTGAAGTTATTTTCATCTAAATTTACTCAAATATAGATCCTACAACAAAAATACTCAACAAAATCCAAAAAAATCGAAGTTGATTTCAAATGATTTTATTAAAATTTGACAAAAATCTTGTCTACATACAAGAAAATTGAAGTTATTTTCATCTAAATTTAGTCAAATATAGATCCTACAACCAAAATACGCAACAAAATCCAAAATAATCGAAGTTGATTTCAAATAAATTTATTAAAATTTGACATTTCCAACTAAATTTTTTTTCATAATCCAAC
The DNA here is from genome assembly GCA_946251845.1 of Andrena fulva. Taxonomy (NCBI): domain Eukaryota; kingdom Metazoa; phylum Arthropoda; class Insecta; order Hymenoptera; family Andrenidae; genus Andrena; species Andrena fulva. The sequence goes on from CAMITZ010000243.1 coordinate 3,844,017, forward strand.
AAAATTGAAGTTATTTTCATCTAAATTTACTCAAATATAGATCCTACAACCAAAATACGCAACAAAATCCAAAATAATCGAAGTTGATTTCAAATAATTTTATTAAAATTTGACATTTCCAACTAAATTTTTTTTCATAATCCAACAAAATTAAATTTGTTTTCATCTAAATTTACTCAAATATGGATCCTACAACAAAAATACTCATCAAAATCCAAAATAATCGAAGTTGATTTCAAATAAATTTAATAAAACTTGATACTTCCAACTAAAATTTTTTTCACAATCCAACAAAATTGAAGTTATTTTCATCTAAATTTAATCAAATATAGATCCTACAACAAAAATACTCGACAAAATCCAAAAAAATCGAAGTTGATTTCATATGAATTTATTAAAATTTGACACTTCCAACTAAATTTTTTTTTATAATCCAACAAAATTGAAGTTATTTTCATCTAAATTTAGTCAAATATAGATCCTACAACCAAAATACTCATCAAAATCCAAAAAAATCGAAGTTGATTTCAAATGAATTTATTAAAATTTGACAAAAATCTTGTCTACATCCAAGAAAATTGAAGTTATTTTCATCTAAATTTACTCAAATATAGATCCTACAAAAAAATACTCAACAAAATCCAAAAAAATCGAAGTTGATTTCAAATGATTATATTAAAATTTGACAAAAATCTTGTCTACGTACAAGAAAATTGAAGTTATTTTCATCTAAATTTAGTCAAATATAGATCCTACAACCAAAATAGTCATCAAAATCCAAAAAATCGAAGTTGATTTCAAATAAATTTATTAAAATTTGACATTTCCAACTAAATTTTTTTTCAGAATCCAACAAAATTGAAGTTATTTTCTTCTAAATTTACTCAAATATAGACCCTACAACAAAAATACTCAACAAAATCCAAAAAAATCGAAGTTGATTTCAAATAAATTTATTAAAATTTGACACTTCCAACTAAATTTTTTTTCATAATCCAACAAAATTAAATTTATTTTCATCTAAATTTACTCAAATATGGATCCTACAACAAAAATACTCAACAAATTCCAAAATAATCGAAGTTGATTTCAAATAAATTTAATAAAACTTGTTACTTCCAACTAAAATTTTTTTCACAATCCAACATAATTGAAGTTATTTTCATCTAAATTTAATCAAATATAGATCCTACCACAAAAATACTCAACAAAATCCAAAAAAATCGAAGTTGATTTCAAATGATTTTATTAAAATTTGACAAAAATCTTGTCTACATCCAAGAAAATTGAAGTTATTTTCATCTAAATTTACTCAAATATAGATCCTACAACAAAAATACTCAACAAAATCCAAAAAAATCGAAGTTGATTTCAAATGAATTTATTAAAATTTCACAAAAATCTTGTCTACATCCAAGAAAATTGAAGTTATTTTCATCTAAATTTACTCAAATATAGATCCTACAACCAAAATACGCAACAAAATCCAAAATAATCGAAGTTGATTTCAAATAAATTTATTAAAATTTGACATTTCCAACTAAATTTTTTTTCATAATCCAACAAAATTAAATTTGTTTTCATCTAAATTTACTCAAATATGGATCCTACAACAAAAATACTCATCAAAATCCAAAATAATCGAAGTTGATTTCAAATAAATTTAATAAAACTTGATACTTCCAACTAAAATTTTTTTCACAATCCAACAAAATTGAAGTTATTTTCATCTAAATTTAATCAAATATAGATCCTACAACAAAAATACTCGACAAAATCCAAAAAAATCGAAGTTGATTTCATATGAATTTATTAAAATTTGACACTTCCAACTAAAATTTTTTTTATAATCCAACAAAATTGAAGTTATTTTCATCTAAATTTAGTCAAATATAGATCCTACAACCAAAATACTCATCAAAATCCAAAAAAATCGAAGTTGATTTCAAATGAATTTATTAAAATTTGACAAAAATCTTGTCTACATCCAAAAAATTGAAGTTATTTTCATCTAAATTTACTCAAATATAGATCCTACAACAAAAATACTCAACAAAATCCAAAAAAATCGAAGTTGATTTCAAATGATTTTATTAAAATTTGACAAAAATCTTGTCTACATACAAGAAAATTGAAGTTATTTTCATCTAAATTTAGTCAAATATAGATCCTACAACCAAAATAGTCATCAAAATCCAAAAAATCGAAGTTGATTTCAAATAAATTTATTAAAATTTGACATTTCCAACTAAATTTTTTTTCAGAATCCAACAAAATTGAAGTTATTTTCATCTAAATTTACTCAAATATAGACCCTACAACAAAAATACTCAACAAAATCCAAAAAAATCGAAGTTGATTTCAAATAAATTTATTAAAATTTGACACTTCCAACTAAATTTTTTTTCATAATCCAACAAAATTAAATTTATTTTCATCTAAATTTACTCAAATATGGATCCTACAACAAAAATACTCAACAAAATCCAAAATAATCGAAGTTGATTTCAAATAAAATTAATAAAACTTGTTACTTCCAACTAAAATTTTTTTCACAATCCAACAAAATTGAAGTTATTTTCATCTAAATTTAATCAAATATAGATCCTACCACAAAAATACTCAACAAAATCCAAAAAAATCGAAGTTGATTTCAAATGATTTTATTAAAATTTGACAAAAATCTTGTCTACATCCAAGAAAATTGAAGTTATTTTCATCTAAATTTACTCAAATATAGATCCTACAACAAAAATACTCAACAAAATCCAAAAAAAATCGAAGTTGATTTCAAATGAATTTATTAAAATTTCACAAAAATCTTGTCTACATCCAAGAAAATTGAAGTTATTTTCATCTAAATTTACTCAAATATAGATCCTACAACAAAAATACTCAACAAAATCCAAAAAAATCGAAGTTGATTTCAAATGATTTTATTAAAATTTGACAAAAATCTTGTCTACATACAAGAAAATTGAAGTTATTTTCATCTAAATTTAGTCAAATATAGATCCTACAACCAAAATACGCAACAAAATCCAAAATAATCGAAGTTGATTTCAAATAAATTTATTAAAATTTGACATTTCCAACTAAATTTTTTTTCATAATCCAACAAAATTGAAGTTATTTTCATCTAAATTTACTCAAATATAGATCCTACAACCAAAATACGCAACAAAATCCAAAATAATCGAAGTTGATTTCAAATAATTTTATTAAAATTTGACATTTCCAACTAAATTTTTTTTCATAATCCAACAAAATTAAATTTGTTTTCATCTAAATTTACTCAAATATGGATCCTACAACAAAAATACTCATCAAAATCCAAAATAATCGAAGTTGATTTCAAATAAATTTAATAAAACTTGATACTTCCAACTAAAATTTTTTTCACAATCCAACAAAATTGAAGTTATTTTCATCTAAATTTAATCAAATATAGATCCTACAACAAAAATACTCGACAAAATCCAAAAAAATCGAAGTTGATTTCATATGAATTTATTAAAATTTGACACTTCCAACTAAATTTTTTTTTATAATCCAACAAAATTGAAGTTATTTTCATCTAAATTTAGTCAAATATAGATCCTACAACCAAAATACTCATCAAAATCCAAAAAAATCGAAGTTGATTTCAAATGAATTTATTAAAATTTGACAAAAATCTTGTCTACATCCAAGAAAATTGAAGTTATTTTCATCTAAATTTACTCAAATATAGATCCTACAAAAAAATACTCAACAAAATCCAAAAAAATCGAAGTTGATTTCAAATGATTATATTAAAATTTGACAAAAATCTTGTCTACATACAAGAAAATTGAAGTTATTTTCATCTAAATTTAGTCAAATATAGATCCTACAACCAAAATAGTCATCAAAATCCAAAAAATCGAAGTTGATTTCAAATAAATTTATTAAAATTTGACATTTCCAACTAAATTTTTTTTCAGAATCCAACAAAATTGAAGTTATTTTCATCTAAATTTACTCAAATATAGACCCTACAACAAAAATACTCAACAAAATCCAAAAAAATCGAAGTTGATTTCAAATAAATTTATTAAAATTTGACACTTCCAACTAAATTTTTTTTCATAATCCAACAAAATTAAATTTATTTTCATCTAAATTTACTCAAATATGGATCCTACAACAAAAATACTCAACAAAATCCAAAATAATCGAAGTTGATTTCAAATAAATTTAATAAAACTTGTTACTTCCAACTAAAATTTTTTTCACAATCCAACAAAATTGAAGTTATTTTCATCTAAATTTACTCAAATATAGATCCTACAACAAAAATACTCATCAAAATCCAAAAAAATCGAAGTTGATTTCAAATGATTTTATTAAAATTTGACAAAAATCTTGTCTACATACAAGAAAATTGAAGTTATTTTCATCTAAATTTAGTCAAATATAGATCCTACAACCAAAATACGCAACAAAATCCAAAATAATCGAAGTTGATTTCAAATAAATTTATTAAAATTTGACATTTCCAACTAAATTTTTTTTCATAATCCAACAAAATTGAAGTTATTTTCATCTAAATTTACTCAAATATAGATCCTACAACCAAAATACGCAACAAAATCCAAAATAATCGAAGTTGATTTCAAATAAATTTATTAAAATTTGACATTTCCAACTAAATTTTTTTTCATAATCCAACAAAATTAAATTTGTTTTCATCTAAATTTACTCAAATATGGATCCTACAACAAAAATACTCATCAAAATCCAAAATAATCGAAGTTGATTTCAAATAAATTTAATAAAACTTGATACTTCCAACTAAAATTTTTTTCACAATCCAACAAAATTGAAGTTATTTTCATCTAAATTTAATCAAATATAGATCCTACAACAAAAATACTCGACAAAATCCAAAAAAATCGAAGTTGATTTCATGTGAATTTATTAAAATTTGACACTTCCAACTAAAATTTTTTTTATAATCCAACAAAATTGAAGTTATTTTCATCTAAATTTAGTCAAATATAGATCCTACAACCAAAATACTCATCAAAATCCAAAAAAATCGAAGTTGATTTCAAATAAATTTATTAAAATTTGACACTTCCAACTAAATTTTTTTTCATAATCCAACAAAATTAAATTTATTTTCATCTAAATTTACTCAAATATGGATCCTACAACAAAAATACTCAGCAAAATCCAAAATAATCGAAGTTGATTTCAAATAAATTTAATAAAACTTGTTACTTCCAACTAAAATTTTTTTCACAATCCAACAAAATTGAAGTTATTTTCATCTAAATTTAATCAAATATAGATCCTACCACAAAAATACTCAACAAAATCCAAAAAAATCGAAGTTGATTTCAAATGATTTTATTAAAATTTGACAAAAATCTTGTCTACATCCAAGCAAATTGAAGTTATTTTCATCTAAATTTACTCAAATATAGATCCTACAACAAAAATACTCAACAAAATCCAAAAAAAATCGAAATTGATTTCAATTGAATTTATTAAAATTTCACAAAAATCTTGTCTACATCCAAGAAAATTGAAGTTATTTTCATCTAAATTTACTCAAATATAGATCCTACAACAAAAATACTCAACAAAATCCAAAAAAATCGAAGTTGATTTCAAATGATTTTATTAAAATTTGACAAAAATCTTGTCTACATACAAGAAAATTGAAGTTATTTTCATCTAAATTTAGTCAAATATAGATCCTACAACCAAAATACGCAACAAAATCCAAAATAATCGAAGTTGATTTCAAATAAATTTATTAAAATTTGACATTTCCAACTAAATTTTTTTTCATAATCCAACAAAATTGAAGTTATTTTCATCTAAATTTACTCAAATATAGATCCTACAACCAAAATACGCAACAAAATCCAAAATAATCGAAGTTGATTTCAAATAATTTTATTAAAATTTGACATTTCCAACTAAATTTTTTTTCATAATCCAACAAAATTAAATTTGTTTTCATCTAAATTTACTCAAATATGGATCCTACAACAAAAATACTCATCAAAATCCAAAATAATCGAAGTTGATTTCAAATAAATTTAATAAAACTTGATACTTCCAACTAAAATTTTTTTCACAATCCAACAAAATTGAAGTTATTTTCATCTAAATTTAATCAAATATAGATCCTACAACAAAAATACTCGACAAAATCCAAAAAAATCGAAGTTGATTTCATATGAATTTATTAAAATTTGACACTTCCAACTAAATTTTTTTTTATAATCCAACAAAATTGAAGTTATTTTCATCTAAATTTAGTCAAATATAGATCCTACAACCAAAATACTCATCAAAATCCAAAAAAATCGAAGTTGATTTCAAATGAATTTATTAAAATTTGACAAAAATCTTGTCTACATCCAAGAAAATTGAAGTTATTTTCATCTAAATTTACTCAAATATAGATCCTACAAAAAAATACTCAACAAAATCCAAAAAAATCGAAGTTGATTTCAAATGATTATATTAAAATTTGACAAAAATCTTGTCTACATACAAGAAAATTGAAGTTATTTTCATCTAAATTTAGTCAAATATAGATCCTACAACCAAAATAGTCTTCAAAATCCAAAAAATCGAAGTTGATTTCAAATAAATTTATTAAAATTTGACATTTCCAACTAAATTTTTTTTCAGAATCCAACAAAATTGAAGTTATTTTCATCTAAATTTACTCAAATATAGACCCTACAACAAAAATACTCAACAAAATCCAAAAAAATCGAAGTTGATTTCAAATAAATTTATTAAAATTTGACACTTCCAACTAAATTTTTTTTCATAATCCAACAAAATTAAATTTATTTTCATCTAAATTTACTCAAATATGGATCCTACAACAAAAATACTCAACAAAATCCAAAATAATCGAAGTTGATTTCAAATAAATTTAATAAAACTTGTTACTTCCAACTAAAATTTTTTTCACAATCCAACAAAATTGAAGTTATTTTCATCTAAATTTAATCAAATATAGATCCTACCACAAAAATACTCAACAAAATCCAAAAAAATCGAAGTTGATTTCAAATGATTTTATTAAAATTAGACAAAAATCTTGTCTACATCCAAGAAAATTGAAGTTATTTTCATCTAAATTTACTCAAATATAGATCCTACAACAAAAATACTCAACAAAATCCAAAAAAATCGAAGTTGATTTCAAATGAATTTATTAAAATTTCACAAAAATCTTGTCTACATCCAAGAAAATTGAAGTTATTTTCATCTAAATTTACTCAAATATAGATCCTACAACAAAAATACTCATCAAAATCCAAAAAAATCGAAGTTGATTTCAAATGATTTTATTAAAATTTGACAAAAATCTTGTCTACATACAAGAAAATTGAAGTTATTTTCATCTAAATTTAGTCAAATATAGATCCTACAACCAAAATACGCAACAAAATCGAAAATAATCGAAGTTGATTTCAAATAAATTTATTAAAATTTGACATTTCCAACTAAATTTTTTTTCATAATCCAACAAAATTGAAGTTATTTTCATCTAAATTTACTCAAATATAGATCCTACAACAAAAATACTCAACAAAATCCAAAAAAATCGAAGTTGATTTCAAATGATTTTATTAAAATTTGACAAAAATCTTGTCTACATACAAGAAAATTGAAGTTATTTTCATCTAAATTTAGTCAAATATAGATCCTACAAACAAAATAGTCATCAAAATCCAAAAAATCGAAGTTGATTTCAAATAAATTTATTAAAATTTGACATTTCCAACTAAAATTTTTTTTATAATCCAACAAAATTGAAGTTATTTTCATCTAAATTTAGTCAAATATAGATCCTACAACCAAAATACTCATCAAAATCCAAAAAAATCGAAGTTGATTTCAAATGAATTTATTAAAATTTGACAAAAATCTTGTCTACATCCAAAAAATTGAAGTTATTTTCATCTAAATTTACTCAAATATAGATCCTACAACAAAAATACTCAACAAAATCCAAAAAAATCGAAGTTGATTTCAAAAGATTTTATTAAAATTTGACAAAAATCTTGTCTACATACAAGAAAATTGAAGTTATTTTCATCTAAATTTAGTCAAATATAGATCCTACAACCAAAATAGTCATCAAAATCCAAAAAATCGAAGTTGATTTCAAATAAATTTATTAAAATTTGACATTTCCAACTAAATTTTTTTTCAGAATCCAACAAAATTGAAGTTATTTTCATCTAAATTTACTCAAATATAGACCCTACAACAAAAATACTCAACAAAATCCAAAAAATCGAAGTTGATTTCAAATAAATTTATTAAAATTTGACACTTCCAACTAAATTTTTTTTCATAATCCAACAAAATTAAATTTATTTTCATCTAAATTTACTCAAATATGGATCCTACAACAAAAATACTCAACAAAATCCAAAATAATCGAAGTTGATTTCAAATAAATTTAATAAAACTTGTTACTTCCAACTAAAATTTTTTTCACAATCCAACAAAATTGAAGTTATTTTCATCTAAATTTAATCAAATATAGATCCTACCACAAAAATACTCAACAAAATCCAAAAAAATCGAAGTTGATTTCAAATGATTTTATTAAAATTTGACAAAAATCTTGTCTACATCCAAGCAAATTGAAGTTATTTTCATCTAAATTTACTCAAATATAGATCCTACAACAAAAATACTCAACAAAATCCAAAAAAAATCGAAATTGATTTCAATTGAATTTATTAAAATTTCACAAAAATCTTGTCTACATCCAAGAAAATTGAAGTTATTTTCATCTAAATTTACTCAAATATAGATCCTACAACAAAAATACTCAACAAAATCCAAAAAAATCGAAGTTGATTTCAAATGATTTTATTAAAATTTGACAAAAATCTTGTCTACATACAAGAAAATTGAAGTTATTTTCATCTAAATTTAGTCAAATATAGATCCTACAACCAAAATACGCAACAAAATCCAAAATAATCGAAGTTGATTTCAAATAAATTTATTAAAATTTGACATTTCCAACTAAATTTTTTTTCATAATCCAACAAAATTGAAGTTATTTTCATCTAAATTTACTCAAATATAGATCCTACAACCAAAATACGCAACAAAATCCAAAATAATCGAAGTTGATTTCAAATAATTTTATTAAAATTTGACATTTCCAACTAAATTTTTTTTCATAATCCAACAAAATTAAATTTGTTTTCATCTAAATTTACTCAAATATGGATCCTACAACAAAAATACTCATCAAAATCCAAAATAATCGAAGTTGATTTCAAATAAATTTAATAAAACTTGATACTTCCAACTAAAATTTTTTTCACAATCCAACAAAATTGAAGTTATTTTCATCTAAATTTAATCAAATATAGATCCTACAACAAAAATACTCGACAAAATCCAAAAAAATCGAAGTTGATTTCATATGAATTTATTAAAATTTGACACTTCCAACTAAATTTTTTTTTATAATCCAACAAAATTGAAGTTATTTTCATCTAAATTTAGTCAAATATAGATCCTACAACCAAAATACTCATCAAAATCCAAAAAAATCGAAGTTGATTTCAAATGAATTTATTAAAATTTGACAAAAATCTTGTCTACATCCAAGAAAATTGAAGTTATTTTCATCTAAATTTACTCAAATATAGATCCTACAAAAAAATACTCAACAAAATCCAAAAAAATCGAAGTTGATTTCAAATGATTATATTAAAATTTGACAAAAATCTTGTCTACATACAAGAAAATTGAAGTTATTTTCATCTAAATTTAGTCAAATATAGATCCTACAACCAAAATAGTCATCAAAATCCAAAAAATCGAAGTTGATTTCAAATAAATTTATTAAAATTTGACATTTCCAACTAAATTTTTTTTCAGAATCCAACAAAATTGAAGTTATTTTCATCTAAATTTACTCAAATATAGACCCTACAACAAAAATACTCAACAAAATCCAAAAAAATCGAAGTTGATTTCAAATAAATTTATTAAAATTTGACACTTCCAACTAAATTTTTTTTCATAATCCAACAAAATTAAATTTATTTTCATCTAAATTTACTCAAATATGGATCCTACAACAAAAATACTCAACAAAATCCAAAATAATCGAAGTTGATTTCAAATAAATTTAATAAAACTTGTTACTTCCAACTAAAATTTTTTTCACAATCCAACAAAATTGAAGTTATTTTCATCTAAATTTAATCAAATATAGATCCTACCACAAAAATACTCAACAAAATCCAAAAAAATCGAAGTTGATTTCAAATGATTTTATTAAAATTTGACAAAAATCTTGTCTACATCCAAGAAAATTGAAGTTATTTTCATCTAAATTTACTCAAATATAGATCCTACAACAAAAATACTCAACAAAATCCAAAAAAATCGAAGTTGATTTCAAATGAATTTATTAAAATTTCACAAAAATCTTGTCTACATCCAAGAAAATTGAAGTTATTTTCATCTAAATTTACTCAAATATAGATCCTACAACAAAAATACTCATCAAAATCCAAAAAAATCGAAGTTGATTTCAAATGATTTTATTAAAATTTGACAAAAATCTTGTCTACATACAAGAAAATTGAAGTTATTTTCATCTAAATTTAGTCAAATATAGATCCTACAACCAAAATACGCAACAAAATCCAAAATAATCGAAGTTGATTTCAAATAAATTTATTAAAATTTGACATTTCCAACTAAATTTTTTTTCATAATCCAACAAAATTGAAGTTATTTTCATCTAAATTTACTCAAATATAGATCCTACAACCAAAATACGCAACAAAATCCAAAATAATCGAAGTTGATTTCAAATAAATTTATTAAAATTTGACATTTCCAACTAAATTTTTTTTCATAATCCAACAAAATTAAATTTGTTTTCATCTAAATTTACTCAAATATGGATCCTACAACAAAAATACTCAACAAAATCCAAAAAAATCGAAGTTGATTTCAAATGATTTTATTAAAATTTGACAAAAATCTTGTCTACATACAAGAAAATTGAAGTTATTTTCATCTAAATTTAGTCAAATATAGATCCTACAACCAAAATAGTCATCAAAATCCAAAAAATCGAAGTTGATTTCAAATAAATTTATTAAAATTTGACATTTCCAACTAAATTTTTTTTCAGAATCCAACAAAATTGAAGTTATTTTCATCTAAATTTACTCAAATATAGACCCTACAACAAAAATACTCAACAAAATCCAAAAAAATCGAAGTTGATTTCAAATAAATTTATTAAAATTTGACACTTCCAACTAAATTTTTTTTCATAATCCAACAAAATTAAATTTATTTTCATCTAAATTTACTCAAATATGGATCCTACAACAAAAATACTCAACAAAATCCAAAATAATCGAAGTTGATTTCAAATAAATTTAATAAAACTTGTTACTTCCAACTAAAATTTTTTTCACAATCCAACAAAATTGAAGTTATTTTCATCTAAATTTAATCAAATATAGATCCTACCACAAAAATACTCAACAAAATCCAAAAAAATCGAAGTTGATTTCAAATGATTTTATTAAAATTTGACAAAAATCTTGTCTACATCCAAGCAAATTGAAGTTATTTTCATCTAAATTTACTCAAATATAGATCCTACAACAAAAATACTCAACAAAATCCAAAAAAAATCGAAATTGATTTCAATTGAATTTATTAAAATTTCACAAAAATCTTGTCTACATCCAAGAAAATTGAAGTTATTTTCATCTAAATTTACTCAAATATAGATCCTACAACAAAAATACTCAACAAAATCCAAAAAAATCGAAGTTGATTTCAAATGATTTTATTAAAATTTGACAAAAATCTTGTCTACATACAAGAAAATTGAAGTTATTTTCATCTAAATTTAGTCAAATATAGATCCTACAACCAAAATACGCAACAAAATCCAAAATAATCGAAGTTGATTTCAAATAAATTTATTAAAATTTGACATTTCCAACTAAATTTTTTTTCATAATCCAACAAAATTGAAGTTATTTTCATCTAAATTTACTCAAATATAGATCCTACAACCAAAATACGCAACAAAATCCAAAATAATCGAAGTTGATTTCAAATAATTTTATTAAAATTTGACATTTCCAACTAAATTTTTTTTCATAATCCAACAAAATTAAATTTGTTTTCATCTAAATTTACTCAAATATGGATCCTACAACAAAAATACTCATCAAAATCCAAAATAATCGAAGTTGATTTCAAATAAATTTAATAAAACTTGATACTTCCAACTAAAATTTTTTTCACAATCCAACAAAATTGAAGTTATTTTCATCTAAATTTAATCAAATATAGATCCTACAACAAAAATACTCGACAAAATCCAAAAAAATCGAAGTTGATTTCATATGAATTTATTAAAATTTGACACTTCCAACTAAATTTTTTTTTATAATCCAACAAAATTGAAGTTATTTTCATCTAAATTTAGTCAAATATAGATCCTACAACCAAAATACTCATCAAAATCCAAAAAAATCGAAGTTGATTTCAAATGAATTTATTAAAATTTGACAAAAATCTTGTCTACATCCAAGAAAATTGAAGTTATTTTCATCTAAATTTACTCAAATATAGATCCTACAAAAAAATACTCAACAAAATCCAAAAAAATCGAAGTTGATTTCAAATGATTATATTAAAATTTGACAAAAATCTTGTCTACATACAAGAAAATTGAAGTTATTTTCATCTAAATTTAGTCAAATATAGATCCTACAACCAAAATAGTCATCAAAATCCAAAAAATCGAAGTTGATTTCAAATAAATTTATTAAAATTTGACATTTCCAACTAAATTTTTTTTCAGAATCCAACAAAATTGAAGTTATTTTCATCTAAATTTACTCAAATATAGACCCTACAACAAAAATACTCAACAAAATCCAAAAAAATCGAAGTTGATTTCAAATAAATTTATTAAAATTTGACACTTCCAACTAAATTTTTTTTCATAATCCAACAAAATTAAATTTATTTTCATCTAAATTTACTCAAATATGGATCCTACAACAAAAATACTCAACAAAATCCAAAATAATCGAAGTTGATTTCAAATAAATTTAATAAAACTTGTTACTTCCAACTAAAATTTTTTTCACAATCCAACAAAATTGAAGTTATTTTCATCTAAATTTAATCAAATATAGATCCTACCACAAAAATACTCAACAAAATCCAAAAAAATCGAAGTTGATTTCAAATGATTTTATTAAAATTTGACAAAAATCTTGTCTACATCCAAGAAAATTGAAGTTATTTTCATCTAAATTTACTCAAATATAGATCCTACAACAAAAATACTCAACAAAATCCAAAAAAATCGAAGTTGATTTCAAATGAATTTATTAAAATTTCACAAAAATCTTGTCTACATCCAAGAAAATTGAAGTTATTTTCATCAATATTTACTCAAATATAGATCCTACAACAAAAATACTCATCAAAATCCAAAAAAATCGAAGTTGATTTCAAATGATTTTATTAAAATTTGACAAAAATCTTGTCTACATACAAGAAAATTGAAGTTATTTTCATCTAAATTTAGTCAAATATAGATCCTACAACCAAAATACGCAACAAAATCCAAAATAATCGAAGTTGATTTCAAATAAATTTATTAAAATTTGACATTTCCAACTAAATTTTTTTTCATAATCCAACAAAATTGAAGTTATTTTCATCTAAATTTACTCAAATATAGATCCTACAACCAAAATACGCAACAAAATCCAAAATAATCGAAGTTGATTTCAAATAAATTTATTAAAATTTGACATTTCCAACTAAATTTTTTTTCATAATCCAACAAAATTAAATTTGTTTTCATCTAAATTTACTCAAATATGGATCCTACAACAAAAATACTCAACAAAATCCAAAAAAATCGAAGTTGATTTCAAATGATTTTATTAAAATTTGACAAAAATCTTGTCTACATACAAGAAAATTGAAGTTATTTTCATCTAAATTTAGTCAAATATAGATCCTACAACCAAAATAGTCATCAAAATCCAAAAAATCGAAGTTGATTTCAAATAAATTTATTAAAATTTGACATTTCCAACTAAATTTTTTTTCAGAATCCAACAAAATTGAAGTTATTTTCATCTAAATTTACTCAAAAATAGACCCTACAACAAAAATACTCAACAAAATCCAAAAAAATCGAAGTTGATTTCAAATAAATTTATTAAAATTTGACACTTCCAACTAAATTTTTTTTCATAATCCAACAAAATTAAATTTATTTTCATCTAAATTTACTCAAATATGGATCCTACAACAAAAATACTCAACAAAATCCAAAATAATCGAAGTTGATTTCAAATAAATTTAATAAAACTTGTTACTTCCAACTAAAATTTTTTTCACAATCCAACAAAATTGAAGTTATTTTCATCTAAACTTAATCAAATATAGATCCTACCACAAAAATACTCAACAAAATCCAAAAAAATCGAAGTTGATTTCAAATGATTTTATTAAAATTTGACAAAAATCTTGTCTACATCCAAGCAAATTGAAGTTATTTTCATCTAAATTTACTCAAATATAGATCCTACAACAAAAATACTCAACAAAATCCAAAAAAAATCGAAATTGATTTCAATTGAATTTATTAAAATTTCACAAAAATCTTGTCTACATCCAAGAAAATTGAAGTTATTTTCATCTAAATTTACTCAAATATAGATCCTACAACAAAAATACTCAACAAAATCCAAAAAAATCGAAGTTGATTTCAAATGATTTTATTAAAATTTGACAAAAATCTTGTCTACATACAAGAAAATTGAAGTTATTTTCATCTAAATTTAGTCAAATATAGATCCTACAACCAAAATACGCAACAAAATCCAAAATAATCGAAGTTGATTTCAAATAAATTTATTAAAATTTGACATTTCCAACTAAATTTTTTTTCATAATCCAACAAAATTGAAGTTATTTTCATCTAAATTTACTCAAATATAGATCCTACAACCAAAATACGCAACAAAATCCAAAATAATCGAAGTTGATTTCAAATAAATTTATTAAAATTTGACATTTCCAACTAATTTTTTTTTCATAATCCAACAAAATTAAATTTGTTTTCATCTAAATTTACTCAAATATGGATCCTACAACAAAAATACTCATCAAAATCCAAAATAATCGAAGTTGATTTCAAATAAATTTAATAAAACTTGATACTTCAAACTAAAATTTTTTTCACAATCCAACAAAATTGAAGTTATTTTCATCTAAATTTAATCAAATATAGATCCTACAACAAAAATACTCGACAAAATCCAAAAAAATCGAAGTTGATTTCATATGAATTTATTAAAATTGGACACTTCCAACTAAAATTTTTTTTATAATCCAACAAAATTGAAGTTATTTTCATCTAAATTTAGTCAAATATAGATCCTACAACCAAAATACTCATCAAAATCCAAAAAAATCGTAGTTGATTTCAAATGAATTTATTAAAATTTGACAAAAATCTTGTCTACATCCAAGAAAATTGAAGTTATTTTCATCTAAATTTACTCAAATATAGATCCTACAACAAAAATACTCAACAAAATCCAAAAAAATCGAAGTTGATTTCAAATGATTTTATTAAAATTTGACAAAAATCTTGTCTACATACAAGAAAATTGAAGTTATTTTCATCTAAATTTAGTCAAATATAGATCCTACAAACAAAATAGTCATCAAAATCCAAAAAATCGAAGTTGATTTCAAATAAATTTATTAAAATTTGACATTTCCAACTAAATTTTTTTTCAGAATCCAACAAAATTGAAGTTATTTTCATCTAAATTTACTCAAATATAGACCCTACAACAAAAATACTCAACAAAATCCAAAAAAATCGAAGTTGATTTCAAATAAATTTATTAAAATTTGACACTTCCAACTAAATTTTTTTTCATAATCCAACAAAATTAAATTTATTTTCATCTAAATTTACTCAAATATGGATCCTACAACAAAAATACTCAACAAAATCCAAAATAATCGAAGTTGATTTCAAATAAATTTAATAAAACTTGTTACTTCCAACTAAAATTTTTTTCACAATCCAACAAAATTGAAGTTATTTTCATCTAAATTTAATCAAATATAGATCCTACCACAAAAATACTCAACAAAATCCAAAAAAATCGAAGTTGATTTCAAATGATTTTATTAAAATTTGACAAAAATCTTGTCTACATCCAAGAAAATTGAACTTATTTTCATCTAAATTTACTCAAATATAGATCCTACAACAAAAATACTCAACAAAATCCAAAAAAATCGAAGTTGATTTCAAATGAATTTATTAAAATTTCACAAAAATCTTGTCTACATCCAAGAAAATTGAAGTTATTTTCATCTAAATTTACTCAAATATAGATCCTACAACAAAAATACTCAACAAAATCCAAAAAAATCGAAGTTGATTTCAAATGATTTTATTAAAATTTGACAAAAATCTTGTCTACATACAAGAAAATTGAAGTTATTTTCATCTAAATTTAGTCAAATATAGATCCTACAACCAAAATAGTCATCAAAATCCAAAAAATCGAAGTTGATTTCAAATAAATTTATTAAAATTTGACATTTCCAACTAAATTTTTTTTCAGAATCCAACAAAATTGAAGTTATTTTCATCTAAATTTACTCAAATATAGACCCTACAACAAAAATACTCAACAAAATCCAAAAAAATCGAAGTTGATTTCAAATAAATTTATTAAAATTTGACACTTCCAACTAAATTTTTTTTCATAATCCAACAAAATTAAATTTATTTTCATCTAAATTTACTCAAATATGGATCCTACAACAAAAATACTCAACAAAATCCAAAATAATCGAAGTTGATTTCAAATAAATTTAATAAAACTTGTTACTTCCAACTAAAATTTTTTTCACAATCCAACAAAATTGAAGTTATTTTCATCTAAATTTAATCAAATATAGATCCTACCACAAAAATACTCAACAAAATCCAAAAAAGTCGAAGTTGATTTCAAATGATTTTATTAAAATTTGACAAAAATCTTGTCTACATCCAAGAAAATTGAAGTTATTTTCATCTAAATTTACTCAAATATAGATCCTACAACAAAAATACTCAACAAAATCCAAAAAAAATCGAAGTTGATTTCAATTGAATTTATTAAAATTTCACAAAAATCTTGTCTACATCCAAGAAAATTGAAGTTATTTTCATCTAAATTTACTCAAATATAGATCCTACAACAAAAATACTCAACAAAATCCAAAAAAATCGAAGTTGATTTCAAATGATTTTATTAAAATTTGACAAAAATCTTGTCTACATACAAGAAAATTGAAGTTATTTTCATCTAAATTTAGTCAAATATAGATCCTACAACCAAAATACGCAACAAAATCCAAAATAATCGAAGTTGATTTCAAATAAATTTATTAAAATTTGACATTTCCAACTAAATTTTTTTTCATAATCCAACAAAATTGAAGTTATTTTCATCTAAATTTACTCAAATATAGATCCTACAACCAAAATACGCAACAAAATCCAAAATAATAGAAGTTGATTTCAAATAAATTTATTAAAATTTGACATTTCCAACTAAATTTTTTTTCATAATCCAACAAAATTAAATTTGTTTTCATCTAAATTTACTCAAATATGGATCCTACAACAAAAATACTCATCAAAATCCAAAATAATCGAAGTTGATTTCAAATAAATTTAATAAAACTTGATACTTCCAACTAAAATTTTTTTCACAATCCTACAAAATTGAAGTTATTTTCATCTAAATTTAATCAAATATAGATCCTACAACAAAAATACTCGACAAAATCCAAAAAAATCGAAGTTGATTTCATATGAATTTATTAAAATTGGACACTTCCAACTAAAATTTTTTTTATAATCCAACAAAATTGAAGTTATTTTCATCTAAATTTAGTCAAATATAGATCCTACAACCAAAATACTCATCAAAATCCAAAAAAATCGTAGTTGATTTCAAATGAATTTATTAAAATTTGACAAAAATCTTGTCTACATCCAAGAAAATTGAAGTTATTTTCATCTAAATTTACTCAAATATAGATCCTACAACAAAAATACTCAACAAAATCCAAAAAAATCGAAGTTGATTTCAAATGATTTTATTAAAATTTGACAAAAATCTTGTCTACATACAAGAAAATTGAAGTTATTTTCATCTAAATTTAGTCAAATATAGATCCTACAAACAAAATAGTCATCAAAATCCAAAAAATCGAAGTTGATTTCAAATAAATTTATTAAAATTTGACATTTCCAACTAAATTTTTTTTCAGAATCCAACAAAATTGAAGTTATTTTCATCTAAATTTACTCAAATATAGACCCTACAACAAAAATACTCAACAAAATCCAAAAAAATCGAAGTTGATTTCAAATAAATTTATTAAAATTTGACACTTCCAACTAAATTTTTTTTCATAATCCAACAAAATTAAATTTATTTTCATCTAAATTTACTCAAATATGGATCCTACAACAAAAATACTCAACAAAATCCAAAATAATCGAAGTTGATTTCAAATAAATTTAATAAAACTTGTTACTTCCAACTAAAATTTTTTTCACAATCCAACAAAATTGAAGTTATTTTCATCTAAATTTAATCAAATATAGATCCTACCACAAAAATACTCAACAAAATCCAAAAAAATCGAAGTTGATTTCAAATGATTTTATTAAAATTTGACAAAAATCTTGTCTACATCCAAGAAAATTGAAGTTATTTTCATCTAAATTTACTCAAATATAGATCCTACAACAAAAATACTCAACAAAATCCAAAAAAAATCGAAGTTGATTTCAATTGAATTTATTAAAATTTCACAAAAATCTTGTCTACATCCAAGAAAATTGAAGTTATTTTCATCTAAATTTACTCAAATATAGATCCTACAACAAAAATACTCAACAAAATCCAAAAAAATCGAAGTTGATTTCAAATGATTTTATTAAAATTTGACAAAAATCTTGTCTACATACAAGAAAATTGAAGTTATTTTCATCTAAATTTAGTCAAATATAGATCCTACAACCAAAATACGCAACAAAATCCAAAATAATCGAAGTTGATTTCAAATAAATTTATTAAAATTTGACATTTCCAATTAATTTTTTTTTCATAATCCAACAAAATTAAATTTGTTTTCATCTAAATTTACTCAAATATGGATCCTACAACATAAATACTCATCAAAATCCAAAATAATCGAAGTTGATTTCAAATAAATTTAATAAAACTTGATACTTCAAACTAAAATTTTTTTCACAATCCAACAAAATTGAAGTTATTTTCATCTAAATTTAATCAAATATAGATCCTACAACAAAAATACTCGACAAAATCCAAAAAAATCGAAGTTGATTTCATATGAATTTATTAAAATTGGACACTTCCAACTAAAATTTTTTTTATAATCCAACAAAATTGAAGTTATTTTCATCTAAATTTAGTCAAATATAGATCCTACAACCAAAATACTCATCAAAATCCAAAAAAATCGAAGTTGATTTCAAATGAATTTATTAAAATTTGACAAAAATCTTGTCTACATCCAAGAAAATTGAAGTTATTTTCATCTAAATTTACTCAAATATAGATCCTACAACAAAAATACTCAACAAAATCCAAAA
Organism: Andrena fulva; assembly: GCA_946251845.1. NCBI lineage: Eukaryota > Metazoa > Arthropoda > Insecta > Hymenoptera > Andrenidae > Andrena > Andrena fulva. The sequence goes on from CAMITZ010000243.1 coordinate 3,863,791, forward strand.
AAATCGAAGTTGATTTCAAATGATTTTATTAAAATTTGACAAAAATCTTGTCTACTTACAAGAAAATTGAAGTTATTTTCATCTAAATTTAGTCAAATATAGATCCTACAACCAAAATAGTCATCAAAATCCAAAAAAACGAAGTTGATTTCAAATAAATTTATTAAAATTTGACATTTCCAACTAAATTTTTTTTCAGAATCCAACAAAATTGAAGTTATTTTCATCTAAATTTACTCAAATATAGACCCTACAACAAAAATACTCAACAAAATCCAAAAAAAATCGAAGTTGATTTCAAATAAATTTATTAAAATTGGACACTTCCAACTAAATTTTTTTTCATAATCCAGCAAAATTAAATTTATTTTCATCTAAATTTACTCAAATATGGATCCTACAACAAAAATACTCAACAAAATCCAAAATAATCGAAGTTGATTTCAAATAAATTTAATAAAACTTGATACTTCCAACTAAAATTTTTTTCACAATCCAACAAAATTGAAGTTATTTTCATCTAAATTTAATCAAATATAGATCCTACAACAAAAATACTCGACAAAATCCAAAAAAATCGAAGTTGATTTCATATGAATTTATTAAAATTGGACACTTCCAACTAAAATTTTTTTTATAATCCAACAAAATTGAAGTTATTTTCATCTAAATTTAGTCAAATATAGATCCTACCACAAAAATACTCAACAAAATCCAAAAAAATCGAAGTTGATTTCAAATGATTTTATTAAAATTTGACAAAAATCTTGTCTACATCCAAGAAAATTGAAGTTATTTTCATCTAAATTTACTCAAATATAGATCCTACAACAAAAATACTCAACAAAATCCAAAAAAATCGAAGTTGATTTCAAATGAATTTATTAAAATTTCACAAAAATCTTGTCTACATCCAAGAAAATTGAAGTTATTTTCATCTAAATTTACTCAAATATAGATCCTACAACAAAAATAGTCAACAAAATCCAAAAAAATCGAAGTTGATTTCAAATGATTTTATTAAAATTTGACAAAAATCTTGTCTACATACAAGAAAATTGAAGTTATTTTCATCTAAATTTAGTCAAATATAGATCCTACAACCAAAATACGCAACAAAATCCAAAATAATCGATGTTGATTTCAAATAAATTTATTAAAATTTGACATTTCCAACTAAATTTTTTTTCATAATCCAACAAAATTGAAGTTATTTTCATCTAAATTTACTCAAATATAGATCCTACAACCAAAATACGCAACAAAATCCAAAATAATCGAAGTTGATTTCAAATAAATTTATTAAAATTTGACATTTCCAACTAAATTTTTTTTCATAATCCAACAAAATTAAATTTGTTTTCATCTAAATTTACTCAAATATGGATCCTACAACAAAAATACTCATCAAAATCCAAAATAATCGAAGTTGATTTCAAATAAATTTAATAAAACTTGATACTTCCAACTAAAATTTTTTTCACAATCCAACAAAATTGAAGTTATTTTCATCTAAATTTAATCAAATATAGATCCTACAACAAAAATACTCGACAAAATCCAAAAAAATCGAAGTTGATTTCATATGAATTTATTAAAATTTGACACTTCCAACTAAAATTTTTTTTATAATCCAACAAAATTGAAGTTATTTTCATCTAAATTTACTCAAATATAGATCCTACAACAAAAATACTCAACAAAATCCAAAAAAATCGAAGTTGATTTCAAATGATTTTATTAAAATTTGACAAAAATCTTGTCTACATACAAAAAAATTGAAGTTATTTTCATCTAAATTTCGTCAAATATAGATCCTACAACCAAAATAGTCATCAAAATCCAAAAAATCGAAGTTGATTTCAAATAAATTTATTAAAATTTGACATTTCCAACTAAATTTTTTTTCAGAATCCAACAAAATTGAAGTTATTTTCATCTAAATTTACTCAAATATAGACCCTACAACAAAAATACTCTACAAAATCCAAAAAAATCGAAGTTGATTTCAAATAAATTTATTAAAATTTGACACTTCCAACTAAATTTTTTTTCATAATCCAACAAAATTAAATTTATTTTCATCTAAATTTACTCAAATATGGATCCTACAACAAAAATACTCAACAAAATCCAAAATAATCGAAGTTGATTTCAAATAAATTTAATAAAACTTGATACTTCCAACTAAAATTTTTTTCACAATCCAACAAAATTGAAGTTATTTTCATATAAATTTAATCAAATATAGATCCTACAACAAAAATACTCGACAAAATCCAAAAAAATCGAAGTTGATTTCATATGAATTTATTAAAATTGGACACTTCCAACTAAAATTTTTTTTATAATCCAACAAAATTGAAGTTATTTTCATCTAAATTTAGTCAAATATAGATCCTACAACCAAAATACTCATCAAAATCCAAAAAAATCGAAGTTGATTTCAAATGAATTTATTAAAATTTGACAAAAATCTTGTCTACATCCAAGAAAATTGAAGTTATTTTCATCTAAATTTACTCAAATATAGATCCTACAACAAAAATACTCAACAAAATCCAAAAAAATCGAAGTTGATTTCAAATGATTTTATTAAAATTTGACAAAAATCTTGTCTACATACAAGAAAATTGAAGTTATTTTCATCTAAATTTAGTCAAATATAGATCCTACAACCAAAATACGCAACAAAATCCAAAATAATCGATGTTGATTTCAAATAAATTTATTAAAATTTGACATTTCCAACTAAATTTTTTTTCATAATCCAACAAAATTGAAGTTATTTTCATCTAAATTTACTCAAATATAGATCCTACAACCAAAATACGCAACAAAATCCAAAATAATCGAAGTTGATTTCAAATAAATTTATTAAAATTTGACACTTCCAACTAAATTTTTTTTCATAATCCAACAAAATTAAATTTATTTTCATCTAAATTTACTCAAATATGGATCCTACAACAAAAATACTCAACAAAATCCAAAATAATCGAAGTTGATTTCAAATAAATTTAATAAAACTTGTTACTTCCAACTAAAATTTTTTTCACAATCCAACAAAATTGAAGTTATTTTCATCTAAATTTAATCAAATATAGATCCTACCACAAAAATATTCAACAAAATCCAAAAAAATCGAAGTTGATTTCAAATGATTTTATTAAAATTTGACAAAAATCTTGTCTACATCCAAGAAAATTGAAGTTATTTTCATCTAAATTTACTCAAATATAGATCCTACAACAAAAATACTCAACAAAATCCAAAAAAAATCGAAGTTGATTTCAATTGAATTTATTAAAATTTCACAAAAATCTTGTCTACATCCAAGAAAATTGAAGTTATTTTCATCTAAATTTACTCAAATATAGATCCTACAACAAAAATACTCAACAAAATCCAAAAAAATCGAAGTTGATTTCAAATGATTTTATTAAAATTTGACAAAAATCTTGTCTACATACAAGAAAATTGAAGTTATTTTCATCTAAATTTAGTCAAATATAGATCCTACAACCAAAATACGCAACAAAATCCAAAATAATCGAAGTTGATTTCAAATAAATTTATTAAAATTTGACATTTCCAATTAATTTTTTTTTCATAATCCAACAAAATTAAATTTGTTTTCATCTAAATTTACTCAAATATGGATCCTACAACAAAAATACTCATCAAAATCCAAAATAATCGAAGTTGATTTCAAATAAATTTAATAAAACTTGATACTTCAAACTAAAATTTTTTTCACAATCCAACAAAATTGAAGTTATTTTCATCTAAATTTAATCAAATATAGATCCTACAACAAAAATACTCGACAAAATCCAAAAAAATCGAAGTTGATTTCATATGAATTTATTAAAATTGGACACTTCCAACTAAAATTTTTTTTATAATCCAACAAAATTGAAGTTATTTTCATCTAAATTTAGTCAAATATAGATCCTACAACCAAAATACTCATCAAAATCCAAAAAAATCGAAGTTGATTTCAAATGAATTTATTAAAATTTGACAAAAATCTTGTCTACATCCAAGAAAATTGAAGTTATTTTCATCTAAATTTACTCAAATATAGATCCTACAACAAAAATACTCAACAAAATCCAAAAAAATCGAAGTTGATTTCAAATGATTTTATTAAAATTTGACAAAAATCTTGTCTACTTACAAGAAAATTGAAGTTATTTTCATCTAAATTTAGTCAAATATAGATCCTACAACCAAAATAGTCATCAAAATCCAAAAAATCGAAGTTGATTTCAAATAAATTTATTAAAATTTGACATTTCCAACTAAATTTTTTTTCAGAATCCAACAAAATTGAAGTTATTTTCATCTAAATTTACTCAAATATAGACCCTACAACAAAAATACTCAACAAAATCCAAAAAAAATCGAAGTTGATTTCAAATAAATTTATTAAAATTGGACACTTCCAACTAAATTTTTTTTCATAATCCAGCAAAATTAAATTTATTTTCATCTAAATTTACTCAAATATGGATCCTACAACAAAAATACTCAACAAAATCCAAAATAATCGAAGTTGATTTCAAATAAATTTAATAAAACTTGATACTTCCAACTAAAATTTTTTTCACAATCCAACAAAATTGAAGTTATTTTCATCTAAATTTAATCAAATATAGATCCTACAACAAAAATACTCGACAAAATCCAAAAAAATCGAAGTTGATTTCATATGAATTTATTAAAATTGGACACTTCCAACTAAAATTTTTTTTATAATCCAACAAAATTGAAGTTATTTTCATCTAAATTTAGTCAAATATAGATCCTACCACAAAAATACTCAACAAAATCCAAAAAAATCGAAGTTGATTTCAAATGATTTTATTAAAATTTGACAAAAATCTTGTCTACATCCAAGAAAATTGAAGTTATTTTCATCTAAATTTACTCAAATATAGATCCTACAACAAAAATACTCAACAAAATCCAAAAAAATCGAAGTTGATTTCAAATGAATTTATTAAAATTTCACAAAAATCTTGTCTACATCCAAGAAAATTGAAGTTATTTTCATCTAAATTTACTCAAATATAGATCCTACAACAAAAATAGTCAACAAAATCCAAAAAAATCGAAGTTGATTTCAAATGATTTTATTAAAATTTGACAAAAATCTTGTCTACATACAAGAAAATTGAAGTTATTTTCATCTAAATTTAGTCAAATATAGATCCTACAACCAAAATACGCAACAAAATCCAAAATAATCGATGTTGATTTCAAATAAATTTATTAAAATTTGACATTTCCAACTAAATTTTTTTTCATAATCCAACAAAATTGAAGTTATTTTCATCTAAATTTACTCAAATATAGATCCTACAACCAAAATACGCAACAAAATCCAAAATAATCGAAGTTGATTTCAAATAAATTTATTAAAATTTGACATTTCCAACTAAATTTTTTTTCGTAATCCAACAAAATTAAATTTGTTTTCATCTAAATTTACTCAAATATGGATCCTACAACAAAAATACTCATCAAAATCCAAAATAATCGAAGTTGATTTCAAATAAATTTAATAAAACTTGATACTTCCAACTAAAATTTTTTTCACAATCCAACAAAATTGAAGTTATTTTCATCTAAATTTAATCAAATATAGATCCTACAACAAAAATACTCGACAAAATCCAAAAAAATCGAAGTTGATTTCATATGAATTTATTAAAATTTGACACTTCCAACTAAAATTTTTTTTATAATCCAACAAAATTGAAGTTATTTTCATCTAAATTTACTCAAATATAGATCCTACAACAAAAATACTCAACAAAATCCAAAAAAATCGAAGTTGATTTCAAATGATTTTATTAAAATTTGACAAAAATCTTGTCTACATACAAAAAAATTGAAGTTATTTTCATCTAAATTTCGTCAAATATAGATCCTACAAACAAAATAGTCATCAAAATCCAAAAAATCGAAGTTGATTTCAAATAAATTTATTAAAATTTGACATTTCCAACTAAATTTTTTTTCAGAATCCAACAAAATTGAAGTTATTTTCATCTAAATTTACTCAAATATAGACCCTACAACAAAAATACTCTACAAAATCCAAAAAAATCGAAGTTGATTTCAAATAAATTTATTAAAATTTGACACTTCCAACTAAATTTTTTTTCATAATCCAACAAAATTAAATTTATTTTCATCTAAATTTACTCAAATATGGATCCTACAACAAAAATACTCAACAAAATCCAAAATAATCGAAGTTGATTTCAAATAAATTTAATAAAACTTGATACTTCCAACTAAAATTTTTTTCACAATCCAACAAAATTGAAGTTATTTTCATATAAATTTAATCAAATATAGATCCTACAACAAAAATACTCGACAAAATCCAAAAAAATCGAAGTTGATTTCATATGAATTTATTAAAATTGGACACTTCCAACTAAAATTTTTTTTATAATCCAACAAAATTGAAGTTATTTTCATCTAAATTTAGTCAAATATAGATCCTACAACCAAAATACTCATCAAAATCCAAAAAAATCGAAGTTGATTTCAAATGAATTTATTAAAATTTGACAAAAATCTTGTCTACATCCAAGAAAATTGAAGTTATTTTCATCTAAATTTACTCAAATATAGATCCTACAACAAAAATACTCAACAAAATCCAAAAAAATCGAAGTTGATTTCAAATGATTTTATTAAAATTTGACAAAAATCTTGTCTACATACAAGAAAATTGAAGTTATTTTCATCTAAATTTAGTCAAATATAGATCCTACAACCAAAATACGCAACAAAATCCAAAATAATCGATGTTGATTTCAAATAAATTTATTAAAATTTGACATTTCCAACTAAATTTTTTTTCATAATCCAACAAAATTGAAGTTATTTTCATCTAAATTTACTCAAATATAGATCCTACAACCAAAATACGCAACAAAATCCAAAATAATCGAAGTTGATTTCAAATAAATTTATTAAAATTTGACATTTCCAACTAAATTTTTTTTCATAATCCAACAAAATTAAATTTGTTTTCATCTAAATTTACTCAAATATGGATCCTACAACAAAAATACTCATCAAAATCCAAAATAATCGAAGTTGATTTCAAATAAATTTAATAAAACTTGATACTTCCAACTAAAATTTTTTTCACAATCCAACAAAATTGAAGTTATTTTCATCTAAATTTAATCAAATATAGATCCTACAACAAAAATACTCGACAAAATCCAAAAAAATCGAAGTTGATTTCATATGAATTTATTAAAATTTGACACTTCCAACTAAAATTTTTTTTATAATCCAACAAAATTGAAGTTATTTTCATCTAAATTTACTCAAATATAGATCCTACAACAAAAATACTCAACAAAATCCAAAAAAATCGAAGTTGATTTCAAATGATTTTATTAAAATTTGACAAAAATCTTGTCTACATACAAAAAAATTGAAGTTATTTTCATCTAAATTTCGTCAAATATAGATCCTACAACCAAAATAGTCATCAAAATCCAAAAAATCGAAGTTGATTTCAAATAAATTTATTAAAATTTGACATTTCCAACTAAATTTTTTTTCAGAATCCAACAAAATTGAAGTTATTTTCATCTAAATTTACTCAAATATAGACCCTACAACAAAAATACTCTACAAAATCCAAAAAAATCGAAGTTGATTTCAAATAAATTTATTAAAATTTGACACTTCCAACTAAATTTTTTTTCATAATCCAACAAAATTAAATTTATTTTCATCTAAATTTACTCAAATATGGATCCTACAACAAAAATACTCAACAAAATCCAAAATAATCGAAGTTGATTTCAAATAAATTTAATAAAACTTGATACTTCCAACTAAAATTTTTTTCACAATCCAACAAAATTGAAGTTATTTTCATATAAATTTAATCAAATATAGATCCTACAACAAAAATACTCGACAAAATCCAAAAAAATCGAAGTTGATTTCATATGAATTTATTAAAATTGGACACTTCCAACTAAAATTTTTTTTATAATCCAACAAAATTGAAGTTATTTTCATCTAAATTTAGTCAAATATAGATCCTACAACCAAAATACTCATCAAAATCCAAAAAAATCGAAGTTGATTTCAAATGAATTTATTAAAATTTGACAAAAATCTTGTCTACATCCAAGAAAATTGAAGTTATTTTCATCTAAATTTACTCAAATATAGATCCTACAACAAAAATACTCAACAAAATCCAAAAAAATCGAAGTTGATTTCAAATGATTTTATTAAAATTTGACAAAAATCTTGTCTACATACAAGAAAATTGAAGTTATTTTCATCTAAATTTAGTCAAATATAGATCCTACAACCAAAATAGTCATCAAAATCCAAAAAATCGAAGTTGATTTCAAATAAATTTATTAAAATTTGACATTTCCAACTAAATTTTTTTTCAGAATCCAACAAAATTGAAGTTATTTTCATCTAAATTTACTCAAATATAGACCCTACAACAAAAATACTCAACAAAATCCAAAAAAATCGAAGTTGATTTCAAATAAATTTATTAAAATTTGTCACTTCCAACTAAATTTTTTTTCATAATCCAACAAAATTAAATTTATTTTCATCTAAATTTACTCAAATATGGATCCTACAACAAAAATACTCAACAAAATCCAAAATAATCGAAGTTGATTTCAAATAAATTTAATAAAACTTGTTACTTCCAACTAAAATTTTTTTCACAATCCAACAAAATTGAAGTTATTTTCATCTAAATTTAATCAAATATAGATCCTACCACAAAAATACTCAACAAAATCCAAAAAAAACGAAGTTGATTTCAAATGATTTTATTAAAATTTGACAAAAATCTTGTCTACATCCAAGAAAATTGAAGTTATTTTCATCTAAATTTACTCAAATATAGATCCTACAACAAAAATACTCAACAAAATCCAAAAAAATCGAAGTTGATGTCAAATGAATTTATTAAAATTTCACAAAAATCTTGTCTACATCCAAGAAAATTGAAGTTATTTTCATCTAAATTTACTCAAATATAGATCCTACAACAAAAATACTCAACAAAATCCAAAAAAATCGAAGTTGATTTCAAATGATTTTATTTAAATTTGACAAAAATCTTGTCTACATACAAGAAAATTGAAGTTATTTTCATCTAAATTTAGTCAAATATAGATCCTACAACCAAAATACGCAACAAAATCCAAAATAATCGAAGTTGATTTCAAATAAATTTATTAAAATTTGACATTTCCAAATAAATTTTTTTTCATAATCCAACAAAATTGAAGTTATTTTCATCTAAATTTACTCAAATATAGATCCTACAACCAAAATACGCAACAAAATCCAAAATAATCGAATTTGATTTCAAATAAATTTATTAAAATTTGACATTTCCAACTAAATTTTTTTTCATAATCCAACAAAATTAAATTTGTTTTCATCTAAATTTACTCAAATATGGATCCTACAACAAAAATACTCATCAAAATCCAAAATAATCGAAGTTGATTTCAAATAAATTTAATAAAACTTGATACTTCCAACTAAAATTTTTTTCACAATCCAACAAAATTGAAGTTATTTTCATCTAAATTTAATCAAATATAGATCCTACAACAAAAATACTCGACAAAATCCAAAAAAATCGAAGTTGATTTCATATGAATTTATTAAAATTTGACACTTCCAACTAAATTTTTTTTTATAATCCAACAAAATTGAAGTTATTTTCATCTAAATTTAGTCAAATATAGATCCTACAACCAAAATACTCATCAAAATCCAAAAAAATCGAAGTTGATTTCAAATGAATTTATTAAAATTTGACAAAAATCTTGTCTACATCCAAGAAAATTGAAGTTATTTTCATCTAAATTTACTCAAATATAGATCCTACAACAAAAATACTCAACAAAATCCAAAAAAATCGATGTTGATTTCAAATGATTTTATTAAAATTTGACAAAAATCTTGTCTACATCCAAGAAAATTGAAGTTATTTTCATCTAAATTTACTCAAATATAGATCCTACAACAAAAATACTCAACAAAATCCAAAAAAATCGAAGTTGATTTCAAATGATTTTATTAAAATTTGACAAAAATCTTGTCTACATACAAGAAAATTGAAGTTATTTTCATCTAAATTTAATCAAATATAGATCCTACCACAAAAATACTCAACAAAATCCAAAAAAATCGAAGTTGATTTCAAATGATTTTATTAAAATTTGACAAAAATCTTGTCTACATCCAAGAAAATTGAAGTTATTTTCATCTAAATTTACTCAAATATAGATCCTACAACAAAAATACTCAACAAAATCCAAAAAAATCGAAGTTGATTTCAAATGAATTTATTAAAATTTCACAAAAATCTTGTCTACATCCAAGAAAATTGAAGTTATTTTCATCTAAATTTACTCAAATATAGATCCTACAACAAAAATACTCAACAAAATCCAAAAAAATCGAAGTTGATTTCAAATGATTTTATTTAAATTTGACAAAAATCTTGTCTACATACAAGAAAATTGAAGTTATTTTCATCTAAATTTAGTCAAATATAGATCCTACAACCAAAATACGCAACAAAATCCAAAATAATCGAAGTTGATTTCAAATAAATTTATTAAAATTTGACATTTCCAACTAAATTTTTTTTCATAATCCAACAAAATTGAAGTTATTTTCATCTAAATTTACTCAAATATAGATCCTACAACCAAAATACGCAACAAAATCCAAAATAATCGAATTTGATTTCAAATAAATTTATTAAAATTTGACATTTCCAACTAAATTTTTTTTCATAATCCAACAAAATTAAATTTGTTTTCATCTAAATTTACTCAAATATGGATCCTACAACAAAAATACTCATCAAAATCCAAAATAATCGAAGTTGATTTCAAATAAAGTTAATAAAACTTGATACTTCCAACTAAAATTTTTTTCACAATCCAACAAAATTGAAGTTATTTTCATCTAAATTTAATCAAATATAGATCCTACAACAAAAATACTCGACAAAATCCAAAAAAATCGAAGTTGATTTCATATGAATTTATTAAAATTTGACACTTCCAACTAAAATTTTTTTTATAATCCAACAAAATTGAAGTTATTTTCATCTAAATTTAGTCAAATATAGATCCTACAACCAAAATACTCATCAAAATCCAAAAAAATCGAAGTTGATTTCAAATGAATTTATTAAAATTTGACAAAAATCTTGTCTACATCCAAGAAAATTGAAGTTATTTTCATCTAAATTTACTCAAATATAGATCCTACAACAAAAATACTCAACAAAATCCAAAAAAATCGAAGTTGATTTCAAATGATTTTATTTAAATTTGACAAAAATCTTGTCTACATACAAGAAAATTGAAGTTATTTTCATCTAAATTTAGTCAAATATAGATCCTACAACCAAAATACGCAACAAAATCCAAAATAATCGAAGTTGATTTCAAATAAATTTATTAAAATTAGACATTTCCAACTAAATTTTTTTTCATAATCCAACAAAATTGAAGTTATTTTCATCTAAATTTACTCAAATATAGATCCTACAACCAAAATACACAACAAAATCCAAAATAATCGAATTTGATTTCAAATAAATTTATTAAAATTTGACATTTCCAACTAAATTTTTTTTCATAATCCAACAAAATTAAATTTGTTTTCATCTAAATTTACTCAAATATGGATCCTACAACAAAAATACTCATCAAAATCCAAAATAATCGAAGTTGATTTCAAATAAATTTAATAAAACTTGATACTTCCAACTAAAATTTTTTTCACAATCCAACAAAATTGAAGTTATTTTCATCTAAATTTAATCAAATATAGATCCTACAACAAAAATACTCGACAAAATCCAAAAAAATCGAAGTTGATTTCATATGAATTTATTAAAATTTGACACTTCCAACTAAAATTTTTTTTATAATCCAACAAAATTGAAGTTATTTTCATCTAAATTTAGTCAAATATAGATCCTACAACCAAAATACTCATCAAAATCCAAAAAAATCGAAGTTGATTTCAAATGAATTTATTAAAATTTGACAAAAATCTTGTCTACATCCAAGAAAATTGAAGTTATTTTCATCTAAATTTACTCAAATATAGATCCTACAACAAAAATACTCAACAAAATCCAAAAAAATCGATGTTGATTTCAAATGATTTTATTAAAATTTGACAAAAATCTTGTCTACATACAAGAAAATTGAAGTTATTTTCATCTAAATTTAGTCAAATATAGATCCTACAACCAAAATAGTCATCAAAATCCAAAAAATCGAAGTTGATTTCAAATAAATTTATTAAAATTTGACATTTCCAACTAAATTTTTTTTCAGAATCCAACAAAATTGAAGTTATTTTCATCTAAATTTACTCAAATATAGACCCTACAACAAAAATACTCAACAAAATCCAAAAAAATCGAAGTTGATTTCAAATAAATTTATTAAAATTTGACACTTCCAACTAAATTTTTTTTCATAATCCAACAAAATTAAATTTATTTTCATCTAAATTTACTCAAATATGGATCCTACAACAAAAATACTCAACAAAATCCAAAATAATCGAAGTTGATTTCAAATAAATTTAATAAAACTTGATACTTCCAACTAAAATTTTTTTCACAATCCAACAAAATTGAAGTTATTTTCATTTAAATTTAATCAAATATAGATCCTACAACAAAAATACTCGACAAAATCCAAAAAAATCGAAGTTGATTTCATATGAATTTATTAAAATTGGACACTTCCAACTAAAATTTTTTTTATAATCCAACAAAATTGAAGTTATTTTCATCTAAATTTACTCAAATATAGATCCTACAACCAAAATACTCATCAAAATCCAAAAAAATCGAAGTTGATTTCAAATGAATTTATTAAAATTTGACAAAAATCTTGTCTACATCCAAGAAAATTGAAGTTATTTTCATCTAAATTTACTCAAATATAGATCCTACAACAAAAATACTCAACAAAATCCAAAAAAATCGAAGTTGATTTCAAATGATTTTATTAAAATTTGACAAAAATCTTGTCTACATACAAGAAAATTGAAGTTATTTTCATCTAAATTTAATCAAATATAGATCCTACCACAAAAATACTCAACAAAATCCAAAAAAATCGAAGTTGATTTCAAATGATTTTATTAAAATTTGACAAAAATCTTGTCTACATCCAAGAAAATTGAAGTTATTTTCATCTAAATTTACTCAAATATAGATCCTACAACAAAAATACTCAACAAAATCCAAAAAAATCGAAGTTGATTTCAAATGAATTTATTAAAATTTCACAAAAATCTTGTCTACATCCAAGAAAATTGAAGTTATTTTCATCTAAATTTACTCAAATATAGATCCTACAACAAAAATACTCCACAAAATCCAAAAAAATCGAAGTTGATGTCAAATGAATTTATTAAAATTTCACAAAAATCTTGTCTACATCCAAGAAAATTGAAGTTATTTTCATCTAAATTTACTCAAATATAGATCCTACAACAAAAATACTCAACAAAATCCAAAAAAATCGAAGTTGATTTCAAATGATTTTATTTAAATTTGACAAAAATCTTGTCTACATACAAGAAAATTGAAGTTATTTTCATCTAAATTTAGTCAAATATAGATCCTACAACCAAAATACGCAACAAAATCCAAAATAATCGAAGTTGATTTCAAATAAATTTATTAAAATTTGACATTTCCAACTAAATTTTTTTTCATAATCCAACAAAATTGAAGTTATTTTCATCTAAATTTACTCAAATATAGATCCTACAACCAAAATACGCAACAAAATCCAAAATAATCGAATTTGATTTCAAATAAATTTATTAAAATTTGACATTTCCAACTAAATTTTTTTTCATAATCCAACAAAATTAAATTTGTTTTCATCTAAATTTACTCAAATATGGATCCTACAACAAAAATACTCATCAAAATCCAAAATAATCGAAGTTGATTTCAAATAAATTTAATAAAACTTGATACTTCCAACTAAAATTTTTTTCACAATCCAACAAAATTGAAGTTATTTTCATCTAAATTTAATCAAATATGGATCCTACAACAAAAATACTCGACAAAATCCAAAAAAATCGAAGTTGATTTCATATGAATTTATTAAAATTTGACACTTCCAACTAAATTTTTTTTTATAATCCAACAAAATTGAAGTTATTTTCATCTAAATTTAGTCAAATATAGATCCTACAACCAAAATACTCATCAAAATCCAAAAAAATCGAAGTTGATTTCAAATGAATTTATTAAAATTTGACAAAAATCTTGTCTACATCCAAGAAAATTGAAGTTATTTTCATCTAAATTTACTCAAATATAGATCCTACAACAAAAATACTCAACAAAATCCAAAAAAATCGATGTTGATTTCAAATGATTTTATTAAAATTTGACAAAAATCTTGTCTACATCCAAGAAAATTGAAGTTATTTTCATCTAAATTTACTCAAATATAGATCCTACAACAAAAATACTCAACAAAATCCAAAAAAATCGAAGTTGATTTCAAATGATTTTATTAAAATTTGACAAAAATCTTGTCTACATACAAGAAAATTGAAGTTATTTTCATCTAAATTTAATCAAATATAGATCCTACCACAAAAATACTCAACAAAATCCAAAAAAATCGAAGTTGATTTCAAATGATTTTATTAAAATTTGACAAAAATCTTGTCTACATCCAAGAAAATTGAAGTTATTTTCATCTAAATTTAGTCAAATATAGATCCTACAACCAAAATACGCAACAAAATCCAAAATAATCGAAGTTGATTTCAAATAAATTTATTAAAATTTGACATTTCCAACTAAATTTTTTTTCATAATCCAACAAAATTGAAGTTATTTTCATCTAAATTTACTCAAATATAGATCCTACAACCAAAATACGCAACAAAATCCAAAATAATCGAATTTGATTTCAAATAAATTTATTAAAATTTGACATTTCCAACTAAATTTTTTTTCATAATCCAACAAAATTAAATTTGTTTTCATCTAAATTTACTCAAATATGGATCCTACAACAAAAATACTCATCAAAATCCAAAATAATCGAAGTTGATTTCAAATAAATTTTATAAAACTTGATACTTCCAACTAAAATTTTTTTCACAATCCAACAAAATTGAAGTTATTTTCATCTAAATTTAATCAAATATAGATCCTACAACAAAAATACTCGACAAAATCCAAAAAAATCGAAGTTGATTTCATATGAATTTATTAAAATTTGACACTTCCAACTAAAATTTTTTTTATAATCCAACAAAATTGAAGTTATTTTCATCTAAATTTAGTCAAATATAGATCCTACAACCAAAATACTCATCAAAATCCAAAAAAATCGAAGTTGATTTCAAATGAATTTATTAAAATTTGACAAAAATCTTGTCTACATCCAAGAAAATTGAAGTTATTTTCATCTAAATTTACTCAAATATAGATCCTACAACAAAAATACTCAACAAAATCCAAAAAAATCGAAGTTGATTTCAAATGATTTTATTTAAATTTGACAAAAATCTTGTCTACATACAAGAAAATTGAAGTTATTTTCATCTAAATTTAGTCAAATATAGATCCTACAACCAAAATACGCAACAAAATCCAAAATAATCGAAGTTGATTTCAAATAAATTTATTAAAATTTAACATTTCCAACTAAATTTTTTTTCATAATCCAACAAAATTGAAGTTATTTTCATCTAAATTTACTCAAATATAGATCCTACAACCAAAATACGCAACAAAATCCAAAATAATCGAATTTGATTTCAAATAAATTTATTAAAATTTGACATTTCCAACTAAATTTTTTTTCATAATCCAACAAAATTAAATTTGTTTTCATCTAAATTTACTCAAATATGGATCCTACAACAAAAATACTCATCAAAATCCAAAATAATCGAAGTTGATTTCAAATAAATTTAATAAAACTTGATACTTCCAACTAAAATTTTTTTCACAATCCAACAAAATTGTAGTTATTTTCATCTAAATTTAATCAAATATAGATCCTACAACAAAAATACTCGACAAAATCCAAAAAAATCGAAGTTGATTTCATATGAATTTATTAAAATTTGACACTTCCAACTAAAATTTTTTTTATAATCCAACAAAATTGAAGTTATTTTCATCTAAATTTAGTCAAATATAGATCCTACAACCAAAATACTCATCAAAATCCAAAAAAATCGAAGTTGATTTCAAATGAATTTATTAAAATTTGACAAAAATCTTGTCTACATCCAAGAAAATTGAAGTTATTTTCATCTAAATTTACTCAAATATAGATCCTACAACAAAAATACTCAACAAAATCCAAAAAAATCGATATTGATTTCAAATGATTTTATTAAAATTTGACAAAAATCTTGTCTACATACAAGAAAATTGAAGTTATTTTCATCTAAATTTAGTCAAATATAGATCCTACAACCAAAATAGTCATCAAAATCCAAAAAATCGAAGTTGATTTCAAATAAATTTATTAAAATTTGACATTTCCAACTAAATTTTTTTTCAGAATCCAACAAAATTGAAGTTATTTTCATCTAAATTTACTCAAATATAGACCCTACAACAAAAATACTCAACAAAATCCAAAAAAATCGAAGTTGATTTCAAATAAATTTATTAAAATTTGACACTTCCAACTAAATTTTTTTTCATAATCCAACAAAATTAAATTTATTTTCATCTAAATTTACTCAAATATGGATCCTACAACAAAAATACTCAACAAAATCCAAAATAATCGAAGTTGATTTCAAATAAATTTAATAAAACTTGATACTTCCAACTAAATTTTTTTTCACAATCCAACAAAATTGAAGTTATTTTCATTTAAATTTAATCAAATATAGATCCTACAACAAAAATACTCGACAAAATCCAAAAAAATCGAAGTTGATTTCATATGAATTTATTAAAATTGGACACTTCCAACTAAAATTTTTTTTATAATCCAACAAAATTGAAGTTATTTTCATCTAAATTTACTCAAATATAGATCCTACAACCAAAATACTCATCAAAATCCAAAAAAATCGAAGTTGATTTCAAATGAATTTATTAAAATTTGACAAAAATCTTGTCTACATCCAAGAAAATTGAAGTTATTTTCATCTAAATTTACTCAAATATAGATCCTACAACAAAAATACTCAACAAAATCCAAAAAAATCGAAGTTGATTTCAAATGATTTTATTAAAATTTGACAAAAATCTTGTCTACATACAAGAAAATTGAAGTTATTTTCATCTAAATTTAATCAAATATAGATCCTACCACAAAAATACTCAACAAAATCCAAAAAAATCGAAGTTGATTTCAAATGATTTTATTAAAATTTGACAAAAATCTTGTCTACATCCAAGAAAATTGAAGTTATTTTCATCTAAATTTACTCAAATATAGATCCTACAACAAAAATACTCAACAAAATCCAAAAAAATCGAAGTTGATTTCAAATGAATTTATTAAAATTTCACAAAAATCTTGTCTACATCCAAGAAAATTGAAGTTATTTTCATCTAAATTTACTCAAATATAGATCCTACAACAAAAATACTCAACAAAATCCAAAAAAATCGAAGTTGATTTCAAATGATTTTATTTAAATTTGACAAAAATCTTGTCTACATACAAGAAAATTGAAGTTATTTTCATCTAAATTTAGTCAAATATAGATCCTACAACCAAAATACGCAACAAAATCCAAAATAATCGAAGTTGATTTCAAATAAATTTATTAAAATTTGACATTTCCAACTAAATTTTTTTTCATAATCCAACAAAATTGAAGTTATTTTCATCTAAATTTACTCAAATATAGATCCTACAACCAAAATACGCAACAAAATCCAAAATAATCGAAGTTGATTTCAAATAAATTTATTAAAATTTGACATTTCCAACTAAATTTTTTTTCATAATCCAACAAAATTAAATTTGTTTTCATCTAAATTTACTCAAATATGGATCCTACAACAAAAATACTCATCAAAATCCAAAATAATCGAAGTTGATTTCAAATAAATTTAATAAAACTTGATACTTCCAACTAAAATTTTTTTCACAATCCAACAAAATTGAAGTTATTTTCATCTAAATTTAATCAAATATAGATCCTACAACAAAAATACTCGACAAAATCCAAAAAAATCGAAGTTGATTTCATATGAATTTATTAAAATTTGACACTTCCAACTAAAATTTTTTTTCATAATCCAACAAAATTAAATTTGTTTTCATCTAAATTTACTCAAATATGGATCCTACAACAAAAATACTCATCAAAATCCAAAATAATCGAAGTTGATTTCAAATGATTTTATTAAAATTTGACAAAAATCTTGTCTACATACAAAAAAATTGAAGTTATTTTCATCTAAATTTCGTCAAATATAGATCCTACAACCAAAATAGTCATCAAAATCCAAAAAATCGAAGTTGATTTCAAATAAATTTATTAAAATTTGACATTTCCAACTAAATTTTTTTTCAGAATCCAACAAAATTGAAGTTATTTTCATCTAAATTTACTCAAATATAGACCCTACAACAAAAATACTCTACAAAATCCAAAAAAATCGAAGTTGATTTCAAATAAATTTATTAAAATTTGACACTTCCAACTAAATTTTTTTTCATAATCCAACAAAATTAAATTTATTTTCATCTAAATTTACTCAAATATGGATCCTACAACAAAAATACTCAACAAAATCCAAAATAATCGAAGTTGATTTCAAATAAATTTAATAAAACTTGATACTTCCAACTAAAATTTTTTTCACAATCCAACAAAATTGAAGTTATTTTCATATAAATTTAATCAAATATAGATCCTACAACAAAAATACTCGACAAAATCCAAAAAAATCGAAGTTGATTTCATATGAATTTATTAAAATTGGACACTTCCAACTAAAATTTTTTTTATAATCCAACAAAATTGAAGTTATTTTCATCTAAATTTAGTCAAATATAGATCCTACAACCAAAATACTCATCAAAATCCAAAAAAATCGAAGTTGATTTCAAATGAATTTATTAAAATTTGACAAAAATCTTGTCTACATCCAAGAAAATTGAAGTTATTTTCATCTAAATTTACTCAAATATAGATCCTACAACAAAAATACTCAACAAAATCCAAAAAAATCGAAGTTGATTTCAAATGATTTTATTAAAATTTGACAAAAATCTTGTCTACATACAAGAAAATTGAAGTTATTTTCATCTAAATTTAGTCAAATATAGATCCTACAACCAAAATACGCAACAAAATCCAAAATAATCGATGTTGATTTCAAATAAATTTATTAAAATTTGACATTTCCAACTAAATTTTTTTTCATAATCCAACAAAATTGAAGTTATTTTCATCTAAATTTACTCAAATATAGATCCTACAACCAAAATACGCAACAAAATCCAAAATAATCGAAGTTGATTTCAAATAAATTTATTAAAATTTGACATTTCCAACTAAATTTTTTTTCATAATCCAACAAAATTAAATTTGTTTTCATCTAAATTTACTCAAATATGGATCCTACAACAAAAATACTCATCAAAATCCAAAATAATCGAAGTTGATTTCAAATAAATTTAATAAAACTTGATACTTCCAACTAAAATTTTTTTCACAATCCAACAAAATTGAAGTTATTTTCATCTAAATTTAATCAAATATAGATCCTACAACAAAAATACTCGACAAAATCCAAAAAAATCGAAGTTGATTTCATATGAATTTATTAAAATTTGACACTTCCAACTAAAATTTTTTTTATAATCCAACAAAATTGAAGTTATTTTCATCTAAATTTACTCAAATATAGATCCTACAACAAAAATACTCAACAAAATCCAAAAAAATCGAAGTTGATTTCAAATGATTTTATTAAAATTTGACAAAAATCTTGTCTACATACAAAAAAATTGAAGTTATTTTCATCTAAATTTCGTCAAATATAGATCCTACAACCAAAATAGTCATCAAAATCCAAAAAATCGAAGTTGATTTCAAATAAATTTATTAAAATTTGACATTTCCAACTAAATTTTTTTTCAGAATCCAACAAAATTGAAGTTATTTTCATCTAAATTTACTCAAATATAGACCCTACAACAAAAATACTCTACAAAATCCAAAAAAATCGAAGTTGATTTCAAATAAATTTATTAAAATTTGACACTTCCAACTAAATTTTTTTTCATAATCCAACAAAATTAAATTTATTTTCATCTAAATTTACTCAAATATGGATCCTACAACAAAAATACTCAACAAAATCCAAAATAATCGAAGTTGATTTCAAATAAATTTAATAAAACTTGATACTTCCAACTAAAATTTTTTTCACAATCCAACAAAATTGAAGTTATTTTCATATAAATTTAATCAAATATAGATCCTACAACAAAAATACTCGACAAAATCCAAAAAAATCGAAGTTGATTTCATATGAATTTATTAAAATTGGACACTTCCAACTAAAATTTTTTTTATAATCCAACAAAATTGAAGTTATTTTCATCTAAATTTAGTCAAATATAGATCCTACAACCAAAATACTCATCAAAATCCAAAAAAATCGAAGTTGATTTCAAATGAATTTATTAAAATTTGACAAAAATCTTGTCTACATCCAAGAAAATTGAAGTTATTTTCATCTAAATTTACTCAAATATAGATCCTACAACAAAAATACTCAACAAAATCCAAAAAAATCGAAGTTGATTTCAAATGATTTTATTAAAATTTGACAAAAATCTTGTCTACATACAAGAAAATTGAAGTTATTTTCATCTAAATTTAGTCAAATATAGATCCTACAACCAAAATAGTCATCAAAATCCAAAAAATCGAAGTTGATTTCAAATAAATTTATTAAAATTTGACATTTCCAACTAAATTTTTTTTCAGAATCCAACAAAATTGAAGTTATTTTCATCTAAATTTACTCAAATATAGACCCTACAACAAAAATACTCAACAAAATCCAAAAAAATCGAAGTTGATTTCAAATAAATTTATTAAAATTTGACACTTCCAACTAAATTTTTTTTCATAATCCAACAAAATTAAATTTATTTTCATCTAAATTTACTCAAATATGGATCCTACAACAAAAATACTCAACAAAATCCAAAATAATCGAAGTTGATTTCAAATAAATTTAATAAAACTTGTTACTTCCAACTAAAATTTTTTTCACAATCCAACAAAATTGAAGTTATTTTCATCTAAATTTAATCAAATATAGATCCTACCACAAAAATACTCAACAAAATCCAAAAAAATCGAAGTTGATTTCAAATGATTTTATTAAAATTTGACAAAAATCTTGTCTACATCCAAGAAAATTGAAGTTATTTTCATCTAAATTTACTCAAATATAGATCCTACAACAAAAATACTCAACAAAATCCAAAAAAATCGAAGTTGATGTCAAATGAATTTATTAAAATTTCACAAAAATCTTGTCTACATCCAAGAAAATTGAAGTTATTTTCATCTAAATTTACTCAAATATAGATCCTACAACAAAAATACTCAACAAAATCCAAAAAAATCGAAGTTGATTTCAAATGATTTTATTTAAATTTGACAAAAATCTTGTCTACATACAAGAAAATTGAAGTTATTTTCATCTAAATTTAGTCAAATATAGATCCTACAACCAAAATACGCAACAAAATCCAAAATAATCGAAGTTGATTTCAAATAAATTTATTAAAATTTGACATTTCCAACTAAATTTTTTTTCATAATCCAACAAAATTGAAGTTATTTTCATCTAAATTTACTCAAATATAGATCCTACAACCAAAATACGCAACAAAATCCAAAATAATCGAATTTGATTTCAAATAAATTTATTAAAATTTGACATTTCCAACTAAATTTTTTTTCATAATCCAACAAAATTAAATTTGTTTTCATCTAAATTTACTCAAATATGGATCCTACAACAAAAATACTCATCAAAATCCAAAATAATCGAAGTTGATTTCAAATAAATTTAATAAAACTTGATACTTCCAACTAAAATTTTTTTCACAATCCAACAAAATTGAAGTTATTTTCATCTAAATTTAATCAAATATAGATCCTACAACAAAAATACTCGACAAAATCCAAAAAAATCGAAGTTGATTTCATATGAATTTATTAAAATTTGACACTTCCAACTAAAATTTTTTTTATAATCCAACAAAATTGAAGTTATTTTCATCTAAATTTAGTCAAATATAGATCCTACAACCAAAATACTCATCAAAATCCAAAAAAATCGAAGTTGATTTCAAATGAATTTATTAAAATTTGACAAAAATCTTGTCTACATCCAAGAAAATTGAAGTTATTTTCATCTAAATTTACTCAAATATAGATCCTACAACAAAAATACTCAACAAAATCCAAAAAAATCGATGTTGATTTCAAATGATTTTATTAAAATTTGACAAAAATCTTGTCTACATCCAAGAAAATTGAAGTTATTTTCATCTAAATTTACTCAAATATAGATCCTACAACAAAAATACTCAACAAAATCCAAAAAAATCGAAGTTGATTTCAAATGATTTTATTAAAATTTGACAAAAATCTTGTCTACATACAAGAAAATTGAAGTTATTTTCATCTAAATTTAATCAAATATAGATCCTACCACAAAAATACTCAACAAAATCCAAAAAAATCGAAGTTGATTTCAAATGATTTTATTAAAATTTGACAAAAATCTTGTCTACATCCAAGAAAATTGAAGTTATTTTCATCTAAATTTACTCAAATATAGATCCTACAACAAAAATACTCAACAAAATCCAAAAAAATCGAAGTTGATTTCAAATGAATTTATTAAAATTTCACAAAAATCTTGTCTACATCCAAGAAAATTGAAGTTATTTTCATCTAAATTTATTCAAATATAGATCCTACAACAAAAATACTCAACAAAATCCAAAAAAATCGAAGTTGATTTCAAATGATTTTATTTAAATTTGACAAAAATCTTGTCTACATACAAGAAAATTGAAGTTATTTTCATCTAAATTTTGTCAAATATAGATCCTACAACCAAAATACGCAACAAAATCCAAAATAATCGAAGTTGATTTCAAATAAATTTATTAAAATTTGACATTTCCAACTAAATTTTTTTTCATAATCCAACAAAATTGAAGTTATTTTCATCTAAATTTACTCAAATATAGATCCTACAACCAAAATACGCAACAAAATCCAAAATAATCGAATTTGATTTCACATAAATTTATTAAAATTTGACATTTCCAACTAAATTTTTTTTCATAATCCAACAAAATTAAATTTGTTTTCATCTAAATTTACTCAAATATGGATCCTACAACAAAAATACTCATCAAAATCCAAAATAATCGAAGTTGATTTCAAATAAATTTAATAAAACTTGATACTTCCAACTAAAATTTTTTTCACAATCCAACAAAATTGAAGTTATTTTCATCTAAATTTAATCAAATATAGATCCTACAACAAAAATACTCGACAAAATCCAAAAAAATCGAAGTTGATTTCATATGAATTTATTAAAATTTGACACTTCCAACTAAAATTTTTTTTATAATCCAACAAAATTGAAGTTATTTTCATCTAAATTTAGTCAAATATAGATCCAACAACCAAAATACTCATCAAAATCCAAAAAAATCGAAGTTGATTTCAAATGAATTTATTAAAATTTGACAAAAATCTTGTCTACATCCAAGAAAATTGAAGTTATTTTCATCTAAATTTACTCAAATATAGATCCTACAACAAAAATACTCAACAAAATCCAAAAAAATCGAAGTTGATTTCAAATGATTTTATTTAAATTTGACAAAAATCTTGTCTACATACAAGAAAATTGAAGTTATTTTCATCTAAATTTAGTCAAATATAGATCCTACAACCAAAATACGCAACAAAATCCAAAATAATCGAAGTTGATTTCAAATAAATTTATTAAAATTTGACATTTCCAACTAAATTTTTTTTCATAATCCAACAAAATTGAAGTTATTTTCATCTAAATTTACTCAAATATAGATCCTACAACCAAAATACGCAACAAAATCCAAAATAATCGAATTTGATTTCAAATAAATTTATTAAAATTTGACATTTCCAACTAAATTTTTTTTCATAATCCAACAAAATTAAATTTGTTTTCATCTAAATTTACTCAAATATGGATCCTACAACAAAAATACTCATCAAAATCCAAAATAATCGAAGTTGATTTCAAATAAATTT
This sequence comes from Andrena fulva, assembly GCA_946251845.1. Classification (NCBI taxonomy): domain Eukaryota; kingdom Metazoa; phylum Arthropoda; class Insecta; order Hymenoptera; family Andrenidae; genus Andrena; species Andrena fulva. The sequence continues at coordinate 3,888,223 of CAMITZ010000243.1, forward strand.
AATAAAACTTGATACTTCCAACTAAAATTTTTTTCACAATCCAACAAAATTGAAGTTATTTTCATCTAAATTTAATCAAATATAGATCCTACAACAAAAATACTCGACAAAATCCAAAAAAATCGAAGTTGATTTCATATGAATTTATTAAAATTTGACACTTCCAACTAAAATTTTTTTTATAATCCAACAAAATTGAAGTTATTTTCATCTAAATTTAGTCAAATATAGATCCTACAACCAAAATACTCATCAAAATCCAAAAAAATCGAAGTTGATTTCAAATGAATTTATTAAAATTTGACAAAAATCTTGTCTACATCCAAGAAAATTGAAGTTATTTTCATCTAAATTTACTCAAATATAGATCCTACAACAAAAATACTCAACAAAATCCAAAAAAATCGATGTTGATTTCAAATGATTTTATTAAAATTTGACAAAAATCTTGTCTACATCCAAGAAAATTGAAGTTATTTTCATCTAAATTTACTCAAATATAGATCCTACAACAAAAATACTCAACAAAATCCAAAAAAATCGAAGTTGATTTCAAATGATTTTATTAAAATTTGACAAAAATCTTGTCTACATACAAGAAAATTGAAGTTATTTTCATCTAAATTTAATCAAATATAGATCCTACCACAAAAATACTCAACAAAATCCAAAAAAATCGAAGTTGATTTCAAATGATTTTATTAAAATTTGACAAAAATCTTGTCTACATCCAAGAAAATTGAAGTTATTTTCATCTAAATTTACTCAAATATAGATCCTACAACAAAAATACTCAACAAAATCCAAAAAAATCGAAGTTGATTTCAAATGAATTTATTAAAATTTCACAAAAATCTTGTCTACATCCAAGAAAATTGAAGTTATTTTCATCTAAATTTACTCAAATATAGATCCTACAACAAAAATACTCAACAAAATCCAAAAAAATCGAAGTTGATTTCAAATGATTTTATTTAAATTTGACAAAAATCTTGTCTACATACAAGAAAATTGAAGTTATTTTCATCTAAATTTTGTCAAATATAGATCCTACAACCAAAATACGCAACAAAATCCAAAATAATCGAAGTTGATTTCAAATAAATTTATTAAAATTTGACATTTCCAACTAAATTTTTTTTCATAATCCAACAAAATTGAAGTTATTTTCATCTAAATTTACTCAAATATAGATCCTACAACCAAAATACGCAACAAAATCCAAAATAATCGAATTTGATTTCAAATAAATTTATTAAAATTTGACATTTCCAACTAAATTTTTTTTCATAATCCAACAAAATTAAATTTGTTTTCATCTAAATTTACTCAAATATGGATCCTACAACAAAAATACTCATCAAAATCCAAAATAATCGAAGTTGATTTCAAATAAATTTAATAAAACTTGATACTTCCAACTAAAATTTTTTTCACAATCCAACAAAATTGAAGTTATTTTCATCTAAATTTAATCAAATATAGATCCTACAACAAAAATACTCGACAAAATCCAAAAAAATCGAAGTTGATTTCATATGAATTTATTAAAATTTGACACTTCCAACTAAAATTTTTTTTATAATCCAACAAAATTGAAGTTATTTTCATCTAAATTTAGTCAAATATAGATCCTACAACCAAAATACTCATCAAAATCCAAAAAAATCGAAGTTGATTTCAAATGAATTTATTAAAATTTGACAAAAATCTTGTCTACATCCAAGAAAATTGAAGTTATTTTCATCTAAATTTACTCAAATATAGATCCTACAACAAAAATACTCAACAAAATCCAAAAAAATCGAAGTTGATTTCAAATGATTTTATTTAAATTTGACAAAAATCTTGTCTACATACAAGAAAATTGAAGTTATTTTCATCTAAATTTAGTCAAATATAGATCCTACAACCAAAATACGCAACAAAATCCAAAATAATCGAAGTTGATTTCAAATAAATTTATTAAAATTTGACATTTCCAACTAAATTTTTTTTCATAATCCAACAAAATTGAAGTTATTTTCATCTAAATTTACTCAAATATAGATCCTACAACCAAAATACGCAACAAAATCCAAAATAATCGAATTTGATTTCAAATAAATTTATTAAAATTTGACATTTCCAACTAAATTTTTTTTCATAATCCAACAAAATTAAATTTGTTTTCATCTAAATTTACTCAAATATGGATCCTACAACAAAAATACTCATCAAAATCCAAAATAATCGAAGTTGATTTCAAATAAATTTAATAAAACTTGATACTTCCAACTAAAATTTTTTTCACAATCCAACAAAATTGAAGTTATTTTCATCTAAATTTAATCAAATATAGATCCTACAACAAAAATACTCGACAAAATCCAAAAAAATCGAAGTTGATTTCATATGAATTTATTAAAATTTGACACTTCCAACTAAAATTTTTTTTATAATCCAACAAAATTGAAGTTATTTTCATCTAAATTTACTCAAATATAGATCCTACAACAAAAATACTCAACAAAATCCAAAAAAATCGATGTTGATTTCAAATGATTTTATTAAAATTTGACAAAAATCTTGTCTACATACAAGAAAATTGAAGTTATTTTCATCTAAATTTAGTCAAATATAGATCCTACAACCAAAATAGTCATCAAAATCCAAAAAATCGAAGTTGATTTCAAATAAATTTATTAAAATTTGACATTTCCAACTAAATTTTTTTTCAGAATCCAACAAAATTGAAGTTATTTTCATCTAAATTTACTCAAATATAGACCCTACAACAAAAATACTCAACAAAATCCAAAAAAATCGAAGTTGATTTCAAATAAATTTATTAAAATTTGACACTTCCAACTAAATTTTTTTTCATAATCCAACAAAATTAAATTTATTTTCATCTAAATTTACTCAAATATGGATCCTACAACAAAAATACTCAACAAAATCCAAAATAATCGAAGTTGATTTCAAATAAATTTAATAAAACTTGATACTTCCAACTAAAATTTATTTCACAATCCAACAAAATTGAAGTTATTTTCATTTAAATTTAATCAAATATAGATCCTACAACAAAAATACTCGACAAAATCCAAAAAAATCGAAGTTGATTTCATATGAATTTATTAAAATTGGACACTTCCAACTAAAATTTTTTTTATAATCCAACAAAATTGAAGTTATTTTCATCTAAATTTACTCAAATATAGATCCTACAACCAAAATACTCATCAAAATCCAAAAAAATCGAAGTTGATTTCAAATGAATTTATTAAAATTTGACAAAAATCTTGTCTACATCCAAGAAAATTGAAGTTATTTTCATCTAAATTTACTCAAATATAGATCCTACAACAAAAATACTCAACAAAATCCAAAAAAATCGAAGTTGATTTCAAATGATTTTATTAAAATTTGACAAAAATCTTGTCTACATACAAGAAAATTGAAGTTATTTTCATCTAAATTTAATCAAATATAGATCCTACCACAAAAATACTCAACAAAATCCAAAAAAATCGAAGTTGATTTCAAATGATTTTATTAAAATTTGACAAAAATCTTGTCTACATCCAAGAAAATTGAAGTTATTTTCATCTAAATTTACTCAAATATAGATCCTACAACAAAAATACTCAACAAAATCCAAAAAAATCGAAGTTGATTTCAAATGAATTTATTAAAATTTCACAAAAATCTTGTCTACATCCAAGAAAATTGAAGTTATTTTCATCTAAATTTACTCAAATATAGATCCTACAACAAAAATACTCAACAAAATCCAAAAAAATCGAAGTTGATTTCAAATGATTTTATTTAAATTTGACAAAAATCTTGTCTACATACAAGAAAATTGAAGTTATTTTCATCTAAATTTAGTCAAATATAGATCCTACAACCAAAATACGCAACAAAATCCAAAATAATCGAAGTTGATTTCAAATAAATTTATTAAAATTTGACATTTCCAACTAAATTTTTTTTCATAATCCAACAAAATTGAAGTTATTTTCATCTAAATTTACTCAAATATAGATCCTACAACCAAAATACGCAACAAAATCCAAAATAATCGAATTTGATTTCAAATAAATTTATTAAAATTTGACATTTCCAACTAAATTTTTTTTCATAATCCAACAAAATTAAATTTGTTTTCATCTAAATTTACTCAAATATGGATCCTACAACAAAAATACTCATCAAAATCCAAAATAATCGAAGTTGATTTCAAATAAATTTAATAAAACTTGATACTTCCAACTAAAATTTTTTTCACAATCCAACAAAATTGAAGTTATTTTCATCTAAATTTAATCAAATATAGATCCTACAACAAAAATACTCGACAAAATCCAAAAAAATCGAAGTTGATTTCATATGAATTTATTAAAATTTGACACTTCCAACTAAAATTTTTTTTATAATCCAACAAAATTGAAGTTATTTTCATCTAAATTTAGTCAAATATAGATCCTACAACCAAAATACTCATCAAAATCCAAAAAAATCGAAGTTGATTTCAAATGAATTTATTAAAATTTGACAAAAATCTTGTCTACATCCAAGAAAATTGAAGTTATTTTCATCTAAATTTACTCAAATATAGATCCTACAACAAAAATACTCAACAAAATCCAAAAAAATCGATGTTGATTTCAAATGATTTTATTAAAATTTGACAAAAATCTTGTCTACATACAAGAAAATTGAAGTTATTTTCATCTAAATTTAGTCAAATATAGATCCTACAACCAAAATAGTCATCAAAATCCAAAAAATCGAAGTTGATTTCAAATAAATTTATTAAAATTTGACATTTCCAACTAAATTTTTTTTCAGAATCCAACAAAATTGAAGTTATTTTCATCTAAATTTACTCAAATATAGACCCTACAACAAAAATACTCAACAAAATCCAAAAAAATCGAAGTTGATTTCAAATAAATTTATTAAAATTTGACACTTCCAACTAAATTTTTTTTCATAATCCAACAAAATTAAATTTATTTTCATCTAAATTTACTCAAATATGGATCCTACAACAAAAATACTCAACAAAATCCAAAATAATCGAAGTTGATTTCAAATAAATTTAATAAAACTTGATACTTCCAACTAAAATTTTTTTCACAATCCAACAAAATTGAAGTTATTTTCATTTAAATTTAATCAAATATAGATCCTACAACAAAAATACTCGACAAAATCCAAAAAAATCGAAGTTGATTTCATATGAATTTATTAAAATTGGACACTTCCAACTAAAATTTTTTTTATAATCCAACAAAATTGAAGTTATTTTCATCTAAATTTACTCAAATATAGATCCTACAACCAAAATACTCATCAAAATCCAAAAAAATTGAAGTTGATTTCAAATGAATTTATTAAAATTTGACAAAAATCTTGTCTACATCCAAGAAAATTGAAGTTATTTTCATCTAAATTTACTCAAATATAGATCCTACAACAAAAATACTCAACAAAATCCAAAAAAATCGATGTTGATTTCAAATGATTTTATTAAAATTTGACAAAAATCTTGTCTACATCCAAGAAAATTGAAGTTATTTTCATCTAAATTTACTCAAATATAGATCCTACAACAAAAATACTCAACAAAATCCAAAAAAATCGAAGTTGATTTCAAATGATTTTATTAAAATTTGACAAAAATCTTGTCTACATACAAGAAAATTGAAGTTATTTTCATCTAAATTTAATCAAATATAGATCCTACCACAAAAATACTCAACAAAATCCAAAAAAATCGAAGTTGATTTCAAATGATTTTATTAAAATTTGACAAAAATCTTGTCTACATCCAAGAAAATTGAAGTTATTTTCATCTAAATTTACTCAAATATAGATCCTACAACAAAAATACTCAACAAAATCCAAAAAAATCGAAGTTGATTTCAAATGAATTTATTAAAATTTCACAAAAATCTTGTCTACATCCAAGAAAATTGAAGTTATTTTCATCTAAATTTACTCAAATATAGATCCTACAACCAAAATACGCAACAAAATCCAAAATAATCGAATTTGATTTCAAATAAATTTATTAAAATTTGACATTTCCAACTAAATTTTTTTTCATAATCCAACAAAATTAAATTTGTTTTCATCTAAATTTACTCAAATATGGATCCTACAACAAAAATACTCATCAAAATCCAAAATAATCGAAGTTGATTTCAAATAAATTTAATAAAACTTGATACTTCCAACTAAAATTTTTTTCACAATCCAACAAAATTGAAGTTATTTTCATCTAAATTTAATCAAATATAGATCCTACAACAAAAATACTCGACAAAATCCAAAAAAATCGAAGTTGATTTCATATGAATTTATTAAAATTTGACACTTCCAACTAAAATTTTTTTTATAATCCAACAAAATTGAATGTATTTTCATCTAAATTTAGTCAAATATAGATCCTACAACCAAAATACTCATCAAAATCCAAAAAAATCGAAGTTGATTTCAAATGAATTTATTAAAATTTGACAAAAATCTTGTCTACATCCAAGAAAATTGAAGTTATTTTCATCTAAATTTACTCAAATATAGATCCTACAACAAAAATACTCAACAAAATCCAAAAAAATCGATGTTGATTTCAAATGATTTTATTAAAATTTGACAAAAATCTTGTCTACATACAAGAAAATTGAAGTTATTTTCATCTAAATTTAGTCAAATATAGATCCTACAACCAAAATAGTCATCAAAATCCAAAAAATCGAAGTTGATTTCAAATAAATTTATTAAAATTTGACAGTTCCAACTAAATTTTTTTTCAGAATCCAACAAAATTGAAGTTATTTTCATCTAAATTTACTCAAATATAGACCCTACAACAAAAATACTCAACAAAATCCAAAAAAATCGAAGTTGATTTCAAATAAATTTATTAAAATTTGACACTTCCAACTAAATTTTTTTTCATAATCCAACAAAATTAAATTTATTTTCATCTAAATTTACTCAAATATGGATCCTACAACAAAAATACTCAACAAAATCCAAAATAATCGAAGTTGATTTCAAATAAATTTAATAAAACTTGATACTTCCAACTAAAATTTTTTTCACAATCCAACAAAATTGAAGTTATTTTCATTTAAATTTAATCAAATATAGATCCTACAACAAAAATACTCGACAAAATCCAAAAAAATCGAAGTTGATTTCATATGAATTTATTAAAATTGGACACTTCCAACTAAAATTTTTTTTATAATCCAACAAAATTGAAGTTATTTTCATCTAAATTTACTCAAATATAGATCCTACAACCAAAATACTCATCAAAATCCAAAAAAATCGAAGTTGATTTCAAATTAATTTATTAAAATTTGACAAAAATCTTGTCTACATCCAAGAAAATTGAAGTTATTTTCATCTAAATTTACTCAAATATAGATCCTACAACAAAAATACTCAACAAAATCCAAAAAAATCGAAGTTGATTTCAAATGATTTTATTAAAATTTGACAAAAATCTTGTCTACATCCAAGAAAATTGAAGTTATTTTCATCTAAATTTACTCAAATATTGATCCTACAACAAAAATACTCAACAAAATCCAAAAAAATCGAAGTTGATTTCAAATGAATTTATTAAAATTTCACAAAAATCTTGTCTACATCCAACAAAATTAAATTTATTTTCATCTAAATTTACTCAAATATGGATCCTACAACAAAAATACTCAACAAAATCCAAAAAAATCGAAGTTGATTTCAAATAAATTTATTAAAATTTGACACTTCCAACTAAATTTTTTTTCATAATCCAACAAAATTAAATTTATTTTCATCTAAATTTACTCAAATATGGATCCTACAACAAAAATACTCAACAAAATCCAAAATAATCGAAGTTGATTTCAAATAAATTTAATAAAACTTGTTACTTCCAACTAAAATTTTTTTCACAATCCAACAAAATTGAAGTTATTTTCATCTAAATTTAATCAAATATAGATCCTACCACAAAAATACTCAACAAAATCCAAAAAAATCGAAATTGATTTCAAATGATTTTATTAAAATTTGACAAAAATCTTGTCTACATCCAAGAAAATTGAAGTTATTTTCATCTAAATTTACTCAAATATTGATCCTACAACAAAAATACTCAACAAAATCCAAAAAAATCGAAGTTGATTTCAAATGAATTTATTAAAATTTCACAAAAATCTTGTCTACATCCAAGAAAATTGAAGTTATTTTCATCTAAATTTAATCAAATATAGATCCTACAACAAAAATACTCGACAAAATCCAAAAAAATCGAAGTTGATTTCATATGAATTTATTAAAATTGGACACTTCCAACTAAAATTTTTTTTATAATCCAACAAAATTGAAGTTATTTTCATCTAAATTTAGTCAAATATAGATCCTACAACCAAAATACTCATCAAAATCCAAAAAAATCGAAGTTGATTTCAAATGAATTTATTAAAATTTGACAAAAATCTTGTCTACATCCAAGAAAATTGAAGTTATTTTCATCTAAATTTACTCAAATATAGATCCTACAACAAAAATACTCAACAAAATCCAAAAAAATCGAAGTTGATTTCAAATGATTTTATTAAAATTTGACAAAAATCTTGTCTACATACAAGAAAATTGAAGTTATTTTCATCTAAATTTAGTCAAATATAGATCCTACAACCAAAATAGTCATCAAAATCCAAAAAATCGAAGTTGATTTCAAATAAATTTATTAAAATTTGACATTTCCAACTAAATTTTTTTTCAGAATCCAACAAAATTGAAGTTATTTTCATCTAAATTTACTCAAATATAGACCCTACAACAAAAATACTCAACAAAATCCAAAAAAATCGAAGTTGATTTCAAATAAATTTATTAAAACTTGTTACTTCCAACTAAAATTTTTTTCACAATCCAACAAAATTGAAGTTATTTTCATCTAAATTTAATCAAATATAGATCCTACCACAAAAATACTCAACAAAATCCAAAAAAATCGAAGTTGATTTCAAATGATTTTATTAAAATTTGACAAAAATCTTGTCTACATCCAAGAAAATTGAAGTTATTTTCATCTAAATTTACTCAAATATAGATCCTACAACAAAAATACTCAACAAAATCCAAAAAAATCGAAGTTGATTTCAAATGAATTTATTAAAATTTCACAAAAATCTTGTCTACATCCAAGAAAATTGAAGTTATTTTCATCTAAATTTACTCAAATATAGATCCTACAACAAAAATACTCAACAAAATCCAAAAAAATCGAAGTTGATTTCAAATGATTTTATTAAAATTTGACAAAAATCTTGTCTACATACAAGAAAATTGAAGTTACTTTCATCTAAATTTAGTCAAATATAGATCCTACAACCAAAATACGCAACAAAATCCAAAATAATCGAAGTTGATTTCAAATAAATTTATTAAAATTTGACATTTCCAACTAAAATTTTTTTCACAATCCAACAAAGTTGAAGTTATTTTCATCTAAATTTAATCAAATATAGATCCTACAACAAAAATACTCGACAAAATCCAAAAAAATCGAAGTTGATTTCATATGAATTTATTAAAATTGGACACTTCCAACTAAAATTTTTTTTATAATCCAACAAAATTGAAGTTATTTTCATCTAAATTTAGTCAAATATAGATCCTACAACCAAAATACTCATCAAAATCCAAAAAAATCGAAGTTGATTTCAAATTAATTTATTAAAATTTGACAAAAATCTTGTCTACATCCAAGAAAATTGAAGTTATTCTCATCTAAATTTACTCAAATATAGATCCTACAACAAAAATACTCAACAAAATCCAAAAAAAACGAAGTTGATTTCAAATGATTTTATTAAAATTTGACAAAAATCTTGTCTACATCCAAGAAAATTGAAGTTATTTTCATCTAAATTTACTCAAATATAGATCCTACAACAAAAATACTCAACAAAATCCAAAAAAATCGAAGTTGATTTCAAATGAATTTATTAAAATTTCACCAAAATCTTGTCTACATCCAAGAAAATTGAAGTTATTTTCATCTAAATTTACTCAAATATAGATCCTACAACAAAAATACTCAACAAAATCCAAAAAAATCGAAGTTGATTTCAAATGATTTTATTAAAATTTGACAAAAATCTTGTCTACATACAAGAAAATTGAAGTTACTTTCATCTAAATTTAGTCAAATATAGATCCTACAACAAAAATACTCAACAAAATCCAAAAAAATCGAAGTTGATTTCAAAGGATTTTATTAAAATTTGACAAAAATCTTGTCTACATACAAGAAAATTGAAGTTATTTTCATCTAAATTTAGTCAAATATAGATCCTACAACCAAAATAGTCATCAAAATCCAAAAAATCGAAGTTGATTTCAAATAAATTTATTAAAATTTGACATTTCCAACTAAATTTTTTTTCAGAATCCAACAAAATTGAAGTTATTTTCATCTAAATTTACTCAAATATAGACCCTACAACAAAAATACTCAACAAAATCCAAAGAAATCGAATTTGATTTCAAATAAATTTATTAAAATTTGACATTTCCAACTAAATTTTTTTTCATAATCCAACAAAATTAAATTTGTTTTCATCTAAATTTACTCAAATATGGATCCTACAACAAAAATACTCATCAAAATCCAAAATAATCGAAGTTGATTTCAAATAAATTTAATAAAACTTGATACTTCCAACTAAAATTTTTTTCACAATCCAACAAAATTGAAGTTATTTTCATCTAAATTTAATCAAATATAGATCCTACAACAAAAATACTCGACAAAATCCAAAAAAATCGAAGTTGATTTCATATGAATTTATTAAAATTTGACACTTCCAACTAAAATTTTTTTTATAATCCAACAAAATTGAAGTTATTTTCATCTAAATTTAGTCAAATATAGATCCTACAACCAAAATACTCATCAAAATCCAAAAAAATCGAAGTTGATTTCAAATGAATTTATTAAAATTTGACAAAAATCTTGTCTACATCCAAGAAAATTGAAGTTATTTTCATCTAAATTTACTCAAATATAGATCCTACAACAAAAATACTCAACAAAATCCAAAAAAATCGAAGTTGATTTCAAATGATTTTATTTAAATTTGACAAAAATCTTGTCTACATACAAGAAAATTGAAGTTATTTTCATCTAAATTTAGTCAAATATAGATCCTACAACCAAAATACGCAACAAAATCCAAAATAATCGAAGTTGATTTCAAATAAATTTATTAAAATTTGACATTTCCAACTAAATTTTTTTTCATAATCCAACAAAATTGAAGTTATTTTCATCTAAATTTACTCAAATATAGATCCTACAACCAAAATACGCAACAAAATCCAAAATAATCGAAGTTGATTTCAAATAAATTTATTAAAATTTGACATTTCCAACTAAATTTTTTTTCATAATCCAACAAAATTGAAGTTATTTTCATCTAAATTTACTCAAATATAGATCCTACAACCAAAATACGCAACAAAATCCAAAATAATCGAATTTGATTTCAAATAAATTTATTAAAATTTGACATTTCCAACTAAATTTTTTTTCATAATCCAACAAAATTAAATTTGTTTTCATCTAAATTTACTCAAATATGGATCCTACAACAAAAATACTCATCAAAATCCAAAATAATCGAAGTTGATTTCAAATAAATTTAATAAAACTTGATACTTCCAACTAAAATTTTTTTCACAATCCAACAAAATTGAAGTTATTTTCATCTAAATTTAATCAAATATAGATCCTACAACAAAAATACTCGACAAAATCCAAAAAAATCGAAGTTGATTTCATATGAATTTATTAAAATTTGACACTTCCAACTAAATTTTTTTTTATAATCCAACAAAATTGAAGTTATTTTCATCTAAATTTAGTCAAATATAGATCCTACAACCAAAATACTCATCAAAATCCAAAAAAATCGAAGTTGATTTCAAATGAATTTATTAAAATTTGACAAAAATCTTGTCTACATCCAAGAAAATTGAAGTTATTTTCATCTAAATTTACTCAAATATAGATCCTACAACAAAAATACTCAACAAAATCCAAAAAAATCGATGTTGATTTCAAATGATTTTATTAAAATTTGACAAAAATCTTGTCTACATACAAGAAAATTGAAGTTATTTTCATCTAAATTTAGTCAAATATAGATCCTACAACCAAAATAGTCATCAAAATCCAAAAAATCGAAGTTGATTTCAAATAAATTTATTAAAATTTGACATTTCCAACTAAATTTTTTTTCAGAATCCAACAAAATTGAAGTTATTTTCATCTAAATTTACTCAAATATAGACCCTACAACAAAAATACTCAACAAAATCCAAAAAAATCGAAGTTGATTTCAAATAAATTTATTAAAATTTGACACTTCCAACTAAATTTTTTTTCATAATCCAACAAAATTAAATTTATTTTCATCTAAATTTACTCAAATATGGATCCTACAACAAAAATACTCAACAAAATCCAAAATAATCGAAGTTGATTTCAAATAAATTTAATAAAACTTGATACTTCCAACTAAAATTTTTTTCACAATCCAACAAAATTGAAGTTATTTTCATTTAAATTTAATCAAATATAGATCCTACAACAAAAATACTCGACAAAATCCAAAAAAATCGAAGTTGATTTCATATGAATTTATTAAAATTGGACACTTCCAACTAAAATTTTTTTTATAATCCAACAAAATTGAAGTTATTTTCATCTAAATTTACTCAAATATAGATCCTACAACCAAAATACTCATCAAAATCCAAAAAAATCGAAGTTGATTTCAAATTAATTTATTAAAATTTGACAAAAATCTTGTCTACATCCAAGAAAATTGAAGTTATTTTCATCTAAATTTACTCAAATATAGATCCTACAACAAAAATACTCAACAAAATCCAAAAAAATCGAAGTTGATTTCAAATGATTTTATTAAAATTTGACAAAAATCTTGTCTACATCCAAGAAAATTGAAGTTATTTTCATCTAAATTTACTCAAATATTGATCCTACAACAAAAATACTCAACAAAATCCAAAAAAATCGAAGTTGATTTCAAATGAATTTATTAAAATTTCACAAAAATCTTGTCTACATCCAACAAAATTAAATTTATTTTCATCTAAATTTACTCAAATATGGATCCTACAACAAAAATACTCAACAAAATCCAAAAAAATCGAAGTTGATTTCAAATAAATTTATTAAAATTTGACACTTCCAACTAAATTTTTTTTCATAATCCAACAAAATTAAATTTATTTTCATCTAAATTTACTCAAATATGGATCCTACAACAAAAATACTCAACAAAATCCAAAATAATCGAAGTTGATTTCAAATAAATTTAATAAAACTTGTTACTTCCGACTAAAATTTTTTTCACAATCCAACAAAATTGAAGTTATTTTCATCTAAATTTAATCAAATATAGATCCTACCACAAAAATACTCAACAAAATCCAAAAAAATCGAAATTGATTTCAAATGGTTTTATTAAAATTTGACAAAAATCTTGTCTACATCCAAGAAAATTGAAGTTATTTTCATCTAAATTTACTCAAATATTGATCCTACAACAAAAATACTCAACAAAATACAAAAAAATCGAAGTTGATTTCAAATGAATTTATTAAAATTTCACAAAAATCTTGTCTACATCCAAGAAAATTGAAGTTATTTTCATCTAAATTTACTCAAATATAGATCATACAACAAAAATACTCAACAAAATCCAAAAAAATCGAAGTTGATTTCAAATGATTTTATTAAAATTTGACAAAAATCTTGTCTACATACAAGAAAATTGAAGTTATTTTCATCTAAATTTAGTCAAATATAGATCCTACAACCAAAATACGCAACAAAATCCAAAATAATCGAAGTTGATTTCAAATAAATTTTTTAAAATTTGACATTTCCAACTAAATTTTTTTTCATAATCCAACAAAATTAAATTTGTTTTCATCTAAATTTACTCAAATATGGATCCTACAACAAAAATACTCATCAAAATCCAAAATAATCGAAGTTGATTTCAAATAAATTTAATAAAACTTGATACTTCCAACTAAAATTTTTTTCACAATCCAACAAAATTGAAGTTATTTTCATCTAAATTTAATCAAATATAGATCCTACAACAAAAATACTCGACAAAATCCAAAAAAATCGAAGTTGATTTCATATGAATTTATTAAAATTGGACACTTCCAACTAAAATTTTTTTTATAATCCAACAAAATTGAAGTTATTTTCATCTAAATTTAGTCAAATATAGATCCTACAACCAAAATACTCATCAAAATCCAAAAAAATCGAAGTTGATTTCAAATGAATTTATTAAAATTTGACAAAAATCTTGTCTACATCCAAGAAAATTGAAGTTATTTTCATCTAAATTTACTCAAATATAGATCCTACAACAAAAATACTCAACAAAATCCAAAAAAATCGAAGTTGATTTCAAATGATTTTATTAAAATTTGACAAAAATCTTGTCTACATACAAGAAAATTGAAGTTATTTTCATCTAAATTTAGTCAAATATAGATCCTACAACCAAAATAGTCATCAAAATCCAAAAAATCGAAGTTGATTTCAAATAAATTTATTAAAATTTGACATTTCCAACTAAATTTTTTTTCAGAATCCAACAAAATTGAAGTTATTTTCATCTAAATTTACTCAAATATAGACCCTACAACAAAAATACTCAACAAAATCCAAAAAAATCGAAGTTGATTTCAAATAAATTTATTAAAACTTGTTACTTCCAACTAAAATTTTTTTCACAATCCAACAAAATTGAAGTTATTTTCATCTAAATTTAATCAAATATAGATCCTACCACAAAAATACTCAACAAAATCCAAAAAAATCGAAGTTGATTTCAAATGATTTTATTAAAATTTGACAAAAATCTTGTCTACATCCAAGAAAATTGAAGTTATTTTCATCTAAATTTACTCAAATATAGATCCTACAACAAAAATACTCAACAAAATCCAAAAAAATCGAAGTTGATTTCAAATGAATTTATTAAAATTTCACAAAAATCTTGTCTACATCCAAGAAAATTGAAGTTATTTTCATCTAAATTTACTCAAATATAGATCCTACAACAAAAATACTCAACAAAATCCAAAAAAATCGAAGTTGATTTCAAATGATTTTATTAAAATTTGACAAAAATCTTGTCTACATACAAGAAAATTGAAGTTACTTTCATCTAAATTTAGTCAAATATAGATCCTACAACCAAAATACGCAACAAAATCCAAAATAATCGAAGTTGATTTCAAATAAATTTATTAAAATTTGACATTTCCAACTAAAATTTTTTTCACAATCCAACAAAGTTGAAGTTATTTTCATCTAAATTTAATCAAATATAGATCCTACAACAAAAATACTCGACAAAATCCAAAAAAATCGAAGTTGATTTCATATGAATTTATTAAAATTGGACACTTCCAACTAAAATTTTTTTTATAATCCAACAAAATTGAAGTTATTTTCATCTAAATTTAGTCAAATATAGATCCTACAACCAAAATACTCATCAAAATCCAAAAAAATCGAAGTTGATTTCAAATTAATTTATTAAAATTTGACAAAAATCTTGTCTACATCCAAGAAAATTGAAGTTATTCTCATCTAAATTTACTCAAATATAGATCCTACAACAAAAATACTCAACAAAATCCAAAAAAAACGAAGTTGATTTCAAATGATTTTATTAAAATTTGACAAAAATCTTGTCTACATCCAAGAAAATTGAAGTTATTTTCATCTAAATTTACTCAAATATAGATCCTACAACAAAAATACTCAACAAAATCCAAAAAAATCGAAGTTGATTTCAAATGATTTTATTAAAATTTGACAAAAATCTTGTCTACATACAAGAAAATTGAAGTTACTTTCATCTAAATTTAGTCAAATATAGATCCTACAACCAAAATACGCAACAAAATCCAAAATAATCGAAGTTGATTTCAAATAAATTTATTAAAATTTGACATTTCCAACTAAAATTTTTTTCACAATCCAACAAAGTTGAAGTTATTTTCATCTAAATTTAATCAAATATAGATCCTACAACAAAAATACTCGACAAAATCCAAAAAAATCGAAGTTGATTTCATATGAATTTATTAAAATTGGACACTTCCAACTAAAATTTTTTTTATAATCCAACAAAATTGAAGTTATTTTCATCTAAATTTAGTCAAATATAGATCCTACAACCAAAATACTCATCAAAATCCAAAAAAATCGAAGTTGATTTCAAATTAATTTATTAAAATTTGACAAAAATCTTGTCTACATCCAAGAAAATTGAAGTTATTCTCATCTAAATTTACTCAAATATAGATCCTACAACAAAAATACTCAACAAAATCCAAAAAAAACGAAGTTGATTTCAAATGATTTTATTAAAATTTGACAAAAATCTTGTCTACATCCAAGAAAATTGAAGTTATTTTCATCTAAATTTACTCAAATATAGATCCTACAACAAAAATACTCAACAAAATCCAAAAAAATCGAAGTTGATTTCAAATGAATTTATTAAAATTTCACCAAAATCTTGTCTACATCCAAGAAAATTGAAGTTATTTTCATCTAAATTTACTCAAATATAGATCCTACAACAAAAATACTCAACAAAATCCAAAAAAATCGAAGTTGATTTCAAATGATTTTATTAAAATTTGACAAAAATCTTGTCTACATACAAGAAAATTGAAGTTACTTTCATCTAAATTTAGTCAAATATAGATCCTACAACAAAAATACTCAACAAAATCCAAAAAAATTGAAGTTGATTTCAAAGGATTTTATTAAAATTTGACAAAAATCTTGTCTACATACAAGAAAATTGAAGTTATTTTCATCTAAATTTAGTCAAATATAGATCCTACAACCAAAATAGTCATCAAAATCCAAAAAATCGAAGTTGATTTCAAATAAATTTATTAAAATTTGACATTTCCAACTAAATTTTTTTTCAGAATCCAACAAAATTGAAGTTATTTTCATCTAAATTTACTCAAATATAGACCCTACAACAAAAATACTCAACAAAATCCAAAGAAATCGAAGTTGATTTCAAATAAATTTATTAAAATTTGACACTTCCAACTAAATTTTTTTTCATAATCCAACAAAATTAAATTTATTTTCATCTAAATTTACTCAAATATGGATCCTACAACAAAAATACTCAACAAAATCCAAAATAATCGAAGTTGATTTCAAATAAATTTAATAAAACTTGTTACTTCCAACTAAAATTTTTTTCACAATCCAACAAAATTGAAGTTATTTTCATCTAAATTTAATCAAATATAGATCCTACCACAAAAATACTCAACAAAATCAAAAAAAATCGAAGTTGATTTCAAATGATTTTATTAAAATTTGACAAAAATCTTGTCTACATCCAAGAAAATTGAAGTTATTTTCATCTAAATTTACTCAAATATAGATCCTACAACAAAAATACTCAACAAAATCCAAAAAAATCGAAGTTGATTTCAAATGAATTTATTAAAATTTCACAAAAATCTTGTCTACATCCAAGAAAATTGAAGTTATTTTCATCTAAATTTACTCAAATATAGATCCTACAACAAAAATACTCAACAAAATCCAAAAAAATCGAAGTTGATTTCAAATGATTTTATTAAAATTTGACAAAAATCTTGTCTACATACAAGAAAATTGTAGTTATTTTCATCTAAATTTAGTCAAATATAGATCCTACAACCAAAATACGCAACAAAATCCAAAATAATCGAAGTTGATTTCAAATAAATTTATTAAAATTTGACATTTCCAACTAAATTTTTTTTCATAATCCAACAAAATTGAAGTTATTTTCATCTAAATTTACTCAAATATAGATCCTACAACCAAAATACGCAACAAAATCCAAAATAATCGAAGTTGATTTCAAATAAATTTATTAAAATTTGACATTTCCAACTAAATTTTTTTTCATAATCCAACAAAATTAAATTTGTTTTCATCTAAATTTACTCAAATATGGATCCTACAACAAAAATACTCATCAAAATCCAAAATAATCGAAGTTGATTTCAAATAAATTTAATAAAACTTGATACTTCCAACTAAAATTTTTTTCACAATCCAACAAAATTGAAGTTATTTTCATCTAAATTTAATCAAATATAGATCCTACAACAAAAATACTCGACAAAATCCAAAAAATCGAAGTTGATTTCATATGAATTTATTAAAATTTGACACTTCCAACTAAAATTTTTTTTATAATCCAACAATATTGAAGTTATTTTCATCTAAATTTAGTCAAATATAGATCCTACAACCAAAATACTCATCAAAATCCAAAAAAATCGAAGTTGATTTCAAATGAATTTATTAAAATTTGACAAAAATCTTGTCTACATCCAAGAAAATTGAAGTTATTTTCATCTAAATTTACTCAAATATAGATCCTACAACAAAAATACTCAACAAAATCCCAAAAAATCGAAGTTGATTTCAAATGATTTTATTAAAATTTGACAAAAATCTTGTCTACATACAAGAAAATTGAAGTTATTTTCATCTAAATTTACTCAAATATAGATCCTACAACCAAAATAGTCATCAAAATCCAAAAAATCGAAGTTGATTTCAAATAAATTTATTAAAATTTGACATTTCCAACTAAATTTTTTTTCAGAATCCAACAAAATTGAAGTTATTTTCATCTAAATTTACTCAAATATAGACCCTACAACAAAAATACTCAACAAAATCCAAAAAAATCGAAGTTGATTTCAAATAAATTTATTAAAATTTGACACTTCCAACTAAATTTTTTTTCATAATCCAACAAAATTAAATTTATTTTCATCTAAATTTACTCAAATATGGATCCTACAACAAAAATACTCAACAAAATCCAAAATAATCGAAGTTGATTTCAAATAAATTTAATAAAACTTGTTACTTCCAACTAAATTTTTTTTCACAATCCAACAAAATTGAAGTTATTTTCATCTAAATTTAATCAAATATAGATCCTACAACAAAAATACTCAACAAAATCCAAAAAAATCGAAGTTGATTTCAAATGATTTTATTAAAATTTGACAAAAATCTTGTCTACATACAAGAAAATTGAAGTTATTTTCATCTAAATTTAGTCAAATATAGATCCTACAACAAAAATACTCAACAAAATCCAAAAAAATCGAAGTTGATTTCAAATGATTTTATTAAAATTTGACAAAAATCTTGTCTACATCCAAGAAAATTGAAGTTATTTTCATCTAAATTTACTCAAATATAGATCCTACAACAAAAATACTCAACAAAATCCAAAAAAATCGAAGTTGATTTCAAATGATTTTATTAAAATTTGACAAAAATCTTGTCTACATACAAGAAAATTGAAGTTATTTTCATCTAAATTTAGTCAAATATAGATCCTACAACCAAAATAGTCATCAAAATCCAAAAAATCGAAGTTGATTTCAAATAAATTTATTAAAATTTGACATTTCCAACTAAATTTTTTTTCAGAATCCAACAAAATTGAAGTTATTTTCATCTAAATTTACTCAAATATAGACCCTACAACAAAAATACTCAACAAAATCCAAAGAAATCGAAGTTGATTTCAAATAAATTTATTAAAATTTGACACTTCCAACTAAATTTTTTTTCATAATCCAACAAAATTAAATTTATTTTCATCTAAATTTACTCAAATATGGATCCTACAACAAAAATACTCAACAAAATCCAAAATAATCGAAGTTGATTTCAAATAAATTTAATAAAACTTGTTACTTCCAACTAAAATTTTTTTCACAATCCAACAAAATTGAAGTTATTTTCATCTAAATTTAATCAAATATAGATCCTACCACAAAAATACTCAACAAAATCAAAAAAAATCGAAGTTGATTTCAAATGATTTTATTAAAATTTGACAAAAATCTTGTCTACATCCAAGAAAATTGAAGTTATTTTCATCTAAATTTACTCAAATATAGATCCTACAACAAAAATACTCAACAAAATCCAAAAAAATCGAAGTTGATTTCAAATGAATTTATTAAAATTTCACAAAAATCTTGTCTACATCCAAGAAAATTGAAGTTATTTTCATCTAAATTTACTCAAATATAGATCCTACAACAAAAATACTCAACAAAATCCAAAAAAATCGAAGTTGATTTCAAATGATTTTATTAAAATTTGACAAAAATCTTGTCTACATACAAGAAAATTGTAGTTATTTTCATCTAAATTTAGTCAAATATAGATCCTACAACCAAAATACGCAACAAAATCCAAAATAATCGAAGTTGATTTCAAATAAATTTATTAAAATTTGACATTTCCAACTAAATTTTTTTTCATAATCCAACAAAATTGAAGTTATTTTCATCTAAATTTACTCAAATATAGATCCTACAACCAAAATACGCAACAAAATCCAAAATAATCGAAGTTGATTTCAAATAAATTTATTAAAATTTGACATTTCCAACTAAATTTTTTTTCATAATCCAACAAAATTAAATTTGTTTTCATCTAAATTTACTCAAATATGGATCCTACAACAAAAATACTCATCAAAATCCAAAATAATCGAAGTTGATTTCAAATAAATTTAATAAAACTTGATACTTCCAACTAAAATTTATTTCACAATCCAACAAAATTGAAGTTATTTTCATCTAAATTTAATCAAATATAGATCCTACAACAAAAATACTCGACAAAATCCAAAAAAATCGAAGTTGATTTCATATGAATTTATTAAAATTTGACACTTCCAACTAAAATTTTTTTTATAATCCAACAATATTGAAGTTATTTTCATCTAAATTTAGTCAAATATAGATCCTACAACCAAAATACTCATCAAAATCCAAAAAAATCGAAGTTGATTTCAAATGAATTTATTAAAATTTGACACTTCCAACTAAATTTTTTTTCATAATCCAACAAAATTAAATTTATTTTCATCTAATATTACTCAAATATGGATCCTACAACAAAAATACTCAACAAAATCCAAAATAATCGAAGTTGATTTCAAATAAATTTAATAAAACTTGTTACTTCCAACTAAAATTTTTTTCACAATCCAACAAAATTGAAGTTATTTTCATCTAAATTTAATCAAATATAGATCCTACCACAAAAATACTCAACAAAATAAAAAAAAATCGAAGTTGATTTCAAATGATTTTATTAAAATTTGACAAAAATCTTGTCTACATCCAAGAAAATTGAAGTTATTTTCATCTAAATTTACTCAAATATAGATCCTACAACAAAAATACTCAACAAAATCCAAAAAAATCGAAGTTGATTTCAAATGAATTTATTAAAATTTCACAAAAATCTTGTCTACATCCAAGAAAATTGAAGTTATTTTCATCTAAATTTACTCAAATATAGATCCTACAACAAAAATACTCAACAAAATCCAAAAAAATCGAAGTTGATTTCAAATGATTTTATTAAAATTTCACAAAAATCTTGTCTACATACAAGAAAATTGTAGTTATTTTCATCTAAATTTAGTCAAATATAGATCCTACAACCAAAATACGCAACAAAATCCAAAATAATCGAAGTTGATTTCAAATAAATTTATTAAAATTTGACATTTCCAACTAAATTTTTTTTCATAATCCAACAAAATTGAAGTTATTTTCATCTAAATTTACTCAAATATAGATCCTACAACCAAAATACGCAACAAAATCCAAAATAATCGAAGTTGATTTCAAATAAATTTATTAAAATTTGACATTTCCAACTAAATTTTTTTTCATAATCCAACAAAATTAAATTTGTTTTCATCTAAATTTACTCAAATATGGATCCTACAACAAAAATACTCATCAAAATCCAAAATAATCGAAGTTGATTTCAAATAAATTTAATAAAACTTGATACTTCCAACTAAAATTTTTTTCACAATCCAACAAAATTGAAGTTATTTTCATCTAAATTTAATCAAATATAGATCCTACAACAAAAATACTCGACAAAATCCAAAAAAATCGAAGTTGATTTCATATGAATTTATTAAAATTTGACACTTCCAACTAAAATTTTTTTTATAATCCAACAATATTGAAGTTATTTTCATCTAAATTTAGTCAAATATAGATCCTACAACCAAAATACTCATCAAAATCCAAAAAAATCGAAGTTGATTTCAAATGAATTTATTAAAATTTGACAAAAATCTTGTCTACATCCAAGAAAATTGAAGTTATTTTCATCTAAATTTACTCAAATATAGATCCTACAACAAAAATACTCAACAAAATCCAAAAAAATCGAAGTTGATTTCAAATGATTTTATTAAAATTTGACAAAAATCTTGTCTACATACAAGAAAATTGAAGTTATTTTCATCTAAATTTACTCAAATATAGATCCTACAACTAAAATAGTCATCAAAATCCAAAAAATCGAAGTTGATTTCAAATAAATTTATTAAAATTTGACTTTTCCAACTAAATTTTTTTTCAGAATCCAACAAAATTGAAGTTATTTTCATCTAAATTTACTCAAATATAGACCCTACAACAAAAATACTCAACAAAATCCAAAAAAATCGAAGTTGATTTCAAATAAATTTATTAAAATTTGACACTTCCAACTAAATTTTTTTTCATAATCCAACAAAATTAAATTTATTTTCATCTAAATTTACTCAAATATGGATCCTACAACAAAAATACTCAACAAAATCCAAAATAATCGAAGTTGATTTCAAATAAATTTAATAAAACTTGTTACTTCCAACTAAAATTTTTTTCACAATCCAACAAAATTGAAGTTATTTTCATCTAAATTTAATCAAATATACAGGGTGTCCCATCCTAGAGTGGACAGCGGGATATCTCCTAAACTATTGGAGATAAAAATATAAAAAAAATATGTAATTAAATGGTTCGATGGGGCTACTTAATTAGCCGCGACGGATTTTTTTTCGATTATTATTTTAAAAGATACGATGGTCTAGTTCGGATTTTCAAATGGCACTAACTTTTCTGAAGTCCTGAGTTGATAGTGCGTTCCAAGACGAATTCAATAAGCTTTAATGTATACACTTGATTTCCACTGGTTTTTGAGATATTGCGCTGGCAAATTTGCTGATTTTCACTTGAAAAAAACCTCTGGAATAGCAAGGACCGGGGTCGGTCTTGCAGGCGCCACGGGTGGCAGGGCCTGCTGAAATAGATACCTACCTGCCAAAGGTCTACGCAGGCCAAAGGCTGGACAATTCTTTTCCGTCAGAAATGCTACTTTGGTAGGTACATCTGCGGAATCGAGAAGCGCACCGTTACTTTTATTTCGCACATGCTTCTACGCTCGGATGGCCGGTTATTTTGGAAGGGGTGCAAGTTCGATTGGTTAGGTTAGTAGGTGTGAAAGTTGCTAGACTAAATTTCAACCATAGGGAGCAGATTGTATTAGAACCAATCGGATTTGCATCCCTCACAAACGGCTGCTCTCTTGAAGAGGCCCTCTTCACAGCAATGCCCACCTTCAATCGCACGGAATACGTTAACGCATGCTATTGTTTTGATATTGAAGCTCGTGTTTATACTCGAGAGGACCACGCGTCGACAGCGGGCTAGCCCTTTTCTTCCTGTGTCTCCCCACGAGGAGTATTGCCGGTGGATTGTAGGAGCGTAGATGTCTGGATGCCAGTTATTGAATTAAGGAGACGATAGAAACACTTTATTACAAAACACACATGTACTATAATTAAAGTAAATCGTATTCCTCGCGGGCAGGAGTACTGATAATGATCGAACTTGCGCCCCACTTCGCGCAGACCGATTACGCGGAGGGTAGTCGGGTGTCACACACTGCACAATTGATACAGGGTAACAATTCTGGAGCAACGCCCGTCAAGGAGATGCGGCCTGGTACCCCGTGACGAGGATAGCCCTTCGCAGTGCCTCGCCCGATTTTTATGGCTTTTTTCGGAAAAAGGTACGAATCCTGGGCCGAACGTAACGAATTGAAGGGTTTCGACCCTCGAAGGGTTTGGAATATCATTAAGAAGTGAAAAATGTACAGGATTTCAAATGTTTGCTTCTTTTCTTCATGGTATCGAGAAGGAAGTGACGCCAATGGATTCCTTATGCTTTTCCGATGAAACTGACACCAAGAACGACGTAATTCGGAAAATAATGAAGGAAATGAACAATTCATTTCCATAACCTCAAGCTAATTTCGTTAATAATAGCCCGATTTACGTGAAATTTGGTATGATTATCATCGGAAAAACATAAGGAATCCATTGGTGCCACTTTCATATCGATGCATTAAAGAATGAAGCATTTCTTACTATGCTGAAATTAATATTTCACATTTTCACCCTCGACTGCGGGGGCTCGACCCCAAATTCGTTACGTTCGGCCCAGGATTCGTACCTTTTTCCGGAAAAAGCCATAAAATTCGATGAGCACAGCGAGGTGTTGTTCTCGCCACGGGGTGACGGGCGTAGCTCCAGAATTATCTGTTTAAGATATAAACTAATTCTTTATTCTTTATCGTATGGATATGGGAGTGTCGCCGATGGATTCCTTGGAGTTTTCCGATGAAAATCATTACAAATATCGTGTAAATCAGACAACTTTTGCATATGGAATGCAAATAGGTTGTGTCAAAGTAATCCGATTAGCGTGATATTTGGTATGATTTTCATCAGAAAAACATAAGGAATCCATTGGCGACACTCCCATATCCATACGATAAAGAATAAAGAATTAGTTTATTTCCTAAACAGATACGGGTAATTCTGGAGGTACGCCCGTCACCCCGTGGCGAGGACAACACCTCGCAGTGCCCATCGAATTTTATGGCTTTTTCCGGAAAAAGGTACGAATCCTGGGCCGAACGTAACGAATTTGGGGTCGAGACCCCGCAGTCGAGGGTGAAAATGTGAAATATTAATTTCAGCGTAGTAAGAAATGCTTCATTCTTTAATGCATCGATATGAAAGTGGCACCAATGGATTCCTTATGTTTTTCCGATGAAGATCGTACCAAATTTCACGTAAATCGTACTATTATTAAAGAAATTTCCTTCATTATGTTCCGAATTACGTCGTTCTTTGTGTCAGTTTCATCGGAAAAACATAAGGAATCCATTGGCGTCACTTCCTTCTCGATACGATGAAGAAAAGAAGCAAACATTTGAAATCTTGTACATTTTCACTTCTTAATGATATTCCAAACCCTTCGAGGGTCGAAACCCTTCAATTCGCTACGTTCGGCCCAGGATTCCTACCTTTTTTTCCGGAAAAAGCCATAAAAATCGGGCGAGGCACTGCGAAGGGCTATCCTCGTCACGGGGTACCAGGCCGCATCTCCTTGACGGGCGTTGCTCCAGAATTGTTACCCTGTATCAATTGTGCAGTGTGTGACACCCGACTACCCTCCGCGTAATCGGTCTGCGCGAAGTGGGGCGCAAGTTCGATCATTATCAGTACTCCTGCCCGCGAGGAATACGATTTACTTTAATTATAGTACATGTGTGTTTTGTAATAAAGTGTTTCTATCGTCTCCTGAATTCAATAACTGGCATCCAGACATCTACGCTCCTACAATCCACCGGCAATACTCCTCGTGGGGAGACACAGGAAGAAAAGGGCTAGCCCACTGTCGACGCGTGGTCCTCTCGAGTATAAACACGAGCTTCAATATCAAAACAATAGCATGCGTTAACGTATTCCGTGCGATTGAAGGTGGGCATTGCTGTGAAGAGGGCCTCTTCAAGAGAGCAGCCGTTTGTGAGGGATGCAAATCCGATTGGTTCTAATACAATCTGCTCCCTATGGTTGAAATTTAGTCTAGCAACTTTCACACCTACTAACCTAACCAATCGAACTTGCACCCCTCCCAAAATAACCGGCCATCCGAGCGTAGAAGCAAGTGCGAAATAAAAGTAACGGTGCGCTTCTCGATTCCGCAGATGTACCTACCAAAGTAGCATTTCTGACGGAAAAGAATTGTCCAGCCTTTGGCCTGCGTAGACCTTTGGCAGGTAGGTATCTATTTCAGCAGGCCCTGCCACCCGTGGCGCCTGCAAGACCGACCCCGGTCCTTGCTATTCCAGAGGTTTTTTTCAAGTGAAAATCAGCAAATTTGCCAGCGCAATATCTCAAAAACCAGTGGAAATCAAGTGTATACATTAAAGCTTATTGAATTCGTCTTGGAACGCACTATCAACTCAGGACTTCAGAAAAGTTAGTGCCATTTGAAAATCCGAACTTGACCATCGTATCTTTTAAAATAATAATCGAAAAAAAAATCCGTCGCGGCTAATTAAGTAGCCCCATCGAACCATTAATTTACATATTTTTTTTATTTTTTTATCTCCAATAGTTTAGGAGATATCCCGCTGTCCACTCTAGGGTGGGACACCCTGTAGATCCTACCACAAAAATACTCAACAAAATCCAAAAAAATCGAAGTTGATTTCAAATGATTTTATTAAAATTTGACAAAAATCTTGTCTACATCCAAGAAAATTGAAGTTATTTTCATCTAAATTTACTCAAATATAGATCCTACAACAAAAATACTCAACAAAATCCAAAAAAATCGAAGTTGATTTCAAATGAATTTATTAAAATTTCACAAAAATCTTGTCTACATCCAAGAAAATTGAAGTTATTTTCATCTAAATTTACTCAAATATAGATCCTACAACAAAAATACTCAACAAAATCCAAAAAAATCGAAGTTGATTTCAAATGATTTTATTAAAATTTGACAAAAATCTTGTCTACATACAAGAAAATTGAAGTTATTTTCATCTAAATTTAGTCAAATATAGATCCTACAACCAAAATGCGCAACAAAATCCAAAATAATCGAAGTTGATTTCAAATAAATTTATTAAAATTTGACATTTCCAACTAAATTTTTTTTCATAATCCAACAAAATTGAAGTTATTTTCATCTAAATTTACTCAAATATAGATCCTACAACCAAAATACGCAACAAAATCCAAAATAATCGAAGTTGATTTCAAATAAATTTATTAAAATTTGACATTTCCAACTAAATTTTTTTTCATAATCCAACAAAATTAAATTTGTTTTCATCTAAATTTACTCAAATATGGATCCTACAACAAAAATACTCATCAAAATCCAAAATAATCGAAGTTGATTTCAAATAAATTTAATAAAACTTGATACTTCCAACTAAAATTTTTTTCACAATCCAACAAAATTGAAGTTATTTTCATCTAAATTTAATCAAATATAGATCCTACAACAAAAATACTCGACAAAATCCAAAAAAATCGAAGTTGATTTCATATGAATTTATTAAAATTGGACACTTCCAACTAAAATTTTTTTTATATTCCAACAAAATTGAAGTTATTTTCATCTAAATTTAGTCAAATATAGATCCTACAACCAAAATACTCATCAAAATCCAAAAAAATCGAAGTTGATTTCAAATGAATTTATTAAAATTTGACAAAAATCTTGTCTACATCCAAGAAAATTGAAGTTATTTTCATCTAAATTTACTCAAATATAGATCCTACAACAAAAATACTCCACAAAATCCAAAAAAATCGAAGTTGATTTCAAATGATTTTATTAAAATTTGACAAAAATCTTGTCTACATACAAGAAAATTGAAGCTATTTTCATCTAAATTTAGTCAAATATAGATCCTACAACCAAAATAGTCATCAAAATCCAAAAAATCGAAGTTGATTTCAAATAAATTTATTAAAATTTGACATTTCCAACTAAATTTTTTTTCAGAATCCAACAAAATTGACGTTATTTTCATCTAAATTTACTCAAATATAGACCCTACAACAAAAATACTCAACAAAATCCAAAAAAATCGAAGTTGATTTCAAATAAATTTATTAAAATTTGACACTTCCAACTAAATTTTTTTTCATAATCCAACAAAATTAAATTTATTTTCATCTAAATTTACTCAAATATGGATCCTACAACAAAAATACTCTACAAAATCCAAAATAATCGAAGTTGATTTCAAATAAATTTAATAAAACTTGTTACTTCCAACTAAAATTTTTTTCACAATCCAACAAAATTAAATTTATTTTCATCTAAATTTACTCAAATATGGATCCTACAACAAAAATACTCAACAAAATCCAAAAAAATCGAAGTTGATTTCAAATGAATTTATTAAAATTTCACAAAAATCTTGTCTACATCCAAGAAAATTGAAGTTATTTTCATCTAAATTTACTCAAATATAGATCCTACAACAAAAATACTCAACAAAATCCAAAAAAATCGAAGTTGATTTCAAATGATTTTATTAAAATTTGACAAAAATCTTGTCTACATACAAGAAAATTGAAGTTATTTTCATCTAAATTTAGTCAAATATAGATCCTACAACCAAAATGCGCAACAAAATCCAAAATAATCGAAGTTGATTTCAAATAAATTTATTAAAATTTGACATTTCCAACTAAATTTTTTTTCATAATCCAACAAAATTGAAGTTATTTTCATCTAAATTTACTCAAATATAGATCCTACAACCAAAATACGCAACAAAATCCAAAATAATCGAAGTTGATTTCAAATAAATTTATTAAAATTTGACATTTCCAACTAAATTTTTTTTCATAATCCAACAAAATTAAATTTGTTTTCATCTAAATTTACTCAAATATGGATCCTACAACAAAAATACTCATCAAAATCCAAAATAATCGAAGTTGATTTCAAATAAATTTAATAAAACTTGATACTTCCAACTAAAATTTTTTTCACAATCCAACAAAATTGAAGTTATTTTCATCTAAATTTAATCAAATATAGATCCTACAACAAAAATACTCGACAAAATCCAAAAAAATCGAAGTTGATTTCATATGAATTTATTAAAATTGGACACTTCCAACTAAAATTTTTTTTATATTCCAACAAAATTGAAGTTATTTTCATCTAAATTTAGTCAAATATAGATCCTACAACCAAAATACTCATCAAAATCCAAAAAAATCGAAGTTGATTTCAAATGAATTTATTAAAATTTGACAAAAATCTTGTCTACATCCAAGAAAATTGAAGTTATTTTCATCTAAATTTACTCAAATATAGATCCTACAACAAAAATACTCCACAAAATCCAAAAAAATCGAAGTTGATTTCAAATGATTTTATTAAAATTTGACAAAAATCTTGTCTACATACAAGAAAATTGAAGCTATTTTCATCTAAATTTAGTCAAATATAGATCCTACAACCAAAATAGTCATCAAAATCCAAAAAATCGAAGTTGATTTCAAATAAATTTATTAAAATTTGACATTTCCAACTAAATTTTTTTTCAGAATCCAACAAAATTGAAGTTATTTTCATCTAAATTTACTCAAATATAGACCCTACAACAAAAATACTCAACAAAATCCAAAAAAATCGAAGTTGATTTCAAATAAATTTATTAAAATTTGACACTTCCAACTAAATTTTTTTTCATAATCCAACAAAATTAAATTTATTTTCATCTAAATTTACTCAAATATGGATCCTACAACAAAAATACTCTACAAAATCCAAAATAATCGAAGTTGATTTCAAATAAATTTAATAAAACTTGTTACTTCCAACTAAAATTTTTTTCACAATCCAACAAAATTGAAGTTATTTTCATCTAAATTTAATCAAATATAGATCCTACCACAAAAATACTCAACAAAATCCAAAAAAATCGAAATTGATTTCAAATGATTTTATTAAAATTTGACAAAAATCTTGTCTACATCCAAGAAAATTGAAGTTATTTTCATCTAAATTTACTCAAATATAGATCCTACAACAAAAATACTCAACAAAATCCAAAAAAATCGAAGTTGATTTCAAATGAATTTATTAAAATTTCACAAAAATCTTGTCTACATCCAAGAAAATTGAAGTTATTTTCATCTAAATTTACTCAAATATAGATCCTACAACAAAAATACTCAACAAAATCCAAAAAAATCGAAGTTGATTTCAAATGATTTTATTAAAATTTGACAAAAATCTTGTCTACATACAAGAAAATTGAAGTTATTTTCATCTAAATTTAGTCAAATATAGATCCTACAACCAAAATACGCAACAAAATCCAAAATAATCGAAGTTGATTTCAAATAAATTTATTAAAATTTGACATTTCCAACTAAATTTTTTTTCATAATCCAACAAAATTGAAGTTATTTTCATCTAAATTTACTCAAATATAGATCCTACAACCAAAATACGCAACAAAATCCAAAATAATCGAAGTTGATTTCAAATAAATTTATTAAAATTTGACATTTCCAACTAAATTTTTTTTCATAATCCAACAAAATTAAATTTGTTTTCATCTAAATTTACTCAAATATGGATCCTACAACAAAAATACTCATCAAAATCCAAAATAATCGAAGTTGATTTCAAATAAATTTAATAAAACTTGATACTTCCAACTAAAATTTTTTTCACAATCCAACAAAATTGAAGTTATTTTCATCTAAATTTAATCAAATATAGATCCTACAACAAAAATACTCGACAAAATCCAAAAAAATCGAAGTTGATTTCATATGAATTTATTAAAATTGGACACTTCCAACTAAAATTTTTTTTATAATCCAACAAAATTGAAGTTATTTTCATCTAAATTTAGTCAAATATAGATCCTACAACCAAAATACTCATCAAAATCCAAAAAAATCGAAGTTGATTTCAAATGAATTTATTAAAATTTGACAAAAATCTTGTCTAGATCCAAGAAAATTGAAGTTATTTTCATCTAAATTTACTCAAATATAGATCCTACAACAAAAATACTCAACAAAATCCAAAAAAATCGAAGTTGATTTCAAATGATTTTATTAAAATTTGACAAAAATCTTGTCTACATACAAGAAAATTGAAGTTATTTTCATCTAAATTTAGTCAAATATAGATCCTACAACCAAAATAGTCATCAAAATCCAAAAAATCGAAGTTGATTTCAAATAAATTTATTAAAATTTGACATTTCCAACTAAATTTTTTTTCAGAATCCAACAAAATTGAAGTTATTTTCATCTAAATTTACTCAAATATAGACCCTACAACAAAAATACTCAACAAAATCCAAAAAAATCGAAGTTGATTTCAAATAAATTTATTAAAATTTGACACTTCCAACTAAATTTTTTTTCATAATCCAACAAAATTAAATTTATTTTCATCTAAATTTACTCAAATATGGATCCTACAACAAAAATACTCAACAAAATCCAAAATAATCGAAGTTGATTTCAAATAAATTTAATAAAACTTGTTACTTCCAACTAAAATTTTTTTCACAATCCAACAAAATTGAAGTTATTTTCATCTAAATTTAATCAAATATAGATCCTACCACAAAAATACTCAACAAAATCCAAAAAAATCGAAGTTGATTTCAAATGATTTTATTAAAATTTGACAAAAATCTTGTCTACATCCAAGAAAATTGAAGTTATTTTCATCTAAATTTACTCAAATATAGATCCTACAACAAAAATACTCAACAAAATCCAAAAAAATCGAAGTTGATTTCAAATGAATTTATTAAAATTTCACAAAAATCTTGTCTACATCCAAGAAAATTGAAGTTATTTTCATCTAAATTTACTCAAATATAGATCCTACAACAAAAATACTCAACAAAATCCAAAAAAATCGAAGTTGATTTCAAATGATTTTATTAAAATTTGACAAAAATCTTGTCTACATACAAGAAAATTGAAGTTACTTTCATCTAAATTTAGTCAAATATAGATCCTACAACCAAAATACGCAACAAAATCCAAAATAATCGAAGTTGATTTCAAATAAATTTATTAAAATTTGGCATTTCCAACTAAATTTTTTTTCAGAATCCAACAAAATTGAAGTTATTTTCATCTAAATTTACTCAAATATAGATCCTACAACCAAAATACGCAACAAAATCCAAAATAATCGAAGTTGATTTCAAATAAATTTATTAAAATTTGACACTTCCAACTAAATTTTTTTTCATAATCCAACAAAATTAAATTTATTTTCATCTAAATTTACTCAAATATGGATCCTACAACAAAAATACTCAACAAAATCCAAAATAATCGAAGTTGATTTCAAATAAATTTAATAAAACTTGATACTTCCAACTAAAATTTTTTTCACAATCCAACAAAATTGAAGTTATTTTCATCTAAATTTAATCAAATATAGATCCTACCACAAAAATACTCAACAAAATCAAAAAAAATCGAAGTTGATTTCAAATGATTTTATTAAAATTTGACAAAAATCTTGTCTACATCCAAGAAAATTGAAGTTATTTTCATCTAAATTTACTCAAATATAGATCCTACAACAAAAATACTCAACAAAATCCAAAAAAATCGAAGTTGATTTCAAATGATTTTATTAAAATTTGACAAAAATCTTGTCTACATACAAGAAAATTGAAGTTATTTTCATCTAAATTTAGTCAAATATAGATCCTACAACCAAAATAGTCATCAAAATCCAAAAAATCGAAGTTGATTTCAAATAAATTTATTAAAATTTGACATTTCCAACTAAATTTTTTTTCATAATCCAACAAAATTGAAGTTATTTTCATCTAAATTTAGTCAAATATAGATCCTACAACCAAAATACGCAACAAAATCCAAAATAATCGAAGTTGATTTCAAATAAATTTATTAAAATTTGACATTTCCAACTAAATTTTTTTTCATTATCCAACAAAATTAAATTTGTTTTCATCTAAATTTACTCAAATATGGATCCTACAACAAAAATACTCATCAAAATCCAAAATAATCGAAGTTGATTTCAAATAAATTTAATAAAACTTGATACTTCCAACTAAAATTTTTTTCACAATCCAACAAAATTGAAGTTATTTTCATCTAAATTTAATCAAATATAGATCCTACAACAAAAATACTCGACAAAATCCAAAAAAATCGAAGTTGATTTCATATGAATTTATTAAAATTTGACACTTCCAACTAAAATTTTTTTTATAATCCAACAATATTGAAGTTATTTTCATCTAAATTTAGTCAAATATAGATCCTACAACCAAAATACTCATCAAAATCCAAAAAAATCGAAGTTGATTTCAAATGAATTTATTAAAATTTGACAAAAATCTTGTCTACATCCAAGAAAATTGAAGTTATTTTCATCTAAATTTACTCAAATATAGATCCTACAACAAAAATACTCAACAAAATCCAAAAAAATCGAAGTTGATTTCAAATGATTTTATTAAAATTTGACAAAAATCTTGTCTACATACAAGAAAATTGAAGTTATTTTCATCTAAATTTACTCAAATATAGATCCTACAACCAAAATAGTCATCAAAATCCAAAAAATCGAAGTTGATTTCAAATAAATTTATTAAAATTTGACATTTCCAACTAATTTTTTTTTCAGAATCCAACAAAATTGAAGTTATTTTCATCTAAATTTACTCAAATATAGACCCTACAACAAAAATACTCAACAAAATCCAAAAAAATCGAAGTTGATTTCAAATAAATTTATTAAAATTTGACACTTCCAACTAAATTTTTTTTCATAATCCAACAAAATTAAATTTATTTTCATCTAAATTTACTCAAATATGGATCCTACAACAAAAATACTCAACAAAATCCAAAATAATCGAATTTGATTTCAAATAAATTTAATAAAACTTGTTACTTCCAACTAAATTTTTTTTCACAATCCAACAAAATTGAAGTTATTTTCATCTAAATTTAATCAAATATAGATCCTACCACAAAAATACTCAACAAAATCCAAAAAAATCGAAATTGATTTCAAATGATTTTATTAAAATTTGACAAAAATCTTGTCTACATCCAAGAAAATTGAAGTTATTTTCATCTAAATTTACTCAAATATAGATCCTACAACAAAAATACTCAACAAAATCCAAAAAAATCGAAGTTGATTTCAAATGAATTTATTAAAATTTCACAAAAATCTTGTCTACATCCAAGAAAATTGAAGTTATTTTCATCTAAATTTACTCAAATATAGATCCTACAACAAAAATACTCAACAAAATCCAAAAAAATCGAAGTTGATTTCAAATGATTTTATTAAAATTTGACAAAAATCTTGTCTACATACAAGAAAATTGAAGTTATTTTCATCTAAATTTAGTCAAATATAGATCCTACAACCAAAATACGCAACAAAATCCAAAATAATCGAAGTTGATTTCAAATAAATTTATTAAAATTTGACATTTCCAACTAAATTTTTTTTCATAATCCAACAAAATTGAAGTTATTTTCATCTAAATTTACTCAAATATAGATCCTACAACCAAAATACGCAACAAAATCCAAAATAATCGAAGTTGATTTCAAATAAATTTATTAAAATTTGACATTTCCAACTAAATTTTTTTCATAATCCAACAAAATTAAATTTGTTTTCATCTAAATTTACTCAAATATGGATCCTACAACAAAAATACTCATCAAAATCCAAAATAATCGAAGTTGATTTCAAATAAATTTAATAAAACTTGATACTTCCAACTAAAATTTTTTTCACAATCCAACAAAATTGAATTTATTTTCATCTAAATTTAATCAAATATAGATCCTACAACAAAAATACTCGACAAAATCCAAAAAAATCGAGGTTGATTTCATATGAATTTATTAAAATTGGACACTTCCAACTAAAATTTTTTTTATAATCCAACAAAATTGGAGTTATTTTCATCTAAATTTAGTCAAATATAGATCCTACAACCAAAATACTCATCAAAATCCAAAAAAATCGAAGTTGATTTCAAATGAATTTATTAAAATTTGACAAAAATCTTGTCTACATCCAAGAAAATTGAAGTTATTTTCATCTAAATTTACTCAAATATAGATCCTACAACAAAAATACTCAACAAAATCCAAAAAAATCGAAGTTGATTTCAAATGATTTTATTAAAATTTGACAAAAATCTTGTCTACATACAAGAAAATTGAAGTTATTTTCATCTAAATTTAGTCAAATATAGATCCTACAACCAAAATAGTCATCAAAATCCAAAAAATCGAAGTTGATTTCAAATAAATTTATTAAAATTTGACATTTCCAACTAAATTTTTTTTCAGAATCCAACAAAATTGAAGTTATTTTCATCTAAATTTACTCAAATATAGACCCTACAACAAAAATACTCAACAAAATCCAAAAAAATCGAAGTTGATTTCAAATAAATTTATTAAAATTTGACACTTCCAACTAAATTTTTTTTCATAATCCAACAAAATTAAATTTATTTTCATCTAAATTTACTCAAATATGGATCCTACAACAAAAATACTCAACAAAATCCAAAATAATCGAAGTTGATTTCAAATAAATTTAATAAAACTTGTTACTTCCAACTAAAATATTTTTCACAATCCAACAAAATTGAAGTTATTTTCATCTAAATTTAATCAAATATAGATCCTACCACAAAAATACTCAACAAAATCCAAAAAAATCGAAGTTGATTTCAAATGATTTTATTAAAATTTGACAAAAATCTTGTCTACATCCAAGAAAATTGAAGTTATTTTCATCTAAATTTACTCAAATATAGATCCTACAACATAAATACTCAACAAAATCCAAAAAAATCGAAGTTGATTTCAAATGAATTTATTAAAATTTCACAAAAATCTTGTCTACATCCAAGAAAATTGAAGTTATTTTCATCTAAATTTACTCAAATATAGATCCTACAACAAAAATACTCAACAAAATCCAAAAAAATCGAAGTTGATTTCAAATGATTTTATTAAAATTTGACAAAAATCTTGTCTACATACAAGAAAATTGAAGTTATTTTCATCTAAATTTAGTCAAATATAGATCCTACAACCAAAATAGTCATCAAAATCCAAAAAATCGAAGTTGATTTCAAATAAATTTATTAAAATTTGACATTTCCAACTAAATTTTTTTTCAGAATCCAACAAAATTGAAGTTATTTTCATCTAAATTTACTCAAATATAGACCCTACAACAAAAATACTCATCAAAATCCAAAAAAATCGAAGTTGATTTCAAATAAATTTATTAAAATTTGACACTTCCAACTAAATTTTTTTTCATAATCCAACAAAATTAAATTTATTTTCATCTAAATTTACTCAAATATGGATCCTACAACAAAAATACTCATCAAAATCCAAAATAATCGAAGTTGATTTCAAATAAATTTAATAAAACTTGTTACTTCCAACTAAAATTTTTTTCACAATCCAACAAAATTGAAGTTATTTTCATCTAAATTTAATCAAATATAGATCCTACAACAAAAATACTCGACAAAATCCAAAAAAATCGAAGTTGATTTCATATGAATTTATTAAAATTTGACACTTCCAACTAAAATTTTTTTTATAATCCAACAATATTGAAGTTATTTTCATCTAAATTTAGTCAAATATAGATCCTACAACCAAAATACTCATCAAAATCCAAAAAAATCGAAGTTGATTTCAAATGAATTTATTAAAATTTGACAAAAATCTTGTCTACATCCAAGAAAATTGAAGTTATTTTCATCTAAATTTACTCAAATATAGATCCTACAACAAAAATACTCAACAAAATCCAAAAAAATCGAAGTTGATTTCAAATGATTTTATTAAAATTTGACAAAAATCTTGTCTACATACAAGAAAATTGAAGTTATTTTCATCTAAATTTACTCAAATATAGATCCTACAACCAAAATAGTCATCAAAATCCAAAAAATCGAAGTTGATTTCAAATAAATTTATTAAAATTTGACATTTCCAACTAAATTTTTTTTCAGAATCCAACAAAATTGAAGTTATTTTCATCTAAATTTACTCAAATATAGACCCTACAACAAAAATACTCAACAAAATCCAAAAAAATCGAAGTTGATTTCAAATAAATTTATTAAAATTTGACACTTCCAACTAAATTTTTTTTCATAATCCAACAAAATTAAATTTATTTTCATCTAAATTTACTCAAATATGGATCCTACAACAAAAATACTCAACAAAATCCAAAATAATCGAAGTTGATTTCAAATAAATTTAATAAAACTTGTTACTTCCAACTAAATTTTTTTTCACAATCCAACAAAATTGAAGTTATTTTCATCTAAATTTAATCAAATATAGATCCTACCACAAAAATACTCAACAAAATCCAAAAAAATCGAAGTTGATTTCAAATGATTTTATTAAAATTTGACAAAAATCTTGTCTACATCCAAGAAAATTGAAGTTATTTTCATCTAAATTTACTCAAATATAGATCCTACAACAAAAATACTCAACAAAATCCAAAAAAATCGAAGTTGATTTCAAATGAATTTATTAAAATTTCACAAAAATCTTGTCTACATCCAAGAAAATTGAAGTTATTTTCATCTAAATTTACTCAAATATAGATCCTACAACAAAAATACTCAACAAAATCCAAAAAAATCGAAGTTGATTTCAAATGATTTTATTAAAATTTGACAAAAATCTTGTCTACATACAAGAAAATTGAAGTTATTTTCATCTAAATTTAGTCAAATATAGATCCCACAACCAAAATACGCAACAAAATCCAAAATAATCGAAGTTGATTTCAAATAAATTTATTAAAATTTGACATTTCCAACTAAATTTTTTTTCATAATCCAACAAAATTGAAGTTATTTTCATCTAAATTTACTCAAATATAGATCCTACAACCAAAATACGCAACAAAATCCAAAATAATCGAAGTTGATTTCAAATAAATTTATTAAAATTTGACATTTCCAACTAAATTTTTTTTCATAATCCAACAAAATTAAATTTGTTTTCATCTAAATTTACTCAAATATGGATCCTACAACAAAAATACTCATCAAAATCCAAAATAATCGAAGTTGATTTCAAATAAATTTAATAAAACTTGATACTTCCAACTAAAATTTTTTTCACAATCCAACAAAATTGAATTTATTTTCATCTAAATTTAATCAAATATAGATCCTACAACAAAAATACTCGACAAAATCCAAAAAAATCGAAGTTGATTTCATATGAATTTATTAAAATTGGACACTTCCAACTAAAATTTTTTTTATAATCCAACAAAATTGGAGTTATTTTCATCTAAATTTAGTCAAATATAGATCCTACAACCAAAATACTCATCAAAATCCAAAAAAATCGAAGTTGATTTCAAATAAATTTATTAAAATTTGACACTTCCAACTAAATTTTTTTTCATAATCCAACAAAATTAAATTTATTTTCATCTAAATTTACTCAAATATGGATCCTACAACAAAAATACTCAACAAAATCCAAAATAATCGAAGTTGATTTCAAATAAATTTAATAAAACTTGTTACTTCCAACTAAAATTTTTTTCACAATCCAACAAAATTGAAGTTATTTTCATCTAAATTTAATCAAATATAGATCCTACCACAAAAATACTCAACAAAATCCAAAAAAATCGAAGTTGATTTCAAATGATTTTATTAAAATTTGACAAAAATCTTGTCTACATCCAAGAAAATTGAAGTTATTTTCATCTAAATTTACTCAAATATAGATCCTACAACAAAAATACTCAACAAAATCCAAAAAAATCGAAGTTGATTTCAAATGAATTTATTAAAATTTCACAAAAATCTTGTCTACATCCAAGAAAATTGAAGTTATTTTCATCTAAATTTACTCAAATATAGATCCTACAACAAAAATACTCAACAAAATCCAAAAAAATCGAAGTTGATTTCAAATGATTTTATTAAAATTTGACAAAAATCTTGTCTACATACAAGAAAATTGAAGTTACTTTCATCTAAATTTAGTCAAATATAGATCCTACAACCAAAATACGCAACAAAATCCAAAATAATCGAAGTTGATTTCAAATAAATTTATTAAAATTTGACATTTCCAAATAAATTTTTTTTCATAATCCAACAAAATTGAAGTTATTTTCATCTAAATTTACTCAAATATAGATCCTACAACCAAAATACGCAACAAAATCCAAAATAATCGAAGTTGATTTCAAATAAATTTATTAAAATTTGACACTTCCAACTAAATTTTTTTTCATAATCCAACAAAATTAAATTTATTTTCATCTAAATTTACTCAAATATGGATCCTACAACAAAAATACTCAACAAAATCCAAAATAATCGAAGTTGATTTCAAATAAATTTAATAAAACTTGATACTTCCAACTAAAATTTTTTTCACAATCCAACAAAATTGAAGTTATTTTCATCTAAATTTAATCAAATATAGATCCTACAACAAAAATACTCGACAAAATCCAAAAAAATCGAAGTTGATTTCATATGAATTTATTAAAATTGGACACTTCCAACTAAAATTTTT
Organism: Andrena fulva; assembly: GCA_946251845.1. NCBI lineage: Eukaryota > Metazoa > Arthropoda > Insecta > Hymenoptera > Andrenidae > Andrena > Andrena fulva. The sequence continues at coordinate 3,927,759 of CAMITZ010000243.1, forward strand.
TTTATAATCCAACAAAATTGAAGTTATTTTCATCTAAATTTAGTCAAATATAGATCCTACAACCAAAATACTCATCAAAATCCAAAAAAATCGAAGTTGATTTCAAATGAATTTATTAAAATTTGACAAAAATCTTGTCTACATCCAAGAAAATTGAAGTTATTTTCATCTAAATTTACTCAAATATAGATCCTACAACAAAAATACTCAACAAAATCCAAAAAAATCGAAGTTGATTTCAAATGATTTTATTAAAATTTGACAAAAATCTTGTCTACATACAAGAAAATTGAAGTTATTTTCATCTAAATTTAGTCAAATATAGATCCTACAACCAAAATAGTCATCAAAATCCAAAAAATCGAAGTTGATTTCAAATAAATTTATTAAAATTTGACATTTCCAACTAAATTTTTTTTCAGAATCCAACAAAATTGAAGTTATTTTCATCTAAATTTACTCAAATATAGACCCTACAACAAAAATACTCAACAAAATCCAAAGAAATCGAAGTTGATTTCAAATAAATTTATTAAAATTTGACACTTCCAACTAAATTTTTTTTCATAATCCAACAAAATTAAATTTATTTTCATCTAAATTTACTCAAATATGGATCCTACAACAAAAATACTCAACAAAATCCAAAATAATCGAAGTTGATTTCAAATAAATTTAATAAAACTTGTTACTTCCAACTAAAATTTTTTTCACAATCCAACAAAATTGAAGTTATTTTCATCTAAATTTAATCAAATATAGATCCTACCACAAAAATACTCAACAAAATCCAAAAAAATCGAAGTTGATTTCAAATGATTTTATTAAAATTTGACAAAAATCTTGTCTACATCCAAGAAAATTGAAGTTATTTTCATCTAAATTTACTCAAATATAGATCCTACAACAAAAATACTCAACAAAATCCAAAAAAATCGAAGTTGATTTCAAATGAATTTATTAAAATTTCACAAAAATCTTGTCTACATCAAAGAAAATTGAAGTTATTTTCATCTAAATTTACTCAAATATAGATCCTACAACAAAAATACTCAACAAAATCCAAAAAAATCGAAGTTGATTTCAAATGATTTTATTAAAATTTGACAAAAATCTTGTCTACATACAAGAAAATTGAAGTTATTTTCATCTAAATTTAGTCAAATATAGATCCTACAACCAAAATACGCAACAAAATCCAAAATAATCGAAGTTGATTTCAAATAAATTTATTAAAATTTGACATTTCCAACTAAATTTTTTTTCATAATCCAACAAAATTGAAGTTATTTTCATCTAAATTTACTCAAATATAGATCCTACAACCAAAACACGCAACAAAATCCAAAATAATCGAAGTTGATTTCAAATAAATTTATTAAAATTTGTCATTTCCAACTAAATTTTTTTTCATAATCCAACAAAATTAAATTTGTTTTCATCTAAATTTACTCAAATATGGATCCTACAACAAAAATACTCATCAAAATCCAAAATAATCGAAGTTGATTTCAAATAAATTTAATAAAACTTGATACTTCCAACTAAAATTTTTTTCACAATCCAACAAAATGGATGTTATTTTCATCTAAATTTAATCAAATATAGATCCTACAACAAAAAAACTCGACAAAATCCAAAAAAATCGAAGTTGATTTCATATGAATTTATTAAAATTTGACACTTCCAACTAAAATTTTTTTTATAATCCAACAATATTGAAGTTATTTTCATCTAAATTTAGTCAAATATAGATCCTACAACCAAAATACTCATCAAAATCCAAAAAAATCGAAGTTGATTTCAAATGAATTTATTAAAATTTGACAAAAATCTTGTCTACATCCAAGAAAATTGAAGTTATTTTCATCTAAATTTACTCAAATATAGATCCTACAACAAAAATACTCAACAAAATCCAAAAAAATCGAAGTTGATTTCAAATGATTTTATTAAAATTTGACAAAAATCTTGTCTACATACAAGAAAATTGAAGTTATTTTCATCTAAATTTAGTCAAATATAGATCCTACAACCAAAATAGTCATCAAAATCCAAAAAATCGAAGTTGATTTCAAATAAATTTATTAAAATTTGACATTTCCAACTAAATTTTTTTTCAGAATCCAACAAAATTGAAGTTATTTTCATCTAAATTTACTCAAATATAGACCCTACAACAAAAATACTCAACAAAATCCAAAAAAATCGAAGTTGATTTCAAATAAATTTATTAAAATTTGACACTTCCAACTAAATTTTTTTTCATAATCCAACAAAATTAAATTTATTTTCATCTAAATTTACTCAAATATGGATCCTACAACAAAAATACTCAACAAAATCCAAAATAATCGAAGTTGATTTCAAATAAATTTAATAAAACTTGTTACTTCCAACTAAAATTTTTTTCACAATCCAACAAAATTGAAGTTATTTTCATCTAAATTTAATCAAATATAGATCCTACCACAAAAATACTCAACAAAATCCAAAAAAATCGAAGTTGATTTCAAATGATTTTATTAAAATTTGACAAAAATCTTGTCTACATCCAAGAAAATTGAAGTTATTTTCATCTAAATTTACTCAAATATAGATCCTACAACAAAAATACTCAACAAAATCCAAAAAAATCGAAGTTGATTTCAAATGAATTTATTAAAATTTCACAAAAATCTTGTCTACATCCAAGAAAATTGAAGTTATTTTCATCTAAATTTACTCAAATATAGATCCTACAACAAAAATACTGAACAAAATCCAAAAAAATCGAAGTTGATTTCAAATGATTTTATTAAAATTTGACAAAAATCTTGTCTACATACAAGAAAATTGAAGTTACTTTCATCTAAATTTAGTCAAATATAGATCCTACAACCAAAATACGCAACAAAATCCAAAATAATCGAAGTTGATTTCAAATAAATTTATTAAAATTTGACATTTCCAAATAAATTTTGTTTCATAACCCAACAAAATTGAAGTTATTTTCATCTAAATTTACTCAAATATAGATCCTACAACAAAAATACTCAACAAAATCCAAAAAAATCGAAGTTGATTTCAAATGATTTTATTAAAATTTGACAAAAATCTTGTCTACATACAAGAAAATTGAAGTTATTTTCATCTAAATTTAGTCAAATATAGATCCTACAACCAAAATAGTCATCAAAATCCAAAAAATCGAAGTTGATTTCAAATAAATTTATTAAAATTTGACATTTCCAACTAAATTTTTTTTCAGAATCCAACAAAATTGAAGTTATTTTCATCTAAATTTACTCAAATATAGATCCTACAACCAAAATACGCAACAAAATCCAAAATAATCGAAGTTGATTTCAAATAAATTTATTAAAATTTGACACTTCCAACTAAATTTTTTTTCATAATCCAACAAAATTAAATTTATTTTCATCTAAATTTACTCAAATATGGATCCTACAACAAAAATACTCAACAAAATCCAAAATAATCGAAGTTGATTTCAAATAAATTTAATAAAACTTGTTACTTCCAACTAAAATTTTTTTCACAATCCAACAAAATTGAAGTTATTTTCATCTAAATTTAATCAAATATAGATCCTACCACAAAAATACTCAACAAAATCCAAAAAAATCGAAGTTGATTTCAAATGATTTTATTAAAATTTGACAAAAATCTTGTCTACATCCAAGAAAATTGAAGTTATTTTCATCTAAATTTACTCAAATATAGATCCTACAACAAAAATACTCAACAAAATCCAAAAAAATCGAAGTTGATTTCAAATGAATTTATTAAAATTTCACAAAAATCTTGTCTACATCCAAGAAAATTGAAGTTATTTTCATCTAAATTTACTCAAATATAGATCCTACAACAAAAATACTCAACAAAATCCAAAAAAATCGAAGTTGATTTCAAATGATTTTATTAAAATTTGACAAAAATCTTGTCTACATACAAGAAAATTGAAGTTACTTTCATCTAAATTTAGTCAAATATAGATCCTACAACCAAAATACGCAACAAAATCCAAAATAATCGAAGTTGATTTCAAATAAATTTATTAAAATTTGACATTTCCAAATAAATTTTTTTTCATAATCCAACAAAATTGAAGTTATTTTCATCTAAATTTACTCAAATATAGATCCTACAACCAAAATACGCAACAAAATCCAAAATAATCGAAGTTGATTTCAAATAAATTTATTAAAATTTGACACTTCCAACTAAATTTTTTTTCATAATCCAACAAAATTAAATTTATTTTCATCTAAATTTACTCAAATATGGATCCTACAACAAAAATACTCAACAAAATCCAAAATAATCGAAGTTGATTTCAAATAAATTTAATAAAACTTGATACTTCCAACTAAAATTTTTTTCACAATCCAACAAAATTGAAGTTATTTTCATCTAAATTTAATCAAATATAGATCCTACAACAAAAATACTCGACAAAATCCAAAAAAATCGAAGTTGATTTCATATGAATTTATTAAAATTGGACACTTCCAACTAAAATTTTTTTTATAATCCAACAAAATTGAAGTTATTTTCATCTAAATTTAGTCAAATATAGATCCTACAACCAAAATACTCATCAAAATCCAAAAAAATCGAAGTTGATTTCAAATGAATTTATTAAAATTTGACAAAAATCTTGTCTACATCCAAGAAAATTGAAGTTATTTTCATCTAAATTTACTCAAATATAGATCCTACAACAAAAATACTCAACAAAATCCAAAAAAATCGAAGTTGATTTCAAATGATTTCATTAAAATTTGACAAAAATCTTGTCTACATACAAGAAAATTGAAGTTATTTTCATCTAAATTTACTCAAATATAGATCCTACAACCAAAATAGTCATCAAAATCCAAAAAATCGAAGTTGATTTCAAATAAATTTATTAAAATTTGACATTTCCAACTAAATTTTTTTTCAGAATCCAACAAAATTGAAGTTATTTTCATCTAAATTTACTCAAATATAGACCCTACAACAAAAATACTCAACAAAATCCAAAAAAATCGAAGTTGATTTCAAATAAATTTATTAAAATTTGACACTTCCAACTAAATTTTTTTTCATAATCCAACAAAATTAAATTTATTTTCATCTAAATTTACTCAAATATGGATCCTACAACAAAAATACTCAACAAAATCCAAAATAATCGAAGTTGATTTCAAATAAATTTAATAAAACTTGTTACTTCCAACTAAATTTTTTTTCACAATCCAACAAAATTGAAGTTATTTTCATCTAAATTTAATCAAATATAGATCCTACCACAAAAATACTCAACAAAATCCAAAAAAATCGAAGTTGATTTCAAATGATTTTATTAAAATTTGACAAAAATCTTGTCTACATCCAAGAAAATTGAAGTTATTTTCATCTAAATTTACTCAAATATAGATCCTACAACAAAAATACTCAACAAAATCCAAAAAAATCGAAGTTGATTTCAAATGAATTTATTAAAATTTCACAAAAATCTTGTCTACAACCAAGAAAATTGAAGTTATTTTCATCTAAATTTACTCAAATATAGATCCTACAACAAAAATACTCAACAAAATCCAAAAAAATCGAAGTTGATTTCAAATGATTTTATTAAAATTTGACAAAAATCTTGTCTACATACAAGAAAATTGAAGTTATTTTCATCTAAATTTAGTCAAATATAGATCCTACAACCAAAATACGCAACAAAATCCAAAATAATCGAAGTTGATTTCAAATAAATTTATTAAAATTTGACATTTCCAACTAAATTTTTTTTCAGAATCCAACAAAATTGAAGTTATTTTCATCTAAATTTACTCAAATATAGATCCTACAACCAAAATACGCAACAAAATCCAAAATAATCGAAGTTGATTTCAAATAAATTTATTAAAATTTGACATTTCCAACTAAATTTTTTTTCATAATCCAACAAAATTAAATTTGTTTTCATCTAAATTTACTCAAATATGGATCCTACAACAAAAATACTCATCAAAATCCAAAATAATCGAAGTTGATTTCAAATAAATTTAATAAAACTTGATACTTCCAACTAAAATTTTTTTCACAATCCAACAAAATTGAAGTTATTTTCATCTAAATTTAATCAAATATAGATCCTACAACAAAAATACTCGACAAAATCCAAAAAAATCGAAGTTGATTTCATATGAATTTATTAAAATTGGACACTTCCAACTAAAATTTTTTTTATAATCCAACAAAATTGAAGTTATTTTCATCTAAATTTAGTCAAATATAGATCCTACAACCAAAATACTCATCAAAATCCAAAAAAATCGAAGTTGATTTCAAATGAATTTATTAAAATTTGACAAAAATCTTGTCTACATCCAAGAAAATTGAAGTTATTTTCATCTAAATTTACTCAAATATAGATCCTACAACAAAAATACTCAACAAAATCCAAAAAAATCGAAGTTGATTTCAAATGATTTTATTAAAATTTGACAAAAATCTTGTCTACATACAAGAAAATTGAAGTTATTTTCATCTAAATTTAGTCAAATATAGATCCTACAACCAAAATAGTCATCAAAATCCAAAAAATCGAAGTTGATTTCAAATAAATTTATTAAAATTTGACATTTCCAACTAAATTTTTTTTCAGAATCCAACAAAATTGAAGTTATTTTCATCTAAATTTACTCAAATATAGACCCTACAACAAAAATACTCAACAAAATCCAAAAAAATCGAAGTTGATTTCAAATAAATTTATTAAAATTTGACACTTCCAACTAAATTTTTTTTCATAATCCAACAAAATTAAATTTATTTTCATCTAAATTTACTCAAATATGGATCCTACAACAAAAATACTCAACAAAATCCAAAATAATCGAAGTTGATTTCAAATAAATTTAATAAAACTTGTTACTTCCAACTAAAATTTTTTTCACAATCCAACAAAATTGAAGTTATTTTCATCTAAATTTAATCAAATATAGATCCTACCACAAAAATACTCAACAAAATCCAAAAAAATCGAAGTTGATTTCAAATGATTTTATTAAAATTTGACAAAAATCTTGTCTACATCCAAGAAAATTGAAGTTATTTTCATCTAAATTTACTCAAATATAGATCCTACAACAAAAATACTCAACAAAATCCAAAAAAATCGAAGTTGATTTCAAATGAATTTATTAAAATTTCACAAAAATCTTGTCTACATCCAAGAAAATTGAAGTTATTTTCATCTAAATTTACTCAAATATAGATCCTACAACAAAAATACTCAACAAAATCCAAAAAAATCGAAGTTGATTTCAAATGATTTTATTAAAATTTGACAAAAATCTTGTCTACATACAAGAAAATTGAAGTTACTTTCATCTAAATTTAGTCAAATATAGATCCTACAACCAAAATACGCAACAAAATCCAAAATAATCGAAGTTGATTTCAAATAAATTTATTAAAATTTGACATTTCCAAATAAATTTTTTTTCATAACCCAACAAAATTGAAGTTATTTTCATCTAAATTTACTCAAATATAGATCCTACAACAAAAATACTCAACAAAATCCAAAAAAATCGAAGTTGATTTCAAATGATTTTATTAAAATTTGACAAAAATCTTGTCTACATACAAGAAAATTGAAGTTATTTTCATCTAAATTTAGTCAAATATAGATCCTACAACCAAAATAGTCATCAAAATCCAAAAAATCGAAGTTGATTTCAAATAAATTTATTAAAATTTGACATTTCCAACTAAATTTTTTTTCAGAATCCAACAAAATTGAAGTTATTTTCATCTAAATTTACTCAAATATAGACCCTACAACAAAAATACTCAACAAAATCCAAAAAAATCGAAGTTGATTTCAAATAAATTTATTAAAATTTGACACTTCCAACTAAATTTTTTTTCATAATCCAACAAAATTAAATTTATTTTCATCTAAATTTACTCAAATATGGATCCTACAACAAAAATACTCAACAAAATCCAAAATAATCGAAGTTGATTTCAAATGAATTTATTAAAATTTCACAAAAATCTTGTCTACATCCAAGAAAATTGAAGTTATTTTCATCTAAATTTACTCAAATATAGATCCTACAACAAAAATACTCAACAAAATCCAAAAAAATCGAAGTTGATTTCAAATGATTTTATTAAAATTTGACAAAAATCTTGTCTACATACAAGAAAATTGAAGTTATTTTCATCTAAATTTAGTCAAATATAGATCCTACAACCAAAATGCGCAACAAAATCCAAAATAATCGAAGTTGATTTCAAATAAATTTATTAAAATTTGACATTTCCAACTAAATTTTTTTTCATAATCCAACAAAATTGAAGTTATTTTCATCTAAATTTACTCAAATATAGATCCTACAACCAAAATACGCAACAAAATCCAAAATAATCGAAGTTGATTTCAAATAAATTTATTAAAATTTGACATTTCCAACTAAATTTTTTTTCATAATCCAACAAAATTAAATTTGTTTTCATCTAAATTTACTCAAATATGGATCCTACAACAAAAATACTCATCAAAATCCAAAATAATCGAAGTTGATTTCAAATAAATTTAATAAAACTTGATACTTCCAACTAAAATTTTTTTCACAATCCAACAAAATTGAAGTTATTTTCATCTAAATTTAATCAAATATAGATCCTACAACAAAAATACTCGACAAAATCCAAAAAAATCGAAGTTGATTTCATATGAATTTATTAAAATTGGACACTTCCAACTAAAATTTTTTTTATATTCCAACAAAATTGAAGTTATTTTCATCTAAATTTAGTCAAATATAGATCCTACAACCAAAATACTCATCAAAATCCAAAAAAATCGAAGTTGATTTCAAATGAATTTATTAAAATTTGACAAAAATCTTGTCTACATCCAAGAAAATTGAAGTTATTTTCATCTAAATTTACTCAAATATAGATCCTACAACAAAAATACTCCACAAAATCCAAAAAAATCGAAGTTGATTTCAAATGATTTTATTAAAATTTGACAAAAATCTTGTCTACATACAAGAAAATTGAAGCTATTTTCATCTAAATTTAGTCAAATATAGATCCTACAACCAAAATAGTCATCAAAATCCAAAAAATCGAAGTTGATTTCAAATAAATTTATTAAAATTTGACATTTCCAACTAAATTTTTTTTCAGAATCCAACAAAATTGACGTTATTTTCATCTAAATTTACTCAAATATAGACCCTACAACAAAAATACTCAACAAAATCCAAAAAAATCGAAGTTGATTTCAAATAAATTTATTAAAATTTGACACTTCCAACTAAATTTTTTTTCATAATCCAACAAAATTAAATTTATTTTCATCTAAATTTACTCAAATATGGATCCTACAACAAAAATACTCTACAAAATCCAAAATAATCGAAGTTGATTTCAAATAAATTTAATAAAACTTGTTACTTCCAACTAAAATTTTTTTCACAATCCAACAAAATTAAATTTATTTTCATCTAAATTTACTCAAATATGGATCCTACAACAAAAATACTCAACAAAATCCAAAAAAATCGAAGTTGATTTCAAATGAATTTATTAAAATTTCACAAAAATCTTGTCTACATCCAAGAAAATTGAAGTTATTTTCATCTAAATTTACTCAAATATAGATCCTACAACAAAAATACTCAACAAAATCCAAAAAAATCGAAGTTGATTTCAAATGATTTTATTAAAATTTGACAAAAATCTTGTCTACATACAAGAAAATTGAAGTTATTTTCATCTAAATTTAGTCAAATATAGATCCTACAACCAAAATGCGCAACAAAATCCAAAATAATCGAAGTTGATTTCAAATAAATTTATTAAAATTTGACATTTCCAACTAAATTTTTTTTCATAATCCAACAAAATTGAAGTTATTTTCATCTAAATTTACTCAAATATAGATCCTACAACCAAAATACGCAACAAAATCCAAAATAATCGAAGTTGATTTCAAATAAATTTATTAAAATTTGACATTTCCAACTAAATTTTTTTTCATAATCCAACAAAATTAAATTTGTTTTCATCTAAATTTACTCAAATATGGATCCTACAACAAAAATACTCATCAAAATCCAAAATAATCGAAGTTGATTTCAAATAAATTTAATAAAACTTGATACTTCCAACTAAAATTTTTTTCACAATCCAACAAAATTGAAGTTATTTTCATCTAAATTTAATCAAATATAGATCCTACAACAAAAATACTCGACAAAATCCAAAAAAATCGAAGTTGATTTCATATGAATTTATTAAAATTGGACACTTCCAACTAAAATTTTTTTTATATTCCAACAAAATTGAAGTTATTTTCATCTAAATTTAGTCAAATATAGATCCTACAACCAAAATACTCATCAAAATCCAAAAAAATCGAAGTTGATTTCAAATGAATTTATTAAAATTTGACAAAAATCTTGTCTACATCCAAGAAAATTGAAGTTATTTTCATCTAAATTTACTCAAATATAGATCCTACAACAAAAATACTCCACAAAATCCAAAAAAATCGAAGTTGATTTCAAATGATTTTATTAAAATTTGACAAAAATCTTGTCTACATACAAGAAAATTGAAGCTATTTTCATCTAAATTTAGTCAAATATAGATCCTACAACCAAAATAGTCATCAAAATCCAAAAAATCGAAGTTGATTTCAAATAAATTTATTAAAATTTGACATTTCCAACTAAATTTTTTTTCAGAATCCAACAAAATTGAAGTTATTTTCATCTAAATTTACTCAAATATAGACCCTACAACAAAAATACTCAACAAAATCCAAAAAAATCGAAGTTGATTTCAAATAAATTTATTAAAATTTGACACTTCCAACTAAATTTTTTTTCATAATCCAACAAAATTAAATTTATTTTCATCTAAATTTACTCAAATATGGATCCTACAACAAAAATACTCTACAAAATCCAAAATAATCGAAGTTGATTTCAAATAAATTTAATAAAACTTGTTACTTCCAACTAAAATTTTTTTCACAATCCAACAAAATTGAAGTTATTTTCATCTAAATTTAATCAAATATAGATCCTACCACAAAAATACTCAACAAAATCCAAAAAAATCGAAATTGATTTCAAATGATTTTATTAAAATTTGACAAAAATCTTGTCTACATCCAAGAAAATTGAAGTTATTTTCATCTAAATTTACTCAAATATAGATCCTACAACAAAAATACTCAACAAAATCCAAAAAAATCGAAGTTGATTTCAAATGAATTTATTAAAATTTCACAAAAATCTTGTCTACATCCAAGAAAATTGAAGTTATTTTCATCTAAATTTACTCAAATATAGATCCTACAACAAAAATACTCAACAAAATCCAAAAAAATCGAAGTTGATTTCAAATGATTTTATTAAAATTTGACAAAAATCTTGTCTACATACAAGAAAATTGAAGTTATTTTCATCTAAATTTAGTCAAATATAGATCCTACAACCAAAATACGCAACAAAATCCAAAATAATCGAAGTTGATTTCAAATAAATTTATTAAAATTTGACATTTCCAACTAAATTTTTTTTCATAATCCAACAAAATTGAAGTTATTTTCATCTAAATTTACTCAAATATAGATCCTACAACCAAAATACGCAACAAAATCCAAAATAATCGAAGTTGATTTCAAATAAATTTATTAAAATTTGACATTTCCAACTAAATTTTTTTTCATAATCCAACAAAATTAAATTTGTTTTCATCTAAATTTACTCAAATATGGATCCTACAACAAAAATACTCATCAAAATCCAAAATAATCGAAGTTGATTTCAAATAAATTTAATAAAACTTGATACTTCCAACTAAAATTTTTTTCACAATCCAACAAAATTGAAGTTATTTTCATCTAAATTTAATCAAATATAGATCCTACAACAAAAATACTCGACAAAATCCAAAAAAATCGAAGTTGATTTCATATGAATTTATTAAAATTGGACACTTCCAACTAAAATTTTTTTTATAATCCAACAAAATTGAAGTTATTTTCATCTAAATTTAGTCAAATATAGATCCTACAACCAAAATACTCATCAAAATCCAAAAAAATCGAAGTTGATTTCAAATGAATTTATTAAAATTTGACAAAAATCTTGTCTAGATCCAAGAAAATTGAAGTTATTTTCATCTAAATTTACTCAAATATAGATCCTACAACAAAAATACTCAACAAAATCCAAAAAAATCGAAGTTGATTTCAAATGATTTTATTAAAATTTGACAAAAATCTTGTCTACATACAAGAAAATTGAAGTTATTTTCATCTAAATTTAGTCAAATATAGATCCTACAACCAAAATAGTCATCAAAATCCAAAAAATCGAAGTTGATTTCAAATAAATTTATTAAAATTTGACATTTCCAACTAAATTTTTTTTCAGAATCCAACAAAATTGAAGTTATTTTCATCTAAATTTACTCAAATATAGACCCTACAACAAAAATACTCAACAAAATCCAAAAAAATCGAAGTTGATTTCAAATAAATTTATTAAAATTTGACACTTCCAACTAAATTTTTTTTCATAATCCAACAAAATTAAATTTATTTTCATCTAAATTTACTCAAATATGGATCCTACAACAAAAATACTCAACAAAATCCAAAATAATCGAAGTTGATTTCAAATAAATTTAATAAAACTTGTTACTTCCAACTAAAATTTTTTTCACAATCCAACAAAATTGAAGTTATTTTCATCTAAATTTAATCAAATATAGATCCTACCACAAAAATACTCAACAAAATCCAAAAAAATCGAAGTTGATTTCAAATGATTTTATTAAAATTTGACAAAAATCTTGTCTACATCCAAGAAAATTGAAGTTATTTTCATCTAAATTTACTCAAATATAGATCCTACAACAAAAATACTCAACAAAATCCAAAAAAATCGAAGTTGATTTCAAATGAATTTATTAAAATTTCACAAAAATCTTGTCTACATCCAAGAAAATTGAAGTTATTTTCATCTAAATTTACTCAAATATAGATCCTACAACAAAAATACTCAACAAAATCCAAAAAAATCGAAGTTGATTTCAAATGATTTTATTAAAATTTGACAAAAATCTTGTCTACATACAAGAAAATTGAAGTTACTTTCATCTAAATTTAGTCAAATATAGATCCTACAACCAAAATACGCAACAAAATCCAAAATAATCGAAGTTGATTTCAAATAAATTTATTAAAATTTGGCATTTCCAACTAAATTTTTTTTCAGAATCCAACAAAATTGAAGTTATTTTCATCTAAATTTACTCAAATATAGATCCTACAACCAAAATACGCAACAAAATCCAAAATAATCGAAGTTGATTTCAAATAAATTTATTAAAATTTGACACTTCCAACTAAATTTTTTTTCATAATCCAACAAAATTAAATTTATTTTCATCTAAATTTACTCAAATATGGATCCTACAACAAAAATACTCAACAAAATCCAAAATAATCGAAGTTGATTTCAAATAAATTTAATAAAACTTGATACTTCCAACTAAAATTTTTTTCACAATCCAACAAAATTGAAGTTATTTTCATCTAAATTTAATCAAATATAGATCCTACCACAAAAATACTCAACAAAATCAAAAAAAATCGAAGTTGATTTCAAATGATTTTATTAAAATTTGACAAAAATCTTGTCTACATCCAAGAAAATTGAAGTTATTTTCATCTAAATTTACTCAAATATAGATCCTACAACAAAAATACTCAACAAAATCCAAAAAAATCGAAGTTGATTTCAAATGATTTTATTAAAATTTGACAAAAATCTTGTCTACATACAAGAAAATTGAAGTTATTTTCATCTAAATTTAGTCAAATATAGATCCTACAACCAAAATAGTCATCAAAATCCAAAAAATCGAAGTTGATTTCAAATAAATTTATTAAAATTTGACATTTCCAACTAAATTTTTTTTCATAATCCAACAAAATTGAAGTTATTTTCATCTAAATTTAGTCAAATATAGATCCTACAACCAAAATACGCAACAAAATCCAAAATAATCGAAGTTGATTTCAAATAAATTTATTAAAATTTGACATTTCCAACTAAATTTTTTTTCATTATCCAACAAAATTAAATTTGTTTTCATCTAAATTTACTCAAATATGGATCCTACAACAAAAATACTCATCAAAATCCAAAATAATCGAAGTTGATTTCAAATAAATTTAATAAAACTTGATACTTCCAACTAAAATTTTTTTCACAATCCAACAAAATTGAAGTTATTTTCATCTAAATTTAATCAAATATAGATCCTACAACAAAAATACTCGACAAAATCCAAAAAAATCGAAGTTGATTTCATATGAATTTATTAAAATTTGACACTTCCAACTAAAATTTTTTTTATAATCCAACAATATTGAAGTTATTTTCATCTAAATTTAGTCAAATATAGATCCTACAACCAAAATACTCATCAAAATCCAAAAAAATCGAAGTTGATTTCAAATGAATTTATTAAAATTTGACAAAAATCTTGTCTACATCCAAGAAAATTGAAGTTATTTTCATCTAAATTTACTCAAATATAGATCCTACAACAAAAATACTCAACAAAATCCAAAAAAATCGAAGTTGATTTCAAATGATTTTATTAAAATTTGACAAAAATCTTGTCTACATACAAGAAAATTGAAGTTATTTTCATCTAAATTTACTCAAATATAGATCCTACAACCAAAATAGTCATCAAAATCCAAAAAATCGAAGTTGATTTCAAATAAATTTATTAAAATTTGACATTTCCAACTAATTTTTTTTTCAGAATCCAACAAAATTGAAGTTATTTTCATCTAAATTTACTCAAATATAGACCCTACAACAAAAATACTCAACAAAATCCAAAAAAATCGAAGTTGATTTCAAATAAATTTATTAAAATTTGACACTTCCAACTAAATTTTTTTTCATAATCCAACAAAATTAAATTTATTTTCATCTAAATTTACTCAAATATGGATCCTACAACAAAAATACTCAACAAAATCCAAAATAATCGAATTTGATTTCAAATAAATTTAATAAAACTTGTTACTTCCAACTAAATTTTTTTTCACAATCCAACAAAATTGAAGTTATTTTCATCTAAATTTAATCAAATATAGATCCTACCACAAAAATACTCAACAAAATCCAAAAAAATCGAAATTGATTTCAAATGATTTTATTAAAATTTGACAAAAATCTTGTCTACATCCAAGAAAATTGAAGTTATTTTCATCTAAATTTACTCAAATATAGATCCTACAACAAAAATACTCAACAAAATCCAAAAAAATCGAAGTTGATTTCAAATGAATTTATTAAAATTTCACAAAAATCTTGTCTACATCCAAGAAAATTGAAGTTATTTTCATCTAAATTTACTCAAATATAGATCCTACAACAAAAATACTCAACAAAATCCAAAAAAATCGAAGTTGATTTCAAATGATTTTATTAAAATTTGACAAAAATCTTGTCTACATACAAGAAAATTGAAGTTATTTTCATCTAAATTTAGTCAAATATAGATCCTACAACCAAAATACGCAACAAAATCCAAAATAATCGAAGTTGATTTCAAATAAATTTATTAAAATTTGACATTTCCAACTAAATTTTTTTTCATAATCCAACAAAATTGAAGTTATTTTCATCTAAATTTACTCAAATATAGATCCTACAACCAAAATACGCAACAAAATCCAAAATAATCGAAGTTGATTTCAAATAAATTTATTAAAATTTGACATTTCCAACTAAATTTTTTTCATAATCCAACAAAATTAAATTTGTTTTCATCTAAATTTACTCAAATATGGATCCTACAACAAAAATACTCATCAAAATCCAAAATAATCGAAGTTGATTTCAAATAAATTTAATAAAACTTGATACTTCCAACTAAAATTTTTTTCACAATCCAACAAAATTGAATTTATTTTCATCTAAATTTAATCAAATATAGATCCTACAACAAAAATACTCGACAAAATCCAAAAAAATCGAAGTTGATTTCATATGAATTTATTAAAATTGGACACTTCCAACTAAAATTTTTTTTATAATCCAACAAAATTGGAGTTATTTTCATCTAAATTTAGTCAAATATAGATCCTACAACCAAAATACTCATCAAAATCCAAAAAAATCGAAGTTGATTTCAAATGAATTTATTAAAATTTGACAAAAATCTTGTCTACATCCAAGAAAATTGAAGTTATTTTCATCTAAATTTACTCAAATATAGATCCTACAACAAAAATACTCAACAAAATCCAAAAAAATCGAAGTTGATTTCAAATGATTTTATTAAAATTTGACAAAAATCTTGTCTACATACAAGAAAATTGAAGTTATTTTCATCTAAATTTAGTCAAATATAGATCCTACAACCAAAATAGTCATCAAAATCCAAAAAATCGAAGTTGATTTCAAATAAATTTATTAAAATTTGACATTTCCAACTAAATTTTTTTTCAGAATCCAACAAAATTGAAGTTATTTTCATCTAAATTTACTCAAATATAGACCCTACAACAAAAATACTCAACAAAATCCAAAAAAATCGAAGTTGATTTCAAATAAATTTATTAAAATTTGACACTTCCAACTAAATTTTTTTTCATAATCCAACAAAATTAAATTTATTTTCATCTAAATTTACTCAAATATGGATCCTACAACAAAAATACTCAACAAAATCCAAAATAATCGAAGTTGATTTCAAATAAATTTAATAAAACTTGTTACTTCCAACTAAAATATTTTTCACAATCCAACAAAATTGAAGTTATTTTCATCTAAATTTAATCAAATATAGATCCTACCACAAAAATACTCAACAAAATCCAAAAAAATCGAAGTTGATTTCAAATGATTTTATTAAAATTTGACAAAAATCTTGTCTACATCCAAGAAAATTGAAGTTATTTTCATCTAAATTTACTCAAATATAGATCCTACAACATAAATACTCAACAAAATCCAAAAAAATCGAAGTTGATTTCAAATGAATTTATTAAAATTTCACAAAAATCTTGTCTACATCCAAGAAAATTGAAGTTATTTTCATCTAAATTTACTCAAATATAGATCCTACAACAAAAATACTCAACAAAATCCAAAAAAATCGAAGTTGATTTCAAATGATTTTATTAAAATTTGACAAAAATCTTGTCTACATACAAGAAAATTGAAGTTATTTTCATCTAAATTTAGTCAAATATAGATCCTACAACCAAAATAGTCATCAAAATCCAAAAAATCGAAGTTGATTTCAAATAAATTTATTAAAATTTGACATTTCCAACTAAATTTTTTTTCAGAATCCAACAAAATTGAAGTTATTTTCATCTAAATTTACTCAAATATAGACCCTACAACAAAAATACTCATCAAAATCCAAAAAAATCGAAGTTGATTTCAAATAAATTTATTAAAATTTGACACTTCCAACTAAATTTTTTTTCATAATCCAACAAAATTAAATTTATTTTCATCTAAATTTACTCAAATATGGATCCTACAACAAAAATACTCATCAAAATCCAAAATAATCGAAGTTGATTTCAAATAAATTTAATAAAACTTGTTACTTCCAACTAAAATTTTTTTCACAATCCAACAAAATTGAAGTTATTTTCATCTAAATTTAATCAAATATAGATCCTACAACAAAAATACTCGACAAAATCCAAAAAAATCGAAGTTGATTTCATATGAATTTATTAAAATTTGACACTTCCAACTAAAATTTTTTTTATAATCCAACAATATTGAAGTTATTTTCATCTAAATTTAGTCAAATATAGATCCTACAACCAAAATACTCATCAAAATCCAAAAAAATCGAAGTTGATTTCAAATGAATTTATTAAAATTTGACAAAAATCTTGTCTACATCCAAGAAAATTGAAGTTATTTTCATCTAAATTTACTCAAATATAGATCCTACAACAAAAATACTCAACAAAATCCAAAAAAATCGAAGTTGATTTCAAATGATTTTATTAAAATTTGACAAAAATCTTGTCTACATACAAGAAAATTGAAGTTATTTTCATCTAAATTTACTCAAATATAGATCCTACAACCAAAATAGTCATCAAAATCCAAAAAATCGAAGTTGATTTCAAATAAATTTATTAAAATTTGACATTTCCAACTAAATTTTTTTTCAGAATCCAACAAAATTGAAGTTATTTTCATCTAAATTTACTCAAATATAGACCCTACAACAAAAATACTCAACAAAATCCAAAAAAATCGAAGTTGATTTCAAATAAATTTATTAAAATTTGACACTTCCAACTAAATTTTTTTTCATAATCCAACAAAATTAAATTTATTTTCATCTAAATTTACTCAAATATGGATCCTACAACAAAAATACTCAACAAAATCCAAAATAATCGAAGTTGATTTCAAATAAATTTAATAAAACTTGTTACTTCCAACTAAATTTTTTTTCACAATCCAACAAAATTGAAGTTATTTTCATCTAAATTTAATCAAATATAGATCCTACCACAAAAATACTCAACAAAATCCAAAAAAATCGAAGTTGATTTCAAATGATTTTATTAAAATTTGACAAAAATCTTGTCTACATCCAAGAAAATTGAAGTTATTTTCATCTAAATTTACTCAAATATAGATCCTACAACAAAAATACTCAACAAAATCCAAAAAAATCGAAGTTGATTTCAAATGAATTTATTAAAATTTCACAAAAATCTTGTCTACATCCAAGAAAATTGAAGTTATTTTCATCTAAATTTACTCAAATATAGATCCTACAACAAAAATACTCAACAAAATCCAAAAAAATCGAAGTTGATTTCAAATGATTTTATTAAAATTTGACAAAAATCTTGTCTACATACAAGAAAATTGAAGTTATTTTCATCTAAATTTAGTCAAATATAGATCCCACAACCAAAATACGCAACAAAATCCAAAATAATCGAAGTTGATTTCAAATAAATTTATTAAAATTTGACATTTCCAACTAAATTTTTTTTCATAATCCAACAAAATTGAAGTTATTTTCATCTAAATTTACTCAAATATAGATCCTACAACCAAAATACGCAACAAAATCCAAAATAATCGAAGTTGATTTCAAATAAATTTATTAAAATTTGACATTTCCAACTAAATTTTTTTTCATAATCCAACAAAATTAAATTTGTTTTCATCTAAATTTACTCAAATATGGATCCTACAACAAAAATACTCATCAAAATCCAAAATAATCGAAGTTGATTTCAAATAAATTTAATAAAACTTGATACTTCCAACTAAAATTTTTTTCACAATCCAACAAAATTGAATTTATTTTCATCTAAATTTAATCAAATATAGATCCTACAACAAAAATACTCGACAAAATCCAAAAAAATCGAAGTTGATTTCATATGAATTTATTAAAATTGGACACTTCCAACTAAAATTTTTTTTATAATCCAACAAAATTGGAGTTATTTTCATCTAAATTTAGTCAAATATAGATCCTACAACCAAAATACTCATCAAAATCCAAAAAAATCGAAGTTGATTTCAAATAAATTTATTAAAATTTGACACTTCCAACTAAATTTTTTTTCATAATCCAACAAAATTAAATTTATTTTCATCTAAATTTACTCAAATATGGATCCTACAACAAAAATACTCAACAAAATCCAAAATAATCGAAGTTGATTTCAAATAAATTTAATAAAACTTGTTACTTCCAACTAAAATTTTTTTCACAATCCAACAAAATTGAAGTTATTTTCATCTAAATTTAATCAAATATAGATCCTACCACAAAAATACTCAACAAAATCCAAAAAAATCGAAGTTGATTTCAAATGATTTTATTAAAATTTGACAAAAATCTTGTCTACATCCAAGAAAATTGAAGTTATTTTCATCTAAATTTACTCAAATATAGATCCTACAACAAAAATACTCAACAAAATCCAAAAAAATCGAAGTTGATTTCAAATGAATTTATTAAAATTTCACAAAAATCTTGTCTACATCCAAGAAAATTGAAGTTATTTTCATCTAAATTTACTCAAATATAGATCCTACAACAAAAATACTCAACAAAATCCAAAAAAATCGAAGTTGATTTCAAATGATTTTATTAAAATTTGACAAAAATCTTGTCTACATACAAGAAAATTGAAGTTACTTTCATCTAAATTTAGTCAAATATAGATCCTACAACCAAAATACGCAACAAAATCCAAAATAATCGAAGTTGATTTCAAATAAATTTATTAAAATTTGACATTTCCAAATAAATTTTTTTTCATAATCCAACAAAATTGAAGTTATTTTCATCTAAATTTACTCAAATATAGATCCTACAACCAAAATACGCAACAAAATCCAAAATAATCGAAGTTGATTTCAAATAAATTTATTAAAATTTGACACTTCCAACTAAATTTTTTTTCATAATCCAACAAAATTAAATTTATTTTCATCTAAATTTACTCAAATATGGATCCTACAACAAAAATACTCAACAAAATCCAAAATAATCGAAGTTGATTTCAAATAAATTTAATAAAACTTGATACTTCCAACTAAAATTTTTTTCACAATCCAACAAAATTGAAGTTATTTTCATCTAAATTTAATCAAATATAGATCCTACAACAAAAATACTCGACAAAATCCAAAAAAATCGAAGTTGATTTCATATGAATTTATTAAAATTGGACACTTCCAACTAAAATTTTTTTTATAATCCAACAAAATTGAAGTTATTTTCATCTAAATTTAGTCAAATATAGATCCTACAACCAAAATACTCATCAAAATCCAAAAAAATCGAAGTTGATTTCAAATGAATTTATTAAAATTTGACAAAAATCTTGTCTACATCCAAGAAAATTGAAGTTATTTTCATCTAAATTTACTCAAATATAGATCCTACAACAAAAATACTCAACAAAATCCAAAAAAATCGAAGTTGATTTCAAATGATTTTATTAAAATTTGACAAAAATCTTGTCTACATACAAGAAAATTGAAGTTATTTTCATCTAAATTTAGTCAAATATAGATCCTACAACCAAAATAGTCATCAAAATCCAAAAAATCGAAGTTGATTTCAAATAAATTTATTAAAATTTGACATTTCCAACTAAATTTTTTTTCAGAATCCAACAAAATTGAAGTTATTTTCATCTAAATTTACTCAAATATAGACCCTACAACAAAAATACTCAACAAAATCCAAAGAAATCGAAGTTGATTTCAAATAAATTTATTAAAATTTGACACTTCCAACTAAATTTTTTTTCATAATCCAACAAAATTAAATTTATTTTCATCTAAATTTACTCAAATATGGATCCTACAACAAAAATACTCAACAAAATCCAAAATAATCGAAGTTGATTTCAAATAAATTTAATAAAACTTGTTACTTCCAACTAAAATTTTTTTCACAATCCAACAAAATTGAAGTTATTTTCATCTAAATTTAATCAAATATAGATCCTACCACAAAAATACTCAACAAAATCCAAAAAAATCGAAGTTGATTTCAAATGATTTTATTAAAATTTGACAAAAATCTTGTCTACATCCAAGAAAATTGAAGTTATTTTCATCTAAATTTACTCAAATATAGATCCTACAACAAAAATACTCAACAAAATCCAAAAAAATCGAAGTTGATTTCAAATGAATTTATTAAAATTTCACAAAAATCTTGTCTACATCAAAGAAAATTGAAGTTATTTTCATCTAAATTTACTCAAATATAGATCCTACAACAAAAATACTCAACAAAATCCAAAAAAATCGAAGTTGATTTCAAATGATTTTATTAAAATTTGACAAAAATCTTGTCTACATACAAGAAAATTGAAGTTATTTTCATCTAAATTTAGTCAAATATAGATCCTACAACCAAAATACGCAACAAAATCCAAAATAATCGAAGTTGATTTCAAATAAATTTATTAAAATTTGACATTTCCAACTAAATTTTTTTTCATAATCCAACAAAATTGAAGTTATTTTCATCTAAATTTACTCAAATATAGATCCTACAACCAAAACACGCAACAAAATCCAAAATAATCGAAGTTGATTTCAAATAAATTTATTAAAATTTGTCATTTCCAACTAAATTTTTTTTCATAATCCAACAAAATTAAATTTGTTTTCATCTAAATTTACTCAAATATGGATCCTACAACAAAAATACTCATCAAAATCCAAAATAATCGAAGTTGATTTCAAATAAATTTAATAAAACTTGATACTTCCAACTAAAATTTTTTTCACAATCCAACAAAATGGATGTTATTTTCATCTAAATTTAATCAAATATAGATCCTACAACAAAAAAACTCGACAAAATCCAAAAAAATCGAAGTTGATTTCATATGAATTTATTAAAATTTGACACTTCCAACTAAAATTTTTTTTATAATCCAACAATATTGAAGTTATTTTCATCTAAATTTAGTCAAATATAGATCCTACAACCAAAATACTCATCAAAATCCAAAAAAATCGAAGTTGATTTCAAATGAATTTATTAAAATTTGACAAAAATCTTGTCTACATCCAAGAAAATTGAAGTTATTTTCATCTAAATTTACTCAAATATAGATCCTACAACAAAAATACTCAACAAAATCCAAAAAAATCGAAGTTGATTTCAAATGATTTTATTAAAATTTGACAAAAATCTTGTCTACATACAAGAAAATTGAAGTTATTTTCATCTAAATTTAGTCAAATATAGATCCTACAACCAAAATAGTCATCAAAATCCAAAAAATCGAAGTTGATTTCAAATAAATTTATTAAAATTTGACATTTCCAACTAAATTTTTTTTCAGAATCCAACAAAATTGAAGTTATTTTCATCTAAATTTACTCAAATATAGACCCTACAACAAAAATACTCAACAAAATCCAAAAAAATCGAAGTTGATTTCAAATAAATTTATTAAAATTTGACACTTCCAACTAAATTTTTTTTCATAATCCAACAAAATTAAATTTATTTTCATCTAAATTTACTCAAATATGGATCCTACAACAAAAATACTCAACAAAATCCAAAATAATCGAAGTTGATTTCAAATAAATTTAATAAAACTTGTTACTTCCAACTAAAATTTTTTTCACAATCCAACAAAATTGAAGTTATTTTCATCTAAATTTAATCAAATATAGATCCTACCACAAAAATACTCAACAAAATCCAAAAAAATCGAAGTTGATTTCAAATGATTTTATTAAAATTTGACAAAAATCTTGTCTACATCCAAGAAAATTGAAGTTATTTTCATCTAAATTTACTCAAATATAGATCCTACAACAAAAATACTCAACAAAATCCAAAAAAATCGAAGTTGATTTCAAATGAATTTATTAAAATTTCACAAAAATCTTGTCTACATCCAAGAAAATTGAAGTTATTTTCATCTAAATTTACTCAAATATAGATCCTACAACAAAAATACTGAACAAAATCCAAAAAAATCGAAGTTGATTTCAAATGATTTTATTAAAATTTGACAAAAATCTTGTCTACATACAAGAAAATTGAAGTTACTTTCATCTAAATTTAGTCAAATATAGATCCTACAACCAAAATACGCAACAAAATCCAAAATAATCGAAGTTGATTTCAAATAAATTTATTAAAATTTGACATTTCCAAATAAATTTTGTTTCATAACCCAACAAAATTGAAGTTATTTTCATCTAAATTTACTCAAATATAGATCCTACAACAAAAATACTCAACAAAATCCAAAAAAATCGAAGTTGATTTCAAATGATTTTATTAAAATTTGACAAAAATCTTGTCTACATACAAGAAAATTGAAGTTATTTTCATCTAAATTTAGTCAAATATAGATCCTACAACCAAAATAGTCATCAAAATCCAAAAAATCGAAGTTGATTTCAAATAAATTTATTAAAATTTGACATTTCCAACTAAATTTTTTTTCAGAATCCAACAAAATTGAAGTTATTTTCATCTAAATTTACTCAAATATAGATCCTACAACCAAAATACGCAACAAAATCCAAAATAATCGAAGTTGATTTCAAATAAATTTATTAAAATTTGACACTTCCAACTAAATTTTTTTTCATAATCCAACAAAATTAAATTTATTTTCATCTAAATTTACTCAAATATGGATCCTACAACAAAAATACTCAACAAAATCCAAAATAATCGAAGTTGATTTCAAATAAATTTAATAAAACTTGTTACTTCCAACTAAAATTTTTTTCACAATCCAACAAAATTGAAGTTATTTTCATCTAAATTTAATCAAATATAGATCCTACCACAAAAATACTCAACAAAATCCAAAAAAATCGAAGTTGATTTCAAATGATTTTATTAAAATTTGACAAAAATCTTGTCTACATCCAAGAAAATTGAAGTTATTTTCATCTAAATTTACTCAAATATAGATCCTACAACAAAAATACTCAACAAAATCCAAAAAAATCGAAGTTGATTTCAAATGAATTTATTAAAATTTCACAAAAATCTTGTCTACATCCAAGAAAATTGAAGTTATTTTCATCTAAATTTACTCAAATATAGATCCTACAACAAAAATACTCAACAAAATCCAAAAAAATCGAAGTTGATTTCAAATGATTTTATTAAAATTTGACAAAAATCTTGTCTACATACAAGAAAATTGAAGTTACTTTCATCTAAATTTAGTCAAATATAGATCCTACAACCAAAATACGCAACAAAATCCAAAATAATCGAAGTTGATTTCAAATAAATTTATTAAAATTTGACATTTCCAAATAAATTTTTTTTCATAATCCAACAAAATTGAAGTTATTTTCATCTAAATTTACTCAAATATAGATCCTACAACCAAAATACGCAACAAAATCCAAAATAATCGAAGTTGATTTCAAATAAATTTATTAAAATTTGACACTTCCAACTAAATTTTTTTTCATAATCCAACAAAATTAAATTTATTTTCATCTAAATTTACTCAAATATGGATCCTACAACAAAAATACTCAACAAAATCCAAAATAATCGAAGTTGATTTCAAATAAATTTAATAAAACTTGATACTTCCAACTAAAATTTTTTTCACAATCCAACAAAATTGAAGTTATTTTCATCTAAATTTAATCAAATATAGATCCTACAACAAAAATACTCGACAAAATCCAAAAAAATCGAAGTTGATTTCATATGAATTTATTAAAATTGGACACTTCCAACTAAAATTTTTTTTATAATCCAACAAAATTGAAGTTATTTTCATCTAAATTTAGTCAAATATAGATCCTACAACCAAAATACTCATCAAAATCCAAAAAAATCGAAGTTGATTTCAAATGAATTTATTAAAATTTGACAAAAATCTTGTCTACATCCAAGAAAATTGAAGTTATTTTCATCTAAATTTACTCAAATATAGATCCTACAACAAAAATACTCAACAAAATCCAAAAAAATCGAAGTTGATTTCAAATGATTTCATTAAAATTTGACAAAAATCTTGTCTACATACAAGAAAATTGAAGTTATTTTCATCTAAATTTACTCAAATATAGATCCTACAACCAAAATAGTCATCAAAATCCAAAAAATCGAAGTTGATTTCAAATAAATTTATTAAAATTTGACATTTCCAACTAAATTTTTTTTCAGAATCCAACAAAATTGAAGTTATTTTCATCTAAATTTACTCAAATATAGACCCTACAACAAAAATACTCAACAAAATCCAAAAAAATCGAAGTTGATTTCAAATAAATTTATTAAAATTTGACACTTCCAACTAAATTTTTTTTCATAATCCAACAAAATTAAATTTATTTTCATCTAAATTTACTCAAATATGGATCCTACAACAAAAATACTCAACAAAATCCAAAATAATCGAAGTTGATTTCAAATAAATTTAATAAAACTTGTTACTTCCAACTAAATTTTTTTTCACAATCCAACAAAATTGAAGTTATTTTCATCTAAATTTAATCAAATATAGATCCTACCACAAAAATACTCAACAAAATCCAAAAAAATCGAAGTTGATTTCAAATGATTTTATTAAAATTTGACAAAAATCTTGTCTACATCCAAGAAAATTGAAGTTATTTTCATCTAAATTTACTCAAATATAGATCCTACAACAAAAATACTCAACAAAATCCAAAAAAATCGAAGTTGATTTCAAATGAATTTATTAAAATTTCACAAAAATCTTGTCTACAACCAAGAAAATTGAAGTTATTTTCATCTAAATTTACTCAAATATAGATCCTACAACAAAAATACTCAACAAAATCCAAAAAAATCGAAGTTGATTTCAAATGATTTTATTAAAATTTGACAAAAATCTTGTCTACATACAAGAAAATTGAAGTTATTTTCATCTAAATTTAGTCAAATATAGATCCTACAACCAAAATACGCAACAAAATCCAAAATAATCGAAGTTGATTTCAAATAAATTTATTAAAATTTGACATTTCCAACTAAATTTTTTTTCAGAATCCAACAAAATTGAAGTTATTTTCATCTAAATTTACTCAAATATAGATCCTACAACCAAAATACGCAACAAAATCCAAAATAATCGAAGTTGATTTCAAATAAATTTATTAAAATTTGACATTTCCAACTAAATTTTTTTTCATAATCCAACAAAATTAAATTTGTTTTCATCTAAATTTACTCAAATATGGATCCTACAACAAAAATACTCATCAAAATCCAAAATAATCGAAGTTGATTTCAAATAAATTTAATAAAACTTGATACTTCCAACTAAAATTTTTTTCACAATCCAACAAAATTGAAGTTATTTTCATCTAAATTTAATCAAATATAGATCCTACAACAAAAATACTCGACAAAATCCAAAAAAATCGAAGTTGATTTCATATGAATTTATTAAAATTGGACACTTCCAACTAAAATTTTTTTTATAATCCAACAAAATTGAAGTTATTTTCATCTAAATTTAGTCAAATATAGATCCTACAACCAAAATACTCATCAAAATCCAAAAAAATCGAAGTTGATTTCAAATGAATTTATTAAAATTTGACAAAAATCTTGTCTACATCCAAGAAAATTGAAGTTATTTTCATCTAAATTTACTCAAATATAGATCCTACAACAAAAATACTCAACAAAATCCAAAAAAATCGAAGTTGATTTCAAATGATTTTATTAAAATTTGACAAAAATCTTGTCTACATACAAGAAAATTGAAGTTATTTTCATCTAAATTTAGTCAAATATAGATCCTACAACCAAAATAGTCATCAAAATCCAAAAAATCGAAGTTGATTTCAAATAAATTTATTAAAATTTGACATTTCCAACTAAATTTTTTTTCAGAATCCAACAAAATTGAAGTTATTTTCATCTAAATTTACTCAAATATAGACCCTACAACAAAAATACTCAACAAAATCCAAAAAAATCGAAGTTGATTTCAAATAAATTTATTAAAATTTGACACTTCCAACTAAATTTTTTTTCATAATCCAACAAAATTAAATTTATTTTCATCTAAATTTACTCAAATATGGATCCTACAACAAAAATACTCAACAAAATCCAAAATAATCGAAGTTGATTTCAAATAAATTTAATAAAACTTGTTACTTCCAACTAAAATTTTTTTCACAATCCAACAAAATTGAAGTTATTTTCATCTAAATTTAATCAAATATAGATCCTACCACAAAAATACTCAACAAAATCCAAAAAAATCGAAGTTGATTTCAAATGATTTTATTAAAATTTGACAAAAATCTTGTCTACATCCAAGAAAATTGAAGTTATTTTCATCTAAATTTACTCAAATATAGATCCTACAACAAAAATACTCAACAAAATCCAAAAAAATCGAAGTTGATTTCAAATGAATTTATTAAAATTTCACAAAAATCTTGTCTACATCCAAGAAAATTGAAGTTATTTTCATCTAAATTTACTCAAATATAGATCCTACAACAAAAATACTCAACAAAATCCAAAAAAATCGAAGTTGATTTCAAATGATTTTATTAAAATTTGACAAAAATCTTGTCTACATACAAGAAAATTGAAGTTACTTTCATCTAAATTTAGTCAAATATAGATCCTACAACCAAAATACGCAACAAAATCCAAAATAATCGAAGTTGATTTCAAATAAATTTATTAAAATTTGACATTTCCAAATAAATTTTTTTTCATAACCCAACAAAATTGAAGTTATTTTCATCTAAATTTACTCAAATATAGATCCTACAACAAAAATACTCAACAAAATCCAAAAAAATCGAAGTTGATTTCAAATGATTTTATTAAAATTTGACAAAAATCTTGTCTACATACAAGAAAATTGAAGTTATTTTCATCTAAATTTAGTCAAATATAGATCCTACAACCAAAATAGTCATCAAAATCCAAAAAATCGAAGTTGATTTCAAATAAATTTATTAAAATTTGACATTTCCAACTAAATTTTTTTTCAGAATCCAACAAAATTGAAGTTATTTTCATCTAAATTTACTCAAATATAGACCCTACAACAAAAATACTCAACAAAATCCAAAAAAATCGAAGTTGATTTCAAATAAATTTATTAAAATTTGACACTTCCAACTAAATTTTTTTTCATAATCCAACAAAATTAAATTTATTTTCATCTAAATTTACTCAAATATGGATCCTACAACAAAAATACTCAACAAAATCCAAAATAATCGAAGTTGATTTCAAATAAATTTAATAAAACTTGTTACTTCCAACTAAAATTTTTTTCACAATCCAACAAAATTGAAGTTATTTTCATCTAAATTTAATCAAATATAGATCCTACCACAAAAATACTCAACAAAATCCAAAAAAATCGAAGTTGATTTCAAATGATTTTATTAAAATTTGACAAAAATCTTGTCTACATCCAAGAAAATTGAAGTTATTTTCATCTAAATTTACTCAAATATAGATCCTACAACAAAAATACTCAACAAAATCCAAAAAAATCGAAGTTGATTTCAAATGAATTTATTAAAATTTGACAAAAATCTTGTCTACATCCAAGAAAATTGAAGTTATTTTCATCTAAATTTACTCAAATATAGATCCTACAACAAAAATACTCAACAAAATCCAAAAAAATCGAAGTTGATTTCAAATGATTTTATTAAAATTTGACAAAAATCTTGTCTACATACAAGAAAATTGAAGTTATTTTCATCTAAATTTAGTCAAATATAGATCCTACAACCAAAATAGTCATCAAAATCCAAAAAATCGAAGTTGATTTCAAATAAATTTATTAAAATTTGACATTTCCAACTAAATTTTTTTTCAGAATCCAACAAAATTGAAGTTATTTTCATCTAAATTTACTCAAATATAGACCCTACAACAAAAATACTCAACAAAATCCAAAGAAATCGAAGTTGATTTCAAATAAATTTATTAAAATTTGACACTTCCAACTAAATTTTTTTTCATAATCCAACAAAATTAAATTTATTTTCTTCTAAATTTACTCAAATATGGATCCTACAACAAAAATACTCAACAAAATCCAAAATAATCGAAGTTGATTTCAAATAAATTTAATAAAACTTGTTACTTCCAACTAAAATTTTTTTCACAATCCAACAAAATTGAAGTTATTTTCATCTAAATTTAATCAAATATAGATCCTACCACAAAAATACTCAACAAAATCCAAAAAAATCGAAGTTGATTTCAAATGATTTTATTAAAATTTGACAAAAATCTTGTCTACATCCAAGAAAATTGAAGTTATTTTCATCTAAATTTACTCAAATATAGATCCTACAACAAAAATACTCAACAAAATCCAAAAAAATCGAAGTTGATTTCAAATGAATTTATTAAAATTTCACAAAAATCTTGTCTACATCAAAGAAAATTGAAGTTATTTTCATCTAAATTTACTCAAATATAGATCCTACAACAAAAATACTCAACAAAATCCAAAAAAATCGAAGTTGATTTCAAATGATTTTATTAAAATTTGACAAAAATCTTGTCTACATACAAGAAAATTGAAGTTATTTTCATCTAAATTTAGTCAAATATAGATCCTACAACCAAAATACGCAACAAAATCCAAAATAATCGAAGTTGATTTCAAATAAATTTATTAAAATTTGACATTTCCAACTAAATTTTTTTTCATAATCCAACAAAATTGAAGTTATTTTCATCTAAATTTACTCAAATATAGATCCTACAACCAAAATACGCAACAAAATCCAAAATAATCGAAGTTGATTTCAAATAAATTTATTAAAATTTGACATTTCCAACTAAATTTTTTTTCATAATCCAACAAAATTAAATTTGTTTTCATCTAAATTTACTCAAATATGGATCCTACAACAAAAATACTCATCAAAATCCAAAATAATCGAAGTTGATTTCAAATAAATTTAATAAAACTTGGTACTTCCAACTAAAATTTTTTTCACAATCCAACAAAATGGAAGTTATTTTCATCTAAATTTAATCAAATATAGATCCTACAACAAAAAAACTCAACAAAATCCAAAAAAATCGAAGTTGATTTCAAATGATTTTATTAAAATTTGACAAAAATCTTGTCTACATCCAAGAAAATTGAAGTTATTTTCATCTAAATTTACTCAAATATAGACCCTACAACAAAAATACTCAACAAAATCCAAAGAAATCGAAGTT
This sequence comes from Andrena fulva, assembly GCA_946251845.1. Lineage (NCBI taxonomy): Eukaryota > Metazoa > Arthropoda > Insecta > Hymenoptera > Andrenidae > Andrena > Andrena fulva. Next base: position 3,958,587 of record CAMITZ010000243.1, read on the forward strand.
GATTTCAAATAAATTTATTAAAATTTGACACTTCCAACTAAATTTTTTTTCATAATCCAACAAAATTAAATTTATTTTCATCTAAATTTACTCAAATATGGATCCTACAACAAAAATACTCGACAAAATCCAAAAAAATCGAAGTTGATTTCATATGAATTTATTAAAATTGGACACTTCCAACTAAAATTTTTTTTATAATCCAACAAAATTGAAGTTATTTTCATCTAAATTTAGTCAAATATAGATCCTACAACCAAAATACTCATCAAAATCCAAAAAAATCGAAGTTGATTTCAAATGAATTTATTAAAATTTGACAAAAATCTTGTCTACATCCAAGAAAATTGAAGTTATTTTCATCTAAATTTACTCAAATATAGATCCTACAACAAAAATACTCAACAAAATCAAAAAAAATCGAAGTTGATTTCAAATGATTTTATTAAAATTTGACAAAAATCTTGTCTACATACAAGAAAATTGAAGTTATTTTCATCTAAATTTAGTCAAATATAGATCCTACAACCAAAATAGTCATCAAAATCCAAAAAATCGATGTTGATTTCAAATAAATTTATTAAAATTTGACATTTCCAACTAAATTTTTTTTCAGAATCCAACAAAATTGAAGTTATTTTCATCTAAATTTACTCAAATATAGACCCTACAACAAAAATACTCCACAAAATCCAAAAAAATCGAAGTTGATTTCAAATAAATTTATTAAAATTTGACACTTCCAACTAAATTTTTTTTCATAATCCAACAAAATTAAATTTATTTTCATCTAAATTTACTCAAATATGGATCCTACAACAAAAATACTCAACAAAATCCAAAATAATCGAAGTTGATTTCAAATAAATTTAATAAAACTTGTTACTTCCAACTAAAATTTTTTTCACAATCCAACAAAATTGAAGTTATTTTCATCTAAATTTAATCAAATATAGATCCTACCACAAAAATACTCAACAAAATCCAAAAAAATCGAAGTTGATTTCAAATGATTTTATTAAAATTTGACAAAAATCTTGTCTACATCCAAGAAAATTGAAGTTATTTTCATCTAAATTTACTCAAATATAGATCCTACAACAAAAATACTCAACAAAATCCAAAAAAATCGAAGTTGATTTCAAATGAATTTATTAAAATTTCACAAAAATCTTGTCTACATCCAAGAAAATTGAAGTTATTTTCATCTAAATTTACTCAAATATAGACCCTACAACAAAAATACTCAACAAAATCCAAAAAAATCGAAGTTGATTTCAAATAAATTTATTAAAATTTGACACTTCCAACTAAATTTTTTTTCATAATCCAGCAAAATTAAATTTATTTTCATCTAAATTTACTCAAATATGGATCCTACAACAAAAATACTCAACAAAATCCAAAATAATCGAAGTTGATTTCAAATAAATTTAATAAAACTTGTTACTTCCAACTAAAATTTTTTTCACAATCCAACAAAATTGAAGTTATTTTCATCTAAATTTAATGAAATATAGATCCTACCACAAAAATACTCAACAAAATCCAAAAAAATCGAAGTTGATTTCAAATGATTTTATTAAAATTTGACAAAAATCTTGTCTACATCCAAGAAAATTGAAGTTATTTTCATCTAAATTTACTCAAATATAGATCCTACAACAAAAATACTCAACAAAATCCAAAAAAATCGAAGTTGATTTCAAATGAATTTATTAAAATTTCACAAAAATCTTGTCTACATCCAAGAAAATTGAAGTTATTTTCATCTAAATTTACTCAAATATAGATCCTACAACAAAAATACTCAACAAAATCCAAAAAAATCGAAGTTGATTTCAAATGATTTTATTAAAATTTGACAAAAATCTTGTCTACATACAAGAAAATTGAAGTTACTTTCATCTAAATTTAGTCAAATATAGATCCTACAACCAAAATACGCAACAAAATCCAAAATAATCGAAGTTGATTTCAAATAAATTTATTAAAATTTGACATTTCCAAATAAATTTTTTTTCATAACCCAACAAAATTGAAGTTATTTTCATCTAAATTTACTCAAATATAGATCCTACAACAAAAATACTCAACAAAATCCAAAAAAATCGAAGTTGATTTCAAATGATTTTATTAAAATTTGACAAAAATCTTGTCTACATACAAGAAAATTGAAGTTATTTTCATCTAAATTTAGTCAAATATAGATCCTACAACCAAAATAGTCATCAAAATCCAAAAAATCGAAGTTGATTTCAAATAAATTTATTAAAATTTGACATTTCCAACTAAATTTTTTTTCAGAATCCAACAAAATTGAAGTTATTTTCATCTAAATTTACTCAAATATAGACCCTACAACAAAAATACTCAACAAAATCCAAAAAAATCGAAGTTGATTTCAAATAAATTTATTAAAATTTGACACTTCCAAATAAATTTTTTTTCATAACCCAACAAAATTGAAGTTATTTTCATCTAAATTTACTCAAATATAGATCCTACAACAAAAATACTCAACAAAATCCAAAAAAATCGAAGTTGATTTCAAATGATTTTATTAAAATTTGACAAAAATCTTGTCTACATACAAGAAAATTGAAGTTATTTTCATCTAAATTTAGTCAAATATAGATCCTACAACCAAAATAGTCATCAAAATCCAAAAAATCGAAGTTGATTTCAAATAAATTTATTAAAATTTGACATTTCCAACTAAATTTTTTTTCAGAATCCAACAAAATTGAAGTTATTTTCATCTAAATTTACTCAAATATAGACCCTACAACAAAAATACTCAAAAAAATCGAAGTTGATTTCAAATAAATTTATTAAAATTTGACACTTCCAACTAAATTTTTTTTCATAATCCAACAAAATTAAATTTATTTTCATCTAAATTTAATCAAATATAGATCCTACCACAAAAATACTCAACAAAATCCAAAAAAATCGAAGTTGATTTCAAATGATTTTATTAAAATTTGACAAAAATCTTGTCTACATCCAAGAAAATTGAAGTTATTTTCATCTAAATTTACTCAAATATAGATCCTACAACAAAAATACTCAACAAAATCCAAAAAAATCGAAGTTGATTTCAAATGAATTTATTAAAATTTCACAAAAATCTTGTCTACATCCAAGAAAATTGAAGTTATTTTCATCTAAATTTACTCAAATATAGATCCTACAACAAAAATACTCAACAAAATCCAAAAAAATCGAAGTTGATTTCAAATGATTTTATTAAAATTTGACAAAAATCTTGTCTACATACAAGAAAATTGAAGTTACTTTCATCTAAATTTAGTCAAATATAGATCCTACAACCAAAATACGCAACAAAATCCAAAATAATCGAAGTTGATTTCAAATAAATTTATTAAAATTTGACATTTCCAAATAAATTTTTTTTCATAATCCAACAAAATTGAAGTTATTTTCATCTAAATTTACTCAAATATAGATCCTACAACCAAAATACGCAACAAAATCCAAAATAATCGAAGTTGATTTCAAATAAATTTATTAAAATTTGACACTTCCAACTAAATTTTTTTTCATAATCCAACAAAATTAAATTTATTTTCATCTAAATTTACTCAAATATGGATCCTACAACAAAAATACTCAACAAAATCCAAAATAATCGAAGTTGATTTCAAATAAATTTAATAAAACTTGATACTTCCAACTAAAATTTTTTTCACAATCCAACAAAATTGAAGTTATTTTCATCTAAATTTAATCAAATATAGATCCTACAACAAAAATACTCGACAAAATCCAAAAAAATCGAAGTTGATTTCATATGAATTTATTAAAATTGGACACTTCCAACTAAAATTTTTTTTATAATCCAACAAAATTGAAGTTATTTTCATCTAAATTTAGTCAAATATAGATCCTACAACCAAAATACTCATCAAAATCCAAAAAAATCGAAGTTGATTTCAAATGAATTTATTAAAATTTGACAAAAATCTTGTCTACATCCAAGAAAATTGAAGTTATTTTCATCTAAATTTACTCAAATATAGATCCTACAACAAAAATACTCAACAAAATCCAAAAAAATCGAAGTTGATTTCAAATGATTTTATTAAAATTTGACAAAAATCTTGTCTACATACAAGAAAATTGAAGTTATTTTCATCTAAATTTAGTCAAATATAGATCCTACAACCAAAATAGTCATCAAAATCCAAAAAATCGAAGTTGATTTCAAATAAATTTATTAAAATTTGACATTTCCAACTAAATTTTTTTTCAGAATCCAACAAAATTGAAGTTATTTTCATCTAAATTTACTCAAATATAGACCCTACAACAAAAATACTCAACAAAATCCAAAAAAATCGAAGTTGATTTCAAATAAATTTATTAAAATTTGACACTTCCAACTAATTTTTTTTTCATAATCCAACAAAATTAAATTTATTTTCATCTAAATTTACTCAAATATGGATCCTACAACAAAAATACTCAACAAAATCCAAAATAATCGAAGTTGATTTCAAATAAATTTAATAAAACTTGTTACTTCCAACTAAAATTTTTTTCACAATCCAACAAAATTGAAGTTATTTTCATCTAAATTTAATCAAATATAGATCCTACCACAAAAATACTCAACAAAATCCAAAAAAATCGAAGTTGATTTCAAATGATTTTATTAAAATTTGACAAAAATCTTGTCTACATCCAAGAAAATTGAAGATATTTTCATCTAAATTTACTCAAATATAGATCCTACAACAAAAATACTCAACAAAATCCAAAAAAATCGAAGTTGATTTCAAATGAATTTATTAAAATTTCACAAAAATCTTGTCTACATCCAAGAAAATTGAAGTTATTTTCATCTAAATTTACTCAAATATAGATCCTACAACAAAAATACTCAACAAAATCCAAAAAAATCGAAGTTGATTTCAAATGATTTTATTAAAATTTGACAAAAATCTTGTCTACATACAAGAAAATTGAAGTTACTTTCATCTAAATTTAGTCAAATATAGATCCTACAACCAAAATACGCAACAAAATCCAAAATAATCGAAGTTGATTTCAAATAAATTTATTAAAATTTGACATTTCCAAATAAATTTTTTTTCATAACCCAACAAAATTGAAGTTATTTTCATCTAAATTTACTCAAATATAGATCCTACAACAAAAATACTCAACAAAATCCAAAAAAATCGAAGTTGATTTCAAATGATTTTATTAAAATTTGACAAAAATCTTGTCTACATACAAGAAAATTGAAGTTATTTTCATCTAAATTTAGTCAAATATAGATCCTACAACCAAAATAGTCATCAAAATCCAAAAAATCGAAGTTGATTTCAAATAAATTTATTAAAATTTGACATTTCCAACTAAATTTTTTTTCAGAATCCAACAAAATTGAAGTTATTTTCATCTAAATTTACTCAAATATAGACCCTACAACAAAAATACTCAACAAAATCCAAAGAAATCGAAGTTGATTTCAAATAAATTTATTAAAATTTGACACTTCCAACTAAATTTTTTTTCATAATCCAACAAAATTAAATTTATTTTCATCTAAATTTACTCAAATATGGATCCTACAACAAAAATACTCAACAAAATCCAAAATAATCGAAGTTGATTTCAAATAAATTTAATAAAACTTGTTACTTCCAACTAAAATTTTTTTCACAATCCAACAAAATTGAAGTTATTTTCATCTAAATTTAATCAAATATAGATCCTACCACAAAAATACTCAACAAAATCCAAAAAAATCGAAGTTGATTTCAAATGAATTTATTAAAATTTCACAAAAATCTTGTCTACATCAAAGAAAATTGAAGTTATTTTCATCTAAATTTACTCAAATATAGATCCTACAACAAAAATACTCAACAAAATCCAAAAAAATCGAAGTTGATTTCAAATGATTTTATTAAAATTTGACAAAAATCTTGTCTACATACAAGAAAATTGAAGTTATTTTCATCTAAATTTAGTCAAATATAGATCCTACAACCAAAATACGCAACAAAATCCAAAATAATCGAAGTTGATTTCAAATAAATTTATTAAAATTTTACATTTCCAACTAAATTTTTTTTCATAATCCAACAAAATTGAAGTTATTTTCATCTAAATTTACTCAAATATAGATCCTACAACCAAAATACGCAACAAAATCCAAAATAATCGAAGTTGATTTCAAATAAATTTATTAAAATTTGACATTTCCAACTAAATTTTTTTTCATAATCCAACAAAATTAAATTTGTTTTCATCTAAATTTACTCAAATATGGATCCTACAACAAAAATACTCATCAAAATCCAAAATAATCGAAGTTGATTTCAAATAAATTTAATAAAACTTGATACTTCCAACTAAAATTTTTTTCACAATCCAACAAAATGGAAGTTATTTTCATCTAAATTTAATCAAATATAGATCCTACAACAAAAAAACTCGACAAAATCCAAAAAAATCGAAGTTGATTTCATATGAATTTATTAAAATTTGACACTTCCAACTAAAATTTTTTTTATAATCCAACAATATTGAAGTTATTTTCATCTAAATTTAGTCAAATATAGATCCTACAACCAAAATACTCATCAAAATCCAAAAAAATCGAAGTTGATTTCAAATGAATTTATTAAAATTTGACAAAAATCTTGTCTACATCCAAGAAAATTGAAGTTATTTTCATCTAAATTTACTCAAATATAGATCCTACAACAAAAATACTCAACAAAATCCAAAATAATCGAAGTTGATTTCAAATAAATTTAATAAAACTTGTTACTTCCAACTAAAATTTTTTTCACAATCCAACAAAATTGAAGTTATTTTCACCTAAATTTAATCAAATATAGATCCTACCACAAAAATACTCAACAAAATCCAAAAAAATCGAAGTTGATTTCAAATGATTTTATTAAAATTTGACAAAAATCTTGTCTACATCCAAGAAAATTGAAGTTATTTTCATCTAAATTTACTCAAATATAGATCCTACAACAAAAATACTCAACAAAATCCAAAAAAATCGAAGTTGATTTCAAATGAATTTATTAAAATTTCACAAAAATCTTGTCTACATCAAAGAAAATTGAAGTTATTTTCATCTAAATTTACTCAAATATAGATCCTACAACAAAAATACTCAACAAAATCCAAAAAAATCGAAGTTGGTTTCAAATGATTTTATTAAAATTTGACAAAAATCTTGTCTACATACAAGAAAATTGAAGTTATTTTCATCTAAATTTAGTCAAATATAGATCCTACAACCAAAATACGCAACAAAATCCAAAATAATCGAAGTTGATTTCAAATAAATTTATTAAAATTTGACATTTCCAACTAAATTTTTTTTCATAATCCAACAAAATTGAAGTTATTTTCATCTAAATTTACTCAAATATAGACCCTACAACAAAAATACTCAACAAAATCCAAAAAAATCGAAGTTGATTTCAAATAAATTTATTAAAATTTGACACTTCCAACTAAATTTTTTTTCATAATCCAACAAAATTAAATTTATTTTCATCTAAATTTACTCAAATATGGATCCTACAACAAAAATACTCAACAAAATCCAAAATAATCGAAGTTGATTTCAAACAAATTTAATAAAACTTGTTACTTCCAACTAAATTTTTTTTCACAATCCAACAAAATTGAAGTTATTTTCATCTAAATTTAATCAAATATAGATCCTACCACAAAAATACTCAACAAAATCCAAAAAAATCGAAGTTGATTTCAAATGATTTTATTAAAATTTGACAAAAATCTTGTCTACATCCAAGAAAATTGAAGTTATTTTCATCTAAATTTACTCAAATATAGATCCTACAACCAAAATAGTCATCAAAATCCAAAAAATCGAAGTTGATTTCAAATAAATTTATTAAAATTTGACATTTCCAACTAAATTTTTTTTCAGAATCCAACAAAATTGAAGTTATTTTCATCTAAATTTACTCAAATATAGACCCTACAACAAAAATACTCAACAAAATCCAAAAAAATCGAAGTTGATTTCAAATAAATTTATTAAAATTTGACACTTCCAACTAAATTTTTTTTCATAATCCAACAAAATTAAATTTATTTTCATCTAAATTTACTCAAATATGGATCCTACAACAAAAATACTCAACAAAATCCAAAATAATCGAAGTTGATTTCAAACAAATTTAATAAAACTTGTTACTTCCAACTAAATTTTTTTTCACAATCCAACAAAATTGAAGTTATTTTCATCTAAATTTAATCAAATATAGATCCTACCACAAAAATACTCAACAAAATCCAAAAAAATCGAAGTTGATTTCAAATGATTTTATTAAAATTTGACAAAAATCTTGTCTACATCCAAGAAAATTGAAGTTATTTTCATCTAAATTTACTCAAATATAGATCCTACAACAAAAATACTCAACAAAATCCAAAAAAATCGAAGTTGATTTCAAATGAATTTATTAAAATTTCACAAAAATCTTGTCTACAACCAAGAAAATTGAAGTTATTTTCATCTAAATTTACTCAAATATAGATCCTACAACAAAAATACTCAACAAAATCCAAAAAAATCGAAGTTGATTTCAAATGATTTTATTAAAATTTGACAAAAATCTTGTCTACATACAAGAAAATTGAAGTTATTTTCATCTAAATTTAGTCAAATATAGATCCTACAACCAAAATACGCAACAAAATCCAAAATAATCGAAGTTGATTTCAAATAAATTTATTAAAATTTGACATTTCCAACTAAATTTTTTTTCATAATCCAACAAAATTGAAGTTATTTTCATCTAAATTTACTCAAATATAGATCCTACAACCAAAATACGCAACAAAATCCAAAATAATCGAAGTTGATTTCAAATAAATTTATTAAAATTTGACATTTCCAACTAAATTTTTTTTCATAATCCAACAAAATTAAATTTGTTTTCATCTAAATTTACTCAAATATGGATCCTACAACAAAAATACTCATCAAAATCCAAAATAATCGAAGTTGATTTCAAATAAATTTAATAAAACTTGATACTTCCGACTAAAATTTTTTTCACAATCCAACAAAATTGAAGTTATTTTCATCTAAATTTAATCAAATATAGATCCTACAACAAAAATACTCGACAAAATCCAAAAAAATCGAAGTTGATTTCATATGAATTTATTAAAATTGGACACTTCCAACTAAAATTTTTTTTATAATCCAACAAAATTGAAGTTATTTTCATCTAAATTTAGTCAAATATAGATCCTACAACCAAAATACGCAACAAAATCCAAAATAATCGAAGTTGATTTCAAATAAATTTATTAAAATTTGACATTTCCAACTAAATTTTTTTTCATAATCCAACAAAATTAAATTTGTTTTCATCTAAATTTACTCAAATATGGATCCTACAACAAAAATACTCATCAAAATCCAAAATAATCGAAGTTGATTTCAAATAAATTTAATAAAACTTGACACTTCCCACTAAAATTTTTTTCACAATCCAACAAAATTGAAGTTAATTTCATCTAAATTTAATCCAATATAGATCCTACAACAAAAATACTCGACTAAATCCAAAAAAATCGAAGTTGATTTCAAATAAATTTATTAAAATTTGACACTTCCAACTAAAATTTTTTAACAATCCAACAAAATTGAAGTTATTTTCATCTAAATTTACTCAAATATAGATCCTACAACAAAAATACTCAACAAAATCCAAAAAAATCGAAGTTGATTTCAAATGATTTTATTAAAATTTGACAAAAATCTTGTCTACATACAAGAAAATTGAAGTTATTTTCATCTAAATTTAGTCAAATATAGATCCTACAACCAAAATACGCAACAAAATCCAAAATAATCGAAGTTGATTTCAAATAAATTTATTAAAATTTGACATTTCCAACTAAATTTTTTTTCATAATCCAACAAAATTGAAGTTATTTTCATCTAAATTTACTCAAATATAGATCCTACAACCAAAATACGCAACAAAATCCAAAATAATCGAAGTTGATTTCAAATAAATTTATTAAAATTTGACATTTCCAACTAAATTTTTTTTCATAATCCAACAAAATTAAATTTGTTTTCATCTAAATTTACTCAAATATGGATCCTACAACAAAAATACTCATCAAAATCCAAAATAATCGAAGTTGATTTCAAATAAATTTAATAAAACTTGATACTTCCAACTAAAATTTTTTTCACAATCCAACAAAATTGAAGTTATTTTCATCTAAATTTAATCAAATATAGATCCTACAACAAAAATACTCGACAAAATCCAAAAAAATCGAAGTTGATTTCATATGAATTTATTAAAATTGGACACTTCCAACTAAAATTTTTTTTATAATCCAACAAAATTGAAGTTATTTTCATCTAAATTTAGTCAAATATAGATCCTACAACCAAAATACTCATCAAAATCCAAAAAAATCGAAGTTGATTTCAAATGAATTTATTAAAATTTGACAAAAATCTTGTCTACATCCAAGAAAATTGAAGTTATTTTCATCTAAATTTACTCAAATATAGATCCTACAACAAAAATACTCAACAAAATCCAAAAAAATCGAAGTTGATTTCAAATGATTTTATTAAAATTTGACAAAAATCTTGTCTACATACAAGAAAATTGAAGTTATTTTCATCTAAATTTACTCAAATATAGATCCTACAACCAAAATAGTCATCAAAATCCAAAAAATCGAAGTTGATTTCAAATAAATTTATTAAAATTTGACATTTCCAACTAAATTTTTTTTCAGAATCCAACAAAATTGAAGTTATTTTCATCTAAATTTACTCAAATATAGACCCTACAACAAAAATACTCAACAAAATCCAAAAAAATCGAAGTTGATTTCAAATAAATTTATTAAAATTTGACACTTCCAACTAAATTTTTTTTCATAATCCAACAAAATTAAATTTATTTTCATCTAAATTTACTCAAATATGGATCCTACAACAAAAATACTCAACAAAATCCAAAATAATCGAAGTTGATTTCAAATAAATTTAATAAAACTTGTTACTTCCAACTAAATTTTTTTTCACAATCCAACAAAATTGAAGTTATTTTCATCTAAATTTAATCAAATATAGATCCTACCACAAAAATACTCAACAAAATCCAAAAAAATCGAAGTTGATTTCAAATGATTTTATTAAAATTTGACAAAAATCTTGTCTACATCCAAGAAAATTGAAGTTATTTTCATCTAAATTTAGTCAAATATAGATCCTACAACCAAAATACGCAACAAAATCCAAAATAATCGAAGTTGATTTCAAATAAATTTATTAAAATTTGACATTTCCAACTAAATTTTTTTTCATAATCCAACAAAATTGAAGTTATTTTCATCTAAATTTACTCAAATATAGATCCTACAACCAAAATACGCAACAAAATCCAAAATAATCGAAGTTGATTTCAAATAAATTTATTAAAATTTGACATTTCCAACTAAATTTTTTTTCATAATCCAACAAAATTAAATTTGTTTTCATCTAAATTTACTCAAATATGGATCCTACAACAAAAATACTCATCAAAATCCAAAATAATCGAAGTTGATTTCAAATAAATTTAATAAAACTTGATACTTCCAACTAAAATTTTTTTCACAATCCAACAAAATTGAAGTTATTTTCATCTAAATTTAATCAAATATAGATCCTACAACAAAAATACTCGACAAAATCCAAAAAAATCGAAGTTGATTTCATATGAATTTATTAAAATTTGACACTTCCAACTAAATTTTTTTTTATAATCCAACAAAATTGAAGTTATTTTCATCTAAATTTAGTCAAATATAGATCCTACAACCAAAATACTCATCAAAATCCAAAAATATCGAAGTTGATTTCAAATGAATTTATTAAAATTTGACAAAAATCTTGTCTACATCCAAGAAAATTGAAGTTATTTTCACCTAAATTTACTCAAATATAGATCCTACAACAAAAATACTCAACAAAATCCAAAAAAATCGAAGTTGATTTCAAATGATTTTATTAAAATTTGACAAAAATCTTGTCTACATACAAGAAAATTGAAGTTATTTTCATCTAAATTTAGTCAAATATAGATCCTACAACCAAAATAGTCATCAAAATCCAAAAAATCGAAGTTGATTTCAAATAAATTTATTAAAATTTGACATTTCCAACTAAATTTTTTTTCAGAATCCAACAAAATTGAAGTTATTTTCATCTAAATTTACTCAAATATAGACCCTACTACAAAAATACTCAACAAAATCCAAAAAAATCGAAGTTGATTTCAAATAAATTTATTAAAATTTGACACTTCCAACTAAATTTTTTTTCATAATCCAACAAAATTAAATTTATTTTCATCTAAATTTACTCAAATATGGATCCTACAACAAAAATACTCAACAAAATCCAAAATAATCGAAGTTGATTTCAATATAAATTTAATAAAACTTGATACTTCCAACTAAAATTTTTTTCACAATCCAACAAAATTGAAGTTATTTTCATCTAAATTTAATCAAATATAGATCCTACAACAAAAATACTCGACAAAATCCAAAAAAATCGAAGTTGATTTCATATGAATTTATTAAAATTGGACACTTCCAACTAAATTTTTTTTTATAATCCAACAAAATTGAAGTTATTTTCATCTAAATTTAGTCAAATATAGATCCTACAACCAAAATACTCATCAAAATCCAAAAAAATCGAAGTTGATTTCAAATGAATTTATTAAAATTTGACAAAAATCTTGTCTACATCCAAGAAAATTGAAGTTATTTTCATCTAAATTTACTCAAATATAGATCCTACAACAAAAATACTCAACAAAATCCAAAAAAATCGAAGTTGATTTCAAATGATTTTATTAAAATTTGACAAAAATCTTGTCTACATACAAGAAAATTGAAGTTATTTTCATCTAAATTTAGTCAAATATAGATCCTACAACCAAAATAGTCATCAAAATCCAAAAAATCGAAGTTGATTTCAAATAAATTTATTAAAATTTGACATTTCCAACTAAATTTTTTTTCAGAATCCAACAAAATTGAAGTTATTTTCATCTAAATTTACTCAAATATAGACCCTACAACAAAAATACTCAACAAAATCCAAAAAAATCGAAGTTGATTTCAAATAAATTTATTAAAATTTGACACTTCCAACTAAATTTTTTTTCATAATCCGACAAAATTAAATTTATTTTCATCTAAATTTACTCAAATATGGATCCTACAACAAAAATACTCAACAAAATTCAAAATAATCGAAGTTGATTTCAAATAAATTTAATAAAACTTGTTACTTCCAACTAAAATTTTTTTCACAATCCAACAAAATTGAAGTTATTTTCATCTAAATTTAATCAAATATAGATCCTACCACAAAAATACTCAACAAAATCCAAAAAAAATCGAAGTTGATTTCAAATGATTTTATTAAAATTTGACAAAAATCTTGTCTACATCCAAGAAAATTGAAGTTATTTTCATCTAAATTTACTCAAATATAGATCCTACAACAAAAATACTCAACAAAATCCAAAAAAATCGAAGTTGACTTCAAATGAATTTATTAAAATTTCACAAAAATCTTGTCTACATCCAAGAAAATTGAAGTTATTTTCATCTAAATTTAGTCAAATATAGATCCTACAACCAAAATACTCATCAAAATCCAAAAAAATCGAAGTTGATTTCAAATGAATTTATTAAAATTTGACAAAAATCTTGTCAAAATCCAAGAAAATTGAAGTTATTTTCATCTAAATTTAGTCAAATATAGATCCTACAACCAAAATACTCGACAAAATCCAAAAAAATCGAAGTTGATTTTATATGAATTTATTAAAATTTGACACGTCCAACTAAATTTTTTTTCATAATCCAACAAAATTGAAGTTATTTTCATCTAAATTTAGTCAAATATAGATCCTACAACCAAAATACTCTACAAAATTCAAAATAATCGAAGTTGATTTCAAATAAATTTAATAAAACTTGTTACTTCCAACTAAAATTTTTTTCACAATCCAACAAAATTGAAGTTATTTTCATCTAAATTTAATCAAATATAGATCCTACCACAAAAATACTCAACAAAATCCAAAAAAAATCGAAGTTGATTTCAAATGATTTTATTAAAATTTGACAAAAATCTTGTCTACATCCAAGAAAATTGAAGTTATTTTCATCTAAATTTACTCAAATATAGATCCTACAACAAAAATACTCGACAAAATCCAAAAAAATCGAAGTTGATTTCATATGAATTTATTAAAATTTGACACTTCCAACTAAATTTTTTTTTATAATCCAACAAAATTGAAGTTATTTTCATCTAAATTTAGTCAAATATAGATCCTACAACCAAAATACTCATCAAAATCCAAAAAAATCGAAGTTGATTTCAAATGAATTTATTAAAATTTGACAAAAATCTTGTCTACATCCAAGAAAATTGAAGTTATTTTCATCTAAATTTACTCAAATATAGATCCTACAACAAAAATACTCAACAAAATCCAAAAAAATCGAAGTTGATTTCAAATGATTTTATTAAAATTTGACAAAAATCTTGTCTACATACAAGAAAATTGAAGTTATTTTCATCTAAATTTAGTCAAATATAGATCCTACAACCAAAATAGTCATCAAAATCCAAAAAATCGAAGTTGATTTCAAATAAATTTATTAAAATTTGACATTTCCAACTAAATTTTTTTTCAGAATCCAACAAAATTGAAGTTATTTTCATCTAAATTTACTCAAATATAGACCCTACTACAAAAATACTCAACAAAATCCAAAAAAATCGAAGTTGATTTCAAATAAATTTATTAAAATTTGACACTTCCAACTAAATTTTTTTTCATAATCCAACAAAATTAAATTTATTTTCATCTAAATTTACTCAAATATGGATCCTACAACAAAAATACTCAACAAAATCCAAAATAATCGAAGTTGATTTCAAATAAATTTAATAAAACTTGATACTTCCAACTAAAATTTTTTTCACAATCCAACAAAATTGAAGTTATTTTCATCTAAATTTAATCAAATATAGATCCTACAACAAAAATACTCGACAAAATCCAAAAAAATCGAAGTTGATTTCATATGAATTTATTAAAATTGGACACTTCCAACTAAATTTTTTTTTATAATCCAACAAAATTGAAGTTATTTTCATCTAAATTTAGTCAAATATAGATCCTACAACCAAAATACTCATCAAAATCCAAAAAAATCGAAGTTGATTTCAAATGAATTTATTAAAATTTGACAAAAATCTTGTCTACATCCAAGAAAATTGAAGTTATTTTCATCTAAATTTACTCAAATATAGATCCTACAACAAAAATACTCAACAAAATCCAAAAAAATCGAAGTTGATTTCAAATGATTTTATTAAAATTTGACAAAAATCTTGTCTACATACAAGAAAATTGAAGTTATTTTCATCTAAATTTAGTCAAATATAGATCCTACAACCAAAATAGTCATCAAAATCCAAAAAATCGAAGTTGATTTCAAATAAATTTATTAAAATTTGACATTTCCAACTAAATTTTTTTTCAGAATCCAACAAAATTGAAGTTATTTTCATCTAAATTTACTCAAATATAGACCCTACAACAAAAATACTCAACAAAATCCAAAAAAATCGAAGTTGATTTCAAATAAATTTATTAAAATTTGACACTTCCAACTAAATTTTTTTTCATAATCCGACAAAATTAAATTTATTTTCATCTAAATTTACTCAAATATGGATCCTACAACAAAAATACTCAACAAAATTCAAAATAATCGAAGTTGATTTCAAATAAATTTAATTAAACTTGTTACTTCCAACTAAAATTTTTTTCACAATCCAACAAAATTGAAGTTATTTTCATCTAAATTTAATCAAATATAGATCCTACCATAAAAATACTCAACAAAATCCAAAAAAAATCGAAGTTGATTTCAAATGATTTTATTAAAATTTGACAAAAATCTTGTCTACATCCAAGAAAATTGAAGTTATTTTCATCTAAATTTACTCAAATATAGATCCTACAACAAAAATACTCAACAAAATCCAAAAAAATCGAAGTTGATTTCAAATGAATTTATTAAAATTTCACAAAAATCTTGTCTACATCCAAGAAAATTGAAGTTATTTTCATCTAAATTTAGTCAAATATAGATCCTACAACCAAAATACTCATCAAAATCCAAAAAAATCGAAGTTGATTTCAAATGAATTTATTAAAATTTGACCAAAATCTTGTCAAAATCCAAGAAAATTGAAGTTATTTTCATCTAAATTTAGTCAAATATAGATCCTACAACCAAAATACTCGACAAAATCCAAAAAAATCGAAGTTGATTTTATATGAATTTATTAAAATTTGACACGTCCAACTAAATTTTTTTTCATAATCCAACAAAATTGAAGTTATTTTCATCTAAATTTAGTCAAATATAGATCCTACAACCAAAATACTCTACAAAATCCAAAAAAATCGAAGTTGATTTCAAATAAATTTATTAAAATTTGACACTTCCAACTAAAATTTTTTTCACATTCCAACAAAATTGAAGTTATTTTCATCTAAATTTACTCAAATATGGATCCTACAACAAAAATACTCAACAAAATCCAAAAAAATCGAAGTTGATTTCAAATAAATTTATTAAAATTTGACACTTCCAACTAAAATTTTTTTCACAATCCAACAAAATTGAAGTTATTTTCATCTAAATTTACTCAAATATAGATCCTACAACAAAAATACTCGACAAAATCCAAAAAAATCGAAGTTGATTTCATATGAATTTATTAAAATTTGACACATCCAACTAAAATTTTTTTTATAATCCAACAAAATTGAAGTTATTTTCATCTAAATTTAGTCAAATATAGATCCTACAACCAAAATACTCGACAAAATCCAAAAAAATCGAAGTTGATTTTATATGAATTTATTAAAATTTGACACTTCCAACTAAAATTTTTTCATAATCCAACGAAATTGAAGTTATTTTCATCTAAATTTACTCAAATATAGAACCTACAACAAAAATACTCAACAAAATCCAAAAAAATCGAAGTTGATTTCAAATATATTTATTAAAATTTGACACTTCCAACTAAAATTTTTTTCACAATCCAACAAAATTGAAGTTATTTTCATCTAAATTTACTCAAATATGGATCCTACAACAAAAATACTCAACAAAATCCAAAATAATCGAAGTTGATTTCAAATAAATTTAATAAAACTTGATACTTCCAACTAAAATTTTTTTCACAATCCAACAAAATTGAAGTTATTTTCATCTAAATTTAATCAAATATAGATCCTACAACAAAAATACTCGACAAAATCCAAAAAAATCGAAGTTGATTTCAAATGAATTTATTAAAATTTGACCAAAATCTTGTCAAAATCCAAGAAAATTGAAGTTATTTTCATCTAAATTTAGTCAAATATAGATCCTACAACCAAAATACTCATCAAAATCCAAAAAAATCGAAGTTGATTTCAAATGAATTTATTAAAATTTGACAAAAATCTTGTCTACATCCAAGAAAATTGAAGTTATTTTCATCTAAATTTAGTCAAATATAGATCCTACAACCAAAATACTCATCAAAATCCAAAAAAATCGAAGTTGATTTCAAATAAATTTATTAAAATTTGACACTTCCAACTAAAATTTTTTTCATAATCCAACAAAATTGAAGTTATTTTCATCTAAATTTACTCAAATATAGATCCTACAACAAAAATACTCAACAAAATAAAAAAAAATCGAAGTTGATTTCAAATGAATTTATTAAAATTTGACCCAAATCTTGTCAAAATCCAAGAAAATTGAAGTTATTTTCATCTAAATTTAGTCAAATATAGATCCTACAACCAAAATACTCAACAAAATAAAAAAAAATCGAAGTTGATTTCAAATAAATTTATTAAAATTTGACACTTCCAACTAAAATTTTTTTCATAATCCAACAAAATTGAAGTTATTTTCATCTAAATTTACTCAAATATAGATCCTACAACCAAAATACGCAACAAAATCCAAAAATATACAGGGTGTAAACGGTATACGTAGCAATATTTTAGGGGGTGGTAGGGGAGGTCCAATGGAACATAAAAGTCCTATGACATAATGTCCGATCGGTCTCCATTTTACAGTAATAATGCCTCAAAGTTAACATGTCTATATGCTAAACTAATAGTCGCAGGATTCCATAATTTTGCACATACATTGGAGATCACCAGTAGGGTAAAATTGTCTGAATACATTTTGTTGTATCTCGTATAGTTTAGCTGTTATAAACGTTTAAACATCGGAGATGTTTGTGGAAAAGATCGTCGCTACACGCGACACAAATGAGCCATAGCACAAAGACCGCCCGTTGTGAGCTGTTCAAGATGACCCAGTAACCAAGTCACTACGGGCTCCTTACAGTAGCGGTCCCATTGAGGATCTGTTTGGAGTAGCGGAGGCACTTAGGTTCGTCAGCTAGAAAATAAGAAACAAGTGAACGAAAACTCTACACGTGTTCTTAGGCCAGGCGCGCAGTGGTGGCAATTTGTTGCGTGACAGTTTTGATGCTCACGAAAAATGCATTGATTTACATGGAAGTAAACTCCTTTGACGACGTGACTGCAAAACGTGTTGTTTTTTTCAGGAAGTGATAAAACTGTTTCTTTCCAAGAAGAGTGGGTTAGTAAAATTCTCCTGCAATTCTGTCGATCTGTTTTTTGACCTCACTGAAGAAATGTGGGGTGGTAGCGGTACGGTCAGCTGACTGTAATCGCGCGCGGTTGCTTTACCTGAGACGGGGCGCACCATTGCCTTTAACAGCTTACTGCGACGTTAATATCAGCTGCATTACTCTAGAAATAAGCTTAATTTACAGAAAACATATCAGCGAATGTGGTAGTACTTTTTCTGATTTTTACAATCGCGACCTCGACGTGAAACGGTAAAGGACATTTCGATGTCTTCTGGTATCAGGATAATACATGTCCCGGATTGTCCCCCAATTCAGGGACAATACGCGTTGACGTATTCCGTGCGAGAGAAGGCGGGCTTGCAGTTCGATTGGTCCTGAACTCACCATTTGGGCCTACTTATCTCTCGTGTCTAAACACGCGCTCGAATTTCCAAACAAAAGCAGGCGTCGACGTATTCCGTGCGAGAGAAGGCGGGCTTGCAGTTCGATTGGTCCTGAACCTCACCATTTGGGCCTACTTATCTCTCGTGTCTAAACACGCGCTCGAATTTCCAAACAAAAGCACGCGTCGACGTATTCCGTGCGAGAGAAGGTGGGCGTTGGGGAGGAGATACTGCTGTGAAGAGGGCCTCTTCAGGACAGTGGCCGTTTGGGAGGGATGCAGGGCAGATTGGTTAAATTAGGGCCAATCGGACTTCAAGCCCACCTTCTCTCGCACGGAATACGTCGACGCGTGCTTTTGTTTTGAAATTCGAGCGCGTGTTAACACTCGAGAGATAAGGGATCCGTCTTTAATTTGAAGGGAGGACGAAGCAAGCGGCACCACCAATCAATCACGGCAAGAACGCTAGCTTCTTTCCGGAAGATATGAACATTAATACTGTCGACAATCAAGAACGTGGCGCGGTCTTTAAGAATTTTAGACATTCCTCGGCCTGAGTTAATCGGTATATTGCTGTATCGATGGGTAGTACATGCGATGACTTCGGACCCGCATGTACCGTTGTCGTTCGCCGACTCGTGGGGCAATACGGTTATAAACCGTGACCCTGACGAACCGCTTTAGCCGGTCAGCTTAATTATTTTTCGAAACACCAATATATCAATAAAAAAGTATTATTCGCCATCAATACCTACGCCTCGCGTTCGGACACAGGAAAAATGGGTTATTATCGCCGGAAATAAGTCATAGCCTGCGTTAAATTTAAATACTAATAATCACCAATAAACTAACTAAAACTCACCCTTTCAGAAATTCACCTGCAGCTTGAAAACCTGCGTCACTAGATCACTGAACTCATCCTGGTCAGCAACGGATGCGTCCATGCACAGCTGGTCCCAGGTATGCGACACCACCCAAAGTAAAAGGGTCGCAAGTCGCAACATCAAGTGCGATCGGGTTAATGTAGATACGGAATATTCACTTCACTGCACGGTTACTAACACTGATCACCTAATTTATTGTCGCACCAGGACAAGATGTTTTAGGTAAAAAGAAGCCAGCACATTTTCGAGACACACGTGCTTTGCAGAAGTGCAACGAACGAACCATCCTACACTTTCACAAAAGCCCGCGCTCCCTTCTTTTACTGCCAATGTACCCATTGCTTCGAGGTAGGCAGCAGACACCACGTGTTTCGGTTCGAAAGGGTCCGAAGAGAAGAGAAACTGAAACTCTTCGAGTTGCTATAAAGAAAAAAATCCTGTTTCCTGTTTCCCTTTTCCGATATCCCGAGTTCACGTCTGCTACGAGGCGGAACCAACTATGTCGTAAATTACCGTAAACTGTAGGAAATCGTTCTCTACCGCCGACTCGTGGGACAATACGATCATAAACCGCGAACCTGGCGAAATGCTCTGGCCCATCAGGCTGATTAATTTTTGGGAACTAGCAATTAAAAAGTATTATTCAACATCAATACGGCTCGCGAAGAGACACAGGAAGAAGGAGACTATGTAGTTCGCTGACTGCGCGTAGTCCCGCCTGCTTCGTCCTACCCTCAAATTAAAGACGGATCCCTTATCTCTCGAGTATAAACACGCGCTCGAATTTCAAAACACAAGCACGCGTCGACGTATTCGGTGCGAGAGACTGTGGGCTTGAAGTCCCATTGGCCCCAAACTAATCAATCTGCCCTGCATCCCTCCCAAATGGCCACTGTCCTGAAGAGGCCCTCTTCACAGCAATATCTCCTCCCCAAGGCCCACCTTCTCTGGCATGGAATACGTCGACGCGTGCTTTTGTTTTGAAATTCGAGCGCGTGTTTAGACACGAGAGATAAGCAGGCCCGATTGGTTAGTTTGGGGCCAATGGGACTTCAAGCCCACAGTCTCTCGCACCGAATACGTCGACGCGTGCTTGTGTTTTGAAATTCGAGCGCGTGTTTATACTCGAGAGATAAGGGATCCGTCTTTAATTTGAGGGTAGGACGAAGCAGGCGGGACTACGCGCAGTCAGCGGACTACCCTTCTTTTCCTGTGTCTCTCCGCGAGACGTATTGATGCTGGATAATACTCTGTAATTTCTAGTTCTCCAAAATTAATCAGGCTGATCAGCCAGAGCATTTCGCCAGGGTCGCGGTTTATGACCGTATTGTCCCGCAAGTCGGCGGTAGGGAACGGTTTCCTCCGGTTCGGATAATTTATGACTTAATTGGTTCCGCATCGTAGCAGACGTGAATTTTCTTCTTTATAGCAACTCGAAGACTTTCTGCTTCTCTTCCCTTCGGACCCTTTCGAACCGATACACGTGGTGTCTGTTTTCTATCTCGAAGCAATGGGTACATTGGCAGTAGAAAGACGGAGCGCGGGCTTTTGTGAAAGTGTAGGATGGTTCGTTCCTTGCACTTCTGCAAAACACGTGTGTCTCGAAAATGTGCTGGCTTCTTTTTACCTAAAGCATCTTGTCCTGGTGGGAGTTAACTCATAATGGAACGAGAGAAACTACTTGGGGTAGAGGAAATTTCTTGGAAAAAATCCTGTCAGTCAGTTTGCAATCGCGTCAGAGAAGTGTTTTCTACACAAGAGTATTACGCGTTGTTCTGAGCATAAACCCAGAACAACGGAGACGCAATTACTGCTGTACGAGCATTTTGGCGGCCATATCTGCGGCACCGGACGCCAAGTGAAAATTCATTTTCACCAATTTTTATAAGGTACGAACAACGCGTTCCGTGAAAAATAAATTAAGTGATCAGTGTTAGTAACCGTGCAGTGAAGTGAATATTTCGTATCTACATTAACCCGATCGCACTTGACGTTGCGACCCTTTTACTTTGGTTGGTGTCGCATACCTGGGACCAGCTGTGCACTGGACGCATCCGTCGCTGACCAGGACCAGTTCAGTGACCTAGTGACGCAGGTTTTCAAACTGCAGGTGAATTTCTTAAAGGGTGAGTTTTAGTTACTTTATTGGTGATTATTAGTTATTAAATTTAACGGAGGCTACGGCTTATTTCCGGCAATAATTCTCTAAATTTCCGTACCTAAATTTTGTCTTCGGGGGTTTTAAACAGACTTATTCATTATCAGCAACAGTGTTGGCCGTTATTAAACTACGGATTCTCATCACAATAACGGACTACGATCACGTTTTGTTTATTTCCTGTTACATTACTTTTTTGTTTATGCGATATTTGAAAACGAAATTTTCGTATTTCTTGTCCTCTCACTTCAAATAATTATTATTTTCGATTCTGTTTTAAAAAAAATGTGTATTCATTTTTTTACGTTTGACATGATGTTCCTCGATTTATCTTTAACTCATAATTCACTTTAAATGACAACCAAACGATGACGAAAGGTATCGATTGCCGTCGTTTTCGCAGAGATCTGATGAGAAATGCGGAGCTGAAAAAGTTTGGTTCTTAATAGGTATTCAAACTCCTTCGAGGGCCGAAAGCCATAAACTTGCGATGAAGTATCGCGGGGTGTTGTCTTCGCCACGGGATAGGATGCGGCATCTCCTTGAGTCGAGTCGCTGGAGGATCACTCTTAAGAGTCTTTCCTTCCGAAAAACACACCACTTTGGGAATTACATGAAAGATCAGAAGTCAACACCCTGTTTCAGTGTGTTAGTCTCACCAATATGCGCGAGCTACTATCCGTTTCAAACGCATGGTGCAAACTTTAGGGCATTATTACTGTAAAATGGAGACAGATCGGACACTATGTCATAGGACTTTTATGTTCCATTGGACCTCCCCTACCACCCCCTAAAATATTGCTACGTATACCGTTTACACCCTGTAGAAGTTGATTTCAAATGAATTTATTAAAATTTGACCAAAATCTTGTCAAAATCCAAAAAATTTAAGTTATTTTCATCTAAATTTACTCAAATATAGATCCTACAACAAAAATACTCAACAAAATCCAAAAAAATCGAAGTTGATTTCAAATAAATTTAATAAAATTTGACATTTCCAACTAATTTTTTTTTCAGAATCCAACAAAATTGAAGTTATTTTCATCTAAATTTACTCAAATATAGACCCTACAACAAAAATACTCAACAAAATCCAAAAAAATCGAAGTTGATTTGAAATAAATTTATTAATATTTGACACTTCCAACTAAATTTTTTTTCATAATCCAACAAAATTAAATTTATTTTCATCTAAATTTACTCAAATATAGATCCTACAACAAAAATACTCAACAAAATCCAAAATAATCGAAGTTGATTTCAAATAAATTTAATAAAACTTGATACTTCCAACTAAAATTTTTTTCACAATCCAACAAAATTGAAGTTATTTTCATCTAAATTTAATCAAATATAGATCCTACAACAAAAATACTCGACAAAATCCAAAAAAATCGAAGTTGATTTCAAATGAATTTATTAAAATTTGACCAAAATCTTGTCAAAATCCAAGAAAATTGAAGTTATTTTCATCTAAATTTAGTCAAATATAGATCCTACAACCAAAATACTCGACAAAATCCAAAAAAATCGAAGTTGATTTTATATGAAATTATTAAAACTTGACACTTCCAACTAAAATTTTTTCATAATCCAACGAAATTGAAGTTATTTTCATCTAAATTTACTCAAATATAGATCCTACAACCAAAATACTCAACAAAATCCAAAAAAATCGAAGTTGATTTCAAATGAATTTATTAAAATTTGACCAAAATCTTGTCAAAATCCAAGAAAATTGAAGTTATTTTCATCTAAATTTAGTCAAATATACAGGGTGTCCCATCCTAGAGTGGACAGCGGGATATCTCCTAAACTATTGGAGATAAAAATATATAAATAATATGTAATTAAATGGTTCGATGGGGCTACTTAATTAGCCGCGACGGATTTTTTTTTCGATTATTATTTTAAAAGATACGATGGGCAAGTTCGGATTTTCAAATGGCACTAACTTTTCTGAAGTCCTGAGTTGATAGTGCGTTCCAAGACGAATTCAATAAGCTTTAATGTATACACTTGATTTCCACTGGTTTTTGAGATATTGCGCTGGCAAATTTGCTGATTTTCACTTGAAAAAAACCTGTGGAATAGCAAGGACCGGGGTCGGTCTTGCAGGCGCCACGGGTGGCAGGGCCTGCTGAAATAGATACCTACCTGCCAAAGGTCTACGCAGGCCAAAGGCTGGACAATTCTTTTCCGTCAGAAATGCTACTTTGGTAGGTACATCTGCGGAATCGAGAAGCGCACCGTTACTTTTATTTCGCACTTGCTTCTACGCTCGGATGGCCGGTTATTTTGGGAGGGGTGCAAGTTCGATTGGTTAGGTTAGTAGGTGTGAAAGTTGCTAGACTAAATTTCAACCATAGGGAGCAGATTGTATTAGAACCAATCGGATTTGCATCCCTCACAAACGGCTGCTCTCTTGAAGAGGCCCTCTTCACAGCAATGCCCACCTTCAATCGCACGGAATACGTTAACGCATGCTATTGTTTTGATATTGAAGCTCGTGTTTATACTCGAGAGGACCACGCGTCGACAGCGGGCTAGCCCTTTTCTTCCTGTGTCTCCCCACGAGGAGTATTGCCGGTGGATTGTAGGAGCGTAGATGTCTGGATGCCAGTTATTGAATTCAGGAGACGATAGAAACACTTTATTACAAAACACACATGTACTATAATTAAAGTAAATCGTATTCCTCGCGGGCAGGAGTACTGATAATGATCGAACTTGCGCCCCACTTCGCGCAGACCGATTACGCGGAGGGTAGTCGGGTGTCACACACTGCACAATGGATACAGGGTAACAATTCTGGAGCAACGCCCGTCAAGGAGATGCGGCCTGGTACCCCGTGACGAGGATAGCCCTTCGCAGTGCCTCGCCCGATTTTTATGGCTTTTTTTCGGAAAAAGGTACGAATCCTGGACCGAACGTAACGAATTGAAGGGTTTCGACCCTCGAAGGGTTTGGAATATCATTAAGAAGTGAAAAATGTACAGGATTTCAAATGTTTGCTTCTTTTCTTCATCGTATCGAGAAGGAAGTGACGCCAATGGATTCCTTATGCTTTTCCGATGAAACTGACACCAAGAACGACGTAATTCGCAAAATAATGAAGGAAATGAACAATTCATTTCCATAACCTCAAGCTAATTTCGTTAATAATAGCCCGATTTACGTGAAATTTGGTATGATTTTCATCGGAAAAACATAAGGAATCCATTGGTGCCACTTTCATATCGATGCATTAAAGAATGAAGCATTTCTTACTATGCTGAAATTAATATTTCACATTTTCACCCTCGACTGCGGGGGCTCGACCCCAAATTCGTTACGTTCGGCCCAGGATTCGTACCTTTTTCCGGAAAAAGCCATAAAATTCGATGAGCACAGCGAGGTGTTGTTCTCGCCACGGGGTGACGGGCGTAGCTCCAGAATCATCTGTTTAAGATATAAACTAATTCTTTATTCTTTATCGTATGGATATGGGAGTGTCGCCGATGGATTCCTTGGAGTTTTCCGATGAAAATCATTACAAATGTCGTGTAAATCAGACAACTTTTGCATATGGAATACAAATAGCTTGTGTCAAAGTAATCCGATTAGCGTGATATTTGGTATGATTTTCATCAGAAAAACATAAGGAATCCATTGGCGACACTCCCATATCCATACGATAAAGAATAAAGAATTAGTTTATTTCCTAAACAGATACAGGGTAATTCTGGAGGTACGCCCGTCACCCCGTGGCGAGGACAACACCTCGCAGTGCCCATCGAATTTTATGGCTTTTTCCGGAAAAAGGTACGAATCCTGGGCCGAACGTAACGAATTTGGGGTCGAGCCCCCGCAGTCGAGGGTAGAAATGTGAAATATTAATTTCAGCGTAGTAAGAAATGCTTCATTCATTAATGCACCGATATGAAAGTGGCACCAATGGATTCCTTATGTTTTTCCGATGAAGATCGTACCAAATTTCACGTAAATCGTACTATTATTACCGAAATTTCTTTCATTATTTTCCGAATTACGTCGTTCTTTGTGTCAGTTTCATCGGAAAAACATAAGGAATCCATTGGCGTCACTTCATTCTCGATACGATGAAGAAAAGAAGCAAACATTTGAAATCCTGTACATTTTCCACTTCTTAATGATATTCCAAACCCTTCGAGGATCGAAACCCTTCAATTCGCTACGTTCGACCCAGGATTCCTACCTTTTTTCCGGAAAAAGCCATAAAATTCGGGCGAGGCACTGGGAAGGGCTGTCCTCGCCACGGGATACCAGGCCGCATCTCCTTGACGGGCGTTGCTCCAGAATTACCCTGTATCATTTGTGCAGTGTGTGACACCCGACTACCCTCCGTGTAATCGGTCTGCGCGAAGTGGGGCGCAAGTTCGATCATTATCAGTACTCCTGCCCGCGAGGAATACGATTTACTTTAATTATAGTACATGTGTGTTTTGTAATAAAGTGTTTCTATCGTCTCCTGAATTCAATAACTGGCATCCAGACATCTACGCTCCTACAATCCACCGGCAATACTCCTCGTGGGGAGACACAGGAAGAAAAGGGCTAGCCCGCTGTCGACGCGTGGTCCTCTCGAGTATAAACACGAGCTTCAATATCAAAACAATAGCATGCGTTAACGTATTCCGTGCGATTGAAGGTGGGCATTGCTGTGAAGAGGGCCTCTTCAAGAGAGCAGCCGTTTGTGAGGGATGCAAAACCGATTGGTTTTAATACAATCTGCTCCCTATGGTTGAAATTTAGTCTAGCAACTTTCACACCTACTAACCTAACCAATCGAACTTGCACCCCTCCCAAAATAACCGGCCATCCGAGCGTAGAAGCAAGTGCGAAATAAAAGTAACGGTGCGCTTCTCGATTCCGCAGATGTACCTACCAAAGTAGCATTTCTGACGGAAAAGAATTGTCCAGCCTTTGGCCTGCGTAGACCTTTGGCAGGTAGGTATCTATTTCAGCAGGCCCTGCCACCCGTGGCGCCTGCAAGACCGACCCCGGTCCTTGCTATTCCAGAGGTTTTTTTCAAGTGAAAATCAGCAAATTTGCCAGCGCAATATCTCAAAAACCAGTGGAAATCAAGTGTATACATTAAAGCTTATTGAATTCGTCTTGGAACGCACTATCAACTCAGGACTTCAGAAAAGTTAGTGCCATTTGAAAATCCGAACTTGCCCATCGTATCTTTTAAAATAATAATCGAAAAAAAAATCCGTCGCGGCTAATTAAGTAGCCCCATCGAACCATTTAATTACATATTTTTTTTATATTTTTATCTCCAATAGTTTAGGAGATATCCCGCTGTCCACTCTAGGATGGGACACCCTGTAGATCCTACAACCAAAATACTCATCAAAATCCAAAAAAATCGAAGTTGATTTCAAATGAATTTATTAAAATTTGACAAAAATCTTGTCTACATCCAAGAAAATTGAAGTTATTTTCATCCAAATTTAGTCAAATATACATCCTACAACCAAAATACTCATCAAAATCCAAAAAAATCGAAGTTGATTTCAAATAAATTTATTAAAATTTGACACTTCCAACTAAAATTTTTTTCACAATCCAACAAAATTGAAGTTATTTTCATCTAAATTTACTCAAATATGGATCCTACAACAAAAATACTCATCAAAATCCAAAAAAATCGAAGTTGATTTCAAATAAATTTATTAAAATTTGATACTTCCAACTAAAATTTTTTTCACAATCCAACAAAATTGAAGTTATTTTCATCTAAATTTACTCAAATATAGATCCCACAACCAAAATACGCAACAAAATCCAAAAATATAGAAGTTGATTTCAAATGATTTTATTAAAATTTGACAAAAATATTGTCTACATACAAGAAAATTGAAGTTATTTTCATCTAAATTTAGTCAAATATACATCCTACAACCAAAATACTCATCAAAATCCAAAAAAATCGAAGTTGATTTCAAATAAATTTATTAAAATTTGACACTTCCAACAAAAATTTTTTTCATAAACCAACAAAATTGAAGTTATTTTCATCTAAATTTACTCAAATATAGATCCTACAACCAAAATACTCGACAAAATCCAAAAAAATCGAAGTTGATTTTATATGAATTTATTAAAATTTGACACTTCCAACTAAAATTTTTTCATAATCCAACGAAATTGAAGTTATTTTCATCTAAATTTACTCAAATATAGAACCTACAACAAAAATACTCAACAAAATCCAAAAAAATCGAAGTTGATTTCAAATAAATTTATTAAAATTTGACACTTCCAACTAAAATTTTTTTCACAATCCAACCAAATTGAAGTTATTTTCATCTAAATTTACTCAAATATAGATCCTACAACCAAAATACTCAACAAAATAAAAAAAAATCGAAGTTGATTTCAAATGAATTTATTAAAATTTGACCAAAATCTTGTCAAAATCCAAAAAATTTAAGTTATTTTCATCTAAATTTACTCAAATATAGATCCTACAACAAAAATACTCAACAAAATCCAAAAAAATCGAAGTTGATTTCAAATAAATTTAATAAAATTTGACATTTCCAACTAATTTTTTTTTCAGAATCCAACCAAATTGAAGTTATTTTCATCTAAATTTACTCAAATATAGATCCTACAACAAAAATACTCAACAAAATAAAAAAAAATCGAAGTTGATTTCAAATGAATTTATTAAAATTTGACCCAAATCTTGTCAAAATCCAAGAAAATTGAAGTTATTTTCATCTAAATTTAGTCAAATATAGATCCTACAACCAAAATACTCAACAAAATAAAAAAAAATCGAAGTTGATTTCAAATAAATTTATTAAAATTTGACACTTCCAACTAAAATTTTTTTCATAATCCAACAAAATTGAAGTTATTTTCATCTAAATTTACTCAAATATAGATCCCACAACCAAAATACGCAACAAAATCCAAAAATATAGAAGTTGATTTCAAATGAATTTATTAAAATTTGACCAAAATCTTGTCAAAATCCAAAAAATTTAAGTTATTTTCATCTAAATTTAGTCAAATATAGATCCTACAACCAAAATACTCAACAAAATAAAAAAAAATCGAAGTTGATTTCAAATAAATTTATTAAAATTTGACACTTCCAACTAAAATTTTTTTCATAATCCAACAAAATTGAAGTTATTTTCATCTAAATTTACTCAAATATAGATCCCACAACCAAAATACGCAACAAAATCCAAAAATATAGAAGTTGATTTCAACTGAATTTATTAAAATTTGACCAAAATCTTGTCAAAATCCAAAAAATTTAAGTTATTTTCATCTAAATTTACTCAAATATAGATCCTACAACAAAAATACTCAACAAAATCCAAAAAAATCGAAGTTGATTTCAAATAAATTTAATAAAATTTGACATTTCCAACTAATTTTTTTTTCAGAATCCAACAAAATTGAAGTTATTTTCATCTAAATTTACTCAAATATAGACCCTACAACAAAAATACTCAACAAAATCCAAAAAAATCGAGGTTGATTTGAAATAAATTTATTAATATTTGACACTTCCAACTAAATTTTTTTTCATAATCCAACAAAATTAAATTTATTTTCATCTAAATTTACTAAAATATAGATCCTACAACAAAAATACTCAACAAAATCCAAAATAATCGAAGTTGATTTCAAATAAATTTAATAAAACTTGATACTTCCAACTAAAATTTTTTTCACAATCCAACAAAATTGAAGTTATTTTCATCTAAATTTAATCAAATATAGATCCTACAACAAAAATACTCGACAAAATCCAAAAAAATCGAAGTTGATTTCATATGAATTTATTAAAATTTGACACTTCCAACTAAAATTTTTTTTATAATCCAACAAAATTGAAGTTATTTTCATCTAAATTTACTCAAATATAGATCCTACAACAAAAATACTCAACAAAATCCAAAAAAATCGAAGTTGATTTCAAATAAATTTAATAAAATTTGACATTTCCAACTAATTTTTTTTTCAGAATCCAACAAAATTGAAGTTATTTTCATCTATATTTACTCAAATATAGACCCTACAACAAAAATACTCAACAAAATCCAAAAAAATCGAAGTTGATTTGAAATAAATTTATTAATATTTGACACTTCCAACTAAATTTTTTTTCATAATCCAACAAAATTAAATTTATTTTCATCTAAATTTACTCAAATATAGATCCTACAACAAAAATACTCAACAAAATCCAAAATAATCGAAGTTGATTTCAAATAAATTTAATAAAACTTGATACTTCCAACTAAAATTTTTTTCACAATCCAACAAAATTGAAGTTATTTTCATCTAAATTTAGTCAAATATAGATCCCACAACCAAAATACGCAACAAAATCCAAAAATATAGAAGTTGATTTCAAATGATTTTATTAAAATTTGACAAAAATATTGTCTACATACAAGAAAATTGAAGTTATTTTCATCTAAATTTAGTCAAATATACATCCTACAACCAAAATACTCATCAAAATCCAAAAAAATCGAAGTTGATTTCAAATAAATTTATTAAAATTTGACACTTCCAACAAAAATTTTTTTCATAAACCAACAAAATTGAAGTTATTTTCATCTAAATTTACTCAAATATAGATCCTACAACCAAAATACTCGACAAAATCCAAAAAAATCGAAGTTGATTTTATATGAATTTATTAAAATTTGACACTTCCAACTAATATTTTTTCATAATCCAACGAAATTGAAGTTATTTTCATCTAAATTTACTCAAATATAGACCCTACAACAAAAATACTCAACAAAATCCAAAAAAATCGAAGTTGATTTCAAATAAATTTATTAAAATTTGACACTTCCAACTAAAATTTTTTTCACAATCCAACAAAATTGAAGTTATTTTCATCTAAATTTACTCAAATATGGATCCTACAACAAAAATACTCATCAAAATCCAAAAAAATCGAAGTTGATTTCAAATAAATTTATTAAAATTTGATACTTCCAACTAGAATTTATTTCACAATCCAACAAAATTGAAGTTATTTTCATCTAAATTTATTCAAATATAGACCCTACAACAAAAATACTCAACAAAATCCAAAAAAATCGAAGTTGATTTCAAATAAATTTATTAAAATTTGACACTTCCAACTAAAATTTTTTTCACAATCCAACCAAATTGAAGTTATTTTCATCTAAATTTACTCAAATATAGATCCTACAACCAAAATACTC
The DNA here is from genome assembly GCA_946251845.1 of Andrena fulva. NCBI lineage: Eukaryota > Metazoa > Arthropoda > Insecta > Hymenoptera > Andrenidae > Andrena > Andrena fulva. The sequence goes on from CAMITZ010000243.1 coordinate 3,990,073, forward strand.
AACAAAATAAAAAAAAATCGAAGTTGATTTCAAATGAATTTATTAAAATTTGACCAAAATCTTGTCAAAATCCAAAAAATTTAAGTTATTTTCATCTAAATTTACTCAAATATAGATCCTACAACAAAAATACTCAACAAAATCCAAAAAAATCGAAGTTGATTTCAAATAAATTTAATAAAATTTGACATTTCCAACTAATTTTTTTTTCAGAATCCAACCAAATTGAAGTTATTTTCATCTAAATTTACTCAAATATAGACCCTACAACAAAAATACTCAACAAAATCCAAAAAAATCGAAGTTGATTTCAAATGAATTTATTAAAATTTGACAAAAATATTGTCTACATACAAGAAAATTGAAGTTATTTTCATCTAAATTTAGTCAAATATACATCCTACAACCAAAATACTCATCAAAATCCAAAAAAATCGAAGTTGATTTCAAATAAATTTATTAAAATTTGACACTTCCAACAAAAATTTTTTTCATAAACCAACAAAATTGAAGTTATTTTCATCTAAATTTACTCAAATATAGATCCTACAACCAAAATACTCGACAAAATCCAAAAAAATCGAAGTTGATTTTATATGAATTTATTAAAATTTGACACTTCCAACTAAAATTTTTTCATAATCCAACGAAATTGAAGTTATTTTCATCTAAATTTACTCAAATATAGAACCTACAACAAAAATACTCAACAAAATCCAAAAAAATCGAAGTTGATTTCAAATAAATTTATTAAAATTTGACACTTCCAACTAAAATTTTTTTCACAATCCAACAAAATTGAAGTTATTTTCATCTAAATTTACTCAAATATGGATCCTACAACAAAAATACTCATCAAAATCCAAAAAAATCGAAGTTGATTTCAAATAAATTTATTAAAATTTGATACTTCCAACTAAAATTTTTTTCACAATCCAACAAAATTGAAGTTATTTTCATCTAAATTTATTCAAATATAGACCCTACAACAAAAATACTCAACAAAATCCAAAAAAATCGAAGTTGATTTCAAATAAATTTATTAAAATTTGACACTTCCAACTAAAATTTTTTTCACAATCCAACCAAATTGAAGTTATTTTCATCTAAATTTACTCAAATATAGATCCTACAACCAAAATACTCAACAAAATAAAAAAAAATCGAAGTTGATTTCAAATGAATTTATTAAAATTTGACCAAAATCTTGTCAAAATCCAAAAAATTTAAGTTATTTTCATCTAAATTTACTCAAATATAGATCCTACAACAAAAATACTCAACAAAATCCAAAAAAATCGAAGTTGATTTCAAATAAATTTAATAAAATTTGACATTTCCAACTAATTTTTTTTTCAGAATCCAACCAAATTGAAGTTATTTTCATCTAAATTTACTCAAATATAGACCCTACAACAAAAATATTCAACAAAATCCAAAAAAATCGAAGTTGATTTCAAATGAATTTATTAAAATTTGACAAAAATATTGTCTACATATAAGAAAATTGAAGTTATTTTCATCTAAATTTAGTCAAATATACATCCTACAACCAAAATACTCATCAAAATCCAAAAAAATCGAAGTTGATTTCAAATAAATTTATTAAAATTTGACACTTCCAACAAAAATTTTTTTCATAAACCAACAAAATTGAAGTTATTTTCATCTAAATTTACTCAAATATAGATCCTACAACCAAAATACTCGACAAAATCCAAAAAAATCGAAGTTGATTTTATATGAATTTATTAAAATTTGACACTTCCAACTAAAATTTTTTCATAATCCAACGAAATTGAAGTTATTTTCATCTAAATTTACTCAAATATAGAACCTACAACAAAAATACTCAACAAAATCCAAAAAAATCGAAGTTGATTTCAAATAAATTTATTAAAATTTGACACTTCCAACTAAAATTTTTTTCACAATCCAACAAAATTGAAGTTATTTTCATCTAAATTTACTCAAATATGGATCCTACAACAAAAATACTCATCAAAATCCAAAAAAATCGAAGTTGATTTCAAATAAATTTATTAAAATTTGATACTTCCAACTAAAATTTTTTTCACAATCCAACAAAATTGAAGTTATTTTCATCTAAATTTATTCAAATATAGACCCTACAACAAAAATACTCAACAAAATCCAAAAAAATCGAAGTTGATTTCAAATAAATTTATTAAAATTTGACACTTCCAACTAAAATTTTTTTCACAATCCAACCAAATTGAAGTTATTTTCATCTAAATTTACTCAAATATAGATCCTACAACCAAAATACTCAACAAAATAAAAAAAAATCGAAGTTGATTTCAAATGAATTTATTAAAATTTGACCAAAATCTTGTCAAAATCCAAAAAATTTAAGTTATTTTCATCTAAATTTACTCAAATATAGATCCTACAACAAAAATACTCAACAAAATCCAAAAAAATCGAAGTTGATTTCAAATAAATTTAATAAAATTTGACATTTCCAACTAATTTTTTTTTCAGAATCCAACCAAATTGAAGTTATTTTCATCTAAATTTACTCAAATATAGACCCTACAACAAAAATACTCAACAAAATCCAAAAAAATCGAAGGTGATTTCAAATGAATTTATTAAAATTTGACAAAAATATTGTCTACATACAAGAAAATTGAAGTTATTTTCATCTAAATTTAGTCAAATATACATCCTACAACCAAAATACTCATCAAAATCCAAAAAAATCGAAGTTGATTTCAAATAAATTTATTAAAATTTGACACTTCCAACAAAAATTTTTTTCATAATCCAACAAAATTGAAGTTATTTTCATCTAAATTTACTCAAATATAGATCCTACAACCAAAATACTCGACAAAATCCAAAAAAATCGAAGTTGATTTTATATGAATTTATTAAAATTTGACACTTCCAACTAAAATTTTTTCATAATCCAACGAAATTGAAGTTATTTTCATCTAAATTTACTCAAATATAGAACCTACAACAAAAATACTCAACAAAATCCAAAAAAATCGAAGTTGATTTCAAATAAATTTATTAAAATTTGACACTTCCAACTAAAATTTTTTTCACAATCCAACAAAATTGAAGTTATTTTCATCTAAATTTACTCAAATATGGATCCTACAACAAAAATACTCATCAAAATCCAAAAAAATCGAAGTTGATTTCAAATAAATTTATTAAAATTTGATACTTCCAACTAAAATTTTTTTCACAATCCAACAAAATTGAAGTTATTTTCATCTAAATTTATTCAAATATAGACCCTACAACAAAAATACTCAACAAAATCCAAAAAAATCGAAGTTGATTTCAAATAAATTTATTAAAATTTGACACTTCCAACTAAAATTTTTTTCACAATCCAACCAAATTGAAGTTATTTTCATCTAAATTTACTCAAATATAGATCCTACAACCAAAATACTCAACAAAATAAAAAAAAATCGAAGTTGATTTCAAATGAATTTATTAAAATTTGACCAAAATCTTGTCAAAATCCAAAAAATTTAAGTTATTTTCATCTAAATTTACTCAAATATAGATCCTACAACAAAAATACTCAACAAAATCCAAAAAAATCGAAGTTGATTTCAAATAAATTTAATAAAATTTGACATTTCCAACTAATTTTTTTTTCAGAATCCAACCAAATTGAAGTTATTTTCATCTAAATTTACTCAAATATAGACCCTACAACAAAAATACTCAACAAAATCCAAAAAAATCGAAGTTGATTTCAAATGAATTTATTAAAATTTGACAAAAATATTGTCTACATACAAGAAAATTGAAGTTATTTTCATCTAAATTTAGTCAAATATACATCCTACAACCAAAATACTCATCAAAATCCAAAAAAATCGAAGTTGATTTCAAATAAATTTATTAAAATTTGACACTTCCAACAAAAATTTTTTTCATAAACCAACAAAATTGAAGTTATTTTCATCTAAATTTACTCAAATATAGATCCTACAACCAAAATACTCGACAAAATCCAAAAAAATCGAAGTTGATTTTATATGAATTTATTAAAATTTGACACTTCCAACTAAAATTTTTTCATAATCCAACGAAATTGAAGTTATTTTCATCTAAATTTACTCAAATATAGAACCTACAACAAAAATACTCAACAAAATCCAAAAAAATCGAAGTTGATTTCAAATAAATTTATTAAAATTTGACACTTCCAACTAAAATTTTTTTCACAATCCAACAAAATTGAAGTTATTTTCATCTAAATTTACTCAAATATGGATCCTACAACAAAAATACTCATCAAAATCCAAAAAAATCGAAGTTGATTTCAAATAAATTTATTAAAATTTGATACTTCCAACTAAAATTTTTTTCACAATCCAACAAAATTGAAGTTATTTTCATCTAAATTTATTCAAATATAGACCCTACAACAAAAATACTCAACAAAATCCAAAAAAATCGAAGTTGATTTCAAATAAATTTATTAAAATTTGACACTTCCAACTAAAATTTTTTTCACAATCCAACCAAATTGAAGTTATTTTCATCTAAATTTACTCAAATATAGATCCTACAACCAAAATACTCAACAAAATAAAAAAAAATCGAAGTTGATTTCAAATGAATTTATTAAAATTTGACCAAAATCTTGTCAAAATCCAAAAAATTTAAGTTATTTTCATCTAAATTTACTCAAATATAGATCCTACAACAAAAATACTCAACAAAATCCAAAAAAATCGAAGTTGATTTCAAATAAATTTAATAAAATTTGACATTTCCAACTAATTTTTTTTTCAGAATCCAACCAAATTGAAGTTATTTTCATCTAAATTTACTCAAATATAGACCCTACAACAAAAATACTCAACAAAATCCAAAAAAATCGAAGTTGATTTCAAATGAATTTATTAAAATTTGACAAAAATATTGTCTACATACAAGAAAATTGAAGTTATTTTCATCTAAATTTAGTCAAATATACATCCTACAACCAAAATACTCATCAAAATCCAAAAAAATCGAAGTTGATTTCAAATAAATTTATTAAAATTTGACACTTCCAACTAAAATTTTTTCATAATCCAACGAAATTGAAGTTATTTTCATCTAAATTTACTCAAATATAGAACCTACAACAAAAATACTCAACAAAATCCAAAAAAATCGAAGTTGATTTCAAATAAATTTATTAAAATTTGACACTTCCAACTAAAATTTTTTTCACAATCCAACAAAATTGAAGTTATTTTCATCTAAATTTACTCAAATATGGATCCTACAACAAAAATACTCATCAAAATCCAAAAAAATCGAAGTTGATTTCAAATAAATTTATTAAAATTTGATACTTCCAACTAAAATTTTTTTCACAATCCAACAAAATTGAAGTTATTTTCATCTAAATCTACTCAAATATAGATCCTACAACAAAAATACTCAACAAAATCCAAAATAATCGAAGTTGATTTCAAATAAATTTAAAAATTCGACACTTCCAACTAAAATTTTTTTCACAATCCAAAAAATTGATGTTATTTTCATCTAAATTTACTCAAATATAGATCCTACAACAAAAATACTCAATGAAATCTAAAAAAATCGAAGTTGGTTTCAAATAATATTATTAAAATTTGACACTTCTAAATAAGTTTTTTCACAATCCAACAAAATTGAAGTTATTTTCATCTAAATTTAATCAAATATAGATCCTACAACAAGAATACTCAACAAAATCCAAAAAAATCGAAGTTGATTTCAAATAAATTTAATAAAACTTGATACTTCCAACTAAAATTTTTTTCACAATCCAACCAAATTGAAGTTATTTTCATCTAAATTTACTCAAATATAGATCCTACAACCAAAATACTCAACAAAATAAAAAAAAATCGAAGTTGATTTCAAATGAATTTATTAAAATTTGACCAAAATCTTGTCAAAATCCAAAAAATTTAAGTTATTTTCATCTAAATTTACTCAAATATAGATCCTACAACAAAAATACTCAACAAAATCCAAAAAAATCGAAGTTGATTTCAAATAAATTTAATAAAATTTGACATTTCCAACTAATTTTTTTTTCAGAATCCAACCAAATTGAAGTTATTTTCATCTAAATTTACTCAAATATAGACCCTACAACAAAAATACTCAACAAAATCCAAAAAAATCGAAGTTGATTTCAAATGAATTTATTAAAATTTGACAAAAATATTGTCTACATACAAGAAAATTGAAGTTATTTTCATCTAAATTTAGTCAAATATACATCCTACAACCAAAATACTCATCAAAATCCAAAAAAATCGAAGTTGATTTCAAATAAATTTATTAAAATTTGACACTTCCAACAAAAATTTTTTTCATAATCCAACAAAATTGAAGTTATTTTCATCTAAATTTACTCAAATATAGATCCTACAACCAAAATACTCGACAAAATCCAAAAAAATCGAAGTTGATTTTATATGAATTTATTAAAATTTGACACTTCCAACTAAAATTTTTTCATAATCCAACGAAATTGAAGTTATTTTCATCTAAATTTACTCAAATATAGAACCTACAACAAAAATACTCAACAAAATCCAAAAAAATCGAAGTTGATTTCAAATAAATTTATTAAAATTTGACACTTTCAACTAAAATTTTTTTCACAATCCAACAAAATTGAAGTTATTTTCATCTAAATTTACTCAAATATGGATCCTACAACAAAAATACTCATCAAAATCCAAAAAAATCGAAGTTGATTTCAAATAAATTTATTAAAATTTGATACTTCCAACTAAAATTTTTTTCACAATCCAACAAAATTGAAGTTATTTTCATCTAAATCTACTCAAATATAGATCCTACAACAAAAATACTCAACAAAATCCAAAATAATCGAAGTTGATTTCAAATAAATTTAAAAATTCGACACTTCCAACTAAAATTTTTTTCACAATCCAAAAAATTGATGTTATTTTCATCTAAATTTACTCAAATATAGATCCTACAACAAAAATACTCAATGAAATCTAAAAAAATCGAAGTTGGTTTCAAATAATATTATTAAAATTTGACACTTCCAAATAAGTTTTTTCATAATCCAACAAAATTGAAGTTATTTTCATCTAAATTTACTCAAATATAGATCCTACAACCAAAATACTCGACAAAATCCAAAAAAATCGAAGTTGATTTTATATGAATTTATTAAAATTTGACACTTCCAACTAAAATTTTTTCATAATCCAACGAAATTGAAGTTATTTTCATCTAAATTTACTCAAATATAGAACCTACAACAAAAATACTCAACAAAATCCAAAAAAATCGAAGTTGATTTCAAATAAATTTATTAAAATTTGACACTTCCAACTAAAATTTTTTTCACAATCCAACAAAATTGAAGTTATTTTCATCTAAATTTACTCAAATATGGATCCTACAACAAAAATACTCATCAAAATCCAAAAAAATCGAAGTTGATTTCAAATAAATTTATTAAAATTTGATACTTCCAACTAAAATTTTTTTCACAATCCAACAAAATTGAAGTTATTTTCATCTAAATTTATTCAAATATAGACCCTACAACAAAAATACTCAACAAAATCCAAAAAAATCGAAGTTGATTTCAAAAAAATTTATTAAAATTTGACACTTCCAACTAAAATTTTTTTCACAATCCAACCAAATTGAAGTTATTTTCATCTAAATTTACTCAAATATAGATCCTACAACCAAAATACTCAACAAAATAAAAAAAAATCGAAGTTGATTTCAAATGAATTTATTAAAATTTGACCAAAATCTTGTCAAAATCCAAAAAATTTAAGTTATTTTCATCTAAATTTACTCAAATATAGATCCTACAACAAAAATACTCAACAAAATCCAAAAAAATCGAAGTTGATTTCAAATAAATTTAATAAAATTTGACATTTCCAACTAATTTTTTTTTCAGAATCCAACCAAATTGAAGTTATTTTCATCTAAATTTACTCAAATATAGACCCTACAACAAAAATACTCAACAAAATCCAAAAAAATCGAAGTTGATTTCAAATGAATTTATTAAAATTTGACAAAAATATTGTCTACATACAAGAAAATTGAAGTTATTTTCATCTAAATTTAGTCAAATATACATCCTACAACCAAAATACTCATCAAAATCCAAAAAAATCGAAGTTGATTTCAAATAAATTTATTAAAATTTGACACTTCCAACAAAAATTTTTTTCATAAACCAACAAAATTGAAGTTATTTTCATCTAAATTTACTCAAATATAGATCCTACAACCAAAATACTCGACAAAATCCAAAAAAATCGAAGTTGATTTTATATGAATTTATTAAAATTTGACACTTCCAACTAAAATTTTTTCATAATCCAACGAAATTGAAGTTATTTTCATCTAAATTTACTCAAATATAGAACCTACAACAAAAATACTCAACAAAATCCAAAAAAATCGAAGTTGATTTCAAATAAATTTATTAAAATTTGACACTTCCAACTAAAATTTTTTTCACAATCCAACAAAATTGAAGTTATTTTCATCTAAATTTACTCAAATATGGATCCTACAACCAAAATACTCGACAAAATCCAAAAAAATCGAAGTTGATTTTATATGAATTTATTAAAATTTGACACTTCCAACTAAAATTTTTTCATAATCCAACAAAATTGAAGTTATTTTCATCTAAATCTACTCAAATATAGATCCTACAACAAAAATACTCAACAAAATCCAAAATAATCGAAGTTGATTTCAAATAAATTTAAAAATTCGACACTTCCAACTAAAATTTTTTTCACAATCCAAAAGATTGATGTTATTTTCATCTAAATTTACTCAAATATAGATCCTACAACAAAAATACTCAATGAAATCTAAAAAAATCGAAGTTGGTTTCAAATAATATTATTAAAATTTGACACTTCCAAATAAGTTTTTTCATAATCCAACAAAATTGAAGTTATTTTCATCTAAATTTACTCAAATATAGATCCTACAACCAAAATACTCGACAAAATCCAAAAAAATCGAAGTTGATTTTATATGAATTTATTAAAATTTGACACTTCCAACTAAAATTTTTTCATAATCCAACGAAATTGAAGTTATTTTCATCTAAATTTACTCAAATATAGAACCTACAACAAAAATACTCAACAAAATCCAAAAAAATCGAAGTTGATTTCAAATAAATTTATTAAAATTTGACACTTCCAACTAAAATTTTTTTCACAATCCAACAAAATTGAAGTTATTTTCATCTAAATTTACTCAAATATGGATCCTACAACAAAAATACTCATCAAAATCCAAAAAAATCGAAGTTGATTTCAAATAAATTTATTAAAATTTGATACTTCCAACTAAAATTTTTTTCACAATCCAACAAAATTGAAGTTATTTTCATCTAAATTTATTCAAATATAGACCCTACAACAAAAATACTCAACAAAATCCAAAAAAATCGAAGTTGATTTCAAATAAATTTATTAAAATTTGACACTTCCAACTAAAATTTTTTTCACAATCCAACCAAATTGAAGTTATTTTCATCTAAATTTACTCAAATATAGATCCTACAACCAAAATACTCAACAAAATAAAAAAAAATCGAAGTTGATTTCAAATGAATTTATTAAAATTTGACCAAAATCTTGTCAAAATCCAAAAAATTTAAGTTATTTTCATCTAAATTTACTCAAATATAGATCCTACAACAAAAATACTCAACAAAATCCAAAAAAATCGAAGTTGATTTCAAATAAATTTAATAAAATTTGACATTTCCAACTAATTTTTTTTTCAGAATCCAACCAAATTGAAGTTATTTTCATCTAAATTTACTCAAATATAGACCCTACAACAAAAATACTCAACAAAATCCAAAAAAATCGAAGTTGATTTCAAATGAATTTATTAAAATTTGACAAAAATATTGTCTACATACAAGAAAATTGAAGTTATTTTCATCTAAATTTAGTCAAATATACATCCTACAACCAAAATACTCATCAAAATCCAAAAAAATCGAAGTTGATTTCAAATAAATTTATTAAAATTTGACACTTCCAACAAAAATTTTTTTCATAAACCAACAAAATTGAAGTTATTTTCATCTAAATTTACTCAAATATAGATCCTACAACCAAAATACTCGACAAAATCCAAAAAAATCGAAGTTGATTTTATATGAATTTATTAAAATTTGACACTTCCAACTAAAATTTTTTCATAATCCAACGAAATTGAAGTTATTTTCATCTAAATTTACTCAAATATAGAACCTACAACAAAAATACTCAACAAAATCCAAAAAAATCGAAGTTGATTTCAAATAAATTTATTAAAATTTGACACTTCCAACTAAAATTTTTTTCACAATCCAACAAAATTGAAGTTATTTTCATCTAAATCTACTCAAATATAGATCCTACAACAAAAATACTCAACAAAATCCAAAATAATCGAAGTTGATTTCAAATAAATTTAAAAATTCGACACTTCCAACTAAAATTTTTTTCACAATCCAAAAAATTGATGTTATTTTCATCTAAATTTACTCAAATATAGATCCTACAACAAAAATACTCAATGAAATCTAAAAAAATCGAAGTTGGTTTCAAATAATATTATTAAAATTTGACACTTCCAAATAAGTTTTTTCATAATCCAACAAAATTGAAGTTATTTTCATCTAAATTTACTCAAATATAGATCCTACAACCAAAATACTCGACAAAATCCAAAAAAATCGAAGTTGATTTTATATGAATTTATTAAAATTTGACACTTCCAACTAAAATTTTTTCATAATCCAACGAAATTGAAGTTATTTTCATCTAAATTTACTCAAATATAGAACCTACAACAAAAATACTCAACAAAATCCAAAAAAATCGAAGTTGATTTCAAATAAATTTATTAAAATTTGACACTTCCAACTAAAATTTTTTTCACAATCCAACAAAATTGAAGTTATTTTCATCTAAATTTACTCAAATATGGATCCTACAACAAAAATACTCATCAAAATCCAAAAAAATCGAAGTTGATTTCAAATAAATTTATTAAAATTTGATACTTCCAACTAAAATTTTTTTCACAATCCAACAAAATTGAAGTTATTTTCATCTAAATTTATTCAAATATAGACCCTACAACAAAAATACTCAACAAAATCCAAAAAAATCGAAGTTGATTTCAAAAAAATTTATTAAAATTTGACACTTCCAACTAAAATTTTTTTCACAATCCAACAAAATTGAAGTTATTTTCATCTAAATTTACTCAAATATGGATCCTACAACAAAAATACTCATCAAAATCCAAAAAAATCGAAGTTGATTTCAAATAAATTTATTAAAATTTGATACTTCCAACTAGAATTTATTTCACAATCCAACAAAATTGAAGTTATTTTCATCTAAATTTATTCAAATATAGACCCTACAACAAAAATACTCAACAAAATCCAAAAAAATCGAAGTTGATTTCAAATAAATTTATTAAAATTTGACACTTCCAACTAAAATTTTTTTCACAATCCAACCAAATTGAAGTTATTTTCATCTAAATTTACTCAAATATAGATCCTACAACCAAAATACTCAACAAAATAAAAAAAAATCGAAGTTGATTTCAAATGAATTTATTAAAATTTGACCAAAATCTTGTCAAAATCCAAAAAATTTAAGTTATTTTCATCTAAATTTACTCAAATATAGATCCTACAACAAAAATACTCAACAAAATCCAAAAAAATCGAAGTTGATTTCAAATAAATTTAATAAAATTTGACATTTCCAACTAATTTTTTTTTCAGAATCCAACCAAATTGAAGTTATTTTCATCTAAATTTACTCAAATATAGACCCTACAACAAAAATACTCAACAAAATCCAAAAAAATCGAAGTTGATTTCAAATGAATTTATTAAAATTTGACAAAAATATTGTCTACATACAAGAAAATTGAAGTTATTTTCATCTAAATTTAGTCAAATATACATCCTACAACCAAAATACTCATCAAAATCCAAAAAAATCGAAGTTGATTTCAAATAAATTTATTAAAATTTGACACTTCCAACAAAAATTTTTTTCATAAACCAACAAAATTGAAGTTATTTTCATCTAAATTTACTCAAATATAGATCCTACAACCAAAATACTCGACAAAATCCAAAAAAATCGAAGTTGATTTTATATGAATTTATTAAAATTTGACACTTCCAACTAAAATTTTTTCATAATCCAACGAAATTGAAGTTATTTTCATCTAAATTTACTCAAATATAGAACCTACAACAAAAATACTCAACAAAATCCAAAAAAATCGAAGTTGATTTCAAATAAATTTATTAAAATTTGACACTTCCAACTAAAATTTTTTTCACAATCCAACAAAATTGAAGTTATTTTCATCTAAATTTACTCAAATATGGATCCTACAACAAAAATACTCATCAAAATCCAAAAAAATCGAAGTTGATTTCAAATAAATTTATTAAAATTTGATACTTCCAACTAAAATTTTTTTCACAATCCAACAAAATTGAAGTTATTTTCATCTAAATTTATTCAAATATAGACCCTACAACAAAAATACTCAACAAAATCCAAAAAAATCGAAGTTGATTTCAAATAAATTTATTAAAATTTGACACTTCCAACTAAAATTTTTTTCACAATCCAACCAAATTGAAGTTATTTTCATCTAAATTTACTCAAATATAGATCCTACAACCAAAATACTCAACAAAATAAAAAAAAATCGAAGTTGATTTCAAATGAATTTATTAAAATTTGACCAAAATCTTGTCAAAATCCAAAAAATTTAAGTTATTTTCATCTAAATTTACTCAAATATAGATCCTACAACAAAAATACTCAACAAAATCCAAAAAAATCGAAGTTGATTTCAAATAAATTTAATAAAATTTGACATTTCCAACTAATTTTTTTTTCAGAATCCAACCAAATTGAAGTTATTTTCATCTAAATTTACTCAAATATAGACCCTACAACAAAAATACTCAACAAAATCCAAAAAAATCGAAGTTGATTTCAAATGAATTTATTAAAATTTGACAAAAATATTGTCTACATACAAGAAAATTGAAGTTATTTTCATCTAAATTTAGTCAAATATACATCCTACAACCAAAATACTCATCAAAATCCAAAAAAATCGAAGTTGATTTCAAATAAATTTATTAAAATTTGACACTTCCAACAAAAATTTTTTTCATAAACCAACAAAATTGAAGTTATTTTCATCTAAATTTACTCAAATATAGATCCTACAACCAAAATACTCGACAAAATCCAAAAAAATCGAAGTTGATTTTATATGAATTTATTAAAATTTGACACTTCCAACTAAAATTTTTTCATAATCCAACGAAATTGAAGTTATTTTCATCTAAATTTACTCAAATATAGAACCTACAACAAAAATACTCAACAAAATCCAAAAAAATCGAAGTTGATTTCAAATAAATTTATTAAAATTTGACACTTCCAACTAAAATTTTTTTCACAATCCAACAAAATTGAAGTTATTTTCATCTAAATTTACTCAAATATGGATCCTACAACCAAAATACTCGACAAAATCCAAAAAAATCGAAGTTGATTTTATATGAATTTATTAAAATTTGACACTTCCAACTAAAATTTTTTCATAATCCAACAAAATTGAAGTTATTTTCATCTAAATCTACTCAAATATAGATCCTACAACAAAAATACTCAACAAAATCCAAAATAATCGAAGTTGATTTCAAATAAATTTAAAAATTCGACACTTCCAACTAAAATTTTTTTCACAATCCAAAAGATTGATGTTATTTTCATCTAAATTTACTCAAATATAGATCCTACAACAAAAATACTCAATGAAATCTAAAAAAATCGAAGTTGGTTTCAAATAATATTATTAAAATTTGACACTTCCAAATAAGTTTTTTCATAATCCAACAAAATTGAAGTTATTTTCATCTAAATTTACTCAAATATAGATCCTACAACCAAAATACTCGACAAAATCCAAAAAAATCGAAGTTGATTTTATATGAATTTATTAAAATTTGACACTTCCAACTAAAATTTTTTCATAATCCAACGAAATTGAAGTTATTTTCATCTAAATTTACTCAAATATAGAACCTACAACAAAAATACTCAACAAAATCCAAAAAAATCGAAGTTGATTTCAAATAAATTTATTAAAATTTGACACTTCCAACTAAAATTTTTTTCACAATCCAACAAAATTGAAGTTATTTTCATCTAAATTTACTCAAATATGGATCCTACAACAAAAATACTCATCAAAATCCAAAAAAATCGAAGTTGATTTCAAATAAATTTATTAAAATTTGATACTTCCAACTAAAATTTTTTTCACAATCCAACAAAATTGAAGTTATTTTCATCTAAATTTATTCAAATATAGACCCTACAACAAAAATACTCAACAAAATCCAAAAAAATCGAAGTTGATTTCAAATAAATTTATTAAAATTTGACACTTCCAACTAAAATTTTTTTCACAATCCAACCAAATTGAAGTTATTTTCATCTAAATTTACTCAAATATAGATCCTACAACCAAAATACTCAACAAAATAAAAAAAAATCGAAGTTGATTTCAAATGAATTTATTAAAATTTGACCAAAATCTTGTCAAAATCCAAAAAATTTAAGTTATTTTCATCTAAATTTACTCAAATATAGATCCTACAACAAAAATACTCAACAAAATCCAAAAAAATCGAAGTTGATTTCAAATAAATTTAATAAAATTTGACATTTCCAACTAATTTTTTTTTCAGAATCCAACCAAATTGAAGTTATTTTCATCTAAATTTACTCAAATATAGACCCTACAACAAAAATACTCAACAAAATCCAAAAAAATCGAAGTTGATTTCAAATGAATTTATTAAAATTTGACAAAAATATTGTCTACATACAAGAAAATTGAAGTTATTTTCATCTAAATTTAGTCAAATATACATCCTACAACCAAAATACTCATCAAAATCCAAAAAAATCGAAGTTGATTTCAAATAAATTTATTAAAATTTGACACTTCCAACTAAAATTTTTTTCACAATCCAACAAAATTGAAGTTATTTTCATCTAAATTTACTCAAATATGGATCCTACAACAAAAATACTCATCAAAATCCAAAAAAATCGAAGTTGATTTCAAATAAATTTATTAAAATTTGATACTTCCAACTAAAATTTTTTTCACAATCCAACAAAATTGAAGTTATTTTCATCTAAATTTATTCAAATATAGACCCTACAACAAAAATACTCAACAAAATCCAAAAAAATCGAAGTTGATTTCAAATAAATTTAATAAAATTTGACATTTCCAACTAATTTTTTTTTCAGAATCCAACCAAATTGAAGTTATTTTCATCTAAATTTACTCAAATATAGACCCTACAACAAAAATACTCAACAAAATCCAAAAAAATCGAAGTTGATTTCAAATGAATTTATTAAAATTTGACAAAAATATTGTCTACATACAAGAAAATTGAAGTTATTTTCATCTAAATTTAGTCAAATATACATCCTACAACCAAAATACTCATCAAAATCCAAAAAAATCGAAGTTGATTTCAAATAAATTTATTAAAATTTGACACTTCCAACTAAAATTTTTTTCACAATCCAACAAAATTGAAGTTATTTTCATCTAAATTTACTCAAATATGGATCCTACAACAAAAATACTCATCAAAATCCAAAAAAATCGAAGTTGATTTCAAATAAATTTATTAAAATTTGATACTTCCAACTAAAATTTTTTTCACAATCCAACAAAATTGAAGTTATTTTCATCTAAATTTATTCAAATATAGACCCTACAACAAAAATACTCAACAAAATCCAAAAAAATCGAAGTTGATTTCAAAAAAATTTATTAAAATTTGACACTTCCAACTAAAATTTTTTTCACAATCCAACAAAATTGAAGTTATTTTCATCTAAATTTACTCAAATATGGATCCTACAACAAAAATACTCATCAAAATCCAAAAAAATCGAAGTTGATTTCAAATAAATTTATTAAAATTTGATACTTCCAACTAGAATTTATTTCACAATCCAACAAAATTGAAGTTATTTTCATCTAAATTTATTCAAATATAGACCCTACAACAAAAATACTCAACAAAATCCAAAAAAATCGAAGTTGATTTCAAATAAATTTATTAAAATTTGACACTTCCAACTAAAATTTTTTTCACAATCCAACCAAATTGAAGTTATTTTCATCTAAATTTACTCAAATATAGATCCTACAACCAAAATACTCAACAAAATAAAAAAAAATCGAAGTTGATTTCAAATGAATTTATTAAAATTTGACCAAAATCTTGTCAAAATCCAAAAAATTTAAGTTATTTTCATCTAAATTTACTCAAATATAGATCCTACAACAAAAATACTCAACAAAATCCAAAAAAATCGAAGTTGATTTCAAATAAATTTAATAAAATTTGACATTTCCAACTAATTTTTTTTTCAGAATCCAACCAAATTGAAGTTATTTTCATCTAAATTTACTCAAATATAGACCCTACAACAAAAATACTCAACAAAATCCAAAAAAATCGAAGTTGATTTCAAATGAATTTATTAAAATTTGACAAAAATATTGTCTACATACAAGAAAATTGAAGTTATTTTCATCTAAATTTAGTCAAATATACATCCTACAACCAAAATACTCATCAAAATCCAAAAAAATCGAAGTTGATTTCAAATAAATTTATTAAAATTTGACACTTCCAACAAAAATTTTTTTCATAAACCAACAAAATTGAAGTTATTTTCATCTAAATTTACTCAAATATAGATCCTACAACCAAAATACTCGACAAAATCCAAAAAAATCGAAGTTGATTTTATATGAATTTATTAAAATTTGACACTTCCAACTAAAATTTTTTCATAATCCAACGAAATTGAAGTTATTTTCATCTAAATTTACTCAAATATAGAACCTACAACAAAAATACTCAACAAAATCCAAAAAAATCGAAGTTGATTTCAAATAAATTTATTAAAATTTGACACTTCCAACTAAAATTTTTTTCACAATCCAACAAAATTGAAGTTATTTTCATCTAAATTTACTCAAATATGGATCCTACAACAAAAATACTCATCAAAATCCAAAAAAATCGAAGTTGATTTCAAATAAATTTATTAAAATTTGATACTTCCAACTAAAATTTTTTTCACAATCCAACAAAATTGAAGTTATTTTCATCTAAATTTATTCAAATATAGACCCTACAACAAAAATACTCAACAAAATCCAAAAAAATCGAAGTTGATTTCAAATAAATTTATTAAAATTTGACACTTCCAACTAAAATTTTTTTCACAATCCAACCAAATTGAAGTTATTTTCATCTAAATTTACTCAAATATAGATCCTACAACCAAAATACTCAACAAAATAAAAAAAAATCGAAGTTGATTTCAAATGAATTTATTAAAATTTGACCAACATCTTGTCAAAATCCAAAAAATTTAAGTTATTTTCATCTAAATTTACTCAAATATAGATCCTACAACAAAAATACTCAACAAAATCCAAAAAAATCGAAGTTGATTTCAAATAAATTTAATAAAATTTGACATTTCCAACTAATTTTTTTTTCAGAATCCAACCAAATTGAAGTTATTTTCATCTAAATTTACTCAAATATAGACCCTACAACAAAAATACTCAACAAAATCCAAAAAAATCGAAGTTGATTTCAAATGAATTTATTAAAATTTGACAAAAATATTGTCTACATACAAGAAAATTGAAGTTATTTTCATCTAAATTTAGTCAAATATACATCCTACAACCAAAATACTCATCAAAATCCAAAAAAATCGAAGTTGATTTCAAATAAATTTATTAAAATTTGACACTTCCAACAAAAATTTTTTTCATAAACCAACAAAATTGAAGTTATTTTCATCTAAATTTACTCAAATATAGATCCTACAACCAAAATACTCGACAAAATCCAAAAAAATCGAAGTTGATTTTATATGAATTTATTAAAATTTGACACTTCCAACTAAAATTTTTTCATAATCCAACGAAATTGAAGTTATTTTCATCTAAATTTACTCAAATATAGAACCTACAACAAAAATACTCAACAAAATCCAAAAAAATCGAAGTTGATTTCAAATAAATTTATTAAAATTTGACACTTCCAACTAAAATTTTTTTCACAATCCAACAAAATTGAAGTTATTTTCATCTAAATTTACTCAAATATGGATCCTACAACCAAAATACTCGACAAAATCCAAAAAAATCGAAGTTGATTTTATATGAATTTATTAAAATTTGACACTTCCAACTAAAATTTTTTCATAATCCAACAAAATTGAAGTTATTTTCATCTAAATCTACTCAAATATAGATCCTACAACAAAAATACTCAACAAAATCCAAAATAATCGAAGTTGATTTCAAATAAATTTAAAAATTCGACACTTCCAACTAAAATTTTTTTCACAATCCAAAAGATTGATGTTATTTTCATCTAAATTTACTCAAATATAGATCCTACAACAAAAATACTCAATGAAATCTAAAAAAATCGAAGTTGGTTTCAAATAATATTATTAAAATTTGACACTTCCAAATAAGTTTTTTCATAATCCAACAAAATTGAAGTTATTTTCATCTAAATTTACTCAAATATAGATCCTACAACCAAAATACTCGACAAAATCCAAAAAAATCGAAGTTGATTTTATATGAATTTATTAAAATTTGACACTTCCAACTAAAATTTTTTCATAATCCAACGAAATTGAAGTTATTTTCATCTAAATTTACTCAAATATAGAACCTACAACAAAAATACTCAACAAAATCCAAAAAAATCGAAGTTGATTTCAAATAAATTTATTAAAATTTGACACTTCCAACTAAAATTTTTTTCACAATCCAACAAAATTGAAGTTATTTTCATCTAAATTTACTCAAATATGGATCCTACAACAAAAATACTCATCAAAATCCAAAAAAATCGAAGTTGATTTCAAATAAATTTATTAAAATTTGATACTTCCAACTAAAATTTTTTTCACAATCCAACAAAATTGAAGTTATTTTCATCTAAATTTATTCAAATATAGACCCTACAACAAAAATACTCAACAAAATCCAAAAAAATCGAAGTTGATTTCAAATAAATTTATTAAAATTTGACACTTCCAACTAAAATTTTTTTCACAATCCAACCAAATTGAAGTTATTTTCATCTAAATTTACTCAAATATAGATCCTACAACCAAAATACTCAACAAAATAAAAAAAAATCGAAGTTGATTTCAAATGAATTTATTAAAATTTGACCAAAATCTTGTCAAAATCCAAAAAATTTAAGTTATTTTCATCTAAATTTACTCAAATATAGATCCTACAACAAAAATACTCAACAAAATCCAAAAAAATCGAAGTTGATTTCAAATAAATTTAATAAAATTTGACATTTCCAACTAATTTTTTTTTCAGAATCCAACCAAATTGAAGTTATTTTCATCTAAATTTACTCAAATATAGACCCTACAACAAAAATACTCAACAAAATCCAAAAAAATCGAAGTTGATTTCAAATGAATTTATTAAAATTTGACAAAAATATTGTCTACATACAAGAAAATTGAAGTTATTTTCATCTAAATTTAGTCAAATATACATCCTACAACCAAAATACTCATCAAAATCCAAAAAAATCGAAGTTGATTTCAAATAAATTTATTAAAATTTGACACTTCCAACAAAAATTTTTTTCATAAACCAACAAAATTGAAGTTATTTTCATCTAAATTTACTCAAATATAGATCCTACAACCAAAATACTCGACAAAATCCAAAAAAATCGAAGTTGATTTTATATGAATTTATTAAAATTTGACACTTCCAACTAAAATTTTTTCATAATCCAACGAAATTGAAGTTATTTTCATCTAAATTTACTCAAATATAGAACCTACAACAAAAATACTCAACAAAATCCAAAAAAATCGAAGTTGATTTCAAATAAATTTATTAAAATTTGACACTTCCAACTAAAATTTTTTTCACAATCCAACAAAATTGAAGTTATTTTCATCTAAATCTACTCAAATATAGATCCTACAACAAAAATACTCAACAAAATCCAAAATAATCGAAGTTGATTTCAAATAAATTTAAAAATTCGACACTTCCAACTAAAATTTTTTTCACAATCCAAAAAATTGATGTTATTTTCATCTAAATTTACTCAAATATAGATCCTACAACAAAAATACTCAATGAAATCTAAAAAAATCGAAGTTGGTTTCAAATAATATTATTAAAATTTGACACTTCCAAATAAGTTTTTTCATAATCCAACAAAATTGAAGTTATTTTCATCTAAATTTACTCAAATATAGATCCTACAACCAAAATACTCGACAAAATCCAAAAAAATCGAAGTTGATTTTATATGAATTTATTAAAATTTGACACTTCCAACTAAAATTTTTTCATAATCCAACGAAATTGAAGTTATTTTCATCTAAATTTACTCAAATATAGAACCTACAACAAAAATACTCAACAAAATCCAAAAAAATCGAAGTTGATTTCAAATAAATTTATTAAAATTTGACACTTCCAACTAAATTTTTTTTCACAATCCAACAAAATTGAAGTTATTTTCATCTAAATTTACTCATATATGGATCCTACAACAAAAATACTCAACAAAATCCAAAATAATCGAAGTTGATTTGAAATAAATTTAATAAAACTTGATACTTCCAACTAAAATTTTTTTCACAATCCAACAAAATTGAAGTTATTTTCATCTAAATTTAATCAAATATAGATCCTACAACAAAAATACTCGACAAAATCCAAAAAAATCGAAGTTGATTTCATATGAATTTATTAAAATTTGACACTTCCAACTAAAATTTTTTTTGTAATCCAACAAAATTGAAGTTATTTTCATCTAAATTTAGTCAAATATAGATCCTACAACCAAAATACTCATCAAAATCCAAAAAATCGAAGTTGATTTCAAATGAATTTATTAAAATTTGACAAAATTCTTGTCTACATCCAAGAAAATTGAAGTTATTTTCATCTAAATTTACTCAAATATAGATCCTACAACTAAAATACTCAACAAAATCCAAAATAATCGAAGTTGATTTCAAATGAATTTATTAAAATTTGACCAAAATCATGTCAAAATCCAAGAAAATTGAAGTTATTTTAATCTAAATTTAGTCAAATATAGATTCTACAACAAAAATACTCAACAAAATCCAAAATAATCGAAGTTGATTTCAAATGAATTTATTAAAATTTGACCAAAATCTTGTCAAAATCCAAGAAAATTGAAGTTATTTTCATCTAAATTTAGTCAAATATAGATCCTACAACCAAAATACTCGACAAAATCCAAAAAAATCGAAGTTGATTTTATATGAAATTATTAAAATTGGACACTTCCAACTAAAATTTTTTTCACAATCCAACAAAATTGAAGTTATTTTCATCTAAATTTATTCAAATATAGACCCTACAACAAAAATACTGAACAAAATCCAAAAAAATCGAAGTTGATTTCAAATAAATTTATTAAAATTTGACACTTCCAACTAAAATTTTTTTCACAATCCAACAAAATTGAAGTTATTTTCATCTAAATTTACTCAAATATAGATCCTACAACAAAAATACTCAACAAAATCCAAAAAAATCGAAGTTGATTTCAAATGAATTTATTAAAATTTGACCAAAATCTTGTCAAAATCCAAGAAAATTGAAGTTATTTTCATCTAAATTTAGTCAAATATAGATCCTACAACCAAAATACTCGACAAAATAAAAAAAAATCGAAGTTGATTTTATACGAATTTATTAAAATTTGACCCTTCCAACTAAAATTTTTTCATAATCCAACGAAATTGAAGTTATTTTCATCTAAATTTACTCAAATATAGAACCTACAACAAAAATACTCAACAAAATCCAAAAAAATCGAAGTTGATTTCAAATAAATTTATTAAAATTTGACACTTCCAACTAAATTTTTTTTCACAATCCAACAAAATTGAAGTTATTTTCATCTAAATTTACTCATATATGGATCCTACAACAAAAATACTCAACAAAATCCAAAATAATCGAAGTTGATTTGAAATAAATTTAATAAAACTTGATACTTCCAACTAAAATTTTTTTCACAATCCAACAAAATTGAAGTTATTTTCATCTAAATTTAATCAAATATAGATCCTACAACAAAAATACTCGACAAAATCCAAAAAAATCGAAGTTGATTTCATATGAATTTATTAAAATTTGACACTTCCAACTAAAATTTTTTTTGTAATCCAACAAAATTGAAGTTATTTTCATCTAAATTTAGTCAAATATAGATCCTACAACCAAAATACTCATCAAAATCCAAAAAATCGAAGTTGATTTCAAATGAATTTATTAAAATTTGACAAAATTCATGTCTACATCCAAGAAAATTGAAGTTATTTTCATCTAAATTTACTCAAATATAGATCCTACAACTAAAATACTCAACAAAATCCAAAATAATCGAAGTTGATTTCAAATGAATTTATTAAAATTTGACCAAAATCTTGTCAAAATCCAAGAAAATTGAAGTTATTTTAATCTAAATTTAGTCAAATATAGATTCTACAACAAAAATACTCAACAAAATCCAAAATAATCGAAGTTGATTTCAAATGAATTTATTAAAATTTGACCGAAATCTTGTCAAAATCCAAGAAAATTGAAGTTATTTTCATCTAAATTTAGTCAAATATAGATCCTACAACCAAAATACTCGACAAAATCCAAAAAAATCGAAGTTGATTTTATATGAAATTATTAAAATTGGACACTTCCAACTAAAATTTTTTCATAATCCAACGAAATTGAAGTTATTTTCATCTAAATTTACTCAAATATAGAACCTACAACAAAAATACTCATCAAAATCCAAAAAATCGAAGTTGATTTCAAATGAATTTATTAAAATTTGACAAAATTCTTGTCTACATCCAAGAAAATTGAAGTTATTTTCATCTAAATTTACTCAAATATAGATCCTACAACTAAAATACTCAACAAAATCCAAAATAATCGAAGTTGATTTCAAATGAATTTATTAAAATTTGACCAAAATCATGTCAAAATCCAAGAAAATTGAAGTTATTTTAATCTAAATTTAGTCAAATATAGATTCTACAACAAAAATACTCAACAAAATCCAAAATAATCGAAGTTGATTTCAAATGAATTTATTAAAATTTGACCAAAATCTTGTCAAAATCCAAGAAAATTGAAGTTATTTTCATCTAAATTTAGTCAAATATAGATCCTACAACCAAAATACTCGACAAAATCCAAAAAAATCGAAGTTGATTTTATATGAAATTATTAAAATTGGACACTTCCAACTAAAATTTTTTTCACAATCCAACAAAATTGAAGTTATTTTCATCTAAATTTATTCAAATATAGACCCTACAACAAAAATACTGAACAAAATCCAAAAAAATCGAAGTTGATTTCAAATAAATTTATTAAAATTTGACACTTCCAACTAAAATTTTTTTCACAATCCAACAAAATTGAAGTTATTTTCATCTAAATTTACTCAAATATAGATCCTACAACAAAAATACTCAACAAAATCCAAAAAAATCGAAGTTGATTTCAAATGAATTTATTAAAATTTGACCAAAATCTTGTCAAAATCCAAGAAAATTGAAGTTATTTTCATCTAAATTTAGTCAAATATAGATCCTACAACCAAAATACTCGACAAAATAAAAAAAAATCGAAGTTGATTTTATACGAATTTATTAAAATTTGACCCTTCCAACTAAAATTTTTTCATAATCCAACGAAATTGAAGTTATTTTCATCTAAATTTACTCAAATATAGAACCTACAACAAAAATACTCAACAAAATCCAAAAAAATCGAAGTTGATTTCAAATAAATTTATTAAAATTTGACACTTCCAACTAAAATTTTTTTCACAATCCAACAAAATTGAAGTTATTTTCATCTAAATTTACTCAAATATGGATCCTACAACAAAAATACTCATCAAAATCCAAAAAAATCGAAGTTGATTTCAAATAAATTTATTAAAATTTGATACTTCCAACTAAAATTTTTTTCACAATCCAACAAAATTGAAGTTATTTTCATCTAAATTTATTCAAATATAGACCCTACAACAAAAATACTCAACAAAATCCAAAAAAATCGAAGTTGATTTCAAAAAAATTTATTAAAATTTGACACTTCCAACTAAAATTTTTTTCACAATCCAACAAAATTGAAGTTATTTTCATCTAAATTTACTCAAATATGGATCCTACAACAAAAATACTCATCAAAATCCAAAAAAATCGAAGTTGATTTCAAATAAATTTATTAAAATTTGATACTTCCAACTAGAATTTATTTCACAATCCAACAAAATTGAAGTTATTTTCATCTAAATTTATTCAAATATAGACCCTACAACAAAAATACTCAACAAAATCCAAAAAAATCGAAGTTGATTTCAAATAAATTTATTAAAATTTGACACTTCCAACTAAAATTTTTTTCACAATCCAACCAAATTGAAGTTATTTTCATCTAAATTTACTCAAATATAGATCCTACAACCAAAATACTCAACAAAATAAAAAAAAATCGAAGTTGATTTCAAATGAATTTATTAAAATTTGACCAAAATCTTGTCAAAATCCAAAAAATTTAAGTTATTTTCATCTAAATTTACTCAAATATAGATCCTACAACAAAAATACTCAACAAAATCCAAAAAAATCGAAGTTGATTTCAAATAAATTTAATAAAATTTGACATTTCCAACTAATTTTTTTTTCAGAATCCAACCAAATTGAAGTTATTTTCATCTAAATTTACTCAAATATAGACCCTACAACAAAAATACTCAACAAAATCCAAAAAAATCGAAGTTGATTTCAAATGAATTTATTAAAATTTGACAAAAATATTGTCTACATACAAGAAAATTGAAGTTATTTTCATCTAAATTTAGTCAAATATACATCCTACAACCAAAATACTCATCAAAATCCAAAAAAATCGAAGTTGATTTCAAATAAATTTATTAAAATTTGACACTTCCAACAAAAATTTTTTTCATAAACCAACAAAATTGAAGTTATTTTCATCTAAATTTACTCAAATATAGATCCTACAACCAAAATACTCGACAAAATCCAAAAAAATCGAAGTTGATTTTATATGAATTTATTAAAATTTGACACTTCCAACTAAAATTTTTTCATAATCCAACGAAATTGAAGTTATTTTCATCTAAATTTACTCAAATATAGAACCTACAACAAAAATACTCAACAAAATCCAAAAAAATCGAAGTTGATTTCAAATAAATTTATTAAAATTTGACACTTCCAACTAAAATTTTTTTCACAATCCAACAAAATTGAAGTTATTTTCATCTAAATTTACTCAAATATGGATCCTACAACAAAAATACTCATCAAAATCCAAAAAAATCGAAGTTGATTTCAAATAAATTTATTAAAATTTGATACTTCCAACTAAAATTTTTTTCACAATCCAACAAAATTGAAGTTATTTTCATCTAAATTTATTCAAATATAGACCCTACAACAAAAATACTCAACAAAATCCAAAAAAATCGAAGTTGATTTCAAATAAATTTATTAAAATTTGACACTTCCAACTAAAATTTTTTTCACAATCCAACCAAATTGAAGTTATTTTCATCTAAATTTACTCAAATATAGATCCTACAACCAAAATACTCAACAAAATAAAAAAAAATCGAAGTTGATTTCAAATGAATTTATTAAAATTTGACCAAAATCTTGTCAAAATCCAAAAAATTTAAGTTATTTTCATCTAAATTTACTCAAATATAGATCCTACAACAAAAATACTCAACAAAATCCAAAAAAATCGAAGTTGATTTCAAATAAATTTAATAAAATTTGACATTTCCAACTAATTTTTTTTTCAGAATCCAACCAAATTGAAGTTATTTTCATCTAAATTTACTCAAATATAGACCCTACAACAAAAATATTCAACAAAATCCAAAAAAATCGAAGTTGATTTCAAATGAATTTATTAAAATTTGACAAAAATATTGTCTACATACAAGAAAATTGAAGTTATTTTCATCTAAATTTAGTCAAATATACATCCTACAACCAAAATACTCATCAAAATCCAAAAAAATCGAAGTTGATTTCAAATAAATTTATTAAAATTTGACACTTCCAACAAAAATTTTTTTCATAAACCAACAAAATTGAAGTTATTTTCATCTAAATTTACTCAAATATAGATCCTACAACCAAAATACTCGACAAAATCCAAAAAAATCGAAGTTGATTTTATATGAATTTATTAAAATTTGACACTTCCAACTAAAATTTTTTCATAATCCAACGAAATTGAAGTTATTTTCATCTAAATTTACTCAAATATAGAACCTACAACAAAAATACTCAACAAAATCCAAAAAAATCGAAGTTGATTTCAAATAAATTTATTAAAATTTGACACTTCCAACTAAAATTTTTTTCACAATCCAACAAAATTGAAGTTATTTTCATCTAAATTTACTCAAATATGGATCCTACAACAAAAATACTCATCAAAATCCAAAAAAATCGAAGTTGATTTCAAATAAATTTATTAAAATTTGATACTTCCAACTAAAATTTTTTTCACAATCCAACAAAATTGAAGTTATTTTCATCTAAATTTATTCAAATATAGACCCTACAACAAAAATACTCAACAAAATCCAAAAAAATCGAAGTTGATTTCAAATAAATTTATTAAAATTTGACACTTCCAACTAAAATTTTTTTCACAATCCAACCAAATTGAAGTTATTTTCATCTAAATTTACTCAAATATAGATCCTACAACCAAAATACTCAACAAAATAAAAAAAAATCGAAGTTGATTTCAAATGAATTTATTAAAATTTGACCAAAATCTTGTCAAAATCCAAAAAATTTAAGTTATTTTCATCTAAATTTACTCAAATATAGATCCTACAACAAAAATACTCAACAAAATCCAAAAAAATCGAAGTTGATTTCAAATAAATTTAATAAAATTTGACATTTCCAACTAATTTTTTTTTCAGAATCCAACCAAATTGAAGTTATTTTCATCTAAATTTACTCAAATATAGACCCTACAACAAAAATACTCAACAAAATCCAAAAAAATCGAAGGTGATTTCAAATGAATTTATTAAAATTTGACAAAAATATTGTCTACATACAAGAAAATTGAAGTTATTTTCATCTAAATTTAGTCAAATATACATCCTACAACCAAAATACTCATCAAAATCCAAAAAAATCGAAGTTGATTTCAAATAAATTTATTAAAATTTGACACTTCCAACAAAAATTTTTTTCATAATCCAACAAAATTGAAGTTATTTTCATCTAAATTTACTCAAATATAGATCCTACAACCAAAATACTCGACAAAATCCAAAAAAATCGAAGTTGATTTTATATGAATTTATTAAAATTTGACACTTCCAACTAAAATTTTTTCATAATCCAACGAAATTGAAGTTATTTTCATCTAAATTTACTCAAATATAGAACCTACAACAAAAATACTCAACAAAATCCAAAAAAATCGAAGTTGATTTCAAATAAATTTATTAAAATTTGACACTTCCAACTAAAATTTTTTTCACAATCCAACAAAATTGAAGTTATTTTCATCTAAATTTACTCAAATATGGATCCTACAACAAAAATACTCATCAAAATCCAAAAAAATCGAAGTTGATTTCAAATAAATTTATTAAAATTTGATACTTCCAACTAAAATTTTTTTCACAATCCAACAAAATTGAAGTTATTTTCATCTAAATTTATTCAAATATAGACCCTACAACAAAAATACTCAACAAAATCCAAAAAAATCGAAGTTGATTTCAAATAAATTTATTAAAATTTGACACTTCCAACTAAAATTTTTTTCACAATCCAACCAAATTGAAGTTATTTTCATCTAAATTTACTCAAATATAGATCCTACAACCAAAATACTCAACAAAATAAAAAAAAATCGAAGTTGATTTCAAATGAATTTATTAAAATTTGACCAAAATCTTGTCAAAATCCAAAAAATTTAAGTTATTTTCATCTAAATTTACTCAAATATAGATCCTACAACAAAAATACTCAACAAAATCCAAAAAAATCGAAGTTGATTTCAAATAAATTTAATAAAATTTGACATTTCCAACTAATTTTTTTTTCAGAATCCAACCAAATTGAAGTTATTTTCATCTAAATTTACTCAAATATAGACCCTACAACAAAAATACTCAACAAAATCCAAAAAAATCGAAGTTGATTTCAAATGAATTTATTAAAATTTGACAAAAATATTGTCTACATACAAGAAAATTGAAGTTATTTTCATCTAAATTTAGTCAAATATACATCCTACAACCAAAATACTCATCAAAATCCAAAAAAATCGAAGTTGATTTCAAATAAATTTATTAAAATTTGACACTTCCAACAAAAATTTTTTTCATAAACCAACAAAATTGAAGTTATTTTCATCTAAATTTACTCAAATATAGATCCTACAACCAAAATACTCGACAAAATCCAAAAAAATCGAAGTTGATTTTATATGAATTTATTAAAATTTGACACTTCCAACTAAAATTTTTTCATAATCCAACGAAATTGAAGTTATTTTCATCTAAATTTACTCAAATATAGAACCTACAACAAAAATACTCAACAAAATCCAAAAAAATCGAAGTTGATTTCAAATAAATTTATTAAAATTTGACACTTCCAACTAAAATTTTTTTCACAATCCAACAAAATTGAAGTTATTTTCATCTAAATTTACTCAAATATGGATCCTACAACAAAAATACTCATCAAAATCCAAAAAAATCGAAGTTGATTTCAAATAAATTTATTAAAATTTGATACTTCCAACTAAAATTTTTTTCACAATCCAACAAAATTGAAGTTATTTTCATCTAAATTTATTCAAATATAGACCCTACAACAAAAATACTCAACAAAATCCAAAAAAATCGAAGTTGATTTCAAATAAATTTATTAAAATTTGACACTTCCAACTAAAATTTTTTTCACAATCCAACCAAATTGAAGTTATTTTCATCTAAATTTACTCAAATATAGATCCTACAACCAAAATACTCAACAAAATAAAAAAAAATCGAAGTTGATTTCAAATGAATTTATTAAAATTTGACCAAAATCTTGTCAAAATCCAAAAAATTTAAGTTATTTTCATCTAAATTTACTCAAATATAGATCCTACAACAAAAATACTCAACAAAATCCAAAAAAATCGAAGTTGATTTCAAATAAATTTATTAAAATTTGATACTTCCAACTAAAATTTTTTTCACAATCCAACAAAATTGAAGTTATTTTCATCTAAATTTATTCAAATATAGACCCTACAACAAAAATACTCAACAAAATCCAAAAAAATCGAAGTTGATTTCAAATAAATTTATTAAAATTTGACACTTCCAACTAAAATTTTTTTCACAATCCAACCAAATTGAAGTTATTTTCATCTAAATTTACTCAAATATAGATCCTACAACCAAAATACTCAACAAAATAAAAAAAAATCGAAGTTGATTTCAAATGAATTTATTAAAATTTGACCAAAATCTTGTCAAAATCCAAAAAATTTAAGTTATTTTCATCTAAATTTACTCAAATATAGATCCTACAACAAAAATACTCAACAAAATCCAAAAAAATCGAAGTTGATTTCAAATAAATTTAATAAAATTTGACATTTCCAACTAATTTTTTTTTCAGAATCCAACCAAATTGAAGTTATTTTCATCTAAATTTACTCAAATATAGACCCTACAACAAAAATACTCAACAAAATCCAAAAAAATCGAAGTTGATTTCAAATGAATTTATTAAAATTTGACAAAAATATTGTCTACATACAAGAAAATTGAAGTTATTTTCATCTAAATTTAGTCAAATATACATCCTACAACCAAAATACTCATCAAAATCCAAAAAAATCGAAGTTGATTTCAAATAAATTTATTAAAATTTGACACTTCCAACAAAAATTTTTTTCATAAACCAACAAAATTGAAGTTATTTTCATCTAAATTTACTCAAATATAGATCCTACAACCAAAATACTCGACAAAATCCAAAAAAATCGAAGTTGATTTTATATGAATTTATTAAAATTTGACACTTCCAACTAAAATTTTTTCATAATCCAACGAAATTGAAGTTATTTTCATCTAAATTTACTCAAATATAGAACCTACAACAAAAATACTCAACAAAATCCAAAAAAATCGAAGTTGATTTCAAATAAATTTAATAAAATTTGACATTTCCAACTAATTTTTTTTTCAGAATCCAACCAAATTGAAGTTATTTTCATCTAAATTTACTCAAATATAGACCCTACAACAAAAATACTCAACAAAATCCAAAAAAATCGAAGTTGATTTCAAATGAATTTATTAAAATTTGACAAAAATATTGTCTACATACAAGAAAATTGAAGTTATTTTCATCTAAATTTAGTCAAATATACATCCTACAACCAAAATACTCATCAAAATCCAAAAAAATCGAAGTTGATTTCAAATAAATTTATTAAAATTTGACACTTCCAACTAAAATTTTTTCATAATCCAACGAAATTGAAGTTATTTTCATCTAAATTTACTCAAATATAGAACCTACAACAAAAATACTCAACAAAATCCAAAAAAATCGAAGTTGATTTCAAATAAATTTATTAAAATTTGACACTTCCAACTAAAATTTTTTTCACAATCCAACAAAATTGAAGTTATTTTCATCTAAATTTACTCAAATATGGATCCTACAACAAAAATACTCATCAAAATCCAAAAAAATCGAAGTTGATTTCAAATAAATTTATTAAAATTTGATACTTCCAACTAAAATTTTTTTCACAATCCAACAAAATTGAAGTTATTTTCATCTAAATCTACTCAAATATAGATCCTACAACAAAAATACTCAACAAAATCCAAAATAATCGAAGTTGATTTCAAATAAATTTAAAAATTCGACACTTCCAACTAAAATTTTTTTCACAATCCAAAAAATTGATGTTATTTTCATCTAAATTTACTCAAATATAGATCCTACAACAAAAATACTCAATGAAATCTAAAAAAATCGAAGTTGGTTTCAAATAATATTATTAAAATTTGACACTTCTAAATAAGTTTTTTCACAATCCAACAAAATTGAAGTTATTTTCATCTAAATTTAATCAAATATAGATCCTACAACAAGAATACTCAACAAAATCCAAAAAAATCGAAGTTGATTTCAAATAAATTTAATAAAACTTGATACTTCCAACTAAAATTTTTTTCACAATCCAACCAAATTGAAGTTATTTTCATCTAAATTTACTCAAATATAGATCCTACAACCAAAATACTCAACAAAATAAAAAAAAATCGAAGTTGATTTCAAATGAATTTATTAAAATTTGACCAAAATCTTGTCAAAATCCAAAAAATTTAAGTTATTTTCATCTAAATTTACTCAAATATAGATCCTACAACAAAAATACTCAACAAAATCCAAAAAAATCGAAGTTGATTTCAAATAAATTTAATAAAATTTGACATTTCCAACTAATTTTTTTTTCAGAATCCAACCAAATTGAAGTTATTTTCATCTAAATTTACTCAAAAATATAGACCCTACAACAAAAATACTCAACAAAATCCAAAAAAATCGAAGTTGATTTCAAATGAATTTATTAAAATTTGACAAAAATATTGTCTACATACAAGAAAATTGAAGTTATTTTCATCTAAATTTAGTCAAATATACATCCTACAACCAAAATACTCATCAAAATCCAAAAAAATCGAAGTTGATTTCAAATAAATTTATTAAAATTTGACACTTCCAACAAAAATTTTTTTCATAATCCAACAAAATTGAAGTTATTTTCATCTAAATTTACTCAAATATAGATCCTACAACCAAAATACTCGACAAAATCCAAAAAAATCGAAGTTGATTTTATATGAATTTATTAAAATTTGACACTTCCAACTAAAATTTTTTCATAATCCAACGAAATTGAAGTTATTTTCATCTAAATTTACTCAAATATAGAACCTACAACAAAAATACTCAACAAAATCCAAAAAAATCGAAGTTGATTTCAAATAAATTTATTAAAATTTGACACTTTCAACTAAAATTTTTTTCACAATCCAACAAAATTGAAGTTATTTTCATCTAAATTTACTCAAATATGGATACTACAACAAAAATACTCATCAAAATCCAAAAAAATCGAAGTTGATTTCAAATAAATTTATTAAAATTTGATACTTCCAACTAAAATTTTTTTCACAATCCAACAAAATTGAAGTTATTTTCATCTAAATCTACTCAAATATAGATCCTACAACAAAAATACTCAACAAAATCCAAAATAATCGAAGTTGATTTCAAATAAATTTAAAAATTCGACACTTCCAACTAAAATTTTTTTCACAATCCAAAAAATTGATGTTATTTTCATCTAAATTTACTCAAATATAGATCCTACAACAAAAATACTCAATGAAATCTAAAAAAATCGAAGTTGGTTTCAAATAATATTATTAAAATTTGACACTTCCAAATAAGTTTTTTCATAATCCAACAAAATTGAAGTTATTTTCATCTAAATTTACTCAAATATAGATCCTACAACCAAAATACTCGACAAAATCCAAAAAAATCGAAGTTGATTTTATATGAATTTATTAAAATTTGACACTTCCAACTAAAATTTTTTCATAATCCAACGAAATTGAAGTTATTTTCATCTAAATTTACTCAAATATAGAACCTACAACAAAAATACTCAACAAAATCCAAAAAAATCGAAGTTGATTTCAAATAAATTTATTAAAATTTGACACTTCCAACTAAAATTTTTTTCACAATCCAACAAAATTGAAGTTATTTTCATCTAAATTTACTCAAATATGGATCCTACAACAAAAATACTCATCAAAATCCAAAAAAATCGAAGTTGATTTCAAATAAATTTATTAAAATTTGATACTTCCAACTAAAATTTTTTTCACAATCCAACAAAATTGAAGTTATTTTCATCTAAATTTATTCAAATATAGACCCTACAACAAAAATACTCAACAAAATCCAAAAAAATCGAAGTTGATTTCAAAAAAATTTATTAAAATTTGACACTTCCAACTAAAATTTTTTTCACAATCCAACCAAATTGAAGTTATTTTCATCTAAATTTACTCAAATATAGATCCTACAACCAAAATACTCAACAAAATAAAAAAAAATCGAAGTTGATTTCAAATGAATTTATTAAAATTTGACCAAAATCTTGTCAAAATCCAAAAAATTTAAGTTATTTTCATCTAAATTTACTCAAATATAGATCCTACAACAAAAATACTCAACAAAATCCAAAAAAATCGAAGTTGATTTCAAATAAATTTAATAAAATTTGACATTTCCAACTAATTTTTTTTTCAGAATCCAACCAAATTGAAGTTATTTTCATCTAAATTTACTCAAATATAGACCCTACAACAAAAATACTCAACAAAATCCAAAAAAATCGAAGTTGATTTCAAATGAATTTATTAAAATTTGACAAAAATATTGTCTACATACAAGAAAATTGAAGTTATTTTCATCTAAATTTAGTCAAATATACATCCTACAACCAAAATACTCATCAAAATCCAAAAAAATCGAAGTTGATTTCAAATAAATTTATTAAAATTTGACACTTCCAACAAAAATTTTTTTCATAAACCAACAAAATTGAAGTTATTTTCATCTAAATTTACTCAAATATAGATCCTACAACCAAAATACTCGACAAAATCCAAAAAAATCGAAGTTGATTTTATATGAATTTATTAAAATTTGACACTTCCAACTAAAATTTTTTCATAATCCAACGAAATTGAAGTTATTTTCATCTAAATTTACTCAAATATAGAACCTACAACAAAAATACTCAACAAAATCCAAAAAAATCGAAGTTGATTTCAAATAAATTTATTAAAATTTGACACTTCCAACTAAAATTTTTTTCACAATCCAACAAAATTGAAGTTATTTTCATCTAAATTTACTCAAATATGGATCCTACAACCAAAATACTCGACAAAATCCAAAAAAATCGAAGTTGATTTTATATGAATTTATTAAAATTTGACACTTCCAACTAAAATTTTTTCATAATCCAACAAAATTGAAGTTATTTTCATCTAAATCTACTCAAATATAGATCCTACAACAAAAATACTCAACAAAATCCAAAATAATCGAAGTTGATTTCAAATAAATTTAAAAATTCGACACTTCCAACTAAAATTTTTTTCACAATCCAAAAGATTGATGTTATTTTCATCTAAATTTACTCAAATATAGATCCTACAACAAAAATACTCAATGAAATCTAAAAAAATCGAAGTTGGTTTCAAATAATATTATTAAAATTTGACACTTCCAAATAAGTTTTTTCATAATCCAACAAAATTGAAGTTATTTTCATCTAAATTTACTCAAATATAGATCCTACAACCAAAATACTCGACAAAATCCAAAAAAATCGAAGTTGATTTTATATGAATTTATTAAAATTTGACACTTCCAACTAAAATTTTTTCATAATCCAACGAAATTGAAGTTATTTTCATCTAAATTTACTCAAATATAGAACCTACAACAAAAATACTCAACAAAATCCAAAAAAATCGAAGTTGATTTCAAATAAATTTATTAAAATTTGACACTTCCAACTAAAATTTTTTTCACAATCCAACAAAATTGAAGTTATTTTCATCTAAATTTACTCAAATATGGATCCTACAACAAAAATACTCATCAAAATCCAAAAAAATCGAAGTTGATTTCAAATAAATTTATTAAAATTTGATACTTCCAACTAAAATTTTTTTCACAATCCAACAAAATTGAAGTTATTTTCATCTAAATTTATTCAAATATAGACCCTACAACAAAAATACTCAACAAAATCCAAAAAAATCGAAGTTGATTTCAAATAAATTTATTAAAATTTGACACTTCCAACTAAAATTTTTTTCACAATCCAACCAAATTGAAGTTATTTTCATCTAAATTTACTCAAATATAGATCCTACAACCAAAATACTCAACAAAATAAAAAAAAATCGAAGTTGATTTCAAATGAATTTATTAAAATTTGACCAAAATCTTGTCAAAATCCAAAAAATTTAAGTTATTTTCATCTAAATTTACTCAAATATAGATCCTACAACAAAAATACTCAACAAAATCCAAAAAAATCGAAGTTGATTTCAAATAAATTTAATAAAATTTGACATTTCCAACTAATTTTTTTTTCAGAATCCAACCAAATTGAAGTTATTTTCATCTAAATTTACTCAAATATAGACCCTACAACAAAAATACTCAACAAAATCCAAAAAAATCGAAGTTGATTTCAAATGAATTTATTAAAATTTGACAAAAATATTGTCTACATACAAGAAAATTGAAGTTATTTTCATCTAAATTTAGTCAAATATACATCCTACAACCAAAATACTCATCAAAATCCAAAAAAATCGAAGTTGATTTCAAATAAATTTATTAAAATTTGACACTTCCAACAAAAATTTTTTTCATAAACCAACAAAATTGAAGTTATTTTCATCTAAATTTACTCAAATATAGATCCTACAACCAAAATACTCGACAAAATCCAAAAAAATCGAAGTTGATTTTATATGAATTTATTAAAATTTGACACTTCCAACTAAAATTTTTTCATAATCCAACGAAATTGAAGTTATTTTCATCTAAATTTACTCAAATATAGAACCTACAACAAAAATACTCAACAAAATCCAAAAAAATCGAAGTTGATTTCAAATAAATTTATTAAAATTTGACACTTCCAACTAAAATTTTTTTCACAATCCAACAAAATTGAAGTTATTTTCATCTAAATCTACTCAAATATAGATCCTACAACAAAAATACTCAACAAAATCCAAAATAATCGAAGTTGATTTCAAATAAATTTAAAAATTCGACACTTCCAACTAAAATTTTTTTCACAATCCAAAAAATTGATGTTATTTTCATCTAAATTTACTCAAATATAGATCCTACAACAAAAATACTCAATGAAATCTAAAAAAATCGAAGTTGGTTTCAAATAATATTATTAAAATTTGACACTTCCAAATAAGTTTTTTCATAATCCAACAAAATTGAAGTTATTTTCATCTAAATTTACTCAAATATAGATCCTACAACCAAAATACTCGACAAAATCCAAAAAAATCGAAGTTGATTTTATATGAATTTATTAAAATTTGACACTTCCAACTAAAATTTTTTCATAATCCAACGAAATTGAAGTTATTTTCATCTAAATTTACTCAAATATAGAACCTACAACAAAAATACTCAACAAAATCCAAAAAAATCGAAGTTGAT
This sequence comes from Andrena fulva, assembly GCA_946251845.1. Lineage (NCBI taxonomy): Eukaryota > Metazoa > Arthropoda > Insecta > Hymenoptera > Andrenidae > Andrena > Andrena fulva. The sequence goes on from CAMITZ010000243.1 coordinate 4,026,780, forward strand.
TTCAAATAAATTTATTAAAATTTGACACTTCCAACTAAAATTTTTTTCACAATCCAACAAAATTGAAGTTATTTTCATCTAAATTTACTCAAATATGGATCCTACAACAAAAATACTCATCAAAATCCAAAAAAATCGAAGTTGATTTCAAATAAATTTATTAAAATTTGATACTTCCAACTAAAATTTTTTTCACAATCCAACAAAATTGAAGTTATTTTCATCTAAATTTATTCAAATATAGACCCTACAACAAAAATACTCAACAAAATCCAAAAAAATCGAAGTTGATTTCAAAAAAATTTATTAAAATTTGACACTTCCAACTAAAATTTTTTTCACAATCCAACCAAATTGAAGTTATTTTCATCTAAATCTACTCAAATATAGATCCTACAACAAAAATACTCAACAAAATCCAAAATAATCGAAGTTGATTTCAAATAAATTTAAAAATTCGACACTTCCAACTAAAATTTTTTTCACAATCCAAAAAATTGATGTTATTTTCATCTAAATTTACTCAAATATAGATCCTACAACAAAAATACTCAATGAAATCTAAAAAAATCGAAGTTGGTTTCAAATAATATTATTAAAATTTGACACTTCCAAATAAGTTTTTTCATAATCCAACAAAATTGAAGTTATTTTCATCTAAATTTACTCAAATATAGATCCTACAACCAAAATACTCGACAAAATCCAAAAAAATCGAAGTTGATTTTATATGAATTTATTAAAATTTGACACTTCCAACTAAAATTTTTTCATAATCCAACGAAATTGAAGTTATTTTCATCTAAATTTACTCAAATATAGAACCTACAACAAAAATACTCAACAAAATCCAAAAAAATCGAAGTTGATTTCAAATAAATTTATTAAAATTTGACACTTCCAACTAAAATTTTTTTCACAATCCAACAAAATTGAAGTTATTTTCATCTAAATTTACTCAAATATGGATCCTACAACAAAAATACTCATCAAAATCCAAAAAAATCGAAGTTGATTTCAAATAAATTTATTAAAATTTGATACTTCCAACTAAAATTTTTTTCACAATCCAACAAAATTGAAGTTATTTTCATCTAAATTTATTCAAATATAGACCCTACAACAAAAATACTCAACAAAATCCAAAAAAATCGAAGTTGATTTCAAAAAAATTTATTAAAATTTGACACTTCCAACTAAAATTTTTTTCACAATCCAACCAAATTGAAGTTATTTTCATCTAAATTTACTCAAATATAGATCCTACAACCAAAATACTCAACAAAATAAAAAAAAATCGAAGTTGATTTCAAATGAATTTATTAAAATTTGACCAAAATCTTGTCAAAATCCAAAAAATTTAAGTTATTTTCATCTAAATTTACTCAAATATAGATCCTACAACAAAAATACTCAACAAAATCCAAAAAAATCGAAGTTGATTTCAAATAAATTTAATAAAATTTGACATTTCCAACTAATTTTTTTTTCAGAATCCAACCAAATTGAAGTTATTTTCATCTAAATTTACTCAAATATAGACCCTACAACAAAAATACTCAACAAAATCCAAAAAAATCGAAGTTGATTTCAAATGAATTTATTAAAATTTGACAAAAATATTGTCTACATACAAGAAAATTGAAGTTATTTTCATCTAAATTTAGTCAAATATACATCCTACAACCAAAATACTCATCAAAATCCAAAAAAATCGAAGTTGATTTCAAATAAATTTATTAAAATTTGACACTTCCAACAAAAATTTTTTTCATAAACCAACAAAATTGAAGTTATTTTCATCTAAATTTACTCAAATATAGATCCTACAACCAAAATACTCGACAAAATCCAAAAAAATCGAAGTTGATTTTATATGAATTTATTAAAATTTGACACTTCCAACTAAAATTTTTTCATAATCCAACGAAATTGAAGTTATTTTCATCTAAATTTACTCAAATATAGAACCTACAACAAAAATACTCAACAAAATCCAAAAAAATCGAAGTTGATTTCAAATAAATTTATTAAAATTTGACACTTCCAACTAAAATTTTTTTCACAATCCAACAAAATTGAAGTTATTTTCATCTAAATCTACTCAAATATAGATCCTACAACAAAAATACTCAACAAAATCCAAAATAATCGAAGTTGATTTCAAATAAATTTAAAAATTCGACACTTCCAACTAAAATTTTTTCATAATCCAACGAAATTGAAGTTATTTTCATCTAAATTTACTCAAATATAGAACCTACAACAAAAATACTCAACAAAATCCAAAAAAATCGAAGTTGATTTCAAATAAATTTATTAAAATTTGACACTTCCAACTAAAATTTTTTTCACAATCCAACAAAATTGAAGTTATTTTCATCTAAATTTACTCAAATATGGATCCTACAACCAAAATACTCGACAAAATCCAAAAAAATCGAAGTTGATTTTATATGAATTTATTAAAATTTGACACTTCCAACTAAAATTTTTTCATAATCCAACGAAATTGAAGTTATTTTCATCTAAATTTACTCAAATATAGAACCTACAACAAAAATACTCAACAAAATCCAAAAAAATCGAAGTTGATTTCAAATAAATTTATTAAAATTTGACACTTCCAACTAAAATTTTTTTCACAATCCAACAAAATTGAAGTTATTTTCATCTAAATTTACTCAAATATGGATCCTACAACAAAAATACTCATCAAAATCCAAAAAAATCGAAGTTGATTTCAAATAAATTTATTAAAATTTGATACTTCCAACTAAAATTTTTTTCACAATCCAACAAAATTGAAGTTATTTTCATCTAAATCTACTCAAATATAGATCCTACAACAAAAATACTCAACAAAATCCAAAATAATCGAAGTTGATTTCAAATAAATTTAAAAATTCGACACTTCCAACTAAAATTTTTTTCACAATCCAAAAGATTGATGTTATTTTCATCTAAATTTACTCAAATATAGATCCTACAACAAAAATACTCAATGAAATCTAAAAAAATCGAAGTTGGTTTCAAATAATATTATTAAAATTTGACACTTCCAAATAAGTTTTTTCATAATCCAACAAAATTGAAGTTATTTTCATCTAAATTTACTCAAATATAGATCCTACAACCAAAATACTCGACAAAATCCAAAAAAATCGAAGTTGATTTTATATGAATTTATTAAAATTTGACACTTCCAACTAAAATTTTTTCATAATCCAACGAAATTGAAGTTATTTTCATCTAAATTTACTCAAATATAGAACCTACAACAAAAATACTCAACAAAATCCAAAAAAATCGAAGTTGATTTCAAATAAATTTATTAAAATTTGACACTTCCAACTAAAATTTTTTTCACAATCCAACAAAATTGAAGTTATTTTCATCTAAATTTACTCAAATATGGATCCTACAACAAAAATACTCATCAAAATCCAAAAAAATCGAAGTTGATTTCAAATAAATTTATTAAAATTTGATACTTCCAACTAAAATTTTTTTCACAATCCAACAAAATTGAAGTTATTTTCATCTAAATTTATTCAAATATAGACCCTACAACAAAAATACTCAACAAAATCCAAAAAAATCGAAGTTGATTTCAAATAAATTTATTAAAATTTGACACTTCCAACTAAAATTTTTTTCACAATCCAACCAAATTGAAGTTATTTTCATCTAAATTTACTCAAATATAGATCCTACAACCAAAATACTCAACAAAATAAAAAAAAATCGAAGTTGATTTCAAATGAATTTATTAAAATTTGACCAAAATCTTGTCAAAATCCAAAAAATTTAAGTTATTTTCATCTAAATTTACTCAAATATAGATCCTACAACAAAAATACTCAACAAAATCCAAAAAAATCGAAGTTGATTTCAAATAAATTTAATAAAATTTGACATTTCCAACTAATTTTTTTTTCAGAATCCAACCAAATTGAAGTTATTTTCATCTAAATTTACTCAAATATAGACCCTACAACAAAAATACTCAACAAAATCCAAAAAAATCGAAGTTGATTTCAAATGAATTTATTAAAATTTGACAAAAATATTGTCTACATACAAGAAAATTGAAGTTATTTTCATCTAAATTTAGTCAAATATACATCCTACAACCAAAATACTCATCAAAATCCAAAAAAATCGAAGTTGATTTCAAATAAATTTATTAAAATTTGACACTTCCAACAAAAATTTTTTTCATAAACCAACAAAATTGAAGTTATTTTCATCTAAATTTACTCAAATATAGATCCTACAACCAAAATACTCGACAAAATCCAAAAAAATCGAAGTTGATTTTATATGAATTTATTAAAATTTGACACTTCCAACTAAAATTTTTTCATAATCCAACGAAATTGAAGTTATTTTCATCTAAATTTACTCAAATATAGAACCTACAACAAAAATACTCAACAAAATCCAAAAAAATCGAAGTTGATTTCAAATAAATTTATTAAAATTTGACACTTCCAACTAAAATTTTTTTCACAATCCAACAAAATTGAAGTTATTTTCATCTAAATTTACTCAAATATGGATCCTACAACAAAAATACTCATCAAAATCCAAAAAAATCGAAGTTGATTTCAAATAAATTTATTAAAATTTGATACTTCCAACTAAAATTTTTTTCACAATCCAACAAAATTGAAGTTATTTTCATCTAAATTTATTCAAATATAGACCCTACAACAAAAATACTCAACAAAATCCAAAAAAATCGAAGTTGATTTCAAATAAATTTATTAAAATTTGACACTTCCAACTAAAATTTTTTTCACAATCCAACCAAATTGAAGTTATTTTCATCTAAATTTACTCAAATATAGATCCTACAACCAAAATACTCAACAAAATAAAAAAAAATCGAAGTTGATTTCAAATGAATTTATTAAAATTTGACCAAAATCTTGTCAAAATCCAAAAAATTTAAGTTATTTTCATCTAAATTTACTCAAATATAGATCCTACAACAAAAATACTCAACAAAATCCAAAAAAATCGAAGTTGATTTCAAATAAATTTAATAAAATTTGACATTTCCAACTAATTTTTTTTTCAGAATCCAACCAAATTGAAGTTATTTTCATCTAAATTTACTCTATTATAGACCCTACAACAAAAATACTCAACAAAATCCAAAAAAATCGAAGTTGATTTCAAATGAATTTATTAAAATTTGACAAAAATATTGTCTACATACAAGAAAATTGAAGTTATTTTCATCTAAATTTAGTCAAATATACATCCTACAACCAAAATACTCATCAAAATCCAAAAAAATCGAAGTTGATTTCAAATAAATTTATTAAAATTTGACACTTCCAACAAAAATTTTTTTCATAATCCAACAAAATTGAAGTTATTTTCATCTAAATTTACTCAAATATAGATCCTACAACCAAAATACTCGACAAAATCCAAAAAAATCGAAGTTGATTTTATATGAATTTATTAAAATTTGACACTTCCAACTAAAATTTTTTCATAATCCAACGAAATTGAAGTTATTTTCATCTAAATTTACTCAAATATAGAACCTACAACAAAAATACTCAACAAAATCCAAAAAAATCGAAGTTGATTTCAAATAAATTTATTAAAATTTGACACTTCCAACTAAAATTTTTTTCACAATCCAACAAAATTGAAGTTATTTTCATCTAAATTTACTCAAATATGGATCCTACAACAAAAATACTCATCAAAATCCAAAAAAATCGAAGTTGATTTCAAATAAATTTATTAAAATTTGATACTTCCAACTAAAATTTTTTTCACAATCCAACAAAATTGAAGTTATTTTCATCTAAATTTATTCAAATATAGACCCTACAACAAAAATACTCAACAAAATCCAAAAAAATCGAAGTTGATTTCAAATAAATTTATTAAAATTTGACACTTCCAACTAAAATTTTTTTCACAATCCAACCAAATTGAAGTTATTTTCATCTAAATTTACTCAAATATAGATCCTACAACCAAAATACTCAACAAAATAAAAAAAAATCGAAGTTGATTTCAAATGAATTTATTAAAATTTGACCAAAATCTTGTCTACATCCAAGAAAATTGAAGTTATTTTCATCCAAATTTAGTCAAATATACATCCTACAACCAAAATACTCATCAAAATCCAAAAAAATCGAAGTTGATTTCAAATAAATTTATTAAAATTTGACACTTCCAACTAAAATTTTTTTCATAATCCAACAAAATTGAAGTTATTTTCATCTAAATTTACTCAAATATAGATCCTACAACAAAAATACTCAACAAAATAAAAAAAAATCGAAGTTGATTTCAAATGAATTTATTAAAATTTGACCCAAATCTTGTCAAAATCCAAGAAAATTGAAGTTATTTTCATCTAAATTTAGTCAAATATAGATCCTACAACCAAAATACTCAACAAAATAAAAAAAAATCGAAGTTGATTTCAAATAAATTTATTAAAATTTGACACTTCCAACTAAAATTTTTTTCATAATCCAACAAAATTGAAGTTATTTTCATCTAAATTTACTCAAATATAGATCCCACAACCAAAATACGCAACAAAATCCAAAAATATAGAAGTTGATTTCAAATGAATTTATTAAAATTTGACCAAAATCTTGTCAAAATCCAAAAAATTTAAGTTATTTTCATCTAAATTTAGTCAAATATAGATCCTACAACCAAAATACTCAACAAAATAAAAAAAAATCGAAGTTGATTTCAAATAAATTTATTAAAATTTGACACTTCCAACTAAAATTTTTTTCATAATCCAACAAAATTGAAGTTATTTTCATCTAAATTTACTCAAATATAGATCCCACAACCAAAATACGCAACAAAATCCAAAAATATAGAAGTTGATTTCAACTGAATTTATTAAAATTTGACCAAAATCTTGTCAAAATCCAAAAAATTTAAGTTATTTTCATCTAAATTTACTCAAATATAGATCCTACAACAAAAATACTCAACAAAATCCAAAAAAATCGAAGTTGATTTCAAATAAATTTAATAAAATTTGACATTTCCAACTAATTTTTTTTTCAGAATCCAACAAAATTGAAGTTATTTTCATCTAAATTTACTCAAATATAGACCCTACAACAAAAATACTCAACAAAATCCAAAAAAATCGAGGTTGATTTGAAATAAATTTATTAATATTTGACACTTCCAACTAAATTTTTTTTCATAATCCAACAAAATTAAATTTATTTTCATCTAAATTTACTAAAATATAGATCCTACAACAAAAATACTCAACAAAATCCAAAATAATCGAAGTTGATTTCAAATAAATTTAATAAAACTTGATACTTCCAACTAAAATTTTTTTCACAATCCAACAAAATTGAAGTTATTTTCATCTAAATTTAATCAAATATAGATCCTACAACAAAAATACTCGACAAAATCCAAAAAAATCGAAGTTGATTTCATATGAATTTATTAAAATTTGACACTTCCAACTAAAATTTTTTTTATAATCCAACAAAATTGAAGTTATTTTCATCTAAATTTACTCAAATATAGATCCTACAACAAAAATACTCAACAAAATCCAAAAAAATCGAAGTTGATTTCAAATAAATTTAATAAAATTTGACATTTCCAACTAATTTTTTTTTCAGAATCCAACAAAATTGAAGTTATTTTCATCTATATTTACTCAAATATAGACCCTACAACAAAAATACTCAACAAAATCCAAAAAAATCGAAGTTGATTTGAAATAAATTTATTAATATTTGACACTTCCAACTAAATTTTTTTTCATAATCCAACAAAATTAAATTTATTTTCATCTAAATTTACTCAAATATAGATCCTACAACAAAAATACTCAACAAAATCCAAAATAATCGAAGTTGATTTCAAATAAATTTAATAAAACTTGATACTTCCAACTAAAATTTTTTTCACAATCCAACAAAATTGAAGTTATTTTCATCTAAATTTAGTCAAATATAGATCCTACAACCAAAATACTCGACAAAATCCAAAAAAATCGAAGTTGATTTTATATGAAATTATTAAAACTTGTCACTTCCAACTAAAATTTTTTCATAATCCAACGAAATTGAAGTTATTTTCATCTAAATTTACTCAAATATAGATCCTACAACCAAAATACTCAACAAAATCCAAAAAAATCGAAGTTGATTTCAAATGAATTTATTAAAATTTGACCAAAATCTTGTCAAAATCCAAGAAAATTGAAGTTATTTTCATCTAAATTTAGTCAAATATAGATCCTACAACCAAAATACTCATCAAAATCCAAAAAAATCGAAGTTGATTTCAAAAGAATTTATTAAAATTTGACCCTTCCAACTAAAATTTTTTTTCACAATCCAAAAAATTGAAGTTATTTTCATCTAAATCTACTCAAATATAGATCCTACAACAAAAATACTCAACAAAATCCAAAATAATCGAAGTTGATTTCAAATAAATTTAAAAATTCGACACTTCCAACTAAAATTTTTTTCACAATCCAAAAAATTGATGTTATTTTCATCTAAATTTACTCAAATATAGATCCTACAACAAAAATACTCAATGAAATCTAAAAAAGTCGAAGTTGGTTTCAAATAATATTATTAAAATTTGACACTTCCAAATAAGTTTTTTCACAATCCAACAAAATTGAAGTTATTTTCATCTAAATTTAATCAAATATAGATCCTACAACAAGAATACTCAACAAAATCCAAAAAAATCGAAGTTGATTTCAAATAAATTTAATAAAACTTGATACTTCCAACTAAAATTTTTTTCACAATCCAACAAAATTGAAGTTATTTTCATCTAAATTTAATTAAATATAGATCCTACAACAAAAATACTCAACAAAATCCAAAAATATCGAAGTTGATTTCAAATGAATTTATTAAAATTTGACCAAAATCTTGTCTACATCCAAGAAAATTGAAGTTATTTTCATCCAAATTTAGTCAAATATACATCCTACAACCAAAATACTCATCAAAATCCAAAAAAATCGAAGTTGATTTCAAATAAATTTATTAAAATTTGACACTTCCAACTAAAATTTTTTTCATAATCCAACAAAATTGAAGTTATTTTCATCTAAATTTACTCAAATATAGATCCTACAACAAAAATACTCAACAAAATAAAAAAAAATCGAAGTTGATTTCAAATGAATTTATTAAAATTTGACCCAAATCTTGTCAAAATCCAAGAAAATTGAAGTTATTTTCATCTAAATTTAGTCAAATATAGATCCTACAACCAAAATACTCAACAAAATAAAAAAAAATCGAAGTTGATTTCAAATAAATTTATTAAAATTTGACACTTCCAACTAAAATTTTTTTCATAATCCAACAAAATTGAAGTTATTTTCATCTAAATTTACTCAAATATAGATCCCACAACCAAAATACGCAACAAAATCCAAAAATATAGAAGTTGATTTCAAATGAATTTATTAAAATTTGACCAAAATCTTGTCAAAATCCAAAAAATTTAAGTTATTTTCATCTAAATTTAGTCAAATATAGATCCTACAACCAACATACTCAACAAAATAAAAAAAAATCGAAGTTGATTTCAAATAAATTTATTAAAATTTGACACTTCCAACTAAAAATTTTTTCATAATCCAACAAAATTGAAGTTATTTTCATCTAAATTTACTCAAATATAGATCCCACAACCAAAATACGCAACAAAATCCAAAAATATAGAAGTTGATTTCAAATGAATTTATTAAAATTTGACCAAAATCTTGTCAAAATCCAAAAAATTTAAGTTATTTTCATCTAAATTTACTCAAATATAGATCCTACAACAAAAATACTCGACAAAATCCAAAAAAATCGAAGTTGATTTCATATGAATTTATTAAAATTTGACACTTCCAACTAAAATTTTTTTTATAATCCAACAAAATTGAAGTTATTTTCATCTAAATTTACTCAAATATAGATCCTACAACAAAAATACTCAACAAAATCCAAAATAATCGAAGTTGATTTCAAATAAATTTAATAAAACTTGATACTTTTGATCACATCTCTCCGTTTTTTGTTAAGTCCTCGTGGTTACATATGTCGCAAAGATGGAAACTCCATGTGTGCTGTCTCGTGTTTAAGGTACTCTCTACTCGTAGTCCGTCATATCTTTACAATATCCTACTCACTAACCTTTCATATCACTCTACTAACTCTCTGTCAACTCGGTCTCAATCTCTCATCTCCATTCCTGCTCATCGCACCACTAAATTCGAATCTTCTTTTTCTTATATTGCGGCACGTTATTACAATTCCCTTCCTGCTACTATACGACAGTTAGACTCTTACCAGTCTTTCAAACTTGCAGTGCGGCAACACATTCTCCAACATTTTTAATTATCTACATTACCATACTCCTTGTGCTATACTCATGTTAGCCTTAAGTCTTAAGCTAGTTTACTTTAGTATAGTTTATTTTCAACGTTTGTTTGTTTTGTCCTGCTTAGTTTAGTTTAGTTTATTGTACGTGGTTAGGCTTCACAACAGTGTCACCACTGCAGCCTCGCCTTTACTCTAATTGCTATGTCATTTGAAATATTCAGTTTTATTTTCTCATTCTCTTTGAGTAATAAAGACGTCTAATAATAATAATAATAATAATACTTCCAACTAAAATTTTTTTCACAATCCAACAAAATTGAAGTTATTTTCATCTAAATTTAATCAAATATAGATCCTACAACAAAAATACTCGACAAAATCCAAAAAAATCGAAGTTGATTTCAAATGAATTTATTAAAATTTGACCAAAATCTTGTCAAAATCCAAGAAAATTGAAGTTATTTTCATCTAAATTTAGTCAAATATAGATCCTACAAACAAAATAATCGACAAAATCCAAAAAAATCGAAGTTGATTTTATATGAAATTATTAAAACTTGACACTTCCAACTAAAATTTTTTCATAATCCAACGAAATTGAAGTTATTTTCATCTAAATTTACTCAAATATAGATCCTACAACCAAAATACTCAACAAAATCCAAAAAAATCGAAGTTGATTTCAAATGAATTTATTAAAATTTGACCAAAATCTTGTCAAAATCCAAGAAAATTGAAGTTATTTTCATCTAAATTTAGTCAAATATAGATCCTACAACCAAAATACTCATCAAAATCCAAAAAAATCGAAGTTGATTTCAAATGAATTTATTAAAATTTGACAAAAATCTTGTCTACATCCAAGAAAATTGAAGTTATTTTCATCCAAATTTAGTCAAATATACATCCTACAACCAAAATACTCATCAAAATCCAAAAAAATCGAAGTTGATTTCAAATAAATTTATTAAAATTTGACACTTCCAACTAAATTTTTTTTCATAATCCAACAAAATTGAAGTTATTTTCATCTAAATTTACTCAAATATAGATCCCACAACCAAAATACGCAACAAAATCCAAAAATATAGAAGTTGATTTCAAATGATTTTATTAAAATTTGACAAAAATATTGTCTACATACAAGAAAATTGAAGTTATTTTCATCTAAATTTAGTCAAATATACATCCTACAACCAAAATACTCATCAAAATCCAAAAAAATCGAAGTTGATTTCAAATAAATTTATTAAAATTTGACACTTCCAACAAAAATTTTTTTCATAATCCAACAAAATTGAAGTTATTTTCATCTAAATTTACTCAAATATAGATCCTACAACCAAAATACTCGACAAAATCAAAAAAAATCGAAGTTGATTTTATATGAATTTATTAAAATTTGACACTTCCAACTAAAATTTTTTCATAATCCAACGAAATTGAAGTTATTTTCATCTAAATTTACTCAAATATAGAACCTACAACAAAAATACTCAACAAAATCCAAAAAAATCGAAGTTGATTTCAAATAAATTTATTAAAATTTGACACTTCCAACTAAAATTTTTTTCACAATCCAACAAAATTGAAGTTATTTTCATCTAAATTTACTCAAATATGGATCCTACAACAAAAATACTCATCAAAATCCAAAAAAATCGAAGTTGATTTCAAATAAATTTATTAAAATTTGATACTTCCAACTAAAATTTTTTTCACAATCCAACAAAATTGAAGTTATTTTCATCTAAATTTATTCAAATATAGACCCTACAACAAAAATACTCAACAAAATCCAAAAAAATCGAAGTTGATTTCAAATAAATTTATTAAAATTTGACACTTCCAACTAAAATTTTTTTCACAATCCAACAAAATTGAAGTTATTTTCATCTAAATTTACTCAAATATAGATCCTACAACCAAAATACTCAACAAAATAAAAAAAAATCGAAGTTGATTTCAAATGAATTTATTAAAATTTGACCAAAATCTTGTCAAAATCCAAAAAATTTAAGTTATTTTCATCTAAATTTACTCAAATATAGATCCTACAACAAAAATACTCAACAAAATCCAAAAAAATCGAAGTTGATTTCAAATAAATTTAATAAAATTTGACATTTCCAACTAATTTTTTTTTCAGAATCCAACAAAATTGAAGTTATTTTCATCTAAATTTACTCAAATATAGACCCTACAACAAAAATACTCAACAAAATCCAAAAAAATCGAAGTTGATTTGAAATAAATTTATTAATATTTGACACTTCCAACTAAATTTTTTTTCATAATCCAACAAAATTAAATTTATTTTCATCTAAATTTACTAAAATATAGATCCTACAACAAAAATACTCAACAAAATCCAAAATAATCGAAGTTGATTTCAAATAAATTTAATAAAACTTGATACTTCCAACTAAAATTTTTTTCACAATCCAACAAAATTGAAGTTATTTTCATCTAAATTTAATCAAATATAGATCCTACAACAAAAATACTCGACAAAATCCAAAAAAATCGAAGTTGATTTCATATGAATTTATTAAAATTTGACACTTCCAACTAAAATTTTTTTTATAATCCAACAAAATTGAAGTTATTTTCATCTAAATTTAGTCAAATATAGATCCTACAACCAAAATACTCATCAAAATCCAAAAAAATCGAAGTTGATTTCAAATGAATTTATTAAAATTTGACAAAAATCTTGTCTACATCCAAGAAAATTGAAGTTATTTTCATCTAAATTTACTCAAATATAGATCCTACAACAAAAATACTCAACAAAATCCAAAAAAATCGAAGTTGATTTCAAATGAATTTATTAAAATTTGACAAAAATCTTGTCTACATCCAAGAAAATTGAAGTTATTTTCATCTAAATTTACTCAAATATAGATCCTACAACAAAAATACTCAACAAAATCCAAAAAAATCGAAGTTGATTTCAAATGATTTTATTAAAATTTGACAAAAATATTGTCTACATACAAGAAAATTGAAGTTATTTTCATCTAAATTTAGTCAAATATACATCCTACAACCAAAATACTCATCAAAATCCAAAAAAATCGAAGTTGATTTCAAATAAATTTATTAAAATTTGACACTTCCAACAAAAATTTTTTTCATAATCCAACAAAATTGAAGTTATTTTCATCTAAATTTACTCAAATATAGATCCTACAACCAAAATACTCGACAAAATCCAAAAAAATCGAAGTTGATTTTATATGAATTTATTAAAATTTGACACTTCCAACTAAAATTTTTTCATAATCCAACGAAATTGAAGTTATTTTCATCTAAATTTACTCAAATATAGAACCTACAACAAAAATACTCAACAAAATCCAAAAAAATCGAAGTTGATTTCAAATAAATTTATTAAAATTTGACACATCCAACTAAAATTTTTTTCACAATCCAACAAAATTGAAGTTATTTTCATCTAAATTTACTCAAATATGGATCCTACAACAAAAATACTCATCAAAATCCAAAAAAATCGAAGTTGATTTCAAATAAATTTATTAAAATTTGATACTTCCAACTAAAATTTTTTTCACAATCAAACAAAATTGAAGTTATTTTCATCTAAATTTATTCAAATATAGACCCTACAACAAAAATACTCAACAAAATCCAAAAAAATCGAAGTTGATTTCAAATAAATTTATTAAAATTTGACACTTCCAACTAAAATTTTTTTCACAATCCAACAAAATTGAAGTTATTTTCATCTAAATTTACTCAAATATAGATACTACAACAAAAATACTCAACAAAATCCAAAAAAATCGAAGTTGATTTCTAATGAATTTATTAAAATTTGACCAAAATCTTGTCAAAATCCAAAAAATTGAAGTTATTTTCATCTAAATTTAGTCAAATATACATCCTACAACCAAAATACTCATCAAAATCCAAAAAAATCGAAGTTGATTTCAAATAAATTTATTAAAATTTGACCCTTCCAACTAAAATTTTTTTTCACAATCCAAAAAATTGAAGTTATTTTCATCTAAATCTACTCAAATATAGATCCTACAACAAAAATACTCAACAAAATCCAAAATAATCGAAGTTGATTTCAAATAAATTTAAAAATTCGACACTTCCAACTAAAATTTTTTTCACAATCCAAAAAATTGATGTTATTTTCATCTAAATTTACTCAAATATAGATCCTACAACAAAAATACTCAATGAAATCTAAAAAAATCGAAGTTTGTTTCAAATAATATTATTAAAATTTGACACTTCCAAATAAGTTTTTTCACAATCCAACAAAATTGAAGTTATTTTCATCTAAATTTAATCAAATATAGATCCTACAACAAGAATACTCAACAAAATCCAAAAAAATCGAAGTTGATTTCAAATAAATTTAATAAAACTTGATACTTCCAACTAAAATTTTTTTCACAATCCAACAAAATTGAAGTTATTTTCATCTAAATTTACTCAAATATAGATCCTACAACAAAAATACTCAACAAAATCCAAAAAAATCGAAGTTGATTTCAAATAAATTTAATAAAATTTGACATTTCCAACTAATTTTTTTTTCAGAATCCAACAAAATTGAAGTTATTTTCATCTAAATTTACTCAAATATAGATCCTACAACAAAAATACTCAACAAAATCCAAAAAAATCGAAGTTGATTTCAAATGAATTTATTAAAATTTGACAAAAATCTTGTCTACATCCAAGAAAATTGAAGTTATTTTCATCTAAATTTACTCAAATATAGATCCTACAACAAAAATACTCAACAAAATCCAAAAAAATCGAAGTTGATTTCAAATGATTTTATTAAAATTTGACAAAAATATTGTCTACATACAAGAAAATTGAAGTTATTTTCATCTAAATTTAGTCAAATATACATCCTACAACCAAAATACTCATCAAAATCCAAAAAAATCGAAGTTGATTTCAAATAAATTTATTAAAATTTGACACTTCCAACAAAAATTTTTTTCATAATCCAACAAAATTGAAGTTATTTTCATCTAAATTTACTCAAATATAGATCCTACAACCAAAATACTCGACAAAATCCAAAAAAATCGAAGTTGATTTTATATGAATTTATTAAAATTTGACACTTCCAACTAAAATTTTTTCATAATCCAACGAAATTGAAGTTATTTTCATCTAAATTTACTCAAATATAGAACCTACAACAAAAATACTCAACAAAATCCAAAAAAATCGAAGTTGATTTCAAATAAATTTATTAAAATTTGACACATCCAACTAAAATTTTTTTCACAATCCAACAAAATTGAAGTTATTTTCATCTAAATTTACTCAAATATGGATCCTACAACAAAAATACTCATCAAAATCCAAAAAAATCGAAGTTGATTTCAAATAAATTTATTAAAATTTGATACTTCCAACTAAAATTTTTTTCACAATCAAACAAAATTGAAGTTATTTTCATCTAAATTTATTCAAATATAGACCCTACAACAAAAATACTCAACAAAATCCAAAAAAATCGAAGTTGATTTCAAATAAATTTATTAAAATTTGACACTTCCAACTAAAATTTTTTTCACAATCCAACAAAATTGAAGTTATTTTCATCTAAATTTACTCAAATATAGATACTACAACAAAAATACTCAACAAAATCCAAAAAAATCGAAGTTGATTTCTAATGAATTTATTAAAATTTGACCAAAATCTTGTCAAAATCCAAAAAATTGAAGTTATTTTCATCTAAATTTAGTCAAATATACATCCTACAACCAAAATACTCATCAAAATCCAAAAAAATCGAAGTTGATTTCAAATAAATTTATTAAAATTTGACCCTTCCAACTAAAATTTTTTTTCACAATCCAAAAAATTGAAGTTATTTTCATCTAAATCTACTCAAATATAGATCCTACAACAAAAATACTCAACAAAATCCAAAATAATCGAAGTTGATTTCAAATAAATTTAAAAATTCGACACTTCCAACTAAAATTTTTTTCACAATCCAAAAAATTGATGTTATTTTCATCTAAATTTACTCAAATATAGATCCTACAACAAAAATACTCAATGAAATCTAAAAAAATCGAAGTTTGTTTCAAATAATATTATTAAAATTTGACACTTCCAAATAAGTTTTTTCACAATCCAACAAAATTGAAGTTATTTTCATCTAAATTTAATCAAATATAGATCCTACAACAAGAATACTCAACAAAATCCAAAAAAATCGAAGTTGATTTCAAATAAATTTAATAAAACTTGATACTTCCAACTAAAATTTTTTTCACAATCCAACAAAATTGAAGTTATTTTCATCTAAATTTACTCAAATATAGATCCTACAACAAAAATACTCAACAAAATCCAAAAAAATCGAAGTTGATTTCAAATAAATTTAATAAAATTTGACATTTCCAACTAATTTTTTTTTCAGAATCCAACAAAATTGAAGTTATTTTCATCTAAATTTACTCAAATATAGACCCTACAACAAAAATACTCAACAAAATCCAAAAAAATCGAAGTTGATTTGAAATAAATTTATTAATATTTGACACTTCCAACTAAATTTTTTTTCATAATCCAACAAAATTAAATTTATTTTCATCTAAATTTACTAAAATATAGATCCTACAACAAAAATACTCAACAAAATCCAAAATAATCGAAGTTGATTTCAAATAAATTTAATAAAACTTGATACTTCCAACTAAAATTTTTTTCACAATCCAACAAAATTGAAGTTATTTTCATCTAAATTTAATCAAATATAGATCCTACAACAAAAATACTCGACAAAATCCAAAAAAATCGAAGTTGATTTCATATGAATTTATTAAAATTTGACACTTCCAACTAAAATTTTTTTTATAATCCAACAAAATTCAAGTTATTTTCATCTAAATTTAGTCAAATATAGATCCTACAACCAAAATACTCATCAAAATCCAAAAAAATCGAAGTTGATTTCAAATGAATATATTAAAATTTGACAAAAATCTTGTCTACATCCAAGAAAATTGAAGTTATTTTCATCCAAATTTAGTCAAATATACATCCTACAACCAAAATACTCATCAAAATCCAAAAAAATCGAAGTTGATTTCAAATAAATTTATTAAAATTTGACACTTCCAACTAAATTTTTTTTCATAATCCAACAAAATTGAAGTTATTTTCATCTAAATTTAGTCAAATATACATCCTACAACCAAAATACTCATCAAAATCCAAAAAAATCGAAGTTGATTTCAAATAAATTTATTAAAATTTGACCCTTCCAACTAAAATTTTTTTTCACAATCCAAAAAATTGAAGTTATTTTCATCTAAATCTACTCAAATATAGATCCTACAACAAAAATACTCAACAAAATCCAAAATAATCGAAGTTGATTTCAAATAAATTTAAAAATTCGACACTTCCAACTAAAATTTTTTTCACAATCCAAAAAATTGATGTTATTTTCATCTAAATTTACTCAAATATAGATCCTACAACAAAAATACTCAATGAAATCTAAAAAAATCGAAGTTTGTTTCAAATAATATTATTAAAATTTGACACTTCCAAATAAGTTTTTTCACAATCCAACAAAATTGAAGTTATTTTCATCTAAATTTAATCAAATATAGATCCTACAACAAGAATACTCAACAAAATCCAAAAAAATCGAAGTTGATTTCAAATAAATTTAATAAAACTTGATACTTCCAACTAAAATTTTTTTCACAATCCAACAAAATTGAAGTTATTTTCATCTAAATTTACTCAAATATAGATCCTACAACAAAAATACTCAACAAAATCCAAAAAAATCGAAGTTGATTTCAAATAAATTTAATAAAATTTGACATTTCCAACTAATTTTTTTTTCAGAATCCAACAAAATTGAAGTTATTTTCATCTAAATTTACTCAAATATAGACCCTACAACAAAAATACTCAACAAAATCCAAAAAAATCGAAGTTGATTTGAAATAAATTTATTAATATTTGACACTTCCAACTAAATTTTTTTTCATAATCCAACAAAATTAAATTTATTTTCATCTAAATTTACTAAAATATAGATCCTACAACAAAAATACTCAACAAAATCCAAAATAATCGAAGTTGATTTCAAATAAATTTAATAAAACTTGATACTTCCAACTAAAATTTTTTTCACAATCCAACAAAATTGAAGTTATTTTCATCTAAATTTAATCAAATATAGATCCTACAACAAAAATACTCGACAAAATCCAAAAAAATCGAAGTTGATTTCATATGAATTTATTAAAATTTGACACTTCCAACTAAAATTTTTTTTATAATCCAACAAAATTCAAGTTATTTTCATCTAAATTTAGTCAAATATAGATCCTACAACCAAAATACTCATCAAAATCCAAAAAAATCGAAGTTGATTTCAAATGAATATATTAAAATTTGACAAAAATCT
Source organism: Andrena fulva (assembly GCA_946251845.1). Lineage (NCBI taxonomy): Eukaryota > Metazoa > Arthropoda > Insecta > Hymenoptera > Andrenidae > Andrena > Andrena fulva. The sequence continues at coordinate 4,045,635 of CAMITZ010000243.1, forward strand.
TGTCTACATCCAAGAAAATTGAAGTTATTTTCATCCAAATTTAGTCAAATATACATCCTACAACCAAAATACTCATCAAAATCCAAAAAAATCGAAGTTGATTTCAAATAAATTTATTAAAATTTGACACTTCCAACTAAAATTTTTTTCATAATCCAACAAAATTGAAGTTATTTTCATCTAAATTTACTCAAATATAGATCCTACAACAAAAATACTCAACAAAATAAAAAAAAATCGAAGTTGATTTCAAATGAATTTATTAAAATTTGACCCAAATCTTGTCAAAATCCAAGAAAATTGAAGTTATTTTCATCTAAATTTAGTCAAATATAGATCCTACAACCAAAATACTCAACAAAATAAAAAAAAATCGAAGTTGATTTCAAATAAATTTATTAAAATTTGACACTTCCAACTAAAATTTTTTTCATAATCCAACAAAATTGAAGTTATTTTCATCTAAATTTACTCAAATATAGATCCCACAACCAAAATACGCAACAAAATCCAAAAATATAGAAGTTGATTTCAAATGAATTTATTAAAATTTGACCAAAATCTTGTCAAAATCCAAAAAATTTAAGTTATTTTCATCTAAATTTACTCAAATATAGATCCTACAACAAAAATACTCAACAAAATCCAAAAAAATCGAAGTTGATTTCAAATAAATTTAATAAAATTTGACATTTCCAACTAATTTTTTTTTCAGAATCCAACAAAATTGAAGTTATTTTCATCTAAATTTACTCAAATATAGACCCTACAACAAAAATACTCAACAAAATCCAAAAAAATCGAAGTTGATTTGAAATAAATTTATTAATATTTGACACTTCCAACTAATTTTTTTTTCATAATCCAACAAAATTAAATTTATTTTCATCTATATTTACTAAAATATAGATCCTACAACAAAAATACTCAACAAAATCCAAAATAATCGAAGTTGATTTCAAATAAATTTAATAAAACTTGATACTTCCAACTCAAATTTTTTCATAATCCAACGAAATTGAAGTTATTTTCATCTAAATTTACTCAAATATAGAACCTACAACAAAAATACTCAACAAAATCCAAAAAAATCGAAGTTGATTTCAAATAAATTTATTAAAATTTGACACTTCCAACTAAAATTTTTTTCACAATCCAACAAAATTGAAATTATTTTCATCTAAATTTACTCAAATATAGATCCTACAACAAAAATACTCAACAAAATCCAAAAAAATCGAAGTTGATTTCAAATGAATTTATTAAAATTTGACCAAAATCTTGTCAAAATCCAAAAAATTGAAGTTATTTTCATCTAAATTTAGTCAAATATACATCCTACAACCAAAATACTCATCAAAATCCAAAAAAATCGAAGTTGATTTCAAATAAATTTATTAAAATTTGACCCTTCCAACTAAAATTTTTTTTCACAATCCAAAAAATTGAAGTTATTTTCATCTAAATCTACTCAAATATAGATCCTACAACAAAAATACTCAACAAAATCCAAAATAATCGAAGTTGATTTCAAATAAATTTAAAAATTCGACACTTCCAACTAAAATTTTTTTCACAATCCAAAAAATTGATGTTATTTTCATCTAAATTTACTCAAATATAGATCCTACAACAAAAATACTCAATGAAATCTAAAAAAATCGAAGTTGGTTTCAAATAATATTATTAAAATTTGACACTTCCAAATAAGTTTTTTCACAATCCAACAAAATTGAAGTTATTTTCATCTAAATTTAATCAAATATAGATCCTACAACAAGAATACTCATCAAAATCCAAAAAAATCGAAGTTGATTTCAAATAAATTTAATAAAACTTGATACTTCCAACTAAAATTTTTTTCACAATCCAACAAAATTGAAGTTATTTTCATCTAAATTTAATCAAATATAGATCCTACAACAAAAATACTCGACAAAATCCAAAAAAATCGAAGTTGATTTCATATGAATTTATTAAAATTTGACACTTCCAACTAAAATTTTTTTTATAATCCAACAAAATTGAAGTTATTTTCATCTAAATTTAGTCAAATATAGATCCTACAACAAAAATACTCAACAAAATCCAAAAAAATCGAAGTTGATTTCAAATGATTTTATTAAAATTTGACAAAAATATTGTCTACATACAAGAAAATTGAAGTTATTTTCATCTAAATTTACTCAAATATAGACCCTACAACAAAAATAGTCATCAAAATCCAAAAAATCGAAGTTGATTTCAAATGATTTTATTAAAATTTGACCAAAATCTTGTCAAAATCCAAAAAATTGAAGTTATTTTCATCTAAATTTAGTCAAATATACATCCTACAACCAAAATACTCATCAAAATCCAAAAAAATCGAAGTTGATTTCAAATAAATTTATTAAAATTTGACACTTCCAACTAAAATTTTTTTCATAATCCAACAAAATTGAAGTTATTTTCATCTAAATTTACTCAAATATAGATCCTACAACCAAAATACTCAACAAAATAAAAAAAAATCGAAGTTGATTTCAAATGAATTTATTAAAATTTGACCAAAATCTTGTCAAAATCCAAGAAAATTGAAGTTATTTTCATCTAAATTTAGTCAAATATAGATCCTACAACCAAAATACTCGACAAAATCCAAAAAAATCGAAGTTGATTTTATATGAAATTATTAAAATTGGACACTTCCAACTAAAATTTTTTCATAATCCAACGAAATTGAAGTTATTTTCATCTAAATTTACTCAAATATAGAACCTACAACAAAAATACTCATCAAAATCCAAAAAAATCGAAGTTGATTTCAAATAAATTTATTAAAATTTGATACTTCCAACTAAAATTTTTTTCACAATCCAACAAAATTGAAGTTATTTTCATCTAAATTTATTCAAATATAGACCCTACAACAAAAATACTGAACAAAATCCAAAAAAATCGAAGTTGATTTCAAATAAATTTATTAAAATTTGACACTTCCAACTAAATTTTTTTTCACAATCCAACAAAATTGAAGTTATTTTCATCTAAATTTACTCAAATATAGATCCTACAACAAAAATACTCAACAAAATCCAAAAAAATCGAAGTTGATTTCAAATGAATTTATTAAAATTTGACCAAAATCTTGTCAAAATCCAAGAAAATTGAAGTTATTTTCATCTAAATTTAGTCAAATATAGATCCTACAACCAAAATACTCGACAAAATAAAAAAAAATCGAAGTTGATTTTATACGAATTTATTAAAATTTGACCCTTCCAACTAAAATTTTTTCATAATCCAACGAAATTGAAGTTATTTTCATCTAAATTTACTCAAATATAGAACCTACAACAAAAATACTCAACAAAATCCAAAAAAATCGAAGTTGATTTCAAATAAATTTATTAAAATTTGACACTTCCAACTAAATTTTTTTTCACAATCCAACAAAATTGAAGTTATTTTCATCTAAATTTACTCATATATGGATCCTACAACAAAAATACTCAACAAAATCCAAAATAATCGAAGTTGATTTGAAATAAATTTAATAAAACTTGATACTTCCAACTAAAATTTTTTTCACAATCCAACAAAATTGAAGTTATTTTCATCTAAATTTAATCAAATATAGATCCTACAACAAAAATACTCTACAAAATCCAAAAAAATCGAAGTTGATTTTATATGAATTTATTAAAATTGTACACTTCCAACTAAAATTTTTTCATAATCCAACGAAATTGAAGTTATTTTCATCTAAATTTACTCAAATATAGAACCTACAACAAAAATACTCAACAAAATCCAAAAAAATCGAAGTTGATTTCAAATAAATTTATTAAAATTTGACACTTCCAACTAAAATTTTTTTCACAATCCAACAAAATTGAAGTTATTTTCATCTAAATTTACTCGAATATGGATCCAACAACAAAAATACTCAACAAAATCCAAAATAATCGAAGTTGATTTCAAATAAATTTAATAAAACTTGATACTTCCAACTAAAATTTTTTTCACAATCCAACAAAATTGAAGTTATTTTCATCTAAATTTAATCAAATATAGATCCTACAACAAAAATACTCGACAAAATCCAAAAAAATCGAAGTTGATTTCATATGAATTTATTAAAATTTGACAAAATTCTTGTCTACATCCAAGAAAATTGAAGTTATTTTCATCTAAATTTAGTCAAATATAGATCCCACAACCAAAATACTCGACAAAATCCAAAAAAAATGGAAGTTGATTTTATATGAATTTATTAAAATTTGACACTTCCAACTAAAATTTTTTCATAATCCAACGAAATTGAAGTTATTTTCATCTAAATTTACTCAAATATAGAACCTACAACAAAAATACTCAACAAAATCCAAAAAAATCGAAGTTGATTTCAAATAAATTTATTAAAATTTGACACTTCCAACTAAATTTTTTTTCACAATCCAACAAAATTGAAGTTATTTTCATCTAAATTTAATCAAATATAGATCCTACAACAAAAATACTCGACAAAATCCAAAAAAATCGAAGTTGATTTCATATGAATTTATTAAAATTTGACACTTCCAACTAAAATTTTTTTTGTAATCCAACAAAATTGAAGTTATTTTCATCTAAATTTACTCAAATATAGATCCTACAACAAAAATACTCGACAAAATCCAAAAAAATCGAAGTTGATTTCATATGAATTTATTAAAATTTGACAAAATTCTTGTCTACATCCAAGAAAATTGAAGTTATTTTCATCTAAATTTAGTCAAATATAGATCCTACAACCAAAATACTCATCAAAATCCAAAAAATCGAAGTTGATTTCAAATGAAGTTATTAAAATTTGACAAAATTCTTGTCTACATCCAAGAAAATTGAAGTTATTTTCATCTAAATTTACTCAAATATAGATCCTACAACTAAAATACTCAACAAAATCCAAAATAATCGAAGTTGATTTCAAATGAATTTATTAAAATTTGACCAAAATCTTGTCAAAATCCAAGAAAATTGAAGTTATTTTCATCTAAATTTAGTCAAATATAGATCCTACAACCAAAATACTCGACAAAATCCAAAAAAATCGAAGTTGATTTTATATGAAATTATTAAAATTGGACACTTCCAACTAAAATTTTTTCATAATCCAACGAAATTGAAGTTATTTTCATCTAAATTTACTCAAATATAGGACCTACAACAAAAATACTCATCAAAATCCAAAAAAATCGAAGTTGATTTCAAATAAATTTATTAAAATTTGATACTTCCAACTAAAATTTTTTTCACAATCCAACAAAATTGAAGTTATTTTCATCTAAATTTATTCAAATATAGACCCTACAACAAAAATACTGAACAAAATCCAAAAAAATCGAAGTTGATTTCAAATAAATTTATTAAAATTTGACACTTCCAACTAAAATTTTTTTCACAATCCAACAAAATTGAAGTTATTTTCATCTAAATTTACTCAAATATAGATCCTACAACAAAAATACTCAACAAAATCCAAAAAAATCGAAGTTGATTTCAAATGAATTTATTAAAATTTGACCAAAATCTTGTCAAAATCCAAGAAAATTGAAGTTATTTTCATCTAAATTTAGTCAAATATAGATCCTACAACCAAAATACTCGACAAAATAAAAAAAAATCGAAGTTGATTTTATACGAATTTATTAAAATTTGACCCTTCCAACTAAAATTTTTTCATAATCCAACGAAATTGAAGTTATTTTCATCTAAATTTACTCAAATATAGAACCTACAACAAAAATACTCAACAAAATCCAAAAAAATCGAAGTTGATTTCAAATAAATTTATTAAAATTTGACACTTCCAACTAAATTTTTTTTCACAATCCAACAAAATTGAAGTTATTTTCATCTAAATTTACTCATATATGGATCCTACAACAAAAATACTCAACAAAATCCAAAATAATCGAAGTTGATTTGAAATAAATTTAATAAAACTTGATACTTCCAACTAAAATTTTTTTCACAATCCAACAAAATTGAAGTTATTTTCATCTAAATTTAATCAAATATAGATCCTACAACAAAAATACTCGACAAAATCCAAAAAAATCGAAGTTGATTTCATATGAATTTATTAAAATTTGACACTTCCAACTAAAATTTTTTTTGTAATCCAACAAAATTGAAGTTATTTTCATCTAAATTTAGTCAAATATAGATCCTACAACCAAAATACTCATCAAAATCCAAAAAATCGAAGTTGATTTCAAATGAATTTATTAAAATTTGACAAAATTCTTGTCTACATCCAAGAAAATTGAAGTTATTTTCATCTAAATTTACTCAAATATAGATCCTACAACTAAAATACTCAACAAAATCCAAAATAATCGAAGTTGATTTCAAATGAATTTATTAAAATTTGACCAAAATCTTGTCAAAATCCAAGAAAATTGAAGTTATTTTCATCTAAATTTAGTCAAATATAGATCCTACAACCAAAATACTCGACAAAATAAAAAAAAATCGAAGTTGATTTTATATGAAATTATTAAAATTGGACACTTCCAACTAAAATTTTTTCATAATCCAACGAAATTGAAGTTATTTTCATCTAAATTTACTCAAATATAGAACCTACAACAAAAATACTCATCAAAATCCAAAAAAATCGAAGTTGATTTCAAATAAATTTATTAAAATTTGATACTTCCAACTAAAATTTTTTTCACAATCCAACAAAATTGAAGTTATTTTCATCTAAATTTATTCAAATATAGACCCTACAACAAAAATACTGAACAAAATCCAAAAAAATCGAAGTTGATTTCAAATAAATTTATTAAAATTTGACACTTCCAACTAAAATTTTTTTCACAATCCAACAAAATTGAAGTTATTTTCATCTAAATTTACTCAAATATAGATCCTACAACAAAAATACTCAACAAAATCCAAAAAAATCGAAGTTGATTTCAAATGAATTTATTAAAATTTGACCAAAATCTTGTCAAAATCCAAGAAAATTGAAGTTATTTTCATCTAAATTTAGTCAAATATAGATCCTACAACCAAAATACTCGACAAAATAAAAAAAATCGAAGTTGATTTTATACGAATTTATTAAAATTTGACCCTTCCAACTAAAATTTTTTCATAATCCAACGAAATTGAAGTTATTTTCATCTAAATTTACTCAAATATAGAACCTACAACAAAAATACTCAACAAAATCCAAAAAAATCGAAGTTGATTTCAAATAAATTTATTAAAATTTGACACTTCCAACTAAATTTTTTTTCACAATCCAACAAAATTGAAGTTATTTTCATCTAAATTTACTCATATATGGATCCTACAACAAAAATACTCAACAAAATCCAAAATAATCGAAGTTGATTTGAAATAAATTTAATAAACCTTGATACTTCCAACTAAAATTTTTTTCACAATCCAACAAAATTGAAGTTATTTTCATCTAAATTTAATCAAATATAGATCCTACAACAAAAATACTCGACAAAATCCAAAAAAATCGAAGTTGATTTCATATGAATTTATTAAAATTTGACACTTCCAACTAAAATTTTTTTTGTAATCCAACAAAATTGAAGTTATTTTCATCTAAATTTAGTCAAATATAGATCCTACAACCAAAATACTCATCAAAATCCAAAAAATCGAAGTTGATTTCAAATGAATTTATTAAAATTTGACAAAATTCTTGTCTACATCCAAGAAAATTGAAGTTATTTTCATCTAAATTTACTCAAATATAGATCCTACAACTAAAATACTCAACAAAATCCAAAATAATCGAAGTTGATTTCAAATGAATTTATTAAAATTTGACCAAAATCTTGTCAAAATCCAAGAAAATTGAAGTTATTTTAATCTAAATTTAGTCAAATATAGATTCTACAACAAAAATACTCAACAAAATCCAAAATAATCGAAGTTGATTTCAAATGAATTTATTAAAATTTGACCAAAATCTTGTCAAAATCCAAGAAAATTGAAGTTATTTTCATCTAAATTTAGTCAAATATAGATCCTACAACCAAAATACTCGACAAAATCCAAAAAAATCGAAGTTGATTTTATATGAAATTATTAAAATTGGACACTTCCAACTAAAATTTTTTCATAATCCAACGAAATTGAAGTTATTTTCATCTAAATTTACTCAAATATAGAACCTACAACAAAAATACTCATCAAAATCCAAAAAAATCGAAGTTGATTTCAAATAAATTTATTAAAATTTGATACTTCCAACTAAAATTTTTTTCACAATCCAACAAAATTGAAGTTATTTTCATCTAAATTTATTCAAATATAGACCCTACAACAAAAATACTGAACAAAATCCAAAAAAATCGAAGTTGATTTCAAATAAATTTATTAAAATTTGACACTTCCAACTAAATTTTTTTTCACAATCCAACAAAATTGAAGTTATTTTCATCTAAATTTACTCAAATATAGATCCTACAACAAAAATACTCAACAAAATCCAAAAAAATCGAAGTTGATTTCAAATGAATTTATTAAAATTTGACCAAAATCTTGTCAAAATCCAAGAAAATTGAAGTTATTTTCATCTAAATTTAGTCAAATATAGATCCTACAACCAAAATACTCGACAAAATAAAAAAAAATCGAAGTTGATTTTATACGAATTTATTAAAATTTGACCCTTCCAACTAAAATTTTTTCATAATCCAACGAAATTGAAGTTATTTTCATCTAAATTTACTCAAATATAGAACCTACAACAAAAATACTCAACAAAATCCAAAAAAATCGAAGTTGATTTCAAATAAATTTATTAAAATTTGACACTTCCAACTAAATTTTTTTTCACAATCCAACAAAATTGAAGTTATTTTCATCTAAATTTACTCATATATGGATCCTACAACAAAAATACTCAACAAAATCCAAAATAATCGAAGTTGATTTGAAATAAATTTAATAAAACTTGATACTTCCAACTAAAATTTTTTTCACAATCCAACAAAATTGAAGTTATTTTCATCTAAATTTAATCAAATATAGATCCTACAACAAAAATACTCGACAAAATCCAAAAAAATCGAAGTTGATTTTATATGAATTTATTAAAATTGTACACTTCCAACTAAAATTTTTTCATAATCCAACGAAATTGAAGTTATTTTCATCTAAATTTACTCAAATATAGAACCTACAACAAAAATACTCAACAAAATCCAAAAAAATCGAAGTTGATTTCAAATAAATTTATTAAAATTTGACATCTCCAACTAAAATTTTTTTCACAATCCAACAAAATTGAAGTTATTTTCATCTAAATTTACTCGAATATGGATCCAACAACAAAAATACTCAACAAAATCCAAAATAATCGAAGTTGATTTCAAATAAATTTAATAAAACTTGATACTTCCAACTAAAATTTTTTTCACAATCCAACAAAATTGAAGTTATTTTCATCTAAATTTACTCAAATATAGAACCTACAACAAAAATACTCAACAAAATCCAAAAAAATCGAAGTTGATTTCAAATAAATTTATTAAAATTTGACACTTCCAACTAAATTTTTTTTCACAATCCAACAAAATTGAAGTTATTTTCATCTAAATTTACTCATATATGGATCCTACAACAAAAATACTCAACAAAATCCAAAATAATCGAAGTTGATTTGAAATAAATTTAATAAAACTTGATACTTCCAACTAAAATTTTTTTCACAATCCAACAAAATTGAAGTTATTTTCATCTAAATTTAATCAAATATAGATCCTACAACAAAAATACTCTACAAAATCCAAAAAAATCGAAGTTGATTTTATATGAATTTATTAAAATTGTACACTTCCAACTAAAATTTTTTCATAATCCAACGAAATTGAAGTTATTTTCATCTAAATTTACTCAAATATAGAACCTACAACAAAAATACTCAACAAAATCCAAAAAAATCGAAGTTGATTTCAAATAAATTTATTAAAATTTGACACTTCCAACTAAAATTTTTTTCACAATCCAACAAAATTGAAGTTATTTTCATCTAAATTTACTCGAATATGGATCCAACAACAAAAATACTCAACAAAATCCAAAATAATCGAAGTTGATTTCAAATAAATTTAATAAAACTTGATACTTCCAACTAAAATTTTTTTCACAATCCAACAAAATTGAAGTTATTTTCATCTAAATTTAATCAAATATAGATCCTACAACAAAAATACTCGACAAAATCCAAAAAAATCGAAGTTGATTTCATATGAATTTATTAAAATTTGACAAAATTCTTGTCTACATCCAAGAAAATTGAAGTTATTTTCATCTAAATTTAGTCAAATATAGATCCCACAACCAAAATACTCGACAAAATCCAAAAAAAATGGAAGTTGATTTTATATGAATTTATTAAAATTTGACACTTCCAACTAAAATTTTTTCATAATCCAACGAAATTGAAGTTATTTTCATCTAAATTTACTCAAATATAGAACCTACAACAAAAATACTCAACAAAATCCAAAAAAATCGAAGTTGATTTCAAATAAATTTATTAAAATTTGATACTTCCAACTAAAATTTTTTTCACAATCCAACAAAATTGAAGTTATTTTCATCTAAATTTATTCAAATATAGACCCTACAACAAAAATACTGAACAAAATCCAAAAAAATCGAAGTTGATTTCAAATAAATTTATTAAAATTTGACACTTCCAACTAAAATTTTTTTCACAATCCAACAAAATTGAAGTTATTTTCATCTAAATTTACTCAAATATAGATCCTACAACAAAAATACTCAACAAAATCCAAAAAAATCGAAGTTGATTTCAAATGAATTTATTAAAATTTGACCAAAATCTTGTCAAAATCCAAGAAAATTGAAGTTATTTTCATCTAAATTTAGTCAAATATAGATCCTACAACCAAAATACTCGACAAAATAAAAAAAAATCGAAGTTGATTTTATACGAATTTATTAAAATTTGACCCTTCCAACTAAAATTTTTTCATAATCCAACGAAATTGAAGTTATTTTCATCTAAATTTACTCAAATATAGAACCTACAACAAAAATACTCAACAAAATCCAAAAAAATCGAAGTTGATTTCAAATAAATTTATTAAAATTTGACACTTCCAACTAAATTTTTTTTCACAATCCAACAAAATTGAAGTTATTTTCATCTAAATTTACTCATATATGGATCCTACAACAAAAATACTCAACAAAATCCAAAATAATCGAAGTTGATTTGAAATAAATTTAATAAAACTTGATACTTCCAACTAAAATTTTTTTCACAATCCAACAAAATTGAAGTTATTTTCATCTAAATTTAATCAAATATAGATCCTACAACAAAAATACTCGACAAAATCCAAAAAAATCGAAGTTGATTTCATATGAATTTATTAAAATTTGACACTTCCAACTAAAATTTTTTTTGTAATCCAACAAAATTGAAGTTATTTTCATCTAAATTTAGTCAAATATAGATCCTACAACCAAAATACTCATCAAAATCCAAAAAATCGAAGTTGATTTCAAATGAATTTATTAAAATTTGACAAAATTCTTGTCTACATCCAAGAAAATTGAAGTTATTTTCATCTAAATTTACTCAAATATAGATCCTACAACTAAAATACTCAACAAAATCCAAAATAATCGAAGTTGATTTCAAATGAATTTATTAAAATTTGACCAAAATCTTGTCAAAATCCAAGAAAATTGAAGTTATTTTCATCTAAATTTAGTCAAATATAGATCCTACAACAAAAATACTCAACAAAATCCAAAAAAATCGAAGTTGATTTCAAATGAATTTATTAAAATTTGACCAAAATCTTGTCAAAATCCAAGAAAATTGAAGTTATTTTCATCTAAATTTAGTCAAATATACAGGGTGTCCGCGCGTAGAGTGAACAGCTGGATATCTCCTAAACTATTGGAGATAAAAATATAAAAAAAATATGTAATTAAATGGTTGGATGGGGCTGCTAGAGTAGCCGCGACGGATTTTTTTTTCGATTATTATTTTAAAAGATACGATGGTCAAGTTCGGTTCTTCAAATGGCACTAACTTTTTTGAAGTCCTGGGTTGATAGTGCGTTCCAATACGAATTCAATAAGCTTTAATGTATACACTTGATTTCCACTGGTTTTTGAGATATTGCGCTTGCAAATTTGCTGATTTTCACTTGAAAAAAACCTCTGGAATAGCAAGGACCGGGGACGGTCGTGCTGGCCCCACGGGTGGCATTGCCTGTTGTAACAGATACCTACCTGCCAAAGGTCTACGCAGACCCAGGCTGGACAATTCTTTTCCGTCAGAAATGCTACTTAGGTAGGTACATCTGCGGTATCGAGAACCGCACCGTTACTTTTATTTCGCACTTGCTTCTACGCTCGGATGGCCGGTTATTTTGGGAGGGGTGCAAGTTCGATTGGTTAGGTTAGGAGGTGTGAAAGTTGCTAGACTAAATTTCAACCATAGGGAGCAGATTGTATTAGAACCAATCGGATTTCCATCCCTCACAAACGGCTGCTCTCTTGAAGAGGCCCTCTTCACAGCAATGCCCACCTTCAATCGCACGGAATACGTTAACGTATGCTATTGTTTTGATATTGAAGCTCGTGTTTATACTCGAGAGGACCACGCGTCGACAGCGGGCTACCCCTTTTCTTCCTGTGTCTCTCCACGAGGAGTATTGCCGATGGATTGTAGGAGCGTAGATGTCTAGATGCCAGTTATTGAATTCAGGAGACGATAGAAACACTTTATTACAAAACACACATGTACTATAATTAAAGTAAATTATATTCCTCTCGGGCAGGGGTACTGATAATAACCGAACTTGCGCCCCACTTCGCGCAGACCGATTACACGGAGGGTAGTCGGGTGTCACACACTGCACAAATGATACAGGGTAATTCTGGAGCAACGCCCGTCAAGGAGATGCGGCCTGGTACCCCGTGGCGAGGACAGCCTTCGCAGTGCCTCGCCCGATTTTTATGGCTTTTTCCGGAAAAAGGTACGAATCCTGGGCCCAACGTAGCGAATTGAAGGGTTTCGACCCTCGAAGGGTTTGGAATATCATTAAGAAGTGAAAAATGTACAGGATTTCAAATGTTTGCTTCTTTTCTTCATCGTATCGAAAAGGAAGTGACGCCAATGGATTCCTTATGCTTTTCCGATAAAACTGACACCAAGAACGACGTAATTCGGAAAATAATGAACCAAACGAACAATTCATTTCCATAACCTCAAGCTAATTTCGTTAATAATAGGCCGATTTACGTGAAATTTGCTATGATTTTCATGGGAAAAACATAAGGAATCCAGTGGTGCCACTATCATATCGATACGATAAAGAATAAAGAATTAGTTTATTTCCTAAACAGATACAGGGGAATTCTGGAGGTACGCCCGTCACCCCGTGGCGAGGACTACACCCCGCAGTGCCCATCGAATTTTATGGCTTTTTCCGAAAAAAGGTGCGAATCCTGGGCCCAACGTAACGAATTGGGGTCGAGTCTCCGCAGTCGAGGGTGAAATATCCATTACAGCGTATTAAGAAATTATTTTCTTCATCGTGTCGAAAGGGAAGTGACGCCAATGGATTCCTTATGTTTTTCTGATGAAAACCATACCAAATATCACGCAAATGGGATTACTCTGACACAAGCTATTTGTATTCCCTATGTAAAAGTTGCCCGATTTATACGAAATTTGTAATGATATTCATCAGAAAACCCCAAGGAATCCATCGGCGACATCCACGAGGAGTATTGCCGGTGGATTGTAGGAGCGTAGATGTCGGGATGCCAGTTATTGAATTCAGGAGACGATAGAAATACTTTATTACAAAACACACATGTACTATAATTGAAGTAAATCGTATTCCTCTCGGGCAGGAGTACTGATAATGATCGAACTTGCGCCCCACTTCGCGCAGACCGATTACGCGGAGGATAGTCGGGTGTCACACACTGCACAAATGATACAGGGTAATTCTGGAGCAACGCCCGTCAAGGAGATGCGGCCTGGTACCCCGTGACGAGGACAGTCCTTCGCAGTGCCTCGCCCGATTTTTATGGCTTTTTTTCGGAAAAAGGTACGAATCCTGGGCCGAACGTAACGAATTGAAGGGTTTCGACCCTCGAAGGGTTTGAAATATCATTAAGAAGTGAAAAATGTACAGGATTTCAAATGTTTGCTTCTTTTCTTCATCGTATCGAGAAGGAAGTAACGCCAATGGATTCCTTATGCTTTTCCGATGAAACTGACACCAAGAACGACGTAATTCGGAAAATAATGAAGGAAATGAACAATTCATTTCCATAACCTCAAGCTAATTTCGTTAATATTAGGCCGATTTACGTGAAATTTTGTATGATTTTCATCGGAAAAACATAAGGAATCCATTGGTGCCACTTTCATATCGATGCATTAAAGAATGAAGCATTTCTTACTATGCTGAAATTAATATTTCACATTTTCACCCTCGACTGCGGGGGCTCGACCCCAAATTCGTTACGTTCGGCCCAGGATTCGTACCTTTTTCCGGAAAAAGCCATAAAATTCGATGAGCACGGCGAGGTGTTGTCCTCGCCACGGGGTGACGGGCGTAGCTCCAGAATTATCTGTTTAAGACATAAACTAATTCTTTATTCTTTATCGTATGGATATGGGAGTGTCGCCGATGGATTCCTTGGAGTTTTCCGATGAAAATCATTACAAATGTCGTGTAAATCGGGCAACTTTTGCATATGGAATACAAATAGCTTGTGTCAAAGTAATCCGATTAGCGTGATATTTGGTATGATTTTCATCAGAAAAACATAAGGAATCCATTGGCGTCACTTCCCTTTCGACACGATGAAAAAAAGAATTTCTTAATACGCTGTAATGGATATTTCACCCTCGACTGCGGAGACTCGACCCCAATTCGTTACGTTGGGCCCAGGATTCGTACCTTTTTCCGGAAAAAGCCATAAAATTCGATGGGCACTGCGAGGTGTTGTCCTCGCCACGGGGTGACGGGCGTACCTCCAGAATTACCCTGTATCTGTTTTGGAAATAAACTAATTCTTTATTCTTTATCGTATGGA
Organism: Andrena fulva; assembly: GCA_946251845.1. Taxonomy (NCBI): domain Eukaryota; kingdom Metazoa; phylum Arthropoda; class Insecta; order Hymenoptera; family Andrenidae; genus Andrena; species Andrena fulva. The sequence continues at coordinate 4,060,752 of CAMITZ010000243.1, forward strand.
TATGGGAGTGTCGCCAATGGATTCCTTATGTTTTTCTGATGAAAGTCATACCAAATATCACGCTAATCGGATTACTTTGACACAAGCTATTTGTATTCCATATGCAAAAGTTGTCGGATTTACACGACATTTGTAATGATTTCCATCGGAAAACTCCAAGGAATCCATCGGCGACACTCCCATATCCATACGATAAAGAATAAAGAATTAGTGTATATCTTAAACAGATAATTCTGGAGCTACGCCCGTCACCCCGTGGCGAGAACAACACCTCGCTGTGCTCATCGAATTTTATGGCTTTTTCCGGAAAAAGGTACGAATCCTGGGCCGAACGTAACGAATTGAGGTCGACCCACCGCAGTTGAGGGTGAAAATGTGAAATATTAATTTCAGCGTAGTAAGAAATGCTTCATTCTTTAATGCATCGATATGAAAGTCGCACCAATGGATTCCTTATGTTTTTCCGATGAAAATCGTATCAAATTTCACGTAAATCTGACTATTATTAACAAAATTAGCTTGAGGTTATGGAAATGAATTGTTCATTTACATCATTATTTTCCGAATTACGTCGTTCTTGGTGTCAGTTTTATCGGAAAAGCATAAGGAATCCATTGGCGTCACTTCCTTCTCGATACGATGAAGAAAAGAAGCAAACATTTGAAATCCTGTACATTTTTCACTTCTTAATGATATTCCAAACCCTTCGAGGGTCGAAACCCTTCAATTCGTTACGTTCGGCCCAGGATTCGTACCTTTTTCCGGAAAAAGCCATAAAAATCGGGCGAGGCACTGCGAAGGACTGTCCTCGTCACGGGGTACCAGGCCGCATCTCCTTGACGGGCGTTGCTCCAGAATTACCCTGTATCATTTGTGCAGTGTGTGACACCCGACTATCCTCCGCGTAATCGGTCTGCGCGAAGTGGGGCGCAAGTTCGATCATTATCAGTACTCCTGCCCGAGAGGAATACGATTTACTTTAATTATAGTACATGTGTGTTTTGTAATAAAATGTTTCTATCGTCTCCTGAATTCAATAACTGGTATCCAGACATCCACGCTCCTACAATCCACCGGCAATACTCCTCGTGGGGAGACACAGGAAGAAAAGGGGTAGCCCGCTGTCGACGCGTGGTCCTCTCGAGTATAAACACGAGCTTCAATATCAAAACAATAGCATGCGTTAACGTATTCCGTGCGATTGAAGGTGGGCATTGCTGTGAAGAGGGCCTCTTCAAGAGAGCAGCCGTTTGTGAGGGATGCAAATCCGATTGGTTCTAATACAATCTGCTCCCTATGGTTGAAATTTAGTCTAGCAACTTTCACACCTCCTAACCTAACCAATCGAACTTGCACCCCTCCCAAAATAACCGGCCATCCGAGCGTAGAAGCAAGTGCGAAATAAAAGTAACGGTGCGGTTCTCGATACCGCAGATGTACCTACCTAAGTAGCATTTCTGACGGAAAAGAATTGTCCAGCCTGGGTCTGCGTAGACCTTTGGCAGGTAGGTATCTGTTACAACAGGCAATGCCACCCGTGGGGCCAGCACGACCGTCCCCGGTCCTTGCTATTCCAGAGGTTTTTTTCAAGTGAAAATCAGCAAATTTGCAAGCGCAATATCTCAAAAACCAGTGGAAATCAAGTGTATACATTAAAGCTTATTGAATTCGTATTGGAACGCACTATCAACCCAGGACTTCAAAAAAGTTAGTGCCATTTGAAGAACCGAACTTGACCATCGTATCTTTTAAAATAATAATCGAAAAAAAAATCCGTCGCGGCTAATCTAGCAGCCCCATCCAACCATTTAATTACATATTTTTTTTATATTTTTATCTCCAATAGTTTAGGAGTAATCGAGCTGTTCACTCTACGCGCGGACACCCTGTAGATCCTACAACCAAAATACTCGACAAAATAAAAAAAAATCGAAGTTGATTTTATACGAATTTATTAAAATTTGACCCTTCCAACTAAAATTTTTTCATAATCCAACGAAATTGAAGTTATTTTCATCTAAATTTACTCAAATATAGAACCTACAACAAAAATACTCAACAAAATCCAAAAAAATCGAAGTTGATTTCAAATAAATTTATTAAAATTTGACACTTCCAACTAAATTTTTTTTCACAATCCAACAAAATTGAAGTTATTTTCATCTAAATTTACTCATATATGGATCCTACAACAAAAATACTCAACAAAATCCAAAATAATCGAAGTTGATTTGAAATAAATTTAATAAAACTTGATACTTCCAACTAAAATTTTTTTCACAATCCAACAAAATTGAAGTTATTTTCATCTAAATTTAATCAAATATAGATCCTACAACAAAAATACTCGACAAAATCCAAAAAAATCGAAGTTGATTTTATATGAATTTATTAAAATTGTACACTTCCAACTAAAATTTTTTCATAATCCAACGGAATTGAAGTTATTTTCATCTAAATTTACTCAAATATAGAACCTACAACAAAAATACTCAACAAAATCCAAAAAAATCGAAGTTGATTTCAAATAAATTTATTAAAATTTGACATCTCCAACTAAAATTTTTTTCACAATCCAACAAAATTGAAGTTATTTTCATCTAAATTTACTCGAATATGGATCCAACAACAAAAATACTCAACAAAATCCAAAATAATCGAAGTTGATTTCAAATAAATTTAATAAAACTTGATACTTCCAACTAAAATTTTTTTCACAATCCAACAAAATTGAAGTTATTTTCATCTAAATTTACTCAAATATAGAACCTACAACAAAAATACTCAACAAAATCCAAAAAAATCGAAGTTGATTTCAAATAAATTTATTAAAATTTGACACTTCCAACTAAATTTTTTTTCACAATCCAACAAAATTGAAGTTATTTTCATCTAAATTTACTCATATATGGATCCTACAACAAAAATACTCAACAAAATCCAAAATAATCGAAGTTGATTTGAAATAAATTTAATAAAACTTGATACTTCCAACTAAAATTTTTTTCACAATCCAACAAAATTGAAGTTATTTTCATCTAAATTTAATCAAATATAGATCCTACAACAAAAATACTCTACAAAATCCAAAAAAATCGAAGTTGATTTTATATGAATTTATTAAAATTGTACACTTCCAACTAAAATTTTTTCATAATCCAACGAAATTGAAGTTATTTTCATCTAAATTTACTCAAATATAGAACCTACAACAAAAATACTCAACAAAATCCAAAAAAATCGAAGTTGATTTCAAATAAATTTATTAAAATTTGACACTTCCAACTAAAATTTTTTTCACAATCCAACAAAATTGAAGTTATTTTCATCTAAATTTACTCGAATATGGATCCAACAACAAAAATACTCAACAAAATCCAAAATAATCGAAGTTGATTTCAAATAAATTTAATAAAACTTGATACTTCCAACTAAAATTTTTTTCACAATCCAACAAAATTGAAGTTATTTTCATCTAAATTTAATCAAATATAGATCCTACAAAAAAAATACTCGACAAAATCCAAAAAAATCGAAGTTGATTTCATATGAATTTATTAAAATTTGACAAAATTCTTGTCTACATCCAAGAAAATTGAAGTTATTTTCATCTAAATTTAGTCAAATATAGATCCCACAACCAAAATACTCGACAAAATCCAAAAAAAATGGAAGTTGATTTTATATGAATTTATTAAAATTTGACACTTCCAACTAAAATTTTTTCATAATCCAACGAAATTGAAGTTATTTTCATCTAAATTTACTCAAATATAGAACCTACAACAAAAATACTCAACAAAATCCAAAAAAATCGAAGTTGATTTCAAATAAATTTATTAAAATTTGACACTTCCAACTAAATTTTTTTTCACAATCCAACAAAATTGAAGTTATTTTCATCTAAATTTAATCAAATATAGATCCTACAACAAAAATACTCGACAAAATCCAAAAAAATCGAAGTTGATTTCATATGAATTTATTAAAATTTGACACTTCCAACTAAAATTTTTTTTGTAATCCAACAAAATTGAAGTTATTTTCATCTAAATTTACTCAAATATAGATCCTACAACAAAAATACTCGACAAAATCCAAAAAAATCGAAGTTGATTTCATATGAATTTATTAAAATTTGACAAAATTCTTGTCTACATCCAAGAAAATTGAAGTTATTTTCATCTAAATTTAGTCAAATATAGATCCTACAACCAAAATACTCATCAAAATCCAAAAAATCGAAGTTGATTTCAAATGAAGTTATTAAAATTTGACAAAATTCTTGTCTACATCCAAGAAAATTGAAGTTATTTTCATCTAAATTTACTCAAATATAGATCCTACAACTAAAATACTCAACAAAATCCAAAATAATCGAAGTTGATTTCAAATGAATTTATTAAAATTTGACCAAAATCTTGTCAAAATCCAAGAAAATTGAAGTTATTTTCATCTAAATTTAGTCAAATATAGATCCTACAACCAAAATACTCGACAAAATCCAAAAAAATCGAAGTTGATTTTATATGAAATTATTAAAATTGGACACTTCCAACTAAAATTTTTTCATAATCCAACGAAATTGAAGTTATTTTCATCTAAATTTACTCAAATATAGGACCTACAACAAAAATACTGATCAAAATCCAAAAAAATCGAAGTTGATTTCAAATAAATTTATTAAAATTTGATACTTCCAACTAAAATTTTTTTCACAATCCAACAAAATTGAAGTTATTTTCATCTAAATTTATTCAAATATAGACCCTACAACAAAAATACTGAACAAAATCCAAAAAAATCGAAGTTGATTTCAAATAAATTTATTAAAATTTGACACTTCCAACTAAAATTTTTTTCACAATCCAACAAAATTGAAGTTATTTTCATCTAAATTTACTCAAATATAGATCCTACAACAAAAATACTCAACAAAATCCAAAAAAATCGAAGTTGATTTCAAATGAATTTATTAAAATTTGACCAAAATCTTGTCAAAATCCAAGAAAATTGAAGTTATTTTCATCTAAATTTAGTCAAATATAGATCCTACAACCAAAATACTCGACAAAATAAAAAAAAATCGAAGTTGATTTTATACGAATTTATTAAAATTTGACCCTTCCAACTAAAATTTTTTCATAATCCAACGAAATTGAAGTTATTTTCATCTAAATTTACTCAAATATAGAACCTACAACAAAAATACTCAACAAAATCCAAAAAAATCGAAGTTGATTTCAAATAAATTTATTAAAATTTGACACTTCCAACTAAATTTTTTTTCACAATCCAACAAAATTGAAGTTATTTTCATCTAAATTTACTCATATATGGATCCTACAACAAAAATACTCAACAAAATCCAAAATAATCGAAGTTGATTTGAAATAAATTTAATAAAACTTGATACTTCCAACTAAAATTTTTTTCACAATCCAACAAAATTGAAGTTATTTTCATCTAAATTTAATCAAATATAGATCCTACAACAAAAATACTCGACAAAATCCAAAAAAATCGAAGTTGATTTCATATGAATTTATTAAAATTTGACACTTCCAACTAAAATTTTTTTTGTAATCCAACAAAATTGAAGTTATTTTCATCTAAATTTAGTCAAATATAGATCCTACAACCAAAATACTCATCAAAATCCAAAAAATCGAAGTTGATTTCAAATGAATTTATTAAAATTTGACAAAATTCTTGTCTACATCCAAGAAAATTGAAGTTATTTTCATCTAAATTTACTCAAATATAGATCCTACAACTAAAATACTCAACAAAATCCAAAATAATCGAAGTTGATTTCAAATGAATTTATTAAAATTTGACCAAAATCTTGTCAAAATCCAAGAAAATTGAAGTTATTTTCATCTAAATTTAGTCAAATATAGATCCTACAACCAAAATACTCGACAAAATAAAAAAAAATCGAAGTTGATTTTATATGAAATTATTAAAATTGGACACTTCCAACTAAAATTTTTTCATAATCCAACGAAATTGAAGTTATTTTCATCTAAATTTACTCAAATATAGAACCTACAACAAAAATACTCATCAAAATCCAAAAAAATCGAAGTTGATTTCAAATAAATTTATTAAAATTTGATACTTCCAACTAAAATTTTTTTCACAATCCAACAAAATTGAAGTTATTTTCATCTAAATTTATTCAAATATAGACCCTACAACAAAAATACTGAACAAAATCCAAAAAAATCGAAGTTGATTTCAAATAAATTTATTAAAATTTGACACTTCCAACTAAAATTTTTTTCACAATCCAACAAAATTGAAGTTATTTTCATCTAAATTTACTCAAATATAGATCCTACAACAAAAATACTCAACAAAATCCAAAAAAATCGAAGTTGATTTCAAATGAATTTATTAAAATTTGACCAAAATCTTGTCAAAATCCAAGAAAATTGAAGTTATTTTCATCTAAATTTAGTCAAATATAGATCCTACAACCAAAATACTCGACAAAATAAAAAAAAATCGAAGTTGATTTTATACGAATTTATTAAAATTTGACCCTTCCAACTAAAATTTTTTCATAATCCAACGAAATTGAAGTTATTTTCATCTAAATTTACTCAAATATAGAACCTACAACAAAAATACTCAACAAAATCCAAAAAAATCGAAGTTGATTTCAAATAAATTTATTAAAATTTGACACTTCCAACTAAATTTTTTTTCACAATCCAACAAAATTGAAGTTATTTTCATCTAAATTTACTCATATATGGATCCTACAACAAAAATACTCAACAAAATCCAAAATAATCGAAGTTGATTTGAAATAAATTTAATAAACCTTGATACTTCCAACTAAAATTTTTTTCACAATCCAACAAAATTGAAGTTATTTTCATCTAAATTTAATCAAATATAGATCCTACAACAAAAATACTCGACAAAATCCAAAAAAATCGAAGTTGATTTCATATGAATTTATTAAAATTTGACACTTCCAACTAAAATTTTTTTTGTAATCCAACAAAATTGAAGTTATTTTCATCTAAATTTAGTCAAATATAGATCCTACAACCAAAATACTCATCAAAATCCAAAAAATCGAAGTTGATTTCAAATGAATTTATTAAAATTTGACAAAATTCTTGTCTACATCCAAGAAAATTGAAGTTATTTTCATCTAAATTTACTCAAATATAGATCCTACAACTAAAATACTCAACAAAATCCAAAATAATCGAAGTTGATTTCAAATGAATTTATTAAAATTTGACCAAAATCTTGTCAAAATCCAAGAAAATTGAAGTTATTTTAATCTAAATTTAGTCAAATATAGATTCTACAACAAAAATACTCAACAAAATCCAAAATAATCGAAGTTGATTTCAAATGAATTTATTAAAATTTGACCAAAATCTTGTCAAAATCCAAGAAAATTGAAGTTATTTTCATCTAAATTTAGTCAAATATAGATCCTACAACCAAAATACTCGACAAAATCCAAAAAAATCGAAGTTGATTTTATATGAAATTATTAAAATTGGACACTTCCAACTAAAATTTTTTCATAATCCAACGAAATTGAAGTTATTTTCATCTAAATTTACTCAAATATAGAACCTACAACAAAAATACTCATCAAAATCCAAAAAAATCGAAGTTGATTTCAAATAAATTTATTAAAATTTGATACTTCCAACTAAAATTTTTTTCACAATCCAACAAAATTGAAGTTATTTTCATCTAAATTTATTCAAATATAGACCCTACAACAAAAATACTGAACAAAATCCAAAAAAATCGAAGTTGATTTCAAATAAATTTATTAAAATTTGACACTTCCAACTAAAATTTTTTTCACAATCCAACATAATTGAAGTTATTTTCATCTAAATTTACTCAAATATAGATCCTACAACAAAAATACTCAACAAAATCCAAAAAAATCGAAGTTGATTTCAAATGAATTTATTAAAATTTGACCCAAATCTTGTCAAAATCCAAGAAAATTGAAGTTATTTTCATCTAAATTTAGTCAAATATAGATCCTACAACCAAAATACTCGACAAAATAAAAAAAAATCGAAGTTGATTTTATACGAATTTATTAAAATTTGACCCTTCCAACTAAAATTTTTTCATAATCCAACGAAATTGAAGTTATTTTCATCTAAATTTACTCAAATATAGAACCTACAACAAAAATACTCAACAAAATCCAAAAAAATCGAAGTTGATTTCAAATAAATTTATTAAAATTTGACACTTCCAACTAAATTTTTTTTCACAATCCAACAAAATTGAAGTTATTTTCATCTAAATTTACTCATATATGGATCCTACAACAAAAATACTCAACAAAATCCAAAATAATCGAAGTTGATTTGAAATAAATTTAATAAAACTTGATACTTCCAACTAAAATTTTTTTCACAATCCAACAAAATTGAAGTTATTTTCATCTAAATTTAATCAAATATAGATCCTACAACAAAAATACTCGACAAAATCCAAAAAAATCGAAGTTGATTTCATATGAATTTATTAAAATTTGACACTTCCAACTAAAATTTTTTTTGTAATCCAACAAAATTGAAGTTATTTTCATCTAAATTTAGTCAAATATAGATCCTACAACCAAAATACTCATCAAAATCCAAAAAATCGAAGTTGATTTCAAATGAATTTATTAAAATTTGACAAAATTCTTGTCTACATCCAAGAAAATTGAAGTTATTTTCATCTAAATTTACTCAAATATAGATCCTACAACTAAAATACTCAACAAAATCCAAAATAATCGAAGTTGATTTCAAATGAATTTATTAAAATTTGACCAAAATCTTGTCAAAATCCAAGAAAATTGAAGTTATTTTAATCTAAATTTAGTCAAATATAGATTCTACAACAAAATACTCAACAAAATCCAAAATAATCGAAGTTGATTTCAAATGAATTTATTAAAATTTGACCAAAATCTTGTCAAAATCCAAGAAAATTGAAGTTATTTTCATCTAAATTTAGTCAAATATAGATCCTACAACCAAAATACTCGACAAAATCCAAAAAAATCGAAGTTGATTTTATATGAAATTATTAAAATTGGACACTTCCAACTAAAATTTTTTCATAATCCATCGAAATTGAAGTTATTTTCATCTAAATTTACTCAAATATAGAACCTACAACAAAAATACTCATCAAAATCCAAAAAAATCGAAGTTGATTTCAAATAAATTTATTAAAATTTGATACTTCCAACTAAAATTTTTTTCACAATCCAACAAAATTGAAGTTATTTTCATCTAAATTTATTCAAATATAGACCCTACAACAAAAATACTGAACAAAATCCAAAAAAATCGAAGTTGATTTCAAATAAATTTATTAAAATTTGACACTTCCAACTAAAATTTTTTTCACAATCCAACAAAATTGAAGTTATTTTCATCTAAATTTACTCAAATATAGATCCTACAACAAAAATACTCAACAAAATCCAAAAAAATCGAAGTTGATTTCAAATGAATTTATTAAAATTTGACCAAAATCTTGTCAAAATCCAAGAAAATTGAAGTTATTTTCATCTAAATTTAGTCAAATATAGATCCTACAACCAAAATACTCGACAAAATAAAAAAAAATCGAAGTTGATTTTATACGAATTTATTAAAATTTGACCCTTCCAACTAAAATTTTTTCATAATCCAACGAAATTGAAGTTATTTTCATCTAAATTTACTCAAATATAGAACCTACAACAAAAATACTCAACAAAATCCAAAAAAATCGAAGTTGATTTCAAATAAATTTATTAAAATTTGACACTTCCAACTAAATTTTTTTTCACAATCCAACAAAATTGAAGTTATTTTCATCTAAATTTACTCATATATGGATCCTACAACAAAAATACTCAACAAAATCCAAAATAATCGAAGTTGATTTGAAATAAATTTAATAAAACTTGATACTTCCAACTAAAATTTTTTTCACAATCCAACAAAATTGAAGTTATTTTCATCTAAATTTAATCCAATATAGATCCTACAACAAAAATACTCGACAAAATCCAAAAAAATCGAAGTTGATTTCATATGAATTTATTAAAATTTGACACTTCCAACTAAAATTTTTTTTGTAATCCAACAAAATTGAAGTTATTTTCATCTAAATTTAGTCAAATATAGATCCTACAACCAAAATACTCATCAAAATCCAAAAAATCGAAGTTGATTTCAAATGAATTTATTAAAATTTGACAAAATTCTTGTCTACATCCAAGAAAATTGAAGTTATTTTCATCTAAATTTACTCAAATATAGATCCTACAAGTAAAATACTCAACAAAATCCAAAATAATCGAAGTTGATTTCAAATGAATTTATTAAAATTTGACCAAAATCTTGTCAAAATCCAAGAAAATTGAAGTTATTTTAATCTAAATTTAGTCAAATATAGATTCTACAACAAAAATACTCAACAAAATCCAAAATAATCGAAGTTGATTTCAAATGAATTTATTAAAATTTGACCAAAATCTTGTCAAAATCCAAGAAAATTGAAGTTATTTTCATCTAAATTTAGTCAAATATAGATCCTACAACCAAAATACTCGACAAAATCCAAAAAAATCGAAGTTGATTTTATATGAAATTATTAAAATTGGACACTTCCAACTAAAATTTTTTCATAATCCAACGAAATTGAAGTTATTTTCATCTAAATTTACTCAAATATAGAACCTACAACAAAAATACTCATCAAAATCCAAAAAAATCGAAGTTGATTTCAAATAAATTTATTAAAATTTGATACTTCCAACTAAAATTTTTTTCACAATCCAACAAAATTGAAGTTATTTTCATCTAAATTTATTCAAATATAGACCCTACAACAAAAATACTGAACAAAATCCAAAAAAATCGAAGTTGATTTCAAATAAATTTATTAAAATTTGACACTTCCAACTAAAAATTTTTTCACAATCCAACAAAATTGAAGTTATTTTCATCTAAATTTACTCAAATATAGATCCTACAACAAAAATACTCAACAAAATCCAAAAAAATCGAAGTTGATTTCAAATGAATTTATTAAAATTTGACCAAAATCTTGTCAAAATCCAAGAAAATTGAAGTTATTTTCATCTAAATTTAGTCAAATATAGATCCTACAACCAAAATACTCGACAAAATAAAAAAAAATCGAAGTTGATTTTATACGAATTTATTAAAATTTGACCCTTACAACTAAAATTTTTTCATAATCCAACGAAATTGAAGTTATTTTCATCTAAATTTACTCAAATATAGAACCTACAACAAAAAAACTCAACAAAATCAAAAAAAATCGAAGTTGATTTCAAATAAATTTATTAAAATTTGACACTTCCAACTAAATTTTTTTTCACAATCCAACAAAATTGAAGTTATTTTCATCTAAATTTACTCATATATGGATCCTACAACAAAAATACTCAACAAAATCCAAAATAATCGAAGTTGATTTGAAATAAATTTAATAAAACTTGATACTTCCAACTAAAATTTTTTTCACAATCCAACAAAATTGAAGTTATTTTCATCTAAATTTAATCAAATATAGATCCTACAACAAAAATACTCGACAAAATCCAAAAAAATCGAAGTTGATTTCATATGAATTTATTAAAATTTGACACTTCCAACTAAAATTTTTTTTGTAATCCAACAAAATTGAAGTTATTTTCATCTAAATTTAGTCAAATATAGATCCTACAACCAAAATACTCATCAAAATCCAAAAAATCGAAGTTGATTTCAAATGAATTTATTAAAATTTGACAAAATTCTTGTCTACATCCAAGAAAATTGAAGTTATTTTCATCTAAATTTACTCAAATATAGATCCTACAACTAAAATACTCAACAAAATCCAAAATAATCGAAGTTGATTTCAAATGAATTTATTAAAATTTGACCAAAATCTTGTCAAAATCCAAGAAAATTGAAGTTATTTTAATCTAAATTTAGTCAAATATAGATTCTACAACAAAAATACTCAACAAAATCCAAAATAATCGAAGTTGATTTCAAATGAATTTATTAAAATTTGACCAAAATCTTGTCAAAATCCAAGAAAATTGAAGTTATTTTCATCTAAATTTAGTCAAATATAGATCCTACAACCAAAATACTCGACAAAATCCAAAAAAATCGAAGTTGATTTTATATGAAATTATTAAAATTGGACACTTCCAACTAAAATTTTTTCATAATCCAACGAAATTGAAGTTATTTTCATCTAAATTTACTCAAATATAGAACCTACAACAAAAATACTCATCAAAATCCAAAAAAATCGAAGTTGATTTCAAATAAATTTATTAAAATTTGATACTTCCAACTAAAATTTTTTTCACAATCCAACAAAATTGAAGTTATTTTCATCTAAATTTACTCAAATATAGATCCTACAACAAAAATACTCAACAAAATCCAAAAAAATCGAAGTTGATTTCAAATGAATTTATTAAAATTTGACCAAAATCTTGTCAAAATCCAAGAAAATTGAAGTTATTTTCATCTAAATTTAGTCAAATATAGATCCTACAACCAAAATACTCGACAAAATAAAAAAAAATCGAAGTTGATTTTATACGAATTTATTAAAATTTGACCCTTCCAACTAAAATTTTTTCATAATCCAACGAAATTGAAGTTATTTTCATCTAAATTTACTCAAATATAGAACCTACAACAAAAATACTCAACAAAATTCAAAAAAATCGAAGTTGATTTCAAATAAATTTATTAAAATTTGACACTTCCAACTAAATTTTTTTTCACAATCCAACAAAATTGAAGTTATTTTCATCTAAATTTACTCATATATGGATCCTACAACAAAAATACTCAACAAAATCCAAAATAATCGAAGTTGATTTGAAATAAATTTAATAAAACTTGATACTTCCAACTAAAATTTTTTTCACAATCCAACAAAATTGAAGTTATTTTCATCTAAATTTAATCAAATATAGATCCTACAACAAAAATACTCGACAAAATCCAAAAAAATCGAAGTTGATTTCATATGAATTTATTAAAATTTGACACTTCCAACTAAAATTTTTTTTGTAATCCAACAAAATTGAAGTTATTTTCATCTAAATTTAGTCAAATATAGATCCTACAACCAAAATACTCGTCAAAATCCAAAAAATCGAAGTTGATTTCAAATGAATTTATTAAAATTTGACAAAATTCTTGTCTACATCCAAGAAAATTGAAGTTATTTTCATCTAAATTTACTCAAATATAGATCCTACAACTAAAATACTCAACAAAATCCAAAATAATCGAAGTTGATTTCAAATGAATTTATTAAAATTTGACCAAAATCTTGTCAAAATCCAAGAAAATTGAAGTTATTTTAATCTAAATTTAGTCAAATATAGATTCTACAACAAAAATACTCAACAAAATCCAAAATAATCGAAGTTGATTTCAAATGAATTTATTAAAATTTGACCAAAATCTTGTCAAAATCCAAGAAAATTGAAGTTATTTTCATCTAAATTTAGTCAAATATAGATCCTACAACCAAAATACTCGACAAAATCCAAAAAAATCGAAGTTGATTTTATATGAAATTATTAAAATTGGACACTTCCAACTAAAATTTTTTCATAATCCAACGAAATTGAAGTTATTTTCATCTAAATTTACTCAAATATAGAACCTACAACAAAAATACTCATCAAAATCCAAAAAAATCGAAGTTGATTTCAAATAAATTTATTAAAATTTGATACTTCCAACTAAAATTTTTTTCACAATCCAACAAAATTGAAGTTATTTTCATCTAAATTTATTCAAATATAGACCCTACAACAAAAATACTGAACAAAATCCAAAAAAATCGAAGTTGATTTCAAATAAATTTATTAAAATTTGACACTTCCAACTAAAATTTTTTTCACAATCCAACAAAATTGAAGTTATTTTCATCTAAATTTACTCAAATATAGATCCTACAACTAAAATACTCAACAAAATCCAAAATAATCGAAGTTGATTTCAAATGAATTTATTAAAATTTGACCAAAATCTTGTCAAAATCCAAGAAAATTGAAGTTATTTTAATCTAAATTTAGTCAAATATAGATTCTACAACAAAAATACTCAACAAAATCCAAAATAATCGAAGTTGATTTCAAATGAATTTATTAAAATTTGACCAAAATCTTGTCAAAATCCAAGAAAATTGAAGTTATTTTCATCTAAATTTACTCAAATATAGATCCTACAACTAAAATACTCAACAAAATCCAAAATAATCGAAGTTGATTTCAAATGAATTTATTAAAATTTGACCAAAATCTTGTCAAAATCCAAGAAAATTGAAGTTATTTTCATCTAAATTTAGTCAAATATAGATCCTACAACCAAAATACTCGACAAAATCCAAAAAAATCGAAGTTGATTTTATATGAAATTATTAAAATTGGACACTTCCAACTAAAATTTTTTCATAATCCAACGAAATTGAAGTTATTTTCATCTAAATTTACTCAAATATAGAACCTACAACAAAAATACTCATCAAAATCCAAAAAAATCGAAGTTGATTTCAAATAAATTTATTAAAATTTGATACTTCCAACTAAAATTTTTTTCACAATCCAACAAAATTGAAGTTATTTTCATCTAAATTTATTCAAATATAGACCCTACAACAAAAATACTGAACAAAATCCAAAAAAATCGAAGTTGATTTCAAATAAATTTATTAAAATTTGACACTTCCAACTAAAATTTTTTTCACAATCCAACAAAATTGAAGTTATTTTCATCTAAATTTACTCAAATATAGATCCTACAACAAAAATACTCAACAAAATCCAAAAAAATCGAAGTTGATTTCAAATGAATTTATTAAAATTTGACCAAAATCTTGTCAAAATCCAAGAAAATTGAAGTTATTTTCATCTAAATTTAGTCAAATATAGATCCTACAACCAAAATACTCGACAAAATAAAAAAAAATCGAAGTTGATTTTATACGAATTTATTAAAATTTGACCCTTCCAACTAAAATTTTTTCATAATCCAACGAAATTGAAGTTATTTTCATCTAAATTTACTCAAATATAGAACCTACAACAAAAATACTCAACAAAATCCAAAAAAATCGAAGTTGATTTCAAATAAATTTATTAAAATTTGACACTTCCAACTAAATTTTTTTTCACAATCCAACAAAATTGAAGTTATTTTCATCTAAATTTACTCATATATGGATCCTACAACAAAAATACTCAACAAAATCCAAAATAATCGAAGTTGATTTGAAATAAATTTAATAAAACTTGATACTTCCAACTAAAATTTTTTTCACAATCCAACAAAATTGAAGTTATTTTCATCTAAATTTAATCAAATATAGATCCTACAACAAAAATACTCGACAAAATCCAAAAAAATCGAAGTTGATTTCATATGAATTTATTAAAATTTGACACTTCCAACTAAAATTTTTTTTGTAATCCAACAAAATTGAAGTTATTTTCATCTAAATTTAGTCAAATATAGATCCTACAACCAAAATACTCATCAAAATCCAAAAAATCGAAGTTGATTTCAAATGAATTTATTAAAATTTGACAAAATTCTTGTCTACATCCAAGAAAATTGAAGTTATTTTCATCTAAATTTACTCAAATATAGATCCTACAACTAAAATACTCAACAAAATCCAAAATAATCGAAGTTGATTTCAAATGAATTTATTAAAATTTGACCAAAATCTTGTCAAAATCCAAGAAAATTGAAGTTATTTTAATCTAAATTTAGTCAAATATAGATTCTACAACAAAAATACTCAACAAAATCCAAAATAATCGAAGTTGATTTCAAATGAATTTATTAAAATTTGACCAAAATCTTGTCAAAATCCAAGAAAATTGAAGTTATTTTCATCTAAATTTAGTCAAATATAGATCCTACAACCAAAATACTCGACAAAATCCAAAAAAATCGAAGTTGATTTTATATGAAATTATTAAAATTGGACACTTCCAACTAAAATTTTTTCATAATCCAACGAAATTGAAGTTATTTTCATCTAAATTTACTCAAATATAGAACCTACAACAAAAATACTCATCAAAATCCAAAAAAATCGAAGTTGATTTCAAATAAATTTATTAAAATTTGATACTTCCAACTAAAATTTTTTTCACAATCCAACAAAATTGAAGTTATTTTCATCTAAATTTATTCAAATATAGACCCTACAACAAAAATACTGAACAAAATCCAAAAAAATCGAAGTTGATTTCAAATAAATTTATTAAAATTTGACACTTCCAACTAAAATTTTTTTCACAATCCAACAAAATTGAAGTTATTTTCATCTAAATTTACTCAAATATAGATCCTACAACAAAAATACTCAACAAAATCCAAAAAAATCGAAGTTGATTTCAAATGAATTTATTAAAATTTGACCAAAATCTTGTCAAAATCCAAGAAAATTGAAGTTATTTTCATCTAAATTTAGTCAAATATAGATCCTACAACCAAAATACTCGACAAAATAAAAAAAAATCGAAGTTGATTTTATACGAATTTATTAAAATTTGACCCTTCCAACTAAAATTTTTTTATAATCCAACGAAATTGAAGTTATTTTCATCTAAATTTACTCAAATATAGAACCTACAACAAAAATACTCAACAAAATCCAAAAAAATCGAAGTTGATTTCAAATAAATTTATTAAAATTTGACACTTCCAACTAAATTTTTTTTCACAATCCAACAAAATTGAAGTTATTTTCATCTAAATTTACTCATATATGGATCCTACAACAAAAATACTCAACAAAATCCAAAATAATCGAAGTTGATTTGAAATAAATTTAATAAAACTTGATACTTCCAACTAAAATTTTTTTCACAATCCAACAAAATTGAAGTTATTTTCATCTAAATTTAATCAAATATAGATCCTACAACAAAAATACTCGACAAAATCCAAAAAAATCGAAGTTGATTTCATATGAATTTATTAAAATTTGACACTTCCAACTAAAATTTTTTTTGTAATCCAACAAAATTGAAGTTATTTTCATCTAAATTTAGTCAAATATAGATCCTACAACCAAAATACTCATCAAAATCCAAAAAATCGAAGTTGATTTCAAATGAATTTATTAAAATTTGACAAAATTCTTGTCTACATCCAAGAAAATTGAAGTTATTTTCATCTAAATTTACTCAAATATAGATCCTACAACTAAAATACTCAACAAAATCCAAAATAATCGAAGTTGATTTCAAATGAATTTATTAAAATTTGACCAAAATCTTGTCAAAATCCAAGAAAATTGAAGTTATTTTAATCTAAATTTAGTCAAATATAGATTCTACAACAAAAATACTCAACAAAATCCAAAATAATCGAAGTTGATTTCAAATGAATTTATTAAAATTTGACCAAAATCTTGTCAAAATCCAAGAAAATTGAAGTTATTTTCATCTAAATTTAGTCAAATATAGATCCTACAACCAAAATACTCGACAAAATCCAAAAAAATCGAAGTTGATTTTATATGAAATTATTAAAATTGGACACTTCCAACTAAAATTTTTTCATAATCCAACGAAATTGAAGTTATTTTCATCTAAATTTACTCAAATATAGAACCTACAACAAAAATACTCATCAAAATCCAAAAAAATCGAAGTTGATTTCAAATAAATTTATTAAAATTTGATACTTCCAACTAAAATTTTTTTCACAATCCAACAAAATTGAAGTTATTTTCATCTAAATTTATTCAAATATAGACCCTACAACAAAAATACTGAACAAAATCCAAAAAAATCGAAGTTGATTTCAAATAAATTTATTAAAATTTGACACTTCCAACTAAAATTTTTTTCACAATCCAACAAAATTGAAGTTATTTTCATCTAAATTTACTCAAATATAGATCCTACAACAAAAATACTCAACAAAATCCAAAAAAATCGAAGTTGATTTCAAATGAATTTATTAAAATTTGACCAAAATCTTGTCAAAATCCAAGAAAATTGAAGTTATTTTCATCTAAATTTAGTCAAATATAGATCCTACAACCAAAATACTCGACAAAATAAAAAAAAATCGAAGTTGATTTTATACGAATTTATTAAAATTTGACCCTTCCAACTAAAATTTTTTCATAATCCAACGAAATTGAAGTTATTTTCATCTAAATTTACTCAAATATAGAACCTACAACAAAAATACTCAACAAAATCCAAAAAAATCGAAGTTGATTTCAAATAAATTTATTAAAATTTGACACTTCCAACTAAATTTTTTTTCACAATCCAACAAAATTGAAGTTATTTTCATCTAAATTTACTCATATATGGATCCTACAACAAAAATACTCAACAAAATCCAAAATAATCGAAGTTGATTTGAAATAAATTTAATAAAACTTGATACTTCCAACTAAAATTTTTTTCACAATCCAACAAAATTGAAGTTATTTTCATCTAAATTTAATCAAATATAGATCCTACAACAAAAATACTCGACAAAATCCAAAAAAATCGAAGTTGATTTCATATGAATTTATTAAAATTTGACACTTCCAACTAAAATTTTTTTTGTAATCCAACAAAATTGAAGTTATTTTCATCTAAATTTAGTCAAATATAGATCCTACAACCAAAATACTCATCAAAATCAAAAAAATCGAAGTTGATTTCAAATGAATTTATTAAAATTTGACAAAATTCTTGTCTACATCCAAGAAAATTGAAGTTATTTTCATCTAAATTTACTCAAATATAGATCCTACAACTAAAATACTCAACAAAATCCAAAATAATCGAAGTTGATTCCAAATGAATTTATTAAAATTTGACCAAAATCTTGTCAAAATCCAAGAAAATTGAAGTTATTTTAATCTAAATTTAGTCAAATATAGATTCTACAACAAAAATACTCAACAAAATCCAAAATAATCGAAGTAGATTTCAAATGAATTTATTAAAATTTGACCAAAATCTTGTCAAAATCCAAGAAAATTGAAGTTATTTTCATCTAAATTAAGTCAAATATAGATCCTACAACCAAAATACTCGACAAAATCCAAAAAAATCGAAGTTGATTTTATATGAAATTATTAAAATTGGACACTTCCAACTAAAATTTTTTCATAATCCAACGAAATTGAAGTTATTTTCATCTAAATTTACTCAAATATAGAACCTACAACAAAAATACTCATCAAAATCCAAAAAAATCGAAGTTGATTTCAAATAAATTTATTAAAATTTGATACTTCCAACTAAAATTTTTTTCACAATCCAACAAAATTGAAGTTATTTTCATCTAAATTTATTCAAATATAGACCCTACAACAAAAATACTGAACAAAATCCAAAAAAATCGAAGTTGATTTCAAATAAATTTATTAAAATTTGACACTTCCAACTAAAATTTTTTTCACAATCCAACAAAATTGAAGTTATTTTCATCTAAATTTACTCAAATATAGATCCTACAACAAAAATACTCAACAAAATCCAAAAAAATCGAAGTTGATTTCAAATGAATTCATTAAAATTTGACCAAAATCTTGTCAAAATCCAAGAAAATTGAAGTTATTTTCTTCTAAATTTAGTCAAATATAGATCCTACAACCAAAATACTCGACAAAATAAAAAAAAATCGAAGTTGATTTTATACGAATTTATTAAAATTTGACCCTTCCAACTAAAATTTTTTCATAATCCAACGAAATTGAAGTTATTTTCATCTAAATTTACTCAAATATAGAACCTACAACAAAAATACTCAACAAAATCCAAAAAAATCGAAGTTGATTTCAAATAAATTTATTAAAATTTGACACTTCCAACTAAATTTTTTTTCACAATCCAACAAAATTGAAGTTATTTTCATCTAAATTTACTCATATATGGATCCTACAACAAAAATACTCAACAAAATCCAAAATAATCGAAGTTGATTTGAAATAAATTTAATAAAACTTGATACTTCCAACTAAAATTTTTTTCACAATCCAACAAAATTGAAGTTATTTTCATCTAAATTTAATCAAATATAGATCCTACAACAAAAATACTCGACAAAATCCAAAAAAATCGAAGTTGATTTCATATGAATTTATTAAAATTTGACACTTCCAACTAAAATTTTTTTTGTAATCCAACAAAATTGAAGTTATTTTCATCTAAATTTAGTCAAATATAGATCCTACAACCAAAATACTCATCAAAATAAAAAAAATCGAAGTTGATTTCAAATGAATTTATTAAAATTTGACAAAATTCTTGTCTACATCCAAGAAAATTGAAGTTATTTTCATCTAAATTTACTCAAATATAGATCCTACAACTAAAATACTCAACAAAATCCAAAATAATCGAAGTTGATTTCAAATGAATTTATTAAAATTTGACCAAAATCTTGTCAAAATCCAAGAAAATTGAAGTTATTTTAATCTAAATTTAGTCAAATATAGATTCTACAACAAAAATACTCAACAAAATCCAAAATAATCGAAGTAGATTTCAAATGAATTTATTAAAATTTGACCAAAATCTTGTCAAAATCCAAGAAAATTGAAGTTATTTTCATCTAAATTTAGTCAAATATAGATCCTACAACCAAAATACTCGACAAAATCCAAAAAAATCGAAGTTGATTTTATATGAAATTATTAAAATTGGACACTTCCAACTAAAATTTTTTCATAATCCAACGAAATTGAAGTTATTTTCATCTAAATTTACTCAAATATAGAACCTACAACAAAAATACTCATCAAAATCCAAAAAAATCGAAGTTGATTTCAAATAAATTTATTAAAATTTGATACTTCCAACTAAAATTTTTTTCACAATCCAACAAAATTGAAGTTATTTTCATCTAAATTTATTCAAATATAGACCCTACAACAAAAATACTGAACAAAATCCAAAAAAATCGAAGTTGATTTCAAATAAATTTATTAAAATTTGACACTTCCAACTAAAATTTTTTTCACAATCCAACAAAATTGAAGTTATTTTCATCTAAATTTACTCAAATATAGATCCTACAACAAAAATACTCAACAAAATCCAAAAAACTCGAAGTTGATTTCAAATGAATTTATTAAAATTTGACCAAAATCTTGTCAAAATCCAAGAAAATTGAAGTTATTTTCATCTAAATTTAGTCAAATATAGATCCTACAACCAAAATACTCGACAAAATAAAAAAAAATCGAAGTTGATTTTATACGAATTTATTAAAATTTGACCCTTCCAACTAAAATTTTTTCATAATCCAACGAAATTGAAGTTATTTTCATCTAAATTTACTCAAATATAGAACCTACAACAAAAATACTCAACAAAATCCAAAAAAATCGAAGTTGATTTCAAATAAATTTATTAAAATTTGACACTTCCAACTAAATTTTTTTTCACAATCCAACAAAATTGAAGTTATTTTCATCTAAATTTACTCATATATGGATCCTACAACAAAAATACTCAACAAAATCCAAAATAATCGAAGTTGATTTGAAATAAATTTAATAAAACTTGATACTTCCAACTAAAATTTTTTTCACAATCCAACAAAATTGAAGTTATTTTCATCTAAATTTAATCAAATATAGATCCTACAACAAAAATACTCGACAAAATCCAAAAAAATCGAAGTTGATTTCATATGAATTTATTAAAATTTGACACTTCCAACTAAAATTTTTTTTGTAATCCAACAAAATTGAAGTTATTTTCATCTAAATTTAGTCAAATATAGATCCTACAACCAAAATACTCATCAAAATCAAAAAAATCGAAGTTGATTTCAAATGAATTTATTAAAATTTGACAAAATTCTTGTCTACATCCAAGAAAATTGAAGTTATTTTCATCTAAATTTACTCAAATATAGATGCTACAACTAAAATACTCAACAAAATCCAAAATAATCGAAGTTGATTTCAAATGAATTTATTAAAATTTGACCAAAATCTTGTCAAAATCCAAGAAAATTGAAGTTATTTTAATCTAAATTTAGTCAAATATAGATTCTACAACAAAAATACTCAACAAAATCCAAAATAATCGAAGTAGATTTCAAATGAATTTATTAAAATTTGACCAAAATCTTGTCAAAATCCAAGAAAATTGAAGTTATTTTCATCTAAATTTAGTCAAATATAGATCCTACAACCAAAATACTCGACAAAATCCAAAAAAATCGAAGTTGATTTTATATGAAATTATTAAAATTGGACACTTCCAACTAAAATTTTTTCATAATCCAACGAAATTGAAGTTATTTTCATCTAAATTTACTCAAATATAGAACCTACAACAAAAATACTCATCAAAATCCAAAAAAATCGAAGTTGATTTCAAATAAATTTATTAAAATTTGATACTTCCAACTAAAATTTTTTTCACAATCCAACAAAATTGAAGTTATTATCATCTAAATTTATTCAAATATAGACCCTACAACAAAAATACTGAACAAAATCCAAAAAAATCGAAGTTGATTTCAAATAAATTTATTAAAATTTGACACTTCCAACTAAAATTTTTTTCACAATCCAACAAAATTGAAGTTATTTTCATCTAAATTTACTCAAATATAGATCCTACAACAAAAATACTCAACAAAATCCAAAAAAATCGAAGTTGATTTCAAATGAATTTATTAAAATTTGACCAAAATCTTGTCAAAATCCAAGAAAATTGAAGTTATTTTCATCTAAATTTAGTCAAATATAGATCCTACAACCAAAATACTCGACAAAATAAAAAAAAATCGAAGTTGATTTTATACGAATTTATTAAAATTTGACCCTTCCAACTAAAATTTTTTCATAATCCAACGAAATTGAAGTTATTTTCATCTAAATTTACTCAAATATAGAACCTACAACAAAAATACTCAACAAAATCCAAAAAAATCGAAGTTGATTTCAAATAAATTTATTAAAATTTGACACTTCCAACTAAATTTTTTTTCACAATCCAACAAAATTGAAGTTATTTTCATCTAAATTTACTCATATATGGATCCTACAACAAAAATACTCAACAAAATCCAAAATAATCGAAGTTGATTTGAAATAAATTTAATAAAACTTGATACTTCCAACTAAAATTTTTTTCACAATCCAACAAAATTGAAGTTATTTTCATCTAAATTTAATCAAATATAGATCCTACAACAAAAATACTCGACAAAATCCAAAAAAATCGAAGTTGATTTCATATGAATTTATTAAAATTTGACACTTCCAACTAAAATTTTGTTTGTAATCCAACAAAATTGAAGTTATTTTCATCTAAATTTAGTCAAATATAGATCCTACAACCAAAATACTCATCAAAATCCAAAAAATCGAAGTTGATTTCAAATGAATTTATTAAAATTTGACAAAATTCTTGTCTACATCCAAGAAAATTGAAGTTATTTTCATCTAAATTTACTCAAATATAGATCCTACAACTAAAATACTCAACAAAATCCAAAATAATCGAAGTTGATTTCAAATGAATTTATTAAAATTTGACCAAAATCTTGTCAAAATCCAAGAAAATTGAAGTTATTTTAATCTAAATTTAGTCAAATATAGATTCTACAACAAAAATACTCAACAAAATCCAAAATAATCGAAGTTGATTTCAAATGAATTTATTAAAATTTGACCAAAATCTTGTCAAAATCCAAGAAAATTGAAGTTATTTTCATCTAAATTTAGTCAAATATAGATCCTACAACCAAAATACTCGACAAAATCCAAAAAAATCGAAGTTGATTTTATATGAAATTATTAAAATTTGACCCTTCCAACTAAAATTTTTTCATAATCCAACGAAATTGAAGTTATTTTCATCTAAATTTACTCAAATATAGAACCTACAACAAAAATACTCAACAAAATCCAAAAAAATCGAAGTTGATTTCAAATAAATTTATTAAAATTTGACCCTTCCAACTAAAATTTTTTTCATAATCCAACGAAATTGAAGTTATTTTCATCTAAATTTACTCAAATATAGAACCTACAACAAAAATACTCAACAAAATCCAAAAAAATCGAAGTTGATTTCAAATAAATTTATTAAAATTTGACACTTCCAACTAAATTTTTTTTCACAATCCAACAAAATTGAAGTTATTTTCATCTAAATTTACTCATATATGGATCCTACAACAAAAATACTCAACAAAATCCAAAATAATCGAAGTTGATTTGAAATAAATTTAATAAAACTTGATACTTCCAACTAAAATTTTTTTCACAATCCAACAAAATTGAAGTTATTTTCATCTAAATTTAATCAAATATAGATCCTACAACAAAAATACTCGACAAAATCCAAAAAAATCGAAGTTGATTTCATATGAATTTATTAAAATTTGACACTTCCAACTAAAATTTTTTTTGTAATCCAACAAAATTGAAGTTATTTTCATCTAAATTTAGTCAAATATAGATCCTACAACCAAAATACTCATCAAAATCCAAAAAATCGAAGTTGATTTCAAATGAATTTATTAAAATTTGACAAAATTCTTGTCTACATCCAAGAAAATTGAAGTTATTTTCATCTAAATTTACT
The DNA here is from genome assembly GCA_946251845.1 of Andrena fulva. Lineage (NCBI taxonomy): Eukaryota > Metazoa > Arthropoda > Insecta > Hymenoptera > Andrenidae > Andrena > Andrena fulva. The sequence goes on from CAMITZ010000243.1 coordinate 4,085,401, forward strand.
CAAATATAGATCCTACAACTAAAATACTCAACAAAATCCAAAATAATCGAAGTTGATTTCAAATGAATTTATTAAAATTTGACCAAAATCTTGTCAAAATCCAAGAAAATTGAAGTTATTTTAATCTAAATTTAGTCAAATATAGATTCTACAACAAAAATACTCAACAAAATCCAAAATAATCGAAGTTGATTTCAAATGAATTTATTAAAATTTGACCAAAATCTTGTCAAAATCCAAGAAAATTGAAGTTATTTTCATCTAAATTTAGTCAAATATAGATCCTACAACCAAAATACTCGACAAAATCCAAAAAAATCGAAGTTGATTTTATATGAAATTATTAAAATTGGACACTTCCAACTAAAATTTTTTCATAATCCAACGAAATTGAAGTTATTTTCATCTAAATTTACTCAAATATAGAACCTACAACAAAAATAATCATCAAAATCCAAAAAAATCGAAGTTCATTTCAAATAAATTTATTAAAATTTGATACTTCCAACTAAAATTTTTTTCACAATCCAACAAAATTGAAGTTATTTTCATCTAAATTTATTCAAATATAGACCCTACAACAAAAATACTGAACAAAATCCAAAAAAATCGAAGTTGATTTCAAATAAATTTATTAAAATTTGACACTTCCAACTAAATTTTTTTTCACAATCCAACAAAATTGAAGTTATTTTCATCTAAATTTACTCATATATGGATCCTACAACAAAAATACTCAACAAAATCCAAAATAATCGAAGTTGATTTCAAATGAATTTATTAAAATTTGACCAAAATCTTGTCCAAATCCAAGAAAATTGAAGTTATTTTCATCTAAATTTAGTCAAATATAGATCCTACAACCAAAATACTCGACAAAATCCAAAAAAATCGAAGTTGATTTTATATGAAATTATTAAAATTGGACACTTCCAACTAAAATTTTTTCATAATCCAACGAAATTGAAGTTATTTTCATCTAAATTTACTCAAATATAGAACCTACAACTAAAATACTCAACAAAATCCAAAATAATCGAAGTTGATTTCAAATGAATTTATTAAAATTTGACCAAAATCTTGTCAAAATCCAAGAAAATTGAAGTTATTTTAATCTAAATTTAGTCAAATATAGATTCTACAACAAAAATACTCAACAAAATCCAAAATAATCGAAGTTGATTTCAAATGAATTTATTAAAATTTGACCAAAATCTTGTCAAAATCCAAGAAAATTGAAGTTATTTTCATCTAAATTTAGTCAAATATAGATCCTACAACCAAAATACTCGACAAAATCCAAAAAAATCGAAGTTGATTTTATATGAAATTATTAAAATTTGACCCTTCCAACTAAAATTTTTTCATAATCCAACGAAATTGAAGTTATTTTCATCTAAATTTACTCAAATATAGAACCTACAACAAAAATACTCAACAAAATCCAAAAAAATCGAAGTTGATTTCAAATAAATTTATTAAAATTTGACCCTTCCAACTAAAATTTTTTTCATAATCCAACGAAATTGAAGTTATTTTCATCTAAATTTACTCAAATATAGAACCTACAACAAAAATACTCAACAAAATCCAAAAAAATCGAAGTTGATTTCAAATAAATTTATTAAAATTTGACACTTCCAACTAAATTTTTTTTCACAATCCAACAAAATTGAAGTTATTTTCATCTAAATTTACTCATATATGGATCCTACAACAAAAATACTCAACAAAATCCAAAATAATCGAAGTTGATTTGAAATAAATTTAATAAAACTTGATACTTCCAACTAAAATTTTTTTCACAATCCAACAAAATTGAAGTTATTTTCATCTAAATTTAATCAAATATAGATCCTACAACAAAAATACTCGACAAAATCCAAAAAAATCGAAGTTGATTTCATATGAATTTATTAAAATTTGACACTTCCAACTAAAATTTTTTTTGTAATCCAACAAAATTGAAGTTATTTTCATCTAAATTTAGTCAAATATAGATCCTACAACCAAAATACTCATCAAAATCCAAAAAATCGAAGTTGATTTCAAATGAATTTATTAAAATTTGACAAAATTCTTGTCTACATCCAAGAAAATTGAAGTTATTTTCATCTAAATTTACTCAAATATAGATCCTACAACTAAAATACTCAACAAAATCCAAAATAATCGAAGTTGATTTCAAATGAATTTATTAAAATTTGACCAAAATCTTGTCAAAATCCAAGAAAATTGAAGTTATTTTAATCTAAATTTAGTCAAATATAGATTCTACAACAAAAATACTCAACAAAATCCAAAATAATCGAAGTTGATTTCAAATGAATTTATTAAAATTTGACCAAAATCTTGTCAAAATCCAAGAAAATTGAAGTTATTTTCATCTAAATTTAGTCAAATATAGATCCTACAACCAAAATACTCGACAAAATCCAAAAAAATCGAAGTTGATTTTATATGAAATTATTAAAATTGGACACTTCCAACTAAAATTTTTTCATAATCCAACGAAATTGAAGTTATTTTCATCTAAATTTACTCAAATATAGAACCTACAACAAAAATAATCATCAAAATCCAAAAAAATCGAAGTTCATTTCAAATAAATTTATTAAAATTTGATACTTCCAACTAAAATTTTTTTCACAATCCAACAAAATTGAAGTTATTTTCATCTAAATTTACTCAAATATAGAACCTACAACAAAAATACTCAACAAAATCCAAAAAAATCGAAGTTGATTTCAAATAAATTTATTAAAATTTGACACTTCCAACTAAATTTTTTTTCACAATCCAACAAAATTGAAGTTATTTTCATCTAAATTTACTCATATATGGATCCTACAACAAAAATACTCAACAAAATCCAAAATAATCGAAGTTGATTTGAAATAAATTTAATAAAACTTGATACTTCCAACTAAAATTTTTTTCACAATCCAACAAAATTGAAGTTATTTTCATCTAAATTTAATCAAATATAGATCCTACAACAAAAATACTCGACAAAATCCAAAAAAATCGAAGTTGATTTCATATGAATTTATTAAAATTTGACACTTCCAACTAAAATTTTGTTTGTAATCCAACAAAATTGAAGTTATTTTCATCTAAATTTAGTCAAATATAGATCCTACAACCAAAATACTCATCAAAATCCAAAAAATCGAAGTTGATTTCAAATGAATTTATTAAAATTTGACAAAATTCTTGTCTACATCCAAGAAAATTGAAGTTATTTTCATCTAAATTTACTCAAATATAGATCCTACAACTAAAATACTCAACAAAATCCAAAATAATCGAAGTTGATTTCAAATGAATTTATTAAAATTTGACCAAAATCTTGTCAAAATCCAAGAAAATTGAAGTTATTTTAATCTAAATTTAGTCAAATATAGATTCTACAACAAAAATACTCAACAAAATCCAAAATAATCGAAGTTGATTTCAAATGAATTTATTAAAATTTGACCAAAATCTTGTCAAAATCCAAGAAAATTGAAGTTATTTTCATCTAAATTTAGTCAAATATAGATCCTACAACCAAAATACTCGACAAAATCCAAAAAAATCGAAGTTGATTTTATATGAAATTATTAAAATTTGACCCTTCCAACTAAAATTTTTTCATAATCCAACGAAATTGAAGTTATTTTCATCTAAATTTACTCAAATATAGAACCTACAACAAAAATACTCAACAAAATCCAAAAAAATCGAAGTTGATTTCAAATAAATTTATTAAAATTTGACCCTTCCAACTAAAATTTTTTTCATAATCCAACGAAATTGAAGTTATTTTCATCTAAATTTACTCAAATATAGAACCTACAACAAAAATACTCAACAAAATCCAAAAAAATCGAAGTTGATTTCAAATAAATTTATTAAAATTTGACACTTCCAACTAAATTTTTTTTCACAATCCAACAAAATTGAAGTTATTTTCATCTAAATTTACTCATATATGGATCCTACAACAAAAATACTCAACAAAATCCAAAATAATCGAAGTTGATTTGAAATAAATTTAATAAAACTTGATACTTCCAACTAAAATTTTTTTCACAATCCAACAAAATTGAAGTTATTTTCATCTAAATTTAATCAAATATAGATCCTACAACAAAAATACTCGACAAAATCCAAAAAAATCGAAGTTGATTTCATATGAATTTATTAAAATTTGACACTTCCAACTAAAATTTTTTTTGTAATCCAACAAAATTGAAGTTATTTTCATCTAAATTTAGTCAAATATAGATCCTACAACCAAAATACTCATCAAAATCCAAAAAATCGAAGTTGATTTCAAATGAATTTATTAAAATTTGACAAAATTCTTGTCTACATCCAAGAAAATTGAAGTTATTTTCATCTAAATTTACTCAAATATAGATCCTACAACTAAAATACTCAACAAAATCCAAAATAATCGAAGTTGATTTCAAATGAATTTATTAAAATTTGACCAAAATCTTGTCAAAATCCAAGAAAATTGAAGTTATTTTAATCTAAATTTAGTCAAATATAGATTCTACAACAAAAATACTCAACAAAATCCAAAATAATCGAAGTTGATTTCAAATGAATTTATTAAAATTTGACCAAAATCTTGTCAAAATCCAAGAAAATTGAAGTTATTTTCATCTAAATTTAGTCAAATATAGATCCTACAACCAAAATACTCGACAAAATCCAAAAAAATCGAAGTTGATTTTATATGAAATTATTAAAATTGGACACTTCCAACTAAAATTTTTTCATAATCCAACGAAATTGAAGTTATTTTCATCTAAATTTACTCAAATATAGAACCTACAACAAAAATAATCATCAAAATCCAAAAAAATCGAAGTTCATTTCAAATAAATTTATTAAAATTTGATACTTCCAACTAAAATTTTTTTCACAATCCAACAAAATTGAAGTTATTTTCATCTAAATTTATTCAAATATAGACCCTACAACAAAAATACTGAACAAAATCCAAAAAAATCGAAGTTGATTTCAAATAAATTTATTAAAATTTGACACTTCCAACTAAATTTTTTTTCACAATCCAACAAAATTGAAGTTATTTTCATCTAAATTTACTCATATATGGATCCTACAACAAAAATACTCAACAAAATCCAAAATAATCGAAGTTGATTTCAAATGAATTTATTAAAATTTGACCAAAATCTTGTCCAAATCCAAGAAAATTGAAGTTATTTTCATCTAAATTTAGTCAAATATAGATCCTACAACCAAAATACTCGACAAAATAAAAAAAAATCGAAGTTGATTTTATACGAATTTATTAAAATTTGACCCTTCCAACTAAAATTTTTTCATAATCCAACGAAATTGAAGTTATTTTCATCTAAATTTACTCAAATATAGAACCTACAACAAAAATACTCAACAAAATCCAAAAAAATCGAAGTTGATTTCAAATAAATTTATTAAAATTTGACACTTCCAACTAAATTTTTTTTCACAATCCAACAAAATTGAAGTTATTTTCATCTAAATTTACTCATATATGGATCCTACAACAAAAATACTCAACAAAATCCAAAATAATCGAAGTTGATTTGAAATAAATTTAATAAAACTTGATACTTCCAACTAAAATTTTTTTCACAATCCAACAAAATTGAAGTTATTTTCATCTAAATTTAATCAAATATAGATCCTACAACAAAAATACTCGACAAAATCCAAAAAAATCGAAGTTGATTTCATATGAATTTATTAAAATTTGACACTTCCAACTAAAATTTTTTTTGTAATCCAACAAAATTGAAGTTATTTTCATCTAAATTTAGTCAAATATAGATCCTACAACCAAAATACTCATCAAAATCAAAAAAATCGAAGTTGATTTCAAATGAATTTATTAAAATTTGACAAAATTCTTGTCTACATCCAAGAAAATTGAAGTTATTTTCATCTAAATTTACTCAAATATAGATCCTACAACTAAAATACTCAACAAAATCCAAAATAATCGAAGTTGATTTCAAATGAATTTATTAAAATTTGACCAAAATCTTGTCAAAATCCAAGAAAATTGAAGTTATTTTAATCTAAATTTAGTCAAATATAGATTCTACAACAAAAATACTCAACAAAATCCAAAATAATCGAAGTTGATTTCAAATGAATTTATTAAAATTTGACCAAAATCTTGTCAAAATCCAAGAAAATTGAAGTTATTTTCATCTAAATTTAGTCAAATATAGATCCTACAACCAAAATACTCGACAAAATCCAAAAAAATCGAAGTTGATTTTATATGAAATTATTAAAATTGGACACTTCCAACTAAATTTTTTTTCACAATCCAACAAAATTGAAGTTATTTTCATCTAAATTTACTCATATATGGATCCTACAACAAAAATACTCAACAAAATCCAAAATAATCGAAGTTGATTTGAAATAAATTTAATAAAACTTGATACTTCCAAATAAAATTTTTTTCACAATCCAACAAAATTGAAGTTATTTTCATCTAAATTTAGTCAAATATAGATCCTACAACCAAAATACTCGACAAAATAAAAAAAAATCGAAGTTGATTTTATACGAATTTATTAAAATTTGACCCTTCCAACTAAAATTTTTTCATAATCCAACGAAATTGAAGTTATTTTCATCTAAATTTACTCAAATATAGAACCTACAACAAAAATACTCAACAAAATCCAAAAAAATCGAAGTTGATTTCAAATAAATTTATTAAAATTTGACACTTCCAACTAAATTTTTTTTCACAATCCAACAAAATTGAAGTTATTTTCATCTAAATTTACTCATATATGGATCCTACAACAAAAATACTCAACAAAATCCAAAATAATCGAAGTTGATTTGAAATAAATTTAATAAAACTTGATACTTCCAAATAAAATTTTTTTCACAATCCAACAAAATTGAAGTTATTTTCATCTAAATTTAATCAAATATAGATCCTACAACAAAAATACTCGACAAAATCCAAAAAAATCGAAGTTGATTTCATATGAATTTATTAAAATTTGACACTTCCAACTAAAATTTTTTTTGTAATCCAACAAAATTGAAGTTATTTTCATCTAAATTTAGTCAAATATAGATCCTACAACCAAAATACTCATCAAAATCCAAAAAATCGAAGTTGATTTCAAATGAATTTATTAAAATTTGACAAAATTCTTGTCTACATCCAAGAAAATTGAAGTTATTTTCATCTAAATTTACTCAAATATAGATCCTACAACTAAAATACTCAACAAAATCCAAAATAATCGAAGTTGATTTCAAATGAATTTAATAAAATTTGACCAAAATCTTGTCAAAATCCAAGAAAATTGAAGTTATTTTAATCTAAATTTAGTCAAATATAGATTCTACAACAAAAATACTCAACAAAATCCAAAATAATCGAAGTTGATTTCAAATAAATTTATTAAAATTTGACACTTCCAACTAAATTTTTTTTCACAATCCAACAAAATTGAAGTTATTTTCATCTAAATTTACTCATATATGGATCCTACAACAAAAATACTCAACAAAATCCAAAATAATCGAAGTTGATTTGAAATAAATTTAATAAAACTTGATACTTCCAAATAAATTTTTTTTCACAATCCAACTAAATTGAAGTTATTTTCATCTAAATTTAATCAAATATAGATCCTACAACAAAAATACTCGACAAAATCCAAAAAAATCGAAGTTGATTTCATATGAATTTATTAAAATTTGACACTTCCAACTAAAATTTTTTTTGTAATCCAACAAAATTGAAGTTATTTTCATCTAAATTTAGTCAAATATAGATCCTACAACCAAAATACTCATCAAAATCCAAAAAATCGAAGTTGATTTCAAATGAATTTATTAAAATTTGATACTTCCAACTAAAATTTTTTTCACAATCCAACAAAATTGAAGTTATTTTCATCTAAATTTATTCAAATATAGACCCTACAACAAAAATACTGAACAAAATCCAAAAAAATCGAAGTTGATTTCAAATAAATTTATTAAAATTTGACACTTCCAACTAAAATTTTTTTCACAATCCAACAAAATTGAAGTTATTTTCATCTAAATTTACTCAAATATAGATCCTACAACAAAAATACTCAACAAAATCCAAAAAAATCGAAGTTGATTTCAAATGAATTTATTAAAATTTGACCAAAATCTTGTCCAAATCCAAGAAAATTGAAGTTATTTTCATCTAAATTTAGTCAAATATAGATCCTACAACCAAAATACTCGACAAAATAAAAAAAAATCGAAGTTGATTTTATACGAATTTATTAAAATTTGACCCTTCCAACTAAAATTTTTTCATAATCCAACGAAATTGAAGTTATTTTCATCTAAATTTACTCAAATATAGAACCTACAACAAAAATACTCAACAAAATCCAAAAAAATCGAAGTTGATTTCAAATAAATTTATTAAAATTTGACACTTCCAACTAAATTTTTTTTCACAATCCAACAAAATTGAAGTTATTTTCATCTAAATTTACTCATATATGGATCCTACAACAAAAATACTCAACAAAATCCAAAATAATCGAAGTTGATTTGAAATAAATTTAATAAAACTTGATACTTCCAACTAAAATTTTTTTCACAATCCAACAAAATTGAAGTTATTTTCATCTAAATTTAATCAAATATAGATCCTACAACAAAAATACTCGACAAAATCCAAAAAAATCGAAGTTGATTTCATATGAATTTATTAAAATTTGACACTTCCAACTAAAATTTTTTTTGTAATCCAACAAAATTGAAGTTATTTTCATCTAAATTTAGTCAAATATAGATCCTACAACCAAAATACTCATCAAAATCCAAAAAATCGAAGTTGATTTCAAATGAATTTATTAAAATTTGACAAAATTCTTGTCTACATCCAAGAAAATTGAAGTTATTTTCATCTAAATTTACTCAAATATAGATCCTACAACTAAAATACTCAACAAAATCCAAAATAATCGAAGTTGATTTCAAATGAATTTATTAAAATTTGACCAAAATCATGTCAAAATCCAAGAAAATTGAAGTTATTTTAATCTAAATTTAGTCAAATATAGATTCTACAACAAAAATACTCAACAAAATCCAAAATAATCGAAGTTGATTTCAAATGAATTTATTAAAATTTGACCAAAATCTTGTCAAAATCCAAGAAAATTGAAGTTATTTTCATCTAAATTTAGTCAAATATAGATCCTACAACCAAAATACTCGACAAAATCCAAAAAAATCGAAGTTGATTTTATATGAAATTATTAAAATTGGACACTTCCAACTAAAATTTTTTTCACAATCCAACAAAATTGAAGTTATTTTCATCTAAATTTATTCAAATATAGACCCTACAACAAAAATACTGAACAAAATCCAAAAAAATCGAAGTTGATTTCAAATAAATTTATTAAAATTTGACACTTCCAACTAAAATTTTTTTCACAATCCAACAAAATTGAAGTTATTTTCATCTAAATTTACTCAAATATAGATCCTACAACAAAAATACTCAACAAAATCCAAAAAAATCGAAGTTGATTTCAAATGAATTTATTAAAATTTGACCAAAATCTTGTCAAAATCCAAGAAAATTGAAGTTATTTTCATCTAAATTTAGTCAAATATAGATCCTACAACCAAAATACTCGACAAAATAAAAAAAAATCGAAGTTGATTTTATACGAATTTATTAAAATTTGACCCTTCCAACTAAAATTTTTTCATAATCCAACGAAATTGAAGTTATTTTCATCTAAATTTACTCAAATATAGAACCTACAACAAAAATACTCAACAAAATCCAAAAAAATCGAAGTTGATTTCAAATAAATTTATTAAAATTTGACACTTCCAACTAAATTTTTTTTCACAATCCAACAAAATTGAAGTTATTTTCATCTAAATTTACTCATATATGGATCCTACAACAAAAATACTCAACAAAATCCAAAATAATCGAAGTTGATTTGAAATAAATTTAATAAAACTTGATACTTCCAACTAAAATTTTTTTCACAATCCAACAAAATTGAAGTTATTTTCATCTAAATTTAATCAAATATAGATCCTACAACAAAAATACTCGACAAAATCCAAAAAAATCGAAGTTGATTTCATATGAATTTATTAAAATTTGACACTTCCAACTAAAATTTTTTTTGTAATCCAACAAAATTGAAGTTATTTTCATCTAAATTTAGTCAAATATAGATCCTACAACCAAAATACTCATCAAAATCCAAAAAATCGAAGTTGATTTCAAATGAATTTATTAAAATTTGACAAAATTCATGTCTACATCCAAGAAAATTGAAGTTATTTTCATCTAAATTTACTCAAATATAGATCCTACAACTAAAATACTCAACAAAATCCAAAATAATCGAAGTTGATTTCAAATGAATTTATTAAAATTTGACCAAAATCTTGTCAAAATCCAAGAAAATTGAAGTTATTTTAATCTAAATTTAGTCAAATATAGATTCTACAACAAAAATACTCAACAAAATCCAAAATAATCGAAGTTGATTTCAAATGAATTTATTAAAATTTGACCGAAATCTTGTCAAAATCCAAGAAAATTGAAGTTATTTTCATCTAAATTTAGTCAAATATAGATCCTACAACCAAAATACTCGACAAAATCCAAAAAAATCGAAGTTGATTTTATATGAAATTATTAAAATTGGACACTTCCAACTAAAATTTTTTCATAATCCAACGAAATTGAAGTTATTTTCATCTAAATTTACTCAAATATAGAACCTACAACAAAAATACTCATCAAAATCCAAAAAATCGAAGTTGATTTCAAATGAATTTATTAAAATTTGACAAAATTCTTGTCTACATCCAAGAAAATTGAAGTTATTTTCATCTAAATTTACTCAAATATAGATCCTACAACTAAAATACTCAACAAAATCCAAAATAATCGAAGTTGATTTCAAATGAATTTATTAAAATTTGACCAAAATCATGTCAAAATCCAAGAAAATTGAAGTTATTTTAATCTAAATTTAGTCAAATATAGATTCTACAACAAAAATACTCAACAAAATCCAAAATAATCGAAGTTGATTTCAAATGAATTTATTAAAATTTGACCAAAATCTTGTCAAAATCCAAGAAAATTGAAGTTATTTTCATCTAAATTTAGTCAAATATAGATCCTACAACCAAAATACTCGACAAAATCCAAAAAAATCGAAGTTGATTTTATATGAAATTATTAAAATTGGACACTTCCAACTAAAATTTTTTTCACAATCCAACAAAATTGAAGTTATTTTCATCTAAATTTATTCAAATATAGACCCTACAACAAAAATACTGAACAAAATCCAAAAAAATCGAAGTTGATTTCAAATAAATTTATTAAAATTTGACACTTCCAACTAAAATTTTTTTCACAATCCAACAAAATTGAAGTTATTTTCATCTAAATTTACTCAAATATAGATCCTACAACAAAAATACTCAACAAAATCCAAAAAAATCGAAGTTGATTTCAAATGAATTTATTAAAATTTGACCAAAATCTTGTCAAAATCCAAGAAAATTGAAGTTATTTTCATCTAAATTTAGTCAAATATAGATCCTACAACCAAAATACTCGACAAAATAAAAAAAAATCGAAGTTGATTTTATACGAATTTATTAAAATTTGACCCTTCCAACTAAAATTTTTTCATAATCCAACGAAATTGAAGTTATTTTCATCTAAATTTACTCAAATATAGAACCTACAACAAAAATACTCAACAAAATCCAAAAAAATCGAAGTTGATTTCAAATAAATTTATTAAAATTTGACACTTCCAACTAAATTTTTTTTCACAATCCAACAAAATTGAAGTTATTTTCATCTAAATTTACTCATATATGGATCCTACAACAAAAATACTCAACAAAATCCAAAATAATCGAAGTTGATTTGAAATAAATTTAATAAAACTTGATACTTCCAACTAAAATTTTTTTCACAATCCAACAAAATTGAAGTTATTTTCATCTAAATTTAATCAAATATAGATCCTACAACAAAAATACTCGACAAAATCCAAAAAAATCGAAGTTGATTTCATATGAATTTATTAAAATTTGACACTTCCAACTAAAATTTTTTTTGTAATCCAACAAAATTGAAGTTATTTTCATCTAAATTTAGTCAAATATAGATCCTACAACCAAAATACTCATCAAAATCCAAAAAATCGAAGTTGATTTCAAATGAATTTATTAAAATTTGACAAAATTCATGTCTACATCCAAGAAAATTGAAGTTATTTTCATCTAAATTTACTCAAATATAGATCCTACAACTAAAATACTCAACAAAATCCAAAATAATCGAAGTTGATTTCAAATGAATTTATTAAAATTTGACCAAAATCTTGTCAAAATCCAAGAAAATTGAAGTTATTTTAATCTAAATTTAGTCAAATATAGATTCTACAACAAAAATACTCAACAAAATCCAAAATAATCGAAGTTGATTTCAAATGAATTTATTAAAATTTGACCAAAATCTTGTCAAAATCCAAGAAAATTGAAGTTATTTTCATCTAAATTTAGTCAAATATAGATCCTACAACCAAAATACTCGACAAAATCCAAAAAAATCGAAGTTGATTTTATATGAAATTATTAAAATTGGACACTTCCAACTAAAATTTTTTCATAATCCAACGAAATTGAAGTTATTTTCATCTAAATTTACTCAAATATAGAACCTACAACAAAAATACTCATCAAAATCCAAAAAAATCGAAGTTGATTTCAAATAAATTTATTAAAATTTGATACTTCCAACTAAAATTTTTTTCACAATCCAACAAAATTGAAGTTATTTTCATCTAAATTTATTCAAATATAGACCCTACAACAAAAATACTGAACAAAATCCAAAAAAATCGAAGTTGATTTCAAATAAATTTATTAAAATTTGACACTTCCAACTAAAATTTTTTTCACAATCCAACAAAATTGAAGTTATTTTCATCTAAATTTACTCAAATATAGATCCTACAACAAAAATACTCAACAAAATCCAAAAAAATCGAAGTTGATTTCAAATGAATTTATTAAAATTTGACCAAAATCTTGTCAAAATCCAAGAAAATTGAAGTTATTTTCATCTAAATTTAGTCAAATATAGATCCTACAACCAAAATACTCGACAAAATAAAAAAAAATCGAAGTTGATTTTATACGAATTTATTAAAATTTGACCCTTCCAACTAAAATTTTTTCATAATCCAACGAAATTGAAGTTATTTTCATCTAAATTTACTCAAATATAGAACCTACAACAAAAATACTCAACAAAATCCAAAAAAATCGAAGTTGATTTCAAATAAATTTATTAAAATTTGACACTTCCAACTAAATTTTTTTTCACAATCCAACAAAATTGAAGTTATTTTCATCTAAATTTACTCATATATGGATCCTACAACAAAAATACTCAACAAAATCCAAAATAATCGAAGTTGATTTGAAATAAATTTAATAAAACTTGATACTTCCAACTAAAATTTTTTTCACAATCCAACAAAATTGAAGTTATTTTCATCTAAATTTAATCAAATATAGATCCTACAACAAAAATACTCGACAAAATCCAAAAAAATCGAAGTTGATTTCATATGAATTTATTAAAATTTGACACTTCCAACTAAAATTTTTTTTGTAATCCAACAAAATTGAAGTTATTTTCATCTAAATTTAGTCAAATATAGATCCTACAACCAAAATACTCATCAAAATCCAAAAAATCGAAGTTGATTTCAAATGAATTTATTAAAATTTGACAAAATTCATGTCTACATCCAAGAAAATTGAAGTTATTTTCATCTAAATTTACTCAAATATAGATCCTACAACTAAAATACTCAACAAAATCCAAAATAATCGAAGTTGATTTCAAATGAATTTATTAAAATTTGACCAAAATCTTGTCAAAATCCAAGAAAATTGAAGTTATTTTAATCTAAATTTAGTCAAATATAGATTCTACAACAAAAATACTCAACAAAATCCAAAATAATCGAAGTTGATTTCAAATGAATTTATTAAAATTTGACCAAAATCTTGTCAAAATCCAAGAAAATTGAAGTTATTTTCATCTAAATTTAGTCAAATATAGATCCTACAACCAAAATACTCGACAAAATCCAAAAAAATCGAAGTTGATTTTATATGAAATTATTAAAATTGGACACTTCCAACTGAAAATTTTTTCATAATCCAACGAAATTGAAGTTATTTTCATCTAAATTTACTCAAATATAGAACCTACAACAAAAATACTCATCAAAATCCAAAAAATCGAAGTTGATTTCAAATGAATTTATTAAAATTTGACAAAATTCTTGTCTACATCCAAGAAAATTGAAGTTATTTTCATCTAAATTTACTCAAATATAGATCCTACAACTAAAATACTCAACAAAATCCAAAATAATCGAAGTTGATTTCAAATGAATTTATTAAAATTTGACCAAAATCATGTCAAAATCCAAGAAAATTGAAGTTATTTTAATCTAAATTTAGTCAAATATAGATTCTACAACAAAAATACTCAACAAAATCCAAAATAATCGAAGTTGATTTCAAATGAATTTATTAAAATTTGACCAAAATCTTGTCAAAATCCAAGAAAATTGAAGTTATTTTCATCTAAATTTAGTCAAATATAGATCCTACAACCAAAATACTCGACAAAATCCAAAAAAATCGAAGTTGATTTTATATGAAATTATTAAAATTGGACACTTCCAACTAAAATTTTTTTCACAATCCAACAAAATTGAAGTTATTTTCATCTAAATTTATTCAAATATAGACCCTACAACAAAAATACTGAACAAAATCCAAAAAAATCGAAGTTGATTTCAAATAAATTTATTAAAATTTGACACTTCCAACTAAAATTTTTTTCACAATCCAACAAAATTGAAGTTATTTTCATCTAAATTTACTCAAATATAGATCCTACAACAAAAATACTCAACAAAATCCAAAAAAATCGAAGTTGATTTCAAATGAATTTATTAAAATTTGACCAAAATCTTGTCAAAATCCAAGAAAATTGAAGTTATTTTCATCTAAATTTAGTCAAATATAGATCCTACAACCAAAATACTCGACAAAATAAAAAAAAATCGAAGTTGATTTTATACGAATTTATTAAAATTTGACCCTTCCAACTAAAATTTTTTCATAATCCAACGAAATTGAAGTTATTTTCATCTAAATTTACTCAAATATAGAACCTACAACAAAAATACTCAACAAAATCCAAAAAAATCGAAGTTGATTTCAAATAAATTTATTAAAATTTGACACTTCCAACTAAATTTTTTTTCACAATCCAACAAAATTGAAGTTATTTTCATCTAAATTTACTCATATATGGATCCTACAACAAAAATACTCAACAAAATCCAAAATAATCGAAGTTGATTTGAAATAAATTTAATAAAACTTGATACTTCCAACTAAAATTTTTTTCACAATCCAACAAAATTGAAGTTATTTTCATCTAAATTTAATCAAATATAGATCCTACAACAAAAATACTCGACAAAATCCAAAAAAATCGAAGTTGATTTCATATGAATTTATTAAAATTTGACACTTCCAACTAAAATTTTTTTTGTAATCCAACAAAATTGAAGTTATTTTCATCTAAATTTAGTCAAATATAGATCCTACAACCAAAATACTCATCAAAATCCAAAAAATCGAAGTTGATTTCAAATGAATTTATTAAAATTTGACAAAATTCATGTCTACATCCAAGAAAATTGAAGTTATTTTCATCTAAATTTACTCAAATATAGATCCTACAACTAAAATACTCAACAAAATCCAAAATAATCGAAGTTGATTTCAAATGAATTTATTAAAATTTGACCAAAATCTTGTCAAAATCCAAGAAAATTGAAGTTATTTTAATCTAAATTTAGTCAAATATAGATTCTACAACAAAAATACTCAACAAAATCCAAAATAATCGAAGTTGATTTCAAATGAATTTATTAAAATTTGACCAAAATCTTGTCAAAATCCAAGAAAATTGAAGTTATTTTCATCTAAATTTAGTCAAATATAGATCCTACAACCAAAATACTCGACAAAATCCAAAAAAATCGAAGTTGATTTTATATGAAATTATTAAAATTGGACACTTCCAACTAAAATTTTTTCATAATCCAACGAAATTGAAGTTATTTTCATCTAAATTTACTCAAATATAGAACCTACAACAAAAATACTCATCAAAATCCAAAAAAATCGAAGTTGATTTCAAATAAATTTATTAAAATTTGATACTTCCAACTAAAATTTTTTTCACAATCCAACAAAATTGAAGTTATTTTCATCTAAATTTATTCAAATATAGACCCTACAACAAAAATACTGAACAAAATCCAAAAAAATCGAAGTTGATTTCAAATAAATTTATTAAAATTTGACACTTCCAACTAAAATTTTTTTCACAATCCAACAAAATTGAAGTTATTTTCATCTAAATTTACTCAAATATAGATCCTACAACAAAAATACTCAACAAAATCCAAAAAAATCGAAGTTGATTTCAAATGAATTTATTAAAATTTGACCAAAATCTTGTCAAAATCCAAGAAAATTGAAGTTATTTTCATCTAAATTTAGTCAAATATAGATCCTACAACCAAAATACTCGACAAAATAAAAAAAAATCGAAGTTGATTTTATACGAATTTATTAAAATTTGACCCTTCCAACTAAAATTTTTTCATAATCCAACGAAATTGAAGTTATTTTCATCTAAATTTACTCAAATATAGAACCTACAACAAAAATACTCAACAAAATCCAAAAAAATCGAAGTTGATTTCAAATAAATTTATTAAAATTTGACACTTCCAACTAAAATTTTTTTCACAATCCAACAAAATTGAAGTTATTTTCATCTAAAATTACTCAAATATAGATCCTACAACAAAAATACTCAACAAAATCCAAAAAAATCGAAGTTGATTTCAAATGAATTTATTAAAATTTGACCAAAATCTTGTCAAAATCCAAGAAAATTGAAGTTATTTTCATCTAAATTTAGTCAAATATAGATCCTACAACCAAAATACTCGACAAAATTAAAAAAAATCGAAGTTGATTTTATACGAATTTATTAAAATTTGACCCTTCCAACTAAAATTTTTTCATAATCCAACGAAATTGAAGTTATTTTCATCTAAATTTATTCAAATATAGAACCTACAACAAAAATACTCAACAAAATCCAAAAAAATCGAAGTTGATTTCAAATAAATTTATTAAAATTTGACACTTCCAACTAAATTTTTTTTCACAATCCAACAAAATTGAAGTTATTTTCATCTAAATTTACTCATATATGGATCCTACAACAAAAATACTCAACAAAATCCAAAATAATCGAAGTTGATTTGAAATAAATTTAATAAAACTTGATACTTCCAACTAAAATTTTTTTCACAATCCAAGAAAATTGAAGTTATTTTCATCTAAATTTACTCAAATATAGATCCTACAACTAAAATACTCAACAAAATCCAAAATAATCGAAGTTGATTTCAAATGAATTTATTAAAATTTGACCAAAATCTTGTCAAAATCCAAGAAAATTGAAGTTATTTTAATCTAAATTTAGTCAAATATAGATTCTACAACAAAAATACTCAACAAAATCCAAAATAATCGAAGTTGATTTCAAATGAATTTATTAAAATTTGACCAAAATCTTGTCAAAATCCAAGAAAATTGAAGTTATTTTCATCTAAATTTAGTCAAATATAGATCCTACAACCAAAATACTCGACAAAATCCAAAAAAATCGAAGTTGATTTTATATGAAATTATTAAAATTGGACACTTCCAACTAAAATTTTTTCATAATCCAACGAAATTGAAGTTATTTTCATCTAAATTTACTCAAATATAGAACCTACAACTAAAATACTCATCAAAATCCAAAAAAATCGAAGTTGATTTCAAATAAATTTATTAAAATTTGATACTTCCAACTAAAATTTTTTTCACAATCCAACAAAATTGAAGTTATTTTCATCTAAATTTATTCAAATATAGACCCTACAACAAAAATACTGAACAAAATCCAAAAAAATCGAAGTTGATTTCAAATAAATTTATTAAAATTTGACACTTCCAACTAAAATTTTTTTCACAATCCAACAAAATTGAAGTTATTTTCATCTAAATTTACTCAAATATAGATCCTACAACAAAAATACTCAACAAAATCCAAAAAAATCGAAGTTGATTTCAAATGAATTTATTAAAATTTGACCAAAATCTTGTCCAAATCCAAGAAAATTGAAGTTATTTTCATCTAAATTTAGTCAAATATAGATCCTACAACCAAAATACTCGACAAAATAAAAAAAAATCGAAGTTGATTTTATACGAATTTATTAAAATTTGACCCTTCCAACTAAAATTTTTTCATAATCCAACGAAATTGAAGTTATTTTCATCTAAATTTACTCAAATATAGAACCTACAACAAAAATACTCAACAAAATCCAAAAAAATCGAAGTTGATTTCAAATAAATTTATTAAAATTTGACACTTCCAACTAAAATTTTTTTCACAATCCAACAAAATTGAAGTTATTTTCATCTAAAATTACTCAAATATAGATCCTACAACAAAAATACTCAACAAAATCCAAAAAAATCGAAGTTGATTTCAAATGAATTTATTAAAATTTGACCAAAATCTTGTCAAAATCCAAGAAAATTGAAGTTATTTTCATCTAAATTTAGTCAAATATAGATCCTACAACCAAAATACTCGACAAAATAAAAAAAAATCGAAGTTGATTTTATACGAATTTATTAAAATTTGACCCTTCCAACTAAAATTTTTTCATAATCCAACGAAATTGAAGTTATTTTCATCTAAATTTACTCAAATATAGAACCTACAACAAAAATACTCAACAAAATCCAAAAAAATCGAAGTTGATTTCAAATAAATTTATTAAAATTTGACACTTCCAACTAAATTTTTTTTCACAATCCAACAAAATTGAAGTTATTTTCATCTAAATTTACTCATATATGGATCCTACAACAAAAATACTCAACAAAATCCAAAATAATCGAAGTTGATTTGAAATAAATTTAATAAAACTTGATACTTCCAACTAAAATTTTTTTCACAATCCAACAAAATTGAAGTTATTTTCATCTAAATTTAATCAAATATAGATCCTACAACAAAAATACTCGACAAAATCCAAAAAAATCGAAGTTGATTTCATATGAATTTATTAAAATTTGACACTTCCAACTAAAATTTTTTTTGTAATCCAACAAAATTGAAGTTATTTTCATCTAAATTTAGTCAAATATAGATCCTACAACCAAAATACTCATCAAAATCCAAAAAATCGAAGTTGATTTCAAATGAATTTATTAAAATTTGACAAAATTCTTGTCTACATCCAAGAAAATTGAAGTTATTTTCATCTAAATTTACTCAAATATAGATCCTACAACTAAAATACTCAACAAAATCCAAAATAATCGAAGTTGATTTCAAATGAATTTATTAAAATTTGACCAAAATCTTGTCAAAATCCAAGAAAATTGAAGTTATTTTAATCTAAATTTAGTCAAATATAGATTCTACAACAAAAATACTCAACAAAATCCAAAATAATCGAAGTTGATTTCAAATGAATTTATTAAAATTTGACCAAAATCTTGTCAAAATCCAAGAAAATTGAAGTTATTTTCATCTAAATTTAGTCAAATATAGATCCTACAACCAAAATACTCGACAAAATCCAAAAAAATCGAAGTTGATTTTATATGAAATTATTAAAATTGGACACTTCCAACTAAAATTTTTTCATAATCCAACGAAATTGAAGTTATTTTCATCTAAATTTACTCAAATATAGAACCTACAACTAAAATACTCATCAAAATCCAAAAAAATCGAAGTTGATTTCAAATAAATTTATTAAAATTTGATACTTCCAACTAAAATTTTTTTCACAATCCAACAAAATTGAAGTTATTTTCATCTAAATTTATTCAAATATAGACCCTACAACAAAAATACTGAACAAAATCCAAAAAAATCGAAGTTGATTTCAAATAAATTTATTAAAATTTGACACTTCCAACTAAAATTTTTTTCACAATCCAACAAAATTGAAGTTATTTTCATCTAAATTTACTCAAATATAGATCCTACAACAAAAATACTCAACAAAATCCAAAAAAATCGAAGTTGATTTCAAATGAATTTATTAAAATTTGACCAAAATCTTGTCCAAATCCAAGAAAATTGAAGTTATTTTCATCTAAATTTAGTCAAATATAGATCCTACAACCAAAATACTCGACAAAATAAAAAAAAATCGAAGTTGATTTTATACGAATTTATTAAAATTTGACCCTTCCAACTAAAATTTTTTCATAATCCAACGAAATTGAAGTTATTTTCATCTAAATTTACTCAAATATAGAACCTACAACAAAAATACTCAACAAAATCCAAAAAAATCGAAGTTGATTTCAAATAAATTTATTAAAATTTGACACTTCCAACTAAATTTTTTTTCACAATCCAACAAAATTGAAGTTATTTTCATCTAAATTTACTCATATATGGATCCTACAACAAAAATACTCAACAAAATCCAAAATAATCGAAGTTGATTTGAAATAAATTTAATAAAACTTGATACTTCCAACTAAAATTTTTTTCACAATCCAACAAAATTGAAGTTATTTTCATCTAAATTTAATCAAATATAGATCCTACAACAAAAATACTCGACAAAATCCAAAAAAATCGAAGTTGATTTCATATGAATTTATTAAAATTTGACACTTCCAACTAAAATTTTTTTTGTAATCCAACAAAATTGAAGTTATTTTCATCTAAATTTAGTCAAATATAGATCCTACAACCAAAATACTCATCAAAATCCAAAAAATCGAAGTTGATTTCAAATGAATTTATTAAAATTTGACAAAATTCTTGTCTACATCCAAGAAAATTGAAGTTATTTTCATCTAAATTTACTCAAATATAGATCCTACAACTAAAATACTCAACAAAATCCAAAATAATCGAAGTTGATTTCAAATGAATTTATTAAAATTTGACCAAAATCTTGTCAAAATCCAAGAAAATTGAAGTTATTTTAATCTAAATTTAGTCAAATATAGATTCTACAACAAAAATACTCAACAAAATCCAAAATAATCGAAGTTGATTTCAAATGAATTTATTAAAATTTGACCAAAATCTTGTCAAAATCCAAGAAAATTGAAGTTATTTTCATCTAAATTTAGTCAAATATAGATCCTACAACCAAAATACTCGACAAAATCCAAAAAAATCGAAGTTGATTTTATATGAAATTATTAAAATTGGACACTTCCAACTAAAATTTTTTCATAATCCAACGAAATTGAAGTTATTTTCATCTAAATTTACTCAAATATAGAACCTACAACTAAAATACTCATCAAAATCCAAAAAAATCGAAGTTGATTTCAAATAAATTTATTAAAATTTGATACTTCCAACTAAAATTTTTTTCACAATCCAACAAAATTGAAGTTATTTTCATCTAAATTTATTCAAATATAGACCCTACAACAAAAATACTGAACAAAATCCAAAAAAATCGAAGTTGATTTCAAATAAATTTATTAAAATTTGACACTTCCAACTAAAATTTTTTTCACAATCCAACAAAATTGAAGTTATTTTCATCTAAATTTACTCAAATATAGATCCTACAACAAAAATACTCAACAAAATCCAAAAAAATCGAAGTTGATTTCAAATGAATTTATTAAAATTTGACCAAAATCTTGTCCAAATCCAAGAAAATTGAAGTTATTTTCATCTAAATTTAGTCAAATATAGATCCTACAACCAAAATACTCGACAAAATAAAAAAAAATCGAAGTTGATTTTATACGAATTTATTAAAATTTGACCCTTCCAACTAAAATTTTTTCATAATCCAACGAAATTGAAGTTATTTTCATCTAAATTTACTCAAATATAGAACCTACAACAAAAATACTCAACAAAATCCAAAAAAATCGAAGTTGATTTCAAATAAATTTATTAAAATTTGACACTTCCAACTAAATTTTTTTTCACAATCCAACAAAATTGAAGTTATTTTCATCTAAATTTACTCATATATGGATCCTACAACAAAAATACTCAACAAAATCCAAAATAATCGAAGTTGATTTGAAATAAATTTAATAAAACTTGATACTTCCAACTAAAATTTTTTTCACAATCCAACAAAATTGAAGTTATTTTCATCTAAATTTAATCAAATATAGATCCTACAACAAAAATACTCGACAAAATCCAAAAAAATCGAAGTTGATTTCATATGAATTTATTAAAATTTGACACTTCCAACTAAAATTTTTTTTGTAATCCAACAAAATTGAAGTTATTTTCATCTAAATTTAGTCAAATATAGATCCTACAACCAAAATACTCATCAAAATCCAAAAAATCGAAGTTGATTTCAAATGAATTTATTAAAATTTGACAAAATTCTTGTCTACATCCAAGAAAATTGAAGTTATTTTCATCTAAATTTACTCAAATATAGATCCTACAACTAAAATACTCAACAAAATCCAAAATAATCGAAGTTGATTTCAAATGAATTTATTAAAATTTGACCAAAATCTTGTCAAAATCCAAGAAAATTGAAGTTATTTTAATCTAAATTTAGTCAAATATAGATTCTACAACAAAAATACTCAACAAAATCCAAAATAATCGAAGTTGATTTCAAATGAATTTATTAAAATTTGACCAAAATCTTGTCAAAATCCAAGAAAATTGAAGTTATTTTCATCTAAATTTAGTCAAATATAGATCCTACAACCAAAATACTCGACAAAATCCAAAAAAATCGAAGTTGATTTTATATGAAATTATTAAAATTGGACACTTCCAACTAAAATTTTTTTCACAATCCAACAAAATTGAAGTTATTTTCATCTAAATTTATTCAAATATAGACCCTACAACAAAAATACTGAACAAAATCCAAAAAAATCGAAGTTGATTTCAAATAAATTTATTAAAATTTGACACTTCCAACTAAAATTTTTTTCACAATCCAACAAAATTGAAGTTATTTTCATCTAAATTTACTCAAATATAGATCCTACAACAAAAATACTCAACAAAATCCAAAAAAATCGAAGTTGATTTCAAATGAATTTATTAAAATTTGACCAAAATCTTGTCAAAATCCAAGAAAATTGAAGTTATTTTCATCTAAATTTAGTCAAATATAGATCCTACAACCAAAATACTCGACAAAATAAAAAAAAATCGAAGTTGATTTTATACGAATTTATTAAAATTTGACCCTTCCAACTAAAATTTTTTCATAATCCAACGAAATTGAAGTTATTTTCATCTAAATTTACTCAAATATAGAACCTACAACAAAAATACTCAACAAAATCCTAAAAAATCGAAGTTGATTTCAAATAAATTTATTAAAATTTGACACTTCCAACTAAATTTTTTTTCACAATCCAACAAAATTGAAGTTATTTTCATCTAAATTTACTCATATATGGATCCTACAACAAAAATACTCAACAAAATCCAAAATAATCGAAGTTGATTTGAAATAAATTTAATAAAACTTGATACTTCCAACTAAAATTTTTTTCACAATCCAACAAAATTGAAGTTATTTTCATCTAAATTTAATCAAATATAGATCCTACAACAAAAATACTCGACAAAATCCAAAAAAATCGAAGTTGATTTCATATGAATTTATTAAAATTTGACACTTCCAACTAAAATTTTTTTTGTAATCCAACAAAATTGAAGTTATTTTCATCTAAATTTAGTCAAATATAGATCCTACAACCAAAATACTCATCAAAATCCAAAAAATCGAAGTTGATTTCAAATGAATTTATTAAAATTTGACAAAATTCTTGTCTACATCCAAGAAAATTGAAGTTATTTTCATCTAAATTTACTCAAATATAGATCCTACAACTAAAATACTCAACAAAATCCAAAATAATCGAAGTTGATTTCAAATGAATTTATTAAAATTTGACCAAAATCTTGTCAAAATCCAAGAAAATTGAAGTTATTTTAATCTAAATTTAGTCAAATATAGATTCTACAACAAAAATACTCAACAAAATCCAAAATAATCGAAGTTGATTTCAAATGAATTTATTAAAATTTGACCAAAATCTTGTCAAAATCCAAGAAAATTGAAGTTATTTTCATCTAAATTTAGTCAAATATAGATCCTACAACCAAAATACTCGACAAAATCCAAAAAAATCGAAGTTGATTTTATATGCAATTATTAAAATTGGACACTTCCAACTAAAATTTTTTCATAATCCAACGAAATTGAAGTTATTTTCATCTAAATTTACTCAAATATAGAACCTACAACAAAAATAATCATCAAAATCCAAAAAAATCGAAGTTCATTTCAAATAAATTTATTAAAATTTGATACTTCCAACTAAAATTTTTTTCACAATCCAACAAAATTGAAGTTATTTTCATCTAAATTTATTCAAATATAGACCCTACAACAAAAATACTGAACAAAATCCAAAAAAATCGAAGTTGATTTCAAATAAATTTATTAAAATTTGACACTTCCAACTAAAATTTTTTTCACAATCCAACAAAATTGAAGTTATTTTCATCTAAATTTACTCAAATATAGATCCTACAACAAAAATACTCAACAAAATCCAAAAAAATCGAAGTTGATTTCAAATGAATTTATTAAAATTTGACCAAAATCTTGTCCAAATCCAAGAAAATTGAAGTTATTTTCATCTAAATTTAGTCAAATATAGATCCTACAACCAAAATACTCGACAAAATAAAAAAAAATCGAAGTTGATTTTATACGAATTTATTAAAATTTGACCCTTCCAACTAAAATTTTTTCATAATCCAACGAAATTGAAGTTATTTTCATCTAAATTTACTCAAATATAGAACCTACAACAAAAATACTCAACAAAATCCAAAAAAATCGAAGTTGATTTCAAATAAATTTATTAAAATTTGACACTTCCAACTAAATTTTTTTTCACAATCCAACAAAATTGAAGTTATTTTCATCTAAATTTACTCATATATGGATCCTACAACAAAAATACTCACCAAATTCCAAAATAATCGAAGTTGATTTGAAATAAATTTAATAAAACTTGATACTTCCAACTAAAATTTTTTTCACAATCCAACAAAATTGAAGTTATTTTCATCTAAATTTAATCAAATATAGATCCTACAACAAAAATACTCGACAAAATCCAAAAAAATCGAAGTTGATTTCATATGAATTTATTAAAATTTGACACTTCCAACTAAAATTTTTTTTGTAATCCAACAAAATTGAAGTTATTTTCATCTAAATTTAGTCAAATATAGATCCTACAACCAAAATACTCATCAAAATCCAAAAAATCGAAGTTGATTTCAAATGAATTTATTAAAATTTGACAAAATTCTTGTCTACATCCAAGAAAATTGAAGTTATTTTCATCTAAATTTACTCAAATATAGATCCTACAACTAAAATACTCAACAAAATCCAAAATAATCGAAGTTGATTTCAAATGAATTTATTAAAATTTGACCAAAATCTTGTCAAAATCCAAGAAAATTGAAGTTATTTTAATCTAAATTTAGTCAAATATAGATTCTACAACAAAAATACTCAACAAAATCCAAAATAATCGAAGTTGATTTCAAATGAATTTATTAAAATTTGACCAAAATCTTGTCAAAATCCAAGAAAATTGAAGTTATTTTCATCTAAATTTAGTCAAATATAGATCCTACAACCAAAATACTCGACAAAATCCAAAAAAATCGAAGTTGATTTTATATGAAATTATTAAAATTGGACACTTCCAACTAAAATTTTTTCATAATCCAACGAAATTGAAGTTATTTTCATCTAAATTTACTCAAATATAGAACCTACAACAAAAATACTCATCAAAATCCAAAAAATCGAAGTTGATTTCAAATAAATTTATTAAAATTTGATACTTCCAACTAAAATTTTTTTCACAATCCAACAAAATTGAAGTTATTTTCATCTAAATTTATTCAAATATAGACCCTACAACAAAAATACTGAACAAAATCCAAAAAAATCGAAGTTGATTTCAAATGAATTTATTAAAATTTGACAAAATTCTTGTCTACATCCAAGAAAATTGAAGTTATTTTCATCTAAATTTACTCAAATATAGATCCTACAACTAAAATACTCAACAAAATCCAAAATAATCGAAGTTGATTTCAAATGAATTTATTAAAATTTGACCAAAATCTTGTCAAAATCCAAGAAAATTGAAGTTATTTTAATCTAAATTTAGTCAAATATAGATTCTACAACAAAAATACTCAACAAAATCCAAAATAATCGAAGTTGATTTCAAATGAATTTATTAAAATTTTACCAAAATCTTGTCAAAATCCAAGAAAATTGAAGTTATTTTCATCTAAATTTAGTCAAATATAGATCCTACAACCAAAATACTCGACAAAATCCAAAAAAACCGAAGTTGATTTTATATGAAATTATTAAAATTGGACACTTCCAACTAAAATTTTTTCATAATCCAACGAAATTGAAGTTATTTTCATCTAAATTTACTCAAATATAGAACCTACAACAAAAATACTCATCAAAATCCAAAAAAATCGAAGTTGATTTCAAATAAATTTATTAAAATTTGATACTTCCAACTAAAATTTTTTTCACAATCCAACAAAATTGAAGTTATTTTCATCTAAATTTATTCAAATATAGACCCTACAACAAAAATACTGAACAAAATCCAAAAAAATCGAAGTTGATTTCAAATAAATTTATTAAAATTTGACACTTCTAACTAAAATTTTTTTCACAATCCAACAAAATTGAAGTTATTTTCATCTAAATTTACTCAAATATAGATCCTACAACAAAAATACTCAACAAAATCCAAAAAAATCGAAGTTGATTTCAAATGAATTTATTAAAATTTGACCAAAATCTTGTCAAAATCCAAGAAAATTGAAGTTATTTTCATCTAAATTTAGTCAAATATAGATCCTACAACCAAAATACTCGACAAAATAAAAAAAAATCGAAGTTGATTTTATACGAATTTATTAAAATTTGACCCTTCCAACTAAAATTTTTTCATAATCCAACGAAATTGAAGTTATTTTCATCTAAATTTACTCAAATATAGAACCTACAACAAAAATACTCAACAAAATCCAAAAAAATCGAAGTTGATTTCAAATAAATTTATTAAAATTTGACACTTCCAACTAAATTTTTTTTCACAATCCAACAAAATTGAAGTTATTTTCATCTAAATTTACTCATATATGGATCCTACAACAAAAATACTCAACAAAATCCAAAATAATCGAAGTTGATTTGAAATAAATTTAATAAAACTTGATACTTCCAACTAAAATTTTTTTCACAATCCAACAAAATTGAAGTTATTTTCATCTAAATTTAATCAAATATAGATCCTACAACAAAAATACTCGACAAAATCCAAAAAAATCGAAGTTGATTTCATATGAATTTATTAAAATTTGACACTTCCAACTAAAATTTTTTTTGTAATCCAACAAAATTGAAGTTATTTTCATCTAAATTTAGTCAAATATAGATCCTACAACCAAAATACTCATCAAAATCCAAAAAATCGAAGTTGATTTCAAATGAATTTATTAAAATTTGACAAAATTCTTGTCTACATCCAAGAAAATTGAAGTTATTTTCATCTAAATTTACTCAAATATAGATCCTACAACTAAAATACTCAACAAAATCCAAAATAATCGAAGTTGATTTCAAATGAATTTATTAAAATTTGACCAAAATCTTGTCAAAATCCAAGAAAATTGAAGTTATTTTAATCTAAATTTAGTCAAATATAGATTCTACAACAAAAATACTCAACAAAATCCAAAATAATCGAAGTTGATTTCAAATGAATTTATTAAAATTTGACCAAAATCTTGTCAAAATCCAAGAAAATTGAAGTTATTTTCATCTAAATTTAGTCAAATATAGATCCTACAACCAAAATACTCGACAAAATCCAAAAAAATCGAAGTTGATTTTATATGAAATTATTAAAATTGGACACTTCCAACTAAAATTTTTTCATAATCCAACGAAATTGAAGTTATTTTCATCTAAATTTACTCAAATATAGAACCTACAACAAAAATACTCATCAAAATCCAAAAAATCGAAGTTGATTTCAAATAAATTTATTAAAATTTGATACTTCCAACTAAAATTTTTTTCACAATCCAACAAAATTGAAGTTATTTTCATCTAAATTTATTCAAATATAGACCCTACAACAAAAATACTGAACAAAATCCAAAAAAATCGAAGTTGATTTCAAATAAATTTATTAAAATTTGACACTTCCAACTAAAATTTTTTTCACAATCCAACAAAATTGAAGTTATTTTCATCTAAATTTAATCAAATATAGATCCTACAACAAAAATACTCGACAAAATCCAAAAAAATCGAAGTTGATTTCATATGAATTTATTAAAATTTGACACTTCCAACTAAAATTTTTTTTGTAATCCAACAAAATTGAAGTTATTTTCATCTAAATTTAGTCAAATATAGATCCTACAACCAAAATACTCATCAAAATCCAAAAAATCGAAGTTGATTTCAAATGAATTTATTAAAATTTGACAAAATTCTTGTCTACATCCAAGAAAATTGAAGTTATTTTCATCTAAATTTACTCAAATATAGATCCTACAACAAAAATACTCAACAAAATCCAAAATAATCGAAGTTGATTTGAAATAAATTTAATAAAACTTGATACTTCCAACTAAAATTTTTTTCACAATCCAACAAAATTGAAGTTATTTTCATCTAAATTTAATCAAATATAGATCCTACAACAAAAATACTCGACAAAATCCAAAAAAATCGAAGTTGATTTCATATGAATTTATTAAAATTTGACACTTCCAACTAAAATTTTTTTTGTAATCCAACAAAATTGTAGTTATTTTCATCTAAATTTAGTCAAATATAGATCCTACAACCAAAATACTCATCAAAATCCAAAAAATCGAAGTTGATTTCAAATGAATTTATTAAAATTTGACAAAATTCTTGTCTACATCCAAGAAAATTGAAGTTATTTTCATCTAAATTTACTCAAATATAGATCCTACAACTAAAATACTCAACAAAATCCAAAATAATCGAAGTTGATTTCAAATGAATTTATTAAAATTTGTCCAAAATCTTGTCAAAATCCAAGAAAATTGAAGTTATTTTAATCTAAATTTAGTCAAATATAGATTCTACAACAAAAATACTCAACAAAATCCAAAATAATCGAAGTTGATTTCAAATGAATTTATTAAAATTTGACCAAAATCTTGTCAAAATCCAAGAAAATTGAAGTTATTTTCATCTAAATTTAGTCAAATATAGATCCTACAACCAAAATACTCGACAAAATCCAAAAAAATCGAAGTTGATTTTATGTGAAATTATTAAAATTGGACACTTCCAACTAAAATTTTTTCATAATCCAACGAAATTGAAGTTATTTTCATCTAAATTTACTCAAATATAGAACCTACAACAAAAATAATAATCAAAATCCAAAAAAATCGAAGTTGATTTCAAATAAATTTATTAAAATTTGATACTTCCAACTAAAATTTTTTTCACAATCCAACAAAATTGAAGTTATTTTCATCTAAATTTATTCAAATATAGACCCTACAACAAAAATACTGAACAAAATCCAAAAAAATCGAAGTTGATTTCAAATAAATTTATTAAAATTTGACACTTCCAACTAAAATTTTTTTCACAATCCAACAAAATTGAAGTTATTTTCATCTAAATTTACTCAAATATAGATCCTACAACAAAAATACTCAACAAAATCCAAAAAAATCGAAGTTGATTTCAAATGAATTTATTAAAATTTGACCAAAATCTTGTCAAAATCCAAGAAAATTGAAGTTATTTTCATCTAAATTTAGTCAAATATAGATCCTACAACCAAAATACTCGACAAAATAAAAAAAAATCGAAGTTGATTTTATACGAATTTATTAAAATTTGACCCTTCCAACTAAAATTTTTTCATAATCCAACGAAATTGAAGTTATTTTCATGTAAATTTACTCAAATATAGAACCTACAACAAAAATACTCAACAAAATCCAAAAAAATCGAAGTTGATTTCAAATAAATTTATTAAAATTTGACACTTCCAACTAAATTTTTTTTCACAATCCAACAAAATTGAAGTTATTTTCATCTAAATTTACTCATATATGGATCCTACAACAAAAATACTCAACAAAATCCAAAATAATCGAAGTTGATTTGAAATAAATTTAATAAAACTTGATACTTCCAACTAAAATTTTTTTCACAATCCAACAAAATTGAAGTTATTTTCATCTAAATTTAATCAAATATAGATCCTACAACAAAAATACTCGACAAAATCCAAAAAAATCGAAGTTGATTTCATATGAATTTATTAAAATTTGACACTTCCAACTAAAATTTTTTTTGTAATCCAACAAAATTGAAGTTATTTTCATCTAAATTTAGTCAAATATAGATCCTACAACCAAAATACTCATCAAAATCCAAAAAATCGAAGTTGATTTCAAATGAATTTATTAAAATTTGACAAAATTCTTGTCTACATCCAAGAAAATTGAAGTTATTTTCATCTAAATTTACTCAAATATAGATCCTACAACTAAAATACTCAACAAAATCCAAAATAATCGAAGTTGATTTCAAATGAATTTATTAAAATTTGACCAAAATCTTGTCAAAATCCAAGAAAATTGAAGTTATTTTAATCTAAATTTAGTCAAATATAGATTCTACAACAAAAATACTCAACAAAATCCAAAATAATCGAAGTTGATTTCAAATGAATTTATTAAAATTTGACCAAAATCTTGTCAAAATCCAAGAAAATTGAAGTTATTTTCATCTAAATTTAGTCAAATATAGATCCTACAACCAAAATACTCGACAAAATCCAAAAAAATCGAAGTTGATTTTATATGAAATTATTAAAATTGGACACTTCCAACTAAAATTTTTTCATAATCCAACGAAATTGAAGTTATTTTCATCTAAATTTACTCAAATATAGAACCTACAACAAAAATACTCATCAAAATCCAAAAAAATCGAAGTTGATTTCAAATAAATTTATTAAAATTTGATACTTCCAACTAAAATTTTTTTCACAATCCAACAAAATTGAAGTTATTTTCATCTAAATTTATTCAAATATAGACCCTACAACAAAAATACTGAACAAAATCCAAAAAAATCGAAGTTGATTTCAAATAAATTTATTAAAATTTGACACTTCCAACTAAAATTTTTTTCACAATCCAACAAAATTGAAGTTATTTTCATCTAAATTTACTCAAATATAGATCCTACAACAAAAATACTCAACAAAATCCAAAAAAATCGAAGTTGATTTCAAATGAATTTATTAAAATTTGACCAAAATCTTGTCAAAATCCAAGAAAATTGAAGTTATTTTCATCTAAATTTAGTCAAATATAGATCCTACAACCAAAATACTCGACAAAATAAAAAAAAATCGAAGTTGATTTCAAATAAATTTATTAAAATTTGACACTTCCAACTAAATTTTTTTTCACAATCCAACAAAATTGAAGTTATTTTCATCTAAATTTACTCATATATGGATCCTACAACAAAAATACTCAACAAAATCCAAAATAATCGAAGTTGATTTGAAATAAATTTAATAAAACTTGATACTTCCAACTAAAATTTTTTTCACAATCCAACAAAATTGAAGTTATTTTCATCTAAATTTAATCAAATATAGATCCTACAACAAAAATACTCGACAAAATCCAAAAAAATCGAAGTTGATTTCATATGAATTTATTAAAATTTGACACTTCCAACTAAAATTTTTTTTGTAATCCAACAAAATTGAAGTTATTTTCATCTAAATTTAGTCAAATATAGATCCTACAACCAAAATACTCATCAAAATCCAAAAAATCGAAGTTGATTTCAAATGAATTTATTAAAATTTGACAAAATTCTTGTCTACATCCAAGAAAATTGAAGTTATTTTCATCTAAATTTACTCAAATATAGATCCTACAACTAAAATACTCAACAAAATCCAAAATAATCGAAGTTGATTTCAAATGAATTTATTAAAATTTGACCAAAATCTTGTCAAAATCCAAGAAAATTGAAGTTATTTTAATCTAAATTTAGTCAAATATAGATTCTACAACAAAAATACTCAACAAAATCCAAAATAATCGAAGTTGATTTCAAATGAATTTATTAAAATTTGACCAAAATCTTGTCAAAATCCAAGAAAATTGAAGTTATTTTCATCTAAATTTAGTCAAATATAGATCCTACAACCAAAATACTCGACAAAATCCAAAAAAATCGAAGTTGATTTTATATGAAATTATTAAAATTGGACACTTCCAACTAAAATTTTTTCATAATCCAACGAAATTGAAGTTATTTTCATCTAAATTTACTCAAATATAGAACCTACAACAAAAATACTCATCAAAATCCAAAAAAATCGAAGTTGATTTCAAATAAATTTATTAAAATTTGATACTTCCAACTAAAATTTTTTTCACAATCCAACAAAATTGAAGTTATTTTCATCTAAATTTATTCAAATATAGACCCTACAACAAAAATACTGAACAAAATCCAAAAAAATCGAAGTTGATTTCAAATAAATTTATTAAAATTTGACACTTCCAACTAAAATTTTTTTTACAATCCAACAAAATTGAAGTTATTTTCATCTAAATTTACTCAAATATAGATCCTACAACAAAAATACTCAACAAAATCCAAAAAAATCGAAGTTGATTTCAAATGAATTTATTAAAATTTGACCAAAATCTTGTCAAAATCCAAGAAAATTGAAGTTATTTTCATCTAAATTTAGTCAAATATAGATCCTACAACCAAAATACTCGACAAAATAAAAAAAAATCGAAGTTGATTTTATACGAATTTATTAAAATTTGACCCTTCCAACTAAAATTTTTTCATAATCCAACGAAATTGAAGTTATTTTCATCTAAATTTACTCAAATATAGAACCTACAACAAAAATACTCAACAAAATCCAAAAAAATCGAAGTTGATTTCAAATAAATTTATTAAAATTTGACACTTCCAACTAAATTTTTTTTCACAATCCAACAAAATTGAAGTTATTTTCATCTAAATTTACTCATATATGGATCCTACAACAAAAATACTCAACAAAATCCAAAATAATCGAAGTTGATTTGAAATAAATTTAATAAAACTTGATACTTCCAACTAAAATTTTTTTCACAATCCAACAAAATTGAAGTTATTTTCATCTAAATTTAATCAAATATAGATCCTACAACAAAAATACTCGACAAAATCCAAAAAAATCGAAGTTGATTTCATATGAATTTATTAAAATTTGACACTTCCAACTAAAATTTTTTTTGTAATCCAACAAAATTGAAGTTATTTTCATCTAAATTTAGTCAAATATAGATCCTACAACCAAAATACTCATCAAAATCCAAAAAATCGAAGTTGATTTCAAATGAATTTATTAAAATTTGACAAAATTCTTGTCTACATCCAAGAAAATTGAAGTTATTTTCATCTAAATTTACTCAAATATAGATCCTACAACTAAAATACTCAACAAAATCCAAAATAATCGAAGTTGATTTCAAATGAATTTATTAAAATTTGACCAAAATCTTGTCAAAATCCAAGAAAATTGAAGTTATTTTAATCTAAATTTAGTCAAATATAGATTCTACAACAAAAATACTCAACAAAATCCAAAATAATCGAAGTTGATTTCAAATGAATTTATTAAAATTTGACCAAAATCTTGTCAAAATCCAAGAAAATTGAAGTTATTTTCATCTAAATTTAGTCAAATATAGATCCTACAACCAAAATACTCGACAAAATAAAAAAAAATCGAAGTTGATTTTATACGAATTTATTAAAATTTGACCCTTCCAACTAAAATTTTTTCATAATCCAACGAAATTGAAGTTATTTTCATCTAAATTTACTCAAATATAGAACCTACAACAAAAATACTCAACAAAATCCAAAAAAATCGAAGTTGATTTCAAATAAATTTATTAAAATTTGACACTTCCAACTAAATTTTTTTTCACAATCCAACAAAATTGAAGTTATTTTCATCTAAATTTACTCGAATATGGATCCAACAACAAAAATACTCAACAAAATCCAAAATAATCGAAGTTGATTTCAAATAAATTTAATAAAACTTGATACTTCCAACTAAAATTTTTTTCACAATCCAACAAAATTGAAGTTATTTTCATCTAAATTTAATCAAATATAGATCCTACAACAAAAATACTCGACAAAATCCAAAAAAATCGAAGTTGATTTCAGATGAATTTATTAAAATTTGACACTTCCAACTAAAATTTTTTTTATAATCCAACAAAATTGAAGTTATTTTCATCTAAATTTAGTCAAATATAGATCCTACAACCAAAATACTCATCAAAATCCAAAAAATCGAAGTTGATTTCAAATGAATTTATTAAAATTTGACCAAAATCTTGTCAAAATCCAAGAAAATTGAAGTTATTTTAATCTAAATTTAGTCAAATATAGATTCTACAACAAAAATACTCAACAAAATCCAAAATAATCGAAGTTGATTTCAAATGAATTTATTAAAATTTGACCAAAATCTTGTCAGAATCCAAGAAAATTGAAGTTATTTTCATCTAAATATAGTCAAATATAGATCCTACATCCAAAATACTCTACAAAATCCAAAAAAATCGAAGTTGATTTTATATGAATTTATTAAAATTTGACACTTCCAACTAAAATTTTTTCATAATCCAACGAAATTGAAGTTATTTTCATCTAAATTTACTCAAATATAGAACCTACAACAAAAATACTCAACAATATCCAAAAAAATCGAAGTTGATTTCAAATAAATTTATTAAAATTTGACACTTCCAACTAAAATTTTTTTCACAATCCAACAAAATTGAAGTTATTTTCATCTAAATTTACTCAAATATGGATCCTACAACAAAAATACTCAACAAAATCCAAAATAATCGAAGTTGATTTCAAATAAATTTAATAAAACTTGATACTTCCAACTAAAATTTTTTTCACAATCCAACAAAATTGAAGTTATTTTTATCTAAATTTAGTCAAATATAGATCCTACAACCAAAATACTCATCAAAATCCAAAAAATCGAAGTTGATTTCAAATGAATTTATTAAAATTTGACAAAAATCTTATCTACATCCAAGAAAATTGAAGTTATTTTCATCTAAATTTACTCAAATATAGATCCTACAACAAAAATACTCAACAAAATCCAAAATAATCGAAGTTGATTTCAAATGAATTTATTAAAATTTGATCAAAATCTTGTCAAAATCCAAGAAAATTGAAGTTATTTTCATCTAAATTTAGTCAAATATAGATCCTACAACCAAAATACTCGACAAAATCCAAAAAAATCGAAGTTGATTTTATATGAATTTATTAAAATTTGACACTTCCAACTAAAATTTTTTCATAATCCAACGAAATTGAAGTTATTTTCATCTAAATTTACTCAAATATAGAACCTACAACAAAAATACTCAACAAAATCCAAAAAAATCGAAGTTGATTTCAAATAAATTTATTAAAATTTGACACTTCCAACTAAAATTTTTTTCACAATCCAACAAAATTGAAGTTATTTTCATCTAAATTTACTCAAATATGGATCCTACAACAAAAATACTCAACAAAATCCAAAATAATCGAAGTTGATTTGAAATAAATTTAATAAAACTTGATACTTCCAACTAAAATTTTTTTCACAATCCAACAAAATTGAAGTTATTTTCATCTAAATTTAATCAAATATAGATCCTACAACAAAAATACTCGACAAAATCCAAAAAAATCGAAGTTGATTTCATATGAATTTATTAAAATTTGACACTTCCAACTAAAATTTTTTTTATAATCCAACAAAATTGAAGTTATTTTCATCTAAATTTAGTCAAATATAGATCCTACAACCAAAATACTCATCAAAATCCAAAAAATCGAAGTTGATTTCAAATGAATTTATTAAAATTTGACCAAAATCTTGTCAAAATCCAAGAAAATTGAAGTTATTTTCATCTAAATATAGTCAAATATAGATCCTACATCCAAAATACTCGACAAAATCCAAAAAAATCGAAGTTGATTTTATATGAATTTATTAAAATTTGACACTTCCAACTAAAATTTTTTCATAATCCAACGAAATTGAAGTTATTTTCATCTAAATTTACTCAAATATAGAACCTACAACAAAAATACTCAACAATATCCAAAAAAATCGAAGTTGATTTCAAATAAATTTATTAAAATTTGACACTTCCAACTAAAATTTTTTTCACAATCCAACAAAATTCAAGTTATTTTCATCTAAATTTACTCGAATATGGATCCAACAACAAAAATACTCAACAAAATCCAAAATAATCGAAGTTGATTTGAAATAAATTTAATAAAACTTGATACTTCCAACTAAAATTTTTTTCACAATCCAACAAAATTGAAGTTATTTTCATCTAAATTTAATCAAATATAGATCCTACAACAAAAATACTCAACAAAATCCAAAAAAATCGAAGTTGATTTCAAATGAATTTATTAAAATTTGACCAAAATCTTGTCAAAATCCAAGAAAATTGAAGTTATTTTCATCTAAATTTAGTCAAATATAGATCCTACAACCAAAATACTCGACAAAATAAAAAAAAATCGAAGTTGATTTTATACGAATTTATTAAAATTTGACCCTTCCAACTAAAATTTTTTCATAATCCAACGAAATTGAAGTTATTTTCATCTAAATTTACTCAAATATAGAACCTACAACAAAAATACTCAACAAAATCCAAAAAAATCGAAGTTGATTTCAAATAAATTTATTAAAATTTGACACTTCCAACTAAATTTTTTTTCACAATCCAACAAAATTGAAGTTATTTTCATCTAAATTTACTCGAATATGGATCCAACAACAAAAATACTCAACAAAATCCAAAATAATCGAAGTTGATTTCAAATAAATTTAATAAAACTTGATACTTCCAACTAAAATTTTTTTTATAATCCAACAAAATTGAAGTTATTTTCATCTAAATTTAGTCAAATATAGATCCTACAACCAAAATACTCATCAAAATCCAAAAAATCGAAGTTGATTTCAAATGAATTTATTAAAATTTGACCAAAATCTTGTCAAAATCCAAGAAAATTGAAGTTATTTTCATCTAAATATAGTCAAATATAGATCCTACATCCAAAATACTCGACAAAATCCAAAAAAATCGAAGTTGATTTTATATGAATTTATTAAAATTTGACACTTCCAACTAAAATTTTTTCATAATCCAACGAAATTGAAGTTATTTTCATCTAAATTTACTCAAATATAGAACCTACAACAAAAATACTCAACAATATCCAAAAAAATCGAAGTTGATTTCAAATAAATTTATTAAAATTTGACACTTCCAACTAAAATTTTTTTCACAATCCAACAAAATTCAAGTTATTTTCATCTAAATTTACTCGAATATGGATCCAACAACAAAAATACTCAACAAAATCCAAAATAATCGAAGTTGATTTGAAATAAATTTAATAAAACTTGATACTTCCAACTAAAATTTTTTTCACAATCCAACAAAATTGAAGTTATTTTCATCTAAATTTAATCAAATATAGATCCTACAACAAAAATACTCAACAAAATCCAAAAAAATCGAAGTTGATTTCAAATGAATTTATTAAAATTTGACCAAAATCTTGTCAAAATCCAAGAAAATTGAAGTTATTTTCATCTAAATTTAGTCAAATATAGATCCTACAACCAAAATACTCGACAAAATAAAAAAAAATCGAAGTTGATTTTATACGAATTTATTAAAATTTGACCCTTCCAACTAAAATTTTTTCATAATCCAACGAAATTGAAGTTATTTTCATCTAAATTTACTCAAATATAGAACCTACAACAAAAATACTCAACAAAATCCAAAAAAATCGAAGTTGATTTCAAATAAATTTATTAAAATTTGACACTTCCAACTAAATTTTTTTTCACAATCCAACAAAATTGAAGTTATTTTCATCTAAATTTACTCGAATATGGATCCAACAACAAAAATACTCAACAAAATCCAAAATAATCGAAGTTGATTTCAAATAAATTTAATAAAACTTGATACTTCCAACTAAAATTTTTTTCACAATCCAACAAAATTGAAGTTATTTTCATCTAAATTTAATCAAATATAGATCCTACAACAAAAATACTCGACAAAATCCAAAAAAATCGAAGTTGATTTCAGATGAATTTATTAAAATTTGACACTTCCAACTAAAATTTTTTTTATAATCCAACAAAATTGAAGTTATTTTCATCTAAATTTAGTCAAATATAGATCCTACAACCAAAATACTCATCAAAATCCAAAAAATCGAAGTTGATTTCAAATGAATTTATTAAAATTTGACAAAATTCTTGTCTACATCCAAGAAAATTGAAGTTATTTTCATCTAAATTTACTCAA
Organism: Andrena fulva; assembly: GCA_946251845.1. Taxonomy (NCBI): domain Eukaryota; kingdom Metazoa; phylum Arthropoda; class Insecta; order Hymenoptera; family Andrenidae; genus Andrena; species Andrena fulva. The sequence goes on from CAMITZ010000243.1 coordinate 4,124,303, forward strand.
ATATAGATCCTACAACTAAAATACTCAACAAAATCCAAAATAATCGAAGTTGATTTCAAATGAATTTATTAAAATTTGACCAAAATCTTGTCAAAATCCAAGAAAATTGAAGTTATTTTAATCTAAATTTAGTCAAATATAGATTCTACAACAAAAATACTCAACAAAATCCAAAATAATCGAAGTTGATTTCAAATGAATTTATTAAAATTTGACCAAAATCTTGTCAGAATCCAAGAAAATTGAAGTTATTTTCATCTAAATATAGTCAAATATAGATCCTACATCCAAAATACTCTACAAAATCCAAAAAAATCGAAGTTGATTTTATATGAATTTATTAAAATTTGACACTTCCAACTAAAATTTTTTCATAATCCAACGAAATTGAAGTTATTTTCATCTAAATTTACTCAAATATAGAACCTACAACAAAAATACTCAACAATATCCAAAAAAATCGAAGTTGATTTCAAATAAATTTATTAAAATTTGACACTTCCAACTAAAATTTTTTTCACAATCCAACAAAATTGAAGTTATTTTCATCTAAATTTACTCAAATATGGATCCTACAACAAAAATACTCAACAAAATCCAAAATAATCGAAGTTGATTTCAAATAAATTTAATAAAACTTGATACTTCCAACTAAAATTTTTTTCACAATCCAACAAAATTGAAGTTATTTTTATCTAAATTTAGTCAAATATAGATCCTACAACCAAAATACTCATCAAAATCCAAAAAATCGAAGTTGATTTCAAATGAATTTATTAAAATTTGACAAAAATCTTATCTACATCCAAGAAAATTGAAGTTATTTTCATCTAAATTTACTCAAATATAGATCCTACAACAAAAATACTCAACAAAATCCAAAATAATCGAAGTTGATTTCAAATGAATTTATTAAAATTTGATCAAAATCTTGTCAAAATCCAAGAAAATTGAAGTTATTTTCATCTAAATTTAGTCAAATATAGATCCTACAACCAAAATACTCGACAAAATCCAAAAAAATCGAAGTTGATTTTATATGAATTTATTAAAATTTGACACTTCCAACTAAAATTTTTTCATAATCCAACGAAATTGAAGTTATTTTCATCTAAATTTACTCAAATATAGAACCTACAACAAAAATACTCAACAAAATCCAAAAAAATCGAAGTTGATTTCAAATAAATTTATTAAAATTTGACACTTCCAACTAAAATTTTTTTCACAATCCAACAAAATTGAAGTTATTTTCATCTAAATTTACTCAAATATGGATCCTACAACAAAAATACTCAACAAAATCCAAAATAATCGAAGTTGATTTGAAATAAATTTAATAAAACTTGATACTTCCAACTAAAATTTTTTTCACAATCCAACAAAATTGAAGTTATTTTCATCTAAATTTAATCAAATATAGATCCTACAACAAAAATACTCGACAAAATCCAAAAAAATCGAAGTTGATTTCATATGAATTTATTAAAATTTGACACTTCCAACTAAAATTTTTTTTATAATCCAACAAAATTGAAGTTATTTTCATCTAAATTTAGTCAAATATAGATCCTACAACCAAAATACTCATCAAAATCCAAAAAATCGAAGTTGATTTCAAATGAATTTATTAAAATTTGACCAAAATCTTGTCAAAATCCAAGAAAATTGAAGTTATTTTCATCTAAATATAGTCAAATATAGATCCTACATCCAAAATACTCGACAAAATCCAAAAAAATCGAAGTTGATTTTATATGAATTTATTAAAATTTGACACTTCCAACTAAAATTTTTTCATAATCCAACGAAATTGAAGTTATTTTCATCTAAATTTACTCAAATATAGAACCTACAACAAAAATACTCAACAATATCCAAAAAAATCGAAGTTGATTTCAAATAAATTTATTAAAATTTGACACTTCCAACTAAAATTTTTTTCACAATCCAACAAAATTCAAGTTATTTTCATCTAAATTTACTCGAATATGGATCCAACAACAAAAATACTCAACAAAATCCAAAATAATCGAAGTTGATTTCAAATAAATTTAATAAAACTTGATACTTCCAACTAAAATTTTTTTCACAATCCAACAAAATTGAAGTTATTTTCATCTAAATTTAATCAAATATAGATCCTACAACAAAAATACTCGACAAAATCCAAAAAAATCGAAGTTGATTTCATATGAATTTATTAAAATTTGACACTTCCAACTAAATTTTTTTTTATAATCCAACAAAATTGAAGTTATTTTCATCTAAATTTAGTCAAATGTAGATCCTACAACCAAAATACTCATCAAAATCCAAAAAATCGAAGTTGATTTCAAATGAATTTATTAAAATTTGACAAAATTCTTGTCTACATCCAAGAAAATTGAAGTTATTTTCATCTAAATTTACTCAAATATAGATCCTACAACTAAAATACTCAACAAAATCCAAAATAATCGAAGTTGATTTCAAATGAATTTATTAAAATTTGACCAAAATCTTGTCAAAATCCAAGAAAATTGAAGTTATTTTAATCTAAATTTAGTCAAATATAGATTCTACAACAAAAATACTCAACAAAATCCAAAATAATCGAAGTTGATTTCAAATGAATTTATTAAAATTTGACCAAAATCTTGTCAAAATCCAAGAAAATTGAAGTTATTTTCATCTAAATATAGTCAAATATAGATCCTACATCCAAAATACTCGACAAAATCCAAAAAAATCGAAGTTGATTTTATATGAATTTATTAAAATTTGACACTTCCAACTAAAATTTTTTCATAATCCAACGAAATTGAAGTTATTTTCATCTAAATTTACTCAAATATAGAACCTACAACAAAAATACTCAACAATATCCAAAAAAATCGAAGTTGATTTCAAATAAATTTATTAAAATTTGACACTTCCAACAAAAATTTTTTTCACAATCCAACAAAATTGAAGTTATTTTCATCTAAATTTACTCAAATATGGATCCTACAACAAAAATACTCAACAAAATCCAAAATAATCGAAGTTGATTTCAAATAAATTTAATAAAACTTGATACTTCCAACTAAAATTTTTTTCACAATCCAACAAAATTGAAGTTATTTTTATCTAAATTTAGTCAAATATAGATCCTACAACCAAAATACTCATCAAAATCCAAAAAATCGAAGTTGATTTCAAATGAATTTATTAAAATTTGACATAAATCTTATCTACATCCAAGAAAATTGAAGTTATTTTCATCTAAATTTACTCAAATATAGATCCTACAACAAAAATACTCAACAAAATCCAAAATAATCGAAGTTGATTTCAAATGAATTTATTAAAATTTGATCAAAATCTTGTCAAAATCCAAGAAAATTGAAGTTATTTTCATCTAAATTTAGTCAAATATAGATCCTACAACCAAAATACTCGACAAAATCCAAAAAAATCGAAGTTGATTTTATATGAATTTATTAAAATTTGACACTTCCAACTAAAATTTTTTCATAATCCAACGAAATTGAAGTTATTTTCATCTAAATTTACTCAAATATAGAACCTACAACAAAAATACTCAACAAAATCCAAAAAAATCGAAGTTGATTTCAAATAAATTTATTAAAATTTGACACTTCCAACTAAAATTTTTTTCACAATCCAACAAAATTGAAGTTATTTTCATCTAAATTTACTCAAATATGGATCCTACAACAAAAATACTCAACAAAATCCAAAATAATCGAAGTTGATTTGAAATAAATTTAATAAAACTTGATACTTCCAACTAAAATTTTTTTCACAATCCAACAAAATTGAAGTTATTTTCATCTAAATTTAATCAAATATAGATCCTACAACAAAAATACTCGACAAAATCAAAAAAAATCGAAGTTGATTTCATATGAATTTATTAAAATTTGACACTTCCAACTAAAATTTTTTTTATAATCCAACAAAATTGAAGTTATTTTCATCTAAATTTACTCAAATATGGATCCTACAACAAAAATACTCAACAAAATCCAAAATAATCGAAGTTGATTTCAAATGAATTTATTAAAATTTGACCAAAATCTTGTCAAAATCAAAGAAAATTGAAGTTATTTTCATCTAAATTTAGTCAAATATAGATCCTACAACCAAAATACTCGACAAAATCCAAAAAAATCGAAGTTGATTTTATATGAATTTATTAAAATTTGACACTTCCAACTAAAATTTTTTCATAATCCAACGAAATTGAAGTTATTTTCATCTAAATTTACTCAAATATAGAACCTACAACAAAAATACTCAACAATATCCAAAAAAATCGAAGTTGATTTCAAATAAATTTATTAAAATTTGACACTTCCAACTAAAATTTTTTTCACAATCCAACAAAATTGAAGTTATTTTCATCTAAATTTACTCAAATATGGATCCTACAACAAAAATACTCAACAAAATCCAAAATAATCGAAGTTGATTTCAAATAAATTTAATAAAACTTGATACTTCCAACTAAAATTTTTTTCACAATCCAACAAAATTGAAGTTATTTTTATCTAAATTTAGTCAAATATAGATCCTACAACCAAAATACTCATCAAAATCCAAAAAATCGAAGTTGATTTCAAATTAATTTATTAAAATTTGACAAAAATCTTATCTACATCCAAGAAAATTGAAGTTATTTTCATCTAAATTTACTCAAATATAGATCCTACAACAAAAATACTCAACAAAATCCAAAATAATCGAAGTTGATTTCAAATGAATTTATTAAAATTTGATCAAAATCTTGTCAAAATCCAAGAAAATTGAAGTTATTTTCATCTAAATTTAGTCAAATATAGATCCTACAACCAAAATACTCGACAAAATCCAAAAAAATCGAAGTTGATTTTATATGAATTTATTAAAATTTGACACTTCCAACTAAAATTTTTTCATAATCCAACGAAATTGAAGTTATTTTCATCTAAATTTACTCAAATATAGAACCTACAACAAAAATACTCAACAAAATCCAAAAAAATCGAAGTTGATTTCAAATAAATTTATTAAAATTTGACACTTCCAACTAAAATTTTTTTCACAATCCAACAAAATTGAAGTTATTTTCATCTAAATTTACTCAAATATGGATCCTACAACAAAAATACTCAACAAAATCCAAAATAATCGAAGTTGATTTGAAATAAATTTAATAAAACTTGATACTTCCAACTAAAATTTTTTTCACAATCCAACAAAATTGAAGTTATTTTCATCTAAATTTAATCAAATATAGATCCTACAACAAAAATACTCGACAAAATCCAAAAAAATCGAAGTTGATTTCATATGAATTTATTAAAATTTGACACTTCCAACTAAAATTTTTTTTATAATCCAACAAAATTGAAGTTATTTTCATCTAAATTTACTCAAATATGGATCCTACAACAAAAATACTCAACAAAATCCAAAATAATCGAAGTTGATTTCAAATAAATTTAATAAAACTTGATACTTCCAACTAAAATTTTTTTCACAATCCAACAAAATTGAAGTTATTTTTATCTAAATTTAGTCAAATATAGATCCTACAACCAAAATACTCATCAAAATCCAAAAAATCGAAGTTGATTTCAAATGAATTTATTAAAATTTGACAAAAATCTTGTCTACATCCAAGAAAATTGAAGTTATTTTCATCTAAATTTACTCAAATATAGATCCTACAACAAAAATACTCAACAAAATCCAAAATAATCGAAGTTGATTTCAAATGAATTTATTAAAATTTGATCAAAATCTTGTCAAAATCCAAGAAAATTGAAGTTATTTTCATCTAAATTTAGTCAAATATAGATCCTACAACCAAAATACTCGACAAAATCCAAAAAAATCGAAGTTGATTTTATATGAATTTATTAAAATTTGACACTTCCAACTAAAATTTTTTCATAATCCAACGAAATTGAAGTTATTTTCATCTAAATTTACTCAAATATAGAACCTACAACAAAAATACTCAACAAAATCCAAAAAAATCGAAGTTGATTTCAAATAAATTTATTAAAATTTGACACTTCCAACTAAAATTTTTTTCACAATCCAACAAAATTGAAGTTATTTTCATCTAAATTTACTCAAATATGGATCCTACAACAAAAATACTCAACAAAATCCAAAATAATCGAAGTTGATTTGAAATAAATTTAATAAAACTTGATACTTCCAACTAAAATTTTTTTCACAATCCAACAAAATTGAAGTTATTTTCATCTAAATTTAATCAAATATAGATCCTACAACAAAAATACTCGACAAAATCCAAAAAAATCGAAGTTGATTTCATATGAATTTATTAAAATTTGACAGTTCCAACTAAAATTTTTTTTATAATCCAACAAAATTGAAGTTACTTTCATCTAAATTTAGTCAAATATAGATCCTACAACCAAAATACTCATCAAAATCCAAAAAATCGAAGTTGATTTCAAATGAATTTATTAAAATTTGACAAAATTCTTGTCTACATCCAAGAAAATTGAAGTTATTTTCATCTAAATTTACTCAAATATAGATCCTACAACTAAAATACTCAACAAAATCCAAAATAATCGAAGTTGATTTCAAATGAATTTATTAAAATTTGACCAAAATCTTGTCAAAATCCAAGAAAATTGAAGTTATTTTAATCTAAATTTAGTCAAATATAGATTCTACAACAAAAATACTCAACAAAATCCAAAATAATCGAAGTTGATTTCAAATGAATTTATTAAAATTTGACCAAAATCATGTCAAAATCCAAGAAAATTGAAGTTATTTTCATCTAAATATAGTCAAATATAGATCCTACATCCAAAATAATCGACAAAATCCAAAAAAATTGAAGTTGATTTTATATGAATTTATTAAAATTTGACACTTCCAACTAAAATTTTTTCATAATCCAACGAAATTGAAGTTATTTTCATCTAAATTTACTCAAATATAGAACCTACAACAAAAATACTCAACAATATCCAAAAAAATCGAAGTTGATTTCAAATAAATTTAATAAAACTTGATACTTCCAACTAAAATTTTTTTCACAATCCAACAAAATTGAAGTTATTTTTATCTAAATTTAGTCAAATATAGATCCTACAACCAAAATACTCATCAAAATCCAAAAAATCGAAGTTGATTTCAAATGAATTTATTAAAATTTGACAAAAATCTTGTCTACATCCAAGAAAATTGATGTTATTTTCATCTAAATTTACTCAAATATAGATCCTACAACAAAAATACTCAACAAAATCCAAAATAATCGAAGTTGATTTCAAATGAATTTATTAAAATTTGATCAAAATCTTGTCAAAATCCAAGAAAATTGAAGTTATTTTCATCTAAATTTAGTCAAATATAGATCCTACAACCAAAATACTCGACAAAATCCAAAAAAATCGAAGTTGATTTTATATGAATTTATTAAAATTTGACACTTCCAACTAAAATTTTTTCATAATCCAACGAAATTGAAGTTATTTTCATCTAAATTTACTCAAATATAGAACCTACAACAAAAATACTCAACAAAATCCAAAAAAATCGAAGTTGATTTCAAATAAATTTATTAAAATTTGACACTTCCAACTAAAATTTCTTTCACAATCCAACAAAATTGAAGTTATTTTCATCTAAATTTACTCAAATATGGATCCTACAACAAAAATACTCAACAAAATCCAAAATAATCGAAGTTGATTTGAAATAAATTTAATAAAACTTGATACTTCCAACTAAAATTTTTTTCACAATCCAACAAAATTGAAGTTATTTTCATCTAAATTTAATCAAATATAGATCCTACAACAAAAATACTCGACAAAATCCAAAAAAATCGAAGTTGATTTCATATGAATTTATTAAAATTTGACACTTCCAACTAAAATTTTTTTTATAATCCAACAAAATTGAAGTTATTTTCATCTAAATTTAGTCAAATATAGATCCTACAACCAAAATACTCATCAAAATCCAAAAAATCGAAGTTGATTTCAAATGAATTTATTAAAATTTGACAAAAATCTTGTCTACATCCAAGAAAATTGAAGTTATTTTCATCTAAATTTACTCAAATATAGATCCTACAACAAAAATACTCAACAAAATCCAAAATAATCGAAGTTGATTTCAAATGAATTTATTAAAATTTGACCAAAATCTTGTCAAAATCCAAGATAATTGAAGTTATTTTCATCTAAATTTAGTCAAATATAGATCCTACAACCAAAATACTCGACAAAATCCAAAAAAATCGAAGTTGATTTCATATGAATTTATTAAAATTTCACTTCCAACTAAAATTTTTTTTATAATCCAACAAAATTGAAGTTATTTTCATCTAAATTTAGTCAAATATAGATCCTACAACCAGAATACTCATCAAAATCCAAAAAATCGAAGTTGATTTCAAATGAATTTATTAAAATTTGACCAAAATCTTGTCTACATCCAAGAAAATTGAAGTTATTTTCATCTAAATTTAGTCAAATATAGAACCTACAACAAAAATACTCAACAAAATCCAAAAAAATCGAAGTAGATTTCAAATAAATTTATTAAAATTTGACACTTCCAACTAAAATTTTTTTCACAATCCAACAAAATTGAAGTTATTTTCATCTAAATTTACTCAAATATGGATCCTACAACAAAAATACTCAACAAAATCCAAAATAATCGAAGTTGATTTCAAATAAATTTAATAAAACTTGATACTTCCAACTAAAAATTTTTTCACAATCCAACAAAATTGAAGTTATTTTCATCTAAATTTAATCAAATATAGATCCTACAACAAAAATACTCGACAAAATCCAAAAAAATCGAAGTTGATTTCATATGAATTTATTAAAATTTGACACTTCCAACTAAAATTTTTTTTATAATCCAACAAAATTGAAGTTATTTTCATCTAAATTTAGTCAAATATAGATCCTACAACCAGAATACTCATCAAAATCCAAAAAATCGAAGTTGATTTCAAATGAATTTATTAAAATTTGACAAAATTCTTGTCTACATCCAAGAAAATTGAAGTTATTTTCATCTAAATTTACTCAAATATAGATCCTACAACTAAAATACTCAACAAAATCCAATATAATCGAAGTTGATTTCAAATGAATTTATTAAAATTTGACCAAAATCTTGTCAAAATCCAAGAAAATTGAAGTTATTTTCATCTAAATTTAGTCAAATATAGATTCTACAACAAAAATACTCAACAAAATCCAAAATAATCGAAGTTGATTTCAAATGAATTTATTAAAATTTGACCAAAATCTTGTCAAAATCCAAGAAAATTGAAGTTATTTTCATCTAAATATAGTCAAATATAGATCCTACATCCAAAATACTCGACAAAATCCAAAAAAATCGAAGTTGATTTTATATGAATTTATTAAAATTTGACACTTCCAACTAAAATTTTTTCATAATCCAACGAAATTGAAGTTATTTTCATCTAAATTTACTCAAATATAGAACCTACAACAAAAATACTCAACAATATCCAAAAAAATCGAAGTTGATTTCAAATAAATTTATTAAAATTTGACACTTCCAACTAAAATTTTTTTCACAATCCAAAAAAATTGAAGTTATTTTCATCTAAATTTACTCAAATATGGATCCTACAACAAAAATACTCAACAAAATCCAAAATAATCGAAGTTGATTTCAAATAAATTTAATAAAACTTGATACTTCCAACTAAAATTTTTTTCACAATCCAACAAAATTGAAGTTATTTTTATCTAAATTTAGTCAAATATAGATCCTACAACCAAAATACTCATCAAAATCCAAAAAATCGAAGTTGATTTCAAATGAATTTATTAAAATTTGACAAAAATCTTGTCTACATCCAAGAAAATTGAAGTTATTTTCATCTAAATTTACTCAAATATAGATCCTACAACAAAAATACTCAACAAAATCCAAAATAATCGAAGTTGATTTCAAATGAATTTATTAAAATTTGACCAAAATCTTGTCAAAATCCAAGAAAATTGAAGTTATTTTCATCTAAATTTAGTTAAATATAGATCCTACAACCAAAATACTCGACAAAATCCAAAAAAATCGAAGTTGATTTTATATGAATTTATTAAAATTTGACACTTCCAACTAAAATTTTTTCATAATCCAACGAAATTGAAGTTATTTTCATCTAAATTTACTCAAATATAGAACCTACAACAAAAATACTCAACAAGATCCAAAAAAATCGAAGTTGATTTCAAATAAATTTATTAAATTTTGACACTTCCAACTAAAATTTTTTTCACAATCCAACAAAATTGAAGTTATTTTCATCTAAATTTACTCAAATATGGATCCTACAACAAAAATACTCAACAAAATCCAAAATAATCGAAGTTGATTTCAAATAAATTTAATAAAACTTGATACTTCCAACTAAAATTTTTTTCACAATCCAACAAAATTGAAGTTATTTTCATCTAAATTTAATCAAATATAGATCCTACAACAAAAATACTCGACAAAATCCATAAAAATCGAAGTTGATTTCATATGAATTTATTAAAATTTGATACTTCCAACTAAAATTTTTTTTATAATCCAACAAAATTGAAGTTATTTTCATCTAAATTTAGTCAAATATAGATCCTACAACCAAAATACTCATCAAAATCCAAAAAATCGAAGTTGATTTCAAATGAATTTATTAAAATTTGACAAAAATCTTGTCTACATCCAAGAAAATTGAAGTTATTTTCATCTAAATTTACTCAAATATAGATCCTACAACAAAAATACTCAACAAAATCCAAAATAATCGAAGTTGATTTCAAATGAATTTATTAAAATTTGACCAAAATCTTGTCAAAATCCAAGAAAATTGAAGTTATTTTCATCTAAATTTAGTCAAATATAGATCCTACAACCAAAATACTCGACAAAATCCAAAAAAATCGAAGTTGATTTTATTTGAATTTATTAAAATTTGACACTTCCAACTAAAATTTTTTCATAATCCAACGAAATTGAAGTTATTTTCATCTAAATTTACTCAAATATAGAACCTACAACAAAAATACTCAACATAATCCAAAAAAATCGAAGTTGATTACAAATAATATTATTAAAATTTGACACTTCCAACTAAAATTTTTTTCACAATCCAACAAAATTGAAGTTATTTTCATCTAAATTTACTCAAATATGGATCCTACAACAAAAATACTCAACAAAATCCAAAATAATCGAAGTTGATTTCAAATAAATTTAATAAAACTTGATACTTCCAACTAAAATTTTTTTCACAATCCAACAAAATTGAAGTTATTTTCATCTAAATTTAATCAAATATAGATCCTACAACAAAAATACTCGACAAAATCAAAAAAAATCGAAGTTGATTTCATATGAATTTACTAAAATTTGACACTTCCAACTAAAATTTTTTTTATAATCCAACAAAATTGAAGTTATTTTCATCTAAATTTAGTCAAATATAGATCCTACAACCAAAATACTCATCAAAATCCAAAAAATCGAAGTTGACTTCAAATGAATTTATTAAAATTTGACAAAAATCTTGTCTACATCCAAGAAAATTGAAGTTATTTTCATCTAAATTTACTCAAATATAGATCCTACAACAAAAATACACAACAAAATCCAAAAAAATCGAAGTAGATTTCAAATGATTTTATTAAAATTCGACAAAAATCTTGTCTACATACAAGAAAATTGAAGTTATTTTCATCTAAATTTAGTCAAATATAGATCCTACAACCAAAATAGTCATCAAAATCCAAAAAATCGAAGTTGATTTCAAATGATTTTATTAAAATTTGACCAAAATCTTGTCAAAATCAAAAAAATTGAAGTTATTTTCATCTAAATTTAGTCAAATATAGATCCTACAACCAAAATACTCATCAAAATCCAAAAAAAATCGAAGTTGATTTCAAATAAACTTATTAAAATTTGACAAAAATCTTGTCTACATCCAAGAAAATTGAAGTTATTTTCATCTAAATTTAGTCAAATATAGATCCTACAACCAAAATACTCATCAAAATCCAAAAAAAATCGAAGTTGATTTCAAATAAATTTATTAAAATTTGACACTTCCAACTAAAATTTTTTTCATAATCCAACAAAATTGAAGTTATTTTCATCTAAATTTACTCAAATATAGATCCTACAACCAAAATACTCAACAAAATAAAAAAAAATCGAAGTTGATTTCAAATGAATTTATTAAAATTTGACCAAAATCTTGTCTACATCCAAGAAAATTGAAGTTATTTTCATCTAAATTTACTCAAATATAGATCCTACAACAAAAATACTCAACAAAATAAAAAAAAATCGAAGTTGATTTCAAATGATTTTATTAAAATTTGACAAAAATATTGTCTACATACAAGAAAATTGAAGTTATTTTCATCTAAATTTAGTCAACTATAGATCCTACAACCAAAATAGTCATCAAAATCCAAAAAATCGAAGTTGATTTCAAATGATTTAATTAAAATTTTACCAAAATCTTGTCAAAATCCAAAAAATTGAAGTTATTTTCATCTAAATTTAGCCAAATATACATCCTACAACCAAAATACTCATCAAAATCCAAAAAAATCGAAGTTGATTTCAAATGAATTTATTAAAATTTGACCAAAATCTTGTCAAAATCCAAGAAAATTGAAGTTATTTTCATCTAAATTTAGTCAAATATAGATCCTACAACCAAAATACTCGACAAAATCCAAAAAAATCGAAGTTGATTTCATATGAATTTATTAAAATTTCACTTCCAACTAAAATTTTTTTTATAATCCAACAAAATTGAAGTTATTTTCATCTAAATTTAGTCAAATATAGATCCTACAACCAGAATACTCATCAAAATCCAAAAAATCGAAGTTGATTTCAAATGAATTTATTAAAATTTGACCAAAATCTTGTCTACATCCAAGAAAATTGAAGTTATTTTCATCTAAATTTAGTCAAATATAGAACCTACAACAAAAATACTCAACAAAATCCAAAAAAATCGAAGTAGATTTCAAATAAATTTATTAAAATTTGACACTTCCAACTAAAATTTTTTTCACAATCCAACAAAATTGAAGTTATTTTCATCTAAATTTACTCAAATATGGATCCTACAACAAAAATACTCAACAAAATCCAAAATAATCGAAGTTGATTTCAAATAAATTTAATAAAACTTGATACTTCCAACTAAAATTTTTTTCACAATCCAACAAAATTGAAGTTATTTTCATCTAAATTTAATCAAATATAGATCCTACAACAAAAATACTCGACAAAATCCAAAAAAATCGAAGTTGATTTCATATGAATTTATTAAAATTTGACACTTCCAACTAAAATTTTTTTTATAATCCAACAAAATTGAAGTTATTTTCATCTAAATTTAGTCAAATATAGATCCTACAACCAGAATACTCATCAAAATCCAAAAAATCGAAGTTGATTTCAAATGAATTTATTAAAATTTGACAAAATTCTTGTCTACATCCAAGAAAATTGAAGTTATTTTCATCTAAATTTACTCAAATATAGATCCTACAACTAAAATACTCAACAAAATCCAAAATAATCGAAGTTGATTTCAAATGAATTTATTAAAATTTGACCAAAATCTTGTCAAAATCCAAGAAAATTGAAGTTATTTTCATCTAAATTTAGTCAAATATAGATTCTACAACAAAAATACTCAACAAAATCCAAAATAATCGAAGTTGATTTCAAATGAATTTATTAAAATTTGACCAAAATCTTGTCAAAATCCAAGAAAATTGAAGTTATTTTCATCTAAATATAGTCAAATATAGATCCTACATCCAAAATACTCGACAAAATCCAAAAAAATCGAAGTTGATTTTATATGAATTTATTAAAATTTGACACTTCCAACTAAAATTTTTTCATAATCCAACGAAATTGAAGTTATTTTCATCTAAATTTACTCAAATATAGAACCTACAACAAAAATACTCAACAATATCCAAAAAAATCGATGTTGATTTCAAATAAATTTATTAAAATTTGACACTTCCAACTAAAATTTTTTTCACAATCCAAAAAAATTGAAGTTATTTTCATCTAAATTTACTCAAATATGGATCCTACAACAAAAATACTCAACAAAATCCAAAATAATCGAAGTTGATTTCAAATAAATTTAATAAAACTTGATACTTCCAACTAAAATTTTTTTCACAATCCAACAAAATTGAAGTTATTTTTATCTAAATTTAGTCAAATATAGATCCTACAACCAAAATACTCATCAAAATCCAAAAAATCGAAGTTGATTTCAAATGAATTTATTAAAATTTGACAAAAATCTTGTCTACATCCAAGAAAATTGAAGTTATTTTCATCTAAATTTACTCAAATATAGATCCTACAACAAAAATACTCAACAAAATCCAAAATAATCGAAGTTGATTTCAAATGAATTTATTAAAATTTGACCAAAATCTTGTCAAAATCCAAGAAAATTGAAGTTATTTTCATCTAAATTTAGTTAAATATAGATCCTACAACCAAAATACTCGACAAAATCCAAAAAAATCGAAGTTGATTTTATATGAATTTATTAAAATTTGACACTTCCAACTAAAATTTTTTCATAATCCAACGAAATTGAAGTTATTTTCATCTAAATTTACTCAAATATAGAACCTACAACAAAAATACTCAACAAGATCCAAAAAAATCGAAGTTGATTTCAAATAAATTTATTAAAATTTGACACTTCCAACTAAAATTTTTTTCACAATCCAACAAAATTGAAGTTATTTTCATCTAAATTTACTCAAATATGGATCCTACAACAAAAATACTCAACAAAATCCAAAATAATCGAAGTTGATTTCAAATAAATTTAATAAAACTTGATACTTCCAACTAAAATTTTTTTCACAATCCAACAAAATTGAAGTTATTTTCATCTAAATTTAATCAAATATAGATCCTACAACAAAAATACTCGACAAAATCCATAAAAATCGAAGTTGATTTCATATGAATTTATTAAAATTTGATACTTCCAACTAAAATTTTTTTTATAATCCTACAAAATTGAAGTTATTTTCATCTAAATTTAGTCAAATATAGATCCTACAACCAAAATACTCATCAAAATCCAAAAAATCGAAGTTGATTTCAAATGAATTTATTAAAATTTGACAAAAATCTTGTCTACATCCAAGAAAATTGAAGTTATTTTCATCTAAATTTACTCAAATATAGATCCTACAACAAAAATACTCAACAAAATCCAAAATAATCGAAGTTGATTTCAAATGAATTTATTAAAATTTGACCAAAATCTTGTCAAAATCCAAGAAAATTGAAGTTATTTTCATCTAAATTTAGTCAAATATAGATCCTACAACCAAAATACTCGACAAAATCCAAAAAAATCGAAGTTGATTTTATTTGAATTTATTAAAATTTGACACTTCCAACTAAAATTTTTTCATAATCCAACGAAATTGAAGTTATTTTCATCTAAATTTACTCAAATATAGAACCTACAACAAAAATACTCAACATAATCCAAAAAAATCGAAGTTGATTACAAATAATATTATTAAAATTTGACACTTCCAACTAAAATTTTTTTCACAATCCAACAAAATTGAAGTTATTTTCATCTAAATTTACTCAAATATGGATCCTACAACAAAAATACTCAACAAAATCCAAAATAATCGAAGTTGATTTCAAATAAATTTAATAAAACTTGATACTTCCAACTAAAATTTTTTTCACAATCCAACAAAATTGAAGTTATTTTCATCTAAATTTAATCAAATATAGATCCTACAACAAAAATACTCGACAAAATCAAAAAAAATCGAAGTTGATTTCATATGAATTTACTAAAATTTGACACTTCCAACTAAAATTTTTTTTATAATCCAACAAAATTGAAGTTATTTTCATCTAAATTTAGTCAAATATAGATCCTACAACCAAAATACTCATCAAAATCCAAAAAATCGAAGTTGACTTCAAATGAATTTATTAAAATTTGACAAAAATCTTGTCTACATCCAAGAAAATTGAAGTTATTTTCATCTAAATTTACTCAAATATAGATCCTACAACAAAAATACACAACAAAATCCAAAAAAATCGAAGTAGATTTCAAATGATTTTATTAAAATTCGACAAAAATCTTGTCTACATACAAGAAAATTGAAGTTATTTTCATCTAAATTTAGTCAAATATAGATCCTACAACCAAAATAGTCATCAAAATCCAAAAAATCGAAGTTGATTTCAAATGATTTTATTAAAATTTGACCAAAATCTTGTCAAAATCAAAAAAATTGAAGTTATTTTCATCTAAATTTAGTCAAATATAGATCCTACAACCAAAATACTCATCAAAATCCAAAAAAAATCGAAGTTGATTTCAAATAAACTTATTAAAATTTGACAAAAATCTTGTCTACATCCAAGAAAATTGAAGTTATTTTCATCTAAATTTAGTCAAATATAGATCCTACAACCAAAATACTCATCAAAATCCAAAAAAAATCGAAGTTGATTTCAAATAAATTTATTAAAATTTGACACTTCCAACTAAAATTTTTTTCATAATCCAACAAAATTGAAGTTATTTTCATCTAAATTTACTCAAATATAGATCCTACAACCAAAATACTCAACAAAATAAAAAAAAATCGAAGTTGATTTCAAATGAATTTATTAAAATTTGACCAAAATCTTGTCTACATCCAAGAAAATTGAAGTTATTTTCATCTAAATTTACTCAAATATAGATCCTACAACAAAAATACTCAACAAAATAAAAAAAAATCGAAGTTGATTTCAAATGATTTTATAAAAATTTGACAAAAATATTGTCTACATACAAGAAAATTGAAGTTATTTTCATCTAAATTTAGTCAACTATAGATCCTACAACCAAAATAGTCATCAAAATCCAAAAAATCGAAGTTGATTTCAAATGATTTTATTAAAATTTTACCAAAATCTTGTCAAAATCCAAAAAATTGAAGTTATTTTCATCTAAATTTAGCCAAATATACATCCTACAACCAAAATACTCATCAAAATCCAAAAAAATCGAAGTTGATTTCAAATAAATTTATTAAAATTTGACACTTCCAACTAAAATTTTTTTCATAATCCAACAAAATTGAAGTTATTTTCATCTAAATTTACTCAAATATAGATCCTACAACCAAAATACTCAACAAAATAAAAAAAAATCGAAGTTGATTTCAAATGAATTTATTAAAATTTGACCAAAATCTTGTCAAAATCCAAGAAAATTGAAGTTATTTTCATCTAAATTTAATCAAATATAGATCCTACAACCAAAATACTCGACAAAATCCAAAAAATCGAAGTTGACTTCAAATGAATTTATTAAAATTTGACAAAAATCTTGTCTACATCCAAGAAAATTGAAGTTATTTTCATCTAAATTTAGTCAAATATAGATCCTACAACCAGAATACTCATCAAAATCCAAAAAATCGAAGTTGATTTCAAATGAATTTATTAAAATTTGACCAAAATCTTGTCTACATCCAAGAAAATTGAAGTTATTTTCATCTAAATTTAGTCAAATATAGAACCTACAACAAAAATACTCAACAAAATCCAAAAAAATCGAAGTAGATTTCAAATAAATTTATTAAAATTTGACACTTCCAACTAAAATTTTTTTCACAATCCAACAAAATTGAAGTTATTTTCATCTAAATTTACTCAAATATGGATCCTACAACAAAAATACTCATCAAAATCCAAAATAATCGAAGTTGATTTCAAATAAATTTAATAAAACTTGATACTTCCAACTAAAATTTTTTTCACAATCCAACAAAATTGAAGTTATTTTCATCTAAATTTAATCAAATATAGATCCTACAACAAAAATACTCGACAAAATCCAAAAAAATCGAAGTTGATTTCATATGAATTTATTAAAATTTGACACTTCCAACTAAAATTTTTTTTATAATCCAACAAAATTGAAGTTATTTTCATCTAAATTTAGTCAAATATAGATCCTACAACCAGAATACTCATCAAAATCCAAAAAATCGAAGTTGATTTCAAATGAATTTATTAAAATTTGACAAAATTCTTGTCTACATCCAAGAAAATTGAAGTTATTTTCATCTAAATTTACTCAAATATAGATCCTACAACTAAAATACTCAACAAAATCCAAAATAATCGAAGTTGATTTCAAATGAATTTATTAAAATTTGACCAAAATCTTGTCAAAATCCAAGAAAATTGAAGTTATTTTCATCTAAATTTAGTCAAATATAGATTCTACAACAAAAATACTCAACAAAATCCAAAATAATCGAAGTTGATTTCAAATGAATTTATTAAAATTTGACCAAAATCTTGTCAAAATCCAAGAAAATTGAAGTTATTTTCATCTAAATATAGTCAAATATAGATCCTACATCCAAAATACTCGACAAAATCCAAAAAAATCGAAGTTGATTTTATATGAATTTATTAAAATTTGACACTTCCAACTAAAATTTTTTCATAATCCAACGAAATTGAAGTTATTTTCATCTAAATTTACTCAAATATAGAACCTACAACAAAAATACTCAACAATATCCAAAAAAATCGAAGTTGATTTCAAATAAATTTATTAAAATTTGACACTTCCAACTAAAATTTTTTTCACAATCCAAAAAAATTGAAGTTATTTTCATCTAAATTTACTCAAATATGGATCCTACAACAAAAATACTCAACAAAATCCAAAATAATCGAAGTTGATTTCAAATAAATTTAATAAAACTTGATACTTCCAACTAAAATTTTTTTCACAATCCAACAAAATTGAAGTTATTTTTATCTAAATTTAGTCAAATATAGATCCTACAACCAAAATACTCATCAAAATCCAAAAAATCGAAGTTGATTTCAAATGAATTTATTAAAATTTGACAAAAATCTTGTCTACATCCAAGAAAATTGAAGTTATTTTCATCTAAATTTACTCAAATATAGATCCTACAACAAAAATACTCAACAAAATCCAAAATAATCGAAGTTGATTTCAAATGAATTTATTAAAATTTGACCAAAATCTTGTCAAAATCCAAGAAAATTGAAGTTATTTTCATCTAAATTTAGTTAAATATAGATCCTACAACCAAAATACTCGACAAAATCCAAAAAAATCGAAGTTGATTTTATATGAATTTATTAAAATTTGACACTTCCAACTAAAATTTTTTCATAATCCAACGAAATTGAAGTTATTTTCATCTAAATTTACTCAAATATAGAACCTACAACAAAAATACTCAACAAGATCCAAAAAAATCGAAGTTGATTTCAAATAAATTTATTAAAATTTGACACTTCCAACTAAAATTTTTTTCACAATCCAACAAAATTGAAGTTATTTTCATCTAAATTTACTCAAATATGGATCCTACAACAAAAATACTCAACAAAATCCAAAATAATCGAAGTTGATTTCAAATAAATTTAATAAAACTTGATACTTCCAACTAAAATTTTTTTCACAATCCAACAAAATTGAAGTTATTTTCATCTAAATTTAATCAAATATAGATCCTACAACAAAAATACTCGACAAAATCCAAAAAAATCGAAGTTGATTTCATATGAATTTATTAAAATTTGACACTTCCAACTAAAATTTTTTTTATAATCCAACAAAATTGAAGTTATTTTCATCTAAATTTAGTCAAATATAGATCCTACAACCAAAATACTCATCAAAATCCAAAAAATCGAAGTTGATTTCAAATGAATTTATTAAAATTTGACAAAAATCTTGTCTACATCCAAGAAAATTGAAGTTATTTTCATCTAAATTTACTCAAATATAGATCCTACAACAAAAATACTCAACAAAATCCAAAATAATCGAAGTTGATTTCAAATGAATTTATTAAAATTTGACCAAAATCTTGTCAAAATCCAAGAAAATTGAAGTTATTTTCATCTAAATTTAGTCAAATATAGATCCTACAACCAAAATACTCGACAAAATCCAAAAAAATCGAAGTTGATTTTATATGAATTTATTAAAATTTGACACTTCCAACTAAAATTTTTTCATAATCCAACGAAATTGAAGTTATTTTCATCTAAATTTACTCAAATATAGAACCTACAACAAAAATACTGAACATAATCCAAAAAAATCGAAGTTGATTACAAATAATATTATTAAAATTTGACACTTCCAACTAAAATTTTTTTCACAATCCAACAAAATTGAAGTTATTTTCATCTAAATTTACTCAAATATGGATCCTACAACAAAAATACTCAACAAAATCCAAAATAATCGAAGTTGATTTCAAATAAATTTAATAAAACTTGATACTTCCAACTAAAATTTTTTTCACAATCCAACAAAATTGAAGTTATTTTCATCTAAATTTAATCAAATATAGATCCTACAACAAAAATACTCGACAAAATCCAAAAATATCGAAGTTGATTTCATATGAATTTACTAAAATTTGACACTTCCAACTAAAATTTTTTTTATAATCCAACAAAATTGAAGTTATTTTCATCTAAATTTAGTCAAATATAGATCCTACAACCAAAATACTCATCAAAATCCAAAAAATCGAAGTTGACTTCAAATGAATTTATTAAAATTTGACAAAAATCTTGTCTACATCCAAGAAAATTGAAGTTATTTTCATCTAAATTTACTCAAATATAGATCCTACAACAAAAATACTCAACAAAATCCAAAAAAATCGAAGTTGATTTCAAATGATTTTATTAAAATTCGACAAAAATCTTGTCTACATACAAGAAAATTGAAGTTATTTTCATCTAAATTTAGTCAAATATAGATCCTACAACCAAAATAGTCATCAAAATCCAAAAAATCGAAGTTGATTTCAAATGATTTTATTAAAATTTGACCAAAATCTTGTCAAAATCAAAAAAATTGAAGTTATTTTCATCTAAATTTAGTCAAATATAGATCCTACAACCAAAATACTCATCAAAATCCAAAAAAAATCGAAGTTGATTTCAAATAAATTTATTAAAATTTGACAAAAATCTTGTCTACATCCAAGAAAATTGAAGTTATTTTCATCTAAATTTAGTCAAATATAGATCCTACAACCAAAATACTCATCAAAATCCAAAAAAAATCGAAGTTGATTTCAAATAAATTTATTAAAATTTGACACTTCCAACTAAAATTTTTTTCATAATCCACCAAAATTGAAGTTATTTTCATCTAAATTTACTCAAATATAGATCCTACAACCAAAATACTCAACAAAATAAAAAAAAATCGAAGTTGATTTCAAATGAATTTATTAAAATTTGATCAAAATCTTGTCTACATCCAAGAAAATTGAAGTTATTTTCATCTAAATTTACTCAAATATAGATCCTACAACAAAAATACTCAACAAAATAAAAAAAAATCGAAGTTGATTTCAAATGATTTTATTAAAATTTGACAAAAATATTGTCTACATACAAGAAAATTGAAGTTATTTTCATCTAAATTTAGTCAACTATAGATCCTACAACCAAAATAGTCATCAAAATCCAAAAAATCGAAGTTGATTTCAAATGATTTTATTAAAATTTTACCAAAATCTTGTCAAAATCCAAAAAATTGAAGTTATTTTCATCTAAATTTAGCCAAATATACATCCTACAACCAAAATACTCATCAAAATCCAAAAAAATCGAAGTTGATTTCAAATAAATTTATTAAAATTTGACACTTCCAACTAAAATTTTTTTCATAATCCAACAAAATTGAAGTTATTTTCATCTAAATTTACTCAAATATAGATCCTACAACCAAAATACTCAACAAAATAAAAAAAAATCGAAGTTGATTTCAAATGAATTTATTAAAATTTGACCAAAATCTTGTCAAAATCCAAGAAAATTGAAGTTATTTTCATCTAAATTTAATCAAATATAGATCCTACAACCAAAATACTCGACAAAATCCAAAAAATCGAAGTTGACTTCAAATGAATTTATTAAAATTTGACAAAAATCTTGTCTACATCCAAGAAAATTGAAGTTATTTTCATCTAAATTTAGTCAAATATAGATCCTACAACCAGAATACTCATCAAAATCCAAAAAATCGAAGTTGATTTCAAATGAATTTATTAAAATTTGACCAAAATCTTGTCTACATCCAAGAAAATTGAAGTTATTTTCATCTAAATTTAGTCAAATATAGAACCTACAACAAAAATACTCAACAAAATCCAAAAAAATCGAAGTAGATTTCAAATAAATTTATTAAAATTTGACACTTCCAACTAAAATTTTTTTCACAATCCAACAAAATTGAAGTTATTTTCATCTAAATTTACTCAAATATGGATCCTACAACAAAAATACTCAACAAAATCCAAAATAATCGAAGTTGATTTGAAATAAATTTAATAAAACTTGATACTTCCAACTAAAATTTTTTTCACAATCCAACAAAATTGAAGTTATTTTCATCTAAATTTAATCAAATATAGATCCTACAACAAAAATACTCGACAAAATCCAAAAAAATCGAAGTTGATTTCATATGAATTTATTAAAATTTGACACTTCCAACTAAAATTTTTTTTATAATCCAACAAAATTGAAGTTATTTTCATCTAAATTTAGTCAAATATAGATCCTACAACCAAAATACTCATCAAAATCCAAAAAATCGAAGTTGATTTCAAATGAATTTATTAAAATTTGACAAAAATCTTGTCTACATCCAAGAAAATTGAAGTTATTTTCATCTAAATTTACTCAAATATAGATCCTACAACAAAAATACTCAACAAAATAAAAAAAAATCGAAGTTGATTTCAAATGATTTTATAAAAATTTGACAAAAATATTGTCTACATACAAGAAAATTGAAGTTATTTTCATCTAAATTTAGTCAACTATAGATCCTACAACCAAAATAGTCATCAAAATCCAAAAAATCGAAGTTGATTTCAAATGATTTTATTAAAATTTTACCAAAATCTTGTCAAAATCCAAAAAATTGAAGTTATTTTCATCTAAATTTAGCCAAATATACATCCTACAACCAAAATACTCATCAAAATCCAAAAAAATCGAAGTTGATTTCAAATAAATTTATTAAAATTTGACACTTCCAACTAAAATTTTTTTCATAATCCAACAAAATTGAAGTTATTTTCATCTAAATTTACTCAAATATAGATCCTACAACCAAAATACTCAACAAAATAAAAAAAAATCGAAGTTGATTTCAAATGAATTTATTAAAATTTGACCAAAATCTTGTCAAAATCCAAGAAAATTGAAGTTATTTTCATCTAAATTTAATCAAATATAGATCCTACAACCAAAATACTCGACAAAATCCAAAAAATCGAAGTTGACTTCAAATGAATTTATTAAAATTTGACAAAAATCTTGTCTACATCCAAGAAAATTGAAGTTATTTTCATCTAAATTTAGTCAAATATAGATCCTACAACCAGAATACTCATCAAAATCCAAAAAATCGAAGTTGATTTCAAATGAATTTATTAAAATTTGACCAAAATCTTGTCTACATCCAAGAAAATTGAAGTTATTTTCATCTAAATTTAGTCAAATATAGAACCTACAACAAAAATACTCAACAAAATCCAAAAAAATCGAAGTAGATTTCAAATAAATTTATTAAAATTTGACACTTCCAACTAAAATTTTTTTCACAATCCAACAAAATTGAAGTTATTTTCATCTAAATTTACTCAAATATGGATCCTACAACAAAAATACTCATCAAAATCCAAAATAATCGAAGTTGATTTCAAATAAATTTAATAAAACTTGATACTTCCAACTAAAATTTTTTTCACAATCCAACAAAATTGAAGTTATTTTCATCTAAATTTAATCAAATATAGATCCTACAACAAAAATACTCGACAAAATCCAAAAAAATCGAAGTTGATTTCATATGAATTTATTAAAATTTGACACTTCCAACTAAAATTTTTTTTATAATCCAACAAAATTGAAGTTATTTTCATCTAAATTTAGTCAAATATAGATCCTACAACCAGAATACTCATCAAAATCCAAAAAATCGAAGTTGATTTCAAATGAATTTATTAAAATTTGACAAAATTCTTGTCTACATCCAAGAAAATTGAAGTTATTTTCATCTAAATTTACTCAAATATAGATCCTACAACTAAAATACTCAACAAAATCCAAAATAATCGAAGTTGATTTCAAATGAATTTATTAAAATTTGACCAAAATCTTGTCAAAATCCAAGAAAATTGAAGTTATTTTCATCTAAATTTAGTCAAATATAGATTCTACAACAAAAATACTCAACAAAATCCAAAATAATCGAAGTTGATTTCAAATGAATTTATTAAAATTTGACCAAAATCTTGTCAAAATCCAAGAAAATTGAAGTTATTTTCATCTAAATATAGTCAAATATAGATCCTACATCCAAAATACTCGACAAAATCCAAAAAAATCGAAGTTGATTTTATATGAATTTATTAAAATTTGACACTTCCAACTAAAATTTTTTCATAATCCAACGAAATTGAAGTTATTTTCATCTAAATTTACTCAAATATAGAACCTACAACAAAAATACTCAACAATATCCAAAAAAATCGAAGTTGATTTCAAATAAATTTATTAAAATTTGACACTTCCAACTAAAATTTTTTTCACAATCCAAAAAAATTGAAGTTATTTTCATCTAAATTTACTCAAATATGGATCCTACAACAAAAATACTCAACAAAATCCAAAATAATCGAAGTTGATTTCAAATAAATTTAATAAAACTTGATACTTCCAACTAAAATTTTTTTCACAATCCAACAAAATTGAAGTTATTTTTATCTAAATTTAGTCAAATATAGATCCTACAACCAAAATACTCATCAAAATCCAAAAAATCGAAGTTGATTTCAAATGAATTTATTAAAATTTGACAAAAATCTTGTCTACATCCAAGAAAATTGAAGTTATTTTCATCTAAATTTACTCAAATATAGATCCTACAACAAAAATACTCAACAAAATCCAAAATAATCGAAGTTGATTTCAAATGAATTTATTAAAATTTGACCAAAATCTTGTCAAAATCCAAGAAAATTGAAGTTATTTTCATCTAAATTTAGTTAAATATAGATCCTACAACCAAAATACTCGACAAAATCCAAAAAAATCGAAGTTGATTTTATATGAATTTATTAAAATTTGACACTTCCAACTAAAATTTTTTCATAATCCAACGAAATTGAAGTTATTTTCATCTAAATTTACTCAAATATAGAACCTACAACAAAAATACTCAACAAGATCCAAAAAAATCGAAGTTGATTTCAAATAAATTTATTAAAATTTGACACTTCCAACTAAAATTTTTTTCACAATCCAACAAAATTGAAGTTATTTTCATCTAAATTTACTCAAATATGGATCCTACAACAAAAATACTCAACAAAATCCAAAATAATCGAAGTTGATTTCAAATAAATTTAATAAAACTTGATACTTCCAACTAAAATTTTTTTCACAATCCAACAAAATTGAAGTTATTTTCATCTAAATTTAATCAAATATAGATCCTACAACAAAAATACTCGACAAAATCCAAAAAAATCGAAGTTGATTTCATATGAATTTATTAAAATTTGACACTTCCAACTAAAATTTTTTTTATAATCCAACAAAATTGAAGTTATTTTCATCTAAATTTAGTCAAATATAGATCCTACAACCAAAATACTCATCAAAATCCAAAAAATCGAAGTTGATTTCAAATGAATTTATTAAAATTTGACAAAAATCTTGTCTACATCCAAGAAAATTGAAGTTATTTTCATCTAAATTTACTCAAATATAGATCCTACAACAAAAATACTCAACAAAATCCAAAATAATCGAAGTTGATTTCAAATGAATTTATTAAAATTTGACCAAAATCTTGTCAAAATCCAAGAAAATTGAAGTTATTTTCATCTAAATTTAGTCAAATATAGATCCTACAACCAAAATACTCGACAAAATCCAAAAAAATCGAAGTTGATTTCATATGAATTTATTAAAATTTCACTTCCAACTAAAATTTTTTTTATAATCCAACAAAATTGAAGTTATTTTCATCTAAATTTAGTCAAATATAGATCCTACAACCAGAATACTCATCAAAATCCAAAAAATCGAAGTTGATTTCAAATGAATTTATTAAAATTTGACCAAAATCTTGTCTACATCCAAGAAAATTGAAGTTATTTTCATCTAAATTTAGTCAAATATAGAACCTACAACAAAAATACTCAACAAAATCCAAAAAAATCGAAGTAGATTTCAAATAAATTTATTAAAATTTGACACTTCCAACTAAAAATTTTTTCACAATCCAACAAAATTGAAGTTATTTTCATCTAAATTTACTCAAATATGGATCCTACAACAAAAATACTCAACAAAATCCAAAATAATCGAAGTTGATTTCAAATAAATTTAATAAAACTTGATACTTCCAACTAAAATTTTTTTCACAATCCAACAAAATTGAAGTTATTTTCATCTAAATTTAATCAAATATAGATCCTACAACAAAAATACTCGACAAAATCCAAAAAAATCGAAGTTGATTTCATATGAATTTATTAAAATTTGACACTTCCAACTAAAATTTTTTTTATAATCCAACAAAATTGAAGTTATTTTCATCTAAATTTAGTCAAATATAGATCCTACAACCAGAATACTCATCAAAATCCAAAAAATCGAAGTTGATTTCAAATGAATTTATTAAAATTTGACAAAATTCTTGTCTACATCCAAGAAAATTGAAGTTATTTTCATCTAAATTTACTCAAATATAGATCCTACAACTAAAATACTCAACAAAATCCAAAATAATCGAAGTTGATTTCAAATGAATTTATTAAAATTTGACCAAAATCTTGTCAAAATCCAAGAAAATTGAAGTTATTTTCATCTAAATTTAGTCAAATATAGATTCTACAACAAAAATACTCAACAAAATCCAAAATAATCGAAGTTGATTTCAAATGAATTTATTAAAATTTGACCAAAATCTTGTCAAAATCCAAGAAAATTGAAGTTATTTTCATCTAAATATAGTCAAATATAGATCCTACATCCAAAATACTCGACAAAATCCAAAAAAATCGAAGTTGATTTTATATGAATTTATTAAAATTTGACACTTCCAACTAAAATTTTTTCATAATCCAACGAAATTGAAGTTATTTTCATCTAAATTTACTCAAATATAGAACCTACAACAAAAATACTCAACAATATCCAAAAAAATCGAAGTTGATTTCAAATAAATTTATTAAAATTTGACACTTCCAACTAAAATTTTTTTCACAATCCAAAAAAATTGAAGTTATTTTCATCTAAATTTACTCAAATATGGATCCTACAACAAAAATACTCAACAAAATCCAAAATAATCGAAGTTGATTTCAAATAAATTTAATAAAACTTGATACTTCCAACTAAAATTTTTTTCACAATCCAACAAAATTGAAGTTATTTTTATCTAAATTTAGTCAAATATAGATCCTACAACCAAAATACTCATCAAAATCCAAAAAATCGAAGTTGATTTCAAATGAATTTATTAAAATTTGACAAAAATCTTGTCTACATCCAAGAAAATTGAAGTTATTTTCATCTAAATTTACTCAAATATAGATCCTACAACAAAAATACTCAACAAAATCCAAAATAATCGAAGTTGATTTCAAATGAATTTATTAAAATTTGACCAAAATCTTGTCAAAATCCAAGAAAATTGAAGTTATTTTCATCTAAATTTAGTTAAATATAGATCCTACAACCAAAATACTCGACAAAATCCAAAAAAATCGAAGTTGATTTTATATGAATTTATTAAAATTTGACACTTCCAACTAAAATTTTTTCATAATCCAACGAAATTGAAGTTATTTTCATCTAAATTTACTCAAATATAGAACCTACAACAAAAATACTCAACAAGATCCAAAAAAATCGAAGTTGATTTCAAATAAATTTATTAAAATTTGACACTTCCAACTAAAATTTTTTTCACAATCCAACAAAATTGAAGTTATTTTCATCTAAATTTACTCAAATATGGATCCTACAACAAAAATACTCAACAAAATCCAAAATAATCGAAGTTGATTTCAAATAAATTTAATAAAACTTGATACTTCCAACTAAAATTTTTTTCACAATCCAACAAAATTGAAGTTATTTTCATCTAAATTTAATCAAATATAGATCCTACAACAAAAATACTCGACAAAATCCAAAAAAATCGAAGTTGATTTCATATGAATTTATTAAAATTTGACACTTCCAACTAAAATTTTTTTTATAATCCAACAAAATTGAAGTTATTTTCATCTAAATTTAGTCAAATATAGATCCTACAACCAAAATACTCATCAAAATCCAAAAAATCGAAGTTGATTTCAAATGAATTTATTAAAATTTGACAAAAATCTTGTCTACATCCAAGAAAATTGAAGTTATTTTCATCTAAATTTACTCAAATATAGATCCTACAACAAAAATACTCAACAAAATCCAAAATAATCGAAGTTGATTTCAAATGAATTTATTAAAATTTGACCAAAATCTTGTCAAAATCCAAGAAAATTGAAGTTATTTTCATCTAAATTTAGTCAAATATAGATCCTACAACCAAAATACTCGACAAAATCCAAAAAAATCGAAGTTGATTTTATATGAATTTATTAAAATTTGACACTTCCAACTAAAATTTTTTCATAATCCAACGAAATTGAAGTTATTTTCATCTAAATTTACTCAAATATAGAACCTACAACAAAAATACTGAACATAATCCAAAAAAATCGAAGTTGATTACAAATAATATTATTAAAATTTGACACTTCCAACTAAAATTTTTTTCACAATCCAACAAAATTGAAGTTATTTTCATCTAAATTTACTCAAATATGGATCCTACAACAAAAATACTCAACAAAATCCAAAATAATCGAAGTTGATTTCAAATAAATTTAATAAAACTTGATACTTCCAACTAAAATTTTTTTCACAATCCAACAAAATTGAAGTTATTTTCATCTAAATTTAATCAAATATAGATCCTACAACAAAAATACTCGACAAAATCCAAAAATATCGAAGTTGATTTCATATGAATTTACTAAAATTTGACACTTCCAACTAAAATTTTTTTTATAATCCAACAAAATTGAAGTTATTTTCATCTAAATTTAGTCAAATATAGATCCTACAACCAAAATACTCATCAAAATCCAAAAAATCGAAGTTGACTTCAAATGAATTTATTAAAATTTGACAAAAATCTTGTCTACATCCAAGAAAATTGAAGTTATTTTCATCTAAATTTACTCAAATATAGATCCTACAACAAAAATACTCAACAAAATCCAAAAAAATCGAAGTTGATTTCAAATGATTTTATTAAAATTCGACAAAAATCTTGTCTACATACAAGAAAATTGAAGTTATTTTCATCTAAATTTAGTCAAATATAGATCCTACAACCAAAATAGTCATCAAAATCCAAAAAATCGAAGTTGATTTCAAATGATTTTATTAAAATTTGACCAAAATCTTGTCAAAATCAAAAAAATTGAAGTTATTTTCATCTAAATTTAGTCAAATATAGATCCTACAACCAAAATACTCATCAAAATCCAAAAAAAATCGAAGTTGATTTCAAATAAATTTATTAAAATTTGACAAAAATCTTGTCTACATCCAAGAAAATTGAAGTTATTTTCATCTAAATTTAGTCAAATATAGATCCTACAACCAAAATACTCATCAAAATCCAAAAAAAATCGAAGTTGATTTCAAATAAATTTATTAAAATTTGACACTTCCAACTAAAATTTTTTTCATAATCCACCAAAATTGAAGTTATTTTCATCTAAATTTACTCAAATATAGATCCTACAACCAAAATACTCAACAAAATAAAAAAAAATCGAAGTTGATTTCAAATGAATTTATTAAAATTTGATCAAAATCTTGTCTACATCCAAGAAAATTGAAGTTATTTTCATCTAAATTTACTCAAATATAGATCCTACAACAAAAATACTCAACAAAATAAAAAAAAATCGAAGTTGATTTCAAATGATTTTATTAAAATTTGACAAAAATATTGTCTACATACAAGAAAATTGAAGTTATTTTCATCTAAATTTAGTCAACTATAGATCCTACAACCAAAATAGTCATCAAAATCCAAAAAATCGAAGTTGATTTCAAATGATTTTATTAAAATTTTACCAAAATCTTGTCAAAATCCAAAAAATTGAAGTTATTTTCATCTAAATTTAGCCAAATATACATCCTACAACCAAAATACTCATCAAAATCCAAAAAAATCGAAGTTGATTTCAAATAAATTTATTAAAATTTGACACTTCCAACTAAAATTTTTTTCATAATCCAACAAAATTGAAGTTATTTTCATCTAAATTTACTCAAATATAGATCCTACAACCAAAATACTCAACAAAATAAAAAAAAATCGAAGTTGATTTCAAATGAATTTATTAAAATTTGACCAAAATCTTGTCAAAATCCAAGAAAATTGAAGTTATTTTCATCTAAATTTAATCAAATATAGATCCTACAACCAAAATACTCGACAAAATCCAAAAAATCGAAGTTGACTTCAAATGAATTTATTAAAATTTGACAAAAATCTTGTCTACATCCAAGAAAATTGAAGTTATTTTCATCTAAATTTAGTCAAATATAGATCCTACAACCAGAATACTCATCAAAATCCAAAAAATCGAAGTTGATTTCAAATGAATTTATTAAAATTTGACCAAAATCTTGTCTACATCCAAGAAAATTGAAGTTATTTTCATCTAAATTTAGTCAAATATAGAACCTACAACAAAAATACTCAACAAAATCCAAAAAAATCGAAGTAGATTTCAAATAAATTTATTAAAATTTGACACTTCCAACTAAAATTTTTTTCACAATCCAACAAAATTGAAGTTATTTTCATCTAAATTTACTCAAATATGGATCCTACAACAAAAATACTCAACAAAATCCAAAATAATCGAAGTTGATTTGAAATAAATTTAATAAAACTTGATACTTCCAACTAAAATTTTTTTCACAATCCAACAAAATTGAAGTTATTTTCATCTAAATTTAATCAAATATAGATCCTACAACAAAAATACTCGACAAAATCCAAAAAAATCGAAGTTGATTTCATATGAATTTATTAAAATTTGACACTTCCAACTAAAATTTTTTTTATAATCCAACAAAATTGAAGTTATTTTCATCTAAATTTAGTCAAATATAGATCCTACAACCAAAATACTCATCAAAATCCAAAAAATCGAAGTTGATTTCAAATGAATTTATTAAAATTTGACAAAAATCTTGTCTACATCCAAGAAAATTGAAGTTATTTTCATCTAAATTTACTCAAATATAGATCCTACAACAAAAATACTCAACAAAATAAAAAAAAATCGAAGTTGATTTCAAATGATTTTATAAAAATTTGACAAAAATATTGTCTACATACAAGAAAATTGAAGTTATTTTCATCTAAATTTAGTCAACTATAGATCCTACAACCAAAATAGTCATCAAAATCCAAAAAATCGAAGTTGATTTCAAATGATTTTATTAAAATTTTACCAAAATCTTGTCAAAATCCAAAAAATTGAAGTTATTTTCATCTAAATTTAGCCAAATATACATCCTACAACCAAAATACTCATCAAAATCCAAAAAAATCGAAGTTGATTTCAAATAAATTTATTAAAATTTGACACTTCCAACTAAAATTTTTTTCATAATCCAACAAAATTGAAGTTATTTTCATCTAAATTTACTCAAATATAGATCCTACAACCAAAATACTCAACAAAATAAAAAAAAATCGAAGTTGATTTCAAATGAATTTATTAAAATTTGACCAAAATCTTGTCAAAATCCAAGAAAATTGAAGTTATTTTCATCTAAATTTAATCAAATATAGATCCTACAACCAAAATACTCGACAAAATCCAAAAAATCGAAGTTGACTTCAAATGAATTTATTAAAATTTGACAAAAATCTTGTCTACATCCAAGAAAATTGAAGTTATTTTCATCTAAATTTAGTCAAATATAGATCCTACAACCAGAATACTCATCAAAATCCAAAAAATCGAAGTTGATTTCAAATGAATTTATTAAAATTTGACCAAAATCTTGTCTACATCCAAGAAAATTGAAGTTATTTTCATCTAAATTTAGTCAAATATAGAACCTACAACAAAAATACTCAACAAAATCCAAAAAAATCGAAGTAGATTTCAAATAAATTTATTAAAATTTGACACTTCCAACTAAAATTTTTTTCACAATCCAACAAAATTGAAGTTATTTTCATCTAAATTTACTCAAATATGGATCCTACAACAAAAATACTCATCAAAATCCAAAATAATCGAAGTTGATTTCAAATAAATTTAATAAAACTTGATACTTCCAACTAAAATTTTTTTCACAATCCAACAAAATTGAAGTTATTTTCATCTAAATTTAATCAAATATAGATCCTACAACAAAAATACTCGACAAAATCCAAAAAAATCGAAGTTGATTTCATATGAATTTATTAAAATTTGACACTTCCAACTAAAATTTTTTTTATAATCCAACAAAATTGAAGTTATTTTCATCTAAATTTAGTCAAATATAGATCCTACAACCAGAATACTCATCAAAATCCAAAAAATCGAAGTTGATTTCAAATGAATTTATTAAAATTTGACAAAATTCTTGTCTACATCCAAGAAAATTGAAGTTATTTTCATCTAAATTTACTCAAATATAGATCCTACAACTAAAATACTCAACAAAATCCAAAATAATCGAAGTTGATTTCAAATGAATTTATTAAAATTTGACCAAAATCTTGTCAAAATCCAAGAAAATTGAAGTTATTTTCATCTAAATTTAGTCAAATATAGATTCTACAACAAAAATACTCAACAAAATCCAAAATAATCGAAGTTGATTTCAAATGAATTTATTAAAATTTGACCAAAATCTTGTCAAAATCCAAGAAAATTGAAGTTATTTTCATCTAAATATAGTCAAATATAGATCCTACATCCAAAATACTCGACAAAATCCAAAAAAATCGAAGTTGATTTTATATGAATTTATTAAAATTTGACACTTCCAACTAAAATTTTTTCATAATCCAACGAAATTGAAGTTATTTTCATCTAAATTTACTCAAATATAGAACCTACAACAAAAATACTCAACAATATCCAAAAAAATCGAAGTTGATTTCAAATAAATTTATTAAAATTTGACACTTCCAACTAAAATTTTTTTCACAATCCAAAAAAATTGAAGTTATTTTCATCTAAATTTACTCAAATATGGATCCTACAACAAAAATACTCAACAAAATCCAAAATAATCGAAGTTGATTTCAAATAAATTTAATAAAACTTGATACTTCCAACTAAAATTTTTTTCACAATCCAACAAAATTGAAGTTATTTTTATCTAAATTTAGTCAAATATAGATCCTACAACCAAAATACTCATCAAAATCCAAAAAATCGAAGTTGATTTCAAATGAATTTATTAAAATTTGACAAAAATCTTGTCTACATCCAAGAAAATTGAAGTTATTTTCATCTAAATTTACTCAAATATAGATCCTACAACAAAAATACTCAACAAAATCCAAAATAATCGAAGTTGATTTCAAATGAATTTATTAAAATTTGACCAAAATCTTGTCAAAATCCAAGAAAATTGAAGTTATTTTCATCTAAATTTAGTTAAATATAGATCCTACAACCAAAATACTCGACAAAATCCAAAAAAATCGAAGTTGATTTTATATGAATTTATTAAAATTTGACACTTCCAACTAAAATTTTTTCATAATCCAACGAAATTGAAGTTATTTTCATCTAAATTTACTCAAATATAGAACCTACAACAAAAATACTCAACAAGATCCAAAAAAATCGAAGTTGATTTCAAATAAATTTATTAAAATTTGACACTTCCAACTAAAATTTTTTTCACAATCCAACAAAATTGAAGTTATTTTCATCTAAATTTACTCAAATATGGATCCTACAACAAAAATACTCAACAAAATCCAAAATAATCGAAGTTGATTTCAAATAAATTTAATAAAACTTGATACTTCCAACTAAAATTTTTTTCACAATCCAACAAAATTGAAGTTATTTTCATCTAAATTTAATCAAATATAGATCCTACAACAAAAATACTCGACAAAATCCAAAAAAATCGAAGTTGATTTCATATGAATTTATTAAAATTTGACACTTCCAACTAAAATTTTTTTTATAATCCAACAAAATTGAAGTTATTTTCATCTAAATTTAGTCAAATATAGATCCTACAACCAAAATACTCATCAAAATCCAAAAAATCGAAGTTGATTTCAAATGAATTTATTAAAATTTGACAAAAATCTTGTCTACATCCAAGAAAATTGAAGTTATTTTCATCTAAATTTACTCAAATATAGATCCTACAACAAAAATACTCAACAAAATCCAAAATAATCGAAGTTGATTTCAAATGAATTTATTAAAATTTGACCAAAATCTTGTCAAAATCCAAGAAAATTGAAGTTATTTTCATCTAAATTTAGTCAAATATAGATCCTACAACCAAAATACTCGACAAAATCCAAAAAAATCGAAGTTGATTTCATATGAATTTATTAAAATTTCACTTCCAACTAAAATTTTTTTTATAATCCAACAAAATTGAAGTTATTTTCATCTAAATTTAGTCAAATATAGATCCTACAACCAGAATACTCATCAAAATCCAAAAAATCGAAGTTGATTTCAAATGAATTTATTAAAATTTGACCAAAATCTTGTCTACATCCAAGAAAATTGAAGTTATTTTCATCTAAATTTAGTCAAATATAGAACCTACAACAAAAATACTCAACAAAATCCAAAAAAATCGAAGTAGATTTCAAATAAATTTATTAAAATTTGACACTTCCAACTAAAAATTTTTTCACAATCCAACAAAATTGAAGTTATTTTCATCTAAATTTACTCAAATATGGATCCTACAACAAAAATACTCAACAAAATCCAAAATAATCGAAGTTGATTTCAAATAAATTTAATAAAACTTGATACTTCCAACTAAAATTTTTTTCACAATCCAACAAAATTGAAGTTATTTTCATCTAAATTTAATCAAATATAGATCCTACAACAAAAATACTCGACAAAATCCAAAAAAATCGAAGTTGATTTCATATGAATTTATTAAAATTTGACACTTCCAACTAAAATTTTTTTTATAATCCAACAAAATTGAAGTTATTTTCATCTAAATTTAGTCAAATATAGATCCTACAACCAGAATACTCATCAAAATCCAAAAAATCGAAGTTGATTTCAAATGAATTTATTAAAATTTGACAAAATTCTTGTCTACATCCAAGAAAATTGAAGTTATTTTCATCTAAATTTACTCAAATATAGATCCTACAACTAAAATACTCAACAAAATCCAAAATAATCGAAGTTGATTTCAAATGAATTTATTAAAATTTGACCAAAATCTTGTCAAAATCCAAGAAAATTGAAGTTATTTTCATCTAAATTTAGTCAAATATAGATTCTACAACAAAAATACTCAACAAAATCCAAAATAATCGAAGTTGATTTCAAATGAATTTATTAAAATTTGACCAAAATCTTGTCAAAATCCAAGAAAATTGAAGTTATTTTCATCTAAATATAGTCAAATATAGATCCTACATCCAAAATACTCGACAAAATCCAAAAAAATCGAAGTTGATTTTATATGAATTTATTAAAATTTGACACTTCCAACTAAAATTTTTTCATAATCCAACGAAATTGAAGTTATTTTCATCTAAATTTACTCAAATATAGAACCTACAACAAAAATACTCAACAATATCCAAAAAAATCGATGTTGATTTCAAATAAATTTATTAAAATTTGACACTTCCAACTAAAATTTTTTTCACAATCCAAAAAAATTGAAGTTATTTTCATCTAAATTTACTCAAATATGGATCCTACAACAAAAATACTCAACAAAATCCAAAATAATCGAAGTTGATTTCAAATAAATTTAATAAAACTTGATACTTCCAACTAAAATTTTTTTCACAATCCAACAAAATTGAAGTTATTTTTATCTAAATTTAGTCAAATATAGATCCTACAACCAA
Organism: Andrena fulva; assembly: GCA_946251845.1. NCBI lineage: Eukaryota > Metazoa > Arthropoda > Insecta > Hymenoptera > Andrenidae > Andrena > Andrena fulva. The sequence continues at coordinate 4,160,685 of CAMITZ010000243.1, forward strand.
AATACTCATCAAAATCCAAAAAATCGAAGTTGATTTCAAATGAATTTATTAAAATTTGACAAAAATCTTGTCTACATCCAAGAAAATTGAAGTTATTTTCATCTAAATTTACTCAAATATAGATCCTACAACAAAAATACCCAACAAAATCCAAAATAATCGAAGTTGATTTCAAATGAATTTATTAAAATTTGACCAAAATCTTGTCAAAATCCAAGAAAATTGAAGTTATTTTCATCTAAATTTAGTTAAATATAGATCCTACAACCAAAATACTCGACAAAATCCAAAAAAATCGAAGTTGATTTTATATGAATTTATTAAAATTTGACACTTCCAACTAAAATTTTTTCATAATCCAACGAAATTGAAGTTATTTTCATCTAAATTTACTCAAATATAGAACCTACAACAAAAATACTCAACAAGATCCAAAAAAATCGAAGTTGATTTCAAATAAATTTATTAAAATTTGACACTTCCAACTAAAATTTTTTTCACAATCCAACAAAATTGAAGTTATTTTCATCTAAATTTACTCAAATATGGATCCTACAACAAAAATACTCAACAAAATCCAAAATAATCGAAGTTGATTTCAAATAAATTTAATAAAACTTGATACTTCCAACTAAAATTTTTTTCACAATCCAACAAAATTGAAGTTATTTTCATCTAAATTTAATCAAATATAGATCCTACAACAAAAATACTCGACAAAATCCATAAAAATCGAAGTTGATTTCATATGAATTTATTAAAATTTGATACTTCCAACTAAAATTTTTTTTATAATCCAACAAAATTGAAGTTATTTTCATCTAAATTTAGTCAAATATAGATCCTACAACCAAAATACTCATCAAAATCCAAAAAATCGAAGTTGATTTCAAATGAATTTATTAAAATTTGACAAAAATCTTGTCTACATCCAAGAAAATTGAAGTTATTTTCATCTAAATTTACTCAAATATAGATCCTACAACAAAAATACTCAACAAAATCCAAAATAATCGAAGTTGATTTCAAATGAATTTATTAAAATTTGACCAAAATCTTGTCAAAATCCAAGAAAATTGAAGTTATTTTCATCTAAATTTAGTCAAATATAGATCCTACAACCAAAATACTCGACAAAATCCAAAAAAATCGAAGTTGATTTTATTTGAATTTATTAAAATTTGACACGTCCAACTAAAATTTTTTCATAATCCAACGAAATTGAAGTTATTTTCATCTAAATTTACTCAAATATAGAACCTACAACAAAAATACTCAACATAATCCAAAAAAATCGAAGTTGATTACAAATAATATTATTAAAATTTGACACTTCCAACTAAAATTTTTTTCACAATCCAACAAAATTGAAGTTATTTTCATCTAAATTTACTCAAATATGGATCCTACAACAAAAATACTCAACAAAATCCAAAATAATCGAAGTTGATTTCAAATAAATTTAATAAAACTTGATACTTCCAACTAAAATTTTTTTCACAATCCAACAAAATTGAAGTTATTTTCATCTAAATTTAATCAAATATAGATCCTACAACAAAAATACTCGACAAAATCAAAAAAAATCGAAGTTGATTTCATATGAATTTACTAAAATTTGACACTTCCAACTAAAATTTTTTTTATAATCCAACAAAATTGAAGTTATTTTCATCTAAATTTAGTCAAATATAGATCCTACAACCAAAATACTCATCAAAATCCAAAAAATCGAAGTTGACTTCAAATGAATTTATTAAAATTTGACAAAAATCTTGTCTACATCCAAGAAAATTGAAGTTATTTTCATCTAAATTTACTCAAATATAGATCCTACAACAAAAATACACAACAAAATCGAAAAAAATCGAAGTAGATTTCAAATGATTTTATTAAAATTCGACAAAAATCTTGTCTACATACAAGAAAATTGAAGTTATTTTCATCTAAATTTAGTCAAATATAGATCCTACAACCAAAATAGTCATCAAAATCCAAAAAATCGAAGTTGATTTCAAATGATTTTATTAAAATTTGACCAAAATCTTGTCAAAATCAAAAAAATTGAAGTTATTTTCATCTAAATTTAGTCAAATATAGATCCTACAACCAAAATACTCATCAAAATCCAAAAAAAATCGAAGTTGATTTCAAATAAACTTATTAAAATTTGACAAAAATCTTGTCTACATCCAAGAAAATTGAAGTTATTTTCATCTAAATTTAGTCAAATATAGATCCTACAACCAAAATACTCATCAAAATCCAAAAAAAATCGAAGTTGATTTCAAATAAATTTATTAAAATTTGACACTTCCAACTAAAATTTTTTTCATAATCCAACAAAATTGAAGTTATTTTCATCTAAATTTACTCAAATATAGATCCTACAACCAAAATACTCAACAAAATAAAAAAAAATCGAAGTTGATTTCAAATGAATTTATTAAAATTTGACCAAAATCTTGTCTACATCCAAGAAAATTGAAGTTATTTTCATCTAAATTTACTCAAATATAGATCCTACAACAAAAATACTCAACAAAATAAAAAAAAATCGAAGTTGATTTCAAATGATTTTATAAAAATTTGACAAAAATATTGTCTACATACAAGAAAATTGAAGTTATTTTCATCTAAATTTAGTCAACTATAGATCCTACAACCAAAATAGTCATCAAAATCCAAAAAATCGAAGTTGATTTCAAATGATTTTATTAAAATTTTACCAAAATCTTGTCAAAATCCAAAAAATTGAAGTTATTTTCATCTAAATTTAGCCAAATATACATCCTACAACCAAAATACTCATCAAAATCCAAAAAAATCGAAGTTGATTTCAAATAAATTTATTAAAATTTGACACTTCCAACTAAAATTTTTTTCATAATCCAACAAAATTGAAGTTATTTTCATCTAAATTTACTCAAATATAGATCCTACAACCAAAATACTCAACAAAATAAAAAAAAATCGAAGTTGATTTCAAATGAATTTATTAAAATTTGACCAAAATCTTGTCAAAATCCAAGAAAATTGAAGTTATTTTCATCTAAATTTAATCAAATATAGATCCTACAACCAAAATACTCGACAAAATCCAAAAAATCGAAGTTGACTTCAAATGAATTTATTAAAATTTGACAAAAATCTTGTCTACATCCAAGAAAATTGAAGTTATTTTCATCTAAATTTAGTCAAATATAGATCCTACAACCAGAATACTCATCAAAATCCAAAAAATCGAAGTTGATTTCAAATGAATTTATTAAAATTTGACAAAAATCTTGTCTACATCCAAGAAAATTGAAGTTATTTTCATCTAAATTTACTCAAATATAGATCCTACAACCAAAATACTCGACAAAATCCAAAAAAATCGAAGTTGATTTTATATGAATTTATTAAAATTTGACACTTCCAACTAAAATTTTTTCATAATCCAACGAAATTGAAGTTATTTTCATCTAAATTTACTCAAATATAGAACCTACAACAAAAATACTCAACAAGATCCAAAAAAATCGAAGTTGATTTCAAATAAATTTATTAAAATTTGACACTTCCAACTAAAATTTTTTTCACAATCCAACAAAATTGAAGTTATTTTCATCTAAATTTACTCAAATATGGATCCTACAACAAAAATACTCAACAAAATCCAAAATAATCGAAGTTGATTTCAAATAAATTTAATAAAACTTGATACTTCCAACTAAAATTTTTTTCACAATCCAACAAAATTGAAGTTATTTTCATCTAAATTTAATCAAATATAGATCCTACAACAAAAATACTCGACAAAATCCAAAAAAATCGAAGTTGATTTCATATGAATTTATTAAAATTTGACACTTCCAACTAAAATTTTTTTTATAATCCAACAAAATTGAAGTTATTTTCATCTAAATTTAGTCAAATATAGATCCTACAACCAAAATACTCATCAAAATCCAAAAAATCGAAGTTGATTTCAAATGAATTTATTAAAATTTGACAAAAATCTTGTCTACATCCAAGAAAATTGAAGTTATTTTCATCTAAATTTTCTCAAATATAGATCCTACAACAAAAATACTCAACAAAATCCAAAATAATCGAAGTTGATTTCAAATGAATTTATTAAAATTTGACCAAAATCTTGTCAAAATCCAAGAAAATTGAAGTTATTTTCATCTAAATTTAGTCAAATATAGATCCTACAACCAAAATACTCGACAAAATCCAAAAAAATCGAAGTTGATTTTATATGAATTTATTAAAATTTGACACTTCCAACTAAAATTTTTTCATAATCCAACGAAATTGAAGTTATTTTCATCTAAATTTACTCAAATATAGAACCTACAACAAAAATACTGAACATAATCCAAAAAAATCGAAGTTGATTACAAATAATATTATTAAAATTTGACACTTCCAACTAAAATTTTTTTCACAATCCAACAAAATTGAAGTTATTTTCATCTAAATTTACTCAAATATGGATCCTACAACAAAAATACTCAACAAAATCCAAAATAATCGAAGTTGATTTCAAATAAATTTAATAAAACTTGATACTTCCAACTAAAATTTTTTTCACAATCCAACAAAATTGAAGTTATTTTCATCTAAATTTAATCAAATATAGATCCTACAACAAAAATACTCGACAAAATCCAAAAATATCGAAGTTGATTTCATATGAATTTACTAAAATTTGACACTTCCAACTAAAATTTTTTTTATAATCCAACAAAATTGAAGTTATTTTCATCTAAATTTAGTCAAATATAGATCCTACAACCAAAATACTCATCAAAATCCAAAAAATCGAAGTTGACTTCAAATGAATTTATTAAAATTTGACAAAAATCTTGTCTACATCCAAGAAAATTGAAGTTATTTTCATCTAAATTTACTCAAATATAGATCCTACAACAAAAATACTCAACAAAATCCAAAAAAATCGAAGTTGATTTCAAATGATTTTATTAAAATTCGACAAAAATCTTGTCTACATACAAGAAAATTGAAGTTATTTTCATCTAAATTTAGTCAAATATAGATCCTACAACCAAAATAGTCATCAAAATCCAAAAAATCGAAGTTGATTTCAAATGATTTTATTAAAATTTGACCAAAATCTTGTCAAAATCAAAAAAATTGAAGTTATTTTCATCTAAATTTAGTCAAATATAGATCCTACAACCAAAATACTCATCAAAATCCAAAAAAAATCGAAGTTGATTTCAAATAAATTTATTAAAATTTGACAAAAATCTTGTCTACATCCAAGAAAATTGAAGTTATTTTCATCTAAATTTAGTCAAATATAGATCCTACAACCAAAATACTCATCAAAATCCAAAAAAAATCGAAGTTGATTTCAAATAAATTTATTAAAATTTGACACTTCCAACTAAAATTTTTTTCATAATCCAACAAAATTGAAGTTATTTTCATCTAAATTTACTCAAATATAGATCCTACAACCAAAATACTCAACAAAATAAAAAAAAATCGAAGTTGATTTCAAATGAATTTATTAAAATTTGATCAAAATCTTGTCTACATCCAAGAAAATTGAAGTTATTTTCATCTAAATTTACTCAAATATAGATCCTACAACAAAAATACTCAACAAAATAAAAAAAAATCGAAGTTGATTTCAAATGATTTTATTAAAATTTGACAAAAATATTGTCTACATACAAGAAAATTGAAGTTATTTTCATCTAAATTTAGTCAACTATAGATCCTACAACCAAAATAGTCATCAAAATCCAAAAAATCGAAGTTGATTTCAAATGATTTTATTAAAATTTTACCAAAATCTTGTCAAAATCCAAAAAATTGAAGTTATTTTCATCTAAATTTAGCCAAATATACATCCTACAACCAAAATACTCATCAAAATCCAAAAAAATCGAAGTTGATTTCAAATAAATTTATTAAAATTTGACACTTCCAACTAAAATTTTTTTCATAATCCAACAAAATTGAAGTTATTTTCATCTAAATTTACTCAAATATAGATCCTACAACCAAAATACTCAACAAAATAAAAAAAAATCGAAGTTGATTTCAAATGAATTTATTAAAATTTGACCAAAATCTTGTCAAAATCCAAGAAAATTGAAGTTATTTTCATCTAAATTTAATCAAATATAGATCCTACAACCAAAATACTCGACAAAATCCAAAAAATCGAAGTTGACTTCAAATGAATTTATTAAAATTTGACAAAAATCTTGTCTACATCCAAGAAAATTGAAGTTATTTTCATCTAAATTTAGTCAAATATAGATCCTACAACCAGAATACTCATCAAAATCCAAAAAATCGAAGTTGATTTCAAATGAATTTATTAAAATTTGACCAAAATCTTGTCTACATCCAAGAAAATTGAAGTTATTTTCATCTAAATTTAGTCAAATATAGAACCTACAACAAAAATACTCAACAAAATCCAAAAAAATCGAAGTAGATTTCAAATAAATTTATTAAAATTTGACACTTCCAACTAAAATTTTTTTCACAATCCAACAAAATTGAAGTTATTTTCATCTAAATTTACTCAAATATGGATCCTACAACAAAAATACTCAACAAAATCCAAAATAATCGAAGTTGATTTGAAATAAATTTAATAAAACTTGATACTTCCAACTAAAATTTTTTTCACAATCCAACAAAATTGAAGTTATTTTCATCTAAATTTAATCAAATATAGATCCTACAACAAAAATACTCGACAAAATCCAAAAAAATCGAAGTTGATTTCATATGAATTTATTAAAATTTGACACTTCCAACTAAAATTTTTTTTATAATCCAACAAAATTGAAGTTATTTTCATCTAAATTTAGTCAAATATAGATCCTACAACCAAAATACTCATCAAAATCCAAAAAATCGAAGTTGATTTCAAATGAATTTATTAAAATTTGACAAAAATCTTGTCTACATCCAAGAAAATTGAAGTTATTTTCATCTAAATTTACTCAAATATAGATCCTACAACAAAAATACTCAACAAAATCCAAAATAATCGAAGTTGATTTCAAATGAATTTATTAAAATTTGACCAAAATCTTGTCAAAATCCAAGAAAATTGAAGTTATTTTCATCTAAATTTAGTCAAATATAGATCCTACAACCAAAATACTCGACAAAATCCAAAAAAATCGAAGTAGATTTCAAATAAATTTATTAAAATTTGACACTTCCAACTAAAATTTTTTTCACAATCCAACAAAATTGAAGTTATTTTCATCTAAATTTACTCAAATATGGATCCTACAACAAAAATACTCAACAAAATCCAAAATAATCGAAGTTGATTTGAAATAAATTTAATAAAACTTGATACTTCCAACTAAAATTTTTTTCACAATCCAACAAAATTGAAGTTATTTTCATCTAAATTTAATCAAATATAGATCCTACAACAAAAATACTCGACAAAATCCAAAAAAATCGAAGTTGATTTCAAATAAATTTATTAAAATTTGACACTTCCAACTAAAATTTTTTTCATAATCCAACAAAATTGAAGTTATTTTCATCTAAATTTACTCAAATATAGATCCTACAACCAAAATACTCAACAAAATAAAAAAAAATCGAAGTTGATTTCAAATGAATTTATTAAAATTTGACCAAAATCTTGTCTACATCCAAGAAAATTGAAGTTATTTTCATCTAAATTTACTCAAATATAGATCCTACAACAAAAATACTCAACAAAATAAAAAAAAATCGAAGTTGATTTCAAATGATTTTATAAAAATTTGACAAAAATATTGTCTACATACAAGAAAATTGAAGTTATTTTCATCTAAATTTAGTCAACTATAGATCCTACAACCAAAATAGTCATCAAAATCCAAAAAATCGAAGTTGATTTCAAATGATTTTATTAAAATTTTACCAAAATCTTGTCAAAATCCAAAAAATTGAAGTTATTTTCATCTAAATTTAGCCAAATATACATCCTACAACCAAAATACTCATCAAAATCCAAAAAAATCGAAGTTGATTTCAAATAAATTTATTAAAATTTGACACTTCCAACTAAAATTTTTTTCATAATCCAACAAAATTGAAGTTATTTTCATCTAAATTTACTCAAATATAGATCCTACAACCAAAATACTCAACAAAATAAAAAAAAATCGAAGTTGATTTCAAATGAATTTATTAAAATTTGACCAAAATCTTGTCAAAATCCAAGAAAATTGAAGTTATTTTCATCTAAATTTAATCAAATATAGATCCTACAACCAAAATACTCGACAAAATCCAAAAAATCGAAGTTGACTTCAAATGAATTTATTAAAATTTGACAAAAATCTTGTCTACATCCAAGAAAATTGAAGTTATTTTCATCTAAATTTAGTCAAATATAGATCCTACAACCAGAATACTCATCAAAATCCAAAAAATCGAAGTTGATTTCAAATGAATTTATTAAAATTTGACCAAAATCTTGTCTACATCCAAGAAAATTGAAGTTATTTTCATCTAAATTTAGTCAAATATAGAACCTACAACAAAAATACTCAACAAAATCCAAAAAAATCGAAGTAGATTTCAAATAAATTTATTAAAATTTGACACTTCCAACTAAAATTTTTTTCACAATCCAACAAAATTGAAGTTATTTTCATCTAAATTTACTCAAATATGGATCCTACAACAAAAATACTCATCAAAATCCAAAATAATCGAAGTTGATTTCAAATAAATTTAATAAAACTTGATACTTCCAACTAAAATTTTTTTCACAATCCAACAAAATTGAAGTTATTTTCATCTAAATTTAATCAAATATAGATCCTACAACAAAAATACTCGACAAAATCCAAAAAAATCGAAGTTGATTTCATATGAATTTATTAAAATTTGACACTTCCAACTAAAATTTTTTTTATAATCCAACAAAATTGAAGTTATTTTCATCTAAATTTAGTCAAATATAGATCCTACAACCAGAATACTCATCAAAATCCAAAAAATCGAAGTTGATTTCAAATGAATTTATTAAAATTTGACAAAATTCTTGTCTACATCCAAGAAAATTGAAGTTATTTTCATCTAAATTTACTCAAATATAGATCCTACAACTAAAATACTCAACAAAATCCAAAATAATCGAAGTTGATTTCAAATGAATTTATTAAAATTTGACCAAAATCTTGTCAAAATCCAAGAAAATTGAAGTTATTTTCATCTAAATTTAGTCAAATATAGATTCTACAACAAAAATACTCAACAAAATCCAAAATAATCGAAGTTGATTTCAAATGAATTTATTAAAATTTGACCAAAATCTTGTCAAAATCCAAGAAAATTGAAGTTATTTTCATCTAAATATAGTCAAATATAGATCCTACATCCAAAATACTCGACAAAATCCAAAAAAATCGAAGTTGATTTTATATGAATTTATTAAAATTTGACACTTCCAACTAAAATTTTTTCATAATCCAACGAAATTGAAGTTATTTTCATCTAAATTTACTCAAATATAGAACCTACAACAAAAATACTCAACAATATCCAAAAAAATCGAAGTTGATTTCAAATAAATTTATTAAAATTTGACACTTCCAACTAAAATTTTTTTCACAATCCAAAAAAATTGAAGTTATTTTCATCTAAATTTACTCAAATATGGATCCTACAACAAAAATACTCAACAAAATCCAAAATAATCGAAGTTGATTTCAAATAAATTTAATAAAACTTGATACTTCCAACTAAAATTTATTTCACAATCCAACAAAATTGAAGTTATTTTTATCTAAATTTAGTCAAATATAGATCCTACAACCAAAATACTCATCAAAATCCAAAAAATCGAAGTTGATTTCAAATGAATTTATTAAAATTTGACAAAAATCTTGTCTACATCCAAGAAAATTGAAGTTATTTTCATCTAAATTTACTCAAATATAGATCCTACAACAAAAATACTCAACAAAATCCAAAATAATCGAAGTTGATTTCAAATGAATTTATTAAAATTTGACCAAAATCTTGTCAAAATCCAAGAAAATTGAAGTTATTTTCATCTAAATTTAGTTAAATATAGATCCTACAACCAAAATACTCGACAAAATCCAAAAAAATCGAAGTTGATTTTATATGAATTTATTAAAATTTGACACTTCCAACTAAAATTTTTTCATAATCCAACGAAATTGAAGTTATTTTCATCTAAATTTACTCAAATATAGAACCTACAACAAAAATACTCAACAAGATCCAAAAAAATCGGAAGTTGATTTCAAATAAATTTATTAAAATTTGACACTTCCAACTAAAATTTTTTTCACAATCCAACAAAATTGAAGTTATTTTCATCTAAATTTACTCAAATATGGATCCTACAACAAAATACTCAACAAAATCCAAAATAATCGAAGTTGATTTCAAATAAATTTAATAAAACTTGATACTTCCAACTAAATTTTTTTCACAATCCAACAAAATTGAAGTTATTTTCATCTAAATTTAATCAAATATAGATCCTACAACAAAAATACTCGACAAAATCCAAAAAAATCGAAGTTGATTTCATATGAATTTATTAAAATTTGACACTTCCAACTAAAATTTTTTTTATAATCCAACAAAATTGAAGTTATTTTCATCTAAATTTAGTCAAATATAGATCCTACAACCAAAATACTCATCAAAATCCAAAAAATCGAAGTTGATTTCAAATGAATTTATTAAAATTTGACAAAAATCTTGTCTACATCCAAGAAAAATTGAAGTTATTTTCATCTAAATTTACTCAAATATAGATCCTACAACAAAAATACTCAACAAAATCCAAAATAATCGAAGTTGATTTCAAATGAATTTATTAAAATTTGACCAAAATCTTGTCAAAATCCAAGAAAATTGAAGTTATTTTCATCTAAATTTAGTCAATATAGATCCTACAACCAAAATACTCGACAAAATCCAAAAAAATCGAAGTTGATTTTATATGAATTTATTAAAATTTGACACTTCCAACTAAAATTTTTTCATAATCAACGAAATTGAAGTTATTTTCATCTAAATTTACTCAAATATAGAACCTACAACAAAAATACTGAACATAATCCAAAAAAATCGAAGTTGATTACAAATAATATTATTAAAATTTGACACTTCCAACTAAAATTTTTTTCACAATCCAACAAAATTGAAGTTATTTTCATCTAAATTTACTCAAATATGGATCCTACAACAAAAATACTCAACAAAATCCAAAATAATCGAAGTTGATTTCAAATAAATTAATAAAACTTGATACTTCCAACTAAAATTTTTTTCACAATCCAACAAAATTGAAGTTATTTTCATCTAAATTTAATCAAATATAGATCCTACAACAAAAATACTCGACCAAAATCCAAAAATATCGAAGTTGATTTCATATGAATTTACTAAAATTTGACACTTCCAACTAAATTTTTTTTATAATCCAACAAAATTGAAGTTATTTTCATCTAAATTTAGTCAAATATAGATCCTACAACCAAAATACTCATCAAAATCCAAAAAATCGAAGTTGACTTCAAATGAATTTATTAAAATTTGACAAAAATCTTTGTCTACATCCAAGAAAATTGAAGTTATTTTCATCTAAATTTACTCAAATATAGATCCTACAACAAAAATACTCAACAAAATCCAAAAAAATCGAAGTTGATTTCAAATGATTTTATTAAAATTCGACAAAAATCTTGTCTACATACAAGAAAATTGAAGTTATTTTCATCTAAATTTAGTCAAATATAGATCCTACAACCAAAATAGTCATCAAAATCCAAAAAATCGAAGTTGATTTCAAATGATTTTATTAAAATTTGACCAAAATCTTGTCAAAATCAAAAAAATTGAAGTTATTTTCATCTAAATTTAGTCAAATATAGATCCTACAACCAAAATACTCATCAAAATCCAAAAAAAATCGAAGTTGATTTCAAATAAATTTATTAAATTTGACAAAAATCTTGTCTACATCCAAGAAAATTGAAGTTATTTTCATCTAAATTTAGTCAAATATAGATCCTACAACCAAAATACTCATCAAAATCCAAAAAAAATCGAAGTTGATTTCAAATAAATTTATTAAAATTTGACACTTCCAACTAAAATTTTTTTCATAATCCAACAAAATTGAAGTTATTTTCATCTAAATTTACTCAATATAGATCCTACAACCAAAATACTCAACAAAATAAAAAAAAATCGAAGTTGATTTCAAATGAATTTATTAAAATTTGATCAAAATCTTGTCTACATCCAAGAAAATTGAAGTTATTTTCATCTAAATTTACTCAAATATAGATCCTACAACAAAAATACTCAACAAAATAAAAAAAATCGAAGTTGATTTCAAATGATTTTATTAAATTTGACAAAAATATTGTCTACATACAAGAAAATTGAAGTTATTTTCATCTAAATTTAGTCAACTATAGATCCTACAACCAAATAGTCATCAAAATCCAAAAAATCGAAGTGATTTCAAATGATTTTATTAAAATTTTACCAAAATCTTGTCAAAATCCAAAAAATTGAAGTTATTTTCATCTAAATTTAGCCAAATATACATCCTACAACCAAAATACTCATCAAAATCCAAAAAAATCGAAGTTGATTTCAAATAAATTTATTAAAATTTGACACTTCCAACTAAAATTTTTTTCATATCCAACAAAATTGAAGTTATTTTCATCTAAATTTACTCAAATATAGATCCTACAACCAAAATACTCAACAAAATAAAAAAAAAATCGAAGTTGATTTCAAATGAATTTATTAAAATTTGACCAAAATCTTGTCAAAATCCAAGAAAATTGAAGTTATTTTCATCTAAATTTAATCAAATATAGATCCTACAACCAAAATACTCGACAAAATCCAAAAAATCGAAGTTGACTTCAAATGAATTTATTAAAATTTGACAAAAATCTTGTCTACATCCAAGAAAATTGAAGTTATTTTCATCTAAATTTAGTCAAATATAGATCCTACAACCAGAATACTCATCAAAATCCAAAAAATCGAAGTTGATTTCAAATGAATTTATTAAAATTTGACCAAAATCTTGTCTACATCCACAGAAAATTGAAGTTATTTTCATCTAAATTTAGTCAAATATAGAACCTACAACAAAAATACTCAACAAAATCCAAAAAAATCGAAGTAGATTTCAAATAAATTTATTAAAATTTGACACTTCCAACTAAAATTTTTTTCACAATCCAACAAAATTGAAGTTATTTTCATCTAAATTTACTCAAATATGGATCCTACAACAAAAATACTCAACAAAATCCAAAATAATCGAAGTTGATTTGAAATAAATTTAATAAAACTTGAATACTTCCAACTAAAATTTTTTCACAATCCAACAAAATTGAAGTTATTTTCATCTAAATTTAATCAAATATAGATCCTACAACAAAAATACTCGACAAAATCCAAAAAAAATCGAAGTTGATTTCATATGAATTTATTAAAATTTGACACTTCCAACTAAAATTTTTTTATAATCCAACAAAATTGAAGTTATTTTCATCTAAATTTAGTCAAATATAGATCCTACAACCAAAATACTCATCAAAATCCAAAAAATCGAAGTTGATTTCAAATGAATTTATTAAAATTTGACAAAAATCTTGTCTACATCCAAGAAAATTGAAGTTATTTTCATCTAAATTTACTCAAATATAGATCCTACAACAAAAATACTCAACAAAATCCAAAATAATCGAAGTTGATTTCAAATGAATTTATTAAAATTTGACCAAAATCTTGTCAAAATCCAAGAAAATTGAAGTTATTTTCATCTAAATTTAGTCAAATATAGATCCTACAACCAAAATACTCGACAAAATCCAAAAAAATCGAAGTTGATTTCATATGAATTTATTAAAATTTCACTTCCAACTAAAATTTTTTTTATAATCCAACAAAATTGAAGTTATTTTCATCTAAATTTAGTCAAATATAGATCCTACAACCAGAATACTCATCAAAATCCAAAAAATCGAAGTTGATTTCAAATGAATTTATTAAAATTTGACCAAAATCTTGTCTACATCCAAGAAAATTGAAGTTATTTTCATCTAAATTTAGTCAAATATAGAACCTACAACAAAAATACTCAACAAAATCCAAAAAAATCGAAGTAGATTTCAAATAAATTTATTAAAATTTGACACTTCCAACTAAAAATTTTTTCACAATCCAACAAAATTGAAGTTATTTTCATCTAAATTTACTCAAATATGGATCCTACAACAAAAATACTCAACAAAATCCAAAATAATCGAAGTTGATTTCAAATAAATTTAATAAAACTTGATACTTCCAACTAAAATTTTTTTTCACAATCCAACAAAATTGAAGTTATTTTCATCTAAATTTAATCAAATATAGATCCTACAACAAAAATACTCGACAAAATCCAAAAAAATCGAAGTTGATTTCATATGAATTTATTAAAATTTGACACTTCCAACTAAAATTTTTTTTTATAATCCAACAAAATTGAAGTTATTTTCATCTAAATTTAGTCAAATATAGATCCTACAACCAGAATACTCATCAAAATCCAAAAATCGAAGTTGATTTCAAATGAATTTATTAAAATTTGACAAAATTCTTGTCTACATCCAAGAAAATTGAAGTTATTTTCATCTAAATTTACTCAAATATAGATCCTACAACTAAAATACTCAACAAAATCCAAAATAATCGAAGTTGATTTCAAATGAATTTATTAAATTTGACCAAAATCTTGTCAAAATCCAAGAAAATTGAAGTTATTTTCATCTAAATTTAGTCAAATATAGATTCTACAACAAAAATACTCAACAAAATCCAAAATAATCGAAGTTGATTTCAAATGAATTTATTAAAATTTGACCAAAATCTTGTCAAAATCCAAGAAAATTGAAGTTATTTTCATCTAAATATAGTCAAATATAGATCCTACATCCAAAATACTCGACAAAATCCAAAAAAATCGAAGTTGATTTTATATGAATTTATTAAAATTTGACACTTCCAACTAAAATTTTTTCATAATCCAACGAAATTGAAGTTATTTTCATCTAAATTTACTCAAATATAGAACCTACAACAAAAATACTCAACAATATCCAAAAAAAATCGATGTTGATTTCAAATAAATTTATTAAAATTTGACACTTCCAACTAAAATTTTTTTCACAATCCAAAAAATTGAAGTTATTTTCATCTAAATTTACTCAAATATGGATCCTACAACAAAAATACTCAACAAAATCCAAAATAATCGAAGTTGATTTCAAATAAATTTAATAAAACTTGATACTTCCAACTAAAATTTTTTCACAATCCAACAAAATTGAAGTTATTTTTATCTAAATTTAGTCAAATATAGATCCTACAACCAAAATACTCATCAAAATCCAAAAAATCGAAGTTGATTTCAAATGAATTATTAAAATTTGACAAAAATCTTGTCTACATCCAAGAAAATTGAAGTTATTTTCATCTAAATTTACTCAAATATAGATCCTACAACAAAAATACCCAACAAAATCCAAAATAATCGAAGTTGATTTCAAATGAATTTATTAAAATTTGACCAAAATCTTGTCAAAATCCAAGAAAATTGAAGTTATTTTCATCTAAATTTAGTTAAATATAGATCCTACAACCAAAATACTCGACAAAATCCAAAAAAATCGAAGTTGATTTTATATGAATTTATTAAAATTTGACACTTCCAACTAAAATTTTTTCATAATCCAACGAAATTGAAGTTATTTTCATCTAAATTTACTCAAATATAGAACCTACAACAAAAATACTCAACAAGATCCAAAAAAATCGAAGTTGATTTCAAATAAATTTATTAAAATTTGACACTTCCAACTAAAATTTTTTTCACAATCCAACAAAATTGAAGTTATTTTCATCTAAATTTACTCAAATATGGATCCTACAACAAAAATACTCAACAAAATCCAAAATAATCGAAGTTGATTTCAAATAAATTTAATAAAACTTGATACTTCCAACTAAAATTTTTTTCACAATCCAACAAAATTGAAGTTATTTTCATCTAAATTTAATCAAATATAGATCCTACAACAAAAATACTCGACAAAATCCATAAAAATCGAAGTTGATTTTCATATGAATTTATTAAAATTTGATACTTCCAACTAAAATTTTTTTTATAATCCAACAAAATTGAAGTTATTTTCATCTAAATTTAGTCAAATATAGATCCTACAACCAAAATACTCATCAAAATCCAAAAAATCGAAGTTGATTCAAATGAATTTATTAAAATTTGACAAAATCTTGTCTACATCCAAGAAAATTGAAGTTATTTTCATCTAAATTTACTCAAATATAGATCCTACAACAAAAATACTCAACAAAATCCAAAATAATCGAAGTTGATTTCAAATGAATTTATTAAAATTTGACCAAAATCTTGTCAAAATCCAAGAAAATTGAAGTTATTTTCATCTAAATTTAGTCAAATATAGATCCTACAACCAAAATACTCGACAAAATCCAAAAAAATCGAAGTTGATTTTATTTGAATTTATTAAAATTTGACACGTCCAACTAAAATTTTTTCATAATCCAAACGAAATTGAAGTTATTTTCATCTAAATTTACTCAAATATAGAACCTACAAACAAAAATACTCAACATAATCCAAAAAAATCGAAGTTGATTACAAATAATATTATTAAAATTTGACACTTCCAACTAAAATTTTTTTCACAATCCAACAAATTGAAGTTATTTTCATCTAAATTTACTCAAATATGGATCCTACAACAAAAATACTCAACAAAATCCAAAATAATCGAAGTTGATTTCAAATAAATTTAATAAAACTTGATACTTCCAACTAAAATTTTTTTCACAATCCAACAAAATTGAAGTTATTTTCATCTAAATTTAATCAAATATAGATCCTACAACAAAAATACTCGACAAAATCAAAAAAAATCGAAGTTGATTTCATATGAATTTACTAAAATTTGACACTTCCAACTAAAATTTTTTTTATAATCCAACAAAATTGAAGTTATTTTCATCTAAATTTAGTCAAATATAGATCCTACAACCAAAATACTCATCAAAATCCAAAAAATCGAAGTTGACTTCAAATGAATTTATTAAAATTTGACAAAAATCTTGTCTACATCCAAGAAAATTGAAGTTATTTTCATCTAAATTTACTCAAATATAGATCCTACAACAAAAATACACAACAAAATCGAAAAAAATCGAAGTAGATTTCAAATGATTTTATTAAAATTCGACAAAAATCTTGTCTACATACAAGAAAATTGAAGTTATTTTCATCTAAATTTAGTCAAATATAGATCCTACAACCAAAATAGTCATCAAAATCCAAAAAATCGAAGTTGATTTC